>CM061487.1:28500999-29873499 GCA_030867185.1 Tagetes erecta
ACTTGTGGAACCGAAGATCATATCATCAACATACACTTGAACAAATAAAAGATCATCATTTTCCCGCTTCATAAATAAAGTTGGATCAATCTGACCTCTGGTATAGCCATGTTCTAGTAGATGTTTTGATAAAGTCTCGTACCAAATCCTTAGAGCTTGATGTAATCCGTACAATGCTTTGCTAAGCTTGTATATGCGATGTGGATACTCAGGGTCTTCAAATCCTAGCGGTTGCTTGAAGCACACATCATCGGTAATCGGTCAATACAAGAAAACGCCTTTAACATCCATCTGATACACTTTGAACGTTATGAAGGATACATAAGCAAGAAAAACACGAATTGCCTCAAGTTGTGCCACTGGAGCAAACACTTCTTCATAGTCTATGCCTTCCTCCTGAGTGTATCCCTGTGCAACCAGTCTCGCTTTGTGTCTGATCACAATGCCACGTTCATCTAGCTTGTTTTTGCACAACCATCTTGTAGTGAAAGCATTTTCTCCTTCAAGCAAATCCACTAACTTCCATACTTCCTGTTTCCTGAATTGAAGTAACTCTTCCTGCATAGCCTCTATCCAACTGTTATCTTGAAGAGCTTCTAAAATGTTCTTTGGAACCACTTGAGAGAGAAAACATGAGTAAAGACAAATGTTTGCTTGTTCCACCTAACTTCTCATAGTTATTTGGTTCAAAGGGCTTATGATCTGAGAGGTAGGATGATTCTTGTGAATACGCGAATTTGGATGACCTCCTCCTTGTATTTGTACCTCCAGATTTGATTGATTCAGGTGGGGTAGATCTTGCATGATTGTTGAAGAGTGTGGTGTAAAGTTAGGGACATGATATGGTGAATTGATAAAGTAGTCAAGTGACTCTAGGACAACTTCACATTCGGATCTGATGATGGTTGTGAAATGGTATGAACAGATCCACCATCATTAGGAGAATTTTACTGACTTGAATATCTTCTTGATTTTTTGATTCCTAATCTTCTTGAGGAAATGACGGACTCTGAGAATGGTTTGAGGATTTAGCATTAGGATCGTGGAAAGACATGAATGAATACTCTGGATTGAGATCGTCATCATCGTCATCTGATTCATCACTGAATGATCCTAGATCTCCTGGTTGCTTCTCTGACTTTCATGAAAAATCAAACAAGTTAGAGTTGAAAGATTTGGATAACGAGTCTAAATCAAATAACCAATCAGGACCATGAGCCACTGATGGAAATGATTTTCTAAAAATTGAACGTTTAAGGTTTCAAGGACAACATTTATTCTTCTATTATAAATCCGATAGGCTTTAGAAACATAAGAGTATCCAAAAAAGAAACTGTCATCAGATTTGGACTCAAATTCCCAAGTTGGTCACCTAGATTTAAAATTATAACAGGACAACCAAATGCTTTTAAGTATGAAATGTTTGGTTTCCTTCCAAACAATAACTCGTAAGGAGTGTTATGTTTATCCTAAACCAACAACGTCCTGTTTTGTACAAAGCAGGCAGAAGCAATAGCTTCATCCCAAAAGGGGATTTTGGCATCCACTGTCATTGATCTTGCAGCTTCAATCAGTTTGCAATTCTTCCTTTCAGCAACACCATTTTGCTGAGGAGTTCGTGGCGCACTAAATTGACGTGCAATACCCTTTTCTGCACAAACGAATCAACATTAGTATTCTTAAATTATGATCCATTATCAGTTCTCAAGATTTTAACTTTTGAATCAAGTTAGTTTTCGACTTTAATGATGAATTTTTTTAACAAATCAGCAGTTTCAGATTTTGCATGAAGAAAGTAAACCCAAGAAAATCATGTGAAATCATCAATGATGACTAAACAGTATGATTTCTTTCCAATACTTTGCACATTCGTTGATCCGAGTAGGTCCATGTGTAACATCTAGAGAGGTTAGGAAATTGAGTTTAATAGCTTGGATTTAAAAGACACTCTATGTTGTTTTCCTTTCAGACACGCAGAACAGTGGTCGGTTGTAGAAAGTAAACCCAAGAAAATCATGTGAAATCATCAATGATGACTAAACAGTATGATTTCTTTCCAATACTTTGCACATTCGTTGATCCGAGTAGGTCCATGTGTAACATCTAGAGAGGTTAGGAAATTGAGTTTAATAGCTTGGATTTAAAAGACACTCTATGTTGTTTTCCTTTCAGACACGCAGAACAGTGGTCGGTTGTAGAAAATTTCATCTATGGGATTCCCAAAGCATGATTTCCCGAAGCCAATTTTTTCATGTTTCTAAAGTTGGAATGACCGAGTCGTCTATGCCATAGCTGACTTTCATCATTTGAAGCTTGAGCAATGAGACAGGTTGTTTCAGTTTCTGAGTCAACTTGAGACATATCTAACTTGTATACATATCAATCTCGAGGAGCTTTTATCACCACCCACTCACTTGAAATCTTGAAACCTGGCTTAAGAATATAGCAAAAGGATTCATCATATAAAGCGGAATAGGATTTATCACAGATTTGGGAAACACTTAGCATATTAAAATTCAATTTAGCATAGTTGACTTTATCAAAGCTAATGATCCTGATTGATACTGTTCCTTCTCTGGTAATTTTTTCCTCCAGCATCTCCCCCGAAAGCGACATGAGTACCATTTTTCTGCTTGAAATCTTGAAGCAAATCATGATTGCCTGTCATGTGCCGGCTACACCCACTATCAACAAACCACGAGTTGATAGGTCTTCTTGGGCTTACCTGCATTTTCAAATATCATCAGTTAGTGTGGTCAACCCAGGCCGAAATGGTCTTAGGTTTTCCGAATTAATCCACAATGGTGAATTGTTGATAATGCAATTTATTCAGATTTGGTTCGGTTGAGAGATTTGTTTGAAAGTTATTTCTTCCAACTGATTGGTTTGATTGCTTTCTTCTTAAAGAATAATACCTTTCTTCCAGTTTAGGATCAAGACTGTTGTTATTTTGCCTTTTCCCACCAACCATCATAGCTCTCGGTAAAAAATTGTTTGACTGATACCGGTTTGTCGGCATATCAAAGAACTTACTTTGTTCAGAATTAATTCTTCTTAAATGTCTCAAATCTAAGGAAGGATTATTGGTTGAGTTTTGAAAACCATAGAATTAATTTCTTTGAAATTTTGGGTAACTAATCCTTTCCCTTGGTGAGCTCTTTCTGAAGAAACAATCAGACGTGTCATGATTATGTCTTTCTCAAATATCACATAATTTTTTATAATAACATTCCTCAGATGAATGATTCCTTTTGTTGCAGATGAGACAATACCTGCTAAAGAAACATTCAGCAGCTTCATGATAATAACGATCACAAATCTCACAATATCTTTGACTGATTTTGAACAACCGATCATTAACTTTAGATGATGAATCAACACGTGATTATTTTACAGAGTTATGAGCTTGAAAGTTTATTTGGTGTTTCTTTGGAGATTGTGTTTGTGATTTTTGTTTGATTGGTGAAGATTGTGTTTTTGCACTTGAGTTCACTTTTGATTCAGACACACCTTTCTTAGTTACCTTCTTTGATTCAAATCGATTAACAGCGGAAGTCTTGAGACCTGAACATGTTTTCAGATCAGAGAGAGATTTGATCTTGGAATTGGTTTGGTTACCTTGAGATGAGTTCAAATCAAATGTACATGCAGACACATACTTCACAGGTTTGGGTAATTTTGACACAAATTTATTAGATTGAGCTTGTTTGGTCACTAGTTTGTAACTTGTTGACATCAGAGATTTAGCTTTCTCTTGTTTTGACTTTGATCGATTGATTGCTTTCTTTGAGTTTTGAGATTTAGAGGTTGAAGCAACATCATTATTTGAACTTTTGTGTTGTTAAATAGTAGCTGCAGCAAGTTCCTTCTGTTCCATTTTCCATTTGAGAAATTCACGATCCCTAAATCCTAAGAATTCACTTTCTGCATTTTCTTCCTTTGATTTTGCTGGCATTCTTTCTTCAGAGTCAACAATCTGTTCAAGAATTGGCATTGCCTTCTCACTGATTTGATCATCGTTTTCAACTGACACACATTCTTGCTTCATGATTTCAGTCACGTTCTTTACATCATCCTTTCGTTCTTAGCTTCCAGATTCAGATTTGTTTTGTTGAAATTCTTTTAACTTTTCTTTGTTTTCAGGTGAATGATCAAGTGAATTAAAGTTTTCTGGTAAAGTGTTAGTTATGGATTCCGCCATTGGCTTATTAGTGAAACCTAAACCAGCTTTGTTATCTTTTCGTTCACTCAACAATTTTGCTAGAATAGCTTTTGAAGTTTTCACTTTTGTCAAATCGACATGTGTTGCTGCATGAACAATATTCTTTGATTCAAGAGCTTTTTCATTTCCTCTGATTGTTTAGTTACAATTTCGAGTTCCTTTAGATTTTGTTCCATGATTTTTGAAGTGAAATTATCTTTTCATTTTATGATCATTTTTGAGCTTTTCATGAATCTTTTCGTGTTTGCTTAATTTGTCATAGATTTTAAATGAACGAGTTCGATAATGTTCAACTTGAGCAATGCATTCTTTGGAACATAACCTGTTACTCACATCATTTGGAATTTCAACATAATTTGGAGGAAGTTCAGAACTAACTTTAGGCTGCTTAGATTCAGCCGATGCGATTGATTCTTCAGATGTAGCTATGAGAGCAACTTCAGCTTTTGATTCTTCAGATGGATCAAATTTAGCACTCCAATCATAAGCTTCATTTTCAATATTATCATCTTCAAGAAGTTTGATATCACAATTCTCTGACTAGTCTTCACTTTCAATTTCAGTAGTGAATTGTTCCACATAGGCACTCTAGTCATATCCATCTTTCAAACTGACTACAAGTGCTTTGTTCTGATCCTGTTGCTTTCCTTCTTCTTTCAATTCTGGCATTGGAAGACTTTGGCATGGATTTTGATAGAATCATTGATTTCGAGTAGGATAATTTTGAGATTGTTGAGTGTTCTGACTTTGGCTCTGATTCTGGTTCTGACTGCTGGAGCTTGCTTGACCATTGTAGTTCTGATTCTTTGGTGCCTTGCATTCTCTAGAAAAATGGCCATAACAATTGCAGTTAAAACATCTAGCCTTTGATTTGTCAAACCCCACGATTTTGTTAGCACTTGGCTTAAAGTTACGATTCTCATATGCATGTTTCTAAGTTCGATAAGCAACCATAACCATTTGAGATGGTCAGTTTTTGTTTTTTGAATCAACGTTTAACATTTTAGGTTTTGGTGTTTAACGCCGCTGAAACGAAGAATGTAAGAAATCGTTTTGGTGTTTGTCATAGCGTTGTGTTGTTAACGTTTTATTCTGTTTGCATCTCACTTTTTTGTTGTGTTTTGCTGTTTAGCTATTAGGTTTTGGTGTTTAACAAACCGCTGAAACAATGACTGTAAAAATATAGTTTTGGTGTTTGTCGTATCGTTGTGTTGTTAATGTTTTATTATGTTTGCATGAGATGCATTTCACTTTTTTGTTGCATTTTGTTATTGCGTTTTGCTGTTTAGCTATTTGTTTTTGGTGTTTAACAAATAGTTGGTGTTAGGTTATGGTGTTTAACGCATGCTTATCAATGTTACTTATAGTTTAGGTTTTTGGTGTTTCAGACATCATTGAGACTGTAAAATTAAAAAGAAGATCAGATTAAATGTAAGTACTTACAGGTTTAAGTTATTGTAATTTTGTTAAGTACTAGTAAAGAGAAACATTTTAGATATCTTAAAAATATAAAAAAAAACTTTCAGATAGAAGAAATGAAAGAATAGGAATTAAGAAATCTCTTAGAAGGACAAATGATCCTTCATCTCCTATAATTCTGGCATCATTCTGATGTACAATTCTTTACTGTAGATAATTACGAAGTAAACACCATGACCAGAAACCCTGCTATTTCGAAGGGCATCAAACGCAAGTCACTAGTTCGTAAAACGTAATAGAAATAAGATGCATAAATATCGTTGTTTCCATAACAACATGCATCGTGCCAAAAGACCAAAACGCCCTTCCGCCTTTTTTAACTAGTGGACACATGCTTGAGTGTTATTGCTTCCTAAAATTTTTGCCATTTGTATGTATATACATATATATATATATATATGTATGTATATATAGAGTGATGTTCACCTACATAGTATTATAAATCTAAGAAGGCTAAGAAGCAATAAGAGATTGACATGTGGCATCTAGGAAAATTAGAAGATGGGGTATTTTAGTCATGCCCACTTTTTTAAATATTCTCTCTCCACATGCAAGTCACATGTCAATTCCCCCACTTTTTTTAAAACGCTTATAACTTTTACATACGACATTATTTTTTTAAACAAATTACACCATAAAAACGAGAATTTTTTTCTCTTTAAAACGCGAATAATATTGATATATAAAAAAAGAACTTTTTTCACATTTTTTCAGCTCATTGTGTCTAACGTCAGGTCATTGTGTCTTCCGTCAGGTCATTGTGTCTTTCGTCAGGTCATTGTGTGATTGTGTCATCCGTAAGGTTGTTGTGTCATTCATCGGGTCATTGTGTAATCTTATTTGACAAGTATTAAACAATGATCTAATAATAATTACACAATAACACAAAAAGTATTTCAAAGATCTTGCTCTCACATTATCCTCCTTAAAAAATACATAAACAAAACTTAAAAAAACTATTATTTTCTCATTGTGTCTTTTTTCATTGTGTCTAATTTAAAAAATAAAAAACGGTAATTTTTTTAATTTTTTTTAATTTTTCGTTTATTTATTTTCTGAAAGAGGAATACATGGGGAACAAGGTCTCAGAACCAGTTTTTTCAAATTTGATTTATATTGTGAGTTATAATTTTTTTAAAAGTGTCATTGTGTCTTTGTTTACCATTGTGTCATTCTCACACTTTGTAACAAAAAATGACGTTGTCTTTGAACATTTCTCAAACACATATTAACAATTTGTGACACGGTGATAATTTCTAAACACATAATATAACACAACAAATATTTAAAATAAGATGATATTATATAATGACTTAAGAATGAACCGATAAAAGTGATATTTCACTAGTTATAATATAACACAATCACATGATATTACACAAGGACTAGACAAGTGCTGAAAAAAATTTATTTTTTATATATCAATATTATACGCATTTTAAAGATACCAAAACGCTTGTTTTTTTGGTGTAATTTAAAAAAAAATATCGTATCCAAAAGTTATGAACGTTTTAAAAACAGTGGGAGAATTAACATGTGCCTTGCATGTGGATAGAGAAAGTCAACAAAAGTGGTTATGACTAATGTACCATTCCATCAATTTCTTTTCCTACAAATTGATCTCAACCATTAAAAGAGAGATCTAAAGTTCATAAATCCTTCTTAGCCTTCTTAGATTTCCAACACTATGTAGGATAACTCTCCTCTGTATATATATATATATATATATATATGCATTCAATTAAGAACACTTTTAAGTTGAGAACAAAAAGTCCAAGGCATTGTCCAATCAGATTATTTCTAAATAATTAATTAAATTAAAAACATTCAAATTAAACACATGTATTTGGTTATTTAAAAAAAATTAGAAAAGGGCATTTTAGTAAAACCACAAACTTGAAAAAGTTGTCGGTTTTATCTGATTTTTAAGGGAATCAAAGTTTTTCTTTCAATTTAATTAATTAATCATAGTTGCTTTATAAACTGAATTTTGTTATTTAAATATTATTAATTAACCATTATAAAGTGTATACATGTAAAAAACACATCTTAAACAAAAAGGATGCTTTGTGATATTTTATGTCTACATAATAGTAATATGCATATATGCATCTTTTTCAATCATACAACCATAAAAGTTAAATATTTCCTTTGGTTTTCTTCTCCATCGAAATATGCTTATAACTGTTACATAATAGTGTAACGCCCGTCTTTCGACAAGCGTCACAGTTGGCATACATAAGCATAAAAACAATCATACATTAATTAAAATCTCAAAATCAGCGGAATAATTGTTTTGAACATCATTACATTACGATTAAATTGTCTTAGAAACTACTTAAAGCATTACAAACTTATAAATTTGATATCCATATGTATTTTCTTCAATGCCAGTCTTCAACAAGTCTCTAGCCCTCGCCAAGCAGCTCCCTAAACCTCCTAACCTGCACATCAATCTAACATGTATACAAAAGTCAGCTACGCTGAGTGAGTTCTAGTTTTAAAACATCTTTAAAAATTTTCCATATCATTCATGTAATACACGTAAATAGCATCATCATAATGGACGTCACATTCGTATAACACATAGCATAATATCTTTGTCTGTTAGTAAGTCATCATCGTGTCCTCTTTGGTCATAAGAGACCCATTCTGTGGTTCTTAATTGGTTTAATGAGATCCCCAGTAGGATTCTTAGCTGGTTTTATAAGATCCCCAGTAGGATTCTTGGCTGGTTTTATAAGATCCCCAGTAGGATTCTTAGCTGGTTTTATAAGATCCCCAGTAGGATTCTTGGCTGGTTTTATAAGATCCCCAGTAGGATTCTTGGCTGGTTTTATAAGATCCCCAGTAGGATTCCTATCTACCATTAAGGCATACATTCGTTTATATATATATATATAAACATTCAGTTACTTGTCCATATATCATATTAAAGTCCAACAGTCCAGAAAACATCTCGGTATACATGTTAGCCTCAAAATAGTATTTGAAATAGAAGTGAGGTCTAGAACCTGATTCTTAAGTGATCTTGCTTGTTTGGACCAAGTTAAGGTAGTGGTATCGGTGCACGACCTGCATTTAGGTTATTATGAAAAATCGTCATTCCTTTCTTAGTTTCGCAGGTAGTGTCGCACATAGTGTCGCAGGTAGTGTCGCAACTAGTTTCGCATAGGCGAACCACAGTGTCGCATGCTGCTTCAACAGCACCTCCACTTGCAGTGTCGCAAGGCTCTTGCCCAACTTTCGTTGGGACTTAAACTATTGTCGCAAACACACCCGACACACGCCCAGAAATCAAGTCATCCTAGTGTCGCAAGATGAACACTAGTATCGCAAGAACGCTGTTACAACTCGTTTTCAACCCAAAATCCTTGGTTTATCATTTATATGACTAAATCTAAGCTTTTTCCACGATTTTATCCATAAAAATGCAACCTTTATTGATTTCTTTGAAATTTTTGAAAAACTTAAAAACTCCATTAATGGCCAGATTCGTTTTGTGTTATGAAAACATGTTTTAGGGGATGATTTTACCTTGATTACCTGTTGTTTAACACCTTTAATCTTCATATTAACCCTTTGATTCACAAAAATCTTGGTTTTTCCTTCTTTCAAGCCTTAGTTTCTTCAAAAATAGAGATTAGGGTTTGAGTGTGTGTTGTGAAGAAGATGAAGTGTGGATGGTGGCTGGAAATGGTGATTAAATAGTAGAGTTTTCCATATTGAGGTAGGGTTTTAGGTGGGCTTTGGGCCAAATTAGGTAATTAGGCTATTTTAAGTAAATCTTTTAACTAATTTACTTACCATTTTGGGCCTAATTCATTCTTTCACCCTTAATGGCCCATAATTACACCATAACCTCTTCATTAATCCTTCTCTTTTCTAATTACCAAGTAATTAGTCATTACGTTTTACATTCTTGAATACTTATAATCATTTTCATGCTCCATCGTATACATCGTAATCATCATATTTATCATAAACATAACATATATCGTAAGCGTCATATATCATTTTAATCATAATCACTTAAATGCACATCCATATAAGCATAAGCATGTACATAAGTCTTACCATAAAATCGGGGTGTTACAAGTCTCCCCTCCTTATATAGGTTTCGTCCCTGAAACCTCTAAATCAAGAAAATAATGCGGGGTAATTCTTTCTCATTTCGCTTTCTAGCTCCCACGTAACATCCGAACCTCTCCTATGTCTCCATTGAACTTTTACCTGCTTCACAGTCTTATTCTGTAACTGTTTTTCCTTTTTATCTAATATGGCTACGGGTTGCTCTACGTAGTTCAGCCGCTCATCAATTTCAAGATCATCATATGACACTACCGTACTTTCATCGGCTAGACATTTATGCAAATGCGACACCGGTGAAAGGTGGGTGAATCCCATTCAACTCTACTGGGAGATTCAATCGATAAGCAACATCTCCCACACGAGCAACAATTCTAAACGGTCCAATATACCTAGGGCTTAACTTTCCTCTTTTCTTGAATCGAATTATTGCCTTCCATGGGGACACTTTCAGCATGACTCTATCCCCCACTTGGAATACAATGTCTTTCCTTCTTCTATCGGCATAAGTCTTTTTTCTGTCTTTAGCCGCTTTCATACATTCCTTGATCCTTTCTAATTTTTCCATCGTAGCCTCGACTATTTCCAAACTTCCGAGTTCTCTTTGGCCTATCTCGCCCCAACAGATGGGAGTCCTACATCTCCTCCCATACAACATTTCATACGATGACATTTTATACTAGCATGATAACTGTTATTGTAGGAGAATTATGCCAAGTGCCGATGACTGTCCCAACTACCGCCAAATTCGAGCACACAGGCTCTAAGCATATCTTCCAGTGTCTGGATCGTTCTTTCAGACTGTCCGTCGGTCTGCGGGTGGTAAGCTGAACTGATATGGAATTTTGTTCCCATCTCTTCATGGAACTTCTTCCAAAACTTTGACGTAAACCGGGAGTCCCTGTCAGACACAATGATACCGGCATTCCATGCCTTGCCACAACCTCTTTGATAAATATCTCGTCTAATTTTTCTAAACTTATCGCTTCCTTGATTGATAGGAAGTGGGCACTTTTCGTCAATCTGTCTACGACCACCCATATAGTATCATACCCCTTAGGAGTTCGTGGTAACTTTGTAATAAAATCCATGGTGATGTGCTCCCACTTCCATTCTGGTATTTCTAGTGGATGAATCTTACCATACAGTTTTTGATGTTCTGCTTTGACTTGAAGGCAAGTCAGGCACTTACTCAAATACGCTTCAACCTCCCTTTTCATACCAGTCCACCAGTAATCCTTCTTCAAATCCTGGTACATTTTTGTCCCCCCTGGATGGATCGAGTATCGGGACTTATGTGCTTCATCAAGTATACCTTTCTGTATCTCTCCGAGTCGGGGTACCCATATTTTACCGTATATCGTCTTCACGACGTAAGTGTTTTCGGTCAATTCTATCTCTTTCCCAACCATTCTTTCTACCTTAATCTGATATTCTTTTAGGGCCTCTACCTGAGCCTTTCTAATCTCTTTCATAACTCCGGGTGTAATAATCAGCTGGCAAGCTTTAACCCGAATCGGTTCATGTTTCTCCTTTCTACTTAAAGAATCGGCCACCACGTTGGCCTTTCCTGGATGGTAATGGATTTCACAATTGTAATCCTTGATCAACTCCAACCACCTTCTCTGTCTCATATTTAAATCTTTCTGTTCAAAGAAATACTTCAAACTCTTATGATCGGTGTACAGTGTACACTTCGTCCCATAAAAATAATGCCTCCATATCTTCAAAGCAAAAACAACTGCCGCGAGCTCAAGATCATGAGTGGGGTAGTTCACCTCATTTTCCTTCAACTACCTCGATGCATAGGCAATTACATTTCCTCGCTGCATAAGCACGCACCCTAAGCCTTCTCGTGACGCATCGGAATATATCACTAGATCATCATTCCCTTCTGGTAATGTTAGTACGGGGGCTGTGACATCTGCCCCAAATCCGAACCCGAAAGCCCGAATCGAAGCCAAAGTTATTTATCTTGCAAATTGTAATCGTATTTATTTCCAGAATATGTAACGTTTGTTATTAGGATTATTAATAAATACGTTGGACCTTTACGTTATTCCCGCCTTATTTAATCGATCGTATTTATCTCAAAATATCTACGCTTAGCAAATAATTACTATATGCAATAATAAATCTCAAATATATATATATATACATACTTATATAAAGTGTATAAAAAGAGTTATAAAAAAAACAACCATTATGGTCTCAAATAACATTACAACGTCATAAGCGAGCTAAAAGTATAATAAAACGTCAACTATATAAACTTTACATCTCAATTTGGTTAGGTTAGTTAGTCAATGTTATTTATAAACTAACTTTGGGCCAAAATTGTAACGTTTAAAACTTAAATTAAAAGGTTATAACTAAAATTAAATCAAACTAAAACTACAGGGACCAAATGTGTAAAGTTTAAAATTTCCCCAACCCAAACACCCTGTACGCCCGTAATTCCGGCAGGCAAGCCGGCGAATCTTTCCGGCCAAATCCCAAAGTCCGGCGACCACTTTTTCACGCGTTTTAAATCAATGTCGATCAACCAAAACATTCCTAAATTGTTTTTACCATGTTTCAAACACCTAATTACGCGGTTACAACAAATCTAACGCGGATTAATTGAATGCTTTCTAAATGGGTTTCCGGCAACTTCGTAATCAACCTACAATCGACAATTTAAACTTTCCCAAAACACTCGGACCATTTACAACCAGCGACTAACATCAACCAAACACCAAAACGCTTCATCCTATTCTGCAATTTCCGAATCAAAATAAACTATTATTTTTCCGGCGAGCTAAGCATTCATCACCTTCAAAGCACCAATCCGGGTAATTTTTGGTTTCATTTCAACCCTCTCGATCATCTATATCTTCCTAATCCATCAATTCCATCTTTTCCATTACAGATTTCGTGCAATTTGACCAAGAACAGTCGACTTCTAGTTCCTATTCGAATCTATATCAAATCATCATCAATCTGTAAGTTCTATATATCAAAATGATCTTGAGATCATGGGGAGTAAAAGCCCTATGTTTGATTTAGGACTTATTATCAGATTGAACACGAATTTAATGGTTCTTGGATCTAGGGTTTATGTTGAAAATGAGTGTTGTTAGTTATAAAAGGTTAAAAAGATTTAAAATTAAATTATTTAACAAAAACTAAAACTGGTGCAGTGGTTTAGAAGTTGGTTTTTGGACGTGGTAACTCGGGTTCGAGTCCCACTGCTCCTGTTTTCTCTAATTTACATATTTTACATATTTTAAACATTAAATAACCTTTTCTAATAACTTAAATAATAAATTTTATATTAAGGATTTAAAAACTTACAAGTTCAAATACATATATATAAATAAAAAAAATGGTGTTTATAAGTAGAAAACAAAATATGAATCCTTATAAAATATTTTCAATACAAAATATTCAATAACGTTTTGTATAAATTTTCATTTCGTATTTTAAAACCCTAATTCCCAATCCGTTTTGAAAACCCTAAATCCTAAATCCAAAACCCTAGATCTCGGGGTTTTTTTTATTCTTATTACTATTGTTTTCGTTTCTAAGATAGGGTTTTTCCCAATTAATTAGGTGGTACTAATATTTGGGCAACCCTCGGTTCTTTTTAGCTGCGTTTCTAACGGTTCGATTGTATTACTTTTCAAGGTGAGTAAATTCACTCCCCTTTTTACTTTTACATTTTGGGGCTGAAATATGTTCAATTACTATTCAATGTTTTCGGTTTTCGTTTCTTTGTTTCTATTTTTAAAAGAGATCATAAAATATGTTAGTCTTGACTCGCGACAAGATGCAATCCTTATGTGGTAGTTTAAAGTAGTATTGTTACTTAGTAATCCCACCGGTACAATGTTAGCGCTAATGGTTTGACAAACCCACCTGCAATTATTTCAAAACAGGTGATTTAAACCCGGCCATTCAAATTTCAATGTTACAAGTTACTATGTTACAAGTTGCTATACGATGATACAAGTTGCTATGCTATGTTGCTACGTCCCTTAGATGTTTAAATAATTATTGATAACTTATATCGAGACGGTTACGTGACGGTTGCTAAAAAGGTTATCTTTAATTAATAACATGAGTTGGTTCCTCATGACAAACGATTACAAGATGCTATACAATGATGTTGTTCAATGTGTTCAATGTGTGTTCAAGGTGTCATGGTCGAGAATGATATGAAATAGCTATGCATATAAGATTGCGCAGCATATTATGATGATCTCGGATTTCTTTATTATTATGTATTCAAATTGTGGTTTACTCACTAGCTTTAATTAGCTAACTTTATTTTTACATATTTCAGGTGGTGTTTGAGCGTTTTATACCTTCAAGACATAGGATGCCTATCGGACTTAGAATAATTGAACAATAAATTACTTTGTTCGCCGGTCTTTATTTTTGAATTTATTCCTCATTTATGTCACAACAATTACTGCTTTAATGATATTAAAATATGTTTTAGTGTGCCATGTGCTTTGTACTATTGATATCCAATTCCAATGACAGCCCGGTGTTTCCGCCGCCGGGCGGGGTGTCACAGGGGCTTCGGTTAACCTTTTCCTGAATTTATTACACGCTTCTTGTTGATCTTTTCCCCAATCAAATACTACCTTCTTTCTTGTCAGCCTAGTTAGCGGGGAGGCTATTCTTGAGAAGTCTTGGATGAACCTTCTATAATAACCTGCCAAACCCAAGAAACTACGGATTTCGGATGGCGTCCTGGGAATTTCCCACTTCATAACTGCCTCAATCTTCGATGGGTCGACCATGATTCCCTCGTGGTTTATGACATGACCCAAAAACTGAACTTCTCGTAACCAAAATGCACACTTTGAGAACTTAGCATACAATTTCTCCTCCTGCAGCATCTCTAATACTTCCTTCAAATGACACGCATGGTCACATTCTTTCTTAGAGTAAATCAATATGTCGTCGATAAATACAATCACGGACCTATCCAGCATTGGTCTACACACGCGATTCATCAAATCCATAAACGCGGCTGGCGCGTTAGTCAGTCCGAAGGACATGACCAAGAACTCATAATGTTCGTATCTCGTGCGGAACGCTGTCCTTGGGATATCTTGCTCTCTAATCTTCAGTTGATGATAACCGGAACGAAGATCTATCTTTGAAAATCAGCTCGCACCCTACAACTGATCAAATAAGTCATCTATCCTGGGCAAAGGGTAACGATTCTTCACGGTCAACTTGTTCAATTCCCTATAGTCAATACACATTCTCATGCTTCCATCTTTCTTATTAACAAACAACACTGGCGCTCCTCAGGGAGAAGTGCTTGGTCGGATAAAGCCTATGTCTAGCAACTCCTTCAGTTGTGTCATTAATTCCTTCATTTCACTTGGGGCTAAACGATATGGTGCTTTTGCCACTGGCTGTGCTCTTGGTACTAGGTCAATCTGAAATTCAATCTGTCTGTCGGGTGGTGTTCCGGGAAAATCTTCGAGAAATACATCCGGGAATATGCATATTATCGGCACATTTGCCAACTGCTTCAGTTCCTCCTTTACATCCTTAACATATGCTAGAAACGAGTTGCAACCCTGTTGAATTAGTCGGTTTGCTTTCATCATTGAGATTACACGAGGAAAAACTTTCCACATCATTCATGTAATACACGTAAATAGCATCATCATAATGGACGTCACATTCGTATAACACATAACATAATATCTTTGTCTGTTAGTAAGTCATCATCGTGTCCTCTTTGGTCATAAGAGACCCATTCTGTGGTTCTTAACTGGTTTTATGAGATCCACAGTAGGATTCTTAGCTGGTTTTATAAGATCCCCAGTAGGATTCTTGGCTGGTTTTATAAGATCCCCAGTAGGATTCTTCGCTGGTTTTATAGGATCCCCAGAAGGATTCTTGGCTGGTTTTATAAGATCCCCAGTAGGATTCTTGGCTGGTTTTATAAGATCCTAGTAGGATTCCTGTCTACCATTAAGGCATACATTCGTTTATATATATATATATATATATATTATATATATATATATAAGCATTCAGTTACTTGTCCATATATCGTATTAATGTCAAACAGTCCAGGAAACATCTCGGTATGCATGTTAGCCTCAAATAGTATTTGAAACGGAAGTGAGGTCTAGAACTCACCTGATTCTTAAGTGATCTTGCTTGTTTGGACCAGGTTAAGGTAGTGGTATCGGTGCACGATCTACATTTAAGTTATTATGAAAAATCGTCATTTCTTTCTTAGTTTGGCAGGTAGTGTCGCACATAGTGTCGCAGGTAGTGTCGCAAGTAGTTTCGCATAGGCGAACCATAGTGTCGCATGCTGCTTCAGCAGCACCTCCACTTGTAGTGTCGCAAGGCTCTTGCCCAACTTTCGTTGGGACTTAAACTATTGTCGCAAACACACCCGACACACGCCCAGAAATCAAGTCATCCTAGTGTCGCAAGATGAAAACTAATGTCGCAAGAACGCTGTTACAGCTCGTTTTCAACCCAAAATCCTTGTTTTTCAACCAAATATTAAACTTTTTACGTCCAAAACCTTTGTTTATCATTTATATGACTAAATCTAAGTTTTTTCCACGATTTTATCCAAAAAAATACAACCTTTATTGATTTCTTTGAAACTTTTGAAAAACTTAAAAACTTCATTAATGGCCAGATTCGTTTTTTGTTATGAAAACATGTTTTTTGGGATGATTTTACCTTGATTACCTGTTGTTTAACACCTTTAATCTTCAGATTAATCCTTTGATTCACAAAAATCTTGGTTTTTCCTTCTTTCTAGCCTTAGTTTCTTCAAAAATGGAGATTAGGGTTTGAGTGTGTTTTGTGAAGAAGATGAAGTGTGGATGGTTGCTGGAAATGGTGATTAAATAGTAGGGTTTTCCATATTGGGGTAGGGTTTTAGGTGGGTTTTGGGCCAAATTAGGTAATTAGGCTATTTTAGTTAAATATCTTAACTAATTTACTTACCATTTTGGGCCTAATTCATTCTTTCACCCTTAATGGCCCATAATTACACCATAACCTCTTCATTAATCCTTCCCTTTTCTAATTACCAAGTAATTAGTCGTTACGTTTTACATTCTCGATTACTTATAATCATTTTCATGCTCCATCGTATACATCGTAATCATCATATTTATCATAAACATAACATATATCGTAAACGTCATATATCATTTTAATCATAATCACTTAAATGCACATCCATATAAGCATAAGCACGTAAATAAGTCTTACCATAAAAATCGGGGTGTTACAAATAGTATGCATACATGCATCCTTCTTAATAGTGTATGTATATATTAATCCTTCTCAATCATGTAATTGTTAGGCAATAGTGTGCATATATGCGTCCTACCTAGTAATGTGCATACATGCATCCTTATTCAATCATACAAATATGAACCAATATGTAACATCCCAAAAGTTAAATCGAGCATTTAAAATATATGGGCTTTAATTTCAGGTTTTATGGTTAATGATAAAGATAGATTATGGACTTAATGAGTGCATGGGCATAAAATTATGGGTTTAAGGGCCCATTATCCTCCTTAAGCAACCCTAATCAGCCTCCACCTCCATCGTTTCCATCCATTTCATTTCAATCCAAAAGAGAGAGAGTGGTGAGAGAAAGTGAAGAATTTGAAGATTTGTTGATTTTGGGATTAATGATTCAAGATCTGATTGTTTGTGCATGGAATCATCAAGAAAAGAGAAGGAAATCCAGGTAAGAAACAACTTCAAAGCATCCCTTTAGATCTGGATCAATTCTAAGGTTTTTGGGTTTTTAGAAAATGCGAGCAAAATCATAAAAAGATCATGTTTTTATTTTTTGAATGGTATAAAAATGATAGATTTAGAGTTCTGGATGATAAACCAAATATTTGGATGTTAAAAGGTTGAATTTTGGGTGAAAAATGAAGATTTTGGGCAAAAACCGAGTAGAAACACCCTTTTGCGATATTAGTGTTCATTTTGAGAAACTGAGTTTCTCATTTGCAAAATTGAGTGTCTCACTTTGAGAAACTGTAGTGTCTCATGTGTCTGAGAGCTGAAGTTGTGTGTCTGAGTGTGCATAAGTCCCAACGAAAGTTGGGCATTAGTCATGCGAAACTGCATGAGACACTAGCTGCGACACTAGTTGCGACACTGTTTGCGAAACTAGCTGCGAAACTGTTTGCGAAACTAGCTATGAAACTGTTTGCGAAACTAGATGCGAAACTAGCAAAAAATGACCAAATTGTACGTTGAACCTTATGCAGGCGGTATAGTGTGATTGCTTAGACTTGAAGTTAATTTTCATATGAGGCGAGTTCTAGATCCCCTCTTTTTACAATTTTTAACTGTATTGGGGCTATATGCATACCAGTGGCGAGATTTCAAATAAAGATTTAATGACAGACTTTTATAAAGATGAAGATTTCCTAATGAACTTTCCTTTAAAGAATTATATATGGACTTTAGACATGTTTTCCTTTTTGAAATGTTCGGACTATTTATGTGTGATTCATGTGTTGACGTATGATATAATTATATTGTGGTGCATTATATTATGTAAAACTAAAAGACGAAAGTGAAAGAAAGAAATGATCATTGGGCCCAAAGTGGAGTTACATCTAAAAGAAAGTCTTGCAAGCAAATGGGTGAGTTGCATTCGTTGCATTCTCGGTGACGTTACATCTAAAAATAGTGGTGCTACATCTAAAAACAGAGGGACCCTATACTAAAGCATGGCGAAAGGGCCATTGGGCATTAGTGGGTCAAATTGTCAGGGGCTTAGGTAGCCACGAATTTATTCACCTGATGGGGGCTTAAGGCCACATATTGGGTTTGGCCTGTTGGCGAATCCGAGACGAGGATAAAGAAGTCTGGTCCTTCGGCAGACTGTGAATTGACGGAAAGAGAATTGACGGATAAAGAAGATAAAGTATAATATAAAGTATAAATAAAATAACGACAAAGTATTGTCAATGTGCTAGATTGTCTACGTGATAAAGTTAAAGTATTTTGACAAAGATTTTTATGAAATGTTTTATGCTGTGTATGACCAACTGTGAGGTCCCCTGGAAAGAGGGCCTTACAAGTTGGTATTAGAGCCAAATTTTAAGAGATTTGGGAAAATATTTTCAAAACCTTTACTTGAACTGAAAATGGGACCAAGTGTTAGGATGCCAGCTCGAGTAGCTCCATGCCAAAGGTTTATATATATATGTATATATATATATATGTATATATATATATATATATATATATGATAGTGTATTTATATAGTGTTTCTTAGAGTATGCCTAATGATAAAAGACGGTAGTTGAAATTGTAATGCCTATGTGATTATATGTGAACTATACGTGCTTAGATTAAATACGGCAGATTTCGAATGCTGGTGTGGTTAAGGATAGGAACGTTTAGACCATGAAAAGTGCTGTAAGTAGATAATCACAACTGGCCACTATAATTAGAAACTTACAATACTCGTCATGATCTGAACTAGCCTTGACTGACCGCATTAGCGTTTTGAATCTTATAGGAGTAGTATAATGGCTGGTAAAAAGGTTATTCAGAACAGAATAACGCATAGCAGTGCAAGGAATGATCCCCCGCCTAAGATAAAAGAGACGAGAAGCAAGATGAAGAAGCAAGTAGTTGAGAATCCGAAGAGGAAGCCACTTGAGAAGCCGGTTGAGTCTGAGAGTGAGATTGAGGAGCCTGCTACTAAGCAAGCAAAGCTAAAGAAGACTATGAAAGAAGCTATAGCACATGAGGTGAATCAGATTTTGGCTGATGTGGTGCCCGCCCTGTTTGATGAAGCAATTGAGAAGTTCAAAGGAGCAGAAAAGAAAAAGGACAGTAAAAAGACAATAGTTGAGGATGAAGAGAAGTATGATGATGATAAGTATGATGATGATAATTCTGATGATTCTAAGATTGAAGAAACTACTAAAGAAACTACAGAACGTTTTCAAAATGCAAGCCCCCAATGTTTGATGGTAAATGGTAATGTTGCTGCTGCACAACGATGGATTGTTGGTCCCAAACAGCTTTTGAATCAATGTTTTGGTGAAGATTTGGACCAGAATTGGTAAAATAATGAAGAACACAAGATAAAACTCAGATTTGATCTATAAAATGGATTGCAATAGATGTGTACAATGAAAACCCCAATCACTAGCTCATAGAAGCTTAATGAAACCCTAATTGCCATCTACTATTTATAGCCTAATGACACTTTGGACTAATGACAATTAGGACCCTAAACTTAGATTAAAACATGACAAATAGAAATAATACAAAATAAAAGGCTAAAACATGTCTAAAACTAGATTAAATATATTTTGTTGATACAAAATATATTTATTACATTAACGATCCTAGACATAAAACAACTTCAACGTCTTGACTCGATTCTTCGTCTCTAACGCGCCATTTGACTTTTTACGTTGACTTTGACCAGACGTTGACTTTTGTTGACTTTGACTGTGTTGATAATATTAGACTACAATTCAGGTCCAACAATACTCCCCCATAGTCTATTATTATCAACGTCTTGCATCGTGTTTAGCACCGATAAGTCAAATTATGTTGCTGAAAATCCTTTATCTCACAAGCTCCCGCATATTGTATGCTCCCCCATTTTGCGTGCATCATTTCGTATAATCTGGAACTGTTTTCCAACAATCTTTTCTTGAGTGCTTCAGAAGATGTAGGAGGAGGATTCCTAGCTCGATGTCTTCTGCAAACTTTGAGGAACAGGTTCTCTGGTCAGGTGCTTTGCTAAACTGATGATCGGCCATCATTTGTAGCAAATATCTGTAACACAATCACAAACAAAATCTCGAGATTTCTCATTAGATCATTTCATTTAACATAAGTAAACCCGTGTTTATCTGTGTATGAAAACAAGCTAACCCGTGTCCGTTTGCGTGTGCAATTTCCCGTGAAATGCATGTGCAAATGATAAAATTTTAATAGCATAATATGGAAGACTTGAAAATAATTTGAAATGAAAATCTTTTTGGATTTTTTTTATATTTTTTTTAATTAAAATTAAAAATTCGAAAATGAGAGGACGAGTCCGACAAGATCACAATATTTTAGACAAAGAGAACACATCCCAAAAGGTACACACGACCAACAAGACTCAAGAACCCAAACATAAAATAAAATAAAAGTAAAAACTTTCATGAAGAATATCAGATAATGCGTTTCGAGCGACCATCCGGAGAAACAAAGACTTGGCTAGATTGTCAATATGTTTGTCCATTTAAACCCATGCCTTGTTCCTTTCAACAGACAATCTGTGATGGTCGTATCATGTTTTAGGTTCGATTTTAAGAAACTCTTGCAACTCGGTCCCCACAGACATCTTGGTAAAGAAACTTGTCCTATCATCAGGGTTTATAGAGCAATATGATTGACTTTGCTTGAATTTCATGAATCAAATTTTGAATATTGATCAATTTATGAGCCTCTTTTGACATTCTGCATTTTTGCATTTTTGGGAGTGGAGCTTGTCAACAATGATTCTTTTGAACACATTGCGACTTATTATTTGGGAAACTCAAATGATTAGAGCTCCAGGTCTATACCGACTTATAACAGAGGAGATAAACATTTGAGCATGCTCGGTGAATCTTCAGGTCTATACCGACGTATAACAAAGAAGATCCACCAACTCCAGGTCAATACTTCCGTATAGTAGATGAGTTAAGCACTTTGACTCAATACATTCTGAGGAATTAACAAGTAACTCACTCAGAGGCTTTTCTGAAGAGCAACACTAGCAGCTTTTTATTTTGTTTTGCTAACTAGAAACTCAATTCAGGGCTAGGGTGTGGGTGATTTGGGATGTTTTGGGAAAATCAAAGCAAAGATTTGACACTCTCAACCCATTTCTGACAAGGACTTGTAACTTTGTGCAGGCCAATCATGTCAAGGAGATAATCCTTATTGCCGAGCTCTTATTGAATTTAGTTTGATCACAAAATTGCTGTCTAATTGTATTCAGGCTGAGCCTATTGACACATCATAACACAAATCAATATCCTCCTTCAGATGCTTTCATACAAACCTGAAACCTTCAAAAGACATAAAATATTTACACAATTAGAAAATTTTGGACAATTGATATTCAGTACATTCATTTGAGATATAACTCCCCCAAAATTTTTATTTTAGCACAAAATTGAAATTTTCAAAAGACTCAAGAGCGACATCAGAGAAGTGAAAACTTGATAAAAAAATAAAAGTAAAAAAGTTATGCTCCCCTAAATTTTTTTTTAACTTCTTTTTTAATTTTTTTTAAAACTATCTACAATATATAAAATAGAAGTTACCAAAGAAACGCCTTCCAGATTACCCTATCAAAAGTTTATAAATGAGTTATCAAGAATAATGCAGTGGCTGTGAAAATCGATATGTGAAAATCAAGGAAAGATCCAGAATTTGATAAGATACCAAAACCATGACTTGTTTGTTCCGCCTCAAATCTGAATAAGGAACATTCTCTGTCAGTAAACCGGATTACTAACAGTCCTCCTGAAATTTTCCTGCACTCATCAACAGATTAGTTAGAAATGGGAACCCAGGCCATCGTAGTCCTGGGCGTTCCGTTTTCATCAGTGTAAGACACTTGTCTATGCACACAACCTGTTCTCGTATCAATTATCTTTTCCTCTATCTTTTTAATTTGCCAAATTTGTTTAGGTTCAAACATTTTCGATTTGAAAGAGTTAAATTTGGAAATCATTTTCTGTTTAAGTCCCGAGGAAAAAGATTTTGGTTTTGGTTCTTTTGTCACATTCATCTTTGAGTCATGTGAAACCGACTTCACATGAGAAGGTAAGGATGGAATGTTCATCATCCGACCACTCAAAGATGTATGATTATTAACTTGAAAATCAAAGAAACAAACCTATTTACCTTTACCATGTGGAGGATTCTTTATAGACTCTGATCCGGATAAGCAATTTATTTTGCCTTTACCGTCCGAAGCATGTCCTTTTGGGCATTTCTTGAGCACATGATCACCCTTTCCACACTTGAAGCAAGCCTTGAATGTCTTTTGATGCTTGACTGGCCCGTGTGGAGTAGCTGGGGGTGGGGCTTTCTTTGAACATGATGCGACTTGTTGGAAGACTTGTGGCTTCTTATGTTGAGCAGTGAAAGAGGAACAAACTTGTGACTTCTTTTGTTGAGTTGTGGGTTGTTGGATGGGAGATGAGATCTTCACTTGCTTGTTCTCAAGTCTTTTACAAACTTGAGATAGGATGGACAGAGGTGAAAGCTTCTTCTTTTGAGCTTTTGAAAGATGACCGACTTGTTTTGCAGCTGGTACTAAGATCCGGATTTGACTTGATTCAGGTTTTGGAAGCATTTCAGATTTGACAGTTGCAGATGACATCTTGATCTTTGAATCTCCGAGACTCTCCTTTGTCTTTGATTCATCATCTGAACTTGTCCAGTCTTCAATAAGTACCTCTGCTTCTAACGGATCTTGATTGATGGGAATTGAGTGTGTTGATGTAGTTGCAGCTTGATGATGAGATGATTCTTGAATTATCTCTTCCTTCTCACTCCTGACAGGCTCAAAGGTAGGAATTTCACCTGCTTTAAACTTATCAAAGAAATTAGAAGTAACAACCGTTACAGGATTAGAAACAACAGGGACTGAGCAATCATTAGCTTGACTATCAGTACCCGTTTTACTATATCCCATACCAGTCGAAGAATCATAATCATCTCGCACCTCCTTCAGATTAACTCCCTCTAAACCTGCATGCAAACTGTTAGATTCTTGTTCAAACAAATCATTTTTAGGATGGGGTTTTGGTGTACGTGAATAACACAAAGTGAATGGAGGCGGAAAAACCATCTGAGCATCTGTGTCATACCCAACCCCATCTTTTACCCTAGCCCCCCTTTGTTTTGAAGCAAGTTCATTCATTTTCATACTAGCAACAGACCACTTGTCAAGTTTGGTTTGAAGTTTTGTGGATTCAAACTGTGCTAATATGAGTCTTTCACTTAAAAGATTTATTTCGATGTTTCTTTCATAAAGATTTCTTTTCAAAAGATCAATTTCAGCCAAAGCTTCATTGAGTTTTATCGAAAAAGAAACTTCATTCTTTTTAAGTTCTGTATTTATGGTGGTTAATTCAGCTTGATTTGTTAACAAAAGTCTATTAGCTTTATACACACCAAAAAGACGAATTCTGCATGCAGATGAACACATGTCTTGAACTGTCTCATAAGAAAGTCCCATAATGACTTTTTCAACAGCAAGGGCTTTATCGCAGTTGCATACCCTTGTGTTTCTTTTGCGTTCCTCTTCCTTTTCCTTCAGCATCTCTTCATCCTCAGCTTTCTTCTTTCCTTCATCATCTTTCAAACTTTGTTCACATTCCTTTTCACATTTATTCTTCCCTTTTTGAACATCCACAATATTTGTCATTAAAGCATAGTTGATTTGACTCTGAACCTCTCCAATCTCAATCTTATCATCAGTACAAACATTTCTCCCAGTCCTCTCCATAAACCGACGTGCTCTCACAGTTAATGATTTTATTTGCCATTTTAAATCCTCTTCTTCCATATCATCATCATAACTAACCTGCAACTTATTTTCTTTCACAGTCTCCTCAATTTCAGCAGGTAAATCGGAATCGGTTACCATCGATTTCAATTTTTCCATCATCTTAAACGGTTTGTAATCAGATTTGCTAATCATAGATGAAATGAGAGCAACATTCGGTGTGCTTGTTTGTGGTTGGATCATTGCTTCAAAAAATTCCTTTCTTTTAATATCCAACTCAAAAGATTTCAACTTGTCGATCACATCCAACAGCTTGTAATCTGAAAACATTTTCTCTTTCTTAAGATTTTTAACATGAAAACTCCATTCTGGTGGAAGAGATTCAAAAAGCCTTTGAATTTGTTCATAATTTGTGAGTTCAGGATCATGCTTCTTCAGGTTACTTGCCACCATCACAAATCGATCGAGAACCACTGGCATCCTTTCATTCTTTAAAACTGCAAAATTATCAAACCAGCTTTGTGCCATTATGAGATCATCGGAGTTAAAGGAGTTAAAAAGTTCTGCATAAGCCATTTTTTTTAAATTTTAAAAATTTTGCAATAAAATCCCGCTCTTGAAAAAGAATATTTTTTTCAAAAAAAAATAATTTTCCCAAAAATTAAGAATATTTCCCCCCCGGGAATATTACTTTTTCGTTTCACTGAAAACACCCCAAAGAAACTTTCGGTTCAAACAACTCGGCCCAAAGAAAAAATTTGAAATTACCCGGCCACTGACAAAAATATTTTGGTTTCAACTGACAAAACTTTGACCCATAAAATTTAAAACGCTAACTCTCGGCCAAAAATAATTTTTTTTTAATAGGCGAACCCACCAATTAACTCATGATAATGCATATCATGTTAATATGTCATCTCAAATTGATTTTTTTTAGAAAATATATAATGTTCAAATATAATCTTTTTGGAGCACTTAGAAGAGTACATAACAAGTCTGCATTAGTTTGTTTTTTTTAATTATAAATTATCATTCTCACGTGAACCCAAATTTTCAATCTTCATTCTCCTTTTAAACAAATCCAGCAGCACATCACATGATAACTTCAATTACTTTCTCTCTCATCTCAACCTTATCATCGGTTCTCTATCTTCTTTCTTGTGTTCATATATTCAAAACACAACAACAACAATACACATACCCACACTCTCTCTCTCTAAACGAGTCACAGAAAACAACAATAGCACACACTTTCTTTACTTCGTTTTCCTTTTTTTTTTTGTTTTTTGTTTCTAAACTGAGTGACGTGGTGTTGGGATGGATATGGTGATGGTGTTTAGATTTGAGATGATGTTGTGTGTGTTGTGAGAGTGACGAGGGTTCGAAAGTGGTCGTGAAGTTGAAGGGTGGAGTTTTAGATCTGGTAGATGTTTATGGTGTTTAGATTTGTTTGAAATGGTTTTGATTTTGGGTTTAAAATGGTTTGAAAACGAGTTTGGGTTATGGTTATGGGTCGGGTTAAGTAGATCTGGTAGATGTTTATGGTTGTGTTTGATTTGGTTGGTTTTGTTTTGAATTTTGCACAGATCTGTAATAATGTCGCACAGATCTGGTCTAGATTAATGATTTTGGGTTTGTTTGGTTGATTGTTGGTGCAGGAATAATGTCAAGAAATGGTTATTGTCGCGCAGATCTGGTCTAGTGTCGCACTTACGCGAAGCTGTACTTTCGACACTATGTCGAAACAGTACTGTCGCATGGGATTTTGAACTTTCGTTCAGTATGTGGTCTAGTGTCGCAAAATGAAGATTTCAAGCCCCAAAAACACCAAGAACACACACACAAGTGTGTGTGAGACAAAACCCCTCAGATCTGAAAATTTTCTTCTATTTTCTTGTAGATCTGAGGTTGTAGATCAAAAATATGTTGTTAAAATCATTAGATCTGTTGATTGTTGATGTGGATCTGATGATTTTGAACACAGATCTGGTTTCTCTCTCTAAAAACTCATCAGATCCGTTTTCTCTCTCTAAAACTCTTCTTCTATTTCTTCACAAATTTCTAAAATCAGCAACAAAAGATTCAAAAGTGGATCTCAATCTGGCTCTGATACCATTTGTTGGTCCCAAACAGCTTTTGAATCAATGTTTTGGTGAAGATTTGGATCTGAATTGGTAAAATAATGAAGAACAAATATGAACAATGAAGAACACAAGATAAAACTCAGATTTGATCTATAAAATGGATTGCAATAGATGTGTACAATGAAAACCCCAATCACTAGCTCATACAAGCTTAATGAAACCCTAATTGCCATTTACTATTTATAGCCTAATGACACTTTGGACTAATGACAATTAGGACCCTAAACTTAGATTAAAACATGACAAATAGAAATAATACAAAATAAAAGGCTAAAACATGTCTAAAACTAGATTAAATATATATTGTTGATAAAAATATATTTATTACATTAACGATCCTAGACGTAAAACAACTTCAACGTCTTGAATCGATTCTTCATCTCTAACGCGCCATTTGACTTTTTACGTTGACTTTGACCAGACGTTGACTTTTGTTGACTTTGACTGTGTTGATATATTAGACTACAATTCAGGTCCAACATGGATTAGGGAAATGAATGCGGTGTTGAATATCAGTGAGTGTCGTGAGGATCAGAAGGTGAAGTTTGCTGCTCATTCATTTGTGGATGCAGCTCTTATTTGGTGGGATAACATTGTTGTTGCTCTTGGGGAAAGAGCTATTGCAAGAATGTAATGGTTTGAGATGAGAAGGTTGGTGACTGAGGAGTACTGTCCGGAAAGGGAACTGGACAAAATTGAGTTAGAATTTCTGATTTTGGAAGCTGGGGATATGTCTCATCATGAGTACACATCCATGTTTAATAAGATGGCACGTCTGGTGCCCGAGTTAGTGACTCCAGAATCAAAGAGGATTAAGAGGTACATTCAAGGATTGCCCTTAGATATCTGAAGGAGCATGGTCACTGCTAGGCTTGGAACTTTTAGATTAGCTGTGACACCCCGCCCGACGGCGAAAACACCGGGCTGTCATTGGAATGGATATCATTAGTAACCAAAGCTCATGGCATCCTTTTATTAATGACTAATAATTGTACTTATAAGTTTGGAACATAATTCATAAATAGCAAAATGACAAAAGTCATAAACGAAACATTAATGGGAATGAAGTCATTTTTGTTAACTAATCCAATGCACCCTATGTCTTGGCAAAAGTAAAATCTCATAATCACGCACCAACTGAAATATGTGAAAAAGACACAGTTAGCTACACAAGCTAGTGAGTAAAAACACAATTTGATAATACTAGTATTGAAATCCGAGATCAACAAGATATGCTGCGCAAGCTTACACGTATTGTTAGGGCTCGTTTCTAGTTAAGATTTACTTTGTACTTTGTTTATACATGTTTGTATAGTTTAGGGATAATTTTGTATTTTCCCTAATGTGTTGATGCACAAAGCATGTTGTGAGAGAATGTGTGAGAGAGAGTTCAGATCCCAATTACATACTAGAGAGAGAATTAGTGTGTGTGTTCTTACATTCTCCTGCACATTTTGTACTACAACTTTTATGCTTTGATCATCAATACAAGAGAATTATTAGTAATGAATTGTGTTGTTGATTGATTCGTGTGTTTGTACTTAGATCGTTCTGATTTGCAGCAATATCGATCCAATTGAACCTATCAATTGGTATCAGAGCTATTGGTATTGTGTGTTCTTCGCTATTCATCAAGCAAAAACACATTAATATTGCTCAAATCATGATCTGAATGATCTGTTGCTGTTTTTAGCTGTGATTCATCACCGCAATCACTTCTAATTCACAACGATTGTGCAAATTCCATTAGATTATCATCAGATCTGAGGAATTAGGAAGGAAGAGAAGTTTACTGTTCGATATTCATCAAAATTTGATCATGTTTTGGATTGATTGATATTAGGGATTGATAATCGATATATTTCACTGATTGGGTGTGATTTTTGAAGAAATTGGACAAGTTTTTGTTAAACCCAAAAAAAAAATTCGATTGAACAAAATGATGAACAGGATGAACAGGTTGAAGATTAACTAGCCGGGTGATAATTTTGACTTAGACAAAATCTTCGGACTTAGTTTTGTGAACAATTAGGTCCTGTGCAGCCGTGTAAAGGATTTTTGTCTAGACGGGTAAAGAATTTCCGTGAAAAAGGTTGTACTGTTCAGCCGGATCAAAGAGCTATTGTGCCGGGTGATTAACTGTTCAGCCGGGTGATTAACATTTCAGCCGGGTGATTTACAAACTGTTCAGCCGGGTAAACAATTTTTCTGCCGTGTGATCAACTGTTCAGCCGGGTAAACCTTATTGCCGTGTCAAGTTCCAAAGCCGGGTCAAGTTATCTGCCGTGTGAAGTGTTACTATTCAGCCGTGTAACTGTTCTGCCGGGTGAAGATTGCAAGTGTTGAAGATTGAAGAGTGTCACTGTTTAGACGGGTGAAGAAAAGTCTCACCCGGGTGAAGAAGGAAAGTTACTATTCAGCCGGGTGAAGAACAAACTTTCGCTGTTCAGCCGTGTGACTTGTTTTCAACTGTTTCAAATCTTGTTATCTTGTCTTGTCATTATTTCATTGATTTTAGTTTAACATTTTAACTGTTTCTTTTCAAAAATCATTAAAAACACAAAAATATTTTCTTTAAAATTTTTAAAATGGCACATAATGATGATTCTGACAACCGTGTTCCTAGATTGGTCAACCGTGCAGATTTCAAGAATTGGACGATTAGACTAAAGCATCATCTATGCTCGATTGACAATGATCTTTGGAAGTCAATTGATAAAGGTCCTCACATACCTACACAGACTGCTCCGGATAGTGCAAGTACCTACACCAAAGACTCTACTGAACCTTATCCAGAAGATAATTTATCAGCAGAAGACTTACGAAAAGTGAAGAATGATAGTAAGGCTTACTCTTTGATGTGTAAAGGACTGCCACTACAAGTACTGTCAAGGTTGGATGCTTATCAAACGGGCTATACACTATTCAAAGCATTGAAGTCAATCTGTGAAGGAGGAGAACAACTGAGAAGTCTCAAGAAGCAAAAGTTGAAGAGACAATTGGAGTTATTTGAACATATTGCTTGAGAATCTGTGCACCAGATGATGAATAGATTTGTTCATCTAACTACTGAGATGACAAATGTGGGTGCAAAGACAGATCTCCAAGACCTGAATGACAGATTACTATGTGCTCTTCCATCTTCGTGGAAACAAACTGTGACACTACTGAAGCATACGGAAAAGTTTCCGATGGACTTGGATCTGCTCATTGCAAAGATAGAGGAAGTAGAGATTGATGAAAGTTCTAGAAATACTGACAGAACTGGTTCACATGCGCAGTACAAGTTTATTGTGAATCCTGCTAACACAGTGGAGAATGCCTTTCTGGCTCAAGATTCTGCTAAGATTGATGATGAGGGTGATCTATTTGTTGGTGCAAGTTTTTATACTGATTCTTCATACATCCCAAACTCACCAACTTATTCTCAACCTCAATCTCCACCAAGAGCTCAAGTTCAAAATCAGAATGTGAAAACTCAATCAGAAAATCAAAGTACTACTGTTCAAGCGAAAGTAAAAGATGTGATGAACATCTTGTTACAAGACGATGAGACAAAGAGTGCATTTACAGCTTTCATGGCAAGCTTTCAAGCATATCAAGGAAGTCACTTGACTCAGATGGATGTTGTGTTTCAAGATCTATTTGAAATGGATCCTGATGACGTTGAGGTAATGGATTTAAATTGGCAAATGGTGATGGTTGCATATCGAACTCAAAAACATGCATATGTGAACCGAAGCTACAAGCCACATGCAAACAAGACCGTTGGGTTTGACAAGTCGAAGGCCAGATGTTTCAACTGTAACTGCTATGGTCATTTTTCAAGGGAATGCAAGGCTCCTAAGAATCAAAACTACAATGATCAAGCCGGTTCAAGTGGACAGAATCAGGGTCAAAGTCAGAACTCACAACAGTCTTCAAGCTATCAAAACAGGAATCAACGTTTCATGCAGAAGTCATATCAAAGTCTTCCAATGCCAAATCTGAAAGATGAAGGCAAGAAGCTAGAAGATCAGAACAAAGCACTGGTGGTTAGTGTGAAAGCTGGATATGACTGGAGTGCTTATGCGGAACAATTTACATCTGATCTTACGTCAAGTTTGGCACTGGTATGTGAAATTGAAGAAGATTGGTCTGAAGAAGGGGATGATCAACTGAGTAAAGCTGTGAGTGAAGATTCTGAAGAGTATGATTGGAGTGCAAAGGCAGCCTGTTGAAGAATCTGAACCAGAAGTTGCGCTTATGACTACATCTAATGAGTCTTCATCATCTGCTGAACAACCAAAGGTTAGTACCGAACTACCCCCTAACTATGTTCCTTTGCCTGGTGATGTTAAAGGTAGGTTATGTTCTGAAGAATGCATTAAACAAGTGGAACATTATCGAACTCATTCATTTAAAATTGGTGATAAATTAAGCAAACATGAAAAAACTCATGAACAACTTAAAATTGATCACAAAATTGCTGATGAGAAGATATTGTCACTTAAAGAATCATGGAACAAAACCTTAAAGGAATTGGAACTAGTAACCAAACAGCTTGAAGAAATGACAAAGAATTTCGAACAAGAAAAGGTTGTGAGCGAAAGAGGTAACAAAAGTTGTAACGCAAGAAAAGGTTGTGAAGATGCAGTAACGCAAGTTGAATTAACAAAGGTAAAAAGTTGTAAAACAATGGTGAAACAACTTGTGAGCGAAAGAGGTAACAAAAACAAAACAGGATTGGGTTTCACTCGTGAACCAATGCCTAAATCAATCACTAACACTTTACCTGAAAACTTCAATGAATTTGATCATTCACCTGAAAATGAACAAAGATTCAAAGAAATTCAAAGAAGTAAATCTGAATCCGAAGGATCTGAAGTGTTACTGGAAAGCTTGAAAGAAGATGATACTGTGACAGTTGAAGCTGATGATGAAGCAAGCAACAAATCTGATCCCATTCTGGTTCAACTGGTTGAATATCCGGAACTGAATCCGAAGCCAGAAGAAAAGGTGAAGGATGAAGCTGAATTTTCAGGATACAATGATCCAGAATACATCAAGTGGAAGAATGAGCAGAAAGCGATTGTTACTGATCAACTGAACAAGAAGAAAGCAGTGAAGAAGGCTGAAGTTTCGAATGAAAAGTTGCAGAAATCGAAATTGACAAACAATCAATCTGAAACAAAACAGTCAAAAGGTAAAAGTGTCATAACATCAAATGACAACACCAAAGCTCAAACTGTTAAAACTGACAATGTCAAACCTGTGAAAAAGAAAGTGTCTAAAGTTAAAACAATCAAGTTTGTGTCTGCAGGAACGTTTGATATGAACTCATCTCATGGTAACCAACTCAATTCTAAGATCAAATCTAACTCTGGTCTGAAAACAGGTTGAGGTCCTAAGACTTCCACTGTCAATAATAAAAGATTTGAATCAAAGAAGGTCACTAAGCAAAATGTTTCAAAATCGAACCAAGTTCCCAAACAATCTAAACTTGATCACAAACAATCAAAGTCACAATCAAAATCTCCACAAAAGAATCAAGTTAACTTAAAACCGAACAAAACTGATACTGAATCACGAGTGGGTTCAACATCAAAAGTTAATAATCGGCTCTTTAGGATTAGCAAGAGACATTGTGAGATTTGTGATCGTTATAATCATGTTACTGCTGTTTGGTTTGACAAAAGAAATCATTCTTCAGAAGAATGTTTTTATAACAAATTCTGTGATATTTGTGAAAGGAGAAATCATGACACTGCAGATTGTTTCTTTCGGAAAAACTCATCAAGAGAAATGACTCCTTATCCGAATTTTCAAAGAAATCAATCTTTTGGTTTTAAAAAATTTAACAAAAGTCATTCTCCTGATTTGAGAAATTTCAAACGAAACAATTCTGGTTTTAATGAATTTTCATCCAGAAATGTGCAGGTCAACAGTTTTAAGCCGAGAGCTTTGATGGTGAGAAATCAGAAATTTGAAAATAACCTTGATCCTAAGTTAGAGGAAAATTAACTGCTTTAAGAAGAAAGCAAACGAATCAAGCCATTGGGCGAAACAGTTTTCAACCAAATCTCTCGAATGAAACAAATTTTCAAAATCTACATTATCAACAAGTTACTGTTACAGATAGATTCGGAAAACCCAAGACCTAGAAGACCTATCAACTCATGGTTTGTTGATAGTGGGTGTAGCCGGCATATGACAGGCAACCATGCCTTGCTTCAAGATTTCAAGCTAAAGAATGGTACTCATGTTGCATTTGGAGGAGATGCTGGTGGTAAAATAACTAAAGAAGGAACCGTGTCAAATGGGGTCATTAGCTTTGATAAAGTCAACTACTGTGCACAGTTGAACTTTAATTTGCTAAGTGTATCTCAAATTTGTGATAAATCTTATTCAACATTGTTTGATGATTCTTTTTGTTACATACTCAAACCAGGTTTCAAGATTGACAATAAGTGGGTGATGGTTAAAGCTCCAAGAGATCGTGATGTATACAAGCTTGATATGTCGCAAATTGATGCTGAAACCGAAACTACATGTCTCATTGCGCATTCTTCAAATGATGAGAGTCAGCTTTGGCATAGACGGCTGGGCCATTCAAACTTCAGAAACATAAATCGTTTAGTGACTAGAAATCATGCTGTGGGAATACCGTCAAAGAAATTCTCAACAACTGATCTCTGTCCAGCATGTTTGAAAGGAAAACAGCACCGAATCTCTTTTAAGTCCAAGCCAGAACACTCCATTTCAAAACCCTTACAGATGTTACATATGGATCTTTTCGGACCAACTAATGTTCAAAGCATCGGAAAGAAGTCTTATTGTTTTGTCATCATTGATGATTTTACTAGATTTTCTTGGGTTTATTTCTTGCATGTTAAATCTGAAACTGCTGAGTTGTTAAAAGAATTCATTATCAAAGTTGAAAATCAGTTGGATTGTAAAGTAAAAATCTTAAGAAGTGATAATGGAACCGAGTTTAAAAACTCTAATGTCGATTTGTTTTGTGCAGAAAAAGGAATTGCGCGTCAATTTAGTGCTCCAAGAACGCTCAACAAAACGGTGTGGCAGAACAGAAAAATCGAACACTGATTGAAGCTGCAAGATCCATGCTCGCAGATGCCAAAATCCCTATCACATTCTGGGACGAAGCTATGAGTTATTGTTTGGAAGAAAACCGAATATTTCATACTTGAAAGCATTTGGTTGTCCTGTATCGATTCTAAATTTAAGTGATCATCTCCGTAAATTTGAGTCAAAATCTGACGATGGATTTTTTCTTGGTTACTCTTCTGTTTCAAAAGCTTATCGGGTTTTTAATAGCAAAACAAACATTGTTATAGAAACCATTAACGTAAAGTTTTTAGAAAATTCATTTCCGTCAGTGGCTCATGGTCCCGAATGGTTGTTTGATTTAGATTCGTTATCAAAATCTTTCAATTCTAACTTATTTGATTTTTCAGGAACATCGAGAAAAGAATCAGGAGACTTGGGATGTTTCAGTAATGATTCTGATAATGACGATAATAGCAATCTCAATTTTGAGTATCCGTTCATGTCGTTTCATAATCCTAATCATGGAGTATCCAGTCAAGCTCCGAGTCCTTCTGGTTCTCAAGAAGATCAAGATTCAAACAATTTTGGTGATGATGTGAATCCACAAAATTCTCCTAATGATGGTGGATCTGTTCAAAATCAACCATCATCAGACCCGAATGTTGAAGTTGTTCCAGAATCATTTGACTACTTCATCAATTCACCAGAACAAGTTCCTAATTTTACTCCGCATACATCTACAATTCTACAAGATCTACCGAATCTGAATCTGTCTAATCTGGAGAGTCAAGTACAAGGTGACGCTATACCAACTCACCGAGTTCACAGGAATCATCCTCTCTCTCAGATTATAGGTCCTTTGAATCAGAGAACTATGAGAAGTCAGACTGAACATGCAAACGTTTGTCTTTATTCATGATTTCTTTCTAAAGTGGTACCGAAGAACATTTCAGAAGCGTTACAAGATAACAGTTGGATTGAAGCTATGCAAGAGGAGTTACTTCAATTTCGCAAACAAGAGGTTTGGAAATTAGTGGACTTACCTGAAGGAGAAAATGCGATTGGTACAAGATGGTTGTACAAGAACAAGCCAGACGAACGTGGCATTGTGGTCAGAAATAAAGCCAGACTTATTGCGCAAGGTTACACTCAAGAAGAAGGTATTGACTATGAAGAAGTGTTTGCTCCGGTCGCTCGACTTGAAGCTATTCGCGTTTTTCTAGCTTATGCCTCTTTCATGAAGTTCAAAGTGTTTCAAATGGATGTAAAAGGCGCTTTTCTGTATGGACCAATTACCGATGATGTGTACTTCAGACGACCTCCAGGTTTTGAGGATCCTGAGTATCCACATCGTGTATAATAATTGAGCAAAGCTTTATATGGTCTACATCAAGCCCCAAGGATTTGGTACGAGACGTTATCTAAACATTTGCTGGAACATGGTTTTACAAGAGGTCAAATTGATCCAACTTTATTCATGAAGCGGGAAAATGAAGATCTTTTATGTGTTCAAGTGTATGTGGATGGTATCATCTTTGGATCAACAACTCCGTCCATGTGCAAAGAGTTTGAAGAAATCATGAAATCAAGATTTCAGATGAGTTCGATGGGGGAGATTAATTTCTTTCTCGGATTGCAAGTAAAACAGTCAGCAGACGGGATTTTTATCAACCAATCAAAGTTTGTTGAGAAGTTGCTGAAAAAGTTCAAAATGCAAGATTGTCAGACTATTCGAACGCCATTTGATGTGAATAGCAAGATTCAGCCGGATCCAAAAGGCAAATCCGTTGATCAAACACTGTACAGATCAATGATTGGTTCACTGATGTACCTTACTGCATCAAGACCAGACATTATGTATGCTGTATGTGTGTGTGCAAGATATCTTTCTGATCCGAAAGAGTCGCACCTGGTTGCTGTTAAACGTATTTTCAGATACCTTAAAGGAAAACCGAATCTCGGGTTATGGTATCCTTATGAAGGCAATTTTGAATTATATAGTTATTCTGATAGTGACTTTGGTGGGTGTGCTCTTGACAGGAAATCGACTACGGGTGGATGTCAATTTCTGGGTCCTAGACTTGTTTCTTGGCAATGCAAAAAGCAGACCAATGTTTCTGTATCCACAGCTGAAGCAGAGTATATCGCTGCATCTGCAGGATGTTCTCAAGTTTTGTGGCTACAAAACCAATTGCTTGACTACGGGTTTAACTTTCTCAAAACTCCTATTTACATAGACAATACTGCTGCTATGTTCATCACTGCTAATCCTTTTCAACACTCAAAAACCAAACATATCGAAATTCGATATCACTTTCTCAGAGACAACTCTGAAAAAGGTTTAATAATTTTGATTAAAGTTCATACCGACAAACAACTGGCAGATCTTTTCACAAAATCCTTTTTGTCAGGACGGTTTGAATTCTTAATTCAATCCATAGGGTTAATCAACCATGATTAATTGTAATTTTTGAAAAATCAAACAAAAATCAGAAAATATAAAGTCAAAAATATAATAAGTCGATGTCATGTATTGTTTCCGTTGCCTTTTATTTTAGGTTTAATTTCATATATACCCCTACAAAGTTGCATAATATCATATTTACCCTTTGTACAAGTTTTTAATGCATAATGTACAACACTTTTTAAGCATGCAAAGGGTAAATATGATATTATGCAACTTGTAGGGGCATATATGAAATTGCCCCTTTATTTTATTGTCTTTGCATTGTGTGTGTGCATGAAAAAGAAAAGCAAACAAAAGAATATAAAAGCAAAAAGAAAAGAAAATATCATGTCATAAGAATCTATATTGCAAAAAGTGAGAAATGATAGTTACACTAGACATTATTTGTTACATCATTTTTAAATAAAGACCGACGAATGTTAATTGATGTGTGAGACAGCTCAGGCAATTAGACTGAAAAAGTAAGTTCATTGTTGACAAATCTAAAACTTAATGATCTTTGTGTTAAGTTCCTTTGATATACATGTCGAAATATATATCTTTGGATGCATTGCTTGTGATGATAGTTGCTCATAATCGGGTAACGATGCAGTCTATTCAGTGTGATGAACCTCATCGTGAGCTTCTTTGTTGTGGTACCCACAGACCTGAAGTCTCACATGAACTCTCTTTTGAGCTTCAAGGTGCAGCAAAAGATTCCCAAAGATGGAACAAAAAGAGTCCCAAATGTGGACCATCACCAAACAAAATTCCAAAAAGGAATTCAGAAGATTCCCAAGGGGAACGATAGGAAATGAAAATTCCAAAATGCAATTCAAAAGAAGTCCCAAAGTGGACCAAATCCGAATAGAACCCATATTCCACACTGTGTATGACTGTCAGTGACCAGATTTTTGTGCAATATGCATCCTAGTAGTGTTTGATGAGGAAATATGTTGACATATGTATTCATGAGGGTCACATAAGTCATTTTAATCGAACCTTAATCTCATCATGATACTGAAAAAGTAAGTGTGTCAATTCGAGCTAATTGGTATGTTTTCATATCATCACTCAATCAAACATAAGTCAAATGTCTATTCAAAACTTGCAAAACATGTTCAGATAATGTATGGTATGATCTCACTGCGATATTTTGATTCATTGCATTGCATATGTCTTTATTTTAATGTGTGTGCTTTGTGTGTGCAGGCATATGGATTCTTTATTGACACATCGACATCCTTGTTAAACTTAAAAATTTCAAGAAATTTCAAGTTTAGGGGGAGAATAAGTGAAGAAGAAAATTATTTTCAAAAAGCCAAAAATATGTTGAAATAAGTGTGTTGAATGAACAAGATTATGTGGTATAGAAAGCAAATGTTTTGGATATGTTAAAAACAAACCTAAGGTCTTGTGATTTATTTTTAGAAAATTGCTTCGGGATATATAAATTTTGGTTGTGCAAAAACATTTATTTCAAGTGAGAAAAATTAAAGAAAAATGAAAAAAGGGATTTTATGTGAATTAAATTTGTTGCCCTAAATAATATTGTTGATTAATTAATGTGACAAACTCTAATAAGGATGTCTTGTTTAATTAATATGTCGAGAATGTTTACAGGTGCAATAAATGCAGTTGAAAAGTCAACAAACGAAGAAAATTGAAAAATTGTCTAAGTGTTGTTGCCGGGTAAAGATATCAGAAGACAATATTTAGCCGGGTAATGAAGTCACTATTTAGCCGGGTAAAGTAGTTGTTAATTGATATCACCCGGGTAATTGAATGAGAAGGTAGCCGGGTAAAAGAAGAAATGATGCCGGGTGACAAGTTGTATGTTACTATACAGCCGGGTGATGAAGTGTTGACACTGTACAGCCGGGTAATAGAATGAAGATTCTATATAGCCGTGTAAGTGAATAACTTTGTGCAGCCGGGTAAGTATGACAACTGTGATGCCGGGTGATGAAGAGAAGATGTCTCTATACAGCCGGGTGATGGAAGAATATCACTATGCAGCCGGGTAATGAACATGAAGTTAATGTGCAAGCCGGGTGATGTTTAGAAGACTACTATGCAGCCGGGTGATGGGTAAAACCAAAACAGGTGTAGTTGTTCCTAACTCTGACCCGTCCCTACAGTGCCTTACCCGTCTCTACAGTGATTGACCCGTCCAAGTGTTTTACATGTTTTATGTTAACCCGTCCCAAGTTGTGACTCGTCCCAAGTACATGACCCGTCCAACAGTACTTGACGCGGCTCAACAGTGCATGACCCGTCCAGGCTTATTGGGCTTAAATGTTTAACCGTCCCAAATTGTTGACCCGTCCCATTAAGTTTGACCTAATTTGCAATCTGTTGAACAAACCATATAAATACCCGCCTCTTCACAACACTTATCATTTTTTTCGCCAACATTATCAAACGAATCCCCTGTACCTCAAATCGCTATTATCATATTCAATCGATTGATCTGTAACAAGTTATATTGATTGAATAAGGTATACTTAACATGATTCGACCTTGATAAACCTGCTGGTTGATCGTTAAAACGAAATGTTGTGATGAACAGTAACTGGTCATTGAATCGACATTTTGATTTTGAGTGTTAAAACTTAAATCGAGTGTTGTAATAGGTGTAATTACTGTCGATCATCAACTTTCATCCATTAATTTGCATCAAATTGCTTAAAATCAACTGAATGAACTGAAAATTTCACATGACTGTCGAACCGCCATTGATGACATTTTGAATGTTCTTAAGTTTTTACATCAAACTTTCATCCATTAAGTGACAAATCGATGCTAAAACAGAACTAAAACTTGTTATTCAATTTCATTATACAAATTTCATATTTGTGTTTAAGTGTTTAAACTGATTAGTGTAAAATATTGTATGATCTTTGATTCTCAAAAGTTTGTTGAACAAAATGATGAATATCAGTTTGTTAGATTAACTTAGGTGATTATTATGTGATTGTTTTACATTGTAATTTCATGTTTAAATTCTTAGGCAAATTTTGTTATTTATGAATGAAAAGTCTAACACATATGCCTTGTCTTTGTCAAAACAGATGGAGAATCTTAAGTTTGAGCCCAAGCACAATCTTGTTGCTTGTTTGGATGAATCCATTCCAGAAACAGAAGGATATAGAGACATGATCAGATTTATTAGAAGAACGAAGTATGTGTATGCAATGTGTGCAAAGCCAATTGTATATGCAAGACTTATAAAAAGTTTCTGGAGGACTGCTGAGGTAGTAACTGATGAAGCTGGTGTGACTGTGGTAAGAGGGAATATCACCAGACAGTTGCAATTGACTGTGTTTGAAGAATCTATCCGAACTGCTCTAAGGATAGATGATGATGAGGTTGGTGCCACTGATGAATTAACAACTGCTAAGTGTCAGGCATGTTTTATTAATATGGGTCATCCTCCCATATTTCCAAAGCAGCAGTTTGTTAGAGCTAGACTGGGGAAGAAGTGGAAACTGTTGTGTTATGTCATCCAGCAGTGCATGTCTCGGAGGAGTGCTGGATTTGACAATTTCCCTTCAAACATTGCATCACCTATTGTTGCTATTGCTGAGAACAAGCCTTTCAACATATCAAAGTGGATCATGAAGGGATTTGTGTTCAATTTGGTGAAAGGAAAGAGGTTCAAGTTTCTTATGTATCCAAGATTCTTGCAACTAATGATCAATATCGCTCATCCAATCATTCGAGAAGAAGATTTTGTAGGAGGAATATTATACACTGAAGATATGAATGAATTATCATATCGAAAGATGAGTATAGGAGGTGTTGAAAGTGTTGAAATGTTTGACTATATGAGAGATATAGCAAACAATGATGAGGACATTGAAATAGTGTATCATCATATATCACAAGGTGAGATTGTGAATCCACTGGACCTTGTTGATGAGATTCCGGATAATCTGTTAGATGATGATGATGATGATGATGAGTACTTTGCTCGTCATCCAGAAGATGAAGAACATGATGAGGATGAGAATGAGTCTGAAAGTGGTGAGGCTGATAGTGAAGATGATGATGATAGTGATGATGGAAATGATGATGATGTTAAAGGAGATAGTGATGAATCAGTGTCTGAGGATGCAGAAAAAGAAGATGTAGAAATGCCTGTTGAGGTTGTAGAACCAATTGTGACTAATGAACCTGTTGAGGTTGTGAAAGCAGTAGAAGAGATTGTTATGGAAGCCCCTAGGGACATCACAGTTCATTATTCCAGATCTCGAAGATCTAAAACTGTGGATGAACCTATGATTTTTGAAGAGCCAAATATTCTTGAAGATGTGTATGTACCTGAACAGATTGATATAGTTCAGATCGCACAAGAAGCTGCAGCAGAAGTGGAGACTGTGGCACAGACAGTTGATGATACTAATGATTGTGTGATTGGTTCTGAACCAGTAGATGTTGCCACATCCTCCAAAGCAGCTGAACACATTGAACAACCTTTGGAGTCTTCACCAAAAGTTGTGTCAATTGATGTTTAGACTGAAAAAGATGAAGAGATAGCACGGCTAAACAAAGTGATAGAAGAGTTGATAAAATAGAATGAATTATTGAATGCTTCGAATGAGAGAAAGAAGGTTAGACTGAACGAGTTTAGAGAAACCAATGAGAAGAATAAGAAGATTTTTGATGAGCTTGATTCAGAATATGAAAAGTTGAAGGAAGATTACAAAGAGTTATATGCTAAATTCAATACTCTGAATGCGGAAAAGGAGATGTTAGAAAAATGGTTGGAAGAAGCCAAACCAAAGAAGTCAAGTTCTACATCTGATAAAGACTTTTCAGATGATGTGGTGGAAGTTGCCGAGCCTTCACAAGAGTTGAAAGTTTATTATACTAGAGCTCGAGGAATGAAGAATGTGGGTGAAAGGATTGAATCACCAATTCCAATTCCCGATGAAGCTGCTGATCTTGTCAATCTTAACAAAGCCGAGGGAAAACGCAAATTGGATGTTGTGCCTGAAATTGTCAGAGAAAATGAAGTATAATCCTGTTTATTTGAATGGACTTACTGTCAGTCAAATAAATGAGGAATATGAGAAATGTGTAAATGCGCAAGATAAAGTGGTGGCTGATGAGAAAGAGTTTGTAGTTGAAATGGGTGAATGGACGCCGCTACAAGAAAGTCTAAACATTGATGATCTTCCTCCGGAAGAACTTTATCATCAAAATCCGGAAGAGATGTCAGCTGCAAGCATGAGTCAGTGGCTCAGTTCAAGAAATTATCCATACAAGACTCTGAAAAGATTGAAACGGGAATCTCTGAAAAAGATTGTGGTAAGCTTTATGAAGACTGAAAAGATGCATAATCGGATGTTTTTCTTGGATTACAATAATCCACAGTATTATGAGCTGACCAAACGATATAGAGTGCTGGAACCTAAGGAGATACCTGTGATGGCATTACCCGAAGATGTGCATAAGAAGAGGAAGGAGCTTATTGACATGTTTCCGAGCGAGATGAAGCCTTAAAACATTCCAATGGAAGTACGAGAGTCTTGGCACAAGTCTGCCACAGCAGGTGATATTGTCATATCACTGCTGAGTAAGGGCCAGTCAGTTGCTGAATTGCTGGATTCAATGATCGTGCCGGAAAAATCCAAAAATGTGAAGATTATTGCTTGGAAATATGATGAGATGTTTGATGCGTTTCTGATAAAGAGGGTAAATGGTCTGTGCGATGTCTATCACTATTATTCGAGCATTTTCAAGCTGCAAGTTCAAGCTCTAAAAGAATTGCACAAGTTGAGGTTGATTAATCACACGCATGCAGAGCGTGGTGATAAATGTGCTATGCTATTGGATGCCGGGATCAGCCGCATGCCAAAATTTTTAGAGTTTCGAGGACAACAAAAAGATAGTGAATATGTACAGATGAAGAAGAAGTGGAAAGTGAAGAAATTGATATTGAGAGACATGTACTTGGAAGAATTTTCAGATGAATATTTTGACAAAGTCACAGATCCGGGGTTGAAGGTGATTGATGGTTCTCAAGCTACAAAGCCCATTCTGAAAGTTTTCTATAATCAAGAAACCTATGAGCTGAAGTTGGTACGTAATTTGGATGATTGGGATCAAGACATGATCACATTGTTTAGTACGTTTGAGCTCAAACTGCTACATCCATCTTACATTGATTATCTTCGAAACTACAAGATGAAAAAGTTGAAAGATCCTATAGCTGAAGAAGATAGAAGATTACTAGTGATTATGATAGAGGTGATTGGGGCTGCTACTGAGAAAATTCGATTAAGGAAGGCATTGCTTAATGCTAACCTTGTGAAGATTGATATGCCGGAGATCGAATATATGAGAGTGACGTCCAAGGGTGCCTTAGAAGTGAAGGTCAAAGGAAAGAAGAAACCTTATGATTTTTATGCTAACATTGATTTTGCAGGTATAACCTTGGACACGTTGAAAAGAATGAAAGTCTGTGACATTGCTACAAATGAATCAAAGCCGAGACAAGCAAAGATTGCTGAGAAGTTCAAGTCGTGTATTGAGGAAGCTTTGAAAGAACAAGAAGTATACAAAGGAAAGCCGTTGCTAGATGTTAAAGACGAACCTGAAGATTGGTGAGAGATGAAAGCTGGAAAGCACAAGTTGAAAACTAAAGAAGATTTTTGAAGTCCAAAGTTAAATCTTAGGGGGAGTACTGTTAGGGCTCGTTTCTAGTTAAGATTTACTTTGTACTTTGTTTATACATGTTTGTATAGTTTAGGGTTAATTTTGTATTTTCCCTAATGTGTTGATGCATAAAGCATGTTGTGAGAGAATGTGAGAGAGAGAGTCCAGATCAAAATTACATACTAGAGAGAGAATTAGTGTGTGTGATCTTACATTCTCCTGCACATTTTGTACTACAACTTTTATGCTTTGATCATCAATACAAGAGAATTATTAGTAATGAATTGTGTTGTTGATTGATTCGTGTGTTTGTACTTAGATCGTTCTGATTTGCAGCAATATCGATCCAATTGAACCTATCACGTATAGTCATTTCGTAATATTACTCGACCATGACCCCTATAATAGAACACAACCATATAGAATCCACACTTCTTGATTTTACCATTTTGTCATGAGGAACCAACTCATGTATTTGATTTACTAATAACTTTTTACCAACCGTCAATTAACCATCTCATTTGTAGGTTATCAGTAATCAATTAGAAACATAGGGACATGGCATAGCAACTAGCATCATAGTATAGCTGCAACCGTCATAGAATAGCAAACATAGTAAACATAAAATATAATGGCCGGGTTAAATCACCTATCGATGTTGTCCAGGTAGGTGGTTTGTCAAACCATTGGCGCTAACATTGTACCGGTGGGATTACAAAGTAATAAACTACTTTAAACTACCACATAAGTTTGCATCTTGTCGCGAGTCAAGGCTAACATATTTGTATGATCTCTTTTTAGAAAAATAGTAAATAGTAAACGTAGCACATATTTCAGCCCCAAAACGTAAAATTAAAAAGGGGAGTGAGTTTACTCACCTCAAATACGAGTCTGAAATAGTATAGCAAACACTTAGATAGAACCGAGGACTTCCCGAATACTAGATTTACCTAAGTAATGAGAATCCTACTTAGCAACAAATAGTATAGAAAACCGGAATGGAAATAATAGATAAACATTAGATAATTTGGGTTCTAGGTTTCGGTTTGGGATTTGGGGTTTTTCGGTAATATATATATATATATATAACTATTAAATCGTAACGTCGTGACATATAATCGTAATCCAATATATATATATATATATATATATATATATATATATATATATATATATATATATATTTCTAACAATAGTTATTTGATGTCCAAGGAATATATAAATTGCTAAAAATACTTTAAAACATTCATCACAATTTTTTTAAAGTGTAAAAATCTATATAAAGTTCATTATTAATAAACTATTACTTATAATATATCTTTTTATGCATTAAAAATATTTTGTAATAGTTAAGTTTTATAAAGCTAAATCCCATATGAAATCATGGTTTTAATATATTTATAAGATTTAAACCTTTTTATTGAATACATATATAGTATAGTATTAGTTTTAGGTTAGTAATTTGGTTAAAAACATTAAGTAGAAAAAGATTAAAAATTGTGAACAGGCCCTGGTTCGAACCCAGGACCCGTTGGTTGTAACAGAAAGTCTTAACCAGCCGCGCCATCTTGTTTTGTTTGTTAATATCAGAATTTAATATTTTTTAACATTTTTAAAACAAATCCCCCCCAATTCTTGATAAACCCTAGAACACAAATCACTACAATTCATGAAATTGGAACACTGAAATCAGAAATTGATTGAGGATTATCAATCCACGCATGAAGAGGATCATTTTAGTATCAAAAACATACTGGAATTTGGTCGAATTGAATCAGGGGTGTTGAAGAGCAAAAACGCGACAGTGATGAACTAACAGGACTTAGAGGCTGTTTTACTTCGATTCCACTTGCAGATTCAATACTTGATATGTAATAAACAAAAGCCCTAAGTCAATTTAAGATTATGTTAATGATTAGATGATGAACAGGTGATGAACAGAGATGAACAAAGTGAAGATCACTTACGTTTTGCTGGTGAATATTGCTTTGAATTGATATGATTGGAAACAAGAAAGTTCAAGGAGGATTGAGTGTCTTAATTTAATTGCGTTTTGGTGAACCGAAAAGGGTCGAATGGGTTTAAGGTTGTGCACGGGTTTAATTGGGTTAATGGTGGATTAATTCGTGGATTAAAACTCAATTAAATGATATGGACGGATTATAATCGTTGAGAGGACCGTTTTGATGCAACAAATTATTGATTTTGTACGTTATTTGTCGAAATGGTAAAGTGGGTTTAAGTCGTCGGTTTTGAAATGAGATTTAAGGGTGGAAATGGTCGATTATACACTGTGTAGGACATGGTAATGGGTTCGAATCTTGCATACGAACATTTCGGTACCTTTTAACTAGTTTAAAATGGGTTGAAACACAGTTTTGGGTGTCGTTGGAGCGTCGTCGGCGATCGCCGGAAACCTCACCGGAAACATGGGGGGATGGGGGTGGTTTGGGTAATTTTTTAAGGTACAGTTTTAACCCTTTGTGTTTCATTAAATGTTTCTGATAGATTTTAAGTTTTTAAAATAAGTTTCAACATTTACCTAGACGGCCCAAAGTTAATTTACAACATATATTAACTAACTGACTTAACCGAGTAACGTTGTAGCGTGTATAGAAATGACGTGTTTACATCTTTAGCTTGATTATGTGAAGAATATGAAGGTTTTCCAAGAGCTTGATTCTGAGTATGAGAAACTCAAAGCTGATTACAAAGAGCTGTATGCTGAATGTAATACTTTGAATGCTGAGAAGGAGATGTTGGAGAAATGGTTAGAAGAAGCAGAACCAAAAAGGTCAGGGCCTCCATCTGACAAAGACTTTTCTGACGAAGTGGTGGAAGTAACTGAACCTTCAAAGGAGATAAAGCTTTATTATACTAGATCACGAGGATCTAAAGCTTTGGGTGAAAAGGTTGATGTACCAATTCCATTCCCAATGATGCTGCTGATGTTGTTGCTCATGACAAAGCGGAGGGAAAACATAAACTGGATGAAGTACCTGAGATTGTGAAGGAAGATGAGGCTGTGAAGAAAGCAAGAACTGAGGAAACAGTTCAGCTTGAGCCGGTTCAAGCGAAAGCTGCACCTACAACCGAAGTGATGGATGATTTGGATGAAGTTGATTTCTCATATTCTGAACTAGAGGCAAATGTTGGAGAAGACATACCATATGACTTGGATGAAAGGTTTGCATATTTGGAAAGGATGAAATATAATCCTGTTTATTTGAATGGACTCACTGTCAGTCAAATAAACGAGGAATATGAGAAGTGTATGAATGCTCAGGATCGGGTTGAAGGTGATACGAAGGAGTTTGTTGTTGAACCTGGTGAGTGGACACCTCTGCAGGAAAGTCTGAATATTGATGATCTTCCTCCGGAAGAATTATATCATCAAAATCCTGAAGAGATGACAACTACAAGTATGCGTCAGTGGTTAAGTTCGAGAAACTATCCGTATATGACGTTGAAGAGGTTGAAGAGAGAATCGTTGAAGAAGATTGTGGTGAGCTTCCAAAAATCAGAAAAGATGCATAACCGTATCTCTTTTTGGATTATAACAATCCACAGTACTATGAACTAACCAAACGGTTCAAAGTACTTGAGCCTAAAGAGATACCACTGATGGCGTTGCCCGAAGATGCTCACAAGAAAAGGAAAGATTTGATCGATATGTTTCCAAGTGAAGTGAAATCATATCACATTCCTATGGACGTACGCGAGTCATGGCACAAATCTGCCACAGCAGGTGATATCGTTAGATCACTGCTTAGTAAGGGCCAGTCCGTTGCTGACTTATTAGACTCAATGATCGTACCGGAAAAATCCAAGGATGTGAAAATCACTGCGTGGAAGTATGATGAGATCTTCGATGTATTTTTGATCAAGAGGGTAAACGGATTATGTGATGTTTATCACTACTATTCAAGCATTTTCAAGCTGCCGGTTCAAGATTCGAAAGAGTTGCACAAACTGAGACTGATAAATCACTCACGAGCAGAACGTGGTGATAAATGTGCAATGTTATTGGATGCTGGGATCAGCCGCATGCCAAAGTTTTTAAAGTTTCGTGGGCAGCAAGAAGACAAAGCATACTTGGATTCAAAGGAGAAGAAACAGAAGAAGTTGAAACTCCGTGACATGTATTTGGAAGAATTTTTAGATGAGTATTTTGACAAGGTGACAAATCCTGGATTGAAGGTATATGATGGTTCGCAAACGAAGAAGCCTATTCTGAAGTTTTTCTATCATGAAGAGACTTATGAGCTGAAGTTGGTACGAAACTTGGATGATTGGGATCAAGACATGATCACTTTATTCAGTACGTTTGAGCTTAAACTACTGCATCCATCGTACATTGATCATTTGCGCAATTACAAGATGGAAAAGATGAAAGATCCAGTTGCTGAAGCTGACAGAAGACTGTTTGAAGTTATTGTTGAGGTGATTGGTGCTGCCACAAAAAAGATCCGATTAAGAAAGCATTACTCAATGCTGACCTTGTGAAGATCGACATGCCAGAGATTGAATTTATGAGAGTTACTTCGACGGGTACCTTAGAAGTACGGGTCAAGGGAAAGAAAAGACCGTATGAATTTTATGCTAACATCGATTTTGCAGGTATCACTTTGGAAACTTTGAAACGCATGGCAGCTTGTGATATTATCACAAATGAGTCTAAACCGAGACAAGCTTTGATTGCTGAGAAGTTCAAATCATGCATCGAAGAGGCCATCAAAGAACAAGAAGAACATACCAAAAAACCATTGCTGAAGGTCAAAGATGAACCTGAAGATTTTTGAGAGATTGAAGCCGAAAGCAAAGAGTTGAAAGCTGAAGAATTTTTTATTAAAGTCCAAAGTTAAATCTTAGGGGAGTACTGTTAGGGCTCGTTCCTGTTTAGAAGATTTACTTTGTACTTTGTTTATACAAGTTTGTATAGTTTAGGGTTAATTTTGTATTTTCCCTAAAGTGTTGATGCATAAAGCATGTTGCTAGAGAATGTTATGAGAGAGAGTCTAGATCACTGTTTACACACTAGAGAGAGAATTTTGTGTGTGATTGTATTCTCCTGCACATTGTACTACAACGATTTGCTTTGATCATCAATACAAGAGAATTATTTAGTAATGGATTGTGTTGTTGATTGAATTGTTGTGTTTACGCTTAGATCATTCTGATTTGTTGCAATATCGATCCAATTGAACCTATCATATATGTATATATATATATATACTTTGGAGGTTTAATATTTGCACTTAGTAATTAATTAGTAAAAGTTCGATAATAATTTTGTCGATTTATTGAAGATGGAAAATAGCTTAAAGGTCCTGCATATTTATTAAATATTGTTAATAACGAAGCGTTACGTTTTAAGGAGATAATTACGAATACATTAAACATGGATAATTTCGGGTTCGAGTCGGTCATTCGGGTTCGGGTTTGGGGTAGATGTCACAGTCTCCCCTCCTTATTGAAATTTCGTCCCGAAATTTGCTCAAACCGAAAAAGAAGATGGAGCTAAAGATGCGATTATTTAGTTTTCCCGTATAAATGTTCTTGCGTTAATTAGCTCTTTTGATTTGAACAAGGGTACGTTAGTCTCGAGGAGTTGAATTAGAATACACCAGCTTAAGCACTGGATGATGATCACAAATGGAGATTTGTGCAAACCATTGCTTTCAACCACGTGACAAAACTCGCTATGGTTTCCATGCACCAACTTTCATAATTCCGTGTGCACCCGTAATTACTTTAGTTTTTGCATGGACCACACAGTTTATTCGATCACGTGCGAGTCAAATGTACACAAAAAATTTAAGTTAAGATGATGATAGGTTTTCGAAATCATAATCGATAGTATTTAGTTCTTGTGAGGTATAGTTTAAGATGATACGTAGATTGATGATCCGAGAGAATTGAGTTAATAGATAGTCAGTGCTCTTGTAAATAGTTTTGTTGACTGACATAGCTAGTCAAATTCGAGTACCAAAATTTTAGCAACTTAAGTTTTTGAAAAGCCAACTTTATATGTGAGATGTAGATATCAAAGGTTCATAGTATTGCCAAATTCATAAGCGTTAGTTCATGGTGTGCATGTTGTAATCTGGTTTAGAATTATAGAAAGATTTACTTCATAAAAAAAATTTCTTATGATGAGAATAATCCAATTTATAGTTCAAATGAATAAATCACTCAGTTCTTAATAGATACAATTCTTACAACGTTGAATTCATATAGCAAAAACTTTCAGTAAACCAAGTGTATTGGTTATAGAAGTAAACAAGATTATATGAGATGATGTTATTTTTTCTATAATGCGGTTTAAAAAGAAAAACTAAATAGTTAGATAATGAGTTTAGAAAAAAATTAAAGTTTTAAATATTTACTATCAATAGAGGGGTTGATTTGAAAATAAATAAATGACACAGTCTAAGTTTCGAATATTCGATATTGAAAAACATGAATCATAACGTTTGTTGCAATAGTTTGTATCATATTTGAGAAAACATGAAAATGTTATGTAAATATTTAACAAACATTTAGAATAATCAATCCCTACTTAAAGAAATCATTTATCATGAAATGCATATATTTTATATATTTTACAAATACTAAAACCGGAAGGTTTTTTTTAAATATATATATATATTTGGAAAAATTAGGGGAATCACTTTTAATAGATTTAACTATTGGTTGGTAGTTTTACAAAACCGCAATTAAAATATGGTGTTTTAAGTAAAAAGTTTATACGTAAGACACGTTCGGTTTGAATGAGTTTATAGAAACAAGATGTATGGAATTTCATTAGTGAAATATATCAGTTACATGAGCTTAAGAATAGTTGTGTAGTGAATTCATGTTAAGTTTTAGGAAACGAATTTATAAATAGCAATATAGCATCATTTAGTAGGGGATTAGAAGTTGGATTAGAATCTTATGATTTTGATGATTACCTTAGACAATATTTGAGTAATTGATAATCAAGTTGAGATACTTTGGGGGTAAACGTTCGATTCGTAAATCAACGAATGCGTTCACATGTCTAAACAGTAAATCTGTTACGAGATTTCAGGAATCATGAATTAAGTCTTTAATTTGGGATTAGATAATTGAATTGAGATTAAAACCTTAGATTTGGTATTTGTTTTGAAGTTTTGATAATTTGATTGAGGTTAGTCAAATATCTTAGTTTTGATTTAGAACATTTGGGGTCGTAGTGGTATTAGCGAGTCGTTAACGTCTTGTTGCCATTCTATAGGATAAGAATAAGAATTGAACGAGAAATAAGAAAATTTTGGATAACATAAGTTGTAATGAAATTTTAGATTGAATAGAAAATGATAATTGTACTTTGAATTTCATAGAATTGTTTTCGAATCCATAACATAGTAATCACTTGGAAATCATTGAAATGAAAATAACATCCTTGGAATAACATTTGAAATAATATAGAAACCATTGAAATAACTTGAAATCATAGAATCCATAAATAAATAGAAATTGAAGGCTTAGGAATGTGTCTTGGTTTTGGACACTTAAGACTTATCAAAGTATTAAGTTCGTCCTCAACGTATTCGAGAAAGGCATGCTTTAGCCTATAGGTTCACACTCATCTCGTACATCCCCAGGTAAGCATAAAGGTCTCTTAAAGAGATTTATACGAAATGCTTGCCTTAGATAGGATGTCCGTGATAAAGGCGTTCCCCCTTCCAGATTGCACACGTTTCCCACGTTTTGAACTTACTTAAGACAATGACGAGATTCCACAAAGAGAAAAGTTCCTAATCTTGCAGACGAGTCTCTTGTAGCTCCTTCGCGAAATCGAGTAAGAAATAAGATAAAGAAGAGGAGCAGAAAGGTTCATAGAAGGAATAAGAATTAAGTTCAAGAAGAGTTTTCTAGGCACTAATATTTGCACTAGGGACTCTTAGGTTATAGTCTAGGTCGGTGTGTTTGTAAATACCCTATCCTAGTTCCCTATAATCATGGCTCTGATACCAAGCTGTGACACCCCGCCCGGCGGCGGAAACACTGGGCTGTCATTGGAATGAATATCATTAGTAACCAAAGCTCATGGCATCATTTTATTAATGGCTAATAATTGTACTTATAAGTTTGGAACATAATTCATAAATAGCAAAACGACAAAAGTCATAAACGAAACATTAATGGGAATGAAGTCATTTTTATTAACTAAGTCCAATGCACCTTATGTCTTGGCAAAAGTAAAATCTCATAATCACGCACCACCTGAAATATGTGAAAAAGACACAGTTAGCTACACAAGGTAGTGAGTAAAAACACAATTTGATAATACTAGTATTGAAATCCGAGATCAACAAGATATGTTGTGCAAGCTTACATGTATAGTCATTTCGTAATATTACTTGACCATGACCCCTAGAATAGAACACAACCACATAGAATCCATATTTCTTGATTTTGCCATTTTGTCATGAGGAACCAACTCATGTATTTGATTTACTGATAACTTTTTACCAACCGTCAATTAACCGTCAGTAATCAATTAGCAACTTAGGGACATGGCATAGCAACTAGCATCATAGTATAGCAACAACCGTCATAGTATAGCAAACATAGTAAACATAGAATAGAATGGCCGGGTTAAATCACCTATCGATGTTGTCCAGGCAGGTGGGTTTGTCAAACCATTTGCGCTAACATTGTACCGGTAGGATTACAAAGTAATAAACTACTTTAAACTACCACATAAGTTTGCATCTTGTCGCGAGTCAAGACTAACATATTTGTATGATCTCTTTTTAGAAAAATAGTAAATAGTAAACGTAGCACATATTTCAGCCCCAAAACGTAAAAGTAAAAAGGGGAGTGAGTTTACTCACCTCAAATACGAGTCTGAAATAGTATAGCAAACACTTAGATAGAACCGAGGACTTCCCGAATACTAGATTTACCTAAGTAATGAGAATCCTACTTAGCAACAAATAGTATAGAAAACCGGAATGGAAATAATAGATAAACATTAGATAATTTGGGTTCTAGGTTTCGGTTTGGGATTTGGGGTTTTTCGGTAGTGTATATATATATATATATATTGGATTACGATTATATGTCACGACATTACGATTTAATAGTTATATATATATATATATATATATATATATATATATATATTTGGGGCTTCCAGTCTTCATTAATCCAAAATCCATTTGATTGTGTGGGCTTTTAGATGTTTAATTAATTAGTTGTGGTGGTCTTTAGCCTTTAGGTGTGGGCTTTAATTTTTTGCTTATTTGTTACATCACTATGGACTAACTATAAGTATTATAAAAAAATTTATATAATAATTTTTTTTTAAATTTGGTGCCCCCGTCAAACGAGTGTCATGTGCGATTGTCCATGACGCACACCCCTCTAAGCCCCATATAGGTTTTCATGTTTGTAAGCTTGATGTACTGTTTCTTCATGGGTGGTTAGTGAGTACATATTGTCAAGCATTTGTTACTACCTAATGCTGCTTGGTGTTACATGCTTTGTTTATTTTGTGTTCAGGTGTGTGTATATGCATATGCTTCTTGTTGTTACAAGCTTTAATTAGTTTGTGGCCACATGTACTATCTCTCTCTCTCCTTTGTCTAGTATTCCACAAGTCCAACACCTGCATAACCCTTAAACCAGATAGGTTCACCAGAGATCTTCACCGGCTTATCGCCACCCAGTGACGGATCCATAAATTTTTGTCAACAAATTCACTATTTTTAAGAGATCCAATTTTAAAAGAACCGGCACAAAAATTTTCGGTCGGTTTAGGTACGTCATATAAGTTATGGATCAAAGAAGTTTTGCATATCAATAAACAGATTATTCCTTCAAGCTATAATTTATCATTTTATACATCCTGTTGGGTCTGAAAATGATAGTCTATATTATCAATGTAGTCAAAGTCAACAAAAGTCAATGTTATGATTAAAGTCAAATGAAGAGTTCAAGACGAAGAAGACATTAAAGATAGATCGTGACTAGGAGCATTATTATAAAGAATATATTTTGTGTCAACAAAATATATTTAATCAAGTTGTAGTCACATTTTAGATTTATTTGTATTTTTCCTAATTAAACTAAGTCTAGGGGGTTAATATGTAATTAAGTGGATTGAACATTCACTATATATAGATTAGTTTGATTAGGGTTTAGGTGCTTGAAAAATAGCCTAGAATTGGGAGGTTACACATGTAAACAAAATCATAGCAATTCTATGGAAGCATATGATGATTTGAGTAATTTCTTATTTGTTCTTTTATTATGTTCTTCAATGTTCATCAAGTTCTATGTCATTTTGATCCATTTTTATCCAAATCTTCACAAATCTGTTGATTCAAGGTTTATATGGACCAACAAAATGGTATCAGAGCCTAAGGGGATCCATTTTAAATCAAATTTCATCAGATTTGTTGAAGATTGATGGCTTTTCACCAAAATTTGCAGAGAAAGAAAGTGAGTGTTTTAGAGAGAGAAATCAGATCTGGTTTAAAAATCATCATTATCATCATCACAAGCAACAAATTTCATCAGATATGCATCATCTATTGTCTTTACAACTCAGATCTGGTCTTTTTTTAACTCGATTCCAACATATACCCAAACCGGATCTGATCATCTGCTCATCTAGTTCATCTCAAATTCATACCAAACCATACATCAAAACCCTTAACCCTAAACCAAAACCATAAACCACACCAAATCCGTTCACCATCAAGATCCAGCAAAAAAAAAAAAAAAAAAAAAAAACCGAACCCTAATCCTAACCCGATTATAAACAGATCACAATATTCAAGATCTACCCATTTTCATCATCGGGTTATTTCAACCCTCTTGTTCCAGATCCGAACCAGATCTAAACAGAAATAAAAAAAAACAGGAAGAAGTAGAAGAAGAAACAGCCGTGGTTTAGGGCTAAGGTTGAGGGCTGTGGTGGTTTGCGGCAAAAAAATGGTGATTTACGCTGGTGTGTGGTTGGAGGCGGCTGTTTGTTGGTGGTCGACGGGCTGTGATGTTCGGACAAAAAAAAGGGGTGGCGGCTGTGTTGTGAAGGTTCTCGGTTTAAGGTGGTGGTGTGGTGGTAAACTGTTTCGGGCGGTGTTGGTTGGTGATTTGCGGTGGTAGGTGGTGGTCGGAGCAGTGTGCTCGGCCAGAGGTGTTTTGAGGTGCTCAAACAGTTGTTGTGTTGTGTTTGTTGGTAGATTTTTAGGTGGCCGTAGGTTGAAAAGGGGTAAGTGCAGCCGGACTGTGGTGGTCGCCGAAGTAAGTGGCAGGAAGTAGTGATGGCCGGAGGATGGTGGCAGGTGGCGGCCGACTGATGTGTTTGGGTTTGTGGTTGAGAGCATTTGAGAGTGTGTTTGTTTTAGTTTGAGTATGAGTTGTGAAGTGTTATGTGAAAGGGAAGTAGGTTAGTTTGGTTTTATTGTTGGGTTTGGGTCAATTGTGGGCTGGGCCGAAATTAGGGAGTTTGGGCCGAAATAATTGCCTTTGGGTCGAGAATTGTTGTGTGGTTTGAGTTCATATATAGGCCGGATATTTATAAGTTTATCTTTGGGCCAAAATTAAAAGATGGAGAAGTTTACAAGTAGGGGGAGTTAATGGATCAATCTTTTCCTACAATGTTGAAAAACTTCAATAAAGGGGGAGATATAGAAGATCACTCGTTTGTTGACTTTGATCGGAGCTGAACTCAATTGAGGATGTTGATAATGATAGACTAAGAGGGAGTATTGTTGGGTCTGAAAATGATAGTCTATATTATCAATGTAGTCAAAGTCAACAAAAGTCAATGTTATGATTAAAGTCAAATGAAGAGTTCAAGACGAAGAAGACATTAAAGATAGATCGTGACTAGGAGCATTATTATAAAGAACATATTTTGTGTCAACAAAATATATTTAATCAAGTTGTAGTCACATTTTAGATTTATTTGTATTTTTCCTAATTAAACTAAGTCTAGGGGGTTAATATGTAATTAAGTGGATTGAACATTCACTATATATAGATTAGTTTGATTAGGGTTTAGGTGCTTGAAAAATAGCCTAGAATTGGGAGGTTACACATGTAAACAAAATCATAGCAATTCTATGGAAGCATATGATGATTTGAGTAATTTCTTATTTGTTCTTTTATTATGTTCTTCATTGTTCATCAAGGTCTATGTCATTTTGATCCATTTTTATTCATTGTGCTTTACTGGACGAGAATCATGAAAAGGCGGGTGACTATCGAGATTGTATTAGATGGTTGAAATCGTCCCACATTCATCACGCTATCTCCTATTCACCAACCATCTACGAGCTGCACATCAGAGATTTCTGGAGAACAGCTGTGATGAATGTGTCTGTACAGCCATCACGGATCTGTGCCAAAGTTAGTGGGTTTGATTTGGAGTTTACTGAAGCCGATCTGGCTAGGATTTTAAGGTTAGAGGATGATGTTGGTGATGAAGTTAGAATGACGGCAGAAGAAGTATATGGTGCTCTTCGGACCGCTGGTTATGAGGGTCCAATGCCTGGTGAGAAGAAGATGGAGTTCGTGAAATCCTAATTGATCAAGGAATGGAGATATATTGCACACGTTTTTATTATGTGCCTTGATCATAGGAAAGGTGGAACCGATGGGTTGAATTTAGACTGGGCTCGGGCGATGGTTTTGTTCTGTCGAGGGCAGAAGGCAAATCTAGCAAAGCTCATCTACAACTACATGCTAGAAAACATCCATGCTACGAAGGCGAACAAGTGGCTGATGTATCCCAGATTCTTGCAGATGATTTTGAATGACAAGCTGCCCAATCTACCTGTTGTCGGTGAAGTGCTGAAGATCTGGGATATGCATTCTAGGATTTTTAGGGATTTAAATCGGCACGTTCTGATTGTGTTGGTAGGACTACATACTTGTGGGAGAATATGTACCCCGCGGATAGATGGGTACATATTCAAGGTTAATGGAAAATGAGAGGAAACGGGGTGGTGAGAATATAGAGGTTGTTGAGAAGAGGTTAAAGAAAAGGAAGCCGTATGCTAAAGACAAGGACTATTCTTTTGATCGGGAAGTAGATGAGATACAGGCTGAGATTGATCAGGGTAGGGAGAAAAGGACCAAGAGGAAATCTGATGCACCGACTGAAGCGGCAAAGAAAGCAAAGCATGATGAATCGGGTAAATCTGCTGAGACTGTTAGCGAGATGAGGAGCGAAATTGAAAGTTTGAAATCTGAGATAGTGGATCTGAAGAGTAAATATGCTGATTTGGAGACGCAGGATGCTGAGAAATCAACGGTTATTTTTGAAATGGGGAGGATGATGAGGGATCAACAGTGCTGCCTGATAGTTAGAATATTCAAGGAGCTGAATAGCTTGAAGGAAAAGGATGGGTCAGATCCGGCTATGTCTGAGGCAGAACTGAAAAGCTTAACGGATGAAGCAAAGTATCCGTTAATGGGCTGTGAGTTTGGGGACAAGGATAAAGGTAAAGGGAAAGCTGCTGAGGATTTGTTTGATGAAGACATGGGCATAGATTTAGATATATTTGAGGGGGCTGAGGTTGTTGGAGGTTCCAGCGTGAATTTCAGTTTGATAGACGAACCAGAAGTTGATGAAAATGCTGATAGTGAAGAAGATTTAGAGAATGAGCCGGAGAGGTATAAAGTCGAAGAAAAGGGGGTGTGATATCAGTTTGATCACATAGATTTGGACAAATCCGAATGGTTCAGAAAGCATGAAGAGGTTGTTCCTGAAGTGCCTATCTTCCAACATCTTGACGAACTAAACACCTCCCAACTGGATAGACAAGTGATCGCATGGAAATATAACTCTGTTGTTGATGCTTATATGATTAAACGAAGGGGTGGGGATATCTGCTATATAAAGAATAGGAAGCATTTTGCCACCTTGCCTCAGTGGGATCTGTGAAGGTTAGCTGAACTACCTCTGCTAGGAAAGGAGGATAGTGGAAGGGCGTGTGCTTTTGAGGTTACAATTAGGAGGGTTGCGGAGAACAACTTTACTGATTTTGGATATCAAAAGCTGAAGCAAATGAGACAAAAGAAGGACAGGCATTGGGTTTCTTGGAAGGGTAAAATTCTGTTGAAGATTGAAGCTCCAAAGATTATGACACGGGTCAGGGTTCCTGATACTCAGCCTGCTCGTCTACAAGAATTCTTGAAGTGGTTCTATGATAATGGTACGGGTGAAGCGGTGATCAGACTTAAAGGGGAAGATCGTCCAGAGATTCGACTGTTTGATCCAATGGAGATCTTCTCTTTTTGCGATGAGGATTTGAAGGTATTGTGCGAGAACCGTATCAAGCACGGGGCAGGAGATGATACAAGGACTGAAGCGAACTTGTTCGTGAAAGTCGCAAACAAAGCCCGAGGTATACGTGCTGAGTTAAGGAGTGTTAATGAAAGGTTGCGGATGACTGATGATCAAAACATGGAAATAGACGACTTGTCTAAATAGCTTGACCAAACTGCTGAGAAGAGGTTTGAGAAATCGGTTGAGTTTGTTGATTTGGATGTGGGCGGTGAGGAGCATACTGAAGAAGTTCAGGCGGACACGATAGTTCTTGATATGCCTGATACTGATGTCGCCGAAGCTGAGTTTGTGGAGTCGATGCTGGTGTTTAGTGAAGATGAAGAGGCCGGATCTGAAGATGTTACAAATCCGCTGGCCGGGATTGAATCGAGGGCAGGAGCATACTTTGAAAATATTTGAAGCCGAAAAAGACGGAGCTAAAACAGAAGACTTCCCCGGGTGAGGTCCAACCTAGGGGGAGTATTGATAGTCATGTATAGGTCGGACTCACCGGCATGTCGGTGTTATATCTTTTGTATGTATTTTGTAATGTTTTAGTATTAGCGAACCTACGGGCGAATCTATAGATTCGCCCGTAGTTCAGTATAGCTTTTCTGTTTTGTCGACCGGGCGAACCTGATTGTGCCCGGCGAAGCTATTTGGTTCGCTAGATAGATTCGCTGTCAGCGAATCTATTAGCGAATTTAAAGCTGATATATATTGTAACCTTATCTTAATGCAAGACAACTTTTGGCAAAAATCTTATCCAAACTCTTGAATCGTTTGTGTGTTACCAGGAGGTGCTAGGAGCATATTTTTTCTATCTTTGTAGCGTATTTACCTCTTGTTGTGTGGTTTTAATCTCGTCTTTGGTTGTTGGGTTATATTGGACTTTTGTTTCTCTTAATCATAGTGTGTTTTGTTGTTACAAATCATTATAGCACTGAAATCACGATCTAGATGGACCAACACATCCGCGTAAGTAATATGAGTGTGAGTGTTTGTTACCAATCTAAAACAAAACTTAACGTCTAAAAGTACATCATGCTCATATCACATTGTTTTTTTTTAAATAATTCAAGCAAAGAGAGATAGGTGTTACGAGAATATTGCTACCAAGTGTAGAAGGGAAAGAATGAGATAAGTGGATTGTCATTGATCTATGTGTAATTTCTTACATTAGATTAACCTTTTGTTTGTTTTCTATTTAAAAGGTAAAGATTTGATGATGATTTTTATTTTCAGGTTCATTAAGAGTGCATTATAACTTGGACGAGCTATGGAGTTCAGAAGAATCCACTGATGAACAAGTCAAAGCGAGAGTTAGGTAAATGTAAATATGCAATCAACTAAGAGCAAGAGCTTATTATATAGTCATGTGATTGGTTTCTTTTTTTCTACCATTTAGTACCACATATGAGATGTATATATTCACATATTTTTTTAACTTGCCATGCAAATGCAGATGAAAGTTGTTTGTAAGTATATAATAAACATGCACTTAGACAATATAAAGTAGTTTAAAAATTTATACACAAAGATATCCTAACATTTACATATAGTTGTCACAGGAAGGTTTTGGTGTGTGTTATATTAAGTGTAGTTAGGAGGAAAATGCGACCAATTTTTAGTAAATTGTTATTGTTTGTTGTCTCATTTTGACAGGATGTATCCGTATACTTATTATCACAAATAAGAAACTCTAATGGTGTAAAAAATAAATAAATAAACTCTAACGGTGTAAAGACCTTCTTTGAGTCTAAAACTTGCTCAAATTTGCCGCATTTTATGAAACATGAAGCTTTTCTCTACCATAATATCAAACTTTATTGTCCGTCCATGGAAGACTGAAGTTGATCTTTATTTATTGGTTGTCTTGTTGCAGTTGATGTGATTGTCTCTTGGCTTCACTTTTTTTTGTACCGATTCCTATATAAATTGGGAACCAAGTCCACAACAAACTCATATCTATAGTTTTTTAATTACAACATGGATGAACCTTCATCCTAATTTTACACCAACATATAGAAGGTATCCAACTATCCATCCCATTCTCAAACTACTTTTGGCAACATTTATTCCAACTCTGAAACCAAGATTGAAAGTTGCTTATTTTGACTTCAAAAGTTAACCAAAACATATATTTTGTTTCCGTATAAGTAGAGAAAGTGGATGCAATAGTGAATTAGCTTTAAATGGTACCGACCCAGGTTGATGACGTAGGTCATATGACCACATGATTGAGGATCCAGAAGTTCCGAAGCCAGAAGCCCAGTACGTGAACAGTGTCACTACAGTGTTATGGCAAAAACTTTCACAACAAGTAATCTCAAACATATCCCACAATATCTCTTAAAGATATCATGGGGAATACAAACCTGACAAAGCAAAAGTAAAAGAAAAGAACTTACACAGAAATGGCAAAAACCCTTTTTAGTATACACCACTAAGGTGCTGAAGGCTGTCAAGAATGGAATGTGCGATGGCCGAGGGGGAACCTCAAGCCAGGAGCTCCTGAACACTTCTAGACTTGTTTTCAAAGTTGAATGGACAGCACATATATATACCTTGTGTATATATGTGTGACATCTGCCCCGAACACGAATCCCGACGCCCAACTCGAACCCGAAGATTTTATCTTTTATTTGTAATCTTATTTATTTCTTTAACATGTAACGTTCATTGTTATTATTATTAATAAATACCTTGGATTTCCATGTTATTCCCGTCTTATCTAATAAATCGTATTGTATCTCGAAAATATTTAGGTATACTAAATAAATACGATTTATTATAACAAATCTCAAATAAATATATATATATATATATATATATATATAGTGTGTAAAAGAGATTTAATAAAAATCGTCAAACAAAAATACTCCTAAGTCTCGAAATAGTCACTTAATGACTTAAACGAACCAAAACAATAAAAACGTCACTTCCATAAACATTACAATTTGGTTAGTTAAGTATGTTAGTTAAAAATATCATATAAAACTAACTTTGGGCCAATGTTGTAACTTTTAAAACTATAATTAAAAGATATTGACCTAATTTAAAACATTAACAAAGCGCAGGGGCTGTTAGTGTAAATCTTTACAAAACCCAAACCTGTTCCCCCCCCCTCACGCGTTTCCGGCCACCAAACAATCCCGGCCAGTGTGTTTTTCGGCGAACAAATATAACGCGTTTTGATCAAATTAAATGGTACCGAAACCTTCCTAATCGGTTACTAATCAATCTCGAACTTTCCTTAACACCTAATACGCGTCTTTTTACAGCTAATTAGACTTAATTGATTCGGAATTTTAAACCAAAAATCTGCCACTCCATATTTGAACCCGTAATTAACGAATTTACCTTCCAAATCAATCATAATCGACCGAACATTGTTTCTATGACATTAAAAATCTCCATTTCTCTCTGCTGATATCGAAATCAATCGACCATTATCCTCTTCCGGCGACTTCATCGTTCTCGGCCATCTGAGCATCAAACTTGGTAATTTCTGTAACCATCATCATCCTCATGATCATCTGCATCTATCTATATCATCTATTTCATCTCACAGCTATTCCAGATTCGTGAATTTTGCATCAACTGTCGAGCTCTTCATCCCGTTCGAACCCGTATCAAACGTTCACCATCAAGTAAGTTTAGTATATCAAAATGATTACGACTCAATGGTGATTAAAAGCCCTATATTGAATTTGGATTTGATAAACATAATCGGACGAATTTGGTGATTCTTTGATCTAGGGCTAATGTTGAATATGGGTGTTGTTGATTGAAAAAGATTAAAAGAATTTAGAATCGATTTATTTAACAAAAACAGAAATTGGTGCAGTGGTTGAGGTGTTTGACTCTAGACGCGAGTGCCCGGGTTCGAGTCCCACTTCGGACCTGTTTCTGTATATTTTTTATTTATTTTCAGGTTCCTTTACATATTATTAACATTAAAAGTTATAACTAAAATAAACAAATTTATATTCTCTTTGTAAAATACATTAAAGTGTTAAAAACTTAAATTTCAAACGTATACAAATAACAATCTTACATGGTTACAAGTTTGGATTTCAAATACTATTTTAAAACTACTAAAACGAATTCGTTAAAATATATACATACGAAATTACTATAACGTTTCGTACAAATTCCCAACTTACAATCTAAAACCCTACAATCCTAAATCCGAAACCCTAGATCTCGGATTTGTGATTTCTAGTACTATTTGTTTCGTTTCTAAGTAGGATTTTCCCAAATTAATTAGGTGGTACCAATATTTGGGAAACTCTCGGTTCGTTGTAGCTGCGTTACTTTTCGATTACTTTTGCTTTACGAGGTGAGTAAACTCACTCCCCTTTTTTACTGTTTACGTTTTTGGGGCTGAAATACGTGTTCCTATATTACTACGGTTTCTTTTATTTTGTTTCTATTTTTCAAAATGAGATCATTAAATGTGTTAATCTTGTTTGGCCGCATGATGCGAAATTATGTGTTAGACAATAGTATTTATATTATCTTGTAATTTCCACCGGTATTATATTAGCGCTAATGGCTTGACAAGCCCATCTACATTAATGGCCTGATAGGTGATTTGACCTGGCGATTCTTTGGTTGATTCGTTTGTTACTTGGTTCTGTACGTGATGCTTGTTAATATGTTGCGATGCCCCTTAGAGGCTTAGACATTCATTGATAACCTGTAAATCGAGACGGTTAAACGATAGTTATCAGTATTTGTAACATGAGTGGTTCTCATGACTTGTTGCTAAAGTTACTTTACGAGGTTCAAGGTTGTTGGGATTCGTTGTGTGTTTCGTTGTCACGGTTGAGATATATATAATGTTATTGCTATACACATAAGATTGCGAAACATATTGATAATGATCTCGGATTTTGTATTACGTACTATTACTGTGTTTTACTCACTAGCTAAATCTTTAGCTAACTTATTTTACATGTATTTCAGGTGGTGTTTGAGATGGTTATGGTTCAAGATACTTAGGATGCTTTGGACCTAGATTAAATAAACATGATTTATTTATCGGCTTTTATTACGATTTTAAGACTAGTTATTGCTTCTTTTATGTCACAACATTATTACTTTAATGATATTAAAATATGCATTTAGTGCCATGTGCTTTGTACTATTGATATCCAATTCACTTGACGCGCCCGGTGTTTTCCGCCGCCGGGCGGGGTGTCACAGTTTGGTATCAGAGCCATGGTTATAGGGAACTAGGATAGGGTATTAGAAACACACCGACCTAGACTATAACCTAAGAGTCCTTAGTGCAATAGAGGTACTTAGGAATTCTTTTGAACTTATTTGTTTTCCTTCTACGAACTTTTCTATGCTTTTCTTAATCTCATTTCTTATCCGATTTCGCGAAGGAGTTACCAGAGACTCGTCTGTATGATTAGGATCTTCTCTTTGTGGAATCTCGTCATCGTCTTAAGTAAGTTTGAAACGTGGGAACGTGTGCAATCCGGAAGGGGGAACGCCTGTATCACGGACATCCTGTCTAAGGCAAAGCATTTCGTATAAATCTCTTTAAGAGACCTGTATGCTTACCTGGGGATGTACGAGATGAGTGTGAACCTATAGGCTAAAGCATGCTTCCTCGAATACGTTGAAAACGAACTTAACACTTTGATAAGTCATTAGTGTCCAAAACCAAGACACACTCCTAAGTCATCGAAATTTCATTTTCTTAATGATTCTATGATTTTCATTCCTACGATTTATAATTATTTCTATGAATTTTTATAGTAATTCAAATAATATTCCAACTTCATTTACTAATGTTTCTAAAGTTTCTAAGTGATTTTCTATGATATGTTCAAAGGATTCTATGATGTTCTAATTAGTACTATCAATATTTCATTTAATCGAAATTTCTAAAGTTTCTACGTGATTTTCTATGTTATGTTTCAAAAGATTCTATGATATTCTAAGTGGAACGAGGTGCTGTTATTACATCGGATGTTTCTATCGGTCAAAGATTTTGCTTCAAAACCGTGTTATTCTACATTTCATCATTCCATTTGTTTCTAAGCTACGATAATACTTATGCGATATACTCGCTAGCTTATCCGTATAATACAAATACACCGTTGTAAACTAAACATTTCAAATCAAACTAAGATATATCTCAATCGAATTTTCCAAGACTTCAAATCATATATCAATTACCAAATCTAAGGCATACTTCTAATCCCAAATCGATTATCGACTCTCCAATCAAAGGTTCGTTATGGCTTCTGAATTCTAGTCAAGGCTAAACTCCATAACTAAATAAAAGTTAACGGATTTTGCTATTCTTATAAGCTAACGTTACCCTCAAAATATTTCAACTTGACTTCTATACTCAAATAGTTTCAAAACTACTTATCTAACTATGAGATCCTAATCCAATTTCTAATCCATCATTAAAACTATAAATCTTCTATCAAATTATGAACTAACCATCAAAACATGTACTCGTTAAACAACTACGCGATGCTATCCATAAATTCGTTATCCAAAAACTAACGAGAACTCACTACACAACTGTTCTCGAACTCATTCAACTAAATGTTTTCATCTATACATAAGACCACTAACGAAATTCTACGCAACTAGTTTTCATGAACTAATCCAAACCTAACGCATTTCATTTATAAACTCGTTACTCTAACACTATGTGTAATTAATGGACTTGTAAAACTACCGAAATTCAATTCTATAAAAATAATTTCCTTATTTTTCCCGAATGAAAATATATATATATATTAAAAAAAAGTATTAAAAAAATATATTTTAATTAAAATAACCTTTTGGTATTAGTATTTTATAAGATAAAAATATATATATTTATTAAATATATGCACTTCATGATAAATGATTCCCTTAAAAAGATTGGTCAATTTAACGTTGGTCAAATATTTACACAACATTTTCCCGTTTTTTTTTTAAATATGGCACAAAGACTTGCAACAAATATCATGTCTTCTGTTTTCCAATACCAAGTACTTACAACTTAAATTGTGTCGTTTGTTTTCGAATCATTCCACTTATCTATGTTAAGATTAAAACTTTCAACTTTTACTTAGCTTTTAAAAATACAATATAGAAAGACAACATCATCTCTTATAATCTTATTTATCTCCATAGTCAACACATCTGGTTAACCAAAAGCTGTTGGTCATATAAATTCAATCATCTTAACAATCGCATCCAATAGGAACTAAGTGATCTATTCGTTCGAACTATAAATTGGATTATCCACATTACCAAACTTTCATGAAACTAATTTTTTCTAAAAATCCTAAGAAACTATATTATTACATGTATACCATCAACTAATGCTTATGAACTGATCAATATCAGAGAACTTAGATAATTACATCTTACACACATAGAATCAATTTTCAAAAACTTAAGTGTTACTATTCTACTACTCGAACTTAACTATCGATGAATAAAACTATTTATATGGGCAGTGTCTACCTAATGAACTTTATTTTCTTTTGAATCATCAATCTACTTATCATCTTAAACTGATTTTCCCTAGTACTATTTCTATCGAGTATGATATCGGAACCTATGAGTATCATCACTTAACTTAAAATTTTAGTGTACTTTTGACTCGCACGTGACCGAATGAACTGTGAGGTCCATGCAAAAACTAAAGTAATTACGGGTGCACACGGAATTATGAAAGTTGGTGCATGGAAACCATAGTAAGTTTTGTCTTGTGTGTAGGGCCGTATTTAATCATTTTAATTTCACTTGATTTATTTACTCATTATACTAATTGCATCTGAGTCACTCAACTGTGTGTAAGGTTACTTTATTCGTTTCATCCTTTCTGCTAATCATGATTATTCTCGATGGTCATTTAAATAATTTTAAATTCATATACTTAAAACATTTTGTTCGCAAGTTGACATTCTATTCCGTTTCTATATTGAGTAACAAACAATATCTATTCGAATCTCAATACAGTTAGTTCATCCGAACTCTTATAAGTGAAAAGAGTTAAATAACCAACTCTCAATGAATCAAAACAAATTGAAAATAAATAACTTCTTAGTCTCGTTTATTTAAAATCACGTCTCAATCAAAATGCTCATCTTTTCATTGATCGAATACTCATATAATAAAGTTTCTTACGAACAGGAACTGCCTGAGGAATCGGGTAGTGTTCGTCCTGTGATCCACGTTTCTAATGTTTCTAATCTGAAAAAGTGTTACCTCATGACAATCTTATCTTACCTCTCGGTGAGGTCTACATCAATGAATCTATGCAATTAATTCAGCGGCCATTGGAAATTGAGGACCGTGAAGTCAAACAACTCAAGCGTAATCGAATACCAATCGTTAATGTTCGTTGGAACTCAAAACATGAACATGAATTTAAGACAAAATGAAAGTCAAGTATCCGAATCATTTTGCTTCATCTTTTCTACTTCGGTTTGAGCAAATTTCGGGACGAAATTTCTATAAGGAGGGGAGACTGTGACATCTGCCCCGAACACGAATCCGGACGCCCAACTCGAACCCGAAGATTTTATCTTTTATTTGTAATCTTATTTATTTCTTTAACATGTAACGTTCATTGTTATTATTATTAATAAATACCTTGGATTTCCATGTTATTCCCGTCTTATCTAATAAATCGTATTGTATCTCGAAAATATTTAGGTATACTAAATAAATACGATTTATTATAACAAATCTCAAATATATATATATATATATATATATATATATATATATATAGTGTGTAAAAGAGATTTAATAAAAATCGTCAAACAAAAATACTCCTAAGTCTCGAAATAGTCACTTAATGACTTAAGCGAACCAAAACAATAAAAACGTCACTTCCATAAATATTACAATTTGGTTAGTTAAGTATGTTAGTTAAAAATATCATATAAAACTAACTTTGGGCCAATGTTGTAACTTTTAAAACTATAATTAAAAGATATTGACCTAATTTAAGACATTAACAAAGCGCAGGGGCTGTTAGTGTAAATCTTTACAAAACCCAAACCTGTTTCCCCCCCCCCCTCACGCGTTTCCGGCCACCAAACAATTCCGGCCAGTGTGTTTTCCGGCGAACAAATATAACGCGTTTTGATCAAATTAAATGGTACCGAAACCTTCCTAATCGGTTACTAATCAATCTCGAACTTTCCTTAACACCTAATACGCGTCTTTTTACAGCTAATTAGACTTAATTGATTCGGAATTTTAAACCAAAAATCTGCCACTCCATATTTGAACCCGTAATTAACGAATTTACCTTCCAAATCAATCATAATCGACCGAACATTGTTTCTATGACATTAAAAATCTCCATTTCTCTCTGCTGATATCGAAATCAATCGACCATTATCCTCTTCCGGCGACTTCATCGTTCTCGGCCTTCTGAGCATCAAACTTGGTAATTTCTGTAACCATCATCATCATCTTGATCATATGCATCTATCTATATCATCTATTTCATCTCACAGCTATTCCAGATTCGTGAATTTTGCATCAACTGTCGTGCTCTTCATCCCGTTCGAACCCGTATCAAACGTTCACCATCAAGTAAGTTTAGTATATCAAAATGATTACGACTCAATGGTGATTAAAAGCCCTATATTGAATTTGGATTTGATAAACATAATCGGACGAATTTGGTGATTCTTTGATCTAGGGCTAATGTTGAATATGGGTGTTGTTGATTGAAAAAGATTAAAAGAATTTAGAATCGATTTATTTAACAAAAACAGAAATTGGTACAGTGGTTGAGGTGTTTGACTCTAGACGCGAGTGCCCGGGTTCGAGTCCCACTTCGGACCTGTTTCTGTATATTTTTTATTTATTTTCAGGTTCCTTTACATATTATTAACATTAAAAGTTATAACTAAAATAAACAAATTTATATTCTCTTTGTAAAATACATTAAAGTGTTAAAAACTTAAATTTCAAATGTATACAAATAACAATCTTACATGGTTACAAGTTTGGATTTCAAATACTATTTTAAAACTACTAAAACGAATTCGTTAAAATATATACATACGAAATTACTATAACGTTTCGTACAAATTCCCAACTTACAATCTAAAACCCTACAATCCTAAATCCGAAATCCTAGATCTCGGATTTGTGATTTCTAGTACTATTTGTTTCGTTTCTAAGTAGGGTTTTCCCAAATTAATTAGGTGGTACCAATATTTGGGAAACTCTCGGTTCGTTGTAGCTGCGTTACTTTTCGATTACTTTTGCTTTACGAGGTGAGTAAACTCACTCCCCTTTTTTACTGTTTACGTTTTTGGGGCTGAAATACGTGTTCCTATATTACTACGGTTTCTTTTATTTTGTTTCTATTTTTCAAAATGAGATCATTAAATGTGTTAATCTTGTTTGGCCGCATGATGCGAAATTATGTGTTAGACAATAGTATTTATATTATCTTGTAATTTCCACCGGTATTATATTAGCGCTAATGGCTTGACAAGCCCACCTACATTAATGGCCTGATAGGTGATTTGACCTGGCGATTCTTTGGTTGATTCCTTTGTTACTTGGTTCTATACGTGATGCTTGTTAATATGTTGCGATGCCCCTTAGATGCTTAGACATTCATTGATAACATGTAAATCGAGACGGTTAAACGATAGTTATCAGTATTTGTAACATGAGTGATTCTCATGACTTGTTGCTAAAGTTACTTTACGAGGTTCAAGGTTGTTGGGATTCGTTGTGTGTTTCGTTGTCACGGTTGAGATATATATAATGTTATTGCTATACACATAAGATTGCGAAACATATTGATAATGATCTCGGATTTTGTATTACGTACTATTACTGTGTTTTACTCACTAGCTAAATCTTTAGCTAACTTATTTTACATGTATTTCAGGTGGTGTTTGAGATGGTTATGGTTCAAGATACTTAGGATGCTTTGGACCTAGATTAAATAAACATGATTTATTTATCGGCTTTTATTACGATTTTAAGACTAGTTATTGCTTCTTTTATGTCATAACATTATTACTTTAATGATATTAAAATATGCATTTAGTGCCATGTGCTTTGTACTATTGATATCCAATTCACTTGACGCGCTCGGTGTATTCCGCCGCCGGGCTGGGTGTCACAATATGCTGCAACACTTCAATGAACAAAACACTCTCAACTATTGGATTTTGCACTCCAATCTCAAAACACACACACTGTTGGTATATTTTGATCATCATACTTAAAGTTTTTCAAATGCAGAAAAAGATGTGCGGATAGACTTGGATGTGCGGACAAGAATCTACTTAAAGATGTGCAGACAGACTATTATCCGCATATCAACTTAAGTGTTTGTATTTTTGTTTGTAATAGACTTATAGTATTTGTGTAGTATAAATAGGTGTTCTTATGCATGTAATAGTAGACTTTTGAATATAACAGTTCATTACACCTTTTGTATACACAGTTATCGATCAATACAAGTATGCAATTATAAGTGATTTCTTCTGTTGAATTGTTTGTGTTTGTTGATTACAAATCCTTAAGGATCTCTAATCCTTCCTCTCGACTAACACAACGCCTAATCACATTATCAGCACCTATACGGAAAAGAAATGGCTCATCCCAAATATAGCGTTTGATGTCAGTAAAGAACTTCTTCCTTTGTTGGTGTGACATGCCTTTATCACAGTCCCATCTGCTAAGAAGTTTTCCAAATCAGAGAACCATGGGAAACCTTGCTTCTCAGCTTTTACAAACCCCAAAGACTCGTGAGGGAATCTATCTCCAATCGCCTCCTCACGCAACTCCTCTCTATTTGGATTCTCCAACCTAGACAAGTGATCCGCTGCAACATTTTCCGCCCCCTTTTTATCCTTGATCTCTATATCAAACTCATAAAGCAGAAGAACCCACCGTATAAGACGAGGTTTGGCATCTTTCTTTGCGAAAAGAAATCGCAATGCCGAATGATCAGTATAGACGATGGTCTTCGAAAGCACGAGATAGGAACGGAATTTATCAAATGCAAAGACAACTGCTAGAAGCTCCTTCTCAGTGGTGGTGTAGTTCTCCTGAGCTTCATTGAGAGTCTTGCTCGCATAATAGATCGGGTGGAAGTGTTTGTCCTTCCTGTGGCCTAGAACAGCCCCGACTGCATAATTACTAGCATCACATATGAGCTCAAAGGGTAAGCTCCAGTCGGGGGCCACTACAATAGGAGCATTAGTCAACTGCTCCTTAAGAAACTCGAAAGCCTTAAGTCATTCCTTGTCGAAGACAAAAGGAACATCTTTCTCCAGAAGATGGGTCATAGGACGGGTGATCTTAGTAAAATCTCTAATGAACCTACGATAGAAACCCGCATGACCTAATAAACTACGAACGGATTTTACGTTACTCGGTGGAGGGAGTCTAGTAATAGTATCTATCTTAGCTCGATCAACCTCTATACCTTCCCGCGAAAGCTTATGCCCCAAAACAATTCCTTTGTGTCACCATGAAGTGACACTTCTCCCAATTGAGCATAAGATCTGTCTCAATGCATCTCTGCAACATCCTCTTGAGGTTCTCTAGACACGAATCAAAGGAATCACCATAAACAGAGAAATCATCCATAAAAACCTCCATGGACTTCTAAAGCATGTCCTGAAAAATTGCTACCATGCACCTCTGGAAAGTAGCTGGCGCGTTACATAACCCAAATGGCATACGGCGGTATGCAAAAGTCCCGTCGGGGCATGTGAAGGTGGTTTTCTGCTGATCCTCGGGTGCAATGGGGATCTGAAAGTAACCGGAGAAACCATTGAGAAAACAATAAAACTGCTGACCTGACAAACGTTCTAACATCTGATCTATGAAGGGGAGAGGGAAGTGGTCCTTCTTAGTGGCGTCATTCAGCCTCCTGTAATTGATGCAAGCTCTCCACCCGGTCACTGTTCGGGTGGGGATTAGCTCATTCTTCTCATTAATCACCAATGTCATCCCTCCCTTCTTCGGAACTACCTACACCGGGCTAACCCAATATGAGAATGGAATAGGATAAATGACTGCAGCTTCAAGAAGCTTCTCTACCTCCTTCTTGACAACCTCCTGCATCTTCGGGTTTAGCCTTCTCTGAGGCTGGACTACAGGCTTGTACTCATCTTTCATAAGTATTTTATGCGTGCAGAATGAAGGGTGGATACCCTTTATATCACTGAGTCGCCACACAATAGCCTCCTTATGTGCCTTGGGAAAATCTCTCCTTCTCAACATTAATCAATCTCTCCTTCTCAACATCCATTAACTTAGAAGAAATAATGACGGGAAAAGTGTTCTCACCACCCAAGAAGGCATACTCCATGTGAGATGGGAGCTTCTTAAGCTCGAGGGGTGGTGGTTCTTCAACCGAGGGGTTCTCCCTCTCCTCCTCGGGAAAATCATCAACAACGAGCAACTCAGCCTGCTCAACTGGCTCGCTCTCTGGGAGGACCTCATCTTCAACTAACGGATTCTCCTCATCCATCTCTTGTGAAGGCAGCAGGTCTGCTCCACAGATGTAGTCAAGACAATGATCCATGTGAGTAAAGAATGAATCAATGAAGTAAACGGAATCATCTTGAGCAGTCGAATTCTTCATAGCTTTTATGACATCAAAGGTGACTGCTTCCTCCCCTACACGAAGTGTGATTTGACCGTCATAGACATCAATCAATGCCTTAGCGGTTCTCAGAAAGGGGCGCCCCAAAATGAGTGGGACCTGATCGTCAGCCTGCATGTCGAGAATAACGAAATCCACGGGGAACACGAACTTATCCACTTTCACCAATAGGTTCTCCACAATGCCCCGTGGATATTTGATAGATATATCTGCCAAGGAGATGCTCATGCGCGTTGGAGTCGGATCTCCAAGGTCTAGCTTCTAATAAAGAGAATATGGCATCAGGTTGATGCTAGCCCCAATATCCGCCAATGCGTGGTTTACGGTAGCACCACCGAACAAACACGGGATAGTGAATATACCCGGATCTGCTAATTTCTCTGGTAGCTTATTTTGGACCACCCCAGAGCAGTGTGCATTAAGAGAAACAGAAGATAGGTCCTCCAGCTTCTTCTTATTGGAAAGAAGATCCTTAAGGAATTTAGCATATCTAGGCATATGCTGAAGGGCCTCGATAAACGGAAAATTGACCTTAAGTTGCTTGAAAAGCTCTAAGAAATGTCCATAGTCCTTAGCATATTTTGATTCTTCAAACGCTCAGGATATGGAACTCGAGTCAAATCTACCTCGGGAATCTTCTTCTCAACCTCCCTCTTCTTCTCAACAAACTCTCCGTTCGACGCGGTACTTGCTGGGATTACCCTCTTTTGCGTCCCTCCGGGAGTCTCCATCTCTATTTCAACATTCATCTCCTCTTCATTTTCAGGTGATGTCACCTCTCTCTCTCCTCCTTTACCACTACGAGTAGTCACGGCTTTGGCATGTGCGTTTTGGTTCGTGTAAGTGTTAGCAGGGACTGGACCTATCTGGTTTTGATCTAACTTCTTGGAAACCTCACCTACGACACGCTGTAAATCTAGAAAAGCGGACTGCTGACTCTTAAGAAGGATATCGTGCTCATCTAAACGCTTTTGTGTGACCTGATCTCGACTCACTAACCGATTAAGCAAATGTGATTGATTTGTCAACAACTCCTCTATCTTCTTGATTCCATCACTACCACCACTTGAACTATTACCAACATCACCTCCAACATGTGGAGGGGGCTGCCTCTGCTGAAACCCCGGTGGGTTTCCTCCTGATCTCCAGCCAAAATTAGGGTGACCACTCCACCCGTATGCTCCACCAGTACCTCTTCCTTGACCACCAACAAAATCTACCTGCTCTTGTGTCATCAACGGACAATCTATGGTGTCATGTCCACCTCTGCACATCTCACATTTGTTCACACTCATCTGAAGATTTTTTATATCTTTTCTAATAGCTTCAAGTGCAGCTGTCGTGCTAGTATCAGTGCTGACCTGATGGACACCCCTCGAGGACGTGGGGGCTCTAGCTTCAGGATTGGAATTCCTGGAATGTGGACTTTGCTGCTCAGCGAGTGCGAAACTTTCAAACATCTCCTCACACTCTTTTGCGGTTTTCTTCTCCATGATGTGTCCACCGGCTGCAGTATTGAACATTTGTTGTGTGGGATATGTGAGACCATTGTAGACCTTTTTAATTAGTGCCCAATCAGTCAGACCGTGTTGAGGGCACTTACTACGCAGCATGTTGAATCGCTCCCACGCCATGTAGTATGTTTCATCAGGATCCATCTTGAAAGAGTGAATTTGTTCTCTAAGACGAGCTGCTTTAGATGGAGGATAATACTTCTTGAGGAATTTACCTTTAAGGTCCTCCCAAGTAGTGATGGAATCCTGGGGTTGAGTCTCAAGCCAATTGGTAACTCGAGCCTGCATGAATTTATCTTTAAGGTCCTCCTTCGATGCACCAGTAATGTTAAACGTATCGCAGTTACGAATAAAGCGGGACACGTGTCCCGGTGCATCCTCATCAGCCAGTCCGTGAAACTGGGTGGCGTTTGTGATGGTGGACATCACATAAGATGGTATTTGCCAGTTGTTATTATTTGTGACATCAGGACAAGTGATAGGTGACCTACCACCAGTGATGCCAACACTGGCTCGCTCATGAACAGTGCGCCTTGCATTATCACCCATTTTAGTTAAATCAGGAAAAGAAATCGGCTGTACCTTACTGGCTAGGATGGCTGCTAAACGCTCACGAAGAGCAGTGTACCTCTCGTGATACTCCCTTTTAGGTTCAGATAATCCAGAAAACTCAAGGAAACCTTGTGACCTAGTGTGTGGCATGCACTTAAAAAGAAAGAATGAAAAATTTAGAAAAATGGAAAACGAAACAAAATAAAGACTCTCAAGACACTAAGAATGAAACTAAAATTAATGTTTATCCTAATAAAAGAAAAAAAACTAGACTCGTTATTGACAAGTGTTCCCCGGCAACGGCGCCAAAAACTTGATGTGGCTAAAACGACCTATAAAATAAATCTAATTTAAACTAACCTAGACACTCAAGTTAAAATTCTGAACAACCTAACTTAAACCACACAACAGGCAAGTGTACCTGTCAATGCAGTATAATTCTAAGAAGTCCGGATATCAAACCCAAAGGACACTATTAATAACAAAGACTAGACTTAAACTAGGATTAACAATAATTTTATAAAACGGGGGTGTTTTAATTAAAAAGAAGAAACTGAAATAAATAATTAAAAGTAATTAAACTAAGAGCTGCCGAAATGAACGAAAAGTGACTGACTTAAGATTACTGAATAATTGGAGAGACACTATCTAGATTGAATCCTAGTTGAGATAAATGAATGTAAAGAATGATTCAAAATTGAAGATGGATCGGTTTTCTAAAGATACAAACCCTAAGGAAGACTTAGTGGATCCCAGACCATTCACCGGGTGTGACCAAAATGACTCCTAAGGTATGTGTTATGTCTATCGATGGCTAAGTTTTCTTTCCAGTCAACCTAGCAATATTAAAGTACCCGAGAGGTGTTGGACAACCTAGTCTAACATACCACAAACATTACACATGCAAGAGGTGACACATTTATGGTTCAATTAAACATGATTAACAAAGATATTAAAGTACCAGATTTTAACCGTTTGTCAGTTATTTATCAACCTAGTATCTAATAACTAAGACTAACCAATTAACCTTTATCTTCCAATCTCCGGTTAAGATACACGTTAGTTTCTTGTTCATTAAACATGTGAGTGATCCAAGCTTCACTCTTATGCTTCAATTGCTCTAGAATGCTCCAAATCGTCTCTTCAGTTCGTCTTCAACCGCTCTTTCTCGTTAAAACCGTAATTAGGGTTCAAAAGCGACTTAAACATACTTAAAACAAGTTTTGCACGTCTGAGGGTCCGTCGCGCTGCGCGTAGCATTGCCTAAATATCCTCGCGCAGCGCGAAAGGGTTAAAATGCTGATTTCTAACGCGGTGGCATTTTTGTAAATAAACTGAACTCTGAAATCTCTCGCGCTGCACTTAGCTATACCCAGTTTCCCTCGCGCGGCGCCAGGGGGGTATTTTTTCAAAAAGTTTTCTTCATTGTTGACTCGTCTGTCACCCGCAACGCATCCGGAATCAGAGTATTCTTTCATTTAGCACATTTCCACCTCCTTTTACTCAAAAACCTATAAAAACACAAAACATTAAGTAATAAACCAACACGATACGAAATCTAAACTAAACGACTCTAAAAACATATAAAACATGCACCAAAAATCGATGTATTTTGCAATACATCATGGATACTCAGGATCCTCAAAACCTGGAGGTTGTCTGACGTATACATCATCGGTAATTGGTCCATACAAAAATGCGCCTTTAACATCCATTTGAAACACTTTGAACTTCATGAAAGAGGCATATGCTAGAAAAACGCGAATAGCTTCAAGTCGAGCGACCAGAGCAAACACTTCTTCATAGTCGATACCTTCTTCTTGAGTGTAACCTTGTGCAATTAGTCTGGCTTTATTTCTGATCATAATGCCACGTTCATCTGGCTTGTTCTTGTACAACCATCTTGTACCAATCGCATTTTCTCCTTCAGGTAAGTCCACTAATTTCCAAACTTCTTGTTTTCGAAACTGAAGTAACTCCTCTTGCATGGCTTCAATCCAACTGTTATCTTGCAACGCTTTTGAAATGTTCTTCGGTACCACTTAAGAAAGAAAACATGAATAAAGACAAACGTTTGCATGCTCAGTCTAACTTCTCATTGTTCTCTGATTCAAAGGACCTATAATCTGTGAGATAGGATGATTCCTATGAACTCGGTGAATTGGAATGTCGTCACCTTGTACTTGAGTCTCCAGATTAGACTGATTCAGATTCGGTAGATCTTGTAAAATTGTAGAAGTATACGGACTGAAATTAGGAACTTGTTCTGGTGAATTGATGAAGTAGTCAAACGTTTCTGGAACAACTTCAACATTTGGATCTGATGATGGTTGATTTTTAACAGATCCACCATCATTAGGAGAATTTTGCCGATTTACATCATCTTCAAAATTGTTTGATTCCTGATCTTCTTGAGAACCAGATGGACCCGGAGCTTGGTTGGATACCACATTATCAGGATTATGAAATGACATGAACGGATACTCAGAGTTGAGATCGTTATCATCGTCATTATCCGAATCATCACTGAAACATCCTAAGTCTCCTGATTCTTTCTTCGTTTTTCCTGAAAATCACATAAGTTAGAATTGAAAGATTTTGATAACGCATCTAAATCAAATAACCATTCGGGACCATGAGCCACTGACGGAAATGAGTTTTCTAAAATCTGTACGTTAATAGTTTCAATAACAACATTCGTTTTGCTATTAAAAACCCGATAAGCTTTTGAAACCGATGAATATCCTAAGAAGAAACCATCGTCAGATTTTGACTCAAATTTACTGAGATGATCACTTAAATTTAGAATCGACACAGGACAACCAAATGCTTTCAAGTATAAAATATTCGGTTTCTTCCAAACAATAACTCATAAGATGTTTTATGTTTATCCTGAACCAATAATGTCCTGTTTTGTACAAAGCAGGGCAGTAGCAATAGCTTCATCCCAGAATGTGATAGGGATTTTGGCATCTGCGAGCACGGATCTTGCTGCTTCGATTAGTGTCCGATTTTTACGTTCTGCTACTCCGTTCTGTTGAGGAATTCTTGGAGCACTAAATTGACGCGCAATTCCTTTTTCTGCACAAAACAAGTCGACATTAGAATTTTTAAACTCGGTTCCATTGTCACTTCTCAAGATTTTCACTTTACAATCTAACTGATTTTCAACTTTGATAATGAATTCTTTTAACAACTCAGCAGTTTCAGATTTAACATGCAAGAAATAAACCCAAGAAAATCTAGTAAAGTCATCGATAATGACAAAACAATAAGACTTCTTTCCGATGCTTTGAACATTTGTTGGTCCGAATAGATCCATGTGCAGCATCTGTAAGGGTTTTGAAATGGAGTTTTCTTGTTTTGACTTAAAAGACATTCGATGTTGTTTTCCTTTCAAACATGCTGGACAGAGATCAGTTGTTGAGAATTTCTTTGATGGTATTCCCACAGCATGATTTCCAGTCACCAGTCGGTTCATGTTTCTGAAGTTTGAATGTCACAAAGTTGAGATACACTTAGCAAATTAAAGTTCAACTGTGCACAGTAGTTGACTTTATCAAAGCTAATAATCCCATTTGACACAGTTCCTTCACCAGTGATTTTTCCACCAACATCTCCTCCAAATGAAACATGAGTACCATTCTTTAGTTTAAAATCTTGAAGCAAGGCATGGTTGCCTGTCATATGCCGGCTACACCCACTATCAACAAACCATGAGTTGATAGGTCTTCGAGGGCGCACCTACAATTCAACATTTACTTAGTTAGTTTGGTCAACCCAGACCCACATGGTCTTGGGTTTTTCGAATTTATCTGTAACAGTAACTTGTTGATAATGTAAATTTTGAAAATTTGATTCATTTGAGAAATTTAGTTGAAAAGTGTTTGATTTGTTTGCTTTCTTCTTAAAGCTGAAAACCTTTCCTCTAACTTAGGATCAAGGTTATTTTCAAATCTTTGATTTCGTACCATCAAAGCTCTTGGCTTAAAACTGTTGACCTGCTGATTTCTTGATGACATTTCCTTAAATTCGGAATTTAATCTTTTGAAGGGCCTCAAATCAGGAGAATGACTTTGGTTTGATTTTTGAAAACCAAAAAATTGATTTCTTTGAAAATTTGGAAAAGGAGTCATTTCTCTTGATGAGTTTTTCTGAAAGAAACAATCTGCAGTGTCATGATTTCTCCTTTCACATATGTCACAAATTTTGTTATAAAAATATTCTTCTGACGAATGATTTCTTTTATCACAGTAATCGCAGTACTTGTTAAAGAAACACTCAGCAGTAACATGATTATAACGATCACAAATCTCACAATGTTTCTTGCTAATCTTAAAGAGCCAATTGTTAACTTTAGATGTTGAACCAACTCGTGATTCAATAACAGTTTTGTTCGGTTTTAAGTTAACTTGGTTCTTTTGTGGAGATTGTGGTTGTGACTTTGATTTCTGGTTATCAAATTTTGTTTGTTTGGGAACTTGATTCGATTTTGAAACATCTTGCTTAGTCACCTTCTTTGATTCAAATCTTTTATCATTGACAGCGGAAGTCTTAGGACCTGAACCTGATTTCAGACCAGAGTTAGATTTGATCTTAGAATTAATTTGGTTACCATGAGATGAGTTCATATCAAATGTTCCTGCAGACACAAACTTGATTGGTTTGATTTTAGACACTGTCTTTGTCACAGTTTTTGCAGTTTCAGTTTTAACAACTTGAGCTTTGGTGTTGTCATTTGATGTTATGACATTTTTACCTTTTGACTGTTTTGTTTCAGATTGATTGTTTGACAATTTCGATTTGTGCATCTTTGCTTTCGAAACTTCAGTCTTCTTCACTGTTTCCTTTTTGACTAGCTGATCAGCAATATGAGCTCTCTGCTCCCTTTTCCATTTGATGTATTCTGGATCATTGTAACCCGAAAATTCTGCTTCATCCTTCACCGTTTCTGTTGGTTTAGGATTCAGTTCCGGATATTCAACAAGTTACACCAGAATAGGATCAGATTTGTTGCTTGCTTCGTCATCAGCTTCAACAGTCACACTATCATCTTCTTTCAAGCTTTCGAGTAAAACTTCAGTCCCTTCGGATTCAGATTTGCTTCTTCGAAATTCTTTGAATCTTTGTTCATTTTCAGGTGAATGATCAAATTCATTAAAGTTTTCTGGTAAAGTGTTAGTGATTGATTTAGGCATTGGTTCATGTGTGAAACCCAATCCTGTTCTGTTTTCTTTTCTATCACTTATCAACTTTGCTAGAATTGCTTTTGAACTTTTCGTTTTTGTCAATTCAACCTCAGTTGCTGCTTGAGCAATCTTTTCTGATTCAAAGTTTTTGGTCATTTCTTCCAATTGTTTATTTGACAATTCCAGTTCCTTCAAAGTTTTGTTCCATGATTCTTTAAGTGACAATATCTTCTCATTAGCAATTTTGTGATCAATTTTAAGTTGTTCATGAACTTGTCTTAATTTGTCACCAATTTTAAATGAATGAGTTCGATAATGTTCCACTTGTTTAATGCATTGGTCAGAACATAACCTACCTTTCACATCATCAGGTAAAGGAATATAGTTAGGGGGTAATTCGATACTAACCTTTGGTTGTTCAGCAGATGAGAAAGACTCTTCAGACGTAGCCATAAGAGCAATCTCTGATTCAGTTTCTTCAATTGGATCTGACTTTGCACTCCCGTCATAATCATCTGAATCTTCACTGATATCATTGACCATTTGGCAATCCCTTTCTTCAGACCAATCTTCTTCCTCAATTTCACAGACCAGTGCCAGACTAGAAGTGAGATCAGCTGTAAACTGTTCTGCATAAGCACTCCAATCATAGCCATCTTTGACACTAACCACAAGTGCTTTGTTCTGATCTTCAGGCTTTTTACCTTCATCTTTCAATTCTGGCATGGGAAGACTTTGATATGGCTTTTGAGTGAAACGTTGATTCCTGTTCTAATAACTCGAAGACTGTTGTGAGTTCTGACTTTGGCCTTGAAACTGATTCTGTTCACTGGAACTAGCTTGACCATGATAATTCTGATTCTTATGAGCTTTGCATTCCCTTGAAAATTGACCATAGCAGTTACAGTTGAAACATCTGGCCTTTGACTTGTCAAAACCAACTGTCTTGTTTGCATTTGGCTTGTAACTTCGGTTCACATATGCATGTTTCTGAGTTCGATATGCGACCATAACCATTTGCCAATTTAAGTCCATCTCTTCAACGTCATCAGGATCCATTTCAAACAAGTCTTGAAGAACAACATCTAGTTGAGTCAAATGACTCCCCTGATAAGCTTGGAAGCTTGCCATGAATGCTGTAAAAGCATTCTTAGTCTCATCATCTTGTAACAAGATGTTCATGACATCTTTTACTTTAGCTTGAACTGTGGAACTTGAACTTTGATTTTCTGCTTGAGATTTCACAGACTGGCTTTGAACTTGAACTCTTGGTGGAGATTGAGGTTGAGAGTAAATTGGTGAACTTGGTAGATATGATGAATCAGTGTAAAAGCTAGCACCAACAAACAAATCACCTTCATCATCAGTTTTAGCAGCATCTTGAGCAAGAAAAGCATTCTCCACTGTATTAGAAGGATTCACAACAAACTTATACTGAGCATGAGAACCTGATCTGTCAGAGTTTCTTGAACTTTGATCAATTTCAACTTCTTCAATCTTTGCAATAAGAAGATCTAAGTCTATTTGAAACTTTTCTGTATGCTTCAGCAAAGTCACTGTTTGTTTCCATGAAGATGGAAGAGCACACAATAGTCTATCATTCAGGTCTTGAAGATCTGTCTTTGCACCAACATTTGTCATCTTAGTTGTTAGATGCACAAATCTGTTCCTCATCTGGTGCACAGATTCTCCAGCAATATGCTCAAACAATTCTAGCTGTCTCTTTTATTTCTGTTTCTTGAGACTTCTTAATTGTTCTCCTCCTTCACAAATTGATTTTAATGCCTTGAACAATGTGTAGCCAGTTTGATAAGCATCCAATCTTGACAACACTTGAAGTGGCAACCCTTTACACATCAAAGAATAAGCCTTACTGTCATTCTTGACCTTTCGTAAGTCTTCACCTTGTAGATTATCTTCAGGATAAGGTTCAGTTGAATCTTTGGTGTAAGTGCTTGCACTGTTAGGAGCAGTCTGAATAGGAATATGAGGACCTTTATCAATTGACTTCCATAAATCATTGTCAATAGAGCATAGATGGTGTTTCAATCTGATTGTCCAGTTCTTGAAATTTGCACAATTAACCAATCTTGGTACACGGCTATCAGAATGATCAGAAGGTGCCATTTTAAATTTTTAAAGAAAATATTTTGTGTTTTTGTTAATTTTTGAAAAGAAACAGTTAAACTTAAAAAAAAATAAATGTGACTAAACAGTAACAAAGTAAGATAACAAAGTTTGAAACAACTAAGAATTAAGTCACGCGGCTGAACAGTGAATTTTTTTTCTTCACCCGGCTGAATAGTGAAATTTCTTCTTCACCCGGCTGAAAATGTCTTCACCTGTCTGAACAGTCACCCGGCTTGATCAGTTGTAAAACTTCAACACTTGATATCTTGACCCGGCTAAAATGTGTTACCCGGCAAAATAGTCACGCGTCTTGATGACACTCACACGGCTTGAACAGATATAACTTGACCCGGCAGAACTTGACACGGCGGAAAAGAGCAATCACCCGGCTCAACAGTAATCAAACTTTCACCCGGCTGTACTTGACACAGCTAAAAGAGATAAGTGACCCGGCTGAACAGTAACAAGTTGATTCGACTATAAAGTTGATCACCTGGCTGAAAAGTTGCTTCACCCGGCTGACAATTAGCTTTACCCGGCTAAATAGTAACTTCACCTGGCTCAACAGTACACAACTTTTACTTGTTAAATCTTCACCCGTCTTAGACAAAAACCTTTACCCGGCTGAACAGGAACCTAATTTTGTCCAAAAAACTAAGTCCAAAATATTGTCTAAGTCAAATTTTATCACCCGGCTAGTTCATCTTCAACCTGTTCATCATGTTCATCATCTTCTTCATACAAATTTTTTTGAATTTTAATAAAACTTGTTCAATTTGTCCAAAAATCATACACAAGCTGTGTTTGATATCGATTATCAATCTCCTATATCAATCAATCCAAAACATGATCAATTTTTGATGAATTTGAGTAGAAAATTGATCGAACAGTAACTTTCAATTTCTTCTTAATTCCTAAGATTTGATGATAATCTGATGGAATTTGCACAATTGTTGTGAATTAGAAATGATTCCGATGGTGAAATAGATCCAAAAACAGCAACAGATCATTCAGATCATGATTTGAGCAATATTGAGGTGTTTTTGCTTGATGAATAGCGAAGAACACACACAGTACCAACAGCTCTGATACCAATTGATAGGTTCAATTGGATCGATACTGCTTCAAATCAGAATGATCAATGTACAGACACAACAATTCAATCAACAACACAATCCATTACTAAATAATTCTCTTGTATTGATGATCAAAGCAATAGTTGCAGTACAATGGTGCAGGAGAATACAATCACACACAAAGTTCTCTAACGTGTAAAATCTATGATCTAGACTCTCTCTAACATTCTCTAGCAACATGCTTTATGCATCAACACGTTAGGGAAAATACCAAATTAACCCTATACTATACAAACTTGTATAAACAAAGTACAAAGTAAATCTTCTAACAGGAACGAGCCCTAACATTGCCAAACTTCAACAACAAAGAAATCTGAAGAATGATGGTGCTTCTACTTCAAAATCACACAAATCAAAGAAGTCAACCAGTCAATCTAAATCAAAGCAAGATAAAGGCAAAAATGTCATAACATCAAATGACAACTTGAAAACCAACAATGCTCAATCTGTTAAATTTGTGTCAAAGAATGTGGCAAAGTTAAAACCAGTAAAGTTTGTGTCAGCTGGAACATTTGATGTGAATTCATCTCAAAGTCACCAAACAAATTCTAAGATCAAATTTCTCTCTGATCTGAAAACAGGTTCAGGTGCTAAGACTTCCGCTGTTAAACGATTTGAATCTAGGAAGGGAACTAAGAAAGATGTTTCAGAATCTGTTTCAAAACCAAAATCTCAAACACTGGTAATAAAAAACCAAATTCACAAGCACGATCTCACAAGAAGAACCAAGTTAACTTTAACGAACAATGCTGCAAATGAATCACATTTTGGTTCAATATCAAAAGTTAACAATCGTTATTCAAAATCAGCAAAAGGTTTTGTCAGATATGTGATCGTTATAATCATGCAACTGCTGAGTGTTTCTTTAACAGGTATTGCGAGTACTGCAACAAAAGAAACCATTCATCAGAGGAATGTTATTATAAAAAGTTTGTGAAATTTGTGAGAGACGTAATCATGACATGTCTGATTACTTCTTCAGGAAAACCTCATCAAGAGAAATGACTAGATTTCCAAATTTTCAACGAAATCAATCATTTGTTTTTCAAAATTTAACAAATAGTCCTTCTCTTGATTCGAGACCTTTCAGGAGAATCAATTTTGAAATTGATGAAATGCCAGCAAGAAAGTTTCAGGTTAACATATTTACACCGAGAGCTGTGATGGTTGGTACTCAAAGAAATGAAAACAACCTTGATCCTAAGTTAGAGGAAAGATATCATTTTTAAGAAGAAAGCAATCGAACCAAACCGGTGGTAGAATTAATATCAAACCAATCATTTGAATGAACCAAGTATTAATAATTTGCACTATCAGCAAGTTACTTTTGTAGATAGATTTGGAAAACCCAAGACCGTGTGGCCTGGGTTGACCGAACTAACTAAGTGACTATTAAAATGAAGGTTCGCCCACGAAGACCTGTCAACTCATGGTTTGTTGACAGTGGGTGCGGCCGGCATATGAAAGGAAATCATGCCATGCTTCAAGATTTTTAGCATAAAAATGGTACTAATGTTGCATTTGGAGGAGATGCTTGAGGGAAAATCACTGGAAAAGGAACTGTATCCAATGGGATAATTAGCTTTGATAAAGTCAACTATTATGCCCAGTTGAACTTTAACTTGCTATGTGTTTCCCAAATTTGTGATAAATCATATTTAACTCTATTTGATGATTCTTTCTGTTATATACTTATAGCAGCTTTCAAGATTGCTAATGTGTGGGTTGTGGTTAAAGCTCCAAGATATCGAGATGTGTACAATCTGGATATGTCTCAGATAGATGCAGAAACCGAAACAACTTGTCTTATTGCACATGCATCAATTGATGAGAGTAAGCTTTGGCATAGACGACTGGGAGATTCAAAATTCAGAAATATGAACAAACTGGTGTCAGGAAATCATGCTGTGAGAATACCTCCAAGGAAATTCTCTACAACTGATCATTGCTCAGCATGTTTGAAATGAAAACAGCATCGAATGTCTTTTAAGTCCAAGCTTGAAAACTCCATTTCTAAACCTTTACAGATGCTTCATATGGATCTTTTCGGACCGACAAATGTTCAAAGCATTGGAAAGAAATCTTATTGTTTAGTCATCATTGATGATTTTACACGATTTTCTTGGGTTTATTTCTTGCATGCAAAATCTGAAACTGCTGAGTTGTTAACATAATTTATTATTAAAGTTGAAAACCAATTGGATGCAAAAGTAAAATCTTGAGAAGTGATTATGGAACCGAGTTTAAAAATATTAATGTGGATTCGTTTTGTGCAGAAAAGGGGATTGCGTGTCAGTTTAGTGCTCCATGAACTACTCAGCAAAATGGAGTTGCAGAACGGAAAAATCGGACACTAATTGAAGCTGCAAGATCCATGCTAGCAAATGCTAAACTTCCTATCACTTTCTGGGACGAAGCAATTGCTACCGCCTGCTTTGCACAAAACATGACATTATTGGTTCAGGATAAACATAAACTCCTTACGAGTTGCTGTTTGGGAGGAAACCGAATATTTCTTATTTGAAAGCTTTAAGTGACATTATTGGTTCATGATTCTAAATTTAGGTGACCATCTCGAAAAATTTGAGTCAAAATCTGATGATGGTTTCTTTCTTGGATATTCATCAATGTCTAAAGCATGCCGTGTGTTTAATAGACGTACAAATGTTTTCCGTGAATCTTTAAACGTATAGTTTTTAGAAAACTCTTTTCCATCAGTGGCTCATGGTCCCGACTGGTTATTTGGTTTAGACTCATTATCCAAATCGTTCAAGTCTAATCTGTTTGATTTTTCAGGAAAATCAAAGAAGGAACTAGGAGATTTAGGATCTTTCAGTGATGATTCAGACAATGATGACTATGATGATCTCAACTCTGAGTATCCATTCATGTCTTTTCGTGATCCGCGTATTGAATCCTCAAATCATTCACAAGATCTATCTGTTTCTCAAGAAGCTCAAGAATCAAACAATGAAGCAGATCTTTCAAATCAGCAAAACTCTCCTAATGATGGTGGATCTATTCATAATAAACCATCATCAGATCCGAATGGTGAAGTTTCTCCTGATTTTACTCCGCACACTTCTACAATCCTGCAAGATCTACCGAATTTGAATGACTCTAATCTAGAGACACAAATACAAGGTGAAGACATTCCAACTCACCGTGTTCACAGGAATCATCCTATCTCTCAAATTATAGGTCCGTTGAATCAAAGAACGATGAGAAGTCAGACCGAACAAGCCAACATCTGTCTCTACTCATATTTTCATTCTCAAGTGGTTCCAAAGAACATTTCAGAAGCATTGTAAGATAACAGCTGGATAGAAGCCATGCAAGAGAAGTTACTTCAGTTCAGAAAGCAAGAAGTACGGAAATTAATGGACTTACCTGAAGGAGAAAATACTATTGGCACAAGATGGTTGTACAAGAACAAGCAAGATGAATGTGGTATTGATGTCAGAAACAAAGCAAGACTTGTTGCACAAGGATACACTCAGGAAGAAGGTATTGACTATGAAGAAGTGTTTGCTCTGGTCGCTCGACTTGAAGCAATACATGTTTTCCTTGCATATGCCTCATTCATGAAGTTTAAAGTGTATCAAATGGATGTTAAAGGCGCATTCTTGTATGGACCAATTACCGATGATGTGTACGTCAGACAACCACCAGGATTTGAAGACCTTGATTATCCGCATCGTGTATAAAAACTGAGCAAAGCTTTATACGGTCTACATCAAGCTCCAAGGATTTGGTACGAGACGTTATCAAAACATCTACTAGAACATGGATTTACCAGTTGTCAGATTGATCCAACTTTATTCATGAAGCGGGAGAATGAAGATCTATTGTGTGTTCAAGTGTATGTGGATGATATCATCTTTGGATCAACAAGTCCGTCCATGTGCAAAGAGTTCGAGGAAATCATGAAGTCCAAATTTCAGATGAGTTCGATGGGAGAAATCAATTTCTTCCTAGGGTTGCAAGTAAAATAGTCAGCAGATGGAATCTTCATCAACCAATCTGGAGAAATTCAAGCTGCAAGATTGTCAAACTATTAGAACTCCTTCTGATGTCAACTGCAAGATCCAACCTGATCCAAAAGGCAAATTTGTTTATCAAACACTTTACAGATCAATGATTGGTTCACTGATGTATCTTACTGCATCAAGACCAGATATCATGTATGCTGTATGTGTATGTGCCAGATATTAGTCAGATCCTAAAGTGTCGTAATTGATCGCCTTCAAACGATATTCAGATATCTCAAAAGGAAACATAATCTCGGTTTATGGTATCCTTACGATGGCAATTTTGAATTATATAGTTATTCTGATAGTGATTATGGTGGTTGTCCTCTTGACAGGAAATCAACCACAGGTGGATGTCAGTTTCTGGGTCCTTGACTTGTTTCTTGGCAATGCAAAAAAGCAAACCACTGTTTCCGTATTCACTGCTGAAGCAGAGTACATTGTTGCATCTGCGGGATGTTCTCAAGTTTTGTGGTTACAAAATCAATTGCTTGACTACGGGTTTAATTTTCTTAAAACTCATATTTACATGGACAATACTGTTGCTATGTTCATTACTGCTAATCCTGTTCAACAATCAAAAACAAAACATATCGAAATTCAATATCATTTTCTCTGAGATAACTCTGAGAAGAGGTTAATAATTTTGATTAAAGTTCATACCGACAAACAACTGGCAGATCTTTTCACAAAATCCTTTTTGTCAGTACGGTTTGAATATTTAATTCAACCAATAGGATTAATCAATCATGATTAATTATATTAAAAAAAACAAAATAGAAAATCAGAAAAGATAAAACTCAAAAAAAAAATATAATAAGTCATTGTCGTTTATTGTTTCCCATGTCTTTTTGTTTATGCATTGTATGCTTGCATGAAAAAGAAAAATAGAAAAGAAACATCATGTCATAAGAATCTGATTTGCAAAAGTGAGAAATAATAGATACACTAGGTATTATCTGATACATTATTTTAAATAATAAAGAATGATAAGTGTTAATTGATGTGCGAGACGGCTCAGGCAATTAAGCTGAAAAAGTAAGTTCATTATTGACAAACATAAAGCATAATGATATTTTTGTTACTTTCCATTGTCATACACGTTTAAATATATCTCTTTTAATGAACTGCTAATGGTGTTGCTTTAAACATAATCGGGTAATGATGCGATCTAATTCAGTGTGATGAACCGCATCGTGAGCTTCTTTGTTGTGGTACCCACAGACCTGAAGTCTCACATGAAGTCTCTTTTAAGCTTTAAGGTGCAGCAAAAGATTCCCAAAGTGGAACAGAAAAGAGTCCCAAAGGGAACGGAAGCAAAAGATAATTCCAAAAAGGAATTCCAAAAGAAGTCCCAAAGTGCACCAAATCCAAATAAGATTGAAAAACCCATTCCACACTGATTATATTGTAAGTAATCAGGTTTTTGTTACAAGTACATTCTAGTTTGTTCGTGATAAGGAAATAGATTGATATATGTATACAAGTGGGTCACATAAGTCATTTTAATCGAACCTTAATTTCATCATGTTACTGAAAAAGTAAGTGTGCCAACTCGAGCTAATTGGTATGTTTTCATATCATCACTCAACCAAACACAAGTCAAATGTCTACTCTAAAAACTCAAAAAACATGTTCGGATAATGTTTGGTATGATCTCACTGCAGTTTATAGATTCACTGCATTGCATTCGTATTTAATTTTATGTGTGCTTTGTGTGTGCGGGCGTATGGACTCTTTAATTGAACAATGATATCCTTTGAAAACTTAAAATTTCAAGAAATTTCAAGTTTAGGGGGAGAAATAAGAAAATTCAGAAAAATAAAAAAATCAAAGTGTTAAATGAAAGGATCAAGTAATTATGAATGCAAAAGTTTTGTTCATGGTAAAAATAACCCAAGGTCTTGTGATTCATTTTGATTAAAAAATGCTTCGGGATACTGAAATATTTGGTTGTGCAAAATTTTGTAAAAACCGGAAAATAAAAAACAAATGAATGAAAAATGAAAAAAAAAATCAATGTTTTATGAATGATTGTTGAAATTAATTTATTGCCCTAATTCATGATTGAAAATTAATTGCAAAAACTCTAATTAAGGTTGTCTTGTCTAATTAATATGTCAAGAATGTGCATGTGCAATAAATGCGAGAGAAGTGAAGAAACATTGTGCTAAGTGTTGGAATCACCCATGTTACTGTGCTGCCGGGTTAAGAAAAAATAATCAGGTCAAGGTGTAGTCGTTTCATGTTGTATACGCTTAATTGACTCAACTGTTGACACATCCAAATAGTGATACACTTTGTTCATCATTGGTTGACACGTCTCAATATTGACACGACTCAACAGATGACACGTCTCAACAGTGTTGACCCGTCCAAGACTTGTGATGTTTGTTTCAAATGTTGACATGAACAAAAAGCATGACCCGTCTCAACAGTGCATCACTCGACCAAGTCTTGACACGACTCGAAGTTTCATCTGATGAACATGTTTGAACAAATGTTGACACTTCCCAACAGTTGTTGACACGACCAAGCTTTCATATGATGACCCGTCCCAACAGTGTTTGACACGTCTCAACAGTGGTTGGCACGTCTCAACAGTGTGTGACACGACTAAGTGTTTTGAGAGTTAAAAAGATTGTGTTCAATATTTGACCCGTCTACATGTCATCACCCGTCCAAACAGTACATGGCACGGCCAAATAGTGTCTGACCCGTCCAATGCATTTGTGTGTAAGTGTTGACCCGTCTGAATAAGTTTGATATATCTGAAATTTTAAACCTAATTCAACCGTCTCAACATTACCATATAAATACTTCGTTCAAAAACACTTAACATCATTTCTTCACAAACACCATTCGCTTAAACTCTTTTTACTCAAAACCTCCAAATACCCTGTTCAATCTTGTGTCTGATATCAAGATTTTGAGATTGATAAAGGTATTCACATCATGATCGATCAACATTTTCATCACATTTCATCATTCAAACTTTAAAAGTCACAGATTGACGATGAACAGTGATGTGTTGCAAAACACATCATCTTTTTCTAAGTGTTTTGTGGTTTATTTAGGTAGTTTCGAGTCCTTTTAGTTGGTTTTTAGTTAAATTTTAATCTTTAAGTCTATTCTTAGTTCTTGTAATGTTCTTTCAGTAATTTGGACGTTATCAGAAGCAAAGCTAGCATGGAAACAAGATGCAAGTTGAGCGGAAGCTTGAGTAAGAAGAATTGGAAGAAATTGGAGGTTACACCATGAAAAGTTCAAGACTTTCTGGTCGAACAGGTGTTAGGCGATACGCGCAGGATGTATGTCCTGATGCGCGTATCGCGTAGGATGATAACACGCGGAGTGGGCTTTTTTTGATGTTACGCGATACGCGCAGGACATGTGTCCTGATGCGCGTATCGCCTAGTGTGTGTCTACGGGTTTTTTTTATTAAACTTGTTATTTAAACCTAAGAAAAACCCTAGACAAAACATACTCGATTTTGGCCGTTTTAGAAGCAAGAAAAGACGAATTTCGAAGGATAAGCAAGGAGAAGGAGCTAAAGATCAAGATTCGGGTCGTGGAATCGTTCGGGATCATAAAACCGGGTTTCTTAGTCTTTACTTCTTTACGTTTTCGCTACTTGTTGATGATGTTAACTTTAAAACCTTTGTTTTTTTTATGTTAATTTCTGCAATTATGAGTAGCTAAACATCTTAGTGCCATTTAGATGATGAATGTTTGTTGAACTATGCTTGACTCGATCGTTTCGAATGGTTTATGGAATATATGTTAGTTCAATGCATGATTAATAGTTGTTGGATGTGTTTGATTGTTAAAGTTATAATCTTTGATATTTTTACCACGTTTTTACTTGAATTGAATGGTTGTTTCGATCATATGATTTAGGTAGCCTAGTTGTTCATCATAATTAAACAACTTGTGTAATGTGTTGCTAGACGTAGTGACCATTAGAACCGGTAAAGATTAGGTTTAAAGCTTTAATGATCTACTTAGCTTTTGATTGAAAGATATTAGCTAATCGGTTAATCGTAATAGTTAAGTAGTTAGGATTCTAACGGTCCGAAAGGAGGTTACCTAATTAGTTAATTATTGTGTTGATTGAGTTCAATTGATTGTTAATTGTGATGCCCCTTTGCATGATAATGTGATGAGTCTTTTAGATCGAAAGATTAATAGATTTTCGGGTGTGCTAATATAATCGGAGAGACCGAGAGGTAATTCGACCAACCGATAATAGAAAAGCGTTCCTTAGGGATTAATTGGTCACACTTGGAGAAAGATCCGAGATCCATTTAGTTGCTAAGATTCGTATGTTTAGGAATTCGGTTTCATAACTATTCGAGGTAGTCGGGTCAAGTTCATAGTTCGCATGCAGGATTCATCTAAGTGGTACTTCTTCTTCTTTCTTGATTGTTATCAACGTTTCTATTCTTGTCAGTTTTGAGTTGTTTGATAGCTTAAGTATTTTATTTTAAAGTCTTTTAGGATCGTTTCAGTAGAAACCCCCCCCCCCCCCCTCATTTAACAACTTTATTTTGTCCTAGTTAAGTCGTATTTCTTATTTATAGTGTCTCTAGGGTTCGATATCCGGACTTCTCAACGCTTGTCTACATTCGATAGGTACACTTGCCTGTCTCGTGGTCTAGTGAAAGTTGTCTAGAGTTTAACTCGAGTGTCTAAGTCGAGTCTTAGGTTAGGTATTTTTAGTTTTATTTTTATAGGCCCGTTTTAGTACATCAAGTTTTTGGCGCCGTTGCCGGGGACACTTGGCAATAGTGAAATTAGCTTGATTAGGACAATAGTTTAGTTTAGTCTCGTTATTCGTTTGTTTTCCCTAGTTAATTTGTCATATCTTAGATTTTCCGTCTATTTCCTCATCTACTTTCATTTTTCTTTTTCCAGTGTATGCCACATACCCGTTCGAAAGGATCGCCACCATTCCCTGAATCTGCGGAGCCGGAGAGAGATTTGCACGAGCGGTATAGACTACTTCGTGCACGTTTGGCAGCTATTATCGAAGAGAAAAAGGTACACGTTCCTCCCTTGTTTTCTGATATGAATAACCGCACTGTTCATGAGCGCGCCAGCGATGGCGTCACCGGGGCTCGCTCGTCCATCACTCGCCCCGAAGTAGCCAACACCAACAATTGGCAAATCCCTTCCTACGTTATGACCACCATCACTAGCGCCACCCAATTCCATGGCCTTGAGGAAGAGGATGCGCCGGGCCATCTTTCCCGATTCGTGCGAGTCTGCGACACGTTCAACATCACCAATGTCAATGGGGATGCGGTGTATTTGCGCCTTTTTCCCTTCTCGTTGTCTGGTCGCGCTGCTAGTTGGCTAGACACACTCCCTCAGGACTCCATCACCACTTGGGCTGATCTGCAGGCCAAGTTTCTTAAGAAGTACTATCCACCGTCTAGAGCTGCTCGCCTGAGGGAGCAAATTCATTCCTTCCGTATGGGTCCCGACGAGCCTTACCACATGGCTTGGGAGCGTTTCAACACGCTGCGGAGTAGATGTCCCCAGCATGGTTTGACCGAGTGGGCACTTGTTGAGAAATTCTATAACGGTCTTACCCACGAAACTCAAGTAATGTTTAACACTGCTGCTGGAGGACACATCATGGAGAAGAAGAGTGTGCCTCAATGTGAAGAAATGTTCGAGAGTTTTGCGCTATCTGAGCAGGAAAGTCCCCATCCGAAGTCGTCTACTTCTGCTACTAGAGCATCTAGTTCCACTACTAGGGGGGTTTACCAGGTAAGTCCAGGGTCGGATCTAGCAGTCATGATGGAAGCTGTGCGTAATGAGATTAAAGACCTTAAGATGAGTGTGAATAAGTGTGAGGTGTGTAGGGGAGGACATGACACCATAGATTGCCCAACCATGAGTCAGGAACAAGTAGATTTCATAGGAGGTCAGGGTAGGGGATCTGGTGGTGCTTTTAGTGGTTCTTATAATCCGGGATGGAGGAATCATCCCAACTTTAGTTGGAGGTCTGGCGGAAATCCTCCCGGGTTTCAGCAGAGACAACCCCAGGCTAGTGGTGACGTAGGCTCGGGATCGGGTAGTGGGAATAGTAACTCGAGTGGTAGTGAATTGAAGGATATTAAGGATCTCTTAACTACTCAGACCCAATTGATATCACAGATAGTCAATAGAGATCAGGAAACCCAACAGAGGCTGAAAGAGCACGATATCCTACTGAGAAATCAGCAATCTGCATTCTTAGATCTTCAGCGCTCCATGGGTGAGATGTCCAAACAGTTGAGTCAACAGTCTAGGCAGTCAGGTTCATTTTCAGGATCCACTCAAACTAATCCGAATGCTTCCGTGAAAGCGGTAACTACTCGTAGTGGTAAAGGAGGAGATAAGAACCTAGAGATAGTTGAGATAGAGGAGAAAGAGGAAGAGGTAGATGAAGAGTTAGAGATGGAAACTCCCGGTGGAGGGAGACCTAGTGTAGAGCCCATAGTTACACCCTTAGCTAGCGAACCTCCACCTAGGGAAACAGTGGGTAAAAAGAGTGAGGGGAAGAAGAAAGGTCCTGTAGATGATGAGGATTACAGTCGATGTCCATATCCCGCTCGGTTATTGCGACAGAAATACTTGAGGGATTATGGGCATTTCCTTGAACTGTTCAAACAATTGAAAATAAATCTTCCATTCGTCGAGGCACTCCAGCATATGCCCAAGTATGCGAAGTTCCTGAAAGATCTCCTATCTAATAAAAAGAAGCTGGAGGAGCTCTCGACGGTCACTCTCAGTGAAAGATGCTCTGCGGTGGTCCAGAACAAACTACCGGAGAAATTAGCAGATCCGGGAGTCTTCACGATCCCGTGTTTGTTTGGTAGTTCGACTGTGAACCACGCGTTAGCGGATCTAGGTGCTAGCATAAATCTTATGCCGTATTCTATCTATAAACGGTTAGGCCTAGGGGATCCGACTCCTACGCGCATGAGCATTTCGTTAGCGGACCGATCGGTCAAATATCCACGGGGGATAGTGGAGAACTTGTTGGTGAAGGTTGATAAATTTGTTTTCCCCGTGGACTTCGTTATTCTGGACATGGAGGTGGACGACAAAGTTCCACTGATCTTGGGACGACCCTTCTTGCGCACCGCAAAGGCACTGATCGACGTCTACGACGGGAAGATCACACTTCGGGTAGGGGATGAGACAGTCACCTTCGATGTCTCGAAAGCGATGAACAATTCCAGTGGTCAAGACGATTCGGTCTATTTTCTCGATGCGTTCATTTCTCAAGTGGACCGCTGTCTTGACTACATCAGTGGTGCAGATCTGCTGCCCATGGAAGACCTGGATGAGGAGAACCGGGAAGTTGAGATGGATGTCCGACCCGAACACCTTATGAACAGCCCGGCTAGTAAGCCTCCTGAATTTTCCCAGGCATTCGAGGTGAAGGATGATACCGAGGGGGGTGGTAAACCTTCGGTAGAAACCTCACCTTCTTTAGAGCTTAAGGACCTCCCTTCACACTTAGAGTATGCATTCTTAGATGGGGAGGTAGGTTTGCCCGTCATTATCTCTAGTCAACTGACGGAGGAAGAAAAGTTGCGTTTGATTGCTGTGCTCCAGGCACACAGACAGGCTATTGCGTGGAAACTCACTGATATCAAGGGCATCAGTCCTTCCTTTTGCACGCATAAAATACTCATGGAGGATGAGTATAAGCCTGTTGTTCAACCGCAGAGGAGACTCAACCCGAACATGTCGGAGGTGGTTAAGAAGGAGGTTCTCAAGCTCCTTGACGCCGGCATGATCTATCCCATATCTGATTCCAACTGGGTGAGTCCTGTTCAGGTTGTCCCGAAGAAAGGAGGGATGACAGTGATCGTTAGTGATAAGAATGAGCTGATTCCGACTAGAACTGTCACAGGATGGCGAGTCTGCATAGATTATAGAAGGCTCAATGATGCCACAAGGAAGGATCATTTTCCCCTTCCTTTCATTGATCAGATGTTGGAGCGTCTAGCAGGGCAGTAGTTCTACTGTTTCCTTGATGGATTCTCAGGTTATTTCCAGATCCCCATTGCACCTGAGGATCAGGAGAAAACCACGTTTACATGCCCTTTCGGGACTTTCGCATATCGCCGTATGCCATTTGGGTTATGTAACGCTCCAGCCACTTTTCAGAGATGCATGGTGGCTATTTTTCAGGATATGATGCAGAACTCCATGGAAGTATTTATGGATGATTTTTCAGTGTTTGGGAGTTCATTCGATCATTGTTTGTCTAACCTTGAGAGTATGCTGAAGCGGTGCATAGAAACGAACCTCATGTTGAACTAGGAGAAATGCCATTTTATGGTAACCGAGGGGATCGTTCTAGGGCATAAGATTTCACGTAAGGGTATAGAGGTAGATCGCGCTAAGATAGAAACCATCAGTAAGCTTCCTCCACCCACAAACGTGAAATCCGTTCGTAGTTTTCTGGGTCATGCGGGTTTCTATCGTAGGTTCATTAGGGATTTTTCCAAAATCACTAGACCCATGACCCGCCTTCTTGAGAAGGACATCCCGTATGTCTTCGATGCGGAATGTCTTAAGGCGTTTGAGTTTCTGAAGGAGCAGTTGACTAGCGCTCCTATTCTGATAGCACCCGACTGGAGTCTTCCCTTTGAACTCATGTGTGATGCTAGTGACTTCGCAGTCGGGGCTGTGCTTGGACAGAGGAAGGATAAGCACTTCCATCCGATCTACTACGCAAGTAAGACGCTCAATGACGCTCAAGAGAATTACACGACCACCGAGAAAGAGCTTCTAGCAGTCGTCTTCGCATTTGACAAGTTCCGGTCTTATTTGGTTCTGTCCAAGACCGTTGTTTATACCGATCATCAGGCTGTGCGATATTTGTTTGCGAAGAAAGACGCCAAGCCTAGATTGATTCGGTGGATCCTCCTCCTTTCTGAATTTGACATAGAGATTAAGGATAAAAAGGGGGCCGAAAACGTGGCGGCAGATCATCTATCACGTTTGGAGGATCCGTCTAGGGATGAGATCTTCGAGGAGAACATCGGAGACACGTTCCCTCATGAATCTCTGATGTATGTGAAAGCGGAAGAGCAAGGTTTGCCATGGTTCTCTGATTTGGCAAACTATCTTTCCGAAGGGAAGGTAGTGACGGGTATGTCATCCCAGCAGAGGAAGAAGTTTTTTGCAGATGCTAATCATTACATCTGGGATGCCCCGTATTTGTTTCGTTTAGGAGCCGACCGAGTGTTTAGAAGGTGCGTTAGTGCTGAGGAGGGCAGAGAGATTCTTAAACACTGTCACGAGGGTTTGACGGGAGGCCACCATGGTCCATCATACACCGCAAAGAAGGTGCTTGATGCCGGGTTTTATTGGCCGACAGTGTTTAAGGATGCTCACGACTTAGTGAGATCGTGTGATGCGTGTCAACGGACGGGTAACATCTCATCAAAAAATGAGATGCCCCAAAACCCGATCCAAGTAGTTGAAGTGTTCGATGTGTGGGGTATAGATTTCATGGGACCATTCCCTTCATCGCGAGGTCATAGATATATTCTTGTTGCCATTGACTATGTTTCTAAGTGGGTTGAGGCTCAAGCCTTGACTACTAATGATGCAAGGGTCGTGGTAGCCTTTCTGAGGAAGTTGTTCAGTAGGTTCGGAACCCCGAAAGCTCTAATTAGTGATCGGGGCACGCATTTCTGCAATGCCCAAATGGAGAGAGTGTTAGCTAGGTACGGAGTGAACCATAGGTTATCCACTGCTTATCATCCGCAAACCAGTGGTCAAGTCGAAAATGCTAACAGGGGTATAAAACGTATCTTGGAGAAGACTGTCGGAGCCAATCGAAAGGATTGGTCCGATAAGTTAGATGACGCGCTATGGGCTTTTAGGACCGCTTTTAAAACACCCATAGGAACCACACCGTTTAAAATTGTCTATGGCAAAGCGTGTCATCTACCGGTAGAGTTAGAACATAGAGCTTTTTGGGCGCTTAAGGCAGTCAATCTTGACTTGTCTAAAGCGGGAAAAAACCGGTTTCTCCAACTACACGAGTTAGAAGAGTTGAGGGACGATGCATACGCTAGGTCATGGAATTATAAGGAGCGAACTAAGGCGTTGCATGATAGTAGGTTGAGAGGAGTGAAGGAGTTTCACACCGGGGATAAAGTCTTACTTTATAATTCGCGCTTGAAATTATTCCCGGGTAAGCTCAAATCTAGGTGGAGAGGGCCGTTCATAGTTAAAGAGGTTTTCCCTTATGGCACGGTCGAGATCTCGGATGATGTGGGTAGTTCTTGGAAAGTCAACGGTCACAGGCTCAAGCATTATATAGGTGGACCGGTTGACACGACCATCGAGGAGGAAGTGACTCTCCTTGATGTCGATTATGCTTAAACTGTGATTGTGGATCTCGGGTTAACAACCGAGTGTAAAGTTTGTACACATGTGTTTAGTTAAATTTTATTTTCTTCTTTTTGTTTCGTTAGTTGTGTGCTTAAGTCTTAAGTTCTTTTCCGTTAGTCTTATTTTGTGTTTTTCGGGTATTATGCGTCGGTATGTGCTTGTGTTTCAGGGACTCAACCCGGAATTGAGGAGAAATCGAGCTGGGATGAAGATCCAGGTTTGTGCGGGTTATAATTTAAATCACAAAAATCTTTGAGAGAAAACAATGTGTTATAATGTTAAGTGTTGAAATATTTTTCTAAGTAACAATTGTTTTTTTTCTGGTCACATGCCTTCTAGGCGATACGCGCAGAGTGAACATCATTATGCGCGTATCGCGTAGAAGATGGTCAAAGTGCGGGTCAAATCCATTACTAGGCGATACGCGCAGATTGATCATCACAATGCGCGTATCGCGTAGCACATCTTTAACAGGAAAAAAAAATCGGGTCGCACAAAAGGGCACACACGAACCCTAAACACCACACATCCCTTTCACCCAGCCCCCACCCAACCTCCGACCACCACTACCACCCAACCTCCGACCACCGCCCTGCAACGCCACACCACCACCATTGCGAGCATCAATTCATCCATCCACCATCACCATAGTTCACATTACCACAACAAGTGGTGATTTTGGGTTTAAATTCTACTCTTTCATCCTTAGATTACTCCTTCAACCAGGTATGATTTCTCTTTCGTTCTTTGTTTGGTATGTTAGTTTAATGTTTGCAAGTGTGTGTCGTCATATGTGCTACATAATTGAAATCCGGATTGTTTGTTTGGCTTCAAATTTTGATGTTGATTGGAATTGGGGGTTAGGAAGTTGCAAGTAGGTTGGTTAAATTAGTGGGTGACAAGTGTTTAGCATGGTTATGAACAATAATTTGTGTCACTGTCAAGTTTTGATAAAGGTAGTTTGTCGTTTGTGGAACAACTTGTTGTTTTTATTTGGAATACTTCTTTGTTTTATCATGATAACATAGTCACAAGTCAAACGACCAAGTGTGGGTATCACGTAACATGCTAATGTCCGAGCTTTATCCGGTTTCTATTAGGTAGTTCATGAAAAAAAAAAATATATATATATATTTTTTTGAGTCTTTAAGTTTTGTTTGAGGCGTCTAGGTCTTAGGGGGTTGCTACTAAATCCGGTTTCTCGTGCTTGTACTCAATCTCCATTCAAGCATGAGAAGCTTGATTTAGTCGTTATTTACATATTTCTTTTCGTACGGTCCGTCTTATATCTTCTTTGGATGATTCAAACGATTGCGACCGAAATGCTATACAATCGTTTGAACCTGAATATCGAACCCCTTATTTACTATTGTATGCTTGGTTTGTTTTTGCAGACATGCATCGAGGTGAAGGTTCGTCTAGAGCGGGGAAACGAAGGGCGCGCCAGTCGGATGATGGCAATCGGCCGGTTCATGTCATCACAAGAACCATCCGATATTCTGCACCACCAATCATTCCTCAGCCCAATGATATACCCATCCCGGAGGAAAACAGAGTCCTTTCCCGTCACACTTTCTTAAGGTTTCAAATGGGCACAAAAGAGTTGGAAAAGTGTGAAAAGTTCACTGAAATAGAGCTCCTGCGACACAGGACAATAGATTGGGGGCTCATGAACCAGCTAGGTGCACAACAGCAGATTTCAGATTATTTTGGGCCTCGATGGTTGGGTGCAATACAGTGTATGGATCAGCAATACTGCGAGCTTACAGTTGAGTTTCACTCCACGCTCAAGTACAATCCGAGCCATTATCATCGAGGAGATGCAGTTTCATTTTCTCTAGGGAGACAGATTTATGAGATGAGTGTGGGTCAATTTGGGGTTGCAGCCGGATTTTACACAGAATATGAAATTCGCCAACCCGAGTTCGATATGGCTTTGAGAGGGGAGGACAGAAAGGATGTCGAGAGAACTGTGTCACAAGCTGAGTTAGGAGAATATTGGAGGCAAATTTCAGGCACAGGGTATTCGTCGAACATGGTTGCATCCGCAATTCGAGATCCATTCCTGAAATATGTTCATAGGTTATTGGCAGGAACGATTGTGGGTAGGAAAGGGAAGGACAAGGTGAACAACTTGGATCTGTTTGCCATGTATTGTTTAGCCAATAGGAGAGAGGTGAATTTGGCATGTTTCCTGTTGAGCTCGTTTATAAGGGGGAGAAAGGGAGGCCCGACGGCTAGGTTGGATTTAGGGCCGTATGTCACACGGATTGCTAATCACTTGGGTGTGTTTAATCGCTATCCGGAAAATCATTTGACGCAAGGGCCCGTTACAGGAGTGTTTGGGTTGCAAGAGCTTCGATCATCGGGTATTATTGAATGGGATGACCCAGTTAGGTGGGTGGCGCCAAGGCAGGATGCACAGGAACCACCACCGGCTGGGACTTATGCAGCAGATGAATTACAGAGGGGTGCACCACCGCATCGACAGCGTCCTATACATCGCGTACGGCATGAACTCCCGCAGCAACAATATCCGTTGCGGGAGTTTCCGCCGGAACCCTTTGGAATGGAAAGTTTGCGGGACGCGATTTTTGGGAGATTCGATCAGCAGGATGCTTATTATCGCGCTGAAAATATTAGGATGCATGAAAGATTCGATCAGCAGGATGCTTATTATCGCGCTGAAAATGTTAGGATGCATGAAAGGTTAGATCGGCAGGATGGAGCGATTCGATATGTTATGGAACAGCAACATATTCCGGTGCCTGATTGGTTCACATACCCCTATCAGGGGTATTCACCCTATCATGGTCCTTATGGAGGACAGGGGGGTGCCGGTGATGATGACCCAGATGAGTAGAAGGACGGACGGGAGCAGCTTGCACACCAATTTTCCCTGCATATACCAGGTGTGACTGTTCCAACTTATGTTCTATTTATTGTCTTTATGTTTGTTTTATTATTGTGTGCGTTAGTCTAGTTGTTTTAGTTGTTTTGTAGTTACCTTTGTCAAGTGGTCTTCCTAATCACATTGGGGACAATGTGCGTTTCAAGTGTGGGTATGGGAGGTTAATTTGATATATAAAAGAAAAAAAAATATATAAAAATCAAAAATGTCGTTGGAAAGCCTTGCAAGATAAATGGGAAATGATAGAAAAAACTGGTAAATTAGCTTTTGAATGGAAGAAAAGATAAGTGAATAATAAAGCAAGGATGAGTCGTTTGATATTTTGTTGAAAATCCAATTAGCTTTGAGGGTTCATTAAGTGCAACGTTTAAACTCGAGTTATTTGAGAAATTTCGTGGGTTATCACCATAGGAGAGTTAAAGAAGCCTTAACTAAGAAAAACTTAGGCACCACTTTAATTTGTTGGACTTACACTAGTTGAGAATAAGTGTCATGGTGGGATTTATAGCACGCTTCTTTCAAAAGAAGTGGCGCTCCATAATCAATGTTCACAAGGGTATAGACTGAAAATAAGGCTCAAAGTAGCCAAAGAAAGCTCAAAGATGCTTGAAATGAAAAAAAAAAAAAAAAAAAAAAGAGCTCAAAATGAGCCAAATAAATTTAAAACAAGTGATCCAAGACCTCATGTGCTCTACCTCTGGGATAGCGACTTGGAGCCGACACCCCTGGGTGAGGTGATCTTGTTTTAGAAAAAAAAAAAAAAAAAAAAAAAGAAAAAGAAAGAAGGTCTATGCCCGTAAACATCATCCATCAAATGTCCAACCCAACATGACACTCGTATTCAACTAGGTTAAGTTCCTTGAATTATTGTGGGTTGGGAGAATCAAATGATTTGAGCCATGCCTCGTCAAGCAACACTTAAGCCAGGCTAAATTAAATCTTCCTTAGTGTGAGGCCCTGAAATGGATTGAATCATTTAAGATATGGAACATGTTCTCAAGGAACCCGATTGGCTAGTGTTAGGATTGACTTGACAAAATGTTAATGACTCGTTACTTGGTTGTTGTTTGCTTGGAATTTTTGGAAATGAATGAAAGCTAATTTGTCTGGTTGTGATTCCATTTTGCATGCTTTTTCGAGGACGAAAAAAGAGTAAGTGTGGGTATTTTGATGTGTTGCAAAACACATCATCTTTTTCTAAGTGTTTTGTGGTTTATTTAGGTAGTTTCGAGTCCTTTTAGTTGGTTTTTAGTTAAATTTTAATCTTTAAGTCTATTCTTAGTTCTTGTAATGTTCTTTCAGTAATTTGGACGTTATCAGAAGCAAAGCTAGCATGGAAACAAGATGCAAGTTGAGCGGAAGCTTGAGTAAGAAGAATTGGAAGAAATTGGAGGTTACACCATGAAAAGTTCAAGACTTTCTGGTCGAACAGGTGTTAGGCGATACGCGCAGGATGTATGTCCTGATGCGCGTATCGCGTAGGATGATAACACGCGGAGTGGGCTTTTTTTGATGTTACGCGATACGCGCAGGACATGTGTCCTGATGCGCGTATCGCCTAGTGTGTGTCTACGGGTTTTTTTTATTAAACTTGTTATTTAAACCTAAGAAAAACCCTAGACAAAACATACTCGATTTTGGCCGTTTTAGAAGCAAGAAAAGACGAATTTCGAAGGATAAGCAAGGAGAAGGAGCTAAAGATCAAGATTCGGGTCGTGGAATCGTTCGGGATCATAAAACCGGGTTTCTTAGTCTTTACTTCTTTACGTTTTCGCTACTTGTTGATGATGTTAACTTTAAAACCTTTGTTTTTTTTATGTTAATTTCTGCAATTATGAGTAGCTAAACATCTTAGTGCCATTTAGATGATGAATGTTTGTTGAACTATGCTTGACTCGATCGTTTCGAATGGTTTATGGAATATATGTTAGTTCAATGCATGATTAATAGTTGTTGGATGTGTTTGATTGTTAAAGTTATAATCTTTGATATTTTTACCACGTTTTTACTTGAATTGAATGGTTGTTTCGATCATATGATTTAGGTAGCCTAGTTGTTCATCATAATTAAACAACTTGTGTAATGTGTTGCTAGACGTAGTGACCATTAGAACCGGTAAAGATTAGGTTTAAAGCTTTAATGATCTACTTAGCTTTTGATTGAAAGATATTAGCTAATCGGTTAATCGTAATAGTTAAGTAGTTAGGATTCTAACGGTCCGAAAGGAGGTTACCTAATTAGTTAATTATTGTGTTGATTGAGTTCAATTGATTGTTAATTGTGATGCCCCTTTGCATGATAATGTGATGAGTCTTTTAGATCGAAAGATTAATAGATTTTCGGGTGTGCTAATATAATCGGAGAGACCGAGAGGTAATTCGACCAACCGATAATAGAAAAGCGTTCCTTAGGGATTAATTGGTCACACTTGGAGAAAGATCCGAGATCCATTTAGTTGCTAAGATTCGTATGTTTAGGAATTCGGTTTCATAACTATTCGAGGTAGTCGGGTCAAGTTCATAGTTCGCATGCAGGATTCATCTAAGTGGTACTTCTTCTTCTTTCTTGATTGTTATCAACGTTTCTATTCTTGTCAGTTTTGAGTTGTTTGATAGCTTAAGTATTTTATTTTAAAGTCTTTTAGGATCGTTTCAGTAGAAACCCCCCCCCCCTCATTTAACAACTTTATTTTGTCCTAGTTAAGTCGTATTTCTTATTTATAGTGTCTCTAGGGTTCGATATCCGGACTTCTCAACGCTTGTCTACATTCGATAGGTACACTTGCCTGTCTCGTGGTCTAGTGAAAGTTGTCTAGAGTTTAACTCGAGTGTCTAAGTCGAGTCTTAGGTTAGGTATTTTTAGTTTTATTTTTATAGGCCCGTTTTAGTACATCAAACAGTAAAACATAACTGAATCGACACTTTGATTATGTTTGTCCAAAACTGAAATCAAGTCATTAAAAATCTTAATTGGACTGTTAATTGATCACAATCATCACTTTAACTATCTCAAATCAGCAAGTTTAAAATAATCAATGACAAAGATTTGAATGATTGAAACCACCATTGATGAACATGAAAGATATTGTGTAACAAAATGTCATGAAACATGTTTTATGTGTTAAACTAAATGCTAAACATGGTTTCAATCAAGACTACTTTAAGTATTAAGTCCATGAATATGATTACTTTTCATTCCTTTTTTATCACTAACACATTTGTAACTGATTTCATATGGATATTCTTAAGTATAAGCCAAAGCACAACATCGTGGCTATGCTTGATGAGTTGATGACACTATTCCTGAAGCAGCTGGATACCAGCAGATGATTCATTTTCTTCGCAGAACAAAATATGTGTATTCCATGTGTGCAAAACCAATTGTATACATGAGGTTTATTAAGAGATTTTGGAAGACTGCTGAGGTGATCACAAATGATGAAGGTAATTCAGTTGTTCAAGGTTACATTACAAGACAGCTGCAAGTGACAGTAACTGAAGAATCTATCAGAAATGCTCTGTTGTTGGATGTAAATGAAGCTGGAGAGTTGGATGAATTCACAACTGCCGAATGTCAGGAATGCTTTACTAATATGGGTCATCCACCTATATTCCCAAAGCAGCAGTTTGTGAGAGCACGATTAAGCAAACAATGGAATATGCTATGTCATCCAACATTGTCTATCTAAAAGAAGTGATGGTTTTGACACATTTCCCTCTGGTATTGCTTCTCCAATCATTGCTATAGCTATGAATATAAAATTCAATATGGCAAAATGGATCATAATGGGTTTAATTTTAATCTTCAGAAGGGTAGAAGATTTAAATTTCTTATGTATCCAAGGTTTCTTCAATTGATCATTAATGAAGCTCATATAATTATCAAAGAGAATGGAGTTGACGGTGGTATTTTTGTGACTGATGACATGAATGTTGCATCTTATCGAAAGATGGGCATGGGAGGGATAGAAGGTGTTGCTATATTCAACTATATGAGATATATAGCGAATAATGAAGAGGATATCAGTATCGAATATCATCACATTACTCAGGATGATGTATTTAATCCCTTAGACTTAGTAGACGATCTTCCGGATGCTCTAAAGTCTGATGAGAGTGAAGATGATAGTGATGGTTCTGTTGGTCCCATAACACTATTGAATCAGTAACTTGTGAAGATTTTAGATCAAAATGGTAAAATATTGATGAAGATGATATGAACACTTGAAGAACACAATGAAAAACTCATATTTGATCTTTAATTTGATTGCATCAGATTTTACAAAGTGGAAACCCCAATCAATGACTCATTCAAGCCCCCAAAACCCTAATTGTCATTTACTATTTATAGCCTAATGACACTTTGGACTAATGACAATTAGGACCCTAAACTTAGACTAAAACATGACAAATGAAAATAATACAAATAAAACCCTAATGTTTAGTTATGACAAAATATATATATATATTACATAAAATACTAAAATGACGAAAACGATTAAATATATTTTGTTGGCACAAAATATATTTATTAACAATTAAACTCCGTCGCCTTCAACGTCTTGTCTCTAATCTTTGCCACGAACGCGTCGTCTTGACTTTTGTGTTGACTTTGACCCTTGATGTTGACTTTTGTTGACTTTGACTGTGTTGATAATAGTAGACTACAATTCAGGTCCAACAATACTCCCACATAGTCTATTATTATCAACGTCTTGCATCGTGTTTAGCACCGATAAGTCAATACAGTTGGATCTTCAATTTGGTAAGCTTCAGTCTTAATTTCTGATCCAACAAAACTCCCCCAAGACTGATGCTAGCCAAATTTTGTTGCTGAAGATCCTTAATCTCACAAGCTCCCCCATATTGTGTGCCCCCCATTTTGCGTGCATTATTTCGTAAAATTTGGAATGGCTTTCCAACTATCTTTTCTTGAGTGCTTCAGAAGATGTAGGAGGAGGATTCCTAGCTCGGTATCTTCTGCAAACTTTGAGGAACAGGTTCTCTGGTATCTGTCTTGCTTAACTGATGATCGGCCATCACTTGCAGCAAATATCTGTAACACAATCATAAACAAAATCTCGAGATTTCTCATTAGATCATTTCATCAAACAAAATAAAATCGTGTTTATTTGTGTATGAAAACAAGCGAACCCGTGTCCGTTTGTGTGTGCAATTTCTCGTGAAATGCATGTGAAACTGATAAAATTTTAATAGCGTAATATGAAAGACTTGAAAATAATTTGAAATTAAAAATCTTTTTGGATTTTTTTTAATTAAAAATTAAAAATTCGAAAATGAGAGGACGAGTCCGACAAGATCACAAATATTTTTGACAAAGAGAACACATCCCATAAGGTACACACAACTAACAGAACCCAAACATAAAATAACGATAATAAACGAAATTTTCATGAAGGAATTAGATAATGCGTTTCGAGCGACCATCCGGAGAAACATAGACTTGGCAAGATTGTCAATATGTTTGTCCATTTAAACCCATGCCTTGTTCCTTTCAACAAACAACTTGTGACGATCTTATCATGTTTTTGGTTCGATTTGAAGAAACTCGGGTAACTTGGTTTCCACAGACATTCAGCAAAGTAACTCGTTTTGACCTCATGACTTATTGAGTTTAGATGTTTCAGCAAGATTTTGTAGTTTGGTTGGGCATAGACCAAGAACAATAAATGATCAGGGTGAATGTACTTGAGAGTGAACTGGAGTTGGGTTATATGTATGAAGCGTCAAACAATGATCTTGATGTAGAAACATTGTGAGCTTAGCTTTACATTTGAGCATATTTTTTTTGTTTTATGTATGAAGCGTCAAACAATGAACTTGATGTAGAAATATTGTGAGCTTAGCTTTACATTTGGGTTGCAGATGATGAGCGCTCCAAGTCTATACCGACGTATAACAGAGGAGATGATCATCTGAGCGTGCTGATGAGAGCTTCAGGTCTATATTTACATATAACAGAGAAGATCATCACTCCAGGTCAATACTTCCGTATAGCAGAGGAGATAAGCACGAAAATAAAATTCTGAAGAGCTAACGAGAAGCGTCATTCAGGGCTACGGCTAAAGGGTTTGGATTTGGGAAAAATCAAGCACGAAACGAATACTCTCAGCCCATTTTTGTCAAAACTTATCACTTTGTGCAGGCCAAATGTCAGTGAAAATGATCCTTATCACCGAGCTCATTTGAATTTAGTTTGATCACAGAGTTGCTGTCTAATTGTATTCGGGCTGAGCCTATTGACACATTATTACACAAATCAATATCCTCCTTCAGATGCTTTCCATAAAAACCTGAAACCTTCAAAAGACACAAAATATTTACACAGAACGAATTTTTGACAAAAGATATTCATTTTTGATATTACTCCCCCAAAATTTCTATTTCAGCACAAAATTGAAATTTTTAAAGACACAAGAGCGACCTCAAAGAGATGTGAAAACTTGATAAAAAATACAAGTAAAAATTTTAGGCTCCCCCACACCTTTTTTTTGTTTTTTTTTTATTTTTTTTTATTTTTTTAATTTAATTTTTTTTATACTATCTAGTATATATAAAATATAAATTACCAATGAAACGCCTTCCATATTACCCTATCAAAAGATGATAAATGAGTTATCAAGAAAAATGCAATGGATGTGAAAATGAAAGAAGGATCTAGAATGTGGATAAAATACCAGAACCATAACTTGTTTGTTCCGCCTCAAAATTGAATAAGGAACATTCTCTGTCAGTAAACCGCATTACTAACAGTCCTCCTGAAATGTTCCTGCACTCATCAACAGATTAGTTAGAAATGGGAACCCAGGCCATCGTAGTCCTGGGCGTTCCGTTTTCATCAGCATAGTACACCTGTTTAAACACACGACTTTTTGTATCACTTATCTTTTCCTCTTTCCTTTTAATTTGCCAAATTTGTTTAGGTTCAAACATTTTTTATTTGAAAGACTTAAATTTGGAAATCATTTTCTGTTTATGCCCCGAGGAAAAAGAATTTTGTTTTGGTGATATTGTCACATTCATCTTTGAATCATGTGAAACCGGCTTCACATGAGACGATAGGGATGGAATGTTGGTCATCCGACTTTTCAAAGATGTATGATTCTTAACTTGAAATTCAAATAAACAAACCTGTTTACCTTTACCAAGTGGAGGATTCTTTCTAGACTCTGATCTGGAGAAGCAAACCTGTTTGCCTTTACCATCCGAAGCATGTCCTTTTGGGCATTTCTTGAGCACATGAACACCCTTTCCACACTTGAAGCAAGCCTTGAATGGATTTTGATGCTTGATTGGCCCGTGTGGAGCAGTTAGGGGTGGGGCTTTCTTCGAGCTTGATGCAACTTGTTGAGAGGCTTGTGGCGTCTTTTGTCGAGTAGTGAGAGAGAAACAAACTTGTGGCTTCTTTTGTTGAGTTGTGGTTTGTCGGATGGGAGATGAGATCTTCACTTGCTTGTTCTCAAGTCTTTTACAAGCTTGAGATATGATGGACAGAGGTGAAGGCTTCTTCTTTTGAGCTCTGGATAGAAGATTGACTTGTCTTGCACCTGGAAATGAGATCCTGATTTGACTTGATTCAGGTTTTGGAAGCATTTTAGATTTAACAGTTGTAGATGACATCTTGATCTTTGAGTCTCCAAGACTTTCCTTTGTCATTGATTAATCATCTGAACTTGTCCAGTCTACAATAAGTACCTCTGCTTCCAATGGATCTTGATTGACAGCTTGATGATTACGTGAATCCGGCTTTATCTCTTCCTTCGCAATCAGGACAGGCTCAAAAGTAGGAATTTCACCTGCTTTAAACTTGTCAAAGAAGTTAGAAGAAACAGATTGTACAGATTTACTAACACCATTAACTGAACAATCATTGTCTTGACTGACAGCATCCGGTTTACTATATCCAATACCAGTCGGAGACTCATAATCATCTCGCACCTCTTTAAGATTCACATTCTCCAATCCTGCATACAAACTATCAGTATCTTTCTGAATTATTTCATGAATCAACTCATAGGTCGGGTGTGGAGTTGGTGTAGGAGAGTAACAGTAAGTGCTGGGAGGAGGATATGCAAAAGCCTTATCTTCATGACCCAACCCAGTCTTAATACGAGCCCCCCGTTGGCTTTTGATTAAATCCTCAAGTTTCATCCCCGAAATTGTCCATTTTTCGAGTTTCGTTAGCAACTTACTGGTTTCAAACTCAGCCAGGGCGACACGTTCAGTTAGCATAATAACTTCCACATTTCTTTTCAAAAGACTCGTTTTCAAATGTTCATTTTCTTTCAAAGCTTCTCTTAATTTGACAAAATATTTTGACTCGTTAAGTTTAAGTTCATGATTTACCCGAGTCAAATATTTTTCATTTTCGATTAACAATTTGTTAGCATTATAAATACCAAATAAACGAGTTCTACAATCAGAAGAACACATATCCTGAACTGTCTCGTATGGAAGATCCATGATGATTTTTTCAGAAGCAAGAGCCTTCTCGCAGTTGCAGACTCTGGTATTTGTCTTTTGTTCCTCCTCCTTCTCATCATCACAAGCTTTATCATTTAATTCTGCTCCATCTTTACCCACTGATGTCTGCTTAATCTCCCCTTGTACCTTTTCAACTTCAGGTTTCGGTAATCCTTTGAAATTGGAGGCAGAAACTGATATCTCTTCTGGTTTCTTTTTGGAGATTGAGGTGATCTTTGAATTCAGAGACATCGCTTCATCGTACTCACGAAGTTTGATATCCAACTCCATTTCTTTTAGTTTGTTCATCACCTCCACCAGTTTGTAATCAGTAAATCCTCTTTCTCTTCTAATCAATTTTCCATGTGAACTCCACTCTGGTGGGAGAGAATCAAGCAATCGCTGAACATGTTCATGATTTTCGAGTTTTGGATCATGCTTCTTCAGGTTATTTGCCACCATCACAAATCGATCGAGAAACACGGGCATCCTTTCATTCTTTAAAGGAAAATTGGCTAAAAATAATCCCAACTAACACCTATTGGCCGAGAATAATCCCAACTCAGTTTATTCCCTCCAGTGGTCCCAAATCCAACTTTTTTGGCCTCCAGTGGTCCGCCGTTAAGTGCACTTAACGGCCGTTAACTTTTTTTTGATTTTTTTCGAATTTCAAAACAAGGTTTTATGGAAATTGATCGGGAGGGGTATACGATTCAGTTGATGTAAACCTTACCTCGAACTGGTGTTCCAAACGACAAAACGGTCTTCAATCGGGTGTTTAAAACCTAACGGTGCTTTAACCGGATATCAAAATTAAACCATTTGGAGCAACAATTGGAAGTAAGGTTTACATCAACAGACTCGTATTCTCCTCCCGATCAAAATCCCTAAAATATCGGTTTGAAGTTCGAAAAAAATAGAAAAAAAGTTAACGGCCGTTAAGTGCACTTAACGGCGGACCACTGTAGGCCAAAAAAGTTGGATTTGGGACCACTGGAGGGAATAAACTGAGTTGGGATTATTTTCGGCCAAAAGGTGTTAGTTGGGATTATTTTAGGCTAATTTGCCTTCTTTAAAACTGCAAAATTATCAAACCGGCTTTGTGCCATTGTGAGATCATCAGATTCGAAGGATTTAAAAAGTTCAACATAAGCCATTTTTTTTAATCGATAACCCGTTTAAAATTTGGCCTAAAAATAAATTTTAGAAAGTCCCGGCCAATGACAAAATAATTTCAACTTAAATGACAAAATTTTGGCCCAAAGATTGACAAAATAAACACCCGGCCAAAAGACGTCATTTTTTAAAATTTAATGACGACTTGATTGAAAACGCCCATAAAATTTTTAAACTTTAACACCCGGCGATAAGTAAAACGAACAAAAACCAACACGGCCCAGAAACCACCAAACCCAACCCTAATTTTTGGCCTACCCACTAACTAAAATCCAACCCACTAGACTAAAACCCACTACTTAAAACCTAACCCTAACCCTAATATTAAAACACTTAACATCAACACAACAACCACACACACAACAACAACACAACACTCAACAACTCAATTCATCATCTCTCTCTCTCTCTCTAAAACAACAACAAACACAACCACAACCACACAACAATCTCTCTTTCTCTGAACATGATCCACACACCCAACAACAAAATTCGAACTCTCTCCCCTTGTTCTCTCTCAATCTACGGTTCATACACACACACGAACACACATGAACAGCTTCAAACACAGCAGCTCTCTCTCTTGATTTCACTCGGTTCCAAACAACAACAACAGCTTCAACAAGAAACTTCAAACAACATCACAACTTCAAACGAAATTTGCTGCTGCTGTTTGGTTTTTTTTTTCTTGGTTCGAAACAAAAACAACAACACACACGAACAACAACTCTCTTCACACTCTCTCTCTCTCTCTCTCGATCACTATATCCGAACACACACACTCACATGAACACAACCATCGATCTGCTGCTGTTGCTCGACTTCCTAAATGACAAAGAAAATGGCAGCTTGTTCTTCTTTTTGTGCTCCACGTTCAACACAGCAACAAGCACACACACTTCTTCTTCTTTTTCTTCAATGTTTCTGTTTCTAAATGGAGTGAGATGGTTTATGGTTGAAGATCGGTTGAGGTGGGTTATGGTTTAAGAAAAACGAAATGGTTATGTGTTTAAGGTATGGTTAAAGTGTGGGAGAATGTAGTTTGACAGATTATTTTATGTTAAAAAAAATATGGTATGGGTTTGGGTTATGATTTTAAAATGATTTGGTTGTTTTGGTTTTTGGTTGGTGATTATGTGGTACGGGTTTGGGTTAAGTGTTGGTTTAGTGTTTTGTTTTGGTTTTGTTGGGTGTCATGGGTTTGTTAAGATGTGATAATGGTTGTAGATCTAATGTTTATGGTTTAATGGGTTTGTTTTGGTTGGAGATCTTGTGTAGTGTTTGTGGATTTTAAATGTTGGTGCAAGAAATAAGTCAAGAAAAGGTAGCTTCGCTCAGATCAGGAAAGTTTAGCAAGGTAGTGTTGCAAGAACGTATAGGTTCGCCGGCTTACAAAGTGTCGGGCGAACTTATAGGTTCGCTAAGAACAACGGGCGAATCTATGCAAATGCTAGGTATAGATTCGCTCAGAATTTTGAACTTTCGTTCAGATATTAACTAGTTTCGCTGATCTTGCAGATTTGAAGATTTGAAGAACATCAAGAACACACACACACTGTGTGTGAGAGAAAATCTCATATCTGATGATTTCTTCTTCTTTTCTTGTAGATCTCAGCTTGTAGATCACAAATATGTTGTTGTTTTGCTGAGATTTTATGTTGGTTGATATAGATCTGATGATTTTTGAAATCAGATCTGGTTTCTCTCTCTAAAACCCACCAGATCAACTTTCTCTCAATAACATTCTTCAGCAATCTTCAATAGTCAGTAACAAATCTTCAAAAATATGACTGAATTGGATCTCTCTTAGGCTCTGATACCAATTATTGCTCCCATAACACTATTGAATCAGTAATTTGTGAAGATTTTGGATCAAAATGGTAAAATATTGATGAAGATGATATGAACACTTGAAGAACACAATGAAAAACTCATATTTGATCTTTAATTTGATTGCATCAGATTTTACAAAGTGGAAACCCCAATCAATGACTCATTCAAGCCCTCAAAACCCCAATCAAAGACAAAATATATATATATATATATATATATATATATATATATATATATATATATATATATATATATATATATATATATATATATATATATATATATATATATATATATTACATAAAATACTAAAATGACGAAAACGATTAAATATATTTTGTTGACACAAAATATATTTATTAACAATTAAACTCTGTCGACTTCAACGTCTTGTCTCTAATCTTTGCCCCGAACGCATCGTCTTGACTTTTGCGTTGACTTTGACCCTTGACGTTGACTTTTGTTGACTTTGACTGTGTTGATAATATTAGACTACAATTCAGGTCCAACAGGTTCTGATGGTGATGATTCGGATAACGATGATCCTGATAATGATGATGGTAATGAAAGTGAGCATATGACTGAATCTGATCATGATGAAGGAGATGATATTAGATATAGGTGACATTTCTGGTTCTCAGGAAGAATAGAATGTTGTTGAAGATGTTATTGTGCCAGATTTGATTGTTGAAGAAGAGATTGAACCGATTGATATCATTCAGATTGCACAAGAGGTTATATCAACCGAAGCTGAATCTGAGGCACAATCAGATAAGGAAGCAGAGGTTGTCATACCTATTCCTGATACTGTTGAATTTCTTATCATCTCATCTCCCATTGCAACACAACTCTCTGAACAACCAAAGGAGTCTTCGCCTAAGGTTGGTCCAGAAGTTGAACTCATTGATGTTGATGTAAATGAAGAAGAAAGTGAAGTGTTTCATTTGAAGAGAATGATTGCAAAGTTATTGGATGAAAATGAAAAGCTTAAAGTTTCGAACGAGAGGAAAAGTAAAAGGTTGAAGAGTACTGGGAAACGCATCAGAAAAACACTACCGTTTTCAATGAACTGGATGCTGAGTATGAAAAGCTGAAAGAAAACTTTGAGGAATTAGAGGCTGAATGCAACACGTTGAGAGCTAAAAAAGAAGTATTTGAGAAGGAATTAGCTGAAAAAGAGACTGAATCGTCAGAGTCAGATAAAGATTTCTGTGAAGAAGGAGAAGTTGGAGTGACTAATACTCCCAGGGAAATCACAATACATTATACCAGATCAAGACGATCTCAAACTATGACTGAACCAGATATTGTATCTGTCCTTGTTCCTGATGAAGCTGCTGCTGAAATCTTATCTGAAAAGCCTGAGGGAAAACGTAAGTTTGATGCCATACCTGAAGTAACTGAAGCTGATACAATAAGAAAGAAGGCACGAACCGAGAAGATAGCTCAGGATGAGCCGGTTCAAATTGTGAAAGAGTTCGTGGGTGAAAGAGTTTGTGGGTGAAACAGTTGAAGCTACTACTGAAGTCGGTCCTTCGATGACTGAACTCGATGTTTCAATTGTTGATGATATCCAAGTTGATCTTGAAGCTAGATTTGAATATTTTAAAAGAATGAAGTATAACCAAGTTTATCTTAATAGACTAACCGTCAATCAGGTAAATGAGGAATATGAGAAGTGCCTTACAGCCCAGGAATGTGTTATTGGTGATGAGAAGGAGATAATAGTTGAGCCTGAAGAGTGGACGCTGTCACACCCCCAAATCCACTAACGGAGTTTTACCGTTAGAGGCGTGACAAACCAGGATCTAGTCATTAATCACACCGAACGACTCTATATGAGTTTTGAAAAGAAAACGTTTACTCATTAATTGTAGTAATTGAAACGTTAATGATAGTCACTATGTATAGGTTGGACTCACCGGCTTGTCGGTGTTACTTTTGTATGTAATAGTTTGACTTGTAATTGTATTAGTGCTAGCGAACCTACGGGCGAATCTATGATTCGCCCGCAGGCCAACATGTCTTTTGTATTAGGTATCGACTGGGCGAACCTATGTGCCCAGCGAACCTGTGTTGGTTCGCTGGATAGATTCGCTAGAGCGAATCTATCAGCGAACCTAACATCACTATATATTGTAACCTTATCTTCACATCAATGTAACTTTTGCACATCTTTTACTCAAGCGATTTCTTACTGATTTGTGTTGTGTAATTGTTCCATTGAGGTGCTAGGAGCATATATCTTTCATCATTGTAGCTTATATACCTCGATTGTGTGTTAAATCTTGTTATTGGGTTATTTGGACTTTTACACTTTGTTCTACAAGTATTTGACATATTTGGGTTAAACAAGTCAACAAAGCACTGAAATCACGATCATTATGGACCAACAATATGGTATCAGAGCCTTAGTGCTCTTGATTGTTTGATTCAAGTGATTTTTGTGTTGATTTTTTGAAGTTTTTGGGTCAAAACTCTTTCGATTCTGTTTGAAGCTTGTTTCTTGTGTTTTGGAGTCGTATTTTGCTCTGGTTTTGTGTTATTTGGAAGTAGAAAGCTTTTAAAACAAACCTGTAGGCAAATGGTCAAGTTTTGAGGGTTTTCGAGCTGTTTCCGTACTATTTCAGAGTGGTTGAGCTACCAGCGAAACTATTAGTTCTACCAGCGAAACTGCAGTTCTTCCAGCGAATCTAAATTCAAATTTTGTCCTGTTTGGGTTGTGTTGTGGCCAGCGAATCTAACATATCATCGAACGAAAGTTCATCTATTTGACTGACTGTGCAAGCGAAACTGCTGCCAAAATCAGGCCAGCGAATCTGTGCTTGCTCGTCAGCGAATCTGTTTGACTGTCTAGCGAATCTATCACCAGCGAATCTGCCAGCGAATCTGCTGTGTTCTTCCAGCGAATTTATCCAGCGAATCTGTTATTTTTCAGCGAATCTGTAATCTGTTCAAGTTATGACTTCTTCAACACTTAATATGAATGATCTAGACAGCGTTCAACCTAACAGGCCACCGAGGCTTGTTAGTGGTGAAAACTTTGAAGATTGGAAAAGATGTTTGAAAGCATTCTTCTACTACACGGACTACAACCAATGGGAATCTATAGTGAATGGTCCGCATGTGCCCAAAACTGTTGAAGGAACTGTCACTTCAGTAAACACAGATCCAACTACTTTTACTGAAACTGATATCAAGTTACTGGATCGTGACAAGAAAGCATTAGGGGCACTGATACTTTGCTTACACCAAGACATCTTCAACCGTTTTGCAGAACACACAACTGCAAAAAGTCTGTATGATGCATTGTGTGAATTTTATGATGGCAATGAGGACCTGAAACTGGATAGAAAAGCTCAGGCTGAAAAGGAATTCAACTCTTTTGTTGGATATTCACAAGAGAACTTGACTGATATTACAAATAGATTCCTGTCTGTGTCAAGTAATTTGAAGAAATATGATGAAAAGCTGGGCAATCACGAACAAGTTGCAAAATTGTTAGATTCACTTCCTCCCCAATGGAGCCTTCAAATCAAGCTACTGAAACAAGAGAGGAATTTTCCTGACTACAAGCTGATGGACGTCATCAACAAGCTGAAGTCTTTTGACCTTGATGTAAAAAGAAGAGAGTATAATCAGTCAATGATGGTTCCAAACATTCCCTCTCAAAATGCTGCACTAATCTCATCCGCTGCAAACTCTTATGTTTACAGTGCAGCATCTAGAGGATCTTCAGGTCATGTGTCTGCTAAGTCTGCTGGTGTATCTTCAAACGCTGGTTCAAGCTCAAGTGCATCCGTCACCACACAGATTCCGTCAGATACTATGGCCTTATTTGGAATGTTTGTTCACAGTTATGAAGCTCTTGTTGCAGGTGAGTTAAAAGGAAAGGGTATGACTGTAGAAGATATGTATCAGGTGGATCCTGATGATTTGGAGGAAACAGATATTCAATGGCAGATGGCTATGCTCACTCTTCGTGCCAGACGATTCATGGAAAGAACTGGTAGAAGAAACTTTGGAAATCAAGGACAGAATGCTAAGCTGGGTTATGACAAAGGAAAGTTACGATGCTATAACTGCAAACAACTGGGCCACTTCAAAAGAGAATGCCCATTACCAATCGTTACTGAGTCAGTTAACTCTGCAACTCCAAGATCTGCTCCAATTCAAGAAAAGGTTGAAGAAGTTAAGTCAAAGAATGAAACTGCACTACTCACCAACTTTGACTGGAGTGCAGAAATCGAAGAAACCAAGGAGGAAATCAACCATGCCCTTGTTGCTGAAATTACTGAGTTTGATGACAATGATATAAATCTCTTTGATCCGTTCAAAGAGTTTTATGGAAAAGAAGAGGAGGAGAAGGTTGAGAATGTTGATAAAGTTCAATCAGATGTTATTGCTCAAGGACATCTGAATCATTCAGGGTTAGTTTGTGAAGCCACTATTAATGAAGTAAAGCTTGAGGAAGAGTCAAAGGTTAGTCTGGAAGAAGTGATCGAGAAGGCAAGGCTAGATGCAGTTGATGAATTCAAAAGAAGCACTCCCTACTGTCAATGTGATCGTGCTCTGGCCGCTGAAAAACTGGTAATCGGTCTTCCTTACGATGTTATTGAAGATATGTGTTCATCTGCTTGCAAAATTCGTTTAATTGGCATATACAAAGCAAATAAATTGTTAATGTCAAACGAAAACGAATTAAAAAGAACCATCAAAGAGCTTAAATTAAGTGAATCAAAATATTTTGTTAAGTTAAGAGAAGCCTTAAAGGAAAACGAACACTTAAAAAGAACTCTTTTAGAAAAGAACTGTGAGATTAATTACTTGACTGAGCAAGTTACACTTGCTGAATTTGAAGCAAGAAAACTTAAAAACAAATTGCAGCAGTGGACCATATCTGGCATGAAAAGAGAGGAACTGTGCAAGAATCAAAGGGGGGCCAGGGTCAAGACAGGTTTGGGTTTTAGTAAAAATGAAACATATGCATATCCTCCACCCAGTACTTTCTGTTATTCTCCTACACCTATTCCTCATCCCTCAAATGAGTTAATTCAAGAGATTATGCAGAAAGATACTGACAGTTCCATTGCAGGTTTAAGTGAAGTAAACCTTAAGGAAGTTAGAGAGGAGTACGCATATGGTGGGAGTGTTGGGCTCGGTTGTTCTGGCAGTAGTGATTGCAGTAGTTCTGATTCCAAGAAGTCTTTTGAAGACATTTGTTTAGATAATCCTGTTTGTAGTAATATGTCATATTCAGACAATTGCATGTTTAATAGTAATCTAGGGTGTTTCACTTCAAACCCTAATGTGTTGAATGATGCTGATTTGATTAATAATGTGTGTGTGAATGACAAAGACAAACTTTCAGGTCAAGTCTCTGAAAGTCAAACTAAAACAAACTGTTTTCAAAAGTTCTTCACTCACCGAATTCCATCTTTCACACCTGTGAGAATTTCAAAACCAAAAGAGAAGGAATCATCTTTTTCATACATTCTTAAACCAAAACCTGAATCTGATACAGTTAAAGTCACAACAAGTAAGTTAAAAGAACTCTATGACACTTACAGTGACTGTGACTCACAACTGTCTGAATGTGATGAGGAAATTGTAATGGACAAAATTCCTGTCAACAGAATTCCCAAAAACAATTTGAAGTCTCACTGTTTTAAATGTGGAAATATTGGTCACACTGTCAAGCAATGCCCTAAATTAATCCAAAAGAACACAAAGCAAAAATCTTTGGGAAAAAGATTAAACACTTTTGTAAATAATTTCTTTTGTAGTACTTCATCAACTTCACCACCCAGGTACACAAAGACTTGGGTGCCTATTGCAAAGGTCTAACTTTTCTTTTCTTTTAATAAATGTCAGGAACATTCAAATGCCGTTGTAAATAGTCATTGGCATATTGACAGCGGATGTTCCAGACATATGACAGGATTGAAGGATCTTCTTACTAACTATAGGATCATAAACGGAGGCTATGTTGCTTTTGCGGGAGATAAGAAAGGCGGGAAGATGATTGGTCAAGGAGAAGTCTCAAATGGCTCACTTACTTTGGAAGATGTCAACTATGTTCCTGAACTGGCGTTCAATCTTCTGAGTGTATCACAAATCTGTGATAAAAATATTCCTGTGATGTTTCTTCAAAACGAATGCCTGTTCTTGAAGCCAGAGTTCACTATTCCTGAAGATATGGTGATCATGCGAGCTCCGAGACGAAATGATACCTATATGCTGAATATGGGATCTACAGAATCAAACTCCACCGTGACATGTCTTCTGTCTAAAGCATCATCCTTTGAATCATTTTTGTGGCATAAACGCCTTGGACACATTAATTTTAAAATTCTGAATAAATTGGTTAAGAACAATTTGGTCAGGGGTTTACCACAAAAGGATTTTTCTGTGGTCGAGAAATGCATGGCTTGTGCTAGAGGAAAACAGCACAAAAAGCCACATAAACTCAAAATTACAAATACTATCTCAGAACCCCTCGAATTGTTACATACTGATTTATTCGGTCCAATAAGTGTCAAATCAATTGCTAAAAAGTCTTATTGCTTGGTTGTCACAGATGATTACTCTAGGTACACCTGGGTAAGATTCATGGCGAACAAGAGTGAGACTGCCGAAGAATTGATGAAGCTGATTCCTCTAATAGAGGTTCTTGGAAAGAAGAAGGTTCAAGCCATAAGAAGCGATAATGGAACTGAATTCAGAAACCACATCTTCAACTCCTTCTGTGAACAAAGGGGTATTCTCAGACAGTTTAGCGCTGCCCGAACACCACAACAAAATGGTGTTGCTGAAAGAAAGAACCGAACTCTTGTGGAGGCCGCTAGAACTATGCTGATCGAGTCAAAACTTCCAATTATCTTCTGGGCAGAAGCGGTTAATTGTGCAGCTTATGTTCTTAACAGGGTGCTGATAGTCAAAGAAAAGATGAAGACTTCATACCAACTGTTTCGAGGGATTAAGCCGCTGATTGACTTTCTACGCCCCTTTGGATGTTCTTGCACTCTTTTGAATACTCAAGATCAGAAGACGAAGTTTGGGGCTGTCTCTGATGAATGCTTCTTTGTGGGATACTCGACCACACAAAAGGCGTATCGTGTTTACAATAAGCGAACGCGGATTGTGCAAGAGTCCTACTATGTCGACTGGCAAGAATCTAACACTACCAGTATTGGTAGTGAACCAGCTTGGTTTTATGATGCCACCACCATTTTCAAATCATTTAATCTTCCTGACTCTGACGATGACGACATCATTCCACACACATCGGTTTCTATTTTCAATCATACACCTACACCATCACAATCACAACCTTCCACATCAGCTACACAACTACCTCCCACTTCATTTGACATTCCATCACCTCCACCAAATATTCCATCACCTCAAACTGTTCAAACTTCCACATCAGATATTCCATCCACATCCAACACCATTCCATCACCTACACCTACACCTCCACAACCATCAAATCAAACACCCACAACCGACCAAAATCCTTTACTACTCAACACTGACTTCAAAACCCTGAAAAACCATCCTCACGATTATATCATTGGATCTATTACCGATGGTGTGCGAACCCGGAGTCAGAGCGGTTTGATTAATGAATGTCTTTATGCTGCCTTTCTGTCTCAAGTCGTTCCAAAGAATTATAAACTGGCACTTGAAGATCCGAGTTGGGTGGATGCCATGCAGATGGAACTGCAACAATTCAGGAAGCTCAAAGTTTGGGAATTGGTTGATCTTCCTCCTAACAAGTGTCCAATCGGCACTAAATGGGTTTTTCGGAACAAGCCAGATGATCGTGGTGTGGTAATTAGAAATAAAGCGAGACTGGTTGTTCAGGGATTTGCTCAGGAGGAGGGAATTGACTACACCGAAGTTTTTGCTCCAGTTGCTCGCCTGGAAGCCATCAGAATCTTTCTTGCTCATGCCGCAAACAAAAACTTTAAGGTTTATCAGATGGATGTGAAATGTGCATTTCTATACGGAGACATTGATGAGGAGATCTACGTATGTCAACCACCAGGCTTCGAGGATCCTGATTTCCCGTCAAAGGTTTACAAACTTGATAAATCATTGTATGGGTTGCATCAAGCTCCAAGGATCTGGTATGAAACTCTGACACTGTATCTCCTCAGTAAAGGTTTCTCTCGTGGCAGTATAGATATGACATTATTCAAGAAGGAGGTGGATGGCGAGCTGCTGATCGTTCAAGTGTACGTTGATGATATCATTTTTGGTTCGACTAATGAAGGGTTGTGTAGAGAATTTGAGAAGGTGATGATGGATCGTTTTGAGATGACCATAATGGGGGAGATGTGTTTCTTCTTGGGGCTGCAAGTGGAGCAAAAGCCGGATGGAATTCTAATCCACCAAGAGAAATACATCAAAGAAATCCTCTCGAAGTTTGGCATGGACGACTCTTCTCCAGAATTGATTCCTTTTACTGCTCAAACATGCCTTACTTCTGATGATAATGGGAATCCTGTGGATGCTCATCGGTACCGCTCGATGATCGGATCTCTCATGTATCTGACAGCAAGTCGTCCAGATATTACATTCGCCGTGTGTTACTGTGCACGTTTCCAAGCCAATCCAAAAGAATCGCATGAAAAAGCTGTTAAACGAATTTTCCGTTACCTTAAGGGTTCCTCTCGTTTGGGACTTTGGTACCCAAAAGGTGGGAACTTTGATTTACATGCTTTCTCTGATAGTGATCATGCTGGTTGCAGGATTAACAGGAAATCAGTCACTGGTGGATGTCAATATCTTGGAGAATGTCTCGTTTCATGGCAAAGCAAGAAGCAAACAACCGTCTCTCTGTCCACAGGAGAAGCAGAATACATTGCTGCTTCAAGTTGCTGTTGCCAAGTGCTGTGGATTCAACATCAGATGATGGATTACGGCATCAACTTTCTTCATACGCCACTCTTTTGTGACAATGAAGCTGCTGTTGGAATCGCCAAGAATCCCATTCATCACACTCGCACCAAGCACATTGAAACAAGAATTCATGCAATCAGGGATGCTCAGGAAAAGGGTTTTATAGATATTATTCCTATCGAAACTAGAAAGCAAAAAGCGGATCTTTTCACAAAAACTTTTGATAAACCACGTTTTTATGAACTGATCTCCATGCTTGGACTTATATCTTTTTAAAAAAAAAACCTTTTCTGTGAGAATCCTTTTGTTAATACGTAATTAATTTTTTCTTTTGCTTTATCTTCTTTGAAAAATCTGTGGGTCACTCGATTCATTGCTCCGTCACTTTATTTTATTTTATCTTCTTTTACTTTTCTTTTATTTATATATATATATCTTAAGAAAATCTGAAAAACAAAAATTTCTTATTAGACGGCTATTATATAGAAATTTTGGGGGAGATATAAAAGATTAACTATTTATAGTTTTTCAAATTTTGCTATCTCAGGATCTCCGTTTTGATTGGTGTTGAAAAGTCGTTGAAGGAGGTCAGAAGCATTGCGTTTGGGATATGTCAGATAGGCTCAGCCCGAAAACGAAGTAAACAGTGATTGTGCAGCCAAACATAACGCTCAAGATCTCGACAACAAGGATTATCTCCTTGACGTGATTGGATTGCACAAAGATAATGGTTCTGTCAAAAATGGGTTGAGAGTGTCAAATCTTTGTCTTGATTTCCCAAAACATCCCAAATCACCCTCGCCCTATCCCCGAATCGAGTTTCTAGTATGCAAAACAAATAAAAATAAAAAGCTGCTAGGGATGCTCTTCGGAAAAGCCTCTGAGTGAGTTACTCGTTAACTCCTCAGAACGTTTTGAGTCAAAGTGCTTAACTCCTCTGCTATACGGAAGTATTGACCTGGAGTTGGTGGATCTTCTCTGCTATACGGAAGTATTGACCTGAAGATTCACCGAGCATGCTCAAATGTTTATCTCCTCTGTTATACGTCAGTATAGACCTGGAGCTCTAGACTATTTGAGTTTCCCAAATAATAAGTCGCATTGTATTCAAAAGAATCAATTGCTGACAAAGCTCCACTCACAAAAGAAAAGATGCAGAAACTGCACAAGTGTCAAATGCATCGGTCAACATTCAAAAGTTGATCTTTGAAACTCAAGCAAAGTAAATCGTATTGCTCAGATATACCCTGATGACAGAACTTGCTCTTTTTACCTAGACGTCTGTGGGGACCAAGTTGTCAGAGACTCTTCAATCAAACCGAAAACATGATAAAAGAAGCTGCTGATCTCTTGTTGAAAGGACTAAGGCATGGGTTTAAATGGACAAACATATCTGCAATCCCGCCAATCGATGATTCTCCGGATTCTACTCAAAACATCATGAAGAATTAATATCCTTTCTAGCGTTTAAGACCGTCTCCTGTTATTCTTATCTTATCTTATTTTATTTTATTTTAATTTTAAATTTTTATTTTTGGGATCATATGTATATACGTTTATTTTTTTGGGGCTTTGATGTCGTGGGACGTATTTACGGATTTACAAAGATTTTAAATTTTAAGAAAATCCAAAAATATTTTTCTTGTCTAGCGAACCTCAGGCGAACCTACAGGTTCGCTCGACCCCCAAGGTTCGCCCGGAACCTCTTTGTTTCGCTGACATGAAACATCGTTGTTTTTGTGTCAGCGAACCTGCTAGCGAACCAGTCGGCTGCCTTGACTTTTGGTCTTCCGGCGAACCTAAGGTTCGCTAGTATGTCTGCCAGCGAATCTATAGGTGTATATATATACAGTGACAGCGGATAATTCATATATTCGCTGTACAAACACTGTAGCACGTTTTTCAAAATTCTTACAACCAACGTTCGATTCTCACCGTTTTACGGCTTTTTCACACATTAAACTTCATCTTATTGCTCGGTATGTGTTCGATTTCACATTAATCAAAGTATTAAACCCTTAATCGCACAATATATCTGTTGAATCTGTTGATGTATGATTATATGATGATTAAATGACTGATTGTGTGTTAGATGTTAGGGTTTTACTTCATAATAGCTTCGTCTTGTGATTATACTACCTGTTTGTTTCCTTTAATGCCTGAAAATGATGAACTGTATGTGATTTCGGCCGTTTTTCAAAAACTAGGGTTTCCAGCGAACCTAAGTGTTCGTCTGGCGAATCTGAACGAAAGTTCAAGACTTCGAGCGAACCTATGTCGTTACGCTGCCCGCGCAACAACATAGATTCGCCCGACTGTTTCTAGCGAACCTATACATTCGCTCGACAACAATGACTGATTTTTCATGTCAGCGAATCTATAGGTTCTGGTGCCAAAATCTCAGGTTCGCTATACCAGCGAACCTAATTTCCAGCGAATCTATTTTCTGTTTTTTTTAAATCTTCATTTCTGATCAATCTCCGTTTATTTTTCAGGCACAATGTCGACGTTATTCTTCGAGAAGAAGCACAACATGTGTGCTTTACTCGACGAAAACTTTGAAAAGGCCAGCAGCTACAGAGACGCTATCAAGTGGCTGAAGTCGTCACACATACATCATGCCATCTCTCACTCTCCCACCATATACGAGACGCACGTTCGGGATTTCTGGCGAACTGCGGTCATGAATGTGTCGGTGCAGCCGTCACGTATATGTGCAAATGTCTGTGGCCATGACTTGGCGTTTACTGAAGCAGATTTGGCCAGAATCCTAAGATTAGAAGAAGATGTTGGTGAAGAGGTGTGTATGACAGTTGAAGAAGTTTATGGGGCATTCCGGAACGCTGGTTATGAGGGTCCGATGCCCGGAGAGAAGAAAATGGAATTTGTAAAGTCGTACCTGATCCAGGAGTGGAGGTATATAGCACATGTGTTCATTATGTGCCTGGATCACAGGAAGGGGGGTACGGACGGGCTGAACTTGGACTGGGCTCGAGCCATGATGCTGTTTTGCCGAGGGCAAAAAGCAAATCTTGCTAAGTTGATTTACACCTACATGCTCGAGAACATCCATGCCAGCAAGGGGGCAAAATGGCTGATGTATCCCAGATTCATTCAGATGATTCTGAATGATAAACTACCAAATCTGCCGGTGGAGGGTGCAGAATTGAAAGTCTGGGATATGCATTCACGGATCTTCAAGGATTGTAAATCCGTGAGGCCGGATTGTGTTGGAAGGATTACGTATTTGTGGGAAAACATGTATACAGCTGAAAGGTGGGATTATATACAAAGGTTGATTGAGTCGGAAAAGAAACGGGGCGGTGAAAACATAGAGGAGGTAGAGAAGAAGATAAAGAAAAGGAAGGCTTATGCGAAGGACAAAGATTATTCATTTGATAGAGAGGTCGATGAGATACAAGCTGAAATAGATGCGGGCAGAGAACTGAGAACAAAGAAAAGGGCTGATACACATGCTGAAGCATCAAAGAAAGCTAGGCATGATGTTGGGGGTACATCTGCTGGGTCTGGGAATGAATTGAAGGATGAGGTTGAGAGATTGAAGACAGATCTGGCTGAGCTAAAATATAAACATGAAGAATTGGAGAAACAGGATGCTGAGAAATCCACTGTCATATACGAGATGGGTCGTATGATGAAGGACCAGCAGTGTTTGTTGGTTAGGATCTTTAAAGAGTTAAATGATTTGAAGAAGAATGTTGGGACTGATCCGGCTATGTCTGAAGCGGAACTGAACTCCTTAACGGATATTACAAGATATCCGTTAATGGACGTTGATTTTGGTGATAAAGGAAAGGGAAAAGCCGTGGAGGAAGAGTTCGATGAAGATATGGGGATTGATATGGACGTATTTGAAGGAGATGAAGTTGTTGGAGGATCTGGTGCAGATTTTACTTTGATTGATGAGCCTGAGACTGATGTTGATGGAGATAGTGAAGAAGATTTGGATGAAGAGCCGGAAATGTATAAGGTGGAAGAAAAAGGGATGAGTTATCAGTTTGAACATGCTGAGCTTGATAAATCCGAGTGGTTCAGGAAAGAAGAAGCTGTGGTGCCTGAGGTGCCAATATTCCAACATCTTGACGAACCCAACACCAAACAGCAAGATAGACAGATCATTGCATGGAAATACAACTGTTTGGTGGAGGCGTACATGATTAAACGAAGGGGTGGGGACATCACGTACGTCAAGAACCGAAAACACTTTGCCACCTTTCCTCGCTGGGACTTGCGTAGGCTTGCCGAGCTACCTCTATTAGGGAAAGAGGATAGCGGGAGGGCGTGTGCATTTGAGGCTGCGATCATGGAGGCTGCTAAGTCTGATTTTGTAGACTTTGGATACCAAAAGCCGAAAAGGATGAGACAGAAGAAGGATAAACACTGGGTGTCGTGGAAGGGGAAGATCGTGTTGAAAATAGATGCACCGAAAGTGATGACAAGGGTCAGGGTCCCCGAAACTCAGCCGCCGAGACTGCAAAATTTCCTGAAATGGTTCTACGACAATAGCACTGGGGAGGCCATTATCAGACTACAAGGGGAAGACCGTCCTGAAATACGGTTGTTTGATCCAATGGAGGTCTTCTCCTTCAGTGATGAGGATCTGAAGGTGCTGTGCGAGAACAGAATCAAGCACGGGGCTGGAGATGACACAGCTGCTGAAGCGAACCTGTTCGTAAAGGTCGCAAATAAAGCCCGGGGGATTCGTGCTGAGCTGAAGAAGGTAAATGAGAGGTTGAGGAGGACGGATGATCTAAAATTGGAGATGGATGACTTGACTAGACAACTTGATCGAACGATAGAGCAGAGGTTTGAAAAACCAGCTGAAGTGATAGACTTGGAAGTGGCAAGCGAGGAGCCTACTGCAGAAATTCAGGCGGAATCGACAGCACAACTTGAGCCTGATACAGAGGTCGCAGAAACAGAGTTTGTGGATTCAATGCTAAATCTAAGTGAAGATGAGGCCGGAACTGAAGACTATACAAACCCAATGGCCGGGATCAAAGAAAGGGCAGGAGCTTTTATCGAACAACTTTGAAGCCATGAAGACGGAGCTAATTAGAAGACTTCCCCAGGTGAGGTCCAACCTAGGGGGAGTATTGATAGTCACTATGTATAGGTTGGACTCACCGGCTTGTCGGTGTTACTTTTGTATGTAATAGTTTGACTTGTAATTGTATTAGTGCTAGCGAACCTACGGGCGAATCTATGATTCGCCCGCAGGCCAACATGTCTTTTGTATTAGGTATCGACTGGGCGAACCTATGTGCCCAGCGAACCTGTGTTGGTTCGCTGGATAGATTCGCTAGAGCGAATCTATCAGCGAACCTAACATCACTATATATTGTAACCTTATCTTCACATCAATGTAACTTTTGCACATCTTTTACTCAAGCGATTTCTTACTGATTTGTGTTGTGTAATTGTTCCATTGAGGTGCTAGGAGCATATATCTTTCATCATTGTAGCTTATATACCTCGATTGTGTGTTAAATCTTGTTATTGGGTTATTTGGACTTTTACACTTTGTTCTACAAGTATTTGACATATTTGGGTTAAACAAGTCAACAAAGCACTGAAATCACGATCATTATGGACCAACAGTTAACCAGAGTAAATAGTTTTGCATTATGCGGAAGCGTAATAATTAAGTAATTAAAGCAATCCCAAACCATGCAGTAAGTAAAAGCGCAAAAACACGCGCCTGACACAAGACACACAGTTTAAATAGTTGTTAAATCCCAAAACACAGTTTCTTTAATGCAAATAAATGTTTTAATAAAATGTGGGGACGCCATGCCATGTCCTACGTGCAGTGTACCTCAGTGACCTGAAACAGTGAAAGTCTAACAAGTGTCAACACGACGGTTGGTGAGTTCACATAGGAAGTATGAAATCAAATAAGTTCAGTTTCAAGCAGATGTATAAATTAAGTATGCCAGTGTAGGTAGCTAGTCTACAGTACATGTCCTTAGAGTCGTCTGTATCTGACCGAAGCTGACGTATGTACACATTAAGTGCATTTTGCCTGTTCGTACATCCCATCAGGATGCACATGTATGTATGTTAGGTCATTCAACACCTGTTCGACAGGTCCTTCTGTCATGCTAGCGCGACTAGCCCGGGTGGGGTTTGTCAAACCCAATAGTACTACTCAAAATTTCCCCGCTATTTCACAAATACTAACGGTCAACTAGGTATCCATGAGGTCTTTCATGAACAAAATAAAAGTTGCTCTAATCCAGACATGCGACGTACAAAATTTGTAAATCCGTAAAAGTCGTTGTTCAATTTTTCATACCATGACAGGATAGAATAGTAATTGTTACGGTTCAGTGAACTCACCTTGGGTTGCACAGCAAATCCGTTTAAGAGTACACAATGTAATTCAGCAACCTAAATAATAGTAGGTCTATTAATGTGTGTTCATGTAGGGTCATAGAACCCTATGCATCCAAATAGTCTTATGGTTTGCGCAAAATTAGAAAAGTTTGACTAAAGTTGACTTTTGTTGACCCGAGTTGACCCACGACCCGTTGGTGTTTTATTAAGTGTAAGTATGTTTCATGGGATGTACTTGTTTATATTACATTCACAAATCACATCACACGACAACCATTCAACAAACCAAATTTTGTATTTCCATTAAAGTTTCCTTAATAGGAAAGTAGTACTTTTAGCACATGTTTTCATAATTCAACATCCTAGGTTTCCAAACATCTCTATGCATGTCAACTACTGCACAATAGCCATAGCATGTTACACAAGACGATAGCACACACTAACACCTTACGGTTTCCAATATAAGACATAGTAGCATGTGTGGTCATTTCAAAGCACATAATATTGTCCACATGTTTTGTTTCAATTATCATAGCAATACTTTCATCATGACATCCTAATTAACTAGAACACACCTTGTATATTCCTTCACAACCAATTCTATGCAAGCGGGTTATTTATCAACTAATGCTTTTAAATACCATTTCATGTCAAAAAGCTAGTTTGCCATACATGAAGTTGCCTACAATCTTCCATATGCAATTCATTTATGTTTTTATGTCCAAAGTCACTAAACATGCACCTTAGTGAAAGTTCATGACAAAAAGTTTCCACATTTAGCAAGTCACACCAAATCAAGCCGGATTTCCACGTTCAAATAATCAAAATTCATCTAATACATTATACTAACATGCTAGTAACCTCATAACAACTCTTAGATGTCAACAACATGCAATTTCACATGAGTCCTAGAGAAAAAGTTACTATTTTTAGTAATATGGCCAAACGAGCATGTAAATTCAAAACCAACTAATCAAACTTCATCCAATTCATCATATAAACACATATTTCATCCTATTTCATCATGATCATGCATCCAAATTCATGTTCCATTGACTTCCTATAACCCTAATTTTCATAAAACACTAACATGGACTCAACTAGCCATTTGATCATCAAAACACCAAATAACTCATAATTAATAACCAATTCCACAACAAAATTACCAATTGACAACCTTGGATGAACTAGGGTTTCATTCCTATAATTTTCGTAACATATATATATAATGTTAAGGATGAAACTTACTTGTTATGTGTTTGTAACTTCAATCAACAACCAAAAACACCACCAAAGACCCAACACAACCGAACATCATCAATGGACGAACCAAGCAGCCGAAACCTTCAACTGGCCATAACTTTTTAATCGCTACATGTTAAAAGACGTATTTACTATCATTAGAACCGCCTCGTCGAGACGAAGATTTTGATATATAATAGGCCTCGTGAAAACGTTGGAGCTGGCCGGAATCTGGCCGGAAAGGGTGACGGCTGCAAAAGGGTTTTTAGGGTTGGGTTTTCTTTGGTAAAAAAAATGAGAAGGAAAAAGGGTTTAGGAGGCTTTTGTACCTAGGGTTTTCATGTAGAGTCTTTTAATAATTACCGCGTTTACGATATTGTGTCTCGTTTCGTCATTTGCCATAAATCATTGTCGACATTTACACTATAGTTGTGATTTTGAATAGCGTTATCGATTATTATTTACTTGATTAAAAATAAATTCTGTGAACGTTTCTGATCAAATGCGTGTTTTGTATTATAGAATCAATTACTTTGACTTTATTTTAAGTTTATAAAACATATTTTACACAAATATATCGGTTGAGCACTCGTTATAACTTATTGGGTCACTATGGGCTTTGTTTACCTTAACGGACTTTGTTTATCAGGTTGGGTCACTATTGGGCCTTTAAGCTCAATTAGTACAATTACATGATTTAGGGAATATAATTAACAGATTTGTGTTAACGGAGTTAACATGAAAATGCTGAGTGTCACAGACGCCACTACAAGAAAGCCTGAATATTGATGATCTTCCTCTAGAAGAATTGTATCATCAAAATCCAGAGGAAATGACAACAAGTGACATGAGATCATGGTTACAGTCCAGAAACTATCCGTACAGAAGCTTGAAGAGGTTGAAGTCTGAATCTCTCAGAAACTTGGTTAAAAGCTTTCGAGCTTCGGAAAAGATTCATAATCGGATGCTCTTCCTTGGTTACAACAACCCGCAATACCTGGAGATTACTAAGAAATTCAGGGTGTTGGAACCAAAGGAGATACCACGCATTTCACTAACTCTTGATGCTCATAAGAAACGAAATGACTTAATTGATATGTTTCCAAGTGAAGTGAAGGCATATAATGTTTCATTGGAAACTAGAGAAGTGTGGAACAAGGCTTCAACAGTTGGTGACATTGTTAGATCGTTGCTGAACAAAGGACAATCTATAGCCGAGCTATTAGATTCTATGACTATTCCAAACAAGGGAAAAGATGTGAAGATCATTGCACGGAAGTATGATGAAATCTTCGATGCCTTTCTGATTAAAAGAGTGAACGGAATTTGTGATGTGTATCATTACTACTCAAGCATATTCAAATTGCCGGTTCAAGACTTGAAGGAACTTCATAAACTGCAACTGATCAATCATACCAAAGCTGAACGAGGAAATAAGCTGGTGATGCTACTTGACACCGGTATAAGTAGGATGCCACAGTTTTTTACAAGTCCGAGGTCAACAAGAAGATAGCGCATACCTTGACAAGAAGAAGAAGATAGTGATGCGGGATATGTATTTGGAAGAATTTTGTGATGAATATTCTTAATGAATCCAGGTATGAAAGTCTTCGATGGTTCGTAGAAAACGAAGCCAATACTTAAAGCATTCTATCATGAAGAGACGTATGACTTAAAGCTGATTCGTGATATGGAAGACTGGGATAATGACTCGATTACTATTTTTGGTACTTTCGAACTAAAGCTAATGCATCCATCTTATATTGATTACTTGAGAGGTCAGAAGCTGGAAAAGCTGAAGGGTGAAGTTGCCGATGATGATAGAAGGTTGTTCGAAATTATGTTCGAGGTGATTGGTGCTGCTACAGAAAAGATCCGGTTAAGGAAAGCATTGTTATATGCCAACCTTGTGAAGAGAGAGATTAATGACATAGAGTTCATGCGGATTACTTCCAAAGGAACACTTGAAGTTCGTGCAAGAGGTGTGAAGAAGCCTTACCAATTTTATGCTAACATTGATCTTGCAGGTGTATATTTGGAAACGCTGAAAAGGATGGTAGCATGCAACATCCTAACGAACGAGTCAAAGCCGAAGCAAGCCAAGATAGCTACAAAGATCAAGGAATGTATTGCTGAAGCCATTAAAGACCAAGAAAAACATGCCTCGAAGCCGTTGCTTGAAGTTAAAGATGAACCAAAAGATTATTAATACCGGTGTTCGATTGAAGAAGAAAAAGAAATTGATGTTTTTGATTAAAGACCAAAGTTAAATCCTAGGGGAGTACTGTTAGGGCTCATCTCATGAGAAGATTTACTTTGTCTTTTAATTGTACAAAAAGTTTTGTTTAGGGTAAATTGTGTTATTTCCCTAAATATATTGGTGTATAAATAGAAAGTTGCAGGTGTGTTGAGGGTGTCCATGAGAAATAGAGTGTGTGTGATTGTACTCAGCTTTCTCTCTGCACCATTGTACTACAACTTTCTGATCATCAATACAAGTGAATTATTCAGTATGAATTATGTGTTGATTGATTGTTGTTTTACTTACATCGTTGATAGATAATCATATTAGTTGCAGTAATGATCCAATTGAACCTATCACAAAGAATTCGAAATCAAGCAAGTATTCGTAGCTCACCCTCATTAAAACGGTCAAGTTAAACGAATGAATAGAAGCATTATTGAAGGTATTAAGGCCAGATTAGGAAGGTACGGGAGGAATTGGTTGGAAGAACTCCCAAGCGTCTTATGGGCTATAAGAACCACCGAGAAAACAAGCCATCTCAAAACATCATATAGCTTGGTATACGGTTCTGAGGTTGTCATCCCAGCCGAAATCGGTGTCAACACGAGACGCAGCAGAAAAAGAAACAGGGAAGACAAAGATAGGGAGATCCTATTAAATTTAGATCTCCTTGAAGAAGCTCAAGACCATCCGCTGATTCAAGAGGCCGGGTACAAGCAGAAGCTAGAAGCTAGCAAACAAGAAGATCTAGTGCTTCGAAACAATGAAGCCAGCAAACAAGAAGGCCTCGGAAAGCTAGGGCCTAAATGGGAAGGACCCTACATCATCAAAGAAACCCACATGGGAGGGTCCTACAAGCTAACCGACCAAGAAGGGAAGATGATCCCTCGACATTGGAATGGAAAGCACTTAAAGCATTTCTACGTTTAAGTGATGAAACATTGTAATAGGCTATGATTGGTGTAATCTTATGATGAAATCGAAATGAATCTTTTGTTTAAAAAGTTTTTCTATTTATTATCCTATCAAAGGCTGAGTCCCTCATAATAAAAACTCCATGGGGTTCGGAACTACTACTCCCTATGAAAAGGGATTGAGCTCGTAGGCCATATCGCTCAACAGGAAATAAGGCGCTATACCTTCCTTTATAAAGGATGAATTCCTAAAACAATTAAATTCTATGGACTTGAAACTATTGTAACATGATCAATCCATGAAAAAGGGTGAGCCCCTTACATCAAACCGGCTCCATAAGTACATATAGAAAGGTTAACTTATGAAAACAAAGTCCACAAACATGAAAGCTATTGTGGCAGTTAATAGATAGGATAAGTTGGTTAAAACTCTTTCTCGCTTATGTAGGATTTGATGTCTGCAGCATCATATCTCAACATAACATTAAGAAGATAATTAACAAAAACAACAATACACACAATAATCATAGCATAACGTCATCGATAATAATGCCAACCTAACCAATGGTGCGGCACAAAACGTAACCATACTAGCCTAGAAAAGGGTTATCAACATAAGGAACATATTGTCTTTAAGGTCAACATACGACCACATAAACCAAACATAAATTGTTCAAAGGCCAGAACATGGCCAAATACGAATAGAAACATTGTTTTAAAAAACCATCAAGCATCATTAAAAGATGCGAAGATAATACCATCAGGTTACTGGGGGTCAAAAGGTTCGCCAGGAAGAGGGAAGCCAGGAGCAACGTCATCTTCAGGGGAGTCAGCATCTATGTCACCTGCAAGGTCGAAGGGCGTAGCTTCTCTATAACTTTTTCCTGGGTTAGGTCTTCAGTAGTCAAATCACTAATCAGATTCGAGGGAGTATCCACATCCTTCAGCACCTCATTAACGTTCTTCTCTGCAATCTTCAACCTCTTCAAAGAGGTAGCAGGAGGATCTACCTGATCTTAGGTTGATGAGGAGGGATGTGAGCGCTTCTTACCTAGGACCTTGTCAGCCACCTCTTTGCTTAACCCTCTAGGTTCAAGGCTTTGAAGAAAGGATAAGGGTTCGCCATGACATTTAGAAAGCGCCTGCACAAAAGGGTAAGAAGTAGTTTCAAGTACCTTGACAGAACTAGCAAATTCACAAGCAGAGTCTGGCATGTACTCCCTATACGCTTCTTTGGGGGTACCCTTAAGACAGTTGGCATACCCAGAAAGCATTCCTTGGTGAAGACCATAAGCAAGGGCCTTCATATTGATCACGGAATCGACCCCTTAAACTCGACACTATTGAGCAAATAAGTCATAGTCTACTTAAAACCCTCCTCGATCAACCAACAGTTAGCTTCGTCAAGACGTTCATTCTCCTCCATCACTTTACCCACCGCAGCCTTTCCCGACTCTAGCTGCTTAATCTGAAGCTCCGACCTAGACCTGTCAGCATCCATCTCCCGCCTCCCGGCTTCCAGCTCCTCACGGTTAGAAGCTAGCTGGGATTGGAGAGCATAAAGCTGAGAAGTGAGATCATCCTTTTCCAAGGTCAACTTCTTAATATATTCAACCTGCTCCTGAGACACCTTATCCACTTCTCCCTTTGCTGCTGACAAGTCAGTAAAATCCTTGTATGTATCTCTACAACGATCGGTAACCTCCGGCACAAGTGCCCTGAATCGTGCCCACAGGTAAAGAACTTTTTCAACAATTCAGAGTTCTCAAGGCAATCATTTTGCTCCCTCTCACCAGGAGGAGCAAAACAGTGGATAGCTTCACGACAAACCAAATCCTTGGAGAAAGTATCATGAATACCGACCTACCAGTCAGGGACGTAGAGCTTGTCTAAATCAGGATCTTTGTCAGCAGGGACCGGGGCAGGAACTTCAAACTCCTTCCCCTTGCCTTTGTCTAAAGACTTCTTGGACGAGCCTCCCCCGACCTTTTTCACCTTTGATGACCTACCTTTCTTCCCAACAGACTCAACCACAGAACCGGATTTTTCGAGTAACGGGTCCACCTCAACAGCAACATCTGCATCCTTAACCTCCTCAGCCTTGATCAAGGGCTCGATACCAATAAGAGAGGCCACAAAGTTGAAATCATCAACATCAGCAGGGTCAGAAGATGTGAGACCCTAAAGATCAGATGATTGTGGCATCTCTTCAACACTTTCCACCCCCTCATTTCTAGAATGTAAGGATAGAAGGACTGGCTGCTTCCTATTCGATCTACGCACTGAAACACTTGGTTTGATCACAACTTTCGATGACGACCCATTAAGAACACTTGCATAAACTTCTCCCACATGATACCTAAACGCCTTGGTACGAACAACAATTCCGGAAACACCAGGAGGAACAACCGAAGCTTTAAACTTGACCACTCAATAATCCTCCAACAACCTACAGTCAAATGCCCGAATAGCTACAAATGATAAGCAAAAAGGAAAAATAAGTATGGAACAAAATAAAAGAGCAAGTGATAAAAGAAAAACCTATCAAAGCATACCTTCATCCTCAACAAACATTGGTGGCTCCATATTCGGATCAGACCACATCTCGCTCAACCTAAGCTTCACTAAAAACTCATCCAGAAAATTTCTCAAGCGAGAAGCAGAAGAACGGAGTTTGCCCAACAAAACGCCATTAACCTCGCCCACAGTTGGGACCCTTTCGTTCAAAAGATCATCGCCTTCCTTCAAGGCGTCACAAAAGGCACAATCTCATCCGACACCAGAAAAAACCTATCTTTCCAACTCGCTGAAAGGCCAATCTGAGAAGTCACGAGGGCACTTTTCACCTTAGTTTTTTCAATGGTAAACCAGTTGCCATTCTTGGCAAGTTGAAAAAACCGGCGAAAAACCAACAAGTCTGGTTCATGGCCAAGAGCGCGACAAGTGATCTCGAAATGCATGATACGCGCAATACCCACCATGGACAGTTGACAAATGGACAATCGATAGTATTCAACGACATTCAGGAAGAACTTAGAAAAAGGATACCTCAGATAGGAGTGTTCAAAATATCGAGTATAAAGCACCACTTTTCCAGGAACTGCTCTGCTAACCAGCGATTTGACGGAAGGAATGATAGGATTGAGCGACGAAGAGATACCAAACTGAACGCATAAATCGTCGACTTCCTTTTAAGAAAGGCGAGAAAATTGAGAACTCATGTCGTTCTTGGCCATGATCGAAGAAGCAATGGAGATACAATGGTGATTTGGGAAGAAAGAACTAAGGGTAAGAAATTGAAAAGAAAAGGCGATTAATGGTTAAAAGGTAAAGGAAGAAGTTATACCACATCCCTAGAAAAGGGGAAATAATAACCGAAGGTCAGATGGGAGCTAGAAGCCCATCCCATCAAGTGCTGCAGACCTAGCAGATCTTGTGACGTCCCATCAAGCAGACCACATCCCTTCGCCTGTTAAACAATAGCAAGGGACCCGGCAAACAGCAGCTGGGAGCTAACATAATAAAATACAATAATCACACAATTCTAAGTCACAAACACTTATGACAAACATCACAAGCACTTATGACTGGGTGGCTGATGATGTAGGTCATATGAACACATGATTGAGGAGCCAGAAGCCCGAAGCCAGAAGCCCGGTGCGTGAGCAGTGTCGCTATAGTGTTCTGACAACAACTTTCACAACAAGTAATCTCAACATATCCCACAATATCTCTTAAAGATATCATGGGGAAAAAATCTGACAAAGCAAAAGTAAAAGAAAAGAACTTACACATAAATGGTAAAAACACTTTTTACTATACACCACTGACGTGCTGCAAGCTGCCAAGAATGGAAGGTGCATGGCCGAGGGGGAACCTCGAGCCAGGAGCTCCTGAACACTTCCAGACTTGTTTTCAAAGTTGAATGGTGCTGTGCTAAAACGGTCTATAAAAATTAAAAAATAAAATCTAATCTAGACACTCTAACTGAATCCTAATTTACCCTAACTAGACCACACTAGTCAAGTATACCTGACATGAAATAGTATAGTTAATGGTAGACCATGTATCGAACCCTAGAGACACAAATGAATAACGAAATTAACTAAGTAAACGATTTGTTTGAAAAGATTTAAACTTTGTTGGAGAACAAATAAATTGAATGAAAATTAAATTTAAAGACTTAAATAAAGTTAACTAAATGAAAGCTTTAAAGACTTGATACAAATTTTGGGAAAAACGTTACCTAGGTTGTTATTTATGGTGAACAATTATTGATTAAGCGTTAGATCTGGTTGTTGAAACGAAACTAGGATCATGAAAAACTAACTCTAAAGACTTCCTAAGGATCCTAGACCATTATCCGGGTGTGACCTTTTGGTTATCCGAAGCGTCGGTTAAGCTCACTAGTTAGTTAAATCACCTCTCGGTTCCTTTAATAGTAATTAAATACCCTATGCTCAGCTCCCCTCTCAGTTTCAACTGCTGGTCCCAATATCAGATTTGAATCAGTGATTTGGTGAAGAATTTGGATCAAATGACACAAAATAAGATGAACAAATGATGAACAATGAAGAACACTCATAAAAACCTCACTTTGATCTCTTTGATTTACATCAGATTTACAATAAGTGATAAGACCCCAAATCTAGCTCATACAAGCTTAACAAAACCCTAATTGCACTTTACTATTTATAGCCTAATGACACTTTGGACTAATGACACTTAGGACCCTAGACTATAAAATAAAACATGACAATTAGGAAAATACAATTAAAACTCATAAAATACTAAAATTAATTAAATATATTTTGTTGACACAAAATATATTTATTAACTATTAAGCCAGTAATCTTTTACGTCTTCAACGTCTTGTCTCTAATCTTCGTCCCGAACGCGTTGTCTTGACTTTTGCGTTGACTTTGACCGTTGACGTTGACTTTTGTTGACTTTGACTGTGTTGATAATATTAGACTACAATTCAGGTCCAACAATACTCCCCCATAGTCTATTATTATCAACGTTTTGGATCGTGATCAGCACCGATAAGTCAATACTGTTGGATCTTCAATTTGGTAAGCTTCAGTCTTAATTTTTGATCCAACAAAACTCCCCCAAGACTGATGCTTGCCAAATTATGTTGTTGAAGATCATTAATCTCACAAGCTCCCCCATATTGTATGCTCCCCCATTTTCTGTGCATAAGATCTGGAACGGCTTTCGAACTATCTTTTCTTAAGTGCTTCAAAAGATGTAGGAGGAGGATTCCTAGCTCGGTATCTTCTGCAAACTTTGAGGAACAGGTTCTCTAGTAAGGTGCTTTGCTCAACTGATGATCGGCCATCCCTTGCAGCAAATATCTGTAACACAATCACAAACAAAATCTCGAGATCTCTCATTAGATCATTTCAATAACCAAAATAAACCCGTGTTTATTTGTGTATGAAAACAAGCGAACCCGTGTCCGTTTGTGTGTGCAATTTCCCGTGAAATGCATGTGAAAATGATAAGATTTTAATAGCATAATATGGAAGACTTGAAAATAATTTGAAATTAAAAATCTTTTTGGATTTTTTTTAACTAATAAAATCTAAAGAACATATATATATATATATATGTATATATATATATATATATATTTGTTATGAAATTAAAAAATCGAAAATGAGAGGACGAGTCCGACAAGATCACAAATATTTTAGACAAAGAGAACACATCCCAAAAGGTACACCCGACCAACAAGACTCAAGAACCCAAACATAAAATAAAATAAAAATAAAAACTTCACGAAAGAATATCAGATAATGCGTTTCGAGCAACCATCCAGAGAAACATAGACTCGGTGAGATTGTCAATATGTTTGTCCATTTAAACTCATGCCTTGTTCCTTTCAACAAACAACCTGTGACGATCTTATCATGTTTTGGTTCGCTTTGAAGAAACTCAAGCGACTTGGTTTTCACATACATTCAGCAAAGTAACTTGTTTTGACCTCAGGACATATTGAGTTTAGATGATTCAGCAAGATTTTTTGTAATTGTAAAGAAACATAGATCCAGATCAAGTGATCAAGGTGAATGTATTTCGGGGGTGAGGTGGAGTTTAAGTTTAATAAAAGACACATCAAACAATGAACATGATGTATAAACATTTTGAGCTTTGCTTTATATGGGTTTTACAGATGATCAACGCTCCAGGTCTATACCGACGTATAACAGAGGAGATGATTATCTGTGTGCCGATGAGAGCTTCAGGTCTGTATTTACATATAACAGAGAAGATCATCACTCCAGGTCAATGCTTCCGCATAGCAGAGGAGATTAACACGAGAACAAAAAATTCTGAAGAGCTAACGAGAAGCGTCATTCAGGGCTGCGGCTAAGGGTTATTCGGGAAAAAATCAAGCACGAAACAAATACTCTCAGTCCAATTTTGTCAAAACTTATCACTTTGTGCAGGCCAAGTGTCTGTGAAAATGCTCCTCATCACCGAGTTCTTTGTGAATTTTAGTTTGATCACAGAATTGTTGTTTACTTGAATTTTAGTTCTATTGACACATAATCACACAAATCAATATCCTTCTTCAGATGCTTTCCATACAAACCTGAAACCTTCAAAAGACACAAAATATTTACAAAGAAAGGAATTTTGGACTAATGATATTAAATACATTTCATTTGAGATATTACTCCCTTAAAATTTCTATTTCAGAACAAAATTGAAATTTTCAAAAGACACAAGAGCGCCTCAAAGGAATGTGAAAACTTGATAAAAAATACAAGTAAAAAGGTTAGACTCCCCCAATTTTTATTTATTTTTTTTTAATAATTCTTTTTTTTAACTATCTACAATATATAAGACAGAAATTACCAAAGAAACGTCTTCCATATTACCCTATCAAAATATTATAAATAAGTTATCAAGAAAAAATGCAATGGCTGTGAAAATATGTTTGTGAAAATCAGAGAAAAATCCAAACTGTGGATAAGATACCAAAACCATAACCTGTTTGTTCCGCCTCAAATTTGAATACGGAACATTCTCTGTCAGTAAGCTGGATTACTAACAGTCCTCCTGAAATGTTCCTGCACTCATCAACAGATTAGTTAGAAAGGGGAACCCAGGCCATCGTAGTCCTGGGCGTTCCATTTTCATCAATGTAAAACACTTGTTTAAGCGCACAATCTGTTCTTGTATCGATCATCTTTTCCTCTTTATTTTTAATTTGCCAAATTTTTTTAGGTTCAAACATTTTCGATTTGAAAGAGTTAAATTTGGAAATCATTTTTTGTTTAAGTCCCGAGGATAGGAATTTGGTTTTGATTCTTTTGTCACATTCATCTTTGAGTCATGTGAAACCGGCTTCACATGAGAAGGTGGGATGAAATGTTCGTCATCCGACCATTCAAAGATGTATGATTATTAACTTGAAATTCAAATAAACAAACCTGTTTACCTTTACCATGTGGAGGATTCTTTCTAGACTCTGATCCGGAGAAGCAAACCTGTTTGCCTTTACCGTCCGAAACATGTCCTTTTGGGCATTTCTTGAGCACATGATCATCCTTTCCACACTTGAAGCAAGACTTGAATGGCTTTTGATGCTTGACTGGCTCGTGTGGAGCAGCTGGGGGGTGGATGTTGGGGTTATTTGAAGATGTCACTTTCCAAATATAAGCGAGTGAAGATATCGAGCATCAACACGAGCAAGCACGGGTGAAGACGTTCATTAATTGTATTTGTCTTAGAATATTTGTGTAATCGTTTCGTGCTTAGATGCGCATTTGTGCTTAATTGCACGTGGTTAGGTTATATTGTAAGGTGAATGGTATAGACAATAAATACCATCACCTAGGTCATTTGTAAAGGAGTTGCCTACATTTCAATCCATATCCTTTGTAACCTTCATATTGATCTAATATAATTCACCTATTCATATTATCATCAATCTTCATCATACCTTGCATTGATCTTCATGAACATTCAAGCATCAATACGTGGTTAGTGAGTTTCCGCATCACTGATCGCAAACAACATCACCAAACAATCTCAGATCTAGATCCAAGCTCGGTTCGTCTCGAACTATCAATTGGTATCAGAGTTGTTGGGTGATCTTTGATTGTTGTTGTTATTGATGGAATTTTAGCTACCATTAGCTTTGATTCATGTTTGTGTAAAGAACTGCAAAGTTTGAGATCAATTGGTGAAGATTTGACTGAGTTTTTGAAGAAATTGTTCATGTTCGTCATATTCACTGCTCAAAATTTGAGATCTGGAATTTGTTTATGATATTGAGAAATTGATGATTGAGATATGTTAGAAATCATAATCCTAAGCCTCGTTCATGATCAAACCATTCAGATTTGTTGATTTCAATCCATATTTTGTCATTTTTGTCAAAACCCACTAGTTGTGTTCATCACAAAAAACCCAGATCTGAATGAGATTTAGCTAGATTCAAGGTAGAAAAACTTTGAAGGAGTGTTAGAAACATCATTCCTAAGCTAATACAAGTATTGAATTGAACAAAAACAACAAAAATTGAAGAATTGATTTTGTGTTCATCACAATTTTGACTTTTTAAAAGTCAAACTGATATGAAACGTCCCAACAAAGCTTAAAACGTCCCAACAAAGTTGAAACGACCAAGTTATAGTGCCCCAAATCTGCTAAAACGTCTCAAAATTGCTGAAAAATTCATTCTGACTCGTCTGGGGGGGCTGACACAGCCAAACAGCACCCTTGACTCGGCCGGGGGGGAGACACGTCCAAACAGTGTCCTTGAACCGTCTAAGGGGGGGCAGACACGTCCAAACAGTACCCTTGACCCGTCTGGGGGGCAGACGTGTCCAAACAGTTCCCCTGACCCGACTAGGGGGTGAAACACAAAAATTTGCCATAAAACACCAAAAATTCATTTCTAAGTGTTCCAAGTGCTTAATATTCATCCCGAAAACATTATGGGTTGAAATTTTTGTCCAAACCGAGCACTTTTAATAGCATATTAGCTCTCATAACCCAAATCATCTTCACAAACACCAAATCTCCCAAAATCAAACATGAAAAACATGATCAAAGAAGAAAAACAAAGAGAAAATATCATTCATTTTGTCACGGAATTTGACAATATGTTTGAAACAACGTTTCTTCAAGTTGCAAAAGCTTGTGATCAAAAGAGAAGAGACTTTCTTGAACATGCAAAACTCGCACTTGTGACTCAAACAAATTCTCATGAAAATCAAGATGAAGAAGAAGAGTATGATTAGAATGAAGAGAATGATTTTGTTTCCAAAAAGGAGCTTAAGAAGAAAGACATCGAAATCAGCAACTTGTCAGAAACCATTGCAAAGCAAGATGAGACAATTGCTCAACTAAATTTAGAAATAAAGAGATTGATGTTTAATTCAGAGAACAACATTCTGAAAACCAAACTGCAAGAAGAACAAGAGAAACACGCAAGTCTACAAAAGGATCACCAATTGTGTGAAGATAGACTTAAATCTCTTACACAGAATGTTGATTCAATGCTTACCGAAAAGCATCATCTGAATGTTCAACTCATGGAGCTTACTGAAAAACTGAACAGATCACAATCTGATCTTGTGAAAATCAAAGAAGAAGCTGAAAAAGCAAAGTCATCCGAACAAGAAAAAGAGGGATTAGTGCCAACCGGAATTGTTGGATCACTATCTTCTGAAGAAAAGACACAAGAGTTTCAGTCAAAGAAGAAGAAGAAGAAGGTTAGAAGAAAGAAAAGCAAAGCCAAGAAGAACAAGACAAAGGCCACTTCATCTGATTCTACACCACAGAATCCTTCTACTCCAAAGTCTCAAGATTCCGAATCCCCAAGTGATTCAAAAAGTAACATCTATTGTTTAATCTGTGACTCTGAAACTCATCATATCTCAGATTGTATCTACAGTCAAGGTGTCTTTCCATATGGTTCAAAAGCAAACATGTTCAAGACTCCAGCTTCTTCAATCAAGCTTCAACAAGATTCAGAGGTCAAAGCTCCTCATCAAGAAAAAGGTTCAACTGCAAAAGCTTCTCAAAAGCAAAGAAAGAAGTCTCCCTTCAAGGCTCATCAGAAGTACTGCGAGATATGTGAAATGTACAATCACACGACAACGGAATGCTACTACAACAAGTACTGCACCAACTATCAGATGTACAACCACGACACAATGGAATGTTACTACAACAAGTACTGTTCCTTCTGTGACATGGTAAATCACAACACATCCGAGTGCTACTACAAGCCGAGAAGGTCAGTCCAAAGAAGTTCATCATGTGCATACCCTTCCAGGTATTTTTCTAACTTTAAAAGATCTAATCATAGACATTCGTTTGATGAAAATCAACATGTCAATGATTCATGGACACCAAAGTTTGTCAAAACAAAAAGAGAAATCATGATTTAAATGATAAAATGATTCCAATAGTGAATCAATCTTTGAATAAGAAATATAGTCAACAAAACCTGTTTTTAAATGAAATTCACAATTTGATTGAAAATGACTATAATTACTCTTTTGATAAACAATCCATGAAAGAAGATGAAGGTACAAATTACATTGTATCATCAGAACCACCACCTGAAGGTATTCCTTGCACTTATGAGAATATCTCTTATGTTGATAAATTTGGACGACCCAAAACCGAAATGGTTTGGGTCATTACCTCTAACTAATTTGTTAGTGTGTTAGGGACAGTTATGGAGGCCGGTCATACAAAGAAAAGAAGACCGTGGCTGATCCCTTATCATGACAAGATACCGAATCTTGTTCATGATGCTTTCGATGCAACTGACGCCAAATGGAGTTGGAAACAAAAAGGAATCATTGAAGAAAATTTAAAAACATTTTTGAAACAAAAATCAAACAATGATGGCAGTGTAAGAAACAACCGATGTTTCATTTTGTCTGTTTAGATTAAGTATATTGCATGCACTCTTCATACGTTGATAACATATCTGCCATTTTCTTTCATTAAACTTTCAATTTTCGTAGAAATTTAAAAGTTTAGGGGGAGAACTCATTATTAAAAAAAATGATAAAATCAGAAAAATCTACAAAAATATGTTGAATCTACTTGCACGTACATGAGAAATGATAGTACACTAGAGTTATTCAACGCATCATTTTAAACAATAAAGACTGAAGCGTGAAAATTGATGTGCGAGACAGCTCAGACAATTAGACTGAAAAAGTATATTCTTTGATGATTTAACTAAATTCTAATGAGTCTATGTGGTTGAAACATCTTAGTATATGTATTGTCTATACAAATCAAATACATATCTCGTGAAGCATCCAAATTACATCGGATAACGATGCAATCTATTCAGTGTGATGAACCGCATCGTGAGCTTCTTTGTTATGGTATCCACAGACCTGAAGTCTTACGTGAAGTCTCTTTTGAGCTTCAAGATGCAGCAAAAGATTCCAAAATGGAACAAAAAGAGTCCCAAATGTGGACCGTCACCAAACAAATTCCAAAAAGGAATTCAGAAGATTCCCAAGGGGAACAATAGGAAATGAAAAATTCCAAAATGGAATTCAAAAGAAGTCCCAAAGTGGACCAAATCCAAATAGAACCCAAATTCCACACTGTTTATGATTGTAAGTGACCTGACGTGTTGAGGTGTTCTCAGGATATTTAGATGAAGTGTATAACTTTCTAATGTGCCAGGTATGGGTCACTCAAAACTTATTCTTAATCAACCTAATTGATCATCAAGAATAGAAAAAGTAAGTGTGTCACTTCGAGCTAATTGATTTGTTCAACAATTCATCACTCAATTACTTCACAATTCAAATGTCTATTCTCAAAACTGCAAAACATGTGTTGGATAAATTGCTGGTATGATCTCATTGCAGGTTAAAGATTCATATATGTAAAGAGAAAATTCCAAAAATATCAAAAACATTGAAAATTCAAAACACCAAAAAGATTGTCATTTTAATTTTTTTTCTTTTGTGTTGGCAGTTTAAAATGTGTTATTGATGTAGGAGTTGTTCATCGAGCAATATCTCATCCGGTTGAGAACTTAATCTTTACATTGATGATAAATGCACATTATTGCCTGAGTTTTAATGTTTTTCTTTGAGTTGCAGAAACAGTTTCCATTGCAGAACAAGCTTCCACCCGACTTGAAGATGTTCAAGCTTGATTCCAGTCCAAAGATCTCCAAGTCAGATTGCTGAGTGTTAAGAATCCTCCTCTTAATATCTCATACACAGATCCCGTTAACCTCTAGGCAAAAGTTGAGGGGGAGTATTCTAAGTCAAAGAAGTCTTCGCATTCTACTTCAACCGTTGAAGAAGATCCCGTTGCTGATATATAGATTCACCGGAATCTACTCTCTGCTTATTTCTTTCCATAGCCTCTGATGTTACTCAAAAGGGAGAGAAGGATGCAGATTGCTTGTTGAAAGACAGAGTGTTGATAGCATCATCTTAGGGGGAGTACTGTTGGGTCCTCTTGAAGATAATGCATACCAAAACTTTAAGTTGCTCTCTATACTCGCCACATGAAGATTTAAGCTGATATGTCAGATTTGTAAAGTGTCATCTTAGGGAGAGTACTGTTGGGGTTATTTGAAGATGTCACTTTCCAAATATAAGCGAGTGAAGATATCGAGCATCATCACGAGCAAGCATGGGTGAAGACATTCATTAATTGTATTTGTCTTAGAATATTTGTGTAATCGTTTCGTGCTTAAATGCGCGTTTGTGCTTAATTGTACATGGTTAGGTTACATTGTAAGGTGAATGGTATAGACTATAAATACCATCACCTAGGTCATTTGTAAAGGAGTTGCCTACATTTCAATCCATATCCTTTGTAACCTTCATATTGATCTAATACAATTCACCTATTCATATTATCATCAATCTTCATCATACCTTGCATTGATCTTCATGAACATTCAAGCATCAATACGTGGTTAGTGAGTTTCCGCATCACTGATCGCAAACAACATCACCAAACAATCTCAGATCTAGATCCAAGCTCGGTTCGTCTCGAACTATCAGTGGAGCTTTCTTTGAGCTTGATGCTACTTGTTGGAAGACTTCTGGCTTCTTATGTTGAGCAGTGAAAGATGAACAAATTTGTGGCTTCTTTTGTTGAGTTGTGGGTTGTTGGATGGGAGATGAGATCTTCACTTGCTTGTTCTCAAGTCTTTTACAAACTTGAGATATGATGGACAGAGGTGAAGTCTTCTTCTTTTGAGCTCTGGATGGAAGATTGACTTGTCTTGCAGCTGGAAATGAGATCCTGATTTGACTTGATTCAAGTTTTGGAAGCATTTTAGATTTAACGGTTGCAGGTGACATCTTGATCTTTGAATCTCCGAGACTCTCCTTTGTCTTAGATTCATCATCTGAACTTGTCCAGTCTTCAATAAGTACCTCTGCTTCCAACGGATCTTGATTGATGGGAATTGAGTGTGTTGATGTAGTTGCAGCTTGATGATTAAGTGATTCCTGAATTATCTCTTCCTTCTTACTCTTGACAGGCTCAAACGTAGGAATTTCACCTGCTTTAAACTTATCAAAGAAGTTAGAAGTAACAATCGTTACAGGATTAGAAACAACAGGAACCGAGCAATCATTAGCTTAACAGTCAGTACCCGTTTTACTATATCCCATACCAGTCGAAGAATCATAATCATCTCGCACCTCCTTCAGATTAACTCCCTCTAAACCTGCATGCAAACTATTAGATTCTTGTTCAAACAAATCATTTTTAAGATGGGGTTTTGGTGTAGGTGAATAACATAAAGTGAATGGAGGCGGAAAAACCGTCTGAGCATCTGTGTCATACCCAACCCCATCTTTTACCCTAGCCCCCCTTTGTTTTGAAGCAAGTTCATTCATTTTCATACTAGCAACAGACCACTTGTCAAGTTTGGCTTGAAGTTTTGTGGATTCAAACTGTGCTAATATGAGTCTTTCACTTAAAAGATTTATTTCGATGTTTCTTTCATAAAGATTTCTTTTCAAAAGATCAATTTCAGCCAAAGCTTCATTGAGTTTTATCGAAAAAGAAACTTCATTCTTTTTTAGTTTTGTATTTATGGTGGTTAATTCAGCTTGATTTGTTAACAAAAGTCTATTAGCTTTATACACACCAAAAAGACGAACTCTCCATGCAGATGAACACATGTCTTGAACTGTCTCATAAGGAAGTCCCATAATGACTTTTTCAACAGCAAGGCCTTTATCGCAGTTGCATACCCTTGTTTTTCTTTTGCGTTCCTCTTCCTTTTTCTTCAGCGTCTCTTCATCCTCAGTTTTCTTCTTTCCTTCATCATCTTTCAAACTTTCTTCACATTCCTCTTCACATTTACTCTTCCCTTTTTGAACATCCACAATCTTTGTCATTAAAGCATAGTTGATTTGACTCTGAACCTCTCCAATCTCAATCTTATCATCAGTACAAACATTTCTCCCAGTCCTCTCCATAAACCGACGTGCTCTCACAGTTAATGATTTTATTTGCCATTTTAAATCCTCTTCTTCCATATCATCATCATAACTAACCTGCAACTTATTTTCTTTCACAGTCTCCTCGATTTCAACAGACGAATCGGAATTGGTTACCATCGATTTTAATTTTTCCATCATCTTAAACGGTTTGTAATAAGATTTGCTAATCATAGATGAAATGAGAGCAACATTCGGTGAGTTGGTTTTTGGTTGGATCATTGCATCAAAAAATTCCTTTCTTTTAATATCCAACTCAAAAGATTTCAACTTGTCGATCACATCCAACAGCTTGTAATCTGAAAACATTTTATCTTTCTTAAGATATTTAACATGAAGACTCCATTATAGTGGAAGAGATTCAAGAAGCCTTTGAATTTGTTCATGATTTGTGAGTTCAGGATCATGCTTCTTCAGGTTACTTGCCACCATCACAAATCGGTCGAGAACCACGGGCATCCTTTCATTCTTTAAAAGTGCAAAATTATCAAACTGGCTTTGTGTCATTATGAGATCATCAGATTCGAAGGATTTGAAAAGTTCTGCATAAGCATTTTTTTTAATCGATAACCCGCTTAAAATTTGGCCTAAAAAATAAATTTTAAAAAGTCTCGGCCAAGGAAAAATACTTTTGACACCCTCAACCAAATTTAGGCCCAAAAGATAACAATAAAAACAACCCGGCGAACGAAGTTTCTTTTAAAATTTGACGAACACGCGAACGAATACGACTCAAAAATTTTAAAGTGTTAACACCCAACCAAAAATAATACCAACCAACTCCAACAAAAATAATAACCCGACCAAAATAACCGAACCGAATCAAACACGACCCAAAATTTAAAACAATAGCTCTCGGTCAAGAGACGTCACTTTTTCAACTTTTAATGATGACTTTAATGAAAACGCCCATAAAATTTTTAAAATTAACACCCGGCGACTTATGTAGTCCTTTTAATTTACATGACTAATTCAAACTCAGAGCCCACACCTGATAGGTTCAATTGGATCGTTAATATCACTCACAATGATCAGAATAATGCGCACAAACAAACAGTTCAATCACAAACACAATTCATACTCATAATTCTCTTTGTATATTAATGATCAAAGCAATTCGTAGTACAAGTGCAGGAGAAACAAAATCACACACAGTTAATTCTCTCTCTAACGTGTAAAAGTGATCTAGCCTCCCTCCTCACACTCTCTCACTACATGCTTTAAAGCAAACAAATACAAGTTTAAGGAATATAACAAAATAGACCCTAAACTATATACAAACATATAAACAAAATACAAAGTAAATCTTAACAAGGAAATAGCCCTAACAGTACTCCCCCTAAGATTTATCTTTGGATCTTCAGCAAAATCTTCAATCTTTTTCTTCTTTGTTCAGCATCAATCTCTTTCTACCAATCTTCCGGTTCATCTTTGACATTCAACAGCTCTTTTCCTTTGTACTCCTCTTGTTCCTTCAGAGCTTCTTCTATACAGGACTTGAACTTTTCAGCAATTTTGGCTTGTCTCGGCTTGGACTCATTTGTCAGAATTGGGCAGGCATTCATGCGTCTAAGTGAATCCAGATTTAAACCTGCAAAGTCAATATTAGCATAAAATTCAAACGGCATCTCTTGTCCTTTGACTTGCACCTCCAAGGTTCCTTTTCTAGATATTCTCATATACTCTATCTCTGGTAAATCAACCCTCACGAGATTAGAGTTCAGCAATGCCTTTCTCACTCGTATCTTTTCAGTTGCCGCAGCTATTACTTCAATCATCACAACAAACAACTTCCTATCGGCTTCAGCAAGTGAATCTTTACACTTCTCCATTCTGTAGCTTCTCAAAAAGTCTATGTATGACGGATGTAGCAGTTTCAACTCAAAAGTACTGAACAGAGTAATCATGTCTTTGTCCCAATCGTCCAAATTTCGAACCAGTTTCAACTCAAATGTTTCTTGATTGTAAAACACTCTAAGTATTGGCTTCGTCATTTGAGTTCCATCAATTACTTTCAGTCCAGGATCTGTCACCTTGTCAAAGTATTCATCCGAAAATTCTTCAAGATACATATCTTCAGTCACAATCAATCGTTTCTTCTTTCTTTCTTTCTTGGCTTGCACATAAGCAGTATCTTCTTGTTGGCCTCTAAAATCAAGATACTTTGGTGGTCTGGCTATTCCGGCATCAAGCAGCATCACACATTTATCACCACGCTCAGCATGCGTGTGATTTATCAACCTAAGTTTGTGTAGCTCCTTCAAGTCTTGAACTTCCAGCTTAAAAATGCTCGAGAAGTAATGGTATACGTCACATAAACCATTCACTCTCTTAATCATGAAAGCATCAAAAACTTCATCGTATTTCCATGCTATGATCTTCACTTTCTTGTTTTTCTCTGGCACAATCATCGAGTCAAGCAACTCAGCGATAGACTGACCTTTACTCAACAGTGACCTCACCACGTCACCTGCTGTAGCTGACTTATGCCACGATTCCCGAACATCCATTGGAATGTTGTAAGATTTAACTTCGCTTGGAAACATATCCATTAATTCATGTCGTTTCTTGTGAGCATTTTCAGGTAGTGCCATCACCGGAATCTCCTTTGGTCCAAGAACTTTGAATCTTTTTGTCAGCTCGAAGTACTGAGGATTGTTGTAATCCAAGTAAAACATACGATTGTACAATTTTTCAGTCTTCATATAGCTAACAACAATTTTCCTCAAAGACTCTGATTTCAACCTCTTCAAAGTCTTATATGGATAATTTCTCGAACTCAACCAACTACGCATATCTGACGCTGACATTTCTTCTGGGTTTTGGTGATACAGTTCAGTCGGAGGCAAGTCTTCTATATTTAGACTTTCTTGCATTGGAGTCCATTCTCCCATCTCAATAACAAACTCTTTCTTGTCTGCATCAGCTTTGTCTTGAGCAATCATACATTTCTCATACTCTTCATTTATCTGGCTCACAGTCAATCCATTCAAAAACACAGAATTGTATTTCATCCTTTCAAGATACGCAAACCTTTGATCCAAATCATCCGGAATCTCTTCAACAATATTAGTTACTGGCTCGGCTTCATCTTCAGATTCAGTGAAGTCTATGTCATCCAAATCTTCCAACGCTTCAATCATAGGTGCATTGTCAGTTTGAACCGGCTCAAACTGACTTGCAACTTCAGCTACAGTTTCAGGCATATCAACAGCTTCAGATTGAATCGGCTCAACCTGAACTGTTTCTTCAGAACCAACTTCTTTCTCACTATCTGTGGCTGCAAATTCTTCAGTTTCAGTTACAGATTGAATCGGCTCAATCTGAACTGATTTAGCAATTTCAGCTTCAGTCACATTCTCATCAGTTTTCTTAGTCTCAACTACAGCTACAGATTGAATCGGCTCAATCTGCACTGTCTCATCTATCTTTGCCTTTTTAGAACTGTTCTCATCTCCAAAAATCTCAGGTATAGCATCTAATTTCCTTTTTCCCTCAGCTTTGTCCATATTGACAGTTTCAGCAACAGCTTCATCGGGAATGATGATTGGTGATTCCACCCTAATGCCAACATTCGTAGTACCTCGTGCTCTAGTCAAATAAACTTTCGATACTTGAGATTCAGTCACTTCAACTACTTCATCTGAAAAATCTTTATCAGATGATGAGCCAGCTTTCTTCGGTTTTGTTTCCTCCAACCATTTCTCTAACATTTCTTTCTCAGCCTCCAACGTATTGCATTCAGCTTTCAGTTCCTTGTAATCATATTTCAGATTCTCATGCTCCTCCTTCAGTTTTTCATAATCGTCCTTCAATTTCACATGTTCATCAACAAGCTTGACATGATCCTCATCCAACTTTTTGAAGGTTTTCAAATTCTGATTATGAATATCCCAGTACTCATCAAATCTTTTCTTTTTCCTTTCATTAGAAGCTTTCAACATGTCATTTGTTTCTATCAACTTTGTCACCATATCCTCTAACTCTGCAATTCTTTTCTCCTTCTCATTCTCATCAACCTTTGACACAAAATTTGGTGAAGACTCCAAACTTTGTTCAATGTTTTCAGCAATTTGGGATGATGTGGTGGGAATATCAACAGTGGTAGGATCAGCAACGCCAGCATCAGCTTCTTCAACTATCTGTGCAATAGTTTCAGCTTCGGCCATTGCCTCCTGAGCAATCTGGATTACATCTATCTCTTCAGGCTCTACAATCACAGGCTCTTTTACTGTTTTCGACCTCTTTCTTCTAACATACTGAATAGAGATATCCTTTGGGATTTCAGCAACTACTTCTTCAACAACAGAAGCAACCTCAACAGGTTCTTCTATCACAACAGGCTCACTAACTTCAACATTCTCTATATCCAACTCCATTGGATCAGCCGTTTCAACAATCTCTGCCTCCTCTGAATTAGATTCAGATTCAGCATCATCATTTCCACCATTATCATGTTCATCCTCACTATCACTATCTTCATCATTATCACCATCATCATTATCATCTTCTTCTTCATCTTCTGGATGACGAGCAAAGTACTCGTCATCATCTAACAAATTATCAGGTACCTCATCCACTAGATCCTGTGGATCAACAATCTCACCATGAGAAATATGATAATACACTCCTTCAACATTTTCTTCATTGTTGGCTATATCTCTTATATAGTCAAACAACTCTACATTAGGCACATTCCCGATACTCATCTTTCTGTAAGATAGATCGTTCATGTCCTCAGTGTATAACATACCTCCAGCATAACCTTCAGATCTGATGATAGGATAGGCAATGTTGATCATCAGTTGTAAGAATCTCGGGTACATGAGAAACTTAAACCTCTTGCCCTTCACCAAGTTAAAAACAAAGCCATTCATGATCCATCTCGACATATTAAATGGCTTATTCTCTGCTATGGCAACAATCGGTGATGCAATGTCTGATGGGAAATTATCGAAGCCTGCACTTCTCCTGGACATACACTGTTGCACAACATAGCATAACAGTTTATACTTCTTTCCCAATTTTGCCCTATAAAACTGTGATTTTGGAAATATAGGTGGATGACCCATATTAACAAAACACGATTTGCATTCATCCATGGTCAACTCATCAATCATACCAACTTCATCTTCATCAATCCTCAGGGCATTTCTAATAGCATCTTCAGAAACAGCCAACACCATATCTCTAGTTATGTTGCCTCGAACAACAGTAACACCATTCTCTTCTCTAATGACCTCTGCTGTCCTCCAAAAACTTTTAATCAACCTTGCATATATGACCGGTTTGGCACACATAGCATACACATATTTGGTCCTTTTGATAAACTTGATCATATCTCTGTAACCTTCTGTTTCAGGAATAGATTCATCTAGAACTGCCACCAAATTGTGTTTAGGCTCAAACTTGAGATTCTCCATCTGTTAAAACACAAACAAACACAAAACAAGACAAATGTGTTAGATTCTTCATTAAAACATATCAAAAATTTTCATAAGTGTTTGAATAAAAGTTAGAAAGCAAAACATTCACCTAATCATTTTAAATTCTAAATTGTTATAATAACCTGATTTTCATCATTTTAATCAAACAACTTTGAAATTTAAAGATTATACATCATGTTTCAATTTTAACAGTTAAACACTTAAGACATAATTTTGACATTTTTATGATAAAATTGTTTATCATGTTTTGGTTCAGTTTTAACAAAGGATTTGTCACTTTTAAACAACCATTTCATCATTTTGATGTTTTAACTTTTAAGAGCTTCAAAGTTCATCAATGGCGATTTTACCGGTTGTCACAATTTTAACTGATTCGGTTGATTTTAAGGTGTTTTAGTGCAAATGAGTGATTGAATGTTGATGATCGACAGATTTTAACCTTAAAACAACATTCGATTTTGGTTTTAACACACAAAATCAAAGTGTCGATTCAATGTCCAAAACACTGTTCATCATCGTTTTTCCTTTTAACAATTGATTTGCAGGTCTATCAAGGTCAAAAATACTTAATCACTACCTTATCCAATCGATTAACCTTGTTACAGAACAAAACGATTGAATATGATAACAGACGATTTAAGTACAGAGTGTTTGCTTGAAAGTGAATGTGTGAAATGATAAGTGTTTGTGAAGAGGCGGGTTTTTGTATCGTCAAAAATTTAGGTCAAACTTTAGGTGTCGGGTCAACAAAAGGGACGGGTAAATAAAATAGGCCCAATAAGCCTTGCCGGTTCAAGTACTGTAGTGACGGGTCAAGTACTGTAGTGACGGGTCAAGAACATAAGACAAGTCACAAACATGTGAAAAACACTTGACGGGTCAAACACTGTAGAGACGGGTAAGTCACTGTAGTGACGGGTAAAGGTTAGGAACAACTACACCTGATGGGTTTTATTCATCACCCGGCAGAATAGTTGTCTTCAAAACATCACCCGGCAATCTTTCTTCATCACCCGGACATAGGTGCTTTCATAGTCACCCGGCATGCTTTCTTCTTCACACGGCATGCATTTGTTCATTACACGGCAACATAGTGATCTTCTATATCACCCGGCAATCTTTTTCTTCTTCACACGGCAACATAGTGATCTTCTATATCACCCGGTATGCTTTCTTCTTCATTACCCGGCAACATAGTGTCATACCTTTACACGGCAAGAAGATTTCTCTTTTACCCGGCTGTATAGTAAACACTTGTCACCCGGTTTGATATTTATGACCTTCACCCGGCTGTATTTGACATGATCATTGCCCGGCTGTACAGTGGTCACAATATCTTCACCTTTTCCTCAATCACCCGGCTTGTATCACACACAACATTACCCGGCTGAACAGTGTGTTCATTACCCGGCCAAACAGTTGCGTCTGATATCTTTGCTCGGCTATAACACTTTGAGCAATTTCTTCACTTTTTCTCGTCTGTTGACTTTTTCAACGTCATTTATTGCACCTGCAAACATTCTCCGACATATTAATTAGACAAGATATCCTTAAAAAGAATTTTGCCATATTAATTATCAAACAACATTTAAACAAGTCAATAACATTAAATTCAATTAAACTCATTTTTCTTTTTCTTTTTCAAAAATGTTTTTGCACAACCAATTTTTCTATATCCCGAAGCAATTTCTGAAAAACATATTGCAAGACCTTGGGTTTGTTTTTAACATATCCAATACTTTTGCTTTTCATACCACATAATCTTGTTCATTCAAAACACACTTATTCAAATATTTTTTGGATTTTTGTAGATATTTTTCTTCAATTTTATTCTCCCCCTAAACTTGAAATTTCTTGAAATTTTTAAGTTTAACAAGGATGTCGATGTGTCAATAAAGATTCCATATGCCTGCACACACAAAGCACACACATTAAAATAAAGACATATGCAATGCAATGAATCAAAATATCGCAGTGAGATCATACCACACATTATCTGAACATGTTTTGCAAGTTTTGAATAGACATTTGACTTATGTTTGATTGAGTGATGATATGAAAACATACCAATTAGCTCGAGTTGACACACTTACTTTTTCAGTATCATGATGATATTTAAGGTTCGATTAAGATGACTTATGTGACCCACATGTATACATATGTCAACATATTTCCTTATCAACCACTACCATAATGCATATTGCACAAAACCTGGTCACTTACAGTTATAAACAGTGTGGAATCTAGGTTCTATTCGGATGTGGTCCACTTTGGGACTTCTTTTTAATTCCATTTTGGAATTTTTCATTTCCTATCGTTCCCCTTGGGAATCTTCTGTTATTCCTTTTTGGAATTTTTCTTTGGTGATGGTCCACATTTGGGACTCTTTATGTTCCATCTTTGGGAATCTTTTGCTGCACCTTGAAGCTCAAAAAGAGACTTCGTGTGAGACTTCAGGTCTGTGGGTACCACAACAAAGAAGCTCACGATGCGGTTCATCACACTGAATATACTGCATCGTTACCCGATCATGCACAACTATCATCACCAGCAATGTTTCAAAAGATATATATCTAGACATGTATAACAATGGAACTTAACACAAAGATCATTAAGTTTATGTTTGTCAACAATCAACTTACTTTTTCAGTCTAATTGCCTGAGCTGTCTAGCACATCAATTAACATTTATCAGTCTTTATTTAAAAATGATGTAACAAATAATGTCTAGTGTAACTATCATTTCTCACTTTTTGCAATATAGATTCTTATGACATGATATTTTCTTTTCTTTTTGCTTTTATATTTTGTTTTTGCTTTTCTGTTTCTTTTTCATGCACACACACAATGCAAAACATAAAATAAAAGACAGAGGAATCAATACTTGACATCAACTTATTTTATTTTTGATTTTTTTTATATTTTTCTGATTTTTCTTTTTGTTTTTGAAAAATAGAATCAATCATGATTGATTAATCCTATGGATTGAATTAAAAATTCAAACCGGCCTGACAAAAATGATTTTGTGAAAAGATCTGCCAGTTGTTTGTCGGTATGAACTTTAATCAAAATTATTAAACCTTTTTCAGAGTTGTCTCTTAAAAAGTGATATCGAATTTCGATATGTTTGGTTTTTGAGTGTTGAACAGGATTAGCAGTAATGAACATAGCAGCAGTATTATCTATGTATATAGGAGTTTTGAGAAAGTTAAACCCGTAGTCCAGCAATTGATTTTGTAACCACAAAACTTGAGAACATCCTGCAGATGCAGCGATATACTCTGCTTCAGCAGTGGATACAGAAACGTTGGTCTGCTTCTTGCATTGCCAAGAAACAAGTCTAGGACCCAGAAATTGACATCCACCAGTTGTCGATTTCCTGTCAAGAGCACATCCACCAAAATCACTGTCAGAATAACTATATAATTCAAAATTTCCTTCATAAGGATACCATAACCCAAGATTCGGTTTCCCTTTAAGGTATCTGAAAATACGTTTAACAGCAATCAGATGCGACTCCTTTGGATCAGACTGATATCTTGCGCACACACATACAGCATACATGATGTCTGGTCTTGATGCAGTAAGATACATCAGTGAACCGATCATTGATCTGTATAGTGTTTGATCCACGGATTTGCCTTTCGGATCCGGCTGTATCTTGCAGTTCACATCAGATGGAGTTCGAATTGTTTGACAATCTTGCATCTTGAACTTCTTCAACAACTTCTCAACAAATTTTGATTGATTGATGAAAATTCCGTCAGCTGATTGTTTCACTTGTAATCCAAGAAAGAAGTTAATCTCCCCCATAGAACTCATCTGGAATCTGCACTTCATAATTTCCTCAAATTCTTTGCACATTGACTCACTGGTTGATCCGAAGATAATATCGTCCACATAAACTTGAACACATAAGAGATCGTCATTCTCCCTCTTCATAAACAAAGTTGGATCAATCTGTCCTCTTGTGAATCCATGTTCTAGTAAATGCTTGGATAATGTCTCATACCAGATTCTAGGAGCTTGATGTAGACCGTAAAGTGCTTTACTCAACTTGTATACCCGATGAGGATAGTCAGGATCTTCAAAACCCGGAGGTTGTCTGACATATACGTCATCTGTAATCGGTCCATACAGAAAAGCGCCTTTGACGTCCATTTGGAATACTTTAAACTTCATGAAGGAAGCATATGCAAGAAAAACGCGTATGGCTTCAAGTCTTGCGACCGGAGCAAACACCTCTTCATAATCAATGCCTTCTTCTTGAGTGTATCCTTGTGCAATGAGTCTTGCTTTGTTTCTCACAACGATGCCACGTTCGTCTGGCTTGTTTTTGTACAACCATCTTGTACCAATCGCATTTTCTCCTTCAGGTAAGTCCACCAATTTCCAAACCTCTTGTTTGCGAAATTGTAGTAACTCCTCTTGCATTGCTTCTATCCAACTATTATCTTGCAACGCTTCTGAAATATTCTTTGGCACCACTTGAGACAGAAAGCATGAGTAAAGACAAACATTTGCTTGTTCTGTCTGACTTCTTGTAGTTCTCTGATTCAAAGGCCCAATAATCTGAGAGACAGGATGTTTCTTGTGAATTCGATGAATTGGTATGTCACCTCCTTGCACTTGACTCTCCAGATTAGAAGTATTCAGATTTGGTAGATCTTGTAGTATGGTAGAAGTATGTGGAGTAAAATTCGGGACTTGATCCGGTGAATTGATGAAGTAATCAAATGATTCTGGAATAACTTCAACATTCGGATCTGATGATGGTTGATTTTGAACAGATCCACCATCATTAGGAGACATTTGCGGATTCACATCTTCTTCAAGATTGTTTGATTCTTGATCATCTTGCGAACCAGAAAGACCCGGATCTTGACTGGATTTGACATGATCAGGATTATGAAATGACATGAACGGATATTCAGAGTTGAGATTTCCATCCTCGTCATTATCAGAATCGTCACTAAAGCATCCTAAGTCACCTGATTCTTTCCTTGTTTTTCCTGAAAAATCAAACAAGTTAGAATTGAAAGATTTTGATAATGAATCTAAATCAAATAACCATTCGGGACCATGCGCCACTGACGGAAACGAATTTTCTAAAAACTTTACGTTAATAGTTTCAATAACAGTATTTGTTTTGCTATTAAAAACCCGATAAGCTTTAGAAACAGACGAATAACCAAGGAAAAATCCATCGTCAGATTTTGACTCAAATTTCCCGAGATGATCATTTAAATTTAGAACAGTTACGGGACAACCAAATGCTTTCAAATAAGAAATATTCGGCTTTCTTTCAAATAACAACTCATAAGATGTTTTCTGTTTGTCTTGCACTAATAATGTCCTGTTTTGTACAAAACACGCAGTAGCAATAGCTTCGTCCCAGAATGTGATAGGGATTTTGGCATCTGCGAGCATGGATCTTGCTGCTTCAATTAGTGTCCGGTTTTTCCGTTCCGCAACCCCATTCTGTTGAGGCGTTCTTGGAGCACTAAATTGTCTAGCAATTCCTTTTTCTGCACAAAACAAATCAACATTAGCGTTTTTAAATTCAGTTCCATTATCACTTCTTAAAACTTTCACTTTACAATCCAACTGATTTTCTACTTTGACAATAAATTCTTTTAACAACTCAGCAGTTTCAGATTTAGCATGCAAGAAATAAACCCAAAAAAATCTAGTGAAATCGTCAATAATGACAAAACAATAAGACTTCTTTCCGATGCTTTGAACATTTGTTGGTCCGAAAAGATCCATATGTAGCATCTGCAAGGGTTTTGAAATGGAGTTTTCTAGCTTGGACTTAAAAGACATGCGATGCTGTTTTCCTTTCAAACATGCTGGACAGAGATCAGTTGTAGAGAATTTCTTCGATGGGATTCCCACAGCATGATTTCCAGTAACCAGTCGATTCATGTTTCTGAAGTTTGAATGGCCCAGCCGTCTATGCCAAAGCTGACTCTCATCATTTGAGGCATGAGCAATGAGACAAGTAGTTTCGGTTTCAGCGTCAATCTGCGACATATCCAGCTTGTATACATCACGATCTCTTGGAGCTTTCACCACTACCCATTCATTGTCAATCTTGAAACCTGGTTTGAGAATGTAACAAAAAGAATCATCAAATAAAGTTGAATAAGATTTATCACAAATTTGAGATACACTTAGTAAGTTAAAGTTCAACTGTGCACAGTAGTTGACTTTATCAAAACTAATGACCCCATTGGATACAGTTCCTTCTCCTGTTATCTTTCCACCCGCATCACCTCCAAATGCAACGTGTGTACCATTTTTCAGTTTGAAATCCTGAAGCAAGGCATGGTTGCCTGTCATATGCCGGCTACACCCACTATCAACGAACCATGAGTTGATAGGTCTTCTTGGGCGTACCTGCATTTCAACAATTACTTAGTTAGTTTGGTCAACCCAGGCCCACACGGTCTTGGGTTTTCCGAATCTATCTGCAATAGTAACTTGTTGATATTGAACATTTTGAAAATTTGTTTCATTTAAGAGATTTTGATGCTGATAACTGTTGTTTCGCCCATTGGCGTTCATTGATTGCTTTCTCCTCAAAGCACTAAACCTTTCCTCTAGCTTAGGATCAAGGTTATTTTCAAACTTTTGGTTTCTTACCATTAAAGCTCTTGGTTTAAAACTGTTAACCTGCACATTTCTTGAAAAGTTAGAAACAGAATTGTTTCGATTGAAATTTCTCAAAACCGGAGAATGACTTTGATTCATATTTTGAAAACCATTTGAGTGATTTCTTTGAAAATTTGAAAACGGAGTCATTTCTCTTGTTGAGTTTGATCGAAAGAAACAATCCTTTGTGTCATGGTTTCTTCTTTCACAGATATCACAAAACTTGTTATAAAAACATTCTTCTGAAGAATGATTTCTTTTGTTACAGAAACTGCAGTACCTGTTAAAGAAACATTCAGCAGTAGTATGGTTATAACGATCACATATCTCACAGTGTCGCTTGCTAATCCTAAAGAGCCGATTGTTAACTTTTGATGTTGAACCAAATCGTGATTCATTATCTTGGTTGTTCGGTTTTAGATTAACGCTCTTTTGTGGAAATATTGTTTGTGATTTTGATTGCATGGGACTTTGGTTCGATTTTAAACTGTTCTGTTTGGTTACCTTTTTGTTTTCAATTCTCTTATCATTGACAGCGGAAGACTTAGGACCTGAACCTGTTTTCAGACCAGAGTTAGATTTGATTTGAGCATTGATTTGATTACCATAAGAACCGTTCATGTCGAAAGTACCTGCAGACACAAACTTGATTGTCTTACCTTTTGACACTTTCTTGACAGGTTTAACTTTGTCAGTTTTAACACTTTGAACTTTGGTGTTATCATTTGATTTTAAGACACTTTTGCCTTTTGAGTGTTTCATTTCAGATTGATTGTTCATTATTTTCGATTTCTGCTTCTTTGCATTCGAACCTTCAGTCTTTTTCACTTCTTGCTTCTTGATCAACTGAGCAGCAACTTGCGTCTTTTGTTCTTTCTTCCACCTGATGTATTCAGGATCATTGAATCCTGAAAATTCACCTTCTTCCTTCACCGTTTGTTCTGGTTCGGGATTAAGCTTTGGATATTCAACGAGTTGAATTAGAACAGGCTCCAGTTTGTTTTCGGATTTGTTGCTTGCTTCATCATCTGCTTCAGTTGTCACACCATCTTCTTCTTTCAAACTTTCCATCAAAACTTCAGAACCTTCAGACTCGGATTTGCTTCTTTGAATTTCTTTGAATTTTCTTTCATTTTCAGGTGAATGATCAAATTCATTAAAGTTTTCCGGTAAGGTTTGAGTGATAGAATTTGGCATTGGTTCATGAGTAAAACCCAACCCGGTTTTGTTTTTGTTACCTCTTTCATTAACGAGTTGTTCAACCATTGTTTTACAACTTTTAACTTTCTTTAATTCAACTTGTGTGACAGCATGTTCAACTTTTTCTTGTTCAAAGTTCTTTGTCATTTCTTCAAGTTGTTTGGTCACAAGTTCCAGTTCTTTTAAAGTTTTGTTCCATGATTCAGTTAGTGACAAAATCTTCTCATCAGAAATTTTGTGATCAATTTTAAGTTGTTCATGAATCTTTTCATGTTTGCTTAATTTGTCACCTATTTTAAATGAATGAGTTCGATAATGTTCTACTTGTTGAATGCATTGATCAGAACACAACCTTTCCTTAACATCAGCAGGTAATGGAACATAGTTAGGGGGTAAGTTATTACTAACCTTTGGTTGTTCGGTAGATGATGAAGACTCACTGGCAGTAGCCATCAGCACAACTTCAGATTCAGATTCTTCAGTAGGATCAGACTTTGCACTCCAATCATAATCTTCAGCATCTTCACTATCATCATCAACCATTTTTCCATCCCCTTCTTCAGACCAGTCTTCTTCAATTTCACACACCAGTGCCAGATTTGATGTAAGATCAGATGTAAATTGTTCTGCATAAGCACTCCAATCATATCCGTCTTTTACACTAACTACCAGTGCCTTTGTTTGATCTTCTGGTTTCTTTCCTTCGTCTTTCAGTTCCGGCATGGGAAGACTTTGATATGGTTTCTGAAAAGAACGTTGATTTCTGCTTTGGTAGCTTGAAAACTGTTGTGAGCTTTGACCTTGACCTTGATTACTTGAACTAGCTTGGTCATTGAAATTCTGATTCTTGGGAGCTTTGCATTCTCTTGAAAAATGACCATACTGGTTACAATTGAAACATCTGGCCTTTGATTTGTCAAAACCAACCGTCTTGTTTGCATGAGGCTTGTAGTTTCGGTTAACATATGCATGTTTTTGCGTCCTATATGCAACCATAACCATTTGCCAATTTAAATCCATTTCCTCAACGTCAACTGGATCCATCTCAAATAAGTCTTGAAGAACCACGTCCATTTGACTTAAGTGACTTCCTTGATATGCTTGAAAACTTGCCATAAAAGCAGTAAAGGCAGTTTTAGTTTCGTCGTCTTGCAACAGAATATTCATTACGTCTTTCACCTTAGCTTGAACATTTGAACTTTGATTTTCTGATTGATTCTTCAAATTCTGACTTTGAACTTGATTTCTTGGTGGAGATTGAGGTTGAGAATAAGTTGGTGAATTTGGAAAGTATGCTGAATCAGTATAAAAACTTGCACCAACAAATAAGTCATCCTCATCTTCAAACTTTGTTGCATTTTGTGCAAGAAAAGCATTATCCACAGTATTGGCAGGATTTACCACATACTTGTATTGAGTTTGTGAGCTTGATCTATCAGTATTTCTCGATCCTTCATCAATCTCAACTTCTTCAATTTTTCCAATAAGCAAATCTAGTTCCATTGGAAATTTCTCAGTATGCTTTAACAGAGTAACAGTCTGCTTCCATGATGATGGTAAAGCACATAACAATCGATCATTCAAGTCTTGAAGTTCAGTCTTAACTCCGAGGTTTGACATCTCAGTAGTTAAGTGAACAAACCTGTTCATCATCTGGTGTACTGTTTCTCCATTAATGTGCTCAAACAATTCTAGTTGTCTTTTCAGCTTTGATTTCTTCAAACTTCTCAATTGCTCTCCTCCTTCACATATCGACTTTAATGCCTTGAAGCATGTATAACCAGTCTGATATGCATCCAGTCTAGACAGAACTTGGAGTGGCAACCCCTTGCACATTAAAGAATAGGCCTTGCTATCATTCTTTACCTTCCTTAGATCTTCTGCTGACAAATTATCCTCTGGATAAGGTGTAGTAGAATCTTTAGTATAGGTACTTGCACTATCTGGTGCTGTCTGAGTTGGAATGTGAGGACCCTTTTCAATTGACTTCCATAAGTCATTGTCAATAGAACACAAGTGATGTCTCAACCTGATGGTCCAGTTCTTGAAATCTGCACGATTCAAAAGTCTAGGAACACGGTTATCAGAATCATCAGTAGGAGCCATTTTTAACAATTTTTAAAGAAAATATTTTGGTTTTTGTTAATTTTTGAAAAGAAATGATTAAAATACTAAAATAAAGACAAGTAATTAAAGACAAGATAAGAAAAACAAGAATTAAACCAACTAAAATGAGTCACACGGCAAAACAGTGAAAAATCCTTCTTCAACCGGCTAAACAGTGTCTTTGTTCTTCACCCGGCAGGAAAAAGTCTTTACACGGCCAAACAGTTACCCGGCTCAACAGTTGTAATAATTTTGTTCTTCACCCGGATGAACAGTTACCCGGCAACAAGAAAAACTTTGACCCGGTAATAATCTTTGACCCGGCAGAATCTTGACACGGCAAAAGCTTTGTCCAGCTGAACAGTACTCGATCACACAGCAGTTGTTAATCACCCGGCTACACAGTTGATGATTACCCGGCTGAATTTTCTTAATCACCCGGCGTAACAGTGTATTACCCGGCACTACAGTGTTTGATCCGGCTGAACAGTAACACTTTTTCAAGTCAAATTCTTCACCCGACAAGCACAAAATCCTTTATACGGCAATACAGGACCTAATTTGTTCTTCAATCTAAGTCCAAGGAAATTGTCTAAGTCAAATTAATCACCCGGCAAGTTAATCTTCAACCAAGTTCTTACTGTTCATCATCTTCTTCATGAGAATTTTCTGGGTTTTGTCAAAAACTTGTCCAATTCGTTCAAAATTCACACACAAGCTGTGAAATAGTCCGATTATCAATCCCTTATATCAATCAATCTGAAACATGTCCAATTTTTGATGAATTTATGAAAAATTCGATCGAACAGTAGTTTCTTAATTTCTCAGATCTGATGATGATCTGATGGAATCTGCACAATCGTTGTGTATAGGTGTGATTACGATGATGAATCACAACTAAAAACACGAACAATTCATTCAGATCATTGTATTTGAGCAATTTTTGATGTGTTTTTGCTTAAGAACAGCGAAGAACACAGTACCAAGGCTCTGATACCAATTGATAGGTTCAATTGGATCGTTAATATCACTCACAATGATCAGAATAATGCGCACAAACAAACAGTTCAATCACAAACACAATTCATACTCATAATTCTCTTTGTATATTAATGATCAAAGCAATTCGTAGTACAAGTGCAGGAGAAACAAAATCACACACAGTTAATTCTCTCTCTAACGTGTAAAAGTGATCTAGCCTCCCTCCTCACACTCTCTCACTACATGCTTTAAAGCAAACAAATACAAGTTTAAGGAATATAACAAAATAGACCCTAAACTATATACAAACATATAAACAAAATACAAAGTAAATCTTAACAAGGAAATAGCCCTAACAACACCCATAACCCAAATTCTTAGCCTAAAACCGCAGCCCATTTCAAATATCAACCCAACAATTTTCGGCCCACCAAAACAAACCCAAACCAATTTAAAAGACCCAAAGCTAACCCTAACTTGTTTAAAAATAAAGTCATCCATTTAAAAATTTCAACAACAACATCAACTTAAACAACTACACACACATGAACACACAATCTCTTGACCACACACTTCACATACACACTACTTTATCTTTAAGTCACACATACAATCAACTCTCTCTCTCTCTTCTCGGTTCATTCTATATAACATACATACAAACATCATGAACTCATACACATGATCATCACAACAACTCTTCTCTCTCTCACAATTCTCTCTCTCTCGTCACTCTCTCTTCATCCTCAACCACACAAATAGGAACAAACGACTCTCTCTGCTTCTTTCTCTCAATCACAAACACACACACAAATCTTCACTTCTTCTTCATTTGTTTACTGCACACCCAACTACAACAACATCAACAACTTAACTGCAGCTTTGCTTCTTTTTTCTTCCTGGTTCGAAACAACACACAAACACACAAACAAACATCTTGCTCTATCTCTCTCTAAATCAAACACACACACAAACAGATCTGCTGGTCTATCTCTTCTCGGTTCAAACAGCAGCACAACAACATGATACATCGATCTACTGTTGAACAACCACCAGCCAACAATCTTCAGTTTTTCTCTGTCGAACTCACACACACACAAACATCTACTCAGATTTCTATTTTCTTGTTCACCAGTCTCTCTTTCTCTGTCGATCACTCTACACAGTCACACAGCTAGCACAACATCATTCTTTTTCTTTGTTTGAACGACCGTAGACAATCAACAACAACAATAAAAAAAATGTATCAGCTTCACAACACCACTTTCATCTTCCTTTTTTTGTTTTGTTTTAAGATGCCAAAGATTTGGTATGAATAGGTTAAAGGTGGGAATGGTTGTGTTTGAAAACTCGGATCTGGTTTATGGTGATGAGGGTATGGCCGGATGGAGATGGTAAGGTATGGCTATGGTTATGTTTGTGTGGGTATGGTTGGTGTTTATAGTTTTGGTGTGTTTATGGTTGGTGTTGTTAACAAAGAAATGGCTTTGGTTACGGTTGGGTATTTTTTAATTTTTTTTAAATGTTTAGATCGGGTATGGATGTGGGTTTTGGTTTATGGATCTGAGTTTTTGGGTGTTTGGTAAGTAATGGTTGTTGTTTGTTGGTTTTGGTTTGAATTTTTTTTGGGTGATTTTGCACAGATCTGTAATAATGTCGCACAGATCTAGTCTCGGTGAATGATTTTGGGTTTGTTTGGTTGATTGTTGATGCAGGAATGATGTCAAGAAAGGTAGTGTCGCATAGATATGATCTAGTGTCGCACTTACGCGAAGCTGTACTTTCGACACTATGTCGAAGCAGTACTGTCGCATGGGATTTTGAACTTTCGTTCAGTATGTGGTCTAGTGTCGCAAAATGAAGATTTCAAGCCCCAAGAACACCAAGAACACACACACAACTGTGTGTAAGAGAAAATCTTAGATCTGAGATTTTTCTTTTGAATTCTGGTAAAATTTGTTGTGGAGATGACGATTTTGATGGTCACAAGAGTAGATCTACAACAGCTTGTTGTAGATTTGAAGATTTGTTGATGATTTAAACTTTCAGATCTGGTTTCTATACCAGATCTGTTTTCTCTCTCTAAATCTTCTACTCATTCTTCAAAATCAGAAATGATTTCAAATGGATCTCTATTAAGCTCTGATACCATTTGTTGGTCCCAATATCATATTTGAATCAGTGATTTGGTGAAGAATTTGGATCAAATGACATAAAATAAGATGAACAAATGATGAACAATGAAGAACACTCATAAAAACCTCACTTTGATCTCTTTGATTTGCATCAGATTGACAATAAGTGATAAGACCCCAAATCTAGCTCATACAAGCTTAACAAAACCCTAATTGCACTTTACTATTTATAACCTGATGACACTTTGGACTAATGACACTTAGGACCCTAGACTATAAAATAAAACATGAAAATTAGGAAAATACAATTAAAACGTACTCATAAAATACTAAATCTAATTAAATATATTTTGTTGACACAAAATAGATTTATTAACTATTAAACCCGTAATCTTTTACGTCTTCAACGTCTTGTCTCTAATCTTCGTCCCGAACGCGTCGTCTTGACTTTTGCGTTGACTTTGACTGTTGACTCTTGTTGACTTTGACTGTGTTGATAATATTAGACTACAATTCAGGTCCAACATCAACTATCCAATATATCCTAAGATACAAGTGGTGGTTCTAAATTTAGTTCTATGACTCAAACGCACAAGTTCACTTCGTTATTAGAAAAGTTCCTCTCGTACCCTTTTTCTAACAACTAGATAAACTAGACACGCTCACTAATCCCCACTTCACAGGTCTTGAATTAGGTAGGACAAATGAGTCTATTGAAATCCTAGTTAACTTCCTATGGTTCCTACGTATAGAAAATCATTCAATACACGAAAACAAAAGTTAACGATTTTGATACGTAACCATACACAAAAAAACATTTGCAAAGCTACGTAAGGCAATTAAACAAGTCAACACAATTTACTCATTCATACAAACACACCATAGAACATAAATATCGAACCTTTTATAAATTTACCAAAACTCGTTTCATCAAGCAGCCAGGATCCAAACTTTAGTCAAATAATCATCACCAATAGCAAACAACCTAGGTAACTAATGAGTTTATCTCATAATTAAACTTGAAAACATAAAATAAATCATGTTCAACATGTTCATGAGTATAAAACACAAAGAGTTAAGAAAAATCATGTAAATCACAAACGGGTCGGATGAAAACTACTCGATTACGACCCCCAACACTTGATTCTTTGCTCCAAACTTGAAACCATTGCTCCAAATCGTCCTTTGCAACTTCTCAATCCGTCCCCCAAAGCCGTCTCGCCCCTTTTGCTTTTAAAGATAGTTCAACTAGGGAAAAAACAAAGCTTCGGCGATAACTCAGGTAGGTGGCGGTATCGCGTCGTGCTCTCCATTAGGTGCCCATTTTAACAGAAACTTCGTCAAGTTGTTTCGTGTCCCATTTTCAGCTCGTAACTCCGTTTCACATCCCGTTTTTTCCTACGATCTTCCTTTAAAGAGTTGTTTTCAACATTTCTTTCACTTGAGACCTACAAAATAATCATGAATAGATAAATGATAAAACTTAAAGAAAAACTATACAAAAGACTCGAAAACGGATACAAACTCTACACTGGAAATATGTATAGTTTACACTATATCAAATATCCCAACACTTAACCTTTTTCGTCCCTGAAAAAGCATGCATATAGAATCATAATTAAGTAAGGCTTTCAATATTTTTTAAGATAAACAGTTAAAGTACAAAACCACAAACAATAAATGAATCAGACAAACAATGGTGCATTTAATTAAACACCCTAACACTAGCTAATCAAGTCTCCCCTCGTGTTTAATTTAGTTTAATGAAATCAATCATCTACAGGATCTCACACATAGGAATAATAAGTCAGCCCGATTAAATTATTGATTGACGAGAAACAGGCTAAACCATAAAGAGTTTTCTACCAGAACAACCTAAAGAACTTAATTAAGTAAAGAACTAGTGTCAAATTAGGATGAACATTGGATGGATGATACTTACGGGTATAGACTGTTTTTATTCTTTTTTTTTCTAAAACAAGATCACCTCACCTAGGGGTGTCGGCTCCTAGTCGCTATCCCAAAGGTAGAGCACATGAGGTCTTGGATTACTTGTTTTTTTTTTTTTTTTTCATTTGGCTACATTAAGCTCTTTTATTCAAGTTGCTACTTTGAGCACTTTCAGTCTATACCCTGTAAACATTGTATGCAGAGCGTCACTTCTTTCATAAGAAGCATGCTATAAATCCTACTATGGCACTCACCGTTAAGTAATTTAAGTTCTAAAGCCTAAACTGGTGGCTAGTGTTATTTAGTGTAAGGTCTTCCTATTTCTCCTAAGATGACGACCCACGAGATTATGACAGCAAAGGTTCAATTAATACACTAGGGAAACCATCTTAGCCAATTGGGTTACCAAACGTTTACCATTTGACTCATCCTTTTTCAAAAACCACAACTTATTTTACTTATTGAAAAGCCAAAGTTAATTGCTATCATTTTCCATTTAAAGTGCACAACTTAAACAAAGACATTTTTTTAAAATTTTCAAAAAAATTTTTGGATTATTAAGACTCTATATGGACTCAAATTAAAACTAAAAACAAGCAAAATACTCAAACGACTGTTTCATATCCCCACACTTAAACTCTACATTGTCCTCAATGTAGAAATGGACAAACCCTCTAAATAAAATAAAGCAGAAATCAAAGACTAAAAGGGCAAAATGGAAAGGACTTAGCTGGTATTTTAAAACGCATAAGCTCCATTATCTTCAGTCTATTCCATAGCTTCGATCATATAGCATTTTAGTCGCGATCAAGCTTGACACCGACACTCTCGAGTTGCATCATCATCTTTACAAATCCAAACTCACCCGAATGGAGATTGAGTGCGGGTGGTGATCATCCAAACCTGCAAAAACAAAAACACAAATACCCGAGCATAAAACTGACTCGACACAAAAATAAAAACTCACAAATAAAAATAAAATAAAATAATAGATAAAAATGAAAAAAATGCAAATACGTATACAAACTCTACACTAAAGATATCATCCGAAAACTCTCGACCTTTGACCTAATCAGGAGGCTTCTCCTTAATCCTCATTGGTACCGCTTCTACCCTGAACAGTACACCAACTACCATAAATATATAAAAATCATTAAAGCTCAGACATCTATCATCGACCTCTGTTGGTTCGATCCACCAACACTTAAACTTGCTAGGCCTAAAAATCACTCATAACAAATATCCTAGCAATCTCTCTCCCATATAGGTCCTCACACTTAGGGTTTCCATCATCCTCAAATCATACTCATCTCATATCCCTTGTATCTTCTTACGTGGGGGCCTAATCTTAGAAGGTGAATCAGCATAGCCCTCTACATAATGATAACCACTAACAGAAATGGGCTCAGGCAATGTGATCTCTACTGGTATGTCAGGTGGTATATCATATAACACTATCTCATCCTATAACATCCCCACACTTGGGGTTTCATCTGTCTCTACCTTTAAGGGAGTGAAAATGTCCTTAAAATAATCTCCAACCTCATTATCTCCCATCATCATGGACATCATCATTCCTAAACTTGATGACTCCATCATCTCCCTCTCTAACTCAGTCATCCAATCATGGGGATCCTCTATCACCTCTAATATACTATCATCGCTAACCTTAGGTATGGAATTTTCAACCTCACTCTCGCTCTCATCCCCACTAAAAAAACCCTCCTAAACATGGTCGGTCGCATAAATCGATGTCACGGGGCTAGGATGGGGTTTAGCCTCCTGCGGAACAAGAGGTGGGACTACGATGTCCATTAAAGTCTCTAGTTCAGGTGCATCAATTACCTCAGGCTCCTTTTCCCACGAAGCTTCAATAGCATCAAAATAAGCATGCCAATCAACCTCTCTAACCTCTTCTGGTGATAGAATGTAACAAACTGTGTTGTCAGGAATTTTCTTTCCAATTGGAATAACGGGAGCAAAAACAGTCTCTACAATCTCTCTCTCCTCTTCAACGCAATCGCCTAAGGAACAATCTTGAGGATCACCTATGAAACTATGCTCTCTTAGGTGCTCATCCTCACAAGAACCACCACAATCACGATCTTCTTGAGCAGGAGGTGGGACTTGTGCGAGATCTTGTGGAACCGTGTCATCCGTTATTGTCTCATTCTCCTAATTCATTCTCCTACCCTATGAATATCCCTTCCAAATCATGAACGAGACGGTTTGAATCCATATGTTCGATTAAGACTCCAGTGGAACTTCGGTAAGCTGTTAAGTTCCCCATTTGGTCAATCATTAACACCGCATTCCTTACTGGAAGTGTAGGGTGTAACATATGATTTTTCGGAAAGCGTGGTCAATGGGGTCTACTTGGTATCCTAGTTAAAGATTCTATTACCTTATTACCATGTTGTGGGTATATCATCTTTTAAAGTAGCAGGTGAAAAAGACAAAAGGAAACAAAAAAAATTGATAAGCTAGACTAAATTAACTAATTACTCAAACTAGATAAAACCTAACGACCAATATACGCCTAGACACTAGACTCGGAAACGCATAATAGAAAACTGACTCGAGAAACACCAAAAACTTACGAAAAAGAACCCTAAATTACCAACAAAAACCTACTAAAAGCAAGTAATGACTTAACAATCATACTAAAAACTTAGGATTCTAAAAACTAAGTAACGACAAAAGAAAAGACAAGAAAAACAAATAAAACAGGTATACAAACAAATTAAACTAATCAAAGTTAGTTTCGCTATCGCCAAGTGTCCCCGGTAACGGCGCCAAAAACTTGATGTATTAAAATGGTCTATATAAATTAATAAATAAAACCTAATCTAGACACTCTAATTTATTCATAATTTACCCTAACTATACCACACTAGGCAAGTATACCTGACGTGAAATAGTACAATTAATGGTAGACCAGGTATTGAACTCTAGAGACACAAATGATAACGGAATTAACTTAGCAAAAGATTTGTTTGAAAAGATTTAAACTTTTTTGGAGAACAAATAAATAGAACGAAAATTAAATTCAAATACTTAACTAAAGTTAACGAAATAAAAGCTTTAAAGACTTGATTCAAATTTTGGGAAAAACGTTACCTAGGTTGTTACTTATGGTGAACAATTATTGATTAAGCGTTAGATCTGGTTGTTGAAACGAAACTAGGATCATGAAAAACTAACTCTAAGGAATTCCTAAGAATCCTAGACCATTATCCGGGTGTGACCTTTTGGTTATCTGAAGCGTTGGTTAAGCTCACTAGTTAGTTAAATCACCTCTCGGTTCCTTTAATAGTAATTAAAGACCCTATGTTCGGCTCCCCTCTCAGTTTCACCGATCCAATATATCCTAAGATACAAGGGGTGGTTCTAAATTTAGTTCTATAACTCAAACGTTCAAGTTCACTTCGTTTTTAGATATGTTCCTCTCGTACCCTTTTTCTAACGACTAGAAAAACTAGACACGCTGACTAATGCTCACTTCTCAAGTCTTGAATTAGGTAGGACAAATGAGTCTATTGAAATCTTAGTTAACTTCCTAGGTTCCTAGGTCTAAAAAACCAATCAATACACGAAAAAAAAAAAGTTAACGATTTTGATACACAAAAAACATTTGCAAAGCTACGTAAGGCTAACAAGTCATCACAATTTACTCATTCATATAAACACACCATAGAACATAAAAATCGAACCTTTTATAAAATTACCAAAACTCGTTTCATCAAGCAACCAAGATCCAAACTTTAGTCAAATAATCATCACCAATAGCAAACAACCTAGGTAACTAATGAGTTTAGCTCATAATTAAACTTGAAAACATAAAATAAATCATGTTCAACATGTTCATGAGAGTAAAACACGAAGAGTTAAGAAACAAACTGGTCGGATGAAAACTACCCGATTACGACCTCCAATACTTGATTCTTTGCTCCAAACTCGAAACCCTTGCTCCAGATCGTCCTTTGCAGCCTCTCAATTCGTCCCCCAAAGCCGTCTCGCCCCTTTTTCTTTTAAAGATAGTTCAACTAAGGCAAAAACAAAGCTTCAACGATAATTAAGGGTGGTGTCGATACCGCGGCGTGCTCTCCATTAGGTGGCGGTACCGCCACCTACCCATTTTAACAGAAACTTCGTCAACTTGTTTCGTGTCCCATTTTCAGCTCGTAACTTCGTTTCGCGTCTCGTTTTTTCCTATGATTTTTCTTTCAAAGAGCTGTTTTCAACATTTCTTTCACTTGAGACGTACAAAGTACTCATGAATCAATAGTAGATAAAACTTAAAGAAAGACTATACAAAAGACTCGAAACGGATATAATCTCTACACTGGAAATACGGATAGTTTACACTATATTAAATGGACAACACATCTATACCTTGTGTATATATGTTGCAACACTTCAATGAACAAAACACTCTCAGTTCTTGGCTCTTGCACTCCACTCTCAAAACAGACACATACACACTCCCAATCCTCTCTACTCATCTTAAGCATTTTCTAACCTTAAACATTTAGGCTAATAACCGAATCATAACCTGGACTTAGAGACACCTTTACTACCATCCTTTTCATAATCTTGTTGTAGCAACACATGTGATATTTGCTTAGAAAAAAAATGCACATTAGCATCATCATGTATACCTTATAAATTCATGTTCATACATTATAGAATCCCAAAAACTCATTATCTACATAACATGTTGTTTTTAGAAATTATGCACTCAACTCTTTTGTGTTTTATTGTTCTATAAATGGTTAGAAAAAACAATGTTTTGTTTAGTGTTTGTAGAATGGTTGTAATAGTTAGTATGTTGACAGTCTTTTTATGTGAATGCTACCATTTTTATATATATATATAAACACAATGTAACGTTATAACCTTTTAAAAATACTAGCAGGAAATCTGCGTGATGATGCGGCGTCAACAATTAACAATGCGATTCCTTGTTATGTTAGTTTATCAATTTTGTCGTGATATATGAACGCACGTATACATCTAATCGTATTGATAATCAAATTCGTAAAGAAAGCATTTGAAAAATGAAATCTCTTGTAATAGTCTAATTTTCATCTAATAATATAAAAAGCCTAACGCACATTAAAGTTTAGCGCGTATTTATCATGTTTTGGTTATACTGATTACTCTTGTCGAAAATGTTTAACCAAAAAATATGAGTTGGATTTTAGTCTCATGGGTTATATTGTACATAGAAGCTTTACTAGTTGGAAACCCGCGCGATGCTGCGACAATGAATATTTAAAACACAATACTCACGTTTGTTAGTTTATCAGTACTCTCGTAATCATTCATCAACGAAAGATCTAAATCAAAATCCCTTAAAGGTTAAAAATTGACAAATTGATGCTATGTAAGCTAAAGTTACCTAAAAAGTCAATCAGTCTATTGGAGGAAATAATTTCTATGACAACAGAAATATGAATTTAGCAATAGATGATCTTCTACAAAACTAAAAAATCCCAAGGACATAATTTTTAACCTCATTGTTAAACTACACATCAATACTGAATTTGAAAACTATATAAACTGTAAGCAAACGACTTAACAAAAGATTAAGTTACATAAATATTCAGCCACTTATAATCCAAAAAATTAAGTTACATAAATTTCCTAACCTCATAGAAAACAACTTAACAAAAGATACTTAATGAGCTAGTTAAAAAGGATTTAGTAAGAATAAAAAGTTTCCAGCTTAAATGAATATCAAGTAACAAATTAAAATGGGTTATTGATTTGACTACTATTTAAGCATTATGCATTCCATATCATGATCCACATACCAAACATGCAAGTAATCAGAAACATCTCCATTTAAATTTACTTGATCCAATAATCCAATAGTTTCATATGTACCATCATCATAATATTACATTCATCATAATATTACATTCATCATTATATGATTGCCAAGCAAACCCGGTTGGTTGAGAAGTCATTTAATCAGTATGGTAGTAACACATACATGTTAATCATAGTACTTAATGATGCGATTTAAGCATATGTATGTAGACTTTTATAGCTCATTGTAGATCTTTCAAGTGTATATAGTTAGCTTCCCTTTCTAGTCCTACAAATCAAATAATAAATCTTCATGATATAACATATCGAGATTGTGGAAATAAACATGTTTATGGGTAAAGAAACATAAAGACAATTCCATTTTGGGAAATGATGCCTTCAAAATGATTGAATGCGTTTATTGCTTGAAATGTACCACAGATGGAGTAAATTTAGGTTGTAATTCAACCCATTTGATAAATAACAGCCCGAATTGAAAGCATATATTGTGTGGGTTTTATAGGTCATAGCTAAAAAATAGAAGCAGGCAATGAATGGTATAAATACCAATGATATGCTATGTGTTTCAATATATTAAAATCATTCCATTGATCCTCTTCAAACTCATTTTAGTCTCACTTAGCATAGTTTACTCACAAAAAAAGCCAGATGAAGAAGTAAAAAAAGAAACATGGCAGCAGCTATTGTGTGCATTAGTAGAAGAACAGAGGATTGACATACTTATTTTCAGATTTTGTTTTTTATTTACCATCACTTGATGCAACTTAATATCAGATAACTCATTTGAGCAGAATAATAGAAGATAGTAAAGGCTCAAGGTTCTTACCTTAACACCAAGTAAAGGAAATGAATCGAAGGTACAAAACTTGATCAGGTGGAACAGTTTTCCACGGCAGCATAGTGGCTGTATGTATAGAGTTTCGGAATAAATCCCAGAGATGTAATATCCTTACGTGCCTGATTACACATTAAATATCTTAATAGTAACATGAATAAATCAATAACGCAAATCAACAACCTTTAAAACTATTTTAAAAATTGGAACATCAAAGCTTTAGAACAAATAACCATTCGGAATGATTACATTGATCAAATATACCATACAATGGATAAAATTTTACCTTAAAATTGAAGAAGAATTAAAAGTGAACTAACACCACTACATAGATTATATAAAAAAACAAATGACCGCAAAGCAGCACAAAAAAACATATCTTACTCTAGCATAAATAAATTGAGTTCAAAGTGCTTTTATAGGAGCTTATATAACAATTAACGTGGTATAGTTAATGACTAACATGTGGAGTGAAAAGTACTAAAGGTAACAAAAATCGTCCCTAACACTAAGATACCTAGATTAGATAAGAAAATGTTTAACTATTGTTGTAGCCCGTAACAACGTTGCTGAAAGCATTCCCTCCTACTTGGTTCAATGTTGACCCGGGTGTTCCAAATGACTTTGTTGTAGCCCCTTAAAAGACCTTTTGAACCCATCACAAACTGAGAAAAACCACTTGTAACCACATACCGGTGTTCCAAATGCTGACCTGGGTGTTCCAAAATGCTGGACTATCAATAGAAACGCAGTTTGGGTTCTGTTAAATGCCGAGGTGAACACAAATTTAATGCAAACAACAAATAATAAGTGAGAAATGTGACCAACTAAATGAACACAGATCATATATCAGCATGTAATTCAGGTCATGAAACAAATCATTCGGGTCAAGAAACAACAGGTTGTAGATTGTAAAACAGGTTCAAAATTATTAACACAAATTCCATCTATAAGAGTTAGAAATGGTTTGAACAATTTCCTTCAAATTCCTTAACACAAATTCATACCAGGCTGCATAAAGCATACAATTACTCAAGAATCAGCTTAACGACCGCACACTGCAAACTGTTATATATTATGATGAATAATCTTAAACGGGTAAAAAACAACACACAACAAAAACTATACGGCACACAACAAAAACACCTACAAATATTAACCCCCCACCCCCTTCCACAGACACACACATTCATACAACATATATAACACACTCACAACCATATTTCGTAAATGATAGTAACCATTAAAATAAATAGTAAAATTATATATTATTAAAAATCTTACTATAATCCTCAACTTCTTCTGGATTACAGGGCTGGTGAATCTTCATCATGCATGCTTAAGTTTCTCTATATTGTAATAAAGTTGTGTTTCATACCTTATCTGGAGCATTTTCATTCAAATAAAAAACCTATAACAACAACCACAACAACAACAAATCACAAACCAGTTCAAAAATAGAGATATGTGTATAAATGTCAAATGTTCACCATATGGAGCATATATATGTAACCTAATTTTTGTTTAGAAGTTTTTGGTAGCTAACTAAAAGCACTCCACCGATCAAATGTTTTCCTACACCGATCAAATGCATCATGCCCATCAGCCCAACTCAAAATGTTTCTTCACTACACATTCAATAGAACTTTAGATCAGTCTTGGTTCAAATAAAAAACTAAACCAAATTATACATAAAAAGAAATAGAAAGGCCGAAATGTGCATAATAAAACTTCAGATATTGTAAATCATAATCCGAAGGTCACCTAATAAGCACAGTGAAGAAATAATAAAGAGGTTAAGTTATAGGCTTTGTAATATGAATGGTTCAAAATATAACAAATATGTAGCTCATTTGGGAACTGGACCAATAGCAAACAATAGATCATTAGCTCTTTTTTTCAAATGAAACTCTTTGCAAACAATTTTCATCACTTACAGAACCTTTTAAAAATGATTCTAGTAATCTAAAACCAACTTACATAACCTTTTAAAAAAAGATACAACCATATAGCAAGGTAAGTTAACCGAAAAGGCCCTTAGTTCTCACAAAACCAAATTGAAATATCAAATAAACAACAAGGGTCGGACCAGCGTTTTGCATATCATTGATATAAAAACCAGACAATTAAGTTGTGTTCACGTAGATGGATCAGCCTTGAAAACAACTATATAGAATTGGAGAAAATAAGAAAAAGACTAAACTAATTAGCACAATATAAAATAAATATTTTATTACCTGTATTTCTTTTGAGATTTTATCCTCCCTTTCTCATGAAATCTAAAAACAGATATTCTGCTACTTACAATTATACCCTCATGGTCCAGAATCTGCAACAAATTATAGCATTGATGAAATACTAAAACAAATCATTTCACACCCAATAATGACCATCAACTCGCAAAAATAAAGTTCATAAAGTACTCTATCAAAGCATGCCAATATTCAAAAGGTTATCATTCTGCAGTGTATCAAACATATACCACAATTGTTAATCATGTAGAGGATTCCTAATTTCATAAAAGTATATAACTGAAGCATCAATGCAAACTAAAATGGTAACAATTTATTAAAAACTGCCAATGTTAAACTAATAAACTTAATGAGCTAATATCCTATGTTTTAAACTTGAGAACCAATCAACTATTTAAAAAACAATAGTGTAAACCACTCAAAGTGTCGATTTAATGAACGACAACCTAGGTACCTGCAAAAATAAAATGTTAACCATCCATAATCAGTTGTCCAAGCTAAAAAGGACGACAAAACAAAACGATAGTGATTTTGTATAAAGTCAGTTTTAATGATATGCTTGACGTTTACCTTGAAGGATCTTAATAAAAGACAGCCGCTTAGAAACGAAGTTCACCCCTTGTTTCAACCAACTACCTGTGTAAAAACATATTGATTAGGCGTTATAAAATATATGGCACAAAGAAAATCCATGACTACAACATTTAGCAACAAAATATGATATATAAAAGTACCAAACATTGAGTAGAACCGAAACAAATCTTGAATTAGAGAAGCACGATGGGGAGGAGGGGTTGCAGGGTCAACCCAATCCGCGTTCTTAATCAGGTGACCTCTTATAGAAGTCAAGTTTCCAAAAAAATCTGATAATTTTCTTGCACCTACAAAACATGATGCGAGCAGCGATTTAATCTAAAACACCAAAACATCTAAAAGATAAGCAATACCTACAAAAACTGACAAACACAAGATTAAAAAAAATTCGTATGGAAGAAAACGAAGTTGTGATTATTGAATGAAATCAGATATACGATAATCTAACCTTGATTGTTCTGAGTTGTGCCTTCCATCATCACAGAGAGCATCAAGTTGTGGCTTCCATCCTCCAAATCGTCGGCACCAACATCAGATCTGATAACCACCATCGCCGCCCCTATCACGAATGTGTCGCCATAAAGCAGCGATTTGATGTTGCTGCTGCTACAATGTACAAGCGATGAATCTAGGGCTATTAGAATTAAATGGATGATATGGGATAAGCGAGAGTGAGAACATACAGATTCAAAGAAGAATGAGGGAGGAGAATGATCAGGGAGGCGGCTCTAGGGTTTGAATTTAACGGAAGTGAGATATTTATAGTGTTGAAAATTAAGGAAAATGTTAAATTACTATTCTGTCCATCTTAAATGTTTTATAATGTAGTATAGATGTGGTAGTATCATGGTTGTCAATAGCGATGATAGTGGTCGCTATCGCGTGCTACATAGCGATGGGGTAGTTGGTCGCTATTTACATTTAGCAACCAAATAGAGACACTATCATTTTTTTGTTTGTTTTTGTTTTTTATAAATATGAATAAAAAATGTAAGGGTTTATCTGTTTATTTTCCACATTTCATGTATACAACAAAGAAACCCTTCACCTCCATCCACCACAATTGAGAAGATGATGAAATTGATAAGAAATATGAAAAAACAAGTAGATTTTAAAGCTTACTTGGGATAAAAATGAAGATATGCAATGAAGATGAAGAAGGCTTCAATTTTACAGCAGAAAAAGATAAATTATATGATTTAGCTTACTTGGGATAAAAATGATTTAGCTGCTGCTTATAAGGTTTTAGGGTTTTAGGGATTTGAAATTTTGATAATAGTGGCTGTTTATAAGATTTAAGGTTTTAGGAAATTAGGGTTACATATTTACTTTTACAAAGTGACATATTACACCCTTAATATTTATCTTTTTATCATATTTGACCTAAAACTTATTCTAGTATGTCCATATCAAGTAGAAAAAGATAAATTATATTAAATACTATATATAATTAATTTAAAAAAAGTTCTTTTATGTTATCGCTAAACACAAATAGCGTCCGCTATTTATCGCTATTCGGGCGTAGCATATAGGTGACTCGTCGCTATTTACAGCTATTCACTATTGACAACTATGGGTAGTACATTTACCTTATGCTTCAATAGTTTATACTTTTTCCAACATCAAGGAGATGGGTAAATGACCATTTTGCTCATCCAATTTATATATTAATGTAGTATAGATTTGGATGCTATACAAAAGTTAAATATTTTGGGTACAAAGGTTATGCTGAATCAAGCACAAAAGACGATCGACATAACCTTTTCCATCGTAAGTAGACATTCAAATCAACGTTCTCAAGTAGAAAAAAATATAAAAACATGACCAACTTTATGTATTAAGGACACTGTGACAACCCGTAAATTATGGTTAATATCGTTAACTCATTTTCGCTCTTTACCCATTTAACTACTTAGTATCAATTGCTCGCTAATTTTTGTATATAAGATCATATAATGTTTAGGGGTATGTTTTGTAATTTATGAAAGTTAATTTAGTAACCATGGAACTAACTAAATAACTACATAAAATAAAGGGGTGCAACTTGTAAATCTAATAATTATAACCCAACCCTACATAATCACCCGACCCCATCACCATCTTCGTATTTTTTTTCTTCTCTGGCAACGGCGGGATCGCACAACACACACCACATAATCGGCGACACATTCATAACCCTCTCGTCTCTTGTTGTTCACCTCGGCCAAGGAGACGCACGAGTAGCAGCAACAGTAGCACCTTTCTCTCTCGTCATCCTTAACTCGCCGGAAATAAGAAAACAGCCGCCACCCCCATCGCGCAGCAGCCTTTTGCAACTGGTTTTCCGGCCTCCTGAAAGTCCGAATACCCCCTTCGCCGTACCAGTAGCCTCCCCGCACTCCACTCGATAACCGGTACGTGTCCATCGTGTACTCTTGCTATTTATCTAGTTACGGTTTCGTTTTCGGTTCGGTTCAGTTCGTTACGGGTTACGACTCAGTTGCGGTTCAATCCAAATGGTATGATGATTAGTATATAGGTGTATGTGTGCTGCTGTGTATGTATAAACTAAAAGGAAATCGCACGGGATGTATGTATATGTGGTAGTGTTGTGTATGTGCTGTGTATGTATATATGTATATATGATCATGATGTCTAGCCTTTATATATTTGTGTGTGTATCTTGTCTTACTATATGTATGTAATGACCGGAAGATAAATTGGTGAAAGTGGTATGATGATGAAGACGATGGTAGAAAGATGTACGTGGTATGTGTGTATAGTCTACGTTTCTTTATGTATGAAATCTATGTTTATATATATGGTATGTAATATGTGGTTGTGTGTGTATGTAATCCGCGTGTGTGTATGTATGAGATCGAGTTGTGAATATGAAAAGGAGTGTCTTTCGTTTTAGGTAATTATATAATTGTGTGTATGTGTATATTTTACATTGCGTGCAAGTGAGTACATATATGAATGGATAAATGAATGAATAAACGGTTTATATGGTATGTGTAATATAAAAACAGATTTTCCATGTGTATAAATATGTGTACAAATAAATCATCATCCTACATTTCAATATATATTAAAGTGGTATGAATTGATACTAAAGGTGAAATGCTTATTTTATATATATGTGTTTGTAAATATGTGGCAAAATATAAATATATGTATTATTATGGGTTATGCGATGATGATGTGAGTCGGTTTGATTTATTGATAATGATGCATGAATTATGGTGCATATGAACCTAGAGAAATGCAAGTATTAAATTATAATGTGTAGTATATAAGTGTAATCTTGTATGGTGTGTAATGTGATATTGTCATCGTAAGAAGCAGAACCGAATACTCGAAACCCTAACGAATACCATACATATTATATATATATATATATATTACTTACATGTTTTTAGTTAATAATTAATAAGTAATTATTAAGCAGGTTGTAAGACGGTCTAGGTCTTTTGTTGCATTTGTGCTGTTACTTGCTATGCGCTCTAAAGGTGAGTTCTTTGCCCGCTTTTAAACCTTTTTCGGGGAGAAAACATACAAATATTTTACAATGCCTTCGGGCAAGATTTTAAACAGCCTTGGGCTGAGTTTTATACCTTCGGGTAGGGCCTTCGGGCAAGATTTTAAACAGCCTTGGGCTGAGGTTTACGCTTTCGGGCAGGGCCTTCGGGCAACGGTTTTGATAAAACAAAGTTCTATTGTCTTTACTGAGCATGATTCCACCCAACTCTAAAGTCCTTTCCTTTTTGTCGAGATTATTAATATACAGTGGGTATAACGGGGAAATTTGAGTAGTACTACGGGTTCGGCAGACCCCATCATGCTGGATTGGTTTCCAGGTGGTGCAAATTGTCCTTTAACTTTTGGTCACCCGTCGTGGTGGTAACAAGGCAACATTATCGTATCGTTCAGTTTAATCTCGACGTGCTCATGTAGTAAACGAGGTGGTCTAGCTAACCAGCAATAGTAATGATGTTTATCGGTTAAACGGTTTCAGTATTTTTATATACTCTTGTTACTTAAACTCATTGAACACACCAACATTATTTGTTGACTCGTTTTAGTATGTTTTCTCAGGTGGCTAGGAGCTGTGCACGTAGGACATATCATGCATGAGTCATTTTATTTTATTTTAAACAGTTATTTTACTTTGTTGGCTTTAATAAAAATAAATTCCGGTTTGTGCTAGACTATTGAGCACAGGTTTTATACTAGTATCGTGCTAGACTGTTGAGTACAAGTTTATTTAAGAAATGAGTTTGTTTGAAAGCTTCCGCTAAACTTTGAAGAATTTACATTTTTAATATCTTGGTTTTGGATAATTGTAAAATTAAACTTTTATTTAAATCAGTTGAGTCAGTGTTACTGTAACTAATGGCTTGAGATCCTGGTATGTCACGCGCCTAACGGATACCCCGTTTGTGGAAAATTGAAGGTGTGACAGACACTAAGTAAATGTTTGATTCATCAAGCTTAATGTAAAACGTAATGTAATGATCTATAATAATTTATGTTAGCTTCATTGACATGTCGACAACACAAAATACATGACCCGCTACGTATCATTTCTAGTTACATAAATAGTCTCTTAGAGTATAATAAAACAAGTTTGTAACTAACATAAACAACCCACAAATATGAAAAGACCAAGATGTTCTTGCATATAACATGAAAAACTAATAGAGTTAGTAATAGACCAATATAGTTAAAAAGATTAAAATGTTAAGGGCTTATTTGAAAGAAGGTTTATTCTTGGGTCAAAAGCTTTAAAATAATCAAACCGCATGGTTAAAAATAGTACTTAACAAAAAAAAAAGCTAACGATCAGAATAGTTAGAAAATGAAACCTTAGGGACTAATTTATCAATATATATATATGAGTTTGAAACTGTTTTAAATATCACATTTTATTCTCTGCCGGTCTCAACTAACAAATTGACTTGTAATGATCCCAATTTTATCACGTTAGCAACCAACAGTCGTTAAAAAACTTTTATGCTAAGTTTTTTTTCGAAATCCAGACCGCGTTTTAAGGCTTTTAATTGGAAGGAAAGTACGAGTCGCTTTATGTAATAATCATCCCGAAACGACACTCCGAATGCCAAATGTTTTACATTCGATTGAAGCACCATTAAGTTTAAACACCATATTGAAGCAACGTTTCGTCGTTCGGAGTGTTATATTAATGTCACTTTAACGGGGGTCTGTTGGCTGCCAAAATAATTTATTATTGAAGCATTATTTCGTCGTTTGAAGAGTTGTTTCAAAGTAACTTTATCCGCAGAGACTGAAAGATGATAGCTTGAACGACTTAAAACAATATCATTTATAAAAGATTTATTTATTTTTTTAGCTAAAAATGTTAAATATCAAACCAAAGGGGTGCACACAACCCCCTCATGTTTCAAACATTACAGTGAGGAAAGTTGGTTGAAAAAGTTATTGATCTGAAAAATAATGTGGAAGCAGGCACAATCTCTGTTCGCAGATGATGAAGAAGAAGATGAAGAATATCTGTTGGACGAAACCGACGGTCTCTGTTCTTTATCTCCCACACAGGTATTATAATTATTATTATTACTATTACTATACCTTTCAGAAATTAACCCTTGATCATACATCGTCACTATTTGTTTATTTGATGCAGAGATTATATGCCTTCGGTGCCTGTTCATTAGCTGGCCTCGTCTGTATGCTCCTGGTATTTTCTCTATCAACTATTGGTCATTGATCAAATTACGGTTAGGGTTAGGGTTAGGGTTATATACACTGTGCATTTTTCTTCTGTGAGTATCAAATACTCCTTTTTGGGCATCTGCTCTACAATAACAACAACTCTTCACAAACTATGATTTTTGGGCAATCAGTGTTTTGACTTATGATACTTACAATCGACGTTTAACATCATCTATCTGAATGGTTGTTTTGCAGTCAACGGTTGTGTTTGCTATACCAATAAAGTTTGCTGTGTTGTTTACCTTTGGCAACTTGTTAGCTATTGGAAGGTGAGTTTCAGTTTGTTAATTCAGTAGCAGCATTTTACTTATCTTTTGGGTCTAAATTTCTAGTTCAATGTCCTGATATTGGAAACATGTTTACAATTTTGCCTGAGAACATCAGTTTATGCTAAATGATTTTCAAATTTATGATCCCACCTAAGGACATGTTTTTATGTATATATATATGTTATATACTCCCTGACCTTATCAAAATCAAAACTGCAATTATTTTGACTCTACACAAAGATTAACTAGCATTTTTAACTGATGACCTAAGGATCTAGTCAGGGCCGTCTCTACAAGCTTAACAAGTAATCTATTTGCTTTAGACCCCCACCATTTAAGGGCCCCCAAATTAGTAGCACACCGTAATACCGTATTATTAATATGAAATTTTCTGTGCTACGTGATTAAATATAGAAGCATATTTCTACTTCTATGCTAATACTTACAAGTTCAAATACTACAAATTTTGATGAAAATCTTATTAAACTTGAACATATAAATTTATACGAGCAAATAAACATAAACATTTTAGTTATCGGTCTCTAGCCTGAATAAAAAAGTTTATATTATTTTTTCAGAAAAAAGCCCCACTTTTATAGTTCTATTGAGGCCCCTTAAAACGTTGAGACGGCCTTGGATCTCGTTGATCAAGTAAAAGGTATAAAGGATTTGAAATGATAAGAAATGGAAAGCAATAGGGTGTCAATCGTATCAGGTTGGCGGTTTGTGGGTTGCACAGCAAAGAAACGGCAGATATATAATTTGTGTTGTAGGCATCAACCTTAAAAACTATAGTGACACACTCAAATTTGTGCATCCCTAACGCAACTCGTTTATCTAAACGAGTCAAGCGGACTGGCTAGTTGTAAACTGTTTGACAGTTTGTACATGGATTGTAAATGTGGTAAATAGGATGGTGGGTGGTAATAAATGGGCTTTAATAGGTTGACCTGTGAAATTAAACAGGTTAAACAAATCAACTCAAACACTACATGTTTATTAAACAAGTTAAATATGACAACCTAAAGCCGTTTAAACAAAAACAAGATATGGTAACCTAAAACTTGATAATTTTCGTGTTGTGTTTTACGTTGGTCAAAAGTCGACACCCCTCAAAATATGTGATCTTGTATCCCCTACAAAATGCCAAAAAAGAAATCTGCACATTCGAAAATGTGATTTTTTTGTATTTGCTTTCTCTCTAAACCTTTTCTCTTTTGTTTTTTCACAGCACAGCTTTCCTTATGGGAGCCACACGACAACTACAAATGATGTTTGACCCAGTGCGTATGTATGCCACAACTATTTATATTGGGTTCGTTGTTCTAGCTCTCATTTGTGCTCTTTGGGTAAGAAACCAAACCCATTTGACCCATGTTTTTTGTAAACCATTTATTTGATTTTAGCCATCCAACCTGTTAGATTATGAACTTTTGATATAACCTTTCTTTTGGCGTTCATTTGCAGATTCACAGCATGTTGTTAACCATCATCGCCATACTATGTGAGATTTGCGCACTTATCTGGTAAGTTTACTAGAGTAACTTACATGTGGACGCAATAAATTTTAGTACCAAAACGTAATATGTATAGAATCTATCTCAGGTACAGTTTAAGCTACATACCTTTTGCTCGTGCAATCGTCTCAAAAGTTACCATCCGTTTATTTGATACGGAGGTTTAGGTAAAGGGACTCGAAGAAATGTTCATACTGATTGGGGAGAATTCAGCGAGTCATGGCTGTCATCTTCAACTAAATCTTTTTTCAATAGACGTCATTGGCTACCCCAATTATTGTTTGTACACATGACTTGTGATAATCGTTTATTTATTTTTTGATTGATTTTTGGCATTAAATTTCGTTTTGTTTGATGTGCGTGTTGAAATGATTTGATTTCAAAGAATGCGCTACAAAGTACATACATGTTCTAATGGATTTTTGAGTGGTAGACAAATTCAGTTGTTTAAAACCTGTAACATTAAATGATCCGAGAACAATTTGTTATCGAATTCGATCCGGGCCCTTATCCAGATCCGACCCAGGACCTGGCCGAAGTACTTAGGGGTGCACAACTCTACATGGTTTGATTTAAAAGGGGTAACTTTGTAGAAATGTAACAAAGTTTAAAAAGTGTTCCAATTAAATACCTTACACTTTGTTTGTCTCTATAAAATACCTGGAGTTTGATTTAATGTTTTAATAATATGTAATCATTAGGTTACCAAGTTACCATGATGATGTGTCATGTTTGGTATCACCAACTTCTATAGTATTCATAACTAAATACAAATACAAAAAAAAAACTAATGTTATGAAAATTATCTAGTGTATAATCAAACCATGCATTAGATTAATTAATGGATGTCAATTAAACCTTTGAAACCACTCTTTAACAAAATAAAGCTATGAGAATTGAATGCTAATTTGGAACTTGCAATCCACTGTAGGTATAATTATATTATGAGTCATTCGTTCGATATAAGAAACAATAATTTTAATTAATGGATGTCAATTATAAGAAATAATGTCAATTAATGGATGTCATTCGTTCGATTAGAGCTATATATCGGCTTGAATTTAAATTTATATATTAACTTAAAACACGTACCTATGAAGGATTGTTACTATGGACGATGAAGAAGATAGTTGACGGTAGGTTTCAATGAACAGAAGAAAGCTCTTTTAGTTATTCATGTTGATATTTAGGGTTTAAAAAAATTACCTGGCGACCTGGTAATTACATAGTATTAGAACACCAAATTAAACTTAAGGTACTATATAGAGACAAATAAAGTTAAAGGTATTTAATTGAAACACCTATTAAACTTGGTTACATTTGTGTGGCATATTCCCGATTTAAAATTGAGGGCAACAATTCAAATTGATCATTGGAGATTTAAAAATCCCTAATAAATGGGTTAAAGACAACAAATTGAAGTTCTGACCGTCAAGAACATGTGAGTTATTGAGTTCTTGTTCTACGTGGATAGTGAAATTAAGACAAAGCCAAACCGTTAGTAATGGTATAGTCTGATTCGGTTTTTGGTGATAAAAAACCTAAGCAAAGGGTTTGACTTGTAAACCGTAAAACTCAACTGACGCCCTTGCCTGATTTGACTAATACTTCATTTTAAAAAAATTAAAAAATTGGTTAGAGGGTAAAAACAGTAATTTATATTTTTTGGCTTTTATAATAAGTTAAATCGCGGATCGTGACCTTTATTTTAAAATTTTGCACTGCTTGGCTTTTATATAAATTTGTCACGTTTTTGGGCCTTTTGGTTAACGCCCGTTAATTTTTCTGGTTAAATCTCCTCATGTGCAATGCACATAAGGGTATTTTGGTCATTTTACTCATAAAGGACCACTATTGTAACATCTTCATCTTAATTTTCTTCTACATCGACATCGTCATCTTCATCATCATCTTCATCTTGCCCAAATCACAACCATCCCTTTACAACCACTACACCACCATCACTGTCGATCACCGATCATTTTCAGGCGAGATTTCTGGATCTGATATATAAGACAACACAGACTACACTGTCCATATATATAGGGATCCATTCAAATGAGAACACTTTTAACTTGAGAACAACTTAGGAACCGCTTAAACTGTTATATTTATTATAATATAAGTTGAACAAAATGCTTATAATTAACCTAATTTTAACATCTATTTAAAAAATATATGATTTGTGAAGTCGTTTGTTAAAATGCATATATGCACCCACATTACTTGTACGCAAACACACATTGTGGGTGCATATATGCATTCTAACAAACGACATCACGAATCATTTTTTTTTAAATAGATGTTAAAATTAGTTGAATTATAAGCATTTTATTCAATTTATATTACAAAAAATTCAACAGTTTGACTCCCTCTATGATTCGTTAAAGTTGTACTTTTTGTACTCAAGAGGTGTTCTCATTTGAGTGTCTCTCTCTCTCTATATATATATATATATCTACCTAATAAAACAAGGTTTTGGGGGGCAAATTTGGGCGGGAAAAATAAGGGGGAAGATTGGGGGGCAAAGATTTTAAAAACCGAAGTAATTTTAGAAACAATGGGAATTTAATTTTTCTGCTTCTTAGAATAAATGATATTTTGGTTGCAAAATCAACGTAATATTCAATAACTGAATATCAGATGGTGATTTTAAATCCTAACAGTTTTCAATATTGATTTTTATTATAATATTTTTGATTTTTACATCGTGTTTTCAATTGTGATTTCTTCATTCAATGGATCATTTATTTTATTCAGCTCGTGTGTCTACACGGTATTAAACCTAGTATATATATATATATATATGGAAAAGTTTAATGGGAAACCCCTTTGTTACCGGGGAACTAAGGAACACTTCTGGGCCATTAGATCATCTTAAATCAATTTTGGGTGGGGAACACCTACACCCTTCAATCTAGTGCATTGCATTTTAAAATGAAAATAAAAACAGTTGCGCAATAAGATGCCTCGAACCTGTGACCTGCGCTACAATCATTCGGCGTGTTTACCGCTGAACTAAATCATTATTATTATTATTATCATACGTTAACTGCTTTTTACTTGTTATATTTTTATTATTATTAATATTAATAATATTATTATTATTATTACTATTATTAATATTATTATTATTATTATTAATATTATTATTATTACTTATTATTATTATTATTATTATTATTATTATTATTATTATTACTACTACTACTATTATTACTATTATTAGATATAACTATAATATTGAAGGTCGGTGACACCGACACTTATCAACGGCCTATTTCAAAATATATTTTCTTTTCAAACTTTTATATGTTTATGATTTCGATCCCCCGACTTTGACAGTTTACGGTTTTGACCACTGGCTTTGACTTTTTATCGTATTTGTCCTTGATGACTTAGTTTATAATTTTGACATGTTATTCTAATTTGACATATTTTTTACTTTGCTCCCCGACTTTAACATATAAGTTGGATATTTCTTCGTCTTTTGATATGTGATTTTACACCGTAATGTACGGGACATGAAATTTTTTTTTTATCAACAAATTTGACAAAGTCATATACGAAAGACCCAGCCACCGTTTGCGCGACCTTTTCTTTACTTGAGTAAAGTAGTAATTATTATTTTTCTTACTATTATTATTATTATTATTATTGTATTTATCACTTTTTTAGAAATGTTGCAGTTTATAAATATTTACATAAAATGTGTCAACTCCTGGACCAGAACCCAGACCTTCAAGAGATGCAAAACCTCTCACCTTCCTTTTAACCACTAGACTAAAAGATCATTGGTTATTATTATTACTATTATTATAATTATTAGTATTCTTACTATTATTATTATTATTATTATTTTTATTATTATTATTACTACTACTATTATACTATTATTATTATTATCGTAATTATCGTAACTATTGTTATTATTGTTATTATTAGAGTTTAGGTTTTTTATTTACTAGGTTTAGTGTTTATGTTTAGTTTTTTTTCTTTTTTTTAGAGGGAAGGGGGGGGGGCACGTTTTATTCTTGAGGAGGGGTTTACGTTTACTCAAATGAGATGCGTATGTTCGTGGACAACGGAATGTGCACCATAAATTCTCTACATTGCACCTTAAAAGAGAAAAAAACACGAATAGTGGAGTCATTCGAACTTGTATACACATATTGGTGTTGTAGGATTATTTAATTTAAAGTGGTTTGTGATTACATGTGTTTGGATAGAATGCCAAATAAATCACATGTGGTAAACCACAAATCACATGTGTTATGTCACACACTCAATTTTCCACAAACGGGGTATCCGTTAGGCGTGTGACATACCAGGATCTCAAGCCATTAGTTACAGCAAACACTGACTCAACGTTTTAACAAAAGTTTAACTTTGACATTAACCCAAAACTCAAGGTATAAAAATGTAAGTTTTCAAAATTCAGCGGAAGCTTTCAACAAACCCATTGTTTAAATAAGCTTGTGCTCAACAGCTTAGCACAAAACCAACAAAACGTGTGCTCAATAGTCTAGCACGATACCAGTATAAAACCTGTGCTCAATAGCCTAGCACAATACTGAATTAAAACTGTGCTCAATAATCTAGCACAAAACCGACATTTATTTTAAATAAAACCAACAATGTAATAAAATGTACAAAATGAAATAAACGACTCATGCATGCCGTGTCCTAAGTGCACCACGTCCTAGCCACCTGAGAAAACATACTAAAAATGGTCAACACATGGTTGGTGAGCTCAATGAGATATTTAACAAAAGTATTTAAATATCAAAAACAGTTTAACTGATAAAGTTCATTTACTATTGCTGGTTTGCAAGACCACATCGCTTACTACATGAGCACGTTGAGATTAAACTGAACGTTGTGTTGTGCCTTACTGCCATCAAACCAGATGACCAAAAGTTCCAAGGACAATCTGCACCACCTGGAAACCAATCCAGCATGGTGGGGTTTGCCGAACTCGGTAGTACTACTCAAATTTCCCCGTTATACCCACTGTATATTAATAATCTCAACTAAAGGAAAGGACTTTTGTTGGAACGTTTATGCTCAAGTAAAATAAGCCATTAGACAATAGAAATTAGTTTATCAAAACAGTTGCCCGAAGGCCCTGCCCGAAGGCATAAAACGCAGCCCAAGGCCGTTTAGAATCTTGCCCGAAGGCCCTACCCGAAGGTATAAAAATGCAGCTCGAGGCCGTATAAAATAGTTTTGTATGTTTTCTCCCCGAAAGGATTTAAAAGCGGGCAAAGAGACTCACCTTTGAATGCACAGCAAAATATAGCAGCAAGAAAAAAATAACCTTATGCCACTCAACGACCTGCTTAATAATTAACTGTTAATTATTTATTATTTATATTTATGCGAACATATATATATACTTTTATACACATACTCATATAGCACATTTCATGCATCCTATCACTAGTTTTACTCGACTCACATTATCATCGTGTGACTCGTATATATACTTGTCATACTTGCACTTAATATCATGTATTTACACCATACAACCACCTAGCTTTACACGTTTAAACATTTATGCAATTCATGCTCAAAAATCTAAACACAAATAAACATATTGTTACTTACTATACTGGCATACATACATGTTTTTACTTCAAGTTTCTTGAGTTACACATGCATGTGTTCCCATATATACATAGCATGCACCCATACACATACCCACTAACCTCTCTACTCATAACCGTGTACTAAGATGCTTGTAATTTATATTCACACATACACGTCACCTACATCAATCAATATGCATTGCATACATACTTTATGTTAGACATTAATATATATACATGCATTGCATTTCATAGGCACAAATATATTCATCACTTCTGCCGCACACATACATATACAATAACGCATACCTACAGAACCGTACACACACACATATATATATTACGCATTCAATCGTGTTTCTAAACATTACAACTGCACAAACAAACCATGCATGACACCGAAACTCCTGAATTGAACTACAATAGTTTGAACATACTAGTATTCTTGCAGCTGTTATATACATATATACACGCACATACACCGCATATAATCAAAGCACGTACACAACACATACATAAATACGTTCGTTGATCCTGCTCAATTTGCATATATTCTTAACAGTACATAATCACATATGAATAATACACGTGATTGACCCGAAAAACAAACGATTCCGAACCGCAACTAACCGAATCAAACCGAAACTACACCTTGTCGAGATATATACGTACCGTAGAACGTGATTTCGGACACGAACAAAGTATTGATGGTGGGCGTCTGTAATGGTGATCTCCAGAGTTGCGGTTCTCTGCCGAACTCGGTTGATGCTCCGCACAACAATGGTAACGACGCCCAACGGTGGGACGGAATGAATCTGCCGCGATGCGAAACCGAAACCAGCGTTATATGGTGACGGCGATGGTGTTGTTGTGCGGCCGATTAGGGTATGTAGGGTGTGGGTTTTGATCGACTGTTTGAGAGGAAGAAGATGTCGGCGGCGACGTGGGGGACGGGGGTTGGTTTGGTTTAAATAAAATTGTAATTTACACTTTAGGCCCTTAAGTAATGTTTAGGTTATCTAAATTCAGTTTTTAAGTTAGTTGATTGTTTTAGATATTTGTAATTTAACCCCAAAACTTAATAAAACTTAATGGAATAGTTACAGAATATTTAACTGAGTTAACCTGAATTTACGGGGTGTCACATCATCCCCTTGTTAAAAGAATTTTCGTCCCGAAAATTACATCGCGCCATTGGTTGTTTGCAACGAAATAGAAAAGAAGAAAAGAAAATTTTTCAGGTTATCACATCATCCCATTGTTGAAAGAAATTTCGTCCCAAAATTTAACCATTAGCATTAGCATACGGCGTCAACGTTTTGAATAGTTAAGGGTGTTCGTACATTATTACATTTTATGCGTTCGGACGGAGCTTCGATTCAAATTTATTTATTTAAAAATTTTTTTCAACGATTTTTAATAATAAGAATCTTACTATGCTTGAGTGTTTTGAATTCTCGGCTAGGTTCACCAGTTCAACTAGCTCCTCAAAGAAAAGTAGTCATTCATCACTTTAAGTTATTAAGTGGCATGACGAGTGTCTCTCTAGAAGGCACTCAATTTGGTTGGAGAAACAATAACTATTGGACCAATCCTATGCAGGATTCAAAAGGTTCGATTTATCGTTGGTTTGATGAATTTTTCGAAGTTTTGGGAATTCTCCATTTGTAAAGGACAACTTATGTTTAGAATGTTTCAAAATACTGATGTCAATGAGCTTGAAGTTGTTATTCGGATATCCATGGATTGTATCTAAACTGAAGAATTATATATATTCTTATAAATCATTAAATAGACTCAACCGTGTGTAGGTACTCCAATTTATTAAAAGTAGTGTTGTCAAGACGCGGACATAATGAATGTCATAAAATTTCTAAGAATAGATGGAGAAGGATTACCAGAAGAGTCAATGTTACATGAGTTGTTCCTAGTTATGGAAGTACAATAAGTTTTATTGTTGATGAAATCTGAGTGTAACAGTTAGAAGTGTGCCGGGTGGCGGGGGTATATGATACACCCAACATTTTCTCATATAGAATGTTTTCAAGAATCTTTCTATTCGAATAGCAGATTAGTTCAACCATGTAGGTCTCCTAGGGTGATCTAACAATATTCCTTTTAAAATACGGGTTTTAGTTTACAAATGGATTAGATAAGAGTTCAAACAATAAGATGTTAGCAAATATTTTGATAACAAGCCTCACTGAGTGATAGCGTTTGAATTCGACATTAGGGTGTTTAAGGGATGGGGAGAGATAATAGTGTGGTTTGCTAACGGGTTAGGTAAGGATGTCATGTTATTTCATTACTTGGGTTGTGTAGCTTAACTAATTTCTTTAAACATGCAGTTTCATCTACTAGGATTTTTCATGGTTTGGAACAATTAGATGATAATTGCATACATCACGCTTTAAATAGTTTTGATCAAGACCTTAATTACATACAAAGTGGATTCTCTTAGATTAACATAAGCTTTAAAAGAAAGATATTGCACGATTGGAGTGTCCAATGACAATGAGAGCATCAATTATTATATTTCTCAGTAGATACAATGTGTATTGGGATGAACGGAATAAGAGATTGTTATTCTAAACTTTAATTGATGAGGCTCAAGTAGAGCGCTAGTTGGTATCAATTGTTTATTGTGGACTATACTATTCATCAGATGAATCCACTCACAGAACATACTCAATGTTCAGAATTATATACCCGTGGGGGGGGGGGGGGTCAGTTATAAAATTCACTTAGCTTTTCATTATCACTGTGGCCAATGGATACCTAAAAGTTATAAGTGTCTAGATATATAGCGAATTGCCATATGAATGATAGATAGAATAGGGTTGTTCGTTAAACAAAATTCAAGGGTGATCACTTTTAGGCTCGCAACATCGATAGCACTTAAGATGTAATAGTGTTACACGAATAATCTTAGTAAAGAGATTTGAATATATTTTCCGATGTAGTGAATGTAGATAATGTTTATGAATTTAAATATTCTTGAATTGATAATTAAAGTTTTAGATCCAAAGCGTGTTTTACAACAGTGGAGATGCAAATAGTGGTTGCAATACCATTCACGAGGAGTGATCATGTATGTGAGATATTATGTGGCTGGTTAATTTTGACAGGAAGGAGTTTTCCCAAATAAGTCGTAGTTTTATAGGGCTCCTCCTAGTAACCCTTACTATTACAAGATTTGTTTAATGCTCGATCGAGGAAACCATGCTATTAAGTTGTTATTGGCGTTAGGTAAGAGGTCCTAACACACTGACCAAAATTTAAGGCATTCCATGTATCATGAGTTTGTGGTATTAGTATGGTAGAATTTTATATTGGAAGGTGGTATTATAATTGTTTACTACACAAGGATAAACTTGATACCAGTATGTTACTTAGAGATTGAGTTTTGTTTCAGGTGAATCTTTGTGGTCTGGTTCTTCACTTTTGGGTTTTGGTTGTAACCCACATGACAGGTTTTGACAGGATCATCGTGTACATGTAAATTCACCATTACGTTGCGCACCCGTAATCGTCAATTTACCTTACACAATCACCCTAGTGTGTCTCCCATCATGGGCTTTAATCGTAAGTTTTATCATGTTCATTGTTTTGTGCTTATTTATAAGATAATTTACATTATTCCGGATACAGGATGTATAAGAGAGGTAGAGTATTCATATAATATATGTTTATTTACAAACTGTAGGTCGTGTTTGTGTTAATATTCAAACGCAGTCTTTGTGTAGAACGAGAATACCATTAGTACTCCTCTTCACGAGGTGCCTCTTCAAGTCAATAGTTTTCACAAAAGAAACAAGCACCAACTTGACGAAAGAAGGTAATTATGGCAAGATGGAAAAGGTTAAAGTAAATGGTTCAGCACAACGAAGAACGCGGGGGGGGGGGGGGGGGTAAACATATTCCCCTGATTCGCAATTCTATAAACACACAAGAAATACAGAGACCAATTGCTCGGATAAGGGTGGTTTGATTATTGCCCAGTGAGCCAACGATAAACTTTAGACGACGCTTCTCGGACCCCGAAAATGAATACGCAGCATGATAAGAATCAGAATCAGAAATCAGGCCTATGGTTAGAGCATCATAAAAGAGTAAAAAGGAAGTCTGCCTAAGGTAACAAGTATAGGGAATCACATATAAGGTAGCACGTATAGGAACACATCTAAGCTCTATATAATATATCTATTGTGCAGTGTGAGTGTAACTAATGCAATGCCTAGTTATAGTCTAGATGCAAATGCTAGTTCCCTATAACTGATGGCTCTGATACCAATCTGTCACACACTCAATTTTCCACAAACGGGGTATCCGTTAGGCGTGTGACATACCAGGATCTCAAGCCATTAGTTACAGCAAACACTGACTCAACGTTTTAACAAAAGTTTAACTTTGACATTAACCCAAAACTCAAGGTATAAAAATGTAAGTTTTCAAAATTCAGCGGAAGCTTTCAACAAACCCATTGTTTAAATAAGCTTGTGCTCAACAGCTTAGCACAAAACCAATAAAACGTGTGCTCAATAGTCTAGCACGATACCAGTATAAAACCTGTGCTCAATAGTCTAGCACAATACTGAATTAAAACTGTGCTCAATAATCTAGCATAAAACCGACATTTATTTTAAATAAAACCAACAATGTAATAAAATGTTCAAAATGAAATAAACGACTAATGCATGCCGTGTCCTAAGTGCACCACGTCCTAGCCACTTGAGAAAACATACTAAAAATGGTCAACACATGGTTGGTGAGCTCAATGAGATATTTAACAAAAGTATTTAAATATCAAAAACAGTTTAACTGATAAAGTTCATTTACTATTGCTGGTTTGCAAGACCACCTCGCTTACTACATGAGCACGTTGAGATTAAACTGAACGTTGTGTTGTGCCTTACTGCCATCAAACCAGATGACCAAAAGTTCCAAGGACAATCTGCACCACCTGGAAACCAATCCAGCATGGTGGGGTCTGCCGAACCCGGTAGTACTACTCAAATTTCCCCGTTATACCCACTGTATATTAATAATCTCAACTAAAGGAAAGGACTTTTGTTGGAACGTTTATGCTCAAGTAAAATAAGCCATTAGACAATAGAAATTAGTTTATCAAAACAGTTGCCCGAAGGCCCTGCCCGAAGGCATAAAACGCAGCCCAAGGCCGTTTAGAATCTTGCCCGAAGGCCCTACCCGAAGGTATAAAAATGCAGCTCGAGGCCGTATAAAATAGTTTTGTATGTTTTCTCCCCGAAAGGATTTAAAAGCGGGCAAAGAGACTCACCTTTGAATGCACAGCAAAATATAGCAGCAAGAAAAAAATAACCTTATGCCACTCAACGACCTGCTTAATAATTAACTGTTAATTATTTATTATTTATATTTATGTGAACATATATATATACTTTTATACACATACTCATATAGCACATTTCATGCATCCTATCACTAGTTTTACTCGACTCACATTATCATCGTGTGACTCGTATATATACTTGTCATACTTGCACTTAATATCATGTATTTACACCATACAACCACCTAGCTTTACACGTTTAAACATTTATGCAATTCATGCTCAAAAATCTAAACATAAATAAACATATTGTTACTTACCGTTCTGGCATACATACATGTTTTTACTTCAAGTTTCTTGAGTTACACATGCATGTGTTCCCATATATACATAGCATGCACCCATACACATACCCACTAACCTCTCTACTCATAACCGTGTACTAAGATGCTTGTAATTTATATTCACACATACACGTCACCTACATCAATCAATATGCATTGCATACATACTTTATGTTAGACATTAATATATATACATGCATTGCATTTCATAGGCACAAATATATTCATCACTTCTGCCGCACACATACATATACAATAACGCATACCTACAGAACCGTACACACACACATATATATATTACGCATTCAATCGTGTTTCTAAACATTACAACTGCACAAACAAACCATGCATGACACCGAAACTCCTGAATTGAACTACAATAGTTTGAACATACTAGTATTCTTGCAGCTGTTATATACATATATACACGCACATACACCGCATATAATCAAAGCACGTACACAACACATACATAAATACGTTCATTGATCCTGCTCAATTTGCATATACGCTTAACAGTACATAATCACATATGAATAATACACGTGATTGACCCGAAAAACAAACGAATCCGAACCGCAACTAACCGAATCAAACCGAAACTACACCTTGTCGAGATATATACGTACCGTAGAACGTGATTTCGGACACGAACAGAGTATTGATGGTGGGCGTCTGTAATGGTGATCTCCAGAGTTGCGGTTCTCTGCCGAACTCGGTTGATGCTCCGCACAACAATGGTAACGACGCGCAACGGTGGGACGGAATGAATCTGCCGCGATGCGAAACCGAAACCAGCGTTATATGGTGACGGCGATGGTGTTGTTGTGCGGCCGATTAGGGTATGTAGGGTGTGGGTTTTGATCGACTGTTTGAGAGGAAGAAGATGTCGGCGGCGACGTGGGGGACGGGGGTTGGTTTGGTTTAAATAAAATTGTAATTTACACTTTAGGCCCTTAAGTAATGTTAGGTTATCTAAATTCAGTTTTTAAGTTAGTTGATTGTTTTAGATATTTGTAATTTAACCCCAAAACTTAATAAAACTTAATGGAATAGTTACAGAATATTTAACTGAGGTAACCTGAATTTACGGGGTGTCACATGTTAAACCACAAATCACATGTGCTAAAACTAGAATCACATGTGTTAAACCTCAAATCACATGTGCTAAAACTAGAATCACATGTGATCGAGTTCGCATGAGTTAAACCTCAAATCACATGTGCTAAAACTAAAATCACATGTGTTAAACCTCAAATCACATGTGCTATACCTAGAATCACATGTGCTAGATCTCAAATAACATGTACTAAAGCGAATCACATGTGATTCTAGTTTTAGCACATGTGATTCTAGTTCTAGGCTTTTAGCACATGTGATTTGACATGTGATTCTAGGTTTAGCACATGTGATTTGAGGTTTAACATATGTGATTCTAGTTTTAGCACATGTGATTCTAGTTCTAGGCTTCTAACACATGTGATTTGAGGTTTAGCACGTGTGATTCTTGTTTTGGCACATGTGATTCTAGTTTTAGCAATATGTGATTTGAGGTTTAACATATGTGATTCTAGTTTTAGCCCATATGATTCTACTTTTAGGCGTTTAGCACATGTAATTTGAGGTTTAGCACATGTGCTTCGCTTAGCACATGTGATTCTAGTTCTAGCACATGTGATTTTATTTTTAGCACATGTGATTTGAGTTTTAGCACATGTTATTCTAGTTTTTGCACATGTGATTCTAGTTTTAGCACATGTGATTCTAGTTTTAGCTCATGTGATTTGAGTTTTAGCACATGTGATTTGAGGTTTAGTACATGTGCTTCTAGGTTTAGCACATGTGATTCTAGTTCTAGCATATGTGATTTAGGTTTAGCACATGTGATTCTAGGTTTATCACATGTGATTCTAGTTGTAGTACATGTGATCTAGTTCTAGGCTTTTAGCACACATGTGATTTGAGGTTTAACACATGTGATTCTAGTTTTAGCACATGCGATTTGAGGTTTATCACATGTGATTCTAGTTTTAGCACATATGATTTGAGTTTCAGCACATGTGATTTGAGGTTTAGCACATGCGATTCTAGTTTTAGCACATGTGATTTTAATTTTTAGCACATTAATTTGAAGTTTTGTAAACTTGTTAATTGTCTTTGGTTGAAAGTTTAGCACATGTGATTCTAGTTTTAGCACATGTGATTTGAGTTTTAGCACATGTGATATGAGGTTTAGCAGATTCTAGTTTTAGGCATTTAGCACATGTGATTTGAGTTTTAGCACATGTGCTTCTAGGTTTAGCACATATGATTCTAGTTCTAGCACATGTGATTTTAGGTTTAGAACATGTGATTCTAGTTTTAGCACATGTGATTTGAGTTTTAGCACATGTGATATGAGGTTTAGCACATGTGATTCTAGTTTTAGCACATTTGATTTTAGTTTTAGCACATGTGATTTTAGTTTTATCACATGTGATTCTAGTTTTAGCAAATGTGATTTGAGATTAAGCACATGTGGATTACAGTTTTAGCACATGTGATTTGTGGTTTAGCACATGTGATTTTAGTTTTAGCACATGTGATTTGAGGTTTAGCACATGTGATTCTAGTTTTAGCAAATGTGATTCTAGTTTAGCACATGTAATTTTTTTTTGTTATTAGCACATGTATTTGATGCTACCACACGCGATTCTAGTTTTAGCTCATGTGATTTGAGGTTTAGCACATGTGATTCTAGTTTTAGCACATGTGATTTTTTATTTTTAGCACATTTATTTGAAGTTTTGTTAGTTGTCTTTGGTTGAAAGTTTAGTACGTGCGATTTGAGGTTTAGCAAATGAGATTCTAGTTTTAGCACATGTAATTTGAGGTTAAGCACATGTGATTCTTGTTTAGCACATGTGATTTGAGATTTATCACATGTGATTCTAGTTTTAGCACATGTGATTTAAGTTGTAGCACAAGTGATTTGTCGTTTAGCATATGTAATTTGAAGTTTAGCACACTTCTTTGAGGTTTTATAAACGTATTAATTGTCTTTTGTTGAAACTTTAGCACATTTGATTTGAGGTTTCGCACATGTGATTCTAGTTTTTGCACATGTGACTTTTAATTTTTAGCACACATGTATTTGAAGTTAGTAAACTTATTAATTGTCTTTGTGTGGAAACTTAGCACGTGTGATATGACTCATTTAACCCATTTATCAAAATGAATCAAATAATTTAAGGGTTGTAAGTTGGTTGCTGTGTAAGTCGGTTAAAGATAACACACTTAATATGTGGGTTTACGTATCACAACTAAGTATATTGGTTTTAATTAAAAAAATGTTATAATAAACCATATACTTACTGAAATTAATATCATAAAGCACGTTATTCAGATCACATTCAAGTATAGCAAACGTAAAATATATAAATACTTAGCTTTGAAAATGTGAAGGTTTAAAATTTTAATGGGTAAATGAATTTACATATCGAGCTCGAGCCGGCTCACGAGCCTTTAATATAGTTATTTATTTATTTTATAAATATATATATTATTAATTGTTAAAATATATATAAATTATGATAAAATATAAATATATATATAGTATGCATTTTGTTATATATAATTAAATTTTTTTGTAAAATTAAAAGAATAAAAATAAAATAACAAAATACCAAACGGGTTGAGCCCTAGCCGATCGAGCTCGAGCTTGGAAAGTTTGTGACGAGCTCGAGCCTTATTAAGTTGAAACGAGCCGAGATCAGGTTTGACTCGTCTCGTTTACACCCTACCCAAACCTAAAAACCTAACCTAAAAAACTTAGCCATAAACTATAACAAAAAACAATACCATAAAGTTAAATTTTAAAAAAAGGTAAAACGTAAAATTATCCTATTATCCTATATATTGATAATACAATGGTTTTGAAACGTGTCAAATAAGTTCTTTCCACCAGGCCTTCGTTGTCAACGTTTTATAACTAGGTGAAAATGACTTTCTCGATGCTAAATCTAAAATTACATGTGCTAAAGTATACAAATCGACATTAATCTTTTTTATTTATATAAATTTCAAGTTTAAAACATGTGATTCTAGTTTTTAGCACATGCGATTCGAAGTTTAGCACATGTGATTTGACGTTTTGAACATGTGATTTTATGTTTTAGCACATGTGATTTCGAGAAACCTAAACCCAAAAGCTTAACTCAAAAAACTTAATCATAAAACTAAACCTAAAAACTATACCTTCAAGTTAAACTCTAAAAGATAAAACGTAAAATTAAGAAAACATAAGCAAGTAAAAAAACAATTAATAATAATCAACGAAACTAATGGTAATAAAATTATAGCGTAGTGGTTTGAGCATTTTGTTTGTGAATTGTGACACCCCGCCCGGCGGCGGAAAACACCGGACGCGTCAAGTGAATTGGATATCAAAAGTACAAAGCACATGGCACACTAAATGCATATTTTAGTATTAATTAAGTAATAATGTCGTGACAAAATAAGGCAAACGAACAATCTTAAAATCGTAACAGAAACGACAAATAAATATTGTTTATTGTCTTTTTATTCTAGGTCCGAAGCATCCTACGTGTCTTGAACTAAAACCGAATCAAACCCACCTGAAAAACGTGTAAAATAAGTTAGCTAAAGAATTAGCTAGTGAGTAAATCACAATGTATAGTACATAGTATAAAATCCGAGATCATTATAGATTGTGTTTCGCAATCTCATGTGCATAGCAATTTCATCATATATCTCAACCATGACCATAGAATCACATAGAAACAAGAATCATAGACCCCGCAGGGTTACCTTTAGCAACAAGTCATGAGGAACCACTCATGTTTTTATTGATAACCATCGTTTAACCGTCATTTAACCGTCTCGATATGCAAGTTATCAAAAATGTTTAAGCATATAAGGGACATAGCAACGTAGCAACAAGCATCACATGTAGTAACTAGTAACATAGAATCAACCAAAGAATCGCCGGATTAAAATCACCTATCAGGCCATTAATGTAGGTGGGCTTGTCAAGCCATTAGCGCTAACATCGTCCGGTGGAAATTACAAGATAATATAACTAATATTGACTATAACAAAATTTTGCATCATGCGGCCAAACACGATTAACACATCTAATGATCTCATTTTCGAAAATAGAAACACCAAAAGAAACCGTTGTATTATAGAAACACGTATTTCAGCCCCAAAAACGTAAACAGTAAAAAGGGGAGTGAGTTTACTCACCTTGAAACTCGGGCTCGAAACAAATAGTAACTAGTTTGAATTGAACCGAGGATTTCCCAAATACTAGAATCACCTAAGTAACCGGGAAAACCTAATTTAGAAACGAAGCAAGTAACGTAATAACTAGAATCAAGAAACTAGAACTTCAAGGGTTTTCGGATTTGAAAATTAGGGTTTCAAAATATAATTTGGGAATTTAGGGTTTTAAAGTACCAATTGAAAATTAGGGTTTCAAAATATAATTTGGGAATTTAGGGTTTTAAAGTACCAATTGAAAATTAGGGTTTCAAAATATAATTTGGGAATTTAGGTACGAGATGTAATTGTGTTTTCGTATAATATATATATTTTTATAATAATCCATTTTTAGTTTTATACTTGAAATAATACTTGTACACAATTTGAGAAATATATATAACTTAAATTATATGTAAATGGATTAAAACATAAAAATTAAGGAAAAAGTGGTCAGTGGGACTCGAACCCACGACCAAACACACCACATCCAACGCCCTATCCGCTGGACCAGGCGCGCTTTTTGGTTATTATTTCGATTGCCAATAGTTTTATTGATTACAACCCAAGAACACCCATTTCACATTACAAGCCCTAGAACAAAGAATCCCAAATTCGTTTCGAATCAGATAATCAAACCCAAATTAAACATAGGGCTTTTAATCCCCATTAGACTTCGAGCATTTTGACATATTGAACTTACTTGTTTGGAGACGAATTGGGTCAATGAGATGATGAACAACGAACACGACGGGTTTAGATTCAAAAAGGTGATTAGAAGCTGTTACAATTCGATTACTTTTCTAGATCTCTTCTTGATGATGTGGCGAACGAAAACCTTACGTTTATTGCAGAAAACAACAACAATTTGATGCCCGGATTGAGAATTGCAGGATCCGAAGAAGATGAGGCTTCTTGAATGACCTCGAGACGAATTAGAGATAAACTGTTTATTGGGTTAGGTTTCAATGATCACGAAAACGTTTAGGTTAATTAAATTCAGTTATGTTTCACGAATTGATTAACATCCGTTACAAACTTTCGAGGGGTTTAATACACGCGTTATAAGTGACGGTTAAGCAGGAACACATTGAATTAATAGTACGTACAGGTTCGAAATTTGATGATGAGGGTTTCTGGATGGTTTAAACGCACCAAAAAAAGTCGAAACATTGGATTTTAGCTCGCCGGAGCTCTGCCGGACGTAGCCGGAGATTCACCGGAACAACAGGGGCTTCACGCGACAAGGGGGAGTATAAAGTATTTACAGGCCAGCCCCTGATGTTTGATTTGTTTACCCATTTGGATTTATAACTTAAATAATAGTTTAAAGCTTGTCATTTTTCACCCAAAGTTAATTATATATATATTTTAACTAACTAACTTAACTAACTTGAAATGTCACGTTTATATAAGTGACGTTTTTATACTTTTAGTTCGTTTAAGTCATTAGGAGCCTATTTCGAGGCCTATGAGTGTTTTTTTTAACGTTTTCAATAATTCCTTTTACGAACTATATATATATATATATTTATATATATTTTTTGAGTTTTATTGTCATAAATAATAATTATGTGTTATGCGCGAATATTTTGTGATGTAAATACAATTATTTAATTGAAACGGGAATAACGTAGAATCAAGTGCGTTTATTCATAATAATAATAATAATGAACGTTACATTTTGGGGAAATAATTACGATTACAATTTAAAGGATAACAACTTTGGGTTCGAGTCGGCCATTCGGGTTCGGGTTTGGGGTAGATGTCACAGTCTCCCCTCCTTATAGAAATTTCGTCCCGAAATTTGCTCAAACCGAAGTAGAAGAAGATGAAGCAAAAAAGTGTGGATACTTAACCTTCATTTGGTCTTAAATTCATGTTCACATTTTGAGTTTCAACGATCATTAACGATTGGTATCTGATTTCGCTTGAGCTGTTTGACTTCACGGTCCATAATCTCCAATGGCCGTTCAATAAATTTCATCGATTCATTATCGCTATACACAATGAGATTTTGTTATTTTTTTATTTTTTTTCGGATAAGTACTTCTTCAGCTTAGAAACATGAAACACGGGATGAACACTGCCCACTTCCATAGGGAGTTTCATCTCGCAAGAAACTCTTGAGAATTCGATCAATGGAAAGATAAGCATTTTGATTGAGACACGATTTTAAATAACGATATTAAGAAGTTATTTATTTTTAATTTGCTTTGTCTCATTGAGAATTGTTTATTTAACTCTTTTCACTTATAAGAGTTCGGTTGAACTATTTGTAAGTAGATTCGAATAAATCTTATTTGCTACTCAATATAGGAATAGAATAGGATACCAACTTGCAAATGAAATATTTCAAGTATATGGATTTAGAATTATTGAAATGATCATCGAGAATAGTCGTGATTATTAGAATGTTTGAAACGAATTAAGTAACCTTACACATAATTAAGTGGCTTATATGCACTTAGTAAAATGAGTAAACAAGTTAAGTGAAAATAAGATGATTTAATATGGCCCCGCTACACAAGACAAAACTTACTATGGTTCCCATGCACCAACTTTCATAATTCCGAGTGCACCCGTAATTACTTCAGTTTTTGCATGGACTCCACAGTTCATTTGATCACGTGCTAGCTAAAAGTACACAACAATTTTAGGTTAAAATGATGATACGTATAGGTATTGTTATCATACTTGATAGAAATAGTACTTGGGAAAATCATATTAAGATGATAAGTAGATTGATGATTCAGAAGAAAGTAACGTCCATTAGGTGGACATTGCTTATATAAATAACTTTGTTCAACGATATAGATAGTCAAATTCGTGTACTAGGATAGTAACACTTAAGTTTGTGAAAATCGGCTCTACGTGTGTAGGATGTAATTATCAAGGTTTTCTGATATTGATCAGTTCATAAACATTATTTGATGGTGTACATGTAATAATATAGTTTATCGGGATCTTTAGAAAAATTAGTTTCATGAAAATTTGATAGTACGGATAATCCAATTTATCGTTCGAATGAATAGATCACTTAGTTCAATTGGATTTAATTTTTAAGGTGTTTGTATTTATATGACCAACAGCTTTAGGTAAACCAGATGTAGGGGGTAAATAAGTAAAAAGTGAAAGGTTTTAACCTTTACCATAGATAAGGGGATTGATTTGATAGTAAACGACATATTTTAAGTTATAAGTACTTGGTATTGGAAAAACAGAAGACATGGTGTTTGTTGCAAGTCTTTGTGTCGTATTTGAGAAAACGGGATAATATTTGTGTAAATATTTGACCGACGTTAGAATGACCAATCACTTTTTAAAGAAATCATTTATCACGAAATTTATATGTGTATATATATATATATATATATATAGGGGAGGGTTCATTTGAGAAGAGCAAATATTGCGAGAAGAAAAATAAATTGCTAAATTCTTCATTTTGTCAACAAAAAATGTTTTTAACTTACAAAACAATGATAGAAATGCAATATTTATTCATTAACTTTGATATTCAATAAATAAAATTTAATAAATTTCGTTTATTTGTTAAACCTACACATGTGAAAGTCATGTGTAGGTTATGTTACTTACACATAACCTACACGTGTGTAGGTAAATTTAAAACGCTAAAAATACATACGTAAAAAATATTTTAATGATTTTTTTAGTTTATATCTTACAGATTTGTATGTAGGCAGTGAATTTATTTAAAAAAATTAAACAAATTAAAAGTTTTTTTAGTGATTTAGGTTTCTTCTTTTTCTTCTCGCAATATATGAGTCTTCTCAAATGAACCTCCTCATATATATATATATATATATATATATATATATATATATATATATATATATATATATATATATATATATATATATATATATATATATAGGGGAGGGTTCATTTGAGAAGAGCAAATATTGCGAGAAGTGAACGAAATAGCTAAATTCTTCATTTTTTCAACAAAAAACGTTTTTAACATACAAAAAAATGATAGAAATGCAATATTTATTCATTAACTTTGACATACAAAAAATAAAATTGAATGAATTTCGTTTATTTGTTAAACCTACACATGTGGAATTCATGTGTAAGTTAGGTTACTTACACATGTGTAGGTAAACTTAAAACGCTAAAAATACACACGTAAAAAATATTTTAATGATTTTTTTTAGCTTATACATTACACATTTGTATGTAGGAAGTGAATTTATTTAAAAAAACTAAACCATTGATAAGTTTTTTTAGTGATTTAGGTTTCTTCTTTTTCTTCTTGCAATATATGAGTCTTCTCAAATGAACCTCCACCTATATATATATATATATATATATATATATATATATGAGAGAGATTTTCTAAAAAGGGCAAAAACTCTAAAAAGGCTAAGAAGGATTCTGGGGCGTTGGATCTGGTTGTTTACGGCTAAGATTTAAGCGGTGGCATTTTTGTAAATATTATGAAGTTTTGCTGACGCGCGTGATGGAACCAGGGGTAAGTTTGTCATTACGCGTTTCCAACACCATGTATATATAAAAAACACCACGCTTAACACTGACTCTGTAAAATAACACCACGCATATGAAAATAATAATTAATAAAAAACGCCATAGCTAACCTGCTACAATGTAACACCGGAAATCGAATTGAAAACGTCATAACAATGATTAACACTATCATCACTGTAGCATGAAAAAACGCCATAACTTACCTGCAACAAAGTAGCACCGGAGTCGATATGAAAACGTCATAACAATAATTAATAGATCGATCATGGTGAATCATGGTGTTTTTAACATTCGAACTGATCACTAAAAACACCATGACTCAGAATGTTAAAACCGCAATGATTCAAAAGAATAGAACATTGATCGGACGTTCGTAATTAGTAAACGAAAACGTAAAAAACAAATAAAAACATCATCGCTTTCAGTATTCGCCATAGATGAATGATAATTGATTCAAAATTAATAAACGTCAAAAAAACACCATAACTGAACATCGAGAGTGATAACCAGGGAGTGCTAAGAAACACCATGAGAACAAATCTCATATCACAGCTTCACGCGTAAAAAGACGATAACGCCCCTCCGTGTTTTTTCCATCTCATGGACACGTGTTTGTTTGTGAATGCTTCCTACACTTCTTAGAGTTTTGAGCCTTTTTAGAAAATCCCCAATCTATATATATATATATATATATATATATATATATTTCTATTTTTTTTTCTTACAAGATACTAAGACCAAAAGGTTATTAAAATTCTGTTTTTTTTAAATATATATATGTATATATATTTTTGTTTGGAAAAATAAGAAAACTATTTTAATAGAATCGAATACCGTTAGTTTTACAAAGTCCATTGATTACACGTTGTGTTAAGGTAACGAGTTTATAAATGAAACACATTGGGTTTGGATTAGTTCATGAAGACTAGTTGCGTAGAATTTCGTTGGTTGTCATATGTATAGATGAAAACATTTAGTTGAATAAGTTCGAGAATAGTTGTGTAGTGAGTTCTCGTTAGATTTGGATAACGAATTCATGGATAGTATCGTGTAGTTGATTAACGAGTGCATGTTTTGATGGTTAGTTCATAATTTGATAGTAGATTTATCGTTTTAATGATGGATTAGAAATTGGATTAGAATCTTGTAGTTAGATGAGTAGTTTTGAATCTATTTGAGTTTAGGAGTCAAGTTGAAATATTTTGAGGGTAGACGTTCGATTCAAATACATTAGCTTATAAGAATAGAAAAATCTGCTAACTTTTATTTAGTTATGGAATTTAGCCTTAACTATAATTTGTGATTATAACGAACCTTTGGTTAGAGAGTCGATAATTGATTTGTGATTAGAAGTACGACTTAGATTCGGTAATCGATATATGCATGATCTGAAGTTTTGGATAATTCGATTGAGATATATGTCTTAGTTCTGATTTGAAATGTTTAGTTTAAAACGATGTCATTGTGTTATATAGATAAGCTAGCGAGTATATCGCATAAGTATTATTGTAGCTTAGAAACAAATGGAGTGATGAAACGTAGTATAACACGGTTTTGTAGCAACATCTTTGACCGATAGAAACATCCGATGTAATATTAGCACCTCGTTCCACTTAGAATATCATAGAATCTTTTGAAACATACCATAGAAAATCACGTAGAAACTTTAGAAATTTCAATTAAATGAAATAGTGATAGTACTTAGAACATCATAGAATCCTTTGAACATATCGTAGAAAATCACTTGGAAGCTTTAGAAACATTAGTAAATGAACTTGGAATATTAATTTGAATCACTATAAAAATTCATAGAAATAATTATAAATCGTAGAAATGAAATCGTAGAATCATTAAGAAAATGAAATTTCAACGGCTTAGGAGTGTGTCTTGGTTTTGGACACTAATGACTTATCAAAGTGTTAAGTTTGTTTTCAACGTATTCGAGAAAGCGTGCTTTAGCCTATAGGTTCACACTCATCTCGTACATCCCCAGGTAAGCATACAGGTCTCTTAAAGAGATTTATACGAAATGCTTTGCCTTAGACAAGATGTCCGTGATACAGGCGTTCCCCCTTCCGGATTGCACACGTTCCCACGTTTTCAAACTTACTTAAGACGATGACGAGATTCCACAAAGATAAGATCCCAATCATACATACGAGTCTCTTGTAGCTCCTTCGCAAAATCGGATAATAAATGAGATTAAGAAAAGCATAAAAAGGTTCGTAGAAGGAAAACAAATAAGTTCAAAAGAATTCCTAAGTACATCTATTTGCACTAAGGACTCTTAGGTTATAGTCTAGGTCGGTGTGTTTCTAATACCCTATCCTAGTTCCCTATAACCATGGCTCTGATACCAAACTGTGACACCCCGCCCGGCGGCGGAAAACACCGGGCGCGTCAAGTGAATTGGATATCAAAAGTACAAAGCACATGGCACACTAAATGCATATTTTAGTATTAATTAAGTAATAATGTCATGACAAAATAAGGCAAACGAACAGTCTTAAAATCGTAACAGAAACGGCAAATAAATATTGTTTATTGTCTTTTTATTCTAGGTCCGAAGCATCCTGCGTGTCTTGAACCAAAACCGAATCAAACCCACCTGAAAAACGTGTAAAATAAGTTAGCTAAAGAATTAGCTAGTGAGTAAATCACAATGTATAGTACATAGTATAAAATCCGAGATCATTATAGATTGTGTTTCGCAATCTCATGTGCATAGCAATTTCATCATATATCTCAACCATGACCATAGAATCACATAGAAACAAGAATCATAGACCCCGCAGGGTTACCTTTAGCAACAAGTCATGAGGAACCACTCATGTTACATTTATTGATAACCATCGTTTAACCGTTATTTAACCGTCTCGATATGCAAGTTATCAAAAATGTTTAAGCATCTAAGGGACATAGCAACGTAGCAACAAGCATCACATGTAGTAACTAGTAACATAGAATCAACCAAAGAATCGCCGGGTTAAAATCACCTATCAGGCCATTAATGTAGGTGGGCTTGTCAAGCCATTAGCGCTAACATCATCCGGTGGAAATTACAAGATAATATAACTAATATTTAATATCACACAATTTTGCATCATGCGGCCAAACACGATTAACACATCTAATGATCTCATTTTCGAAAATAGAAACACCAAAAGAAACCGTTGTATTATAGAAACACGTATTTCAGCCCCAAAAACGTAAACAGTAAAAAGGGGAGTGAGTTTACTCACCTTGAAACTCGGGCTCGAAACAAATAGTAACTAGTTTGAATTGAACCGAGGATTTCTCAAATACTAGAATCACCTAAGTAACCGGGAAAACCTAATTTAAAAATTCGATGAAGCGTTTATGTTCTTAAAAATTCGATGAAGCGTTTGCCTTAAACTCACCCATAGTAATGAACAATACCACTAACATTGAAGATGCAAACAGTCCACTGTCTCCAATTAATGTTTTTGCTCACAATCTGAATGATTACATTGAAGTTGAAGTTAACAATGAACAAATAATAAATGATGTTCCAACACAAGGTATATTTTTTGTTTATGTTTATGTTTATGTTCTTTTTTTTTGAGGAAATGTTTTAGTGGGGTCCTTATACTTTTTGTTCTCAAAATAAATTGCAGAAGAGGAAGATATTGTTGTAAGCATCTCCCCTAATTGCACTAAACTTTATACTCGAAAAGTTGCGGAACATTTGATACCTGTTAAGGGGTGTAGATTTAAGTCTTTTGAAGACGCCCTGCAAACGTTTAAGTCATACGCTGAAAAGGTTGGTTTCTCTGTTCGGAAAGGGCAAACAAAATGGTGGAAGGACGCTGTCACCCATAAATACCTAAGGTGCAACAAAGCAGGGAACCCTCAATCAAAACACAAGTTTGATACTTTGGATAAAGGTTCTCTGAAACAAAAGAGGAGGAGTAGATTTACGACTTGCGATTGCAAAGTACACATACTACTCAACTTTGATGAAGCCAAAAACGAGTGGGTTGTCGTAACTTTTGATGAATATCACAATCACCCTCTAGTAAGCTCTATTAACAAGGACCTAAATAAGGTATCTAGAAAGCTTCCATTTTCCACTAAACAGTATATTCACAACATGAGTATTAATAGTGTAGGACCCGTTAAAGCTCATAGGTTGTTAGTGTCATTAATGGGTGGGGTTCATAATGTACGCGGAACAGTCACTGACTTTAAGAATTTTAGTCAATCTATAAGGATATTCATTGGTGATAGGGATTCACAAATGATTCTTGAACGCTTACGTGAACGTTTAGAATCGTTACCAAATTTCTTTTTTGATTTCGTTGTTCAAAATGGTAAGTTAAGATCTGTTTTCTGGGCCGACGAGATATCCAAGTTGAATTACGAAGCATTTGGAGATGTACTTGCATTTGATGCAACTTACCAGACAAACAAGTATGTTTTATTTCATGTTTATTAGAGTTTACATATAGTTACACACCATATATGTTACATATTGTTACATACCATATATGAAAATGTGTTACACTTTTACGGTTACACCTAGTGTATTTTGAGGTTGAGTTTTTGTTTCTTTATTAGGTATGACATGGTATTTGTTCCATTTACTGGTGTCGATAATAACAAAAATTGTGTCACGTTTGGAGCTGGACTTATATTTGACGAGACTACTGAATCGTTCATCTGGTTGCTTGAGTGTTTTATCACTGCTCACAAAAAACAACCAGTGCTTGTGTTAACTGACCAAGACGCTGCAATGAGGCAAGCCATTTTAGAGGTACTCCCAGCTTCTCGACATCGTTTATGTATGTGGCATATAATGAAGAAGTTACCAGCCAAGGTATTTTTTTTTTTTATATTTGACTGTTTGTGTCAACTACCTTTGTTCATATGCATATATTTTTATGACAACATCGATCTTTCTTGAACTTTGCAGATCTCTGGCGAATTGCTTCAAAATACTAATATCCGTAAATTGTTTCATCGTCTCGTGTGGAATTTGTTTATATCCCCAGCTACGTTTGAAAGTCGTTGGAAAGATCTTATTGAAATGTTTTCTTTACAAGACCATGAATGGCTTTCTGAAATGTATGCTATTCGTCACCGTTGGGTGCCTGCTTATTTTCGTGAATTGCCGCTATGTTGTCTCATGAAAACTACCTCTCGTTGCGAAAGTTCTAACTCGTCTTTCAAAGTGAACTCCTGTAGTGCGAATACGCTTGTTCAGTTCATGCTATGTTATGATGCACGACTAGAGAGTCAACGATATCGTCAAAGGCTTGCACAATTTAAAACATCAGACACTTCATTTGTTGGAATCATCAATCTTGTCATTGAAAAACATGCCTTTGATTTGTATTCTCATACAATATTCTTGGAGGTTCAGAAGGAAATTACGAAAGGATTGTTTTGTTGTTACATAGCCAACAAGGAACTTGTTGATGGTGTTCATGTTTATCACGTGTCACATCTTGATCGTCGGAATGACCTTACGAACACATTTCAGGTGCGGCTAAAACCTTATGTTCTTAAATTTCCACATTACAATATATATTCCATAATGATACACACAAAGCTACACTTTACATGATGTTACATAATGGTACATTCCAAAGTTTCCATGATGTTACATAATGGTACATTCCAAAGTTTCAGATGTAACCGTTACAGTATTTGCATGATGTTACATGTCAAAAACTCAGAAAGCTACACTTTACATAATGTTAAACAGAATGGTTCTATGGGTGGTTCTATGTTTTAAATAGATTTTGTTACATATTGTTACATAATAGCATCATACCTTTGTATGTCAGCTAACATACTGACATAATGTTTTTGTAGGTTAAATTTGAAAGCGAGACGCTGTCAACATCGTGCTCCTGTAGAGGTTTTACAAGACTTGGCTACCTTTGTCGTCACATTTTTGCTGTTTACCGTGTAAACAAAATAGAAAAAATCCGGGAATTATATATTTCTAAGCGTTGGTTAAGGAATGTGCTGCCTTCCAGCATATACTCTTTGCATAGTCGTTATGGAGTTGACAATCAGCCACAATCTGTGTTGAGAACTGAAATACTAGATCTGATGACTGAGTGTTGTGATGTCTTAAGGGGTGATATTGAGGGTCTTTCCACATTTGCAAATCAATTGAAAGATATGAGACAAGAATTGATTAAAAAAGGTTATCGTGAACCTGAAGGTAAGGAGGCCGCTTATTCTGTGATTGAGGAGTTGGTTGGTCAACCAATTGTGAGCGAAATTTCAGTTGCGAATCCTGAAGGAATAAGAAACAAGGGTACTGGGAAGCGAGGTCGAATTCATGCTCCTGCAGAGAAAAAAAGTAAGAAGCCCAGACGTGTTAGACTTTTCCATACTTGTAACAAATATGTTGATGACCATGATTCACGCAACTGCAAAAAGATTACTGCGCAGGCTCAGGAACAGGAGAACGCTTGCCCTTAATATCAAGTAGTTAACACACCCTTTATTATGTTTAAGACTATTAATATATTTTGGTGGGTGTTTTTTTGTCATATTTATTTGTTACATAGAATAACAGTTTAATAGTTGTTTTTTCATAGAACATCTAAAACTGTTATTTAATGGAACAAAGATAGTATGAAAGTGTGGCATCTTGTTTATCTACCACTTAACAAATATGTATGTAACATTGTGTAACAATGACGTTTTGTCTTTTTGGTTAACTGGATATGATATGATGGTTCTTCAGCTATCACTTTTGTAATTTGTTTTTTTTACACTAAACTTCCTGTTAGTTTTTTCACTATGCATGGGGCCTTTACAAAAGACAACAAATTAGTACCATATATGGTCCACCACCTAACCAAATACATATTGAGGGGTCCTAGATATTGATGATTTTATAATTCACTCCCCCACCTAACCAAATTAATACCCGCTCAATTGGAAACAAAACTTCAAATTTTAACAAAAATTCAAATTTTAACAAAAATTCAAATTCTCCCTCTCCATATGTGATCCTCTCCATATAAATATCCACTCCCTTAATAATATTGAAGTTCATAACTACTACCATCCTCCTACCATTCTCAAAATGGAATCTTCATCTTTCCGCCCACTTAAAATTCCCAAGAGAGAGAACGAGGTCGTAGGTGCCACTTCCTCCACTAAACTGCCTGTTGATGTTCAAAACTCTGAACAGAAGATCGCCACACCAGTCCTAAAGAGGAAGTCATTCGATTCTTTAACTTCGTCTGGTAAGATTCTAAAGACACCTAAGTTGGAGGTGAAAACAGAAGTAACCGATGATTGGGACGAGTTTTGGAGTGACCCAGTGGTTATTGACTGGGCTATGAATTTTGACTTTGAAGTTAACAAAGATCCGTCTTCATTAGACAACACTCCAACAAACGTCAGTCAACAAACCACACACACAGAGGCAGCATATTGCACTAACCCTGATTGTAAATTCCGTCAATTTTTGAAGTACTAGGACAGTCAACCAATGGCCAGACAACTACAATACAATTTTGATGATTCAGATGACGATAGCAATCAGAGGCTCAGTGGGACAGATCAATCGCCAAAAGAATCAATATAATATGGTGGGACAGATCAGTCGCCAAAAGAAGCAATCTAGTAGTATTTTTTATGTATAATAGTGCACGTTGGTAGGGGCACTCTTCTAGGAGCCATTATTCTATTATGTATGGTGATTTCATTATGTATAAAAGTAAACTCTTTCTATGTACCCATCAATATGTATAATAGTAAACTCTTTGTTAAAGGTCCCCCATAAACAAAAATCGTTAACAAATCGTGATCATATTGTAACGATGTCTAACTATATGTAACATTAACAAGAAACGTTACAACAGACAACAAAAGTACAAATGGTGATAAGTGTGTAACAGTGTGTAACTATCCATGGGGCCCATTTTATAACGCATTGAACAAAAGTACAATAAAATGAGGGAAATTGAAATAATTCAATCCAAATTCTCCCGCTAAATTGCAACAAAACTACAAATGAAGTGCAAAAATTCAAATTCTACCTCACCGTTATACCTATGTACCAATATGAACTTGTAACAATATGTAACAATATGTAGTTGTACATGTAACAATATGTATCAGCAATCAACAGCATTGAGGGGTTACATTAGGTTTATTTAACCTACCACATATCGTTTCTAATTCATGCCAAAATCATGAAACCCCATACAAAATGTACTTCAAAGTATCCGAATCTAACAGGCCACGATAACAAAAATTTACAACTACTATCATAGGATCTAGTTCTAATTAACCTGCGTACAGACAGTACAACTACATCCAAAAACAAATAACACAGCCAGTCATCATTTTCTTAGTGCTTCTATCTCAATCTTTGTTTTCAGCAAATTACAATTAGAAAGCAATAAGTGGTGAGCATATTTCTTTCGCAAATGATTTAACTGCCCTTTTTTCTTCTGTCCATGGCTACTAAAACCACTCCACAGTCTGTCCCCTGGCCCCATGTATTTCTCCATATGCCTCATAACGAATATGCCACAGTCCACTTCGTTTGTATTTGTAGCCCACACAATTTTTAGCTTCTGTATCTTAGAAGAAAAAAGCGGCCCCGCCTTTGAATGATTCACCATATTCAAATATTTTACAAACATATGCTTCTGTACACAATATTTCAACAGTTAGACTTCCAATAACATCCCTATTAATTTTAATGTAACATGTTGTAACGTACCAATTTGTATGTTGTATCCTTTTCGAAGAAGTGAGGACTATCAATTGGATTGGCGATTGCATGAGAGCTTCCCAAATTAACTATAACTGTGATAGCAAGGTTTTTTAAATAAAAAACAACAATGTAGTAGTGATTTTGTTCCAATATTGTGAAAAAAACCATGTCTATTTTCAAAAGTTCTGGAACATTTACAGCTTCAAGTGCCCCCTGCATGTTTGCATGAAATTTTGTCATCCGTCTTGTTTCATCGCAGTTAACATCCGCCAACATCCATTCAACCTATAAAATATGTTTGTGAATAACATTTTTTTGCATCATTCTATAATAATATTCCACATACATAAATTAATTTAAAATATAACCACTTACCACAACTTTTGTATCACAAAATAACCTACAGGGAGATTCGGGTGCCTTAAACTTTTCTTGGTAATTTAATACCCTGACCCATGCATCAATGACCACATTGGACACATACTCCTCTTTTTTTAAACACTTCATAACCTGTTTAGTCACCTCCACCCCATCCAAACTGATAAAAACAAGCTCGCTAAAAAACAAAATATCATTTTTTAAAAAAAACAGTGGTACAAGAAACTAAAAATATTATATATAATGGTTTGGGTCACAGTTAAACCTACTTCCGAAGATGATCTGAGCTGGTTGATACACCCTTATTTTTCCTGCAAAATATTAAATCGTTTTTCAGGCATATAGTATAATCAATCTGGAAACAAAAAATCAAGGGACAACTTACTTTTTTGCATTTCTTTCTTGTTCTTCAGTATTTGTGTTTAAAAGCTTATAAAACATCCCTTCTTCTTTAAACAAATAACCCCAAACCAAATCCTCTTCCTTTGTAATGGCTTGATTTATATTCACAGCCCTCATTACGTACGGCGATTTGCGTGGATTTGTCAAAATCGGTTCCCTTATAGATTTATCCCTGCCATCTTCAAGCTTGGTAATTGGGGTGTTGTACTCTTCCATATCTAATTTTTGTTACATTAAGTTACACAAGATATTTGTTACAACTAAACGACAACTAAACACTTTTGTTACATCAAGTTACACAAAAGAAGTACCTTTATCAAAAGAAGTTCCTCTATAGCCAGTAGGTATGTCATTAAAGGTCTCAACATTTTCAACACACATTTGTTTTCCCACTACATTTTCAATAGGTGTCAACCCTAGGCTAAACGAAGTCATTTCATTGTAGTAATCTTGGAGATCCACTTTCTCTAGAGTTTCAGCACAAATTTGCTTATCCAATTCGGTTTCATTGTTCCCTTAACAATAAACGAATCTGTATCCATCAGACTACATTTAAAACAATCTCTCATGTCATTGCTGTGTGGTACTTCATTAAAGGTCTCAACATTGATAAAAAAACACATTTGATTTCACACTACTGTCCAAACAAATACTGTTTATTCATCAGACTGCATCTACCAGTTACATACTCTTTGTTAGGGCTATTTCCTTGTTAAGATTTACTTTGTATTTTGTTTATTGTTTATATGTTTGTATAGTTTAGGGTTTATTATGTATTTTCCTTAAACTTGTATTTTGTTTGTTATAAGCATGTAGTGTGTGTGTGTGAGGAGAGAGGCTAGATCACTTTTACACTGTTAGAGAGAGAATTAACTGTGTGTGATTTTGTTTCTCCTGCACTTGTACTACGAATTGCTTTGATCATCAATATACATCGAGAATTATTAGTATGGATTGTGTTTGTGATTGAATCGTTTTGTTTGTACTTGTTATTCTGATCATTTGAGTGATATTATCGATCCAATTGAACCTATCATTTGGTATCAGAGCTAGATTACCGTGTTCTTCGCTGTTCTTAAGCAAAACACATCAAAATCGCTCAAATACAATGATCTGAATGAATTGTTGGTGTTTTTAGGTGTGATTCATCATCGTAATCACTCTAATACTCAACGATTGTGCAGATTTCATCAGATCATCATCAGATCTGAGAAATTGTGAAATCACTGTTCGATAGAATTTTTCACAAATTCATCAAATATTGGACATGGTTCAGATTGATTGATATAAGGGATTGTTAATCGGATTGATTCACAGCTTGTGTGTGAATTTTGGACAAATCGGACAAGTTTTAGACAAAACCCAGAAAAATCTCACAAAGAAGATGATGAACAGTTCAGTTTTGGTTGAAGATTAACTTGCCGGGTGATTATTTTGACTTAGACAATTTCCTTGGACTTAGATTTGAGAAGAAATTAGCTCCTGTATTGCCGTGTAAGGGAATTTGTGCTTGTCGGGTGAAGAATTTGACTTAGAAAAAGTGCTACTGTTCAGTCGGGTGATACACTGTTGTGCCGGGTAAAACACTGTTACGCCGGGTGATTAAGAAAATACAGCCGGGTAAGCATCAACTGTGTTGCCGGGTAATTAACAACTCTGCCGTGTGATCGAGTACTGTTCAGCCGGACAAAGACTTTTGCCGTGTCAAGATTCTGCCGGGTCAAGATTTTTGCCGTGTGAAGTTTCTCTTGTTGCCGGGTAACTGTTCATCCGGGTGAAGAACAAAAGTATTTTCAACTGTTGAGCCGTCTAACTGTTTAGCCGTGTAAAGACTTTTTCCTGCCGGGTGAAGAACAAAGACACTGTTTAGCCGGTTGAAGAAGGATTTTCACTGTTTTGCCGTGTGACTCATTTTAGTTGTTTAATACTTGTTTCTTATCTTGTCTTTAATTTCTTGTCTTTATTTTAGTATTTTAATCACTTCTTTTCAAAAATTAAAAAAAAAAAAAAAAACCACAAATATTTTTCTTAAAAAAAATTGTTAAAATGGCTCCTAATGATGATTCTGATAACCGTGTTCCTAGACTTTTGAATCGTGCAGATTTCAAGAACTGGACTATCAGGTTGAGACATCACTTGTGTTCTATTGATAATGACTTGTGGAAATCAATTGAGAAGGGTCCTCACATTCCAACTCAGACAGCACCAGATAGTGCAAGTACCTACACCAAAGACTCTACTACACCTTATCCAGAAGATAATCTGTCAGCAGAAGATTTGAGGAAAGTAAAGAATGATAGCAAGGCATATTCTTTAATGTGCAAGGGGTTGCCACTCCAAGTTCTGTCTAGATTGGATGCATATCAGACTGGTTATACATGCTTCAAAGCATTGAAGTCTATATGTGAAGGAGGAGAACAATTGAGAAGTTTGAAGAAATCAAAGCTGAAAAGGCAATTAGAACTGTTTGAACACATTAATGGAGAGACAGTACACCAGATGATGAACAGGTTTGTTCATTTAACTACTGAGATGACAAACCTCGGAGTTAAAACTGAACTTCAAGACTTGAATGATCGATTGTTATGTGCTTTACCATCATCATGGAAACAAACTGTTACTTTGTTGAAACATACTGAGAAATTTCCAATGGAACTTGATTTACTTATTGGAAAGATTGAAGAAGTCGAGATTGATGAAGGATCTAGAAACACTGATAAATCCTGCCAATACTGTGGATAATGCTTTTCTTGCACAAGATGCAACGAAGTTTGAAGATGAGGGTGACTTATTTGTTGGTGCAAGTTTCTTTACTGATTCAGCATACTTTCCAAATTCACCAACTTATTCTCAACCTCAATCTCCACCAAGAGCTCAAGTTCAAAGTCAAAATCAGAATCAATCAGAAAATCAAAGTTCAAATGTTCAAACAAAAGTGAAAGACGTCATGAACATTCTACTGCAAGATGACGAAACTAAAACTGCCTTCACTGCTGTAACATTTGCCCCGATCCACACCCGATCCAAATTCAAACCCAAACTCAATCGGATATCCATGAAATTTTTCCGCCGTATCATAAAATAAAAGTATTTATATCTTATTGATTTATTCAAGTTATTACATATAATTATTTAATTTAATCATTAAATAAGCTGCTTAAACACTTTAGAGGCTTCGTGAATACACTTAACATTCTTATCCTGACCTTCTTATCATCCATGCTTCATTATATAATCATTAGGATATTGTGTTTTGAAAAGCTTAGATAGCAAGTAAGAAGTTTTACATGTTGGATTCTTAGTTACGGCATAAGGTGACTTTCGGGTGACTTTCTTGCCAACCTTTCTCCGTTCTTGGGCTATCACTTTAGATCATCCAAAGCTCTTAGATATACTTGGTATACTAAGGAGTAAGTAGGTTCAATTGGCAAATCAATCCGAGCCCAAACGAAGCAGGAATCACAAACAAAAGTTTGAGAACGTAACCCTTGACCCGCACCAAGATCCAACGTTTAAATTTAATTTTCGACATCATGAATGCTGTATTATTCTCTTCTATATGATAGTGCTCTGAAAAATATGAACGTAGGCGAAAACCGCGTGAGAAACGGAGTTATAACGAAGCGGGAATCGCGAAAACAAGTTTAGTGTTTACTGTTAATTTACAAGACGCGATTTTTCCTACTTTGGAACCGTCCCACATCGCCCCAAACCTAAATTTTTGCTCATTTTCACACCTATAAATACCATTGCTTAGTTCCTTATAGCCTACAACTCTTAGTTTGAGTCTAAACAAGTAGAATAGCCAAATTTTGGTGGTTCTGCGAGTGCAATACCTTTTTGGGCGTTGTGTTTAGTTTCTTATTTAATCTTTCGACGAGGAAGTGCCGCCATACGAACTCGTCTCGTTTGTAAGGCTTCTTCGAGGTAATCTTCTTCTTTTTATTTCTAGAGTCATTCATTTATCTTTTTCTTAGTTTTGTTAGTTTAATTTAGGTTGTTAGTTAAGGAAAAATGCCTTTAGGCTTGATGTAGCTTTGTAGAAGCTCAACGAGCACAACCTATCATGTCTATTCATTTGACTATTCCTTAAGATGTTTACCCATCCATGTTGCCTTCGTTTGATTAGGTTGAGTCACGCTTGCATTCGAATCGTAAACCTATTCATTTGAGTTGCTGTCTGATCATATACGTTCCAATCCCAAGGCATCCAGCGTGATACGACTGTTCATCTTGAAGTTTCTTTCATCATGCACTAGTTTGTTTGAGCACCATTGAGGTGAGTATTCATAGCCCCTTTTTAGTTTTCTTTATTTCTTTTTGGGGTGAAATCACGTGACTTATACTATAAATCATTTTTTATTCATTTTTATTCATTAATGTTCATTTCATTCATTATACTTATTTTATTCAATTCAATTCAATTCAAATTCATGTTTGTGTTATTACTTGCATTTATGTGTTCATAGCTTGATAGACACTTATAGCACAATCATCAATTTATTCAAACCGACGGTTATCAATAATAGATCTATTTGTCTGACAAACACACCCCAATTAATCATGCTTTTGCTCAGAGGGTGATTGTAAACCGGATTCATATGCATTTGCTCATTTGTGACTTGATCTGTGTGATTTTAAGTCTGTTTAATCATGTCAGTAGGTTTGATTGTGAAATCGCTTTATCTTGTATGATACACTTTGCATTATGGGTATTAACATCACATGAGAATTGAATTTCTTTACTTATTTTATTCATTTTAGTCATTCAATCATTTTAAATCAATATATTCATATGTACTCAACCCTATGTTACTCACCAGCTAAATTAATTAGCTGACAGATATTTTTCACATGATTTCAGGTTATGCAGCTTAAGTGTTTACTTCAAGTGCTTCACATATAGGAAATGCTTGGACTTAGTTAATATTTAAATCATTTAAATGTATTATTTATTTATTTGGAGATTCTGTGTCTTGTAATAAATGCAAAATTTGATTTAATAATATTTAAACTATTTTAGTTCCATGAGCTATGAACAATCTATTCACTATCGTCTGCCTCGAGGTTTCCGCCATCGGTCGGGGTGTGACAGATTGGTATCAGAGCCATGGTTATAGGGAATTAGGTTATTAGAAATGGAATGACCTAGTCTATAACTAAGGACCCAAAACATGAGTCATCTCATGTCATTAGTTGTTAATTCATGCTATTCGATTACGTGTTTACTTGTTTTCACACATGTTATGTTTTATATATGCCTCTTGTTTATCTCTTATCACAACTAATACAACTCTTATTATCAATCATATGAACTTCAAAACTCTAGGGTTTACACCTAATCCGAATTGATTTCCTAATCGATTCTCAAATTAAAATTTAGACTTTATTCATTATTTTCAAATTACCCCCTCAATTTTCAAATACAATATTTTTATGTGTGGTTTTCAAATCTCGTCAAAGTGTAAGTCTCGTAACTGAACACGTGCAATACTGGAAGAGTGGGTGCCTGTACCTCGAGTGTTCTGTCTAGGAAAAGGTATTCATACAAATCCAAATCAACTGATGGATCCGTTACCTTACCTGGGAACCCTCGGGGTGAGTGTCCGCTTATAGGTACGCATGTCTTCATTAGAGTTACCGTGGACCTACTACTTTGATAGGTCAACGTATTCGTGCGGTTTGTGAACTAAACGTCTACACTCGGAATATCTCAAGATGATTTCAATATCTCGTATTTTCAATAATTTCTCAAATTATTTCTAAACTCATTGTTTTAGTACAAACTCATTATTAAATTTCAATACTTATCATTTATACATAAATTTATCATCAAGCCCTCTTATAATTCAACTAATCACAACATTACCATCAAATACACATATAATACATAAATCATAACTTCATCATTCAAATTTTCTTAAAGTTCATAAACTCATTATCAAACTCTCATATAATCTATTTAATCATAAATTATCGTCAAATTAACATATGATTCATTTAACCCATAAAAAACTATTCTCATATAATTATATATATTATGCAAATTCAAATTCTAATGTATTTCATTTCCAGAATTTTTCTATTTACTTGAATCATCTATACTATTTATAAAACGCATTTATTTAAACTTGATTAAAAAAAATTACCATCAAATTCACATATAAGACATAAATCATAACTTCATCATTCAAATTTTCTTATAGTTCATAAACTCATTATCAAATTCTCATATAATATATTTAATCATAAATTATCGTCAAATTCACATATAATTTATTTAACCCATAAAAACTATTCTCATATAATTATATATAATTATGCAAATTCAAATTCTAATGTATTTCATTTTCCTGAATTTTTCTATTTTACTTGAATTATCTATACTATTTATAACACGTATTTATTTAAACTTGACTAAAAAAAAATTTTTACCATCAAATTCACATATAAGACATAAATCATAACTTCATCATTCAAATTTTCTTATAATTCATAAACTCATTATCAAATTCTCATATAATCTATTTAATTAAAAGTTATCGTTAAATTCACATATGATTCATTTAACACATAAAAACTATTCTCATATAATTATGTAAATTCAAATTCCAATGTATTTGATTTTCTAAAAATTTTTCTATTTTACTTGAATTATCTATACTATTTATAACACGTATTTATTTAAACTTGACTAAAAAAAAATTTATTACCATCAAATTCACATATAAGACATAAATCATAACTTCATCATTCAAATTTTCTTATAATTCATAAACTCATTATCAAATTCTCATATAATCTATTTAATTAAAAATTATCGTTAAATTCACATATGATTCATTTAACCCATAAAAACTATTCTCATATAATTATGTAAATTCAAATTCCAATGTATTTGATTTTCTAAAAATTTTCTATTTACTTGAATCGTCTATACTATTTATAACACGCATTTATCCAAACTTGACTAAAAAAAAAATTTCCATCAAATCCACATATAATACATAAATCATAACTTCATCATTCAAATTTTCTTATAGTTCATAAACTCATTATCAAATTTTCATATAATATATTTAATCATAAATTATCGTCAAATTCACATATGATTCATTTAACCCATAAAAAAAAACTACTCTTATAAATTCTGCAAATTCAAATTCCAATGTATTTCATTTTCCAGAATTTTTCTATCATTTATACTATTTATAACACACATTTATCTAAACTTGACTACCTACATGATTACACCTATTTCCTATGAACTTGTTTGTCTATATAATTTGATTTTTCATCTAACACCATTATCCACAAATATAATCCTTTAAGAACTCGATAATCTATCCATGTGACCTGTTAACCTAATTATCCAGAACCTTGGTAAAACTTGATCATACATGAATTTGACTTCCTATGATGCTATCGAAGTTTATTTTACATATACCTAATTATCTAAATGCTTATGAACTCAACTTACCATGAACTTGGTTATCGGATATATAGAAAACTTGATTCTTCATAAACATGAATTTCTATAAATTTGTTTAACTACAAACTCGATTATTCATGCATGTAAACAATATTAATTGCATAAAGTTGGCCACCTAAATTAATGAACATTGATCTTTCTATCATATAAGAATTTAATTTCTAATGAACTTCAATACCAATGAACTTTAATTATTCAAGCGTGAAATCAGAACCTATGTGCATCCTTATCTGTATTTTAGAAGTTTTGTGTCCCTTCACCCACGCATGACATAATGAATTATGAGAATCATGCAAAAGCTTGTGTGATTACGGGTGCACACGGAATTACAAAAGTTGGTGCATGGAACTCATAGTAAGTTTTGTCGTGTACTTTTGGGCAATGCGACAAATGTGATGTGATAAGAGCATGGTGGATACGCCGTTAGTACTTCCTATATATAAGTGGTCTTGTCACATCGTCAAATGAAGTGTTGCCTACGTCTAGTGAAGTTTGTGTAGCTTCTGGACCATGACCCATTGCAATTTAATCTTAAGAGTATTTTTATTCCATCTTTCATTGATCATTATTCATCATCATCTAGTGCTCAAGTTGGTGATTCAACTTCTCGAGGTTGACATATTGTTGTTCAACTCGAGGGAGCTAGATAACGTTAGTACATATATTATGGAAAGCACATCAACATGGACATCTTTTGAAGATGTGCCACATTTTATTCATATTATTCATTTTGATCATTTATTCACTTTATTAATCATGTTATTCATTTATTCATTCATTTTATCAATCACATTTATTCACTTTAATCATTTATTGTTTTTTTACCACATTTATTCATTTTTATCATTCATTCATTTTGTCAATCACATTCAGTTATTCTAAACATTTAGTAACGTTTATTCATTTTACTCGTTTAATCATTTTACTCTTGATCACACAAGCGAAACTTTTACAACATTTATCGATCATCTTAAACCCTATTCCATCATTATCTTGAGTAGCAATGAATCACTATCCTAACCCTTCGTTCAATTACGTTCATCTGAACTCCTTATAATTCGAACAATATTATAAACGACACTTGATGATATTAAATGAATTAAAGAAAATAATTCTTATCATATTATCTCAATTAAATCCTTAGACAGCGCATGTGAGACATGATTATGTTTCGAACACGATCGTGATACACTATTAATTCTTTCATCAAAACTAACATTAATCAAATTTCGGGACGAAATTTCTTAAAGGAGGGGTGACTGTAACATTTGCCCCGATCCACACCCGATCCAAATTCAAACCCAAACTCAATCGGATATCCATGAAATTTTTCCGCCGTATCATAAAATAAAAGTATTTATATCTTATTGATTTATTCAAGTTATTACATATAATTATTTAATTTAATCATTAAATAAGCTGCTTAAACACTTTAGAGGCTTCGTGAATACACTTAACATTCTTATCCTGACCTTCTTATCATCCATGCTTCATTATATAATCATTAGGATATTGTGTTTTGAAAAGCTTAGATAGCAAGTAAGAAGTTTTACATGTTGGATTCTTAGTTACGGCATAAGGTGACTTTCGGGTGACTTTCTTGCCAACCTTTCTCCGTTCTTGGGCTATCACTTTAGATCATCCAAAGCTCTTAGATATACTTGGTATACTAAGGAGTAAGTAGGTTCAATTGGCAAATCAATCCGAGCCCAAACGAAGCAGGAATCACAAACAAAAGTTTGAGAACGTAACCCTTGACCCGCACCAAGATCCAACGTTTAAATTTAATTTTCGACATCATGAATGCTGTATTATTCTCTTCTATATGATAGTGCTCTGAAAAATATGAACGTAGGCGAAAACCGCGTGAGAAACGGAGTTATAACGAAGCGGGAATCGCGAAAACAAGTTTAGTGTTTACTGTTAATTTACAAGACGCGATTTTTCCTACTTTGGAACCGTCCCACATCGCCCCAAACCTAAATTTTTGCTCATTTTCACACCTATAAATACCATTGCTTAGTTCCTTATAGCCTACAACTCTTAGTTTGAGTCTAAACAAGTAGAATAGCCAAATTTTGGTGGTTCTGCGAGTGCAATACCTTTTTGGGCGTTGTGTTTAGTTTCTTATTTAATCTTTCGACGAGGAAGTGCCGCCATACGAACTCGTCTCGTTTGTAAGGCTTCTTCGAGGTAATCTTCTTCTTTTTATTTCTAGAGTCATTCATTTATCTTTTTCTTAGTTTTGTTAGTTTAATTTAGGTTGTTAGTTAAGGAAAAATGCCTTTAGGCTTGATGTAGCTTTGTAGAAGCTCAACGAGCACAACCTATCATGTCTATTCATTTGACTATTCCTTAAGATGTTTACCCATCCATGTTGCCTTCGTTTGATTAGGTTGAGTCACGCTTGCATTCGAATCGTAAACCTATTCATTTGAGTTGCTGTCTGATCATATACGTTCCAATCCCAAGGCATCCAGCGTGATACGACTGTTCATCTTGAAGTTTCTTTCATCATGCACTAGTTTGTTTGAGCACCATTGAGGTGAGTATTCATAGCCCCTTTTTAGTTTTCTTTATTTCTTTTTGGGGTGAAATCACGTGACTTATACTATAAATCATTTTTTATTCATTTTTATTCATTAATGTTCATTTCATTCATTATACTTATTTTATTCAATTCAATTCAATTCAAATTCATGTTTGTGTTATTACTTGCATTTATGTGTTCATAGCTTGATAGACACTTATAGCACAATCATCAATTTATTCAAACCGACGGTTATCAATAATAGATCTATTTGTCTGACAAACACACCCCAATTAATCATGCTTTTGCTCAGAGGGTGATTGTAAACCGGATTCATATGCATTTGCTCATTTGTGACTTGATCTGTGTGATTTTAAGTCTGTTTAATCATGTCAGTAGGTTTGATTGTGAAATCGCTTTATCTTGTATGATACACTTTGCATTATGGGTATTAACATCACATGAGAATTGAATTTCTTTACTTATTTTATTCATTTTAGTCATTCAATCATTTTAAATCAATATATTCATATGTACTCAACCCTATGTTACTCACCAGCTAAATTAATTAGCTGACAGATATTTTTCACATGATTTCAGGTTATGCAGCTTAAGTGTTTACTTCAAGTGCTTCACATATAGGAAATGCTTGGACTTAGTTAATATTTAAATCATTTAAATGTATTATTTATTTATTTGGAGATTCTGTGTCTTGTAATAAATGCAAAATTTGATTTAATAATATTTAAACTATTTTAGTTCCATGAGCTATGAACAATCTATTCACTATCGTCTGCCTCGAGGTTTCCGCCATCGGTCGGGGTGTGACAACTGCTTTTATGGCAAGTTTCCAGGCTTATCAAGGAAGTCACTTAAGTCAAATGGACGTTGTCCTTCAAGACTTATTTGAGATGGATCCAGTTGATGTTGAAGAAATGGATCTTAACTGGCAAATGGTCATGGTTGCATATCGAACTCAAAAGCATGCATACGTTAACCGAAGTTACAAACCTCATGCTAACAAGACTGTTGGATTTGACAAATCAAAGGCCAGATGTTTTAATTGTAACCAGTATGGTCATTTCTCAAGAGAATGCAAAGCTCCAAAGAATTTTAATGACCAAGCTAGTTCAAGCAATCAAGGTCAAGGTCAAAGTTCTCAACAATCTTCGAGTTATCAAGGCAGAAACCAACGTTTTTTTCAGAAACCATACCAAAGTCTTCCTATGCCTGAGTTGAAGGATGAAGGAAAGAAGCCAGAAGAACAGACTAAAGCATTGGTAGTAAGTGTTAAAGACGGTTATGATTGGAGTGCTTATGCAGAACAGTTTACGTCTGATCTTACATCAAGTCTGGCACTGGTATGTGAAATAGAAGAAGATTGGTCAGAAGAAGGGGATAGTAAGATGATTGAAGATGTGAGTGAAGATTCTGAAGATTATGACTGGAGTGCAAAATCTGATCCTGTTGAAGAATCTGAGTCTGAACTTGTGTTGATGGCTACTGCCAGTGAGTCTTCATCATCTACCGAACAACCAAAGGTTAATACTGACTTACCCCCTAACTATGTTCCACTGCCCCCTAGATGTGAAAGAAAGGTTGTGTTCTGAACAGTGCATTCAACAAGTAGAACATTATCGAACTCATTCATTTAAAATTGGTGACAAATTAAGCAAACATGAGAAAATTCATGAACAACTTAAAATTGATCACAAAATTGCTGATGAGAAGATTTTGTCACTTAAAGAATCATAGAACAAAACCTTAACAGAACTGGAACTGATAACAAAACAACTTGAAGAAATGACAAAGAACTTTGAACAAGAAAAAGTTGCTCATGCTGTCACGCAAGTTGAATTGACAAAAGTAAAAAGTTGCAAAACCATGGTAAAACAACTCATTAATGAAAGAGGTAATAAAACCAAAACCGGGTTGGGTTTTACTCATGAACCGATGCCAAATTCAATCACTCAAACCTTACCAGAAAACTTTAATGAATTTGATCATTCACCTGAAAATGAACGAAAATTCAAAGAAATTCAAAGAAGTAAATCCGAGTCTGAAGGATCTGAGGTGTTGATTGAAAGTTTGAGGGAAGAAGATGGTTTGACAACTGAAGCTGATGATGAAGCAAGCAACAAATCTGAAAACAAATTAGAACCTGTTCTTATCCAACTTGTTGAGTATCCAAAACTTAATTCCGAACCAGAAACACCGGTGAAGGAAGAAGGTGAATTTTCAGGATACAATGATCCTGAATACATCAGGTGGAAGAAAGAACAAAAGGCGCAAGTTGCTGCTCAGTTGGTCAAAAAGCAAGAAGTGAAAAAGACTGAAGTTTCAACTGCAAAGAAGCAGAAATCGAAAACAATGAACAATCAATCTGAAATGAAACAGTCAAAAGACAAAAGTGTCTTAAAAACAAATGATAAAACCAAAGTTCAAAGTGTTAAAACTGACAAACCTGTCAAGAAAGTGTCAAAAGGTAAAAACATCAAGTTTGTGTCTGCAGGAACGTTTGATTTGAACGGATCTTATGGTAAACCAATCAATTCTCCAATCAAATCTAACTCTGGTCTGAAAACAGGTTCAGGTCCTAAGTCTTCCGCTGTCAATGATAAGAGAGTTGAAAACAAAAAGGTAACCAAACAGAACAGTTTAAAATCGAACCAAAGTTCCATGCAATCAAAATCTCAAACCAAGTCTCCACAAAAGATCGTTAATCTAAAACCGAATAACCAAGATAATGAATCACATTTTGGTTCAACATCAAAAGTTAACAATCGGCTCTTTAGGATTAGCAAGAAACATTGTGAAATTTGTAATAGGTATAATCATGCAACTGCTGAATGTTTCTTTAACAGGTACTGCAGTTTCTGTGACAAAAGAAACCATTCTTCAGAAGAATGTTACTATAACAAATTTTGTGATATTTGTGAGAGAAGAAACCATGACACAAAGGATTGTTTCTTTCGATCAAACTCAACTAGAGAAATGACTCCATTTTCAAACATTAACAGAAATCATTCATTTGATTTTCAAAATATGAGTCAAAATCATTCTCCAGTTTTGAGAAATTTCAATCGAAACAATTCTGTTTCTAACTTTTCAAAGAATGTGCAGGTTAACAATTTTAAACCAAGAGCTTTAATGGTAAGAAATCAAAAGTTTGAAAATAACCTTGATCCTAAGCTAGAGGAAAGGTTTAGTGCTTTGAGGAGAAAGCAATCAATGAGCGCCAATGGGCGAAACAACAGTTATCAGCATCAAAATCTCTTAAATGAAACAAATTTTCAAAATGTTCAATATCAACAAGTTACTATTGCTGATAGATTCGGAAAACCCAAGACCGTGTGGGCCTGGGTTGACCAAACTAACTAAGTAAATTGTTGAAATGCAGGTACGCCCAAGAAGACCTATCAACTCATGGTTCGTTGATAGTGGGTGTAGCCGGCACATGACAGGCAACCATGCCTTGCTTCAGGATTTCAAGCTGAAAAATGGTACACACGTTGCATTTGGAGGTGATGCGGGTGGTAAAATCACAGGAGAAGGAACCGTATCCAATGGGGTCATTAGTTTTGATAAAGTCAACTACTGTGCACAGTTGAACTTTAACTTACTAAGTGTCTCGCAAATTTGTGATAAATCTTATTCAACTTTATTTGATGATTCTTTCTGTTATATTCTTAAACCAGGTTTCAAGATTGACAATGAGTGGGTAGTGGTTAAAGCTCCAAGAGATCGTGATGTATACAAGTTGGATATGTCGCAGATTGACGCTGATACCGAAACAACCTGTCTCATTGCCCATGCTTCAAATGATGAGAGTCAGCTTTGGCATAGACGGCTGGGCCATTCCAACTTCAGAAACATGAACCGTTTGGTAACTGAAAATCACGCTGTGGGAATCCCATCGAAGAAATTCTCCACAACTGATCTTTGTTCAGCATGTTTGAAGGGCAAACAGCATCGGATGTCTTTTAAGTCCAAGCTAGAAAACTCCATTTCAAAACCCTTGCAGATGCTACATATGGATCTTTTCGGACCAACGAATGTTCAAAGCATCGGAAAGAAGTCTTATTGTTTTGTCATTATTGACGATTTCACTAGATTTTCTTGGGTTTATTTTTTGCATGCTAAATCTGAAACAGCTGAATTATTAAAAGAATTTATCATCAAAGTTGAAAACCAATTAGATTGCAAAGTTAAAGTGTTAAGAAGCGATAATGGTACTGAATTCAAAAACGCTAATGTGGATTTATTTTGTGCAGAAAAAGGAATTGCGCGTCAGTATAGTGCTCCAAGAACGCCTCAGCAGAATGGGGTTGCGGAACGGAAAAACCGGACACTAATTGAAGCTGCAAGATCCATGCTCGCAGATGCCAAAATCCCTATCACTTTTTGGGACGAAGCTATTGCTACTGCGTGTTTTGTACAAAATAGGACATTATTAGTGCAAGACAAACAGAAAACATCTTATGAGTTGTTATTTGGAAGAAAGCCGAATATTTCTTATTTGAAAGCATTTGGTTGTCCCGTAACGGTTCTAAATTTAAATGATCATCTCGGGAAATTTGAGTCAAAATCTGACGATGGATTTTTCCTAGGTTATTCGTCTGTTTCTAAAGCTTATCGGGTTTTTAATAGCAAAACAAATACTGTTATTGAAACTATTAACGTAAAGTTTTTAGAAAATTCGTTTCCGTCAGTGGCGCATGGTCCCGAATGGTTATTTGATTTAGATGCGTTATCAAAATCTTTCAATTCTAACTTGTTTGATTTTTCAGGAAAAACAAGGAAAGAATCAGGTGACTTAGGAAGCTTTAGTGACGACTCTGATAATGACGAGGATGGCAATATCAATTCTGAATATCCGTTCATGTCATTTCACAATCCTGATCATGTCAAATCCAGTCAAGCTCCGGGTCCTTCTGGTTCGCAAGAAGATCAAGAATCAAACAATCATGAAGAAAATGTGAATTCGCAAATGTCTCCTAATGATGGTGGATCCGTTCAAAATCAACCATCATCAGATCCGAATGTTGAAGTCATTCCAGAATCATTTGATTACTTCATCAATTCACCGGATCAAGTCCCGAATTTCACACCGCATACTTCGTCCATTCTACAAGATCTACCAAATCTGAATACTTCTAATCTGGAGAGTCAAGTGCAAGGAGGTGACATACCAATTCATCGAATTCACAAGAAACATCCTGTCTCTCAGATTATTGGGCCGTTGAATCAGAGAACTACAAGAAGTCAGACAGAGCAAGCAAATGTTTGTCTTTACTCGTGTTTTCTATCTCAAGTGGTGCCAAAGAATATTTCAGAGGCACTGAAAGACAATAGTTGGATTGAAGCCATGCAAGAGGAATTGCTTCAGTTTCGCGAACAGGAAGTTTGGAAACTTGTGGACTTACCTGAAGGAGAGAATGCAATAGGTACAAGATGGTTGTACAAAAACAAGTCAGACGAACGTGGCATTGTTGTGAGAAACAAAGCAAGACTCATTGCACAGGGATACACTCAAGAAGAAGGCATTGATTATGAAGAAGTATTTGCTCCGGTCGCAAGACTTGAAGCCATACGCGTTTTTCTTGCATATGCTTCCTTCATGAAGTTTAAAGTATTCCAAATGGACGTGAAAGGTGCTTTTCTATATGGACCGATTACAGATGATGTATATGTCAGACAACCTCCGGGTTTTGAAGATCCTGACTATCCTCATCGGGTATACAAGTTAAGTAAAGCTCTTTACGGTCTACATCAAGCTCCTAGAATCTGGTATGAAACATTATCCAAGCATTTACTAGAACATGGATTCACAAGAGGACAGATTGATCCAACTTTGTTTATGAAGAGGGAAAATGACGATCTCTTATGTGTTCAAGTTTATGTGGACGATATTATTTTCGGATCAACTAGTGAGTCAATGTGCAAAGAATTTGAGGAAATCATGAAGTGCAGATTCCAGATGAGTTCTATGGGGGAGATTAATTTCTTTCTTGGATTACAAGTGAAACAATCAGCTGACGGAATTTTCATCAATCAATCAAAATTTGTTGAGAAGTTGTTGAAGAAGTTCAAGATGCAAGATTGTCAAACAATTCGAACTCCTTCTGATGTGAACTGCAAGATACAACCGGATCCGAAAGGCAAATCTGTGGATCAAACACTATACAGATCAATGATCGGTTCACTGATGTATCTTACTGCATCAAGGCCAGACATCATGTATGCTGTATGTGTATGCGCAAGATATCAGTCTGATCCAAAGGAGTCGCACCTGATTGCTGTGAAGCGTATATTCAGATATCTCAAAGGGAAACCGAATCTTGGGTTATGGTATCCTTATGAAGGAAATTTTGAATTATATAGCTATTCTGACAGTGATTTTGGTGGTTGTGCTCTTGACAGGAAATCGACTACTGGTGGTTGTCAATTTCTGGGTCCTAGACTTGTCTCTTGGCAATGCAAGAAGCAGACCAATGTTTCTGTATCCACTGCTGAAGCAGAGTATATCGCTGCATCTGCAGGATGTTCTCAGGTTTTATGGTTACAAAATCAGTTGCTTGACTACGGGTTTAACTTTCTAAAAACTCCTATTTACATAGACAATACTGCTGCTATGTTTATAACTGCTAATCCTGTTCAACATTCTAAAACCAAACACATCGAAATTAGATATCACTTTTTAAGAGACAACTCTGAAAAAGGTTTAATAATTTTGATTAAAGTTCATACTGACAAACAACTGGCAGATCTTTTCACAAAATCATTTTTGTCAGGCCGGTTTGAATTTTTAATCCAATCCATAGGATTAATCAATCATGATTGATTCTATTTTTCGAAAACAAAAGAAAAATCAGAAAATATAAAAGCCAAAAATATAATAAGTTGATGTCAAGTATTGATTCCTTTGTCTCTTATTTTATGTTTTGCATTGTGTGTGTGCATGAAAAAGAAAAGCAAAAACAAAATATAAAATCAAAAAGAAAAGAAAATATCATGTCATAAGAATCTATATTGCAAAAGTGAGAAATGATAGATACACTAGACATTATTTGTTACATCATTTTTAAATAAAGACTGATGAATGTTAATTGATGTGCTAGACAGCTCAGGCAATTAGACTGAAAAAGTAAGTTGATTGTTGACAAACATAAACTAAATGATCTTTGTGTTAAGTTCCGTTGTTATACATGTCTAGATATATGTCTTTTGAATCATTGCTTGTGATGATAGTTGTGCATGATCGGGTAACGATGCAGTGTATTCAGTGTGATGAACCGCATCGTGAGCTTCTTTGTTGTGGTACCCACAGACCTGAAGTCTCACACGAAGTCTCTTTTGAGCTTCAAGGTGCAGCAAAAGATTCCAAAAGGAACAAAAAGAGTCCCAAATGTGGACCAACACCAAACAAAAATTCCAAAAAGGAATTCAGAAGATTCCCAAGGGGAACAATAGGAAAGAAAAATTCCCAAAGATGGAATTAAAAAGAAGTCCCAAAGTGGACCAAATCCGAATAGAACCCAGATTCCACACTGTGTATAACTGTAAGTGACCAGGTTTTGTGCACTATGCATTCAGGTAGTGTTTGATAAGGAAATATGTTGACATATGTATACATGTGGGTCACATAAGTCATTCTAATCGAACCTTAAATATCATCATGATACTGAAAAAGTAAGTGTGTCAATTCGAGCTAATTGGTATGTTTTCATATCATCACTCAATCAAGCATAAGTCAAATGTCTATTCAAAACTTGCAAAACATGTTCAGATAATGTGTGGTATGATCTCACTGCGATATTTTGATTCATTGCATTGCATATGTATTTATTTTAATGTGTGTGCTTTGTGTGTGCAGGCATATGAAATCTTTATTGACACATCAACATCCTTGTTAAACTTAAACATTTCAAGAAATTTCAAGTTTAGGGGGAGAATAAATTGAAGAAAAATATCTACAAAAATCCAAAAATATTCAAAAATCCAAAAATATTCTGTTTTGAATAAGTGTGTTTTGAATGAACAAGATTATGTAGTATGAAAGGCAAAAGTATTGGACGTGTTAAAAACAAACCGAAAGTCTTGTAATTTGTTTTTAAGAAATTGCTTCGGGATATAGAAAAATTGGTTGTGCAAAAACATTTTTGAAAAAGAAAAAGAAAAAAAATGATTATAATTGGAATTAATGTTATTGTCTTGATTAATGTTGTTTGATAATTAATGTGACAAACATTCTTTTTAAGGATATCTTGTCTAATTAATATGTCGGAGAATGTTTGCAGGTACAATTAATGCCGTTGAAAAAGTCAACAGACGAGAAAAGTGAATAAAATCGCAAGTGTTATTGCCGGGCAAAGATATCAGATGCAACTGTGCAGCCGGGTAAAGGACACACTGTTCAGCCGGGTAAAGTTGTGAGTATGATACATGCCGGGTGATTGAGGAAAAGGTGAAGAAATTATGACCACTGTACAGCCGGACAATGATCATGTCAAATACAGCCGGGTGAAGGTCATAGATATCTTGCCGGGTGACAAGTGTTTACTATACAGCCGGGTAAAAGAGAAATCTTCTTGCCATGTAAAGGTATGACACTATGTTGCCGGGTAATGAAGAAGAAAGCATGCCGGGTGATGTAGAAGATAACTATGTTGCCGTGTAATGAACAAATGCATGCCGTGTGAAGAAGGTTGTCTTGTGAAGAAGGTTGCCGTGTAATGAAGAAAGCAAGCCGGATGAAGAAGGAAAGCAACTGTGTTGCCGGGTGATGAAGAAATATTGCCGGGTGATGTTTTGAAGATAACTATTCTGCCGGGTGATGAATAAAATCCATCAGGTGTAGTTGTTCCTTAACCTTTACCCGTCACTACAGTGACTTACCCGTCTCTACAGTGCTTGACCCGTCAAGTGTGTTTCACATGTTGGTGACTTGACCTATGTACTTGACCCGTCACTACAGTACATGACCCGTCACTACAGTACATGACCCGTCACTACAGTACTTGACCCGGCAAGGTTTATTGGGCCTAATTTGCTTTTGTTGACCCGGCACTTAAAGTTTGACCTAAAATTTTTGACGATACAAATACCGCCTCCTCACAAACACTTATCATTTCATATTTTCACTTTCACACAAACACTCTGAACTAAAAATCGTCGTGTTATCATATTCAATCGTTTGCTCTGTAACGTGGTTTATCGATTGAATAAGGTAGTGATTTTGTGTTTTTGACCTAAATAGACCTGCAAATCAACTGTTAAAAAGAAAAACGATGATGAACAGTGTTTGGACTTTGAATCGACACTTTGATTTTGTGTGTTAAAACTTAAATCGAATGTTGTTTTAGGGTTAAAATCTGTCGATCATCAACATTCAATCATTCATTTGCACCAAAACACCTTAAAAACAACTGAATCACTCAAAATGTTCTTAACTGATAAAATCGCCATTGTTGAACTTTGAAGCTTTTAAAAGTTAAACATCAAAACGATGAAATATCTGTTTAAAAAAGTGATTAAACTTGTTAAAACTGAACCAAAACATGATAAACATTTTCATCATAAAATTGTCAAAATTTTGCCTAAGTGATTAACTGTTAAAATGAAAAATGTTGTATAATCTTTAATGTTTCAAAGTTGTTTGATTAATATGATGAAAATCAGGTTATTAGAACAATTTAGGACTTAAAATGATTATGTGAATGTTTTGCTTTCTAACTTTTATTCAAACACTTAAGAAAATTTTGATATGTTTTAATGAAGAATCTAACACATTTGTCTTGTTTTTGTGTTTGTTTGTGTTAACAGATGGAGAATCTCAAGTTTGAGCCTAAGCACAATTTGGTAGCATGCTTGGATGAATCACTTCCTGAAACAGATGGTTACAGGGACATGATCAAATTCATCAAGAGGACTAAATATGTTTATGCTATATGTGCCAAACCGGTCATATATGCAAGGTTGATCAAAAGCTTTTGGAGGACAGCAGAGGTGGTTAGAGGAGATAATGGAGTTACTGTTGTTAGAGGCAACATAACCAGAGATTGGGTACTTACTGTTTCAGAAGATGCTATTAGGCAAGCCCTGAGGATTGATGAGGATGAGATTGGGATGATGGATGAGCTGACTATGGAAGAATGTAAATCGTGTTTTGTGAACATGGGACATCCACCGGTGTTTCCAAAGTCACAGTTTTACAGGGCTAAGTTGGGGAAGAAGTATAAATTGCTGTGTTATGTTGTACAGCAATGCATGTCAAGAAGGAGTGCAGGGTTTGACAATTTCCCATCTGACATTGCATCCCCGATAGTAGCTATTGCAGAGAACAAGCCATTCAACATGTCGAGATGGATAATGAATGGTTTTGTGTTCAATTTGGTGAAGGGAAAAAGATTTAAGTTTCTCATGTATCCGAGATTCTTACAGCTGGAGGCATTTTATATACTGAGGGTTATGCTGGAGGCATTTTATATACTGAGGACATGAACGATCTATCTTACCGAAAGATGAGTATCGGGAATGTGCCTGATGTTGAATTGTTTGACTATATGAGAGATATAGTGAACAATGAAGAAAATGTGGAAGGAATATATTATCACATATCTCATGGAGAGATTGTTGATCCAATGGACCTTGTGGATGAGGTGCCAGATAATTTGTTAGATGATGACGAGTACTTTGCTCGTCATCCAGAAGATGAAGAAGATGATGGTAATGATGATGGTAATGATGATGGTGGTGATGATACTGAATCTGAATCTAATTCAGAGGAGGTTGAACCAATGGAGACTGAGGCAGAAGGAATTGAGAATGTTGAGGTAGAAGAACCTGCTGAGGTTGCTTCTGTGGTTGAAGAAGCAGTTGCTGAGATTCCAAGAGATATTTCTTTTCAGTATGTTCGAAAGAAGAGGTCGAAACCAGTAGAAAAGCCTGAAGAGATTAATGTGATAGAGATTGCTCAGACAGTAATGGCCGAAGCTGAATCTATTGCACAGATAGATGAAGTGGATGCTGGCATTACTGATCCTATTTCTGTTGATTTTCCCACCACATTACCACAAATTGTTGAAAACATTGGACAAGGTTTGGAGTCTTCACCAAATGTTGTGCCAAGTGTTGATGAAACTGATGATGAGAAAGAAAAACGTATTGCTGAGTTAGAAGAAATGGTGGCAAAGCTGATAGAAGCTAATGACTTGTTGAAAGCTTCTAATGAACGTAAAAAGAAAAGGTTTGATGAATATTGGGATATTCACAATCAAAATCTGAAAATCTTCAAAGAGTTGGATTCTGATCATCTGAAATTGAAGATTGAACATGATGATTTGAAGGCTGAGCATGAAAAATTGAAGGAGGAATATGAAAACCTAAAGTATGATTATACTGAGGTTAGAGCTGAATGCAATACGTTGGAGGCAGAAAAAGAAATGTTGGAAAAAGAGTTGGAGGAAATAAAACCAAAGAAGGCTGGCTCATCATCAGACAAAGATTTTTCTGAAGAAGTTATTGAAGTGACTGAAACGCATGTGCCTAAAGTTTATTTGACTAGGGCAAGAGGTACTTCAAATGCTGGTATTTTGGTTGAATCACCAATTATCATTCCCGATGAAGCTGTTGCTGAAACTGTCATCTCTGACAAAGCTGAGGGAAAGAGGAAGATAGATGCTATTCCTGAAATCTTTGGTGATGAAGAAAGTTCAAAAAGGGCGAAAGTTGATAAAACAGTGCAGATTGAGCCGATTCAATCTGTAGCTGTAGCTGAGGATGAGAAAACTGAATCCGTTGCAGAAACTGAAGTAATTGCAGTCACTGAAAGTGAGAAAGAAGTGGGTTCAGAAGACACCCAGATTGAGCCGATTCAATCTGAAGCTGTTGAAGTTGAAAGTGCGCCTACAATAGTATCTGAAGTTGCTAGTCAGTCTGAGCCGGTTCAAACTGACGATGCACCTATGATAGAAGCGTTGGATGATTTAGATGACATAGATTGGACTGAGTCTGAAGATGAAGCTGAGCCAGTACAGAATGCTGTTGAAGAAATCCCTGATGATTTGGATCAAAGGTTTGCATACCTTGAGAAAATGAAGTACAACTCTGTGTTCTTGAATGGTTTGACAGTAAGTCAGATAAATGAAGAGTATGAGAAGTGCATTACTGCCCAAGATAAAGCCGAAGCTGATCAGAAAGAGTTCGTGATTGAGATGGGTGAATGGACTCCGATGCAAGAAAGTTTAAATATAGAAGATTTGCCTCCGACTGAGCTTTATCATCAAAATCCAGATGAAATGACTGCATCAAATATGCGAAGTTGGTTGAGTTCGAGGAACTATCCATACAAGACATTGCAGAGATTGTAGTCTGAATCACTAAGGAAGATTGTGGTCAGTTTTATGAAAACAGAGAAGATGTACAACAGGATGTTTTACTTGGATTATAACAATCCTCAGTATTACGAATTGACAAAGAGATTTAAAGTGCTTGGACCAAAGGAGATTCCAGTAATGGCTTTACCTGAAGATGCACATAAGAAAAGACATGAACTGATGGATATGTTTCCAAGTGAAGCTAAATCTTACAACATACCAATGGAGGTGCGTGAGTCTTGGCATAAATCAGCAACAGCAGGTGATATTGTTAGGTCACTGCTGAGTAAAGGGCAATCGATTGCTGAATTACTGAATTCGATGATTGTGCCTGAAAATAATAAGAAGGTGAAGATAATAGCTTGGAAATACGATGAAGTCTTTGATGCATTTATGATCAAGAGAGTTAATGGTTTATGTGACGTATATCATTACTACTCAAGCATCTTTAAACTGGAGGTTCAGGATTTGAAAGAGCTGCACAAACTGAGGTTAATTAATCACACGCATGCTGAGCGTGGTGATAAATGCGTGATGCTTCTTGATGCTGGAATGGGTAGAACAGCAAAGTTTCTTGACTTTAGAGGTCAACAGGAAGATACTGCATATGTGCAAGCTAAGAAACAAAGAAAGAAGAAGCGATTGGTTGTAACTGAAGATATGTACTTGGAAGAGTTCTCGGATGAGTACTTTGACAAGATTACAGATCCTGGATTAAAAGTGATTGATGGAAGTCAGATGACGAAGCCAATACTCAGAGTATTTTACAATCAGGAAACGTTTGAACTGAAGCTTGTTCGGAACTTGGAGGATTGGGACAAGGATATGATCACACTTTTCAGTACCTTTGAGTTGAAACTGCTGCATCCTTCTTATATTGAATTTTTGCGAAGTTACAAAATTGAAAAATGTAAAGACAAACTTGTTGAAGCTGACAGAAAGTTATTCACTGTGATGATAGAAGTGATTGCTGCTGCTTCGGAGAAGATTCGTGTGAGAAAGGCTTTACTCAATTCTAATCTCGTGATGGTTGATATACCAGAGATAGAATATATGCGGATCAGTAGGAAGGGTACTTTAGAGGTGAAAGTTCAAGGCCAAGAGTTGCCGTTTGAGTTTTATGCTAATATCGATTTTGCAGGTTTGAATCTGGATTCACTTAGACGCATGAATTCTTTGCCAATTCTGACGAATGAATCCAAGCCTCGACAAGCCAAGATTGCGGAAAAGTTCAAATCATGCATTGAAGAAGCTTTGAAGGAAAAAGAAGAGTATAAAGGACGAGAGTTGCTTAAAGTGAAGGATGAACCAGAAGAATGATAGAGAAAGAGATGATGCTGATTAAAGAAGAAGAAAAAGATAGAAGATTTTGCTGAAGATCCAAAGATAAATCTTAGGGGGAGTACTGTTAGGGCTATTTCCTTGTTAAGATTTACTTTGTATTTTGTTTATTGTTTATATGTTTGTATAGTTTAGGGTTTATTATGTATTTTCCTTAAACTTGTATTTTGTTTGTTATAAGCATGTAGTGTGTGTGTGTGAGGAGAGAGGCTAGATCACTTTTACACTGTTAGAGAGAGAATTAACTGTGTGTGATTTTGTTTCTCCTGCACTTGTACTACGAATTGCTTTGATCATCAATATACATCGAGAATTATTAGTATGGATTGTGTTTGTGATTGAATCGTTTTGTTTGTACTTGTTATTCTGATCATTTGAGTGATATTATCGATCCAATTGAACCTATCACTCTTTTTTGTAATGCAATACCAGAATCACCTGTTTTTTTGATTGTCTATGTTATGCTCAATCTGGATGTAACATTTTTCTGACTCCACACTTTTATCCTGCAACTCACCTACGGGTTTTAAAATTAAATTATAAGAAATTTGCGCGAAACAGTTAGTGTATCTGTATGTAACAATGTAGCATCATTGAACAAATTAAAATACCCTTTTCAATAGGTGTCAACCCTAAGCTAAAAGAAGGCATTTCATTGCAGTAATCTTGGAGATCCACTTTCTTGATAGTTTCAACAAACATTTGCTTATCCAAGTCGGTTTCATTGTTCCCTTAACAAAAAAAGAATCCGTATTCATCAGAATACATTTAAAACAAACTCTCAACTCAGTTACATACTTTTACATAATATATTAACTGAATTACCTTCATGTTGATTGTCTTTTGGTATATCAATTTGAATTGGAGAATTGTGTATCTTACATGTGTCTCCTATTCATTTTGGAAAACAATTAGTGTAACCTTATAAAACAATTAATAAAATGTAACCGTATGTAACTTTTTTAAACCTATTTCATTTTTCGAATCCATGTCAGATTTCAAGGCTGCATAATCAGAAATAATCAAGACAAAATATAAAAAGGTGTCAAACGCACGAAACATGAGCTAATGTCAGACAATACCGTCACCTTTTTCTACATCGCCAATGTTTTCTAATCCCAAAGGTATCATCCCTAAGCTAAATGATGGCAATTCATGACTGCAATTATCCTTGTCATGCGTTTCAGAGCTCTCCGACAACTCTCGACTTTCCGTTTCATCTTCTTTATTTCCTATATTATTAAGATTGCTTAGTTTTTCAAACTACAGCAGACATAGGAGGTTGTTGTATAAGGTATACGTACCTTCAACATTCAAGGTTTCTATAGACTGCTTCTCCATCAGTCCATACTCATCATTTGCTTTTCCACATTCATCTTCTGATCCATGCTCATTTCCCACGTCAATCTCACCTAATGGTAGTAAACATTTAATCATTAAACAAGTAACACCAACCCAATCTTGTAAATGCCAATTATTAAGCGTATGTAACAGTCTAACAGCTTCTACCTTGTTTATTTTTAACAGGCTTGTCCACCAAATCAATTAGTGGACAGTTTGTGGCCAACTCATTTTCATCACTCCTTCCAACAAACGCGCTACCGAAATCTTCGTTCCCATTAAATGCAAGTTCCGCAACCCATACACTCTCATAAACTTGGTCATCATATTTTCTTTGTTCAGCCTCGAGTGCATTCTCAGAGCCGTTATCCAATGATTCTGAATCCTGGCCATCTATGCAAACAAAATTATGTTAAATGAAGGCACCAAAGCACTTAAACTTAAATATAGTTCCATGTAACAGGCACCTCCATAGTTTTGCACCAACTCGTTAATCACACTGCATATACCGGCCCTTGCATCATCTACTTGCATTACGTCTTCATTCTTCTCCTCAACATCTGTTTGTTGAAAACATTTAAAAATTAATGTTCTGATTACGGAGCTGTATTTTTAAAAATATAGATTTTTTACCTTCAAGCCTGTCCAGATGAACATCATCAGGTACCTTATCTTTAAATATGTCTGCAGGTGATTCAGCTTCCGTTTTCATTTCATCCATCTCTTGCAGAAAACTTTTGAAATTTTCACTAATAATCAGTATATCCTCACAATCTGGATACTTTTGCAATTTTAACTTCAGATTCCTCTTAAATTTTATGGTATGGTCAACCATGTTTTCAAACTGGTCCTCTAATTCATTGATTTCATCCTACAATTATGTCAATAACATGTTACGTATCAATATTACCATTATAACAGACATGTTATGTAACAATATGAAGACCACCCGATTTTATGTAACAATATGTAGTCATTAAAAAAGTACCTTTAAATCCTGAGCACCACCACTATTATCTTCCAAAAAATCACTCGAATCTCCTAACTGTCTTATTCTGCCTTTTCCAAACCCCCCATGTTCGATATCCCAGTTTTCTCTTTCCTTCAGATTTTTCATGTTCCAATATTCTATCGCGTCAACTGTGGGATCACGTTGTAAGGCTTTACACTCCAAACTCTCAACATATATCAACTGCAATATAAGACAGTTAACACATTAAACATATAATTACTAATAATCAGTTACGATTAAAATTAAATAAAAGTTACCGTTAAAATTGTAAGAGGGCCTGCAAATTGTCTTTTCGGGTTCTCTCTTTCCCAGCTAATCTTACATGGTTTCATTGCCTTAACAACATACGAACACCAATTTATTTCCTTAAAATCCATTTTTTCTGTAATGTAGTCCAATATTGTTTCCTTACATCGCCCCTGACCCAAACATTCGACCAATACGGACAGAAACAACATTAAAAAGTCCATCTTAAAATAAAATCCACCAACATCTTTAAGGTTTTCAATGTTCTTTACAATTTCACTGGGGGCTATAAAACGTCCCTTGTACCTTTTCCTCCACTTATCCACCTTTGGATCTCTTTTCTTTGATTTATCATTACTTTCTATTTCTTTTGAACCACGCGGGATGCCTAACAATTCTTGAATGACATTTTCCGTTATCTTAATCTTCCTGCCACACAACTTCATTTCCATACTTTCGGGGATGAACTTATCAACAACAAAGTGTCCAAGTTTCCCTGGTATGCCATCCAAATTAAATTTCAACAGCTTATCGAATCCCATGTTTATTACAGCTTTCTTTTGAATTTCACTTAACAAACCCACACATCTATGAAACTGTGTAGGTGATGAACGTGTTCTTATTGAAAACCAATCTCCCTTCTTCATCACTTCATCACCTTCAATATCTGTATCACCTCTTTTAACAATTTCCGGGTCCTTTTTCTTTATACAACCTCTTGTAACAATTTTTGACTCTCTCTTTGTTGTAACTACCTTCTTGGTTTTCACAGATTTATTATCCTTTTTCTTTGTATTAACTGTTTTCTTCGATAAAGATCTCCCCCCCTTCATCTTTTTGGACTCTTCTATAACGGTTTGCCTCGTTCTTTTCTTGCCAACAATCGATTTACTTTTGATGCTTTCATTTTTCGTAGTACTCCTTCCAACAGGTTTTGATGCTTTCCTTGATTTTAGTTCCTTGTTAGAGGTGGAATCTAATTTTACACAAGTTGCAACTAATTAAAAAACTCACAATATTAAATTGTTAAACATTAAAACAAGTAACGGGTTTTATGCAACCGAATGTAACTGCTTTTTCTTTAACATGTAACAATATGTAACACTGTTTTTCACTTGTCTGTCTAAATGTGACATATGAAATTCACCAAGTTCAAAAATGTAACAATATGTAACAGTTTTTCTTTAACATGTAACAATATGTTGCAAAACTTAACACGTTGCAACAATGTAACTACATGTAACTATACTAAAACAAGTTGCAACTGTATTTCTTTAAACATGTAACCATATGTAACAACATTTTTACTTCTCTGTGTAAATGTTCAGTATTCATACCTGCTATCAGAATGCTTCTGTTAGGTAAATCATCCCCCGAATCACTTTCCATATCGATTATTATGGCAGTTTCTTTTGTGTTTTCAAATTTCTTTAGAGAATTTTTCAATATTCTTTCACTTCTACGACCTATACCATATAAAAAAAAATTATAAAAATGGAATAACAAGTAGAATTGAACATGAACTTTGTATAAAAAATACCTGGACGACTTATATCTCGATGATTGGATGTTAACTCAACCACACACTCTAACTCTTTTTCGTTTAACTCCGACAGCTTATCCTCTTTTTTTTCCGGTTCTGTTTTTTTTCCTAGATCCTCAACAATGGGCTCCTCAACAATTCTTCTTTTTTTTCTTTTTGACGTTTTTTGTCGTCTTTACCTTTCGCTTTCCCAAAAAATGCTTTGTTGCCCTAACTTTACTACCCACTTTCTGATTTGGTTTCTTATTCTTCATCCTAATTACATTACAACAATTATATGTGAAAAAAAACAAAAAAAACCCCAAATTTGTTCAAAACAAACCTACAAACCCGATAGCAAAATTACACAAAAATCATTAAAGAATTACATACCTTCTTCTCCTCAGAAGCCAAAAGAAAGTTTGGTTGCTCATCGTTAACATTTCAACTAGGTAAATCCGACGAAATGAGAGAACGGGATAAGGAATGGAAGATATGGAGATTATCTGTTTGTTGAGAGAGATGAGAGAACGAAAGAAGAAAGGACATATGAGTTCAGTATCCTGCTGGCTTTTGAGTAAGAGAGAGAGAGAGAGTGTGTGTGTCAAACCCTTTCCAATTTTACCCTTTTGTGTACTTTAATCCCAATAAAAAAACATACAAGTACAATTGTTTTAAACACATTGTACCAACTAAACCCCATCCATTGATCCAACTTCATCAACGATGGATATAGAGTTTTCAGGGTTTTCGTGATATAATAGAGTTTCCATTCTAGCCATCCCCTATATATATATATATATATATATATATATAATTCAAGTGATGTTTTATGGATGTTCATGAATGTTCCATTCAGTTTTGAGACAAAACCGGGTAAAACGGAACACATGATATATTTTTAAAAATTAGATTTTTAGTATAGCAATATTATACTTAAATTAAAGAGAATAAAGTGCTTAGTTTTATGGTGTAGTTTATTATTTTTTTCATGATTTAATCATATAAAAATGTTATGTATATTTATAAAACACCGAGGTCTTTAAATGTATGTTATTATTAACTTTATCTGTAAGTTTTATTTTTAAACCCTATCAAATATACACCGACTCACGTACACCATTTGTAGTAAAGGGCTAAAAATATAACTACTCTTAAATTTTTCATAACTCTCCAAAATATTAGGGGACCAAAAATATAATTAGTTTTATTATAATAAATTTTATATACATATTTTAAATAAAAAATCATTATTGTGAGATAATCTCTCAAATAATGCACTATAAGCTAAAAGCTATGAAAAGATGCCACATAAGATTTTTTTGTTTTGCTATATAATATAAGAATATTACTATCTATAATGCAGATAGGAGGAGCGTCTATATTGTTAACCAGGTACTGCTTTTTATTGCACAAAGTACAAGCACTTTTAAGGTTATTTTGACAATATGACAAAACTTTCAGATTAACCCTTATATTAACTTACAGTTTAACCTCTGTTAATACGAAATCAATGCTTCAATTTTTCAAACCACCCCCTGAAACCGCAAAAACTGTTTTTTAGAATCTGTAAAAAGAAATATTGTATTTTAAACTATTTTACCGACAGTTTGGTGTTCGATATTCTCAGCATCGATCTATATTTTTATGTACAAGTAAAGCATGAAAGTACAAGTATATTAACAAATACACTACAGCAATCATTTTTTACTTCCTATTTAATGCAACAATTTAAAGAAATACAAACAGTCCAGCAAGTTACATTAAAAAAATACAGTCCTTTTAATGAAAATAAAGCACTCCACTTTTATCAAAAAATAATTACAATCCAACACAGTTCAGTTTTTTAGTAACAAATGTTACAAAATGGCATACTCCTTTGTATCACTCCACTTTATTATTACAGTCCAGTTCATATCCAGGACACACCATAAAATTACAGTCCAGTTTAATACAGTCCATAGTGTATAATATAAAGTCCATAGATAACACTATTCAAATGACAATTCAAAGTACTAGAAAAGTCAAGTTCGACCATCGTTGCTCTTTAACAATACCTATTACAGAAACATATATTGTTAGCTGTCTAAAGTTTTAGGTAAAAAACAATGTCATACAATATAGGTTACATCTGCTGCTCAACCCATTAGTTTTAGACATAAAAACATTATGTTTGACCTATTTTTTGTCCATAATTCCTATTACAAAATCATAAAATGTTGGTTATCTAAAGTCTTTGATCACAATCAATATTTGAAAGGAATAGAACTGAACCTGCAGTTCAACTGCTACTGCTCAATCTGTTAATGTTGCTGCTTGATCTGTTGCTTCCGCTGCTAGACAAATTTGCCCGGATCCATAATGTATAATGTACAGTTGTAACGCCCGCCTTTCGACCAGCATCACAATTGGTATTCATAAGCATAAAACAATCATACATTTAAAAAATACTTCATTGCAGCGGAATTAATCGTCAAAACATCATTACATAAATATTGAACTGTCTTAAATTAACTCAAAACATCTTTTAAAACTTAGTAAGTTCATTAAAGTTCGTCTTCAGATATGCCAGTCTTCAAATGTGATTCGTACCTCTTGCCCATGCCAAGCAGCTCTCTTATTCTTCTGACCTGCACATCAATCTAACATGCATACAAAGTCAGCTACGCTGAGTGAGTTCTAGTTTTAAAACATCTTTAAGAACTTTCCATATCTTTCATGTATTACACGTAGATGGTATTCATCATATTGTACTTCACATTCATACAGCACATAACGTAATATCTTTGTCTGTTCGTAAGTCATCATCATACTCTCTTTGATCACAAGAGACCCACTTAGCGGTTCTTAACTGGTTTTATAAGATCCATAGTAGGATTCTTAGCTGGTTTTATCAAATTCCCAGTAGGATTCTTAGCTGGTTTTATCAGATCTCCAGTAGGATTCTTAGTTGGTTTTATCAGATCCCTAGTAGGATTCTTAGCTGGTTTTATCAGATCCCTAGTAGGATTCTTAGCTTCGTTAATGCATACATTCGTTTATATGTATATAAGTATATAGTTACTTATTCTTATGTCATCATCATAGTTCACGTATTATCGCCTAACAGTCAATGAAACATCTCGGTATGCATGTTAGCCTAAAAAACGCATTTAAAACGAAATGGAAGTGAGGTCTAGAACTCACCTGGTTCTTAGGTGATCTTGCTTGTATGGACAAGGTTAATGTAGTGGTATTGGTTCACGATCTGCATTTAAATTAGTATGAAAAATGTCATTTTTCTTTAGTTTCGCAGCTAGTGTCGCAGCTAGTGTCTCATGCAGTTTCGCATGGCTCATGCCCAACTTTCGTTGGGACTTATGCACACTCAGACACACAACTTCAGATTTTAGACAGATGAGACACTACAGTGTCGCAAAGGTGACACTATAGTGTCGCGTAGGTGACACTACAATGTCCAAAAAGAACACTAGTTTCGCATTATGAATGCACAGTGTCGCAAAACAGGGTTTCAGCTCGGTTTTTGCCCAAAATCTTCATTTTTCAACCAAATCTTAAACTTTTTACGTCCAAAACCTTATTTTATCATTTATATGACCAAATCTAAGCTTTTTACATGATTTCAAACATAAAAATGCAACCTTTATTGAATTCTTTGTAACTTTTGAAAAACCTTAAAAACTCCATTAATGGCAAGATCCATTTTGTGTTATGAAAACATGTTTTAGGGGATGATTCTACCTTGATTACCTGTTGTTTAACACCCTTTTATCCTCAAATCAACTCTTTGATTAAAAAAATCTTGGTTTTCTTTCTTCTTTCCTTAGTTTTCTTCAAAAATGAAGATTAGGGTTTGTGTGTGTGTTGTGAAGATGGTGAAGTGTGGATGGTGGCTGGAAATGTTGTTTAAATAGGGGGGATTTTCATATTGGGTAGGATTTTAGGTGCGCTTTGGGCTTTAATTAGGCAATTAGGCTATTTTATGAAGTCTTTTAACTAATCCACTTACCATTTTGGCCCTAACTTATTCTTTTACCCTTAATGGCCCATAATTACATCATAACCTCTTCCTTAAACCTTCCATTTTTTAATATCCAAGTAATTAGTCATTACATTTTACATTCTCGTACATTTATAATCATCACATTTATCATAAACATACCATATATCATAAGCGTCATACATCATTTTAATCATAACCATTTAAATGGGCATCTGTATAAGCATAATCACGTAAAGGTGTCTTACCATAAAAAAAATCGGGGTGTTACAAGTCTCCCCTCCTTAAATAGGTTTCGTCCCCGAAACCTTCTAATCGCGAAATAACATGGGATAATTCTTTCTCATTTCGCTCTCTAACTCCCACGTAACATCCGAACCTCTCATATGTCTCCATTGAACTTTTACCTGCTTCACGGTCTTATTCCGTAATCGTTTTTCCTTTTCATCTATTATGGCTACGGGCTGTTCTACGTAGTTCAGCCGCTCATCAATTTCTAGATCATCATACGACACTGCCATATTTTCATCAGCTAAACATTTACGCAAATTTGATACATGAAAGGTGGGGTGAATCCCACTCAATTCTTCTGGGAGATCCAATCGATAAGCAACGTCTCCCACTCGTGCAATTATTCTAAACGGCCCGATAAATCTAGGGCTTAACTTTCCTCTTTTCCTGAATCGAATGATTCCCTTCCATGGGGACACTTTTAGCATGACTTTGTCCCCCACTTGGAACACAATATCCTTTCTTCTCCGTCGTGGCCTCGACTACTTCCAAACTTCCAAGCTTTCTCTAGCCAATTTCTCCCCAGCATACAGGAGTCCTACATCTTCTCCCATACAACATCTCATACGACGGCATCTTTATATGAGCATGGTAACTGTTATTGTAGGAGAATTCCGCCAAGGGCAGGTGGCTGTCCCAACTACCACCAAATTCGAGTACGCAGGCTCTAAGCATATCTTCCAGCGTCTGAATAGTTCTTTCCGACTGCCCGTCGGTCTGCGGGTGGTAAGCTGAACTGATATGGAGCTTTGCTCCCATCTCTTCATGAAATTTCTTCCAAAATTTTGATGTAAACCGAGTGTCCCTGTCGGACACAATGGACACCGGCATTCCATGCCTCGCCACGAACTCCTTGATTAATATCTTGGCTAATTTCTCTGAAATTATTGCCTCCTTGATTGGTAGGAAGTGAGCACTTTTTGTCAACCTGTCCACGACCACCGATATAGCATCATACCCCTTAGGAGTTTGTGGTAACTTTGTAATAAAATCAATGGTGATGTGCTCCCACTTCCACTCGGGTATTTCCAACGGCTGAATCTTACCATATGGTTTTTGATGTTCCGCCTTGACTTGAAGACAAGTCAGGCACTTGCTCACATATGCTTCAACCTTTCTCTTCATACCAGGCCACCAATAATCTTTCTTTAAATCCTGGCACATTTTTGTCCATCCTGGATGGATTGAGTACCTGGACTTGTGTGCTTCATCAAGTATACCTTTCCGTATCTCTCCAAATCGCGGTACCCATATCAAGCCGCATATCGTCTTCACACCATAAGTGTTCTCGGTCAATTTATTTTCCATCCCAACCATTCTTTCTTTCTTTATATGTTCTTCCTTTAGGGCCTCTTCTTGAGTTCTTCTGTTCTCTTGCATAACTTTGGGTGTAATAATCAGCTGGCAAGTTCTAACCCGAATCGGTTCATGTTTCTCATTTCTACTCAAAGCATCGGCCACTACGTTGGCCTTTCCTGAATGGTAATGAATCTCACAGTCGTAATCCTTGATCAACTCCAACCACCTTCTCTGTCTCATATTTAGATCCTTCTGCTCAAAGAAATACTTCAAAATCTTATGATCGGTGTACAACGTACACTTCGTTCCGTACAGATAATGTAACACCCCGATTTTTATGGTAGGACTTATTTACGTGCTTATGCTTATATGAATGTGCATTTAAGTGATTATGATTAAAATGATGTATGACGTTTACGATATATGTTATGTTAATGATAAATATGATGATTACGATATATATGATGGAGCAAGAAAATGATTATAAGTATACGAGAATGTAAAACATAATGACTGTTAGGGCTATTTCCTAGTTAAGATTTACTTTGTATTTGTTTATACATTTTATGTATAGTTTAGGGTCTATTTTGTTATTTTCCCTAATATTGTAATTGTTGCTTAAAAGCATGTAGTGAGAGAGTGTGAGGAGGGAGGCTAGATCACTATTCACGTTAGAGAGAGAACTAAGTGTGTGTGATTTATTTTCTCCTGCACTTGTACTACAAATCTGCTTTGATCATCAATATACAAAAGAGAATTATTAGTATGAATTGTGTTGTGATTGAACTGTGTTTGTGTATGAATCATTCTAATCATTGAGCGATATTATCGATCCAATTGAACCTATCAATTGGTATCAGAGCTGTTGGTACTGTGTTCTTCGCTATTCATCAAGCAAAACACATCAATATTGCTCAAAAATCATGATCTGAATGAATTGTTGCTGTTTTTAGTTGTGATTTATCATCGCAATCACTCCTAATTCACAACGATTGTGCAAATTCCATCAGATTTTCATCAGATCTGAGGAATTAAGAAGATTGAAAAAGTTACTGTTCGATCGAATTTTGCTCAAATTCATCAAAATTTGATCATGTTCTGGATTGATTGAGATTAGGGATTGATAATCGGACTATTTCACTGCTTGTGTGTGATTTTTGAACGAATTGGACAAGTTTTTGATAAACCCAGAAAAATTCTCATGATGAAGATGATGAACAGTATGAACTTGGTTGAAGATTAACTTGCCGGGTAATAAAATTTGACTTAGACAATTTCCTTTGGACTTAGATTGAAGAACAATTAGGTCCTGTGCAGCCGTGTAAAGGAATTTGTGCTAGACGGGTAAATAATGTGACGTGAAAAAGGTGTTACTGTTCAGCCAGATCAAGTACTGTTGTGCCGGGTGATACACTGTTACGCCGAGTGATTAACAATTTCTGCCGGGTGATTGATAACTGTGTAGCCGGGTAAACAACTTTGCCGTGTGATCGTAAACTGTTCAGCCGGGTAAAGCCTTTCTGCCGTGTCAAGATTCAAGCCGGGTCAAGTGTTATTGCCATGTCAAGATTAATACTGTTTTGCCGGGTAACTGTTCTGCCGGGTAAAGAATACAAGACTTACAACTGTTGTGCCGTGTGACTGTTCAGACGGGTGAAGACTTTTTCTCTGTCGGGTGAAGAACAAAAGCTACTGTTCAGCCGGGTGAAAAAGAAAGTTTTACTGTTCAGCCGTGTGACTCAATTTTAGTTGTTTTAATCCTTGTTTCTTATCTTGTCTTTAATTACTTGTCTTTATTTTAGTATTTTAACTGTTTCTTTTCAAAAATCATCAAAAACCAAAAATAGTTTTTTATCTTTTAAAATGGCACCTAATGATGATTCTGATAACCGTGTTCCTAGACTTGTTAATCGTGCAGATTTCAAGAATTGGACGATTAGACTAAAGCATCATCTCTGCTCAATAGACAATGATCTTTGGAAATCAATTGACAAGGGTCCTCACATACCTACACAGACAGCTTCAGATAGTGCAAGTACCTACACCAAAGACTCTACTGAACCTTATCTGGAGGATAACTTGTCAGCAGAAGATTTGAGGAAAGTAAAGAATGATAGCAAAGCATATTCTTTGATGTGTAAGGGTTTGCCACTACAAGTACTGTCAAGGTTGGACACCTATCAAACAGGTTATACATTGTTCAAGCCTTAAAGTCGATATGTGAAGGAGGTGAACAACTCAGAAGTCTCAAGAAACAAAAGCTGAAGAGACAGTTGGAGTTATTTGAACACATTGCTGGAGAATCCGTGCACCAAATGATGAATAGGTTTGTTCATCTGACTACTGAAATGACCAATGCGGGTGCAAAGACTGATCTCCAAGACCTGAATGACAGATTATTATGTGCACTTCCATCATCATGGAAACAGACTGTGACTTTACTGAAACATACTGAAAAGTTTCCGATGGATCTGGATTTGCTCATTGCAAAGATTGAAGAGGTAGAGATTGATGAAGGTTCTAGAAACACTGATAGAACTGGTTCACATGCACAATACAAATATGTTGTGAATCCTGCTAATACTGTGGAGAATGCTTTTCTTGCACAAGATGCAACCAAGTTTGAAGATGAGGGTGATCTATTTGTTGGCGCAAGTTTCTATACTGATTCATCATACTTTCCAAGTTCACCAACTTATTCTCAACCTCAATCTCCACCTAGAGCACAAAGTCAAAGTCAGAATCAATCAGAAAAACAAAGTAATACCGTGCAAGCAAATGTAAAAGATGTGATGAACATCTTGTTACAAGATGAAGAGACAAAAGGTGCATTCACAGCGTTTATGGCAAGCTTTCAAGCATACCAAGGAAGTCACTTGAGTCAAATGGACGTTGTCCTTCAAGATTTATTTGAGATGGATCCTGATGACGTTGAGGAAATGGATCTTAATTGGCAAATGGTGATGGTTGCATATAGAACGCAGAAACATGCATATGTTAATCGAAGCTACAAGCCTCATGCAAACAAAACTGTTGGTTTTGACAAATCAAAGGCCAGATGTTTCAATTGTAACTGTTATGGTCATTTTTCTAGAGAATGCAAAGCTCCAAAGAATCATAATTTCAATGACCAAGCCAGTTCAAGTAATCAAGGTCAAGGTCAAAGCTCGCAACAGTATTCAAGCTATCAACACAGAAATCAACGTATTATTCAGAAACCATATCAAAGTCTTCCCATGCCGGAACTGAAAGATGAAGGCAAGAAACCAGAAGATCAGCTAAAGCACTGGTGGTTAGTGTGAAAGACGGATACGATTGGAGTGCATATGCAGAACAATTTACATCCGATCTTACATCCAGTTTGGCGTTAGTTTGTGAAATTGAAGAAGACTGGTCTGAAGAAGGAGATGGTAAAATGATTGATGATGAGAGTGAAGATTCAAAAGAATATGACTGGAGTGCAAAATCAGATCCTGTTGAAGAATCTGACACTGAAGTTGCGTTAATGGTCACATCCAATGAGTCTTCATCATCAACAGAACAACCAAAGGTTAGTAATGACTTACCCCCTAACTATGTGCCTTTGCCTGCTGATGTAAAAGAAAGGTTATGTTCTGAACAATGCATTCAATAAGTAGAACATTATCGAACTCATTCATTTAAAATTGGTGACAAATTAAGCAAACATGAGAAAATTCATGAACAACTTAAAATTGATCACAAAATTTCTGATGAGAAGATTTTGTCACTAAAAGAATCTTGGAACAAAACTTTAAAAGAACTGGAACTTGTTACCAAACAACTTGAAGAAATGACAAAGAACTTTGAACAAGAAAAAGTTGCCCATGCAGTCACTCAAGTTGAATTAACAAAGGTTAAAAGTTGTAAAACAATGGTCAAACAACTTGTGAATGAAAGAGGTAACAAAAACAAAACAGGGTTGGGTTTTACTCATGAACCAATGCCTAAATCAATCACTCAAACCTTACCTGAAAACTTCAATGAATTTGATCATTCACCTGAAAATGAAGGAAAATTCAAAGAAATTCAAAGAAGTAAATCCGAATCCGAAGGATCTGAGGTGTTGATTGAAAGTTTGAAAGACGAAGATGACGTGACAGTTGAAGCTGATGATGAAGCAAGCAACAAATCTGACAACAAATTAGAGCCTGTCCTAATCCAACTCGTTGAATATCCAAAACTTAATCCCAAACCAGAAGAAACGGTGAAGGATGAAGGTGAATTTTCAGGATACAATGATCCTGAGTACATCAGGTGGAAGAAAGAACAAAAGGCGAAAGTTGCTGATCAACTGATCAAGAAGAATGCAGTGAAGAAGGCTGAAGTTTCAACTGCGAAAAAGCAGAACTCGAAAGTAACAAACAATCAATCTGAAACGAAACAGTCAACAGGTAAAAGTGTCATAAAATCAAATGACAACACCAAAGCTCAAAATGTTAAAACTGACAATGTTAAAACTGTCAAAAAGAAAGTGTCAAAAGGAAAAACAATCAAGTTTGTGTCTGCAGGAACTTTCGATATGAACGGTTCTTATGGTAACCAAATCGATTCTCCAATCAAATCTAACTCTGGTCTGAAAACAGGTTCAGGTCCTAAGTCTTCCGCTGTCAATGATAAAAGAATTGAATCTAAAAAGGTAACCAAACAGAATGGTTTAAAATCGAATCAAAGTCCCATGCAATCAAAATCACAAACAAAGTCTCCACAAAAGAATCAAGTTAATCTAAAACCGAACAGAACTGATAATGAATCACGAGTGGGTTCTACATCAAAAGTTAACAATCGGCTCTTTAGGATTAGCAAGAAACATTGTGAGATATGTGATCGTTATAATCATGCAACTGTTGAATGTTTCTTTAACAGGTACTGCAGTTACTGTGACAAAAGAAATCATTCTTCAGAAGAATGTTTTTATAACAAATTTTGTGATATTTGTGAAAGAAGAAACCATGACACAAAGGATTGTTTCTTTCGATCAAACTCAACAAGAGAAATGACTCCGTTTCCAAATTTTCAAAGAAATAAATCATTTGGTTTTCAAAATATGAATCAAAGTCATTCTCCGGTTTTGAGAAATTTCAATCGAAACAATTCTGTTTCTAACTTTTCATCAAGAAATGTGCAGGTTAACAGTTTTAAACCAAGAGCTTTGATGGTAAGAAATCAAAAGTTTGAAAATAACCTTGATCCTAAGTTAGAGGAAAGGTTCACTGCTTTAAGAAGAAAGCAATCATTTCACGCCAATGGGCAAAACAGTTTTCATCCAAATCTCTCAAATGAAACAAATTTTCAAAATCTTTATTATCAACAAGTTACTGTTGCAGATAGATTCGGAAAACCCAAGACCATGTGGGCCCAAGAAGACCTATCAACTCATGGTTTGTTGATAGTGGGTGTAGCCGGCATATGACAGGCAACCATGCCTTGCTTCAAGACTTCAAGCTCAAGAATGGTACACACGTTGCATTTGGAGGTGATGCGGGTGGTAAAATAACTGGAGAAGGAACCGTATCGAATGGGGTCATTAGCTTTGATAAAGTCAACTACTGTGCACAGTTGAACTTTAATTTGCTAAGTGTATCTCAAATTTGTGATAAATCTTATTCAACTTTATTTGATGATTCTTTCTGTTATATACTCAAACCAGGTTTCAAGATTGACAATGAATGGGTAATTGTTAAAGCTCCAAGAGATCGTGATGTATACAAGCTTGATATGTCGCAGATTGATGCTGAAACCGAAACTACTTGTCTCATTGCACATGCTTCGAATGATGAGAGTCAGCTTTGGCATAGACGGCTGGGCCATTCAAACTTCAGAAACATGAATCGACTGGTTACTGGAAATCATGCTGTGGGAATACCTTCAAAGAAGTTCTCAACAACTGATCTCTATCCTGCATGTTTGAAAGGAAAACAACACCGAATGTCTTTTAAGTCCAAGCCAGAAAACTCCATTTTAAAACCCTTGCAGATGCTACATATGGATCTTTTCGGACCAACAAATGTTCAAAGCATCGGAAAGAAGTCTTATTGTTTTGTCATCATTGACGATTTCACTAGATTTTCTTGGGTTTATTTTCTGCATGTTAAATCTGAAACTGCTGAGTTGTTAAAAGAATTTATTGTCAAAGTTGAAAATCAGTTGGACTGTAAAGTCAAAATTTTGAGAAGTGATAATGGAACAGAATTTAAGAATGCTAATGTTGATTTGTTTTGTGCATAAAAGGGAATTGCTAGACAATTTAGTGCTCCAAGAACGCCTCAACAGAACGGGGTTGCGGAACGGAAAAATCGGACACTGATTGAAGCTGCAAGATCCATGCTCGCAGATGCCAAAATCCCTATCACTTTCTGGGACGAAGCTATTGCTACTGCGTGTTTTGTACAAAACAGAACATTATTGGTTCAGGATAAACAGAAAACATCTTATGAGTTGTTATTTGGAAGAAAACCGAATATTTCATACTTGAAAGCATTTGGTTGTCCTGTAACGATTCTAAATTTAAATGATCATCTCGGGAAATTTGAGTCAAAATCTGACGATGGATTTTTCCTTGGTTATTCGTCTGTTTCTAAAGCTTATCGGGTTTTTAATAGCAAAACAAATACTGTTATTGAAACTATTAACCTAAAGTTTTTAGAAAATTCGTTTCCGTCAGTGGCGCATGGTCCCGAATGGTTGTTTGATTTAGATTTGTTATCAAAATCTTTCAATTCTAACTTGTTTGATTTTTCAGGAAAAACAAGGAAAGAATCAGGTGACTTGGGATGCTTTAGCGATGATTCTGATAATGACGATGATAGCAATCTCAATTCTGAGTATCCGTTCAAGTCATTTCATAATCCTGATCATGTCAAATCCAGTCAAGCTCCGGGTCCTTCTGGTTCTCAAGATGATCAAGAATCAAACAATCTTGAAGATGATGTGAATCCGCAAAATTCTCCTAATGATGGTGGATCTGTTCAGAATCAACCATCATCAGATCCGAATGTTGAAGTTGTTCCAGAATCGTTTGACTACTTCATCAATTCACCAGATCAAGTTCCTAATTTCACTCCGCATACTTCTTCCATTCTACAAGATCTACCAAATCTGAATCAGTCTAATCTGGAGAGTCAAGTACAAGGAGATGATATACCAACTCATCGAATTTACAAGAAACATCCTGTCTCTCAGATTATCGGGCCATTGAATCAGAGAACTACAAGAAGTCAAACTGAGCAAGCAAACATTTGTCTTTATTCATGTTTTCTTTCTCAAGTGGTGCCAAAGAATATTTCAGAGGCATTGCAAGATAATAGTTGGATTGAAGCCATGCAAGAGGAGTTACTTCAATTTCGCAAACAAGAGGTTTGGAAATTAGTGGACTTACCTGAAGGAGAAAATGTGATTGGTACAAGATGGTTGTACAAAAACAAGCCAGATGAACGTGGTATTGTTGTGAGAAATAAAGCCAGACTTATTGCACAAGGATATACTCAGGAAGAAGGCATTGATTATGAAGAGGTGTTCGCTCCGGTCGCAAGACTTGAAGCTATACGCGTGTTTCTTGCATATGCTTCCTTCATGAAGTTTAAAGTATTCCAAATGGACGTTAAAGGCGCTTTTCTGTATGGACCGATTACAGATGATGTGTATGTCAGACAACATCCGGGTTTTGAAGATCATGACTATCCTCATCGTGTATACAAGTTGAGTAAAGCACTATACGGTCTACATCAAGCTCCAAGAATCTGGTATGAGACATTATCTGAGCATTTACTAGAACATGGATTCACAAGAGGACAGATTGATCCAACTTTGTTTATGAAGAGGGAGAATGAAGAACTCTTATGTGTTCAAGTTTATGTCGACGATATTATCTTCGGATCAACCAGTGCGTCAATGTGCAAAGAATTTGAGGAAATCATGAAGTGCAGATTCCAGATGAGTTCAATGGGGGAGATTAACTTCTTTCTTGGATTACAAGTGAAACAATCAGTTGACGGAATTTTCATCAATCAATCAAAATTTGTTGAGAAGTTTGATAGGTTCAATTGGATCGTGAATATCGCTCAATGATCAGAATGTAACATACACAAACACAGTTTAATCATTAACACAATTCATACTAATAATTCTCTTTGTATATTGATGATCAAAGCAGATTTGTAATACAAGTGCAGGAGAAAATAAATCACACACACTAAGTTCTCTCTCTTACGTGAATAATGTGATCTAGCCTCTCTCCTCACACTCTCTCACTACATGCTTTAAAGCAACAATTAAAAGTTTAAGGAATATAACAAAATAGACCCTAAACTATACATACATATAAACAAATACAATGTAAATCTTAATCTAGGAAATAGCCCTAACAGTACTCCCCCTAAGATTTATCTTTGAATCTTCAGCAAAATCTTCATTTTTTTTTTCATTTTGTTCAGCATCAATCTCTTTCACCAATCTTCTGGTTCCTCTTTGATATCCAGCAGCTCTTTTCCTTTAAACTCTTCTTGTTCCTTCAGTGCTTCTTCTATGCAAGACTTGAACTTTTCTGCTATCTTTGCTTGTCTCGGCTTGGACTCGTTAGTCAGAATTGGGCAGGCATTCATGCGTCTCAGAGAATCCAGATTTAAACCTGCAAAGTCAATGTTAGCATAAAATTCAAAAGGCATCTCCTGTCCTTTGACTTGCACCTCCAAAGTTCCTCTTCCAGATACTCTCATAAACTCTATCTCTGGTATGTCAACCCTCACAAGATTAGAGTTCAGCAATGCCTTTCGTACTCGAATCTTTTCAGTTGCAGCAGCTATCACTTCTATCATCACCACAAACAATTTTCTATCAGCTTCAGCAAGTTTGTCTTTGCATTTCTCCATTCTGCAACTTCTCAGATAGTCGATGTATGATGGATGTAATAATTTCAGCTCAAAAGTACTGAATAAAGTAATCATATCTTTGTCCCAATCTTCCAAATTTCGAACAAGCTTTAACTCAAAAGTTTCTTGATTGTAGAAAACTCTAAGTATTGGCTTCGTCATTTGCAAACCATCTATCACTTTCAGTCCTGGATTAGTCACCTTATCAAAATACTCATCCGAAAATTCTTCCAAATACATGTCCTCACTAACAACCAATCTCTTTTTCTTTCTTTCTTTCTTTGCTTGCACATAAGCAGTATCTTCTTGTTGTCCTCTGAAATCAAGATACTTCGGTGATCTGGCTATTCCGGCATCAAGTAGCATTGCACATTTATCACCACGCTCAGCATGCGTGTGATTTATCAGCCTAAGTTTGTGCAGCTCTTTCAAATCTTGAACTTCCAATTTGAAAATGCTAGAGTAATAATGGTATACGTCACATAAACCATTAACTCTTTTGATCATAAAAGCATCAAACACTTCATCGTATTTCCATGCAATAATCTTTACCTTCTTGTTCTTTTCCGGCACAATCATTGAATCAAGCAGTTCAGCAATCGACTGACCCTTGCTCAGCAGTGACCTCACAACGTCACCTGCTGTGGCTGATTTATGCCATGATTCACGTACATCCATCGGTATGTTATAAGATTTGACTTCACTAGGAAACATGTCCATTAACTCGTGCCTTTTCTTGTGTGCATTCTCAGGTAGAGCCATCACCGGTAATTCTTTTGGTCCAAGAATTTTGTATCTCTTTGTCAGCTCGAAATATTGAGGGTTGTTGTAGTCCAAATAAAACATACGGTTGTACATTTTCTCCGTCTTCATAAAACTAACAACAATTTTCCTCAGTGACTCAAATTTCAATCTCTTCAGAGTCCTATACGGATAATTCCTTGAGCTCAGCCAATCACGCATTTCTCTACTTGACATTTCTTCTGGATTCTGGTGATACAATTCAGTTGGAGGCAATTCTTCTATATTCAAACTTTCTTGCAATGGAGTCCATTCACCCATCTCAATAATAAATTCCTTTTTATCAGCTTCGGCTTTGTCTTGGGCAATCATACACTTTTCATACTCTTCATTTATCTGGCTCACAGTCAACCCATTCAGAAAAACTGCATTATACTTCATCTTTTCAAGATAAGCAAATCTTTGATCTAAATCATCCGAAATCTCTTGATCAACATTAGTTTCTGGTTCAGCTTCATTCTCAGATTCAGTAAAGTCTATATCGTCCAAATCATCTAAAGCTTCAATCATAGGTGCATTGTCAGTTTGAACCGGCTCAAACTGACTTGCTTCTATTGTGACAGTTTCATGCACTTCTTCAACTTCAACAGCTTCAGACATTTTTTCAATAGTTTCAGCAGTTTCTGGCACTTCTTCAACAACAGCAGCTTCAGATTGAATCGTCTCAATCTGAACTGGTTTAGCAATTTCAGCTTCAGTCACAATCTCATCAATTATCTCAGTTTCAACTACAGCTACAGATTGAATCGGCTCAATCTGCACTGTTTCATCCAGTTTTGCCTTCTTACTGCAACCTTCATCACCTGTGATTTCTGGAACTGCATCTAACTTCCTTTTTCCCTCAGCTTTGTCAGTATTGACAGTTTCAGCAACAGCTTCATCGGGAATGATGATTGGAGATTCCACCCTTATACCAACATTTGTAGTCCCTCGTGCTCTAGTCAGATAAACTTTTGATACTTGAGTCGCTTCAGTCATTTCAACCACTTCATCTGAAAAATCTTTATCCGAAGTTGATCCAGATTTCTTCGGTTTGGTTTCTTCCAGCCATTTTTCCAACATCTCTTTCTCATCCTCCAATGTATTACATTCAGCTTTCAACTCCTTGTAATCATACTTCAGATTCTCATGCTCCTCCTTCAATCTATCATATTTATCTTTCAACTCATCATGTTCAATCTTCAATTTAAGGTGATCTGCATCCAACTCTTTGAAAGTTTTCAAGTTTTGATTATGAATATCCCAAAATTCTTCAAACCTTTTCTTTTTCCTCTCATTCGAAGCTTTCAGCAATTCATTTGCCTCTACCAACTTTGTCACCATTTCCTCTAAATCTGCAATCTTTTTCTCGTTCTCTGTCTCATCAACACTTGATACAACTTTTGGTGAAGACTCCAAAACTTGTTCAATCCTTTCTACAACTTGGGATGATGTGGTGGGTATATCAACAAGGATAGGATCAGTAACGCCAGCATCAGCTTCTTCAACTATTTGTGCAATAGTTTCAGCTTCGGCCATTACTTCCTGAGCAATTTGAACAACATCTATCAGTTCAGGCTCAACCAACACTTTCTCAACAGCCTTTGGTTCCTCTACTAACTTAGGCTCTATCATTGGTTTCGATCTTTGTTTTCTAACATACTGAACAATAATAACCTTTGGAACTTCAGTAACTACTTCTTCTTCAACAGAAGCAACCTCAACAGGTTCTTCTATCATACTTTGTTCAACAACTTCAACATTCTCAGTCTCCAATTCCATCGGTTCAGTTGTTTCAATAATTTCTGCCTCCTCTGAATCAGATTCAGATTCAGCATCATCACCACCATCATCATTACCATCTTCACTATCACTATCTTCCTCATCATTATCATCATCTTGACCATCATCACTATCACCATCATCATCACTCTCATCTTCATCAATCTCTCTATCAACAAGATCCACTGGATTCACAATCTCTCCATTCGAAATATGATGATAGACTACATCAACTTCTTCTTCATTATTTGCTATATCTCTCATATAGGCAAATAAATCCACACTAGGCACATTCCCGATACTCATCTTTCTGTAAGATAGATCGTTCATGTCCTCAGTATATAATATACCTTCAGTATAACCTTCAGTTCTGATGATAGGATAGGCAACATTGATCATTAGTTGTAAGAATCTCAGGTACATGAGAAACTTAAACCTCTTGCCCTTTACCAAATTAAATACAAACCCATTCATGATCCATCTTGACATATTGAATGGTTTGTTCTCAGCTATAGCAACAATTGGAGATGCTATATCAGATGGAAAGTTGTCAAAACCTGCACTCCTCCTAGACATGCACTGTTGGACAACATAACACAACAACTTAAACTTCTTTCCCAACTTTGCTCGATAGAATTGTGACTTTGGAAATATAGGTGGCTGACCCATATTCACAAAACACGATTGACACTCAGCCATGGTCAATTCATCATTAGCTCCAACTTCATCATCATCTATTCTCAAGGCTGTTCTGATTGCTTCTTCAGACACTGTCAACACCATATCTCTAGAAATATTTCCTCTAACAACAGCAACACCATTATCATCTCTGATCACTTCTGCTGTTCTCCAAAAGCTCTTTATCAATCTTGCATATATGACCGGTTTGGCACACATAGCATACACGTACTTTGTCCTCTTTATAAACTTGATCATATCTCTGTAACCATCAGTTTCAGGGATAGATTCATCTAGACATGCCACCAAATTGTGTTTGGGCTCAAACTTTAGATTCTCCATCTGTCAAAACAAACACAAAACATAAACAAGACACACGTGTTAGATTTTTCATCAATAAAATTCAAATTTTCATAAGTGTTTGAACAAACAAATTAAGAAGAAAAACATTCACATAATCATTTTATCCCTAAATTGATCTATCAAACTGATTTTCATCATTTTGATCAAACAACTTTGAATTTTTAATGATTATACAACATTTAACAATTTTAACAGTTTGACACTTAAGACCACAAATTTGAAAGTTATAAGATGAAATTGTTTAACATGTTTTAGTTCAGTTTTAACAATGATTTGTCACTTTTAACACACATTTCATGATTTTTGAAGTTTAACATTTAAGAGCTTTCAAAGTTCATCAATGGCGATTTTAACAGTTGTTAGGGCTATTTCCTTGTTAAGATTTACTTTGTATTTTGTTTATATGTTTGTATATAGTTTAGGGTCTATTTTGTTATATTCCTTAAACTTGTATTTGTGTGCTTTAAAGCATGTAGTGAGAGAGTGTGAGGAGAGAGGCTAGATCACAATATTCACGCAAGAGAGAGAACTTGTGTGTGTGATTTATTTTCTCCTGCACCTTGTATCACAATACTGCTTTGATCATCAATATACAAAGAGAATTATTAGTATGAATTGTGTTAATGATTAAACTGTGTTTGTGTTTATGTTATTCTGATCATTGAGCGATTTTCACGATCCAATTGAACCTATCAATTGGTATCAGAGCATTGGTACTGTGTTCTTCGCTGTTCTTAAGCAAAAACACATCAAAATTGCTCAAATACAATGATCTGAATGAATTGTTCGTGTTTTTAGTTGTGATTCATCATCATAATCACTCCTAATTCACAACGATTGTGCAGATTCCATCAGATCATCATCAGATCTGAGGAATTAAGAAACTACTGTTCGATCGAATTTTTCATAAATTCATCAAAAATTGGACATGTTTCAGATTGATTGATATAAGGGATTGTTAATCGGAGTGTTTCACAGCTTGTGTGTGAATTTTGGACAAATTGGACAAGTTTTAGACAAAACCCAGAAAATTCTCATGAAGAAGATGATGAACAGTAAGAACTTGGTTGAAGATTAACTTGCCGGGTGATTAATTTGACTTAGACAATTTCCTTGGACTTAGATTGGAGAACAAATTAGGTCATGTATTGCCGTATAAAGGAATTTGTGCTTGTCGGGTGAAGAATTTGACTTGAAAAAGGGTTACTGTTCAGCCGGATCAAACACTGTAGTGCCGGGTAATACACTGTTACGCCAGGTGATTAACAAAATTCAGCCGGGTAATCATCAACTGTGTAGCCGGGTGATTAACAACTGCCGTGTGATCGAGAACTGTTCAGCCGGACAAAGCCTTCTGCCGTGTCAAGATTCTGCCGGGTCAAAGATTATTGCCGTGTCAAAGTTTTTCTTGTTGCCGGGTAACTGTTCATCCGGGTGAAGAACAAAATTATAACAACTGTTGAGCCGGGTAACTGTTTGGCCGTGAAGACTTTTTCCTGCCGGATGAAGAACAAAGACACTGTTTGGCCGGTTGAAGAAGGAATTTTACTGTTTTGCCGTGTGACTCACTTTAGTTGTTTTTAATACTTGTTTCTTATCTTGTCTTTAATTTCTTGTCTTAATTTTAGTATTTTACTTATCACTTTTCAAAAAAAAAAAAAAATTTAACAAAAACCAAAAATATTTTCTTAAAAATTTTTAAAATGGCTCCTAATGATGATTCTGATAACCGTGTTCCTAGACTTTTAAATCGTGCAGATTTCAAGAACTGGACCATCAGATTGAGACATCACTTGTGTTCTATTGATAATGACTTATGGAAGTCAATTGAAAAGGGTCCTCACATTCCAACTCAGACAGCGCCAGATAGTGCAAGTATCTATACTAAAGATTCTACTACACCTTATCCAGAGGATAATTTGTCAGCTGAAGATCTAAGGAAGGTAAAGAATGATAGCAAGGCCTATTCTTTAATGTGCAAGGGGTTGCCACTCCAAGTTCTGTCTAGATTGGATGCATATCAGACTGGTTATACATGCTTCAAGGCATTAAAGTCGATATGTGAAGGAAGAGAGCAATTGAGAAGTTTGAAGAAATCTAAGCTGAAAAGACAACTGGAATTGTTTGAACACATTAATGGAGAAACAGTACACCAGATGATGAACAGGTTTGTTCACTTAACTACTGAGATGTCAAACCTCGGAGTTAAGACTGAACTTCAAGACTTGAATGATCGATTGTTATGTGCTTTGCCATCATCATGGAAGCAGACTGTTACTCTGTTAAAGCATACTGAGAAATTTCCAATGGAACTAGATTTGCTTATTGAAAAAATTGAAGAAGTTGAGATTGATGAAGGATCGAGAAATACTGATAGATCAAGCTCACAAACTCAATACAAGTATGTGGTAAATCCTGCCAATACTGTGGATAATGCATTTCTTGCACAAGATGCAATGAAGTTCGAAGAAGAAGGTGATTTATTCGTTGGTGCAAGTTTTTATACTAATTCAGCTTACTTTCCAAGTTCACCAACTTATTCTCAACCTCAATCTCCATCAAGAGCTCAAGTTCAAAGTCAAAATCTGAAGAATCAATCAGAAAATCAAAGTTCAAATGTTCAAGCCAAGGTGAAAGATGTAATGAACATTTTGTTACAAGATGACGAGACCAAAACTGCCTTTACTGCTTTTATGGCAAGTTTTCAAGCATATCAAGGAAGTCACTTAAGTCAAATGGATGTTGTCCTTCAAGACTTATTTGAGATGGATCCAGTTGATGTTGAGGAAATGGATCTTAATTGGCAAATGGTTATGGTTGCATATCGAACACAAAAGCATGCATATGTTAACCGAAGTTACAAACCTCATGCAAACAAGACAGTTGGATTTGACAAATCAAAAGCCAGATGTTTTAATTGTAACCAATATGGTCATTTTTCAAGAGAATGCAAAGCTCCCAAGAATTTCAATGATCAAGCTAGTTCAAGTAATCAAGGTCAAAGTCAAAGTTCTCAACAGTCTTCAAGTTATCAAGGCAGAAATCAACGTTTCTTTCAGAAACCATATCAAAGTCTTCCCATGCCTGAATTGAAAGATGAAGGAAAGAAACCAGAAGACCAAACAAAGGCGCTGGTAGTAAGTGTAAAAGACGGTTATGATTGGAGCGCATATGCAGAACAATTTACGTCTGATCTTACATCAAGTCTGGCACTGGTATGTGAAATAGAAGAAGATTGGTCAGAAGAAGGGGATGGTAAGATGATTGAAGATGTGAGTGAAGATTCTGAAGATTATGACTGGAGTGCAAAGTCTGATCCAGTTGAAGATTCAAAATCTGAGATTGCGCTAATGGCTACAGCCAGTGAGTCTTCTTCATCTACCGAACAACCAAAGGTTAGTACTGACTTACCCCCTAACTATGTTCCATTACCTGCTGATGTTAAGGAAAGGTTGTGTTCTGATCAATGCATTCAACAAGTAGAACATTATCGAACTCATTCATTTAAAATCGGTGACAAATTAAGCAAACATTAAAAGATTCATGAACAACTTAAAATTGATCACAAAATTTCTGATGAGAAGATATTGTCACTAACTGAATCATGGAACAAAACTTTAAAAGAACTGGAACTTGTGACCAAACAACTTGAAGAAATGACAAAGAACTTTGAACAAGAAAAAGTTGAACATGCTGTCACACAAGTTGAATTAAAGAAAGTTAAAAGTTGTAAAACAATGGTTGAACAACTCGTTAATGAAAGAGGTAACAAAAACAAAACCGGGTTGGGTTTTACTCATGAACCGATGCCAAATTCTATCACTCAAACCTTACCGGAAAACTTTAATGAATTTGATCATTCACCTGAAAATGAAAGAAAATTCAAAGAAATTCAAAGAAGCAAATCCGAGTCTGAAGGTTCTGAAGTTTTGATGGAAAGTTTGAAAGAAGAAGATGGTGTGACAACTGAAGCTGACGATGAAGCTAGCAACAAATCAGAGCCTGTTCTGATTCAACTTGTTGAGTATCCGGAACTGAATCCGAAGCCAGAAACGGTGAAGGAAGAAGGTGAATTTTCAGGATACAATGATCCTGAATACATCAGGTGGAAGAAAGAACAAAAGGCGCAAGTTGCTGATCAGTTGATCAAGAAGCAAGAAGTGAAAAAGACTGAAGTTTCAACTGCAAAGAAGCAGAAATCGAAAATAATGAACAATCAATCTGAAACGAAACAGTCAAAAGGCAAAAGTGTCTTAAAATCAAATGATAACACCAAAGTTCAAAGTGTTAAAACTGACAAAGTTAAATCTGTCAAGAAAGTGTCAAAAGGTAAGACAATCAAGTTTGTGTCTGCAGGTACTTTCGACATGAACGGTTCTTATGGTAACCAAATCAATGCTCAAATCAAATCTAACTCTGGTCTGAAAACAGGTTCAGGTCCTAAGTCTTCCGCTGTCAATGATAAGAGAATTGAAAACAAAAAGGTAACCAAACACAACAGTTTAAAATCAAACCAAAGTCCCATGCAATCAAAATCACAAACAATATCTCCACAAAAGAGCGTTAATCTAAAACCGAACAACCACGATAATGAATCACGATTTGATTCAACATCAAAAGTTAACAATCGGCTCTTTAGGATTAGCAAGCGACACTGTGAGATATGTGATCGTTAAAACCATACTACTGCTGAATGTTTCTTTAACAGGTACGGCAGTTTCTGTAACAAAAGAAATCATTCTTCAGAAGAATGTTTTTTTAACAAGTTTTGTGATATCTGTGAAAGAAGAAACCATGACACAAAGGATTGTTTCTTTCGTTCAAACTCAACAAGAGAAATGACTCCATATTCAAATTTTCAAAGAAATAACTCTTTTGGTTTTCAAAATATGAATCAAAGTCATTCTCCGGTTTTGAGAAAATTCAATCGAAACAATTCTGTTTCTAACTTTTCAAGAAATGTGCAGGTTAACAGTTTTAAACCAAGAGCTTTAATGGTAAGAAACCAAAAGTTTGAAAATAACCTTGATCCTAAGCTAGAGGAAAGGTTTAGTGCTTTGAGGAGAAAGCAATCAATGAACGCCAATGAGCGAAACAACAGTTATCAGCATCAAAATCTCTTAAATGAAACAAATTTTCAAAATGTTCAATATCAACAAGTTACTATTGCAGATAGATTCGGAAAACCCAAGACCGTGTGGGCCTGGGTTGACCAAACTAACTAAGTAATTGTTGAAATGCAGGTACGCCCAAGAAGACCTATCAACTCATGGTTCGTTGATAGTGGGTGTAGCCGGCATATGACAGGCAACCATGCCTTGCTTCAGGATTTCAAGCTGAAAAATGGTACACACGTTGCATTTGGAGGTGATGCAGGTGGAAAGATAACAGGAGAAGGAACCGTATCCAATGGGGTCATTAGTTTTGATAAAGTCAACTACTGTGCACAGTTGAACTTTAACTTACTAAGTGTATCTCAAATTTGTGATAAATCTTATTCAACCTTATTTGATGATTCTTTCTGTTACATTCTCAAACCAGGTTTCAAGATTGACAATGAATGGGTAGTGGTGAAAGCTCCAAGAGATCGTGATGTATACAAGTTGGATATGTCGCAGATTGACGCTGAAACCGAAACTACTTGTCTCATTGCTCATGCTTCAAATGATGAGAGTCAGCTTTGGCATAGACGGCTGGGCCATTCAAACTTCAGAAACATGAATCGACTGGTTACTGGAAATCACGCTGTGGGAATCCCATCGAAGAAATTCTCTACAACTGATCTCTGTCCAGCATGTTTGAAAGGAAAACAGCACCGAATGTCTTTTAAGTCCAAGCTAGAAAACTCCATTTCAAAACCCTTGCAGATGCTACATATGGATCTTTTCGGACCAACAAATGTTCAAAGCATCGGAAAGAAGTCTTATTGTTTTGTCATTATTGACGATTTCACTAGATTTTCTTGGGTTTATTTCTTGCATGCTAAATCTGAAACTGCTGAGTTGTTAAAAGAATTTATTGTCAAAGTTGAAAATCAGTTGGATTGTAAAGTGAAAGTTTTAAGAAGTGATAATGGAACTGAATTTAAAAACGCTAATGTTGATTTGTTTTGTGCAGAAAAAGGAATTGCTAGACAATTTAGTGCTCCAAGAACGCCTCAACAGAATGGGGTTGCGGAACGGAAAAACCGGACACTAATTGAAGCAGCAAGATCCATGCTCGCAGATGCCAAAATCCCTATCACATTCTGGGACGAAGCTATTGCTACTGCGTGTTTTGTACAAAACAGGACATTATTAGTGCAAGACAAACAGAAATCATCTTATGAGTTGTTATTTGGAAGAAAGCCGAATATTTCTTATTTGAAAGCATTTGGTTGTCCCGTAACGGTTCTAAATTTAAATGATCATCTCGGGAAATTTGAGTCAAAATCTGACGATGGATTTTTCCTAGGTTATTCGTCTGTTTCTAAAGCTTATCGGGTTTTTAATAGCAAAACAAATACTGTTATTGAAACTATTAACGTAAAGTTTTTAGAAAATTCGTTTCCGTCAGTGGCGCATGGTCCCGAATGGTTATTTGATTTAGATTCGTTATCAAAATCTTTCAATTCTAACTTATTTGATTTTTCAGGAAAAGCAAGAAAAGAATCAGGTGACTTGGGATGCTTTAGTGACGATTCTGATAATGACGAGGATGGAAATCTCAACACTGAATATCCGTTCATGTCATTTCACAATCCTGATCATGTCAAATCCAGTCAAGCTCCGGGTCCTTCTGGTTCTCAAGACGATCAAGAATCAAACAATCTTGAAGAAGATGTGAATCCGCAAATGTCTCCTAATGATGGTGGATCTGTTCAAAATCAACCATCATCAGATCCTAATGCTGAAGTTATTCCAGAATCATTTGATTACTTCATCAATTCACCGGATCAAGTCCCGAATTTCACTCCGCATACTTCTTCCATTCTACAAGATCTACCGAATCTGAATCAGTCTAATCTGGAGACTCAAGTGCAAGGAGGTGATATTCCTATTCATCGAATTCACAAGAAACATCCTGTCTCTCAGATTATTGGGCCATTAAATCAGAGAACTACAAGAAGTCAGACTGAGCAAGCAAACGTTTGTCTTTATTCATGTTTTCTTTCTCAAGTGGTGCCAAAGAACATTTCAGAAGCATTACAAGATAATAGTTGGATTGAAGCCATGCAACAGGAGTTACTTCAATTTCGCAAACAAGAGGTTTGGAAATTAGTGGACTTACCTGAAGGAGAGAATGCGATTGGTACAAGATGGTTGTACAAAAACAAGCCAGACGAACGTGGCATTGTTGTGAGAAACAAAGCAAGACTCATTGCGCAGGGATATACTCAGGAAGAAGGCATTGATTACGAAGAGGTGTTCGCTCCGGTCGCAAGACTTGAAGCCATACTCGTTTTTCTTGCATATGCTTCCTTCATGAAGTTTAAAGTATTCCAAATGGACGTCAAAGGCGCTTTTCTGTATGGGCCGATTACAGATGACGTATATGTCAGACAACCTCCGGGTTTTGAAGATCCTGACTATCCTCATCGGGTATACAAGTTGAGTAAAGCACTTTACGGTCTACATCAAGCTCCTAGAATCTGGTATGAGACACTATCTAAGCATTTACTAGAACATGGATTCACAAGAGGACAGATTGATCCAACTTTGTTTATGAAGAGGGAGAATGACGATCTCTTATGTGTTCAAGTTTATGTGGACGATATTATCTTCGGATCAACCAGTGAGTCAATGTGCAAAGAATTTGAGGAAATCATGAAATGCAGATTCCAGATGAGTTCTATGGGGGAGATTAACTTCTTTCTTGGTTTACAAGTGAAACAATCAGCTGACGGAATTTTCATCAATCAATCAAAATTTGTTGACAAGTTGTTGAAGAAGTTCAAGATGCAAGATTGTCAGACTATTCGAACTCCATCTGATGTAAACTGCAAGATACAACCGGATCCGAAAGGCAAATCCGTGGATCAAACACTATACAGATCAATGATCGGTTCACTGATGTATCTTACTGCATCAAGACCAGACATCATGTATGCTGTATGTGTATGCGCAAGATATCAGTCTGATCCAAAGGAGTCACACCTTGTTGCTGTTAAACGTATTTTCAGATACCTTAAGGGAAAACCGAATCTTGGGTTATGGTATCCTTATGAAGGAAATTTTGAATTATATAGTTATTCTGAAAGTGATTTTGGTGGTTGTGCTCTTGACAGGAAATCGACTACTGGTGGTTGTCAATTTCTGGGTCCTAGACTTGTCTCTTGGCAATGCAAGAAGCAGACTAACGTTTCTGTATCCACAGCTGAAGCAGAGTATATCGCTGCATCTGCAGGATGTTCTCAAGTTTTGTGGTTACAAAACCAATTGCTGGACTACGGGTTTAACTTTCTGAAAACTCCTATTTACATAGACAATACTGCTGCTATGTTCATTACTGCTAATCCAGTTCAACACTCAAAAACCAAACATATCGAAATTCGATATCACTTTTTAAGAGACAACTCTGAAAAAGGTTTAATAATTTTGATTAAAGTTCATACCGACAAACAACTGGCAGATCTTTTCACAAAATCATTTTTGTCAAGCCGGTTTGAATTTTTAATTCAATCCATAGGATTAATCAATCATGATTGATTCTATGTGTCAAAAACAAAAAGAAAAAATCAGAAAATATAAAAGCCAAAAATAAAATAAGTTGATGTCAAGTATTGATTCCTTTGTCCTTTATTTTATGTTTTGCATTGTGTGTGTGCATGAAAAAGAAAAGCAAAAACAAAATATAAAATCAAAAAGAAAAGAAAATATCATGTCATAAGAATCTATATTGCAGAAAGTGAGAAATGATAGTTACACTAGACATTATTTGTTACATCATTTTTAATAAAGACTGATGAATGTTAATTGATGTGCTAGACAGCTCAGGCAATTAGACTGAAAAAGTAAGTTTCATTGTTGACAAACATAAACTTAATGATCTTTGTGTTAAGTTCCATTGTTATACATGTCTAGATATATGGCTTTTGATGCCTTGCTTGTGATGATAGTTGTGCATGATCGGGTAACGATGCAGTGTATTCAGTGTGATGAACCGCATCGTGAGCTTCTTTGTTGTGGTACCCACAGACCTGAAGTCTCACACGAAGTCTCTTTTGAGCTTCAAGGTGCAGCAAAAGATTCCCAAAGATGGAACAATAGAGTCCCAAATGTGGACCAACACCAAACAAAAATTCCAAAAAGGAATTCAGAAGATTCCCAAGGGGAACGATAGGAAAGAAAAATTCCCAAAGATGGAATTGAAAAGAAGTCCCAAAGTGGACCAAATCCGAATAGAACCCATATTCCACACTGTGTATGACTGTAAGTGACAAGATTCTGTGCAATATGCATTCAGGTAGTGGTTGATAAGGAAATATGTTGACATATGTATACATGTGGGTCACATAAGTCATTCTAATCGAACCTTAATCTCATCATGATACTGAAAAAGTAAGTGTGTCAACTCGAGCTAATTGGTATGTTTTCATATCATCACTCAATCAAGCATAAGTCAAATGTCTATTCAAAACTTGCAAAACATGATCAGATAATGTGTGGTATGATCTCACTGCGATATTTTGATTCATTGCATTGCATATGTTTTTATTTTAATGTGTGTGCTTTATGTGTGCAGCCATATGGAATCTTTATTGACACATCGACATCCTTGTTAAACTTAAAAATTTCAAGAAATTTCAAGTTTAGGGGGAGAATAAAATTGAAGAAAAATATCTACAAAAATCCAAAAATATTGTGTTTTTGAATAAGTGTGTTTTGAATGAACAAGATTATGTGGTATGAAAAGCAAAGGTATTGGATGTGTTAAAAACAAACCCAAGGTCTTGTAATATGTTTTTAAGAAAATGCTTCGGGATATAGAAAAATTTGTTGTGCAAAATCATTTTTGAAAAAGAAAAAGAAAAATGATTTTAATTGGAATTAATGATTATTGACTTGTTTTAATATTGTTGATAATTAATGTGACAAATTCCTTTTAAGGATATCTTGTCTAATTAATCTGTCGAGAATGTTTGCAAGTGCAATAAATGTCGTTGAAAAAGTCAACAGATGAGGAAAAGGTGAAGATATTATGACCACTGTACAGCCGGGCAAAGATCATGTCAAATACAGTCGGGTGAAGGTCATAGATATCAAGCCGGGTGACAAGTGTTTACTATACAGCCGGGCAAAAGAGAAATCTTATTGCCGTGTAATGGTATGACACTGTGTTGCCGGGTAATGAAGAAAAAAAGTATGCCGGGTGATATAGAAGATAACTATGTTGCCGTGTAATGAACAAATGCATGCCGTGTGAAGAAGAAAGCATGCCGGGTGATTATGAAAGCAACTATGTTGCCGGATGATGAAGAAAGCAAGCCGGATGAAGAAGGAAAGCAACTGTGTTGCCGGGTGATGAAGAAAGATTGCCGGTGATGAAGAAAGATTGCCGGGTGATGTTTTGAAGACAACTATTCTGCCGGGTGATGAATAAAACCCATCAGGTGTAGTTGTTCCTAACCTTTACCCGTCACTACAGTGACTTACCCGTCTCTACAGTGTTTGACCCGTCAAGTGTTTTTCGCATGTTTGTGACTTGACTTATGTACTTGACCCGTCACTACAGTACATGACCCGTCACTACAGTACTTGACCCGTCAAGGCTTATTGGGCCTATTTTATTTACCCGTCCCTTTTGTTGAACCGGCACCTCAAGTTTGACCGAAATTTTTGACGATACAAAAACCCGCCTCTTCACAAAAACTTATCATTTCACACATTCACTTTCAAGCAAACGCTCTGTACTTAAATCGTCTGTTATCATATTCAATCGTTTTGCTCTGTAACGAGGTTGATCGATTGAATAAGGTAGTGATTATGTGTTTTTGACATGATAGACCTGCAAATCAACTGTTAAAAAGAAAAACGATGATGAACAGTATTTTGAGCATTGAATCGACACTTTGATTGTGTGTGTTAAAACCTAAATCGAATGTTGTTTTAAGGTTAAAATCTGTCGATCATCAACAATCAATCACTCATTTGCACCAAAACACCTTAAAATCAACCGAATCAGTTAAAATTGTGACAACTGGTAAAATCGCCATTGATGAACTTTGAAGCTCTTAAAAGTTAAACATCAAAATGATGAAATATCTGTTTAAAAGTGATCAATACTTGTTAAAACTGAACCAAAACATGATAAACAATTTTATCATAAAATTGTCAAAATTATGTCTTAAGTGTTTAACTGTTAAAATTGAAACATGATGTATAATCTTTAAGATTCAAAGTTGTTTGATTAAAATGATGAAAATCAGGTTATTAGAACAATTTAGAATTTAAACAGATTATGTGAATGTTTTGCTTTCTAACTTTTATACAAACACTTATGAAAATTTTGATATTTTTTAATGAAGAATCTAACACATTTGTCTTGTTTTGTGTTTGTTTGTGTTTTAACAGATGGAGAATCTCAAGTTTGAGCCTAAACACAATTTGGTGGCAGTTCTAGATGAATCTATCCCTGAAACAGAAGGTTACAGAGATATGATCAAGTTTATCAAGAGAACCAAATATGTGTATGCTATGTGTGCCCGGTCATATATGCAAGGTTGATTAAAAGTTTTTGGAGGACAGCAGAGGTCATTAGAGAAGAGAATGGTGCTACTGTTGTTCGAGGCAACATAACTAGAGATATGGTACTGACAGTTTCTGAAGAAGCTATCAGAAATGCCCTGAGAATAGATGAAGATGAAGTGGGGATGAATGATGAGTTGACAATGGACGAATGCAAATCATGTTTTGTTAATATGAGTCACCCACCTATATTTCCAAAATCACAGTTTTATAGGGCGAAGTTGGGAAAGAAGTATAAGCTGTTATGCTATGTTGTGCAACAGTGTATGTCCAGGAGGAGTGCAGGCTTTGATAATTTCCCATCAGACATTGCATCACCAATTGTTGCCATAGCAGAGAATAAGCCATTTAATATGTCGAGATGGATCATGAATGGCTTTGTTTTTAACTTGGTGAAGGGCAAGAGGTTTAAGTTTCTCATGTACCCGAGATTCTTACAACTGATGATCAACATTGCCTATCCTATCATCAGATCTGAAGGTTATGCTGGAGGTATGTTATACACTGAGGACATGAACGATCTATCTTACAGAAAGATGAGTATCGGGAATGTGCCTAATGTAGAGTTGTTTGACTATATGAGAGATATAGCCAACAATGAAGAAGATGTTGAAGGTGTGTATTATCATATTTCTAATGGTGAGATAGTTAATCCACAGGACCTAGTGGATGAGGTGCCTGATAATTTATTAGATGATGATGAGTACTTTGCTCGTCATCCAGAAGATGAAGAAGAAGATGATAATGATGATGGTGATAATGATGAAGATAGTGATAGTGAGGATGAACATGATGATGCTGAATCTGAATCTAATTCAGAAGAGGCAGAGTTTGTTGAAATGGCCGAGCCAATGGAGTTGGATATAGAGAATGTTGAAGTTAGTGAGCCTATTGTGATAGAAGAACCTGTTGAGGTTACTTCTGCTGTTGAAGAAGTAGTTGCTGAAAGCTCAAAGGATGTTACTGTTCAATATGTCAGAAGAAAAAGATCGAAATCAGTAAAAGAGCCTGTGATTGTAGAGCCTGAAGAGATAGATGTAATTCAGATTGCTCAGGAAGCAATGGCCGAAGCTGAAACTATTGCACAGATAGTTGAAGAAGCTGATGCTGGCGTTGCTGATCCTACCACTGTTGATTTACCCACCACATCATCCCAAATTGTAGAAAACATTGAACAAGGTTTGGAGTCTTCACCAAATTTTGTGTCAAAAGTTGATGAAAATGAGAATGAGAAGGAGAAAAGAATTGCAGAGTTAGAGGAGATGGTTGCAAAGTTGATAGAAGCAAATGACTTGTTGAAAGCTTCTAATGAAAGGAAAAAGAAAAGATTTGATGAGTACTGGGATATTCATAATCAGAATTTGAAAAACCTTCAAAGAGTTGGATGCAGATCATCTCAAACTGAAGATTGAGCATGATGAACTGAAGGAGAAATATGATAAACTGAAGGAGGAACATGATAACCTGAAGTATGATTATACTGAACTGAAAGCTGAATGCAATACGTTGGAGGCTGAGAAAGAAATGTTAGAGAAATGGCTGGAGGAAACGAAACCGAAGAAAGCTGGCTCATCATCTGATAAAGATTTTTCAGATGAAGTAGTCGAAGTGACTGAATCTCAAGTACCTAAAGTTTATTTGACTAGAGCACGAGGAACTACGAATATTGGCATAAGGGTGGAATCACCAATCATTATTCCCGATGAAGCTGTTGCTGAAACTGTCAATATGGACAAAGCTGAGGGAAAAAGGAAGTTAGATGCTATACCTGAGATTTTTGGAGATGAAAACAGTTCTAAAAAGGCAAAGATTGATGAGACAGTGCAGATTGAGCCGATTCAATCTGTAGCTGTAGTTGAGACTGAGAAAACTGATGAGAATGTGACTGAAGCTGAAATTGCCAAATCAGTTCAGATTGAGCCGATTCAATCTGAATCTGTAGCTGAAACTGAAGTATTTGCAGCCACAGATAGTGAGAAAGAAGTTGGTTCTGAAGAAACAGTTCAGGTTGAGCCGATTCAATCTGAAGCTGTTGATATGCCTGAAACTGTACCTGAAGTTGCAAGTCAGTTTGAGCCGGTTCAAACTGACAATGCACCTATGATTGAAGCGTTGGATGATTTGGATGACATAGACTTCACTGAATCTGAAGATGAAGCTGGGCCAGAAACTAATGTTGCTGAAGAGATTCCGGATGATTTGGATCAAAGATTTGCATATCTTGAAAGGATGAAATATAATTCAGTGTTTTTGAATGGATTGACTGTGAGCCAGATAAATGAAGAGTATGAGAAATGTATGATTGCTCAAGACAAAGCTGATGCTGATAAGAAAGAGTTTGTTATAGAGATGGGTGAATGGACTCCAATGCAAGAAAGTCTGAATATAGAAGATTTGCCTCCAACTGAACTGTATCACCAAAATCCAGAAGAAATGTCAGCTTCAGATATGCGTAGTTGGCTGAGTTCGAGAAATTATCCATATAAGACTTTGAAGAGGTTGAAATCTGAGTCTTTAAGGAAAATTGTTGTTAGTTTTATGAAGACCGAAAAAATGTACAATCGTATGTTTTACTTGGACTACAACAATCCTCAGTACTTCGAGCTGACAAAAAGATTCAAAGTTCTTGAACCGAAGGAGATTCAGGTGATGACTCTACCTGAAAATGCTCACAAGAAACGACATGAATTAATGGATATGTTTCCAAGCGAAGTTAAATCTTACAACATTCCAATGGATGTTCGGGAATCATGGCATAAGTCAGCTACAGCAGGTGACGTGGTGAGGTCACTATTGAGTAAAGGACAGTCTATTGCTGAGTTGCTTGACTCGATGATTGTGCCATGATTAAGAGAGTTAATGGTTTATGTGAAGTGTTTGATGCTTTCATGATTAAGAAAGTGAAGATCATAGCATGGAAATACGATGAAGTGTTTGATGCTTTCATGATTAAGAGAGTTAATGGTTTATGTGACGTATACCATTACTTCTCGAGCATTTTTAAGTTGGAAGTTCAGGATTTGAAGGAGCTGCACAAACTTAGGTTGATAAATCACACGCATGCTGAGCGTGGTGATAAATGTGTAATGCTGCTTGATGCCGGAATAGCCAGACCACCGAAGTATCTTGATTTTAGAGGCCAACAAGAAGATACAACATATGTGCAAGCGAAGAAAGAAAGAAAGAAAAAGAGACTTGTTGTTAGTGAAGATATGTATTTAGAGGAATTTTCGGATGAATACTTTGACAAGGTGACAGATCCTGGACTGAAAGTGATTGATGGAACTCAAATGACAAAGCCAATACTTAGAGTGTTTTACAATCAAGAAACATTTGAGTTGAAGCTGGTTAGAAATTTGGAAGATTGGGACAAAGACATGATTACTCTGTTTAGTACCTTTGAGTTGAAACTGCTGCATCCATCATATATTGAGTTTTTGCGAAGTTACAGAATGGAAAAATGTAAAGATAAACTTGCTGAAGCGGATAGAAAGTTGTTCGTGGTGATGATAGAAGTGATTGCTGCTGCTTCAGAGAAGATTCGTGTGAGAAAAGCATTGCTAAATTCTAATCTCGTGAGGGTTGATATACCAGAGATAGAATATATGAGGATTAGTAGGAAGGGTACTTTGGAGGTGCAAGTCAAAGGACAGGAGATGCCATTTGAATTTTATGCTAATATTGACTTTGCAGGTTTAAATCTGGATTCACTTAGACGCATGAATGCCTGCCCAATTCTGACAAATGAGTCCAAGCCGAGACAAGCCAAAATTGCTGAAAAGTTCAAGTCATGTATAGAAGAAGCTCTGAAGGAACAAGAAGAGTACAAAGGAAAATAGCTGCTGAATGTCAAAGATGAACCGGAAGATTGGTAGAAAGAGATTGATGCTGAACAAAGAAGAAAAAGATTGAAGATTTTGCTGAAGACTCAAAGATAAATCTTAGGGGGAGTACTGTTAGGGCTATTTCCTTGTTAAGATTTACTTTGTATTTTGTTTATATGTTTGTATATAGTTTAGGGTCTATTTTGTTATATTCCTTAAACTTGTATTTGTGTGCTTTAAAGCATGTAGTGAGAGAGTGTGAGGAGAGAGGCTAGATAACAATATTCACGCAAGAGAGAGAACTTGTGTGTGTGATTTATTTTCTCCTGCACCTTGTATCACAATACTGCTTTGATCATCAATATACAAAGAGAATTATTAGTATGAATTGTGTTAATGATTAAACTGTGTTTGTGTTTATGTTATTCTGATCATTGAGCGATTTTCACGATCCAATTGAACCTATCAACAGTTATGTCAATTTTGATTGATTCAGTTGGTTTTAAGGTGTTTTGGTGCAAATGAGTGATTGATTGTTGATGATCGACAGATTTTATACTAAAAACAACATTCGATTTAGGTTTAAACACACACAATCAAAGTGTCGATTCAGTGATCGAAAACACTGTTCATCATCATTTTTCATTTTATCGGTCGATTTGCAGGTTTATCAAGAACAAATCACAAGGACAATACCTTATTCAATCGATTACACTTGTTACAGAACAACGACTGAATATGATAATAAAAAACGATTTAAGTACAGGGGATTTGCTTGAAAGTGAATGTGAAAAATGATAAGTGTTTGTGAAGAGGCGGGTTTTTATATCGTTAAAAATTAGGTCAAACTTTGAGGTGCCGGGTCAACAAAATGGGACGGGCAAGCTTAAAAAGCCCAATAAGCCTTGACCGGTCAAGCAATGTTAAGACGGGTCATGTACTGTTGGGACGGTTCATGTACTTTTGGCACAAGTCACAACATATGACAGGTCAACACAAAACATGTAAAAACACTTGACGGGTCAAACACTGTAGAGACGGGTAAGTCACTGTAGTGACGGGTAAAGGTTAGGAACAACTACACCTGTTTGGTTTTTCTCATCACCCGGCAGCATAGTAGTCTTCATAACATCACCCGGCTTGAACAATGACATGTTTGTTCATTACCCGGCAGCATAGTGATACCTTCATCACCCGGCATTCTTTCTTCATTACCCGGCAACACAGTTGTCTTTTCTTTCACCCGGCATGCTTTCTTCTTCACACGGCATGCTTTCTTCATTACCCGGCAACACAGTTATTCATTTACACGGCTAGATAAAGACTCTTTTACCCGGCTGTATAGTGAACACTTGTCACCCGGCAGATATCTATGACTTCTTCACCCGGCTGTATTTGACATGTTCATTGCCCGGCTGTACAGTAGTCATAATATCTTCACCCGGCTTCACATCTTTTTCTCAATCACCCGGCTTGTATCAAACTCACAACTTTACACGGCTGAACAGTGTGTTCATTACCCGGCAGAATAGTTGTGTCTGATATCTTTGCCCGGCTATAACCCTTTGCAATTTTTCTCGTCTGTTGACTTTTTCAACGGCATTTATTGCACCTGCAAACATTCTCGACATATTAATTAGACAAGATATCCTTAAAAAGAATTTGTCATATTAATTATCAACAACATTAAACAAGACAATAACATTAATTCCAATTAAATTCATTTTTCTTTTTCTTTGATTTTCAAAAACAAATGTTTTTGCACAACCAATTTTTTTATATCCCGAAGCAATTTCTGAAAAACTCATTACAAGACCTTGGGTTTGTTTTTAACACATCCAATACTTTTGCTTTTCATACCACATAATCTTGTTCATTCAAAACACTTATTCAAAATATTTTTGGATTTTTGTAGATATTTTTCTTCAACAATTTATTCTCCCCCTAAACTTGAAATTTCTTGAAATTTTTAAGTTTAACAAGGATGTCGATGTGTCAATAAAGATTCCATATGCCTGCACACACAAAGCACACACATTAAAATAAAGACATATGCAATGCAATGAATCAAAATATCGCAGTGAGATCATACCACACATTATCTGAACATGTTTTGCAAGTTTTGAATAGACATTTGACTTATGTTTGATTGAGTGATGATATGAAAACATACCAATTAGCTCGAGTTGACACACTTACTTTTTCAGTATCATGATGATAATTAATGTTCGATTAGAATGACTTATGTGACCCACATGAATACATATGTCAACATATTTCCTTATCAACCACTACCTGAAATGCATATTGCACAGAACCTGGTCACTTACAGTCATAAATAGTGTGGAATTTGGGTTCTATTCGGATTTGGTCCACTTTGGGACTTCTTTTTAATTCCATTTTGGAATTTTTCATTTCCTATCGTTCCCCTTGGGAATCTTCTGAATTCCTTTTTGGAATTTTTGTTTGGTGACGGTCCACATTTGGGACTCTTTTTGTTCCATCTTTGGGAATCTTTTGCTGCACCTTGAAGCTCAAAAGAGACTTCGTGTGAGACTTCAGGTCTGTGGATACCACAACAAAGAAGCTCACGATGCGGTTCATCACACTGAATAGACGGCATCGTTATCCGATCATGCACAACTATCATCACAAGCAATGCATCAAAAATGATATATATCTAGACATGTATAACAATGGAACTTAACACAAAGATCATTAAGTTTATGTTTGTCAACAATCAACTTACTTTTTCAGTCTAATTGCCTGAGCTGTCTAGCACATCAATTAACATTCATCAGTCTTTATTAAAAATGATGTAACAAATAATGTCTAGTGTAACTATCATTTCTCACTTTATGCAATATAGATTCTTATGACATGATATTTTCTTTTCTTTTTGCTTTTATATTTTGTTTTTGCTTTTCTTTTTCATGCACACACACAATGAAAAACATAAAATAAAAGACAAAGGAATCAATACTTGACATCAACTTATTATATTTTTGGCTTTTATGTTTTCTGATTTTTGTTTTGTTTTTGAAAAATAGAATCAATCATGATTGATTAATCCTATGGATTGAATTAAGAATTCAAACCGGCCTGACAAAAATGATTTTGTGAAAAGATCTGCCAGTTGTTTGTCGGTATGAACTTTAATCAAAATTATTAAACCTTTTTCAGAGTTGTCTCTTAAAAAGTGATATCGAATTTCGATATGTTTGGTTTTTGAGTGTTGAACAGGATTAGCAGTAATGAACATAGCAGCAGTATTGTCTATGTAAATAGGAGTTTTGAGAAAGTTAAACGCGTAGTCCAGCAATTGGTTTTGTAGCCACAAAACTTGAGAACATCCTGCAGATGCAGCGATATACTCTGCTTCAGCTGTGGATACAGAAATGTTGGTCTGCTTCTTGCATTGCCAAGAAACAAGTCTAGGACCCAGAAATTGACATCCACCAGTTGTCGATTTCCTGTCAAGAGCACACCCACCAAAGTCACTATCAGAATAACTATATAATTCAAAATTGCCTTCATAAGGATACCATAACCCAAGATTCGGTTTCCCTTTAAGGTATCTGAAAATACGTTTAACAGCAACAAGGTGCGACTCTTTTGGATCAGACTGATATCTTGCGCACACACATACAGCATACATGATGTCTGGCCTTGATGCAGTAAGATACATCAGTGAACCGATCATTGATCTGTATAGTGTTTGATCCACGGATTTGCCTTTCGGATCCGGCTGTATCTTGTAGTTCACATCAGATGGAGTTCGAATAGTCTGACAATCTTGCATCTTGAACTTCTTCAACAACTTCTCAACAAATTTTGATTGATTGATGAAAATTCCGTCAGCTGATTGTTTCACTTGTAATCCAAGAAAGAAGTTAATCTCCCCCATAGAACTCATCTGGAATCTGCACTTCATGATTTCATCAAATTCTTTGCACATTGACTCACTGGTTGATCCGAAGATAATATCGTCCACATAAACTTGAACACATAAGAGATCATCATTCTCCCTCTTCATAAACAAAGTTGGATCAATCTGTCCTCTTGTGAATCCATGTTCTAGTAAATGCTTAGATAATGTCTCATACCAGATTCTAGGAGCTTGGTGTAGACCGTATAGTGCTTTACTCAACTTGTATACACGATGAGGATAGTCAGGATCTTCAAAACCCGGAGGTTGTCTGACATATACGTCATCTGTAATCGGTCCATACAGAAAAGCGCCTTTAACGTCCATTTGGAATACTTTAAATTTCATGAAGGAAGCATATGCAAGAAAGACGCGTATGGCTTCAAGTCTTGCGACCGGAGCGAACACCTCTTCATAATCAATGCCTTCTTCCTGAGTATATCCCTGTGCAATGAGTCTTGCTTTGTTTCTCACAACAATGCCACGTTCGTCTGGCTTGTTCTTGTACAACCATCTTGTACCAATCGCATTCTCTCCTTCAGGTAAGTCCACTAATTTCCAAACCTCTTGTTTGCGAAATTGAAGTAACTCCTCTTGCATGGCTTCAATCCAACTATTATCTTGCAACGCTTCTGAAATGTTCTTCGGCACCACTTGAGAAAGAAAACATGAATAAAGACAAACATTTGCTTGCTCAGTTTGACTTCTTGTAGTTCTCTGGTTCAACGGCCCGATAATCTGAGAGACAGGATGTTTCTTGTGAATTCGATGAATTGGTATGTCATCTCCTTGCACTTGACTTTCCAGATTAGAATGATTCAGATTCGGTAGATCTTGTAGTATTGTAGAAGAATGCGGAGTGAAATTAGGAACTTGATCCGGTGAATTGATGAAGTAATCAAACGATTCTGGAATAACTTCAACATTCGGATCTGATGATGGTTGATTTTGAACAGATCCACCATCATTAGGAGAACTTTGCGGATTAACATTCTCTTCAAGATTGTTTGATTCTTGATCTTCTTGAGAACCAGAAGGACCCGGAGCTTGACTGGATTTGACATGATCAGGATTATGAAATGACATGAACGGATACTCAGAATTGAGATTGCCATCCTCGTCATTATCAGAATCGTCACTAAAACATCCCAAGTCGCCTGATTCTTTCTTTGCATTTCCTGAAAAATCAAACAAGTTAGAATTGAAAGATTTTGATAACGAATCTAAATCAAACAACCATTCGGGACCATGCGCCACTGACGGAAATGAATTTTCTAAAAACTTTACGTTGATAGTTTCAATAACAGTATTTGTTTTGCTATTAAAAACTCGATAAGCTTTAGAAACAGACGAATAACCAAGGAAAAATCCATCGTCAGATTTTGACTCAAATTTCCCGAGATGATCATTTAAATTAAGAATCGTTACGGGACAACCAAATGCTTTCAAGTAAGAAATATTCGGCTTTCTTCCAAATAACAACTCATAAGATGTTTTCTGTTTATCCTGTACTAATAATGTCCTATTTTGTACAAAACACGCAATAGCAATAGCTTCGTCCCAGAATGTGATAGGGATTTTGGCATCTGCGAACATGGATCTTGCAGCTTCAATCAGTGTCCGGTTTTTCCGTTCCGCAACCCCGTTCTGTTGAGGCGTTCTTGGAGCACTAAATTGTCTAGCAATTCCTTTTTCTGCACAAAACAAATCAACATTAGCATTCTTAAATTCTGTACCATTATCACTTCGTAAAATTTTCACTTTACAATCCAACTGATTTTCAACTTTGATGATAAATTCTTTTAATAACTCCGCAGTTTCAGATTTAACATGCAAAAAGTAAACCCAAGAAAATCTAGTGAAATCGTCAATAATGACAAAACAGTAAGACTTCTTTCCGATGCTTTGAACATTTGTTGGTCCGAAAAGATCCATATGTAGCATCTGCAAGGGTTTTGAAATGGAGTTTTCTTGCTTGGTCTTAAAAGACATTCGATGCTGTTTTCCTTTCAAACATGCTGGACAGAGATCAGTTGTAGAGAACTTCTTAGAAGGTATTCCCACAGCATGATTTCCAGTCACTAAACGATTCATGTTTCTGAAGTTTGAATGACCCAGCCGTCTATGCCAAAGCTGACTCTCATCATTTGATGCATGAGCAATGAGACAAGTAGTTTCGGTTTCAGCGTCAATCTGCGACATATCCAGCTTGTATACATCACGATCTCTTGGAGCTTTAACCACTACCCACTCATTGTCAATCTTGAAACCTGGTTTGAGTATATAAAAGAAAGAATCATCAAATAAAGTTGAATAAGATTTATCACAAATTTGAGATACACTTAGTAAATTAAAGTTCAATTGTGCACAGTAGTTGACTTTATCAAAACTAATGACCCCATTCGATACGGTTCCTTCTCCTGTTATTTTACCACCCGGATCACCTAGAAATGCAACGTGTGTACCATTTTTCAGCTTGAAATCCTGAAGCAAGGCATGGTTGCCTGTCATATGCCGGCTACACCCACTATCAACAAACCACGAGTTGATAGGTCTTCTTGGGCGTACCTGCATTTCAACAATCACTTAGTTAGTTTGGTCAACCCAGGCCCACACGGTCTTGGGTTTTCCGAATCTATCTACAATAGTAACTTGTTGATATTGAACATTTTGAAAATTTGTATCATTTAAGAGATTTTGATGCTGAAAACTGTTGTTTCGCCCATTGGCGTTCATTGACTGCTTTCTCCTCAAAGCACTAAACCTTTCCTCTAACTTAGGATCAAGGTTATTTTCAAACTTTTGATTTCTAACCATCAAAGCTCTTGGTTTGAAATTATTAACCTGCACATTTCTTGAAAAGTTAGAAACAGAATTGTTTCGATTGAAATTTCTCAAAACCGGAGAATGACTTTGATTCATATTTTGAAAACCAAATGACTGATTTCTTCGAAAATTTGAAAATGGTGTCATTTCTCTTGTTGAGTTTGATCGAAAGAAACAATCCTTTGTGTCATGGTTTCTTCTTTCACAAATATCACAAAATTTGTTATAATAACATTCTTCTGAAGAATGATTTCTTTTGTTACAGAAACTGCAGTACCTGTTAAAGAAACATTCAGCAGTTGCATGATTATATCTATCACAAATTTCACAATGTTTCTTGCTAATCCTAAAGAGCCGATTGTTAACCTTTGATGAAGAACCAACTCGTGATTCATTTTCAGTTTTGTTCGGTTTTGGATTAACATTCTTTTGTGGAGATTTTGTTTGTGATGTTGATTGCATGGGACTTTGGTTCGATTTTAAACTGTTCTGTTTGGTTACCTTTTTGGATTCAAATCTCTTATCATTGACAGCGGAAGACTTAGGACCTGAACCTGTTTTCAGACCAGAGTTAGATTTGATTGGAGAATTGATTGGTTTACCATAAGATCCGTTCAAATCAAACGTTCCTGCAGACACAAACTTAATTGTTTTTCCTTTTGACACTTTCTTGACATGTTTAACTTTGTCAGTTTTAACACTTTGAGCTTTGGAGTTTTCATTTGATTTTAAGACACTTTTGCCTTTTGACTGTTTCGTTTCAGATTGATTGATTTTTGATTTTAATTTCTGCACTTTTGCATTCGAAACTTCAGTCGTTTTCACTTCCTGCTTCGTGATCAACTGATCAGCAACTTGCGCCTTTTGTTCCTTCTTCCACTTGATGTATTCAGGATCATTGTATCCTGAAAATTCACCTTCTTCCTTCACCGTTTCTGGCTTCGGATTCAGTTCTGGATACTCAACAAGTTGAATCAGAACAGGCTCTGATTTGTTGCTAGCTTCATCATCAGCTTCAGTTGTCACACCATCTTCTTCTTTCAAACTTTCCATCAGCACTTCAGAACCTTCAGACTCGGATTTACTTCTTTGAATTTCTTTGAATTTTCGTTCATTTTCAGGTGAATGATCAAATTCATTAAAGTTTTCCGGTAAGGTTTGTGTGATAGAATTTGGCATTGGTTCATGAGTAAAACCCAACCCGGTTTTGGTTTTGTTACCTCTTTCACTTACAAGTTGTTGCACCATTGTTTTACAACTTTTAACTTTTGACAATTCAACTTGAGTGACAGCATGTGCAACTTTTTCTTGTTCAAAGTTCTTTGTCATTTCTTCAAGTTGTTTGGTAACAAGTTCCAGTTCTTTTAAAGTTTTGTTCCATGATTCGGTTAGTGACAAAATCTTCTCATCAGAAATTTTGTGATCAATTTTAAGTTGTTCATGAATTTTCTCATGTTTGCTTAATTTGTCACCAATTTTAAATGAATGAGTTCGATAATGTTCTACTTGTTGAATGCATTGTTCTGAACATAACCTTTCTTTAACATCAGCAGGTAATGGAACATAGTTAGGGGGTAAGTTATTACTAACCTTTGGTTGTTCGGTAGATGATGAAGACTCACTGGCAGTAGCCATCAGCGCAATTTCAGACTCAGATTCTTCAACAGGATCAGATTTTGCACTCCAGTCATATTCCTCTGAATCTTCACTCACAGTATCTTCAATCATTTTACCATCCCCTTCTTCAGACCAGTCTTCTTCGATTTCACATACCAGTGCCAGATTTGATGTAAGATCAGATGTAAATTGTTCTGCATAAGCACTCCAATCATATCCGTCTTTTACACTAACTACCAGTGCCTTTGTTTGGTCTTCTGGTTTCTTTCCTTCATCCTTCAATTCCGGCATAGGAAGACTTTGTTATGGCTTCTGAAAGTAACGTTGATTTCTTTGTTGATAACTTGAGCTTTGACCTTGACCTTGATTACTTGAACTAGCTTGATCATTGAAATTCTGATTCTTAGGAGCTTTGCATTCCCTTGAAAAATGACCATACTGGTTACAATTGAAACATCTGGCCTTTGATTTGTCAAAACCAATAGTTTTGTTTGCATGAGGCTTGTAGCTTCGGTTAACATATGCATGCTTTTGCGTCCTATATGCAACCATGACCATTTGCCAATTCAAATCCATTTCCTCAACATCATCAGGATCCATCTCGAATAAATCTTGAAGAACAACGTCCATTTGACTCAAATGACTTCCTTGGTATGCTTGAAAACTTGCCATAAAAGCAGTAAAGGCAGTTTTAGTCTCGTCATCTTGCAACAGAATGTTCATTACATCTTTCACCTTGGCTTAAACATTTGAACTTTGATTTTCTGATTGATTCTTCAGATTCTGACTTTGAACTTGAGCTCTTGGTGGAGATTGAGGTTGAGAATAAGTTGGTGAACTTGGAAAGTATGATGAATCAGTATAGAAACTTGCACCAACAAATAAACCACCCTCTTCTTCAAATTTGATTGCATCTTGTGCAAGAAAGGCATTCTCCACAGTATTGGCAGGATTTACCACATACTTATATTGAGCTTGTGAGCTTGATCTATCAGTATTTCTTGATCCTTCATCAATCTCAACTTCTTCAATCTTTCCAATAAGCAAATCTAAATCCATTGGAAATTTCTCAGTATGCTTTAACAGAGTAACAGTCTGCTTCCATGATGATGGCAACGCACATAACAATCGATCATTCAAGTCTTGAAGATCAGTCTTAACTCCGAGGTTTGACATCTCAGTAGTTAAGTGAACAAACCTGTTCATCATCTGATGTACTGTTTCTCCATTAATGTGCTCAAACAATTCCAATTGCCTTTTCAGTTTTGATTTCTTCAAACTTCTTAATTGTTCTCCTCCTTCACATATCGACTTTAATGCCTTGAAGCATGTATAACCAGTCTGATATGCATCCAATCTAGACAGAACTTGGAGTGGCAATCCCTTGCACATTAAAGAATAAGCTTTGCTATCATTCTTCACCTTCCTCAAATCTTCTGCTGACAGATTATCCTCTGGATAAGGTTCAGTAGAGTGTTTAGTGTAGGTACTTGCACTATCTGGAGCTGTCTGAGTTGGAATGTGAGGACCTTTTTCAATGGACTTCCATAAGTCATTGTCAATAGAACACAAATGATGTCTCAACCTGATTGTCCAGTTCTTGAAATCTGCACGATTAACAAGTCTAGGAACACGATTATCAGAATCATCAGTAGGAGCCATTTTAACAATTTTTAAAGAAAATATTTTTGGTTTTTGTTAATTTTTTTGAAAAGAAATGATTATAATACTGAAATAAAGACAAGTAATTAAAGACAAAATAAGAAACAAGGATAAAAACAACTAAAATTGAGTCACACGGCTGAACAGTGAAAATCCTTCTTCACCCGGCTAAACAGTAACTTTGTTCTTCACCCGGCAGAGAAAAAGTCTTTACACGGCTAAACAGTTACACGGCTCAACAGTTGTAAAACTTTGATTCTTCACCCGGCAGAACAGTTACCTGGCAGAATAGTTAACCTTGACACGGCAATAATCTTTGACCCGGCTTGAATCTTGACACGGCAGAAATGGCTTTACCCGGCTGCACAGTTGTTGATCACACGGCAATGTTGTTTACCCGGCAACACAGTTGATGATTACCCGGCTGAAATTTGTTAATCACCCGGCGTAACAGTGTTTTACCCGGCACAACAGTGTTTGATCCGGCTGAACAGTAACACCTTTTCTTCGTCAAATTCTTTACCCGACAAGCACAAATTCCCTTACACGGCTGCACAGGACCTAATTGTTCTTCAATCTAAGTCCAAAGGAAAATGTCTAAGTCAAATTTAATCACCCGGCAAGTTAATCTTCAACCAAGTTCTTACTGTTCATCATCTTCTTCTTTAGAATTTTCTGGGTTTTGTCAAAAACTTGTCCAATTCGTTCAAAATTCACACACAAGCTGTGAAATGGTCCGATTATCAATCCCTTATATCAATCAATCCAAAACATCATCAAATTTCGATGAATTTGAGCAAAATTTGATCGAACAGTAACTTTTTCAATCTTCTTAATTCCTCAGATCTGATGATAATCTGATGGAATTTGCACAATTGTTGTGAATTAGGAGTGATTGCGATGATAAATCACAACTAAATACAGCAACAATTCATTCAGATCATGATATTTGAGCAATATTGTAGTGTTTTGCTTAAGAACAGCGAAGAACACAATACCGAAAGCTCTGATACCAATTGATAGGTTCAATTGGATCGTGAATATCGCTCAATGATCAGAATGTAACATACACAAACACAGTTTAATCATTAACACAATTCATACTAATAATTCTCTTTGTATATTGATGATCAAAGCAGATTTGTAATACAAGTGCAGGAGAAAATAAATCACACACACTAAGTTCTCTCTCTTACGTGAATAATGTGATCTAGCCTCTCTCCTCACACTCTCTCACTACATGCTTTAAAGCAACAATTACAAGTTTAAGGAATATAACAAAATAGACCCTAAACTATACATACATATAAACAAATACAAAGTAAATCTTAATCTAGGAAATAGCCCTAACAAAGTTGTTGAAGAAGTTTAAGATGCAAGATTGTCAGACTATTCGAACTCCATCTGATGTGAACTGCAAGATACAGTCGGATCCAAAAGGCAAATCCGTGGATCAAACACTATACAGATCGATGATTGGTTCACTGATGTATCTTACTGCATCAAGGCCAGACATTATGTATGCTGTATGTGTGTGCGCAAGATATCAGTCTGATCCGAAAGAGTCGCATCTGATTGCTGTTAAACGTATTTTCAGATACCTTAAAGGGAAACCGAATCTTGGGTTATGGTATCCTTATGAAGGCAATTTTGAATTATATAGTTATTCTGATAGTGACTTTGGTGGGTGTGCTCTTGATAGGAAATCGACTACTGGTGGATGTCAATTTCTGGGTCCTAGACTTGTATCTTGGCAATGCAAGAAGCAGACCAACGTTTCTGTATCCACAGCTGAAGCAGAGTATATCGCTGCATCTGCAGGATGTTCTCAAGTTTTGTGGTTACAAAACCAATTGCTTGACTACGGGTTTAACTTTCTAAAAACTCCTATTTACATAGACAATACTGCTGCTATGTTCATTACTGCTAATCCTGTTCAACACTCAAAAACCAAACATATCGAAATTCGATATCACTTTTTAAGAGACAACTCTGAAAAAGGTTTAATAATTTTGATTAAAGTTCATACCGACAAACAACTGGCAGATCTTTTCACAAAATTGTTTTTGTCAGGCCGGTTTGAATTCTTAATTCAATCTATAGGATTAATCAATCATGATTGATTCTATTTTTTTCATAAAAACAAACAAAAATCAGAAAATATAAAAGCCAAAAATATAATAAGTTGATGTCAAGTATTGATTCCTTTGTCTTTTATTTTATGTTTTGCATTGTGTGTGTGCATGAAAAAGAAAAGCAAAAACAAAATATAAAAGCAAAAAGAAAAGAAAATATCATGTCATAAGAATCTATATTGCACAATGTGAGAAATGATAGTTACACTAGACATTATTTGTTACATCATTTTTAATAAAGACTGATGAATGTTAATTGATGTGCTAGACAGCTCAGGCAATTAGACTGAAAAAGTAAGTTTCATTGTTGACAAACATAAACTTAATGATCTTTGTGTTAAGTTCCTTTGTTATACATGTCTAGATATATATCTTTTGATGCCTTGCTTGTGATGATAGTGTGCATGATCGGGTAACGATGCAGTCTATTCAGTGTGATGAACCGCATCGTGAGCTTCTTTGTTGTGGTATCCATAGACCTGAAGTCTCACACGAAGTCTCTTTTGAGCTTCAAGGTGCAGCAAAAGATTCCCAAAAATGGAACAAAAAGAGTCCCAAATGTGGACCATCACCAAACAAAAATTCCAAAAAGAAATTCAGAAGATGCCCAAGGGGAACGATAGGAAATGAAAAATTCCAAAATGGAATTAAAAAGAAGTCCCAAAGTGGACCAAATCCGAATAGAACCCATATTCCACACTGTTTATGATTGTAAGTGACCAGGTTATTGTGCATTAAGCATTCAAGTAGTGGTTGATAAGGAAATATGTTGACATATGTATACATGTGGGTCACATAAGTCATTTTAATCAAACCTTAATCTCATCATGATACTGAAAAAGTAAGTGTGTCAACTCGAGCTAATTGGTATGTTTTCATATCATCACTCAATCAAGCATAAGTCAAATGTCTATTCAAAACTTGCAAAACATGTTCAGATAATGTGTGGTATGATCTCACTGCGATATTTTGATTCATTGCATTGCATATGTCTTTATTTTAATGTGTGTGTTTTGTGTGTGCAGGCATATGGAATCTTTATTGACACATCGACATCCTTGATAAACTTAAATTTTTTTCAAAAATTTAAAGTTTAGGGGGAGAATAAATTGATGCAGAAAAATATCTACAAAAATCCAAAAATATTTTTTTAATAAGTATATTTTGAATGAACAAGATTATGTGGTATGAAAAGCAAAGGTATTGGATGTGTTAAAAACAAACCCAAGGTCTTGTATTTTGTTCTTAAGAAATTGCTTCGGGATATAGAAAAATTGGTTGTGCAAAAACATTTTGTTTTGAAAATAAAAAGAAAAAGGATTTTAATTGAAATTAATTTTTATTGCCTTGTCTTATGTTGTTGATAATTAATGTGACAAATTCTTTTAAGGATGTCTTGTCTAATTAATATGTCGAGAATGTTTGCAGGTGCAATAAATGCAGTTGAAAAAGTCAACAGACGAGAAAAGTGAAGAAAATTGCTCAAGTGTTGTAGCCGGGCAAAGATATCAGAAACAATTGTTTAACCGGGTAATGAAAACACTGTTCAGCCGGGTAAAGTTGTTGTGTCTGATATGAGCCGGGTGATTGAGAAAAAGAAATGAAGCCGGGTGAAGATATTATGACTACTGTATGGCCGGGCAATGAACATGTCAAATCTATGCCGGGTGAAGGTCATAGATATCTGCCGGGTGACAAGTTGTGTCACTATGTAGCCGGGTGAAGAAATGTTGTCACTATACAGCCGGGTAAAAGAAAGACGTTTTATCTTGCCGTGTAAGTGCATAACACTATGTTGCCGGGTAATAGTGGAAGTAACTATGTTGTCGGGTGATGAAGAAAAAGCATGCTGGGTGATATAGAAGCAACTATGTTGCCGGGTGATAAAGAAAGCATGTCGGGTGATGAAGAAAAAGCATGCCGGGTGATATAGAATACAACTGTGTTGCCGGGTAATGAACAAACAAGTTATTGTGCAAGCCGGGTGATGTTGTGAAGACTACTATACTGCCAGGTGATGAATAAAACCAACCAGGTGTAGTTGTTCCTAACCTTTACCCGTCACTACAGTGACTTACCCGTCTCTACAGTGTTTGACCCGTCAAGTGTTTTTCAAGTGTTATATGTTGACCCGTCATATGTTGCGACTTGTCTCAAGTACTTGACCCGTCCCAACAGTACATGACCCGTATCAACAGTGCTTGACCCGTCAAGGCTTATTGGGCTTGTTATGTTTACCCGTCCCTTTTGTAGACCCGGCACCTCAATGTTTGACCTAATTTTTAACCTTATAAAAACCCGCCTCTTCACAAACACTTATCATTTTTCACTCACAAATTCAAGCAACTCCTCTGCACTTAAATCGTTTGATTATCATATTCAATCGTTTGTTTCTGTAACAAGTCTGATCGATTGAATAAGATGGAGAATTTGAAGTTTGAGCCCAAACACAATCTAGTTGCTTGTTTGGATGAGACTATTCCTGAGACTGAAGGATATAGAGACATGATGAGGTTTATCAAGAGGACAAAATATGTGTATGCTATGTGTGCCAAGCCGGTCATATATGCCAGATTGATAAAGAGTTTTTGGAGGACAGCTGAGGTGATTAGGAATGATGATGGAATGGCTGTTGTTAGAGGAAACATTACAAGAGAGTTAGTTTTGACTGTCTCTGAAGAAGCCATCGGAACAGCCTTGAGGATAGATGAGGATGAGATAGGAGCGAATGATGAATTAACTCTTGCTGAATGTCAAAGGTGTTTTGTTAATATGGGTCATCCACCTGTATTTCCAAAGTCACAGTTTGTTAGAGCCAGATTAGGGAAGAAGTGGAAACTGTTATGTTATGTTATTCAACAATGCATGTCAAGGAGAAGTGCTGGGTTTGACAGCTTTCCCTCTGATATTGCATCCCCTATCGTGGCTATTGCAGAGAACAAACCATTCAACATGTCAAAGTGGATTATGAATGGGTTTGTGTTCAATCTTGTAAAGGGAAAAAGATTCAAGTTTCTCATGTACCCGAGATTCTTGCAGTTGATGATCAATGTTGCCTATCCCATTATCAGAGAAGAAGGTGTTGTTGGAGGGATATTGTATACTGAGGACATGAACGATTTATCTTATAGGAAGATGAGTATCGGGAATGTGCCTAGTGTTGATTTATTTGACTATATGAGAGATATAGCAAATAATGAGGAAGATGTTGAGACAGTTTATCATCATATTTCACATGGAGAGATTGTCAATCCACAGGACCTTGTTGATGAGGTGCCTGACAATCTGTTGGATGATGATGAGTATGCTGCTCGTCATGCAGAAGATGAAGAAGATGAATCTAAGGATGATGAAAATGATGATAATGATAGTGCTGGTAAAGAAAGTGATGATAGTGGAAATAATGGAGATGATGATAGTGAAAATGATGGTGGTGATGATGCTGAATCTATTTCAGAGGAGGCAGATAACATTGAGATTGCAGAACCAATGGAGTTGGAGATAGAAAAAGTCGATGTTGTTGAACCAGTTGCAAGTAAAGAACCTGTTGAGGTTGTTGAGGTTGAAGAAGTTTTTACTGAAGTTCCTAAGGCTATTACTGTTCAGTATGTTAGATCACGAAGATCGAAACCAGTGATAGAGCCTGTGTTAGTAGAGGAACCGAAGGTTATTGAAGAAAGTGTTGATGAGCCTGAACAGATGATAGATGTTGTTCAAATTGCTCAGGAAGTAATGGCCGATGTTGAGACTATTGCACAGATAGTCGATGACACTGATGCTGGCATTACTGTTCCAGTTGATGTACCCACCACATCATCTCAGTTTGCTGAAAACATTGAACAATCTTTGGAGTCTTCGCCAAAAATTGTTTCAAGTGTTGATGAGAATGAGGATAAAAAGAGGATTGTGGAATTAGAAGAGATGGTAACAAAGTTATTGGAAGTAAATGAACAGTTGAAAGCTTCAAACGATCGAAAGAAGAAAAGATTTGAAGAGTTCTGGACTATTCATAATCAGAATCTGAAAACTTTCAAGGAGTTGGATGCTGATCATGTTAAGTTGTCTACTGAGCATGCAAAATTGAAGGCTGATTATGAAAGTTTGAAGGAGGAACATGAAAACTTGAAATATGATTATAAAGAATTGAAGGCTGAATGCAATACTCTGGATGCTGAGAAGGAAATGTTGGAGAAATGGTTAGAAGAAACTCGTTCAAAGAAGTCAGGGTCCACATCGGACAAAGATTTTTCTGAAGAAGTGATAGAAGTGACTGAAGCAACTCAAGAAGCAAAAGTTTACTATACTAGAGCACGTGGTACATCGAATGTGGGCATAAGGTTTGAGTCTCCAATAGTTATTCCCGATGAAGCTGCTGAAAATGTCAATCTTGACAAGGCTGAGGGAAAAAGGAAGTTAGATGCAGTACCGGAAATTACTGGTGATGAAAGTAGTGCGAAAAAGGCAAGGATTGAAGAAAGTCAGATTGAGCCGATTCAATCTGTGACTGAAACTGAAGTGGCTGAGATAGCAAAGGTAGATGAGACTGTGATAGAAGCTGAAGTTGATAAAACAGTTCAGATTGAGCCGATTCAGTCTGAAGCTGTAATAGTTGAAGAAGTGCCTCAGGTAGTTGAAACAGTTGAAAATGTGTCTGAAACTTTGACATAAGAAGTAAGTCAGTTTGAGCCGGTTCAAACTGACAATGCACCAATGATAGAGGCACTAGATGACTTAGATGATATTGACTTCACAGAATCTGAACCTGAAGCTGAACCTGAAACGAATCCAGATGATGAGATCCCTGCTGATTTGGCTGAAAGATTTGCTTATCTTGAGAAGATGAAGTACAATCCAGTGTTTCTAAATGGGCTGACTGTGAGTCAAATCAACGAAGAGTATTAAAAGTGTTTGATAGCCCAAGATAAAGCTGCTGCTGATGAGAAAGAGTTTGTAGTTGAAATGGGAGAATGGACACCACTTCAAGAGAGTTTAAACATAGATGATTTACCTCCAACTGAGCTTTATCATCAAAATCCTGAAGAAATGTCAAGTAGATGCATGCGAGACTGGCTGAGTTCAAGAAATTATCCTTATAGGATGTTGAAAAGATTGAAACAAGAGTCACTGAGGAAAATTGTTGTAAGTTTCATGAAGACGGAGAAAATGTACAATCGTATGTTTTATCTAGATTACAACAACCCTCAATACTATGAGCTGACCAAGAGATACAAAGTTCTCGGACCTAAAGAGATACCGGTGATGGCTTTACCAGAGAATGCGCATAAAAAGAGACATGACTTGATGGATATGTTTCCAAGTGAAGTCAAAGCATACAATATACCTATGGATGTACGTGAATCATGGCACAAATCAGCCACAGCAGGTGATGTTGTGAGATCACTGTTGAGCAAGGGTCAGTCGATTGCTGAACTTCTTGATTCAATGATCGTACCGGAAAAATCCAAGAAGGTAAAAATCATAGCGTGGAAATATGACGAAGTGTTTGATGCTTTCATGATTAAAAGAGTTAATGGTTTATGCGATGTATACCATTACTACTCTAGCATTTTCAAGTTAGAAGTTCAAGATTTGAAAGAATTGCACAAGCTAAGACTGATAAATCACACACATGCTGAGCGTGGTGATAAATGCGCAATGCTGCTTGATGCTGGAATAAGTAGGTTACCGAAGTATTTGGAATTTAGAGGTCAACAAGAGGATATTGCATATGTTCAATCAAAGAAACAGAGAAAACAGAAGAAGTTAGTGGTGAGTGAAGACATGTATTTGAAAGAATTTTCTGACGAATACTTTGACAAGGTGACTGATCCGGGGTTAAAAGTGTTTGATGGATCTCAAGCGACTAAGCCAATTCTTAAAGTTTTCTACAATCAGGAAACTTTTGAGTTGAAAATTGTACGAAATCTGGATGATTGGGATAAGGACATGATTACCGTATTCAGTACATTTGAGCTGAAATTATTACATCCATCGTACATTGATTACCTGAGAAGTTATAGAATGGAAAAATGCAAAGACAAAGTTGCTGAAGCTGATAGAAACTTGTTTGTGGTGATGATCGAGGTGATAGCAGCTGCATCTGAGAAGATACGAGTAAGGAAGGCATTACTCAATTCTAATCTTGTGAAGGTCGATATTCCAGAGATAGAGTTTATGAGAGTAACTGCAAAGGGAACATTGGAGGTGCAAGTCAAAGGAAAAGAAATGCCTTATGAATTTTACGCTAACATTGATTTTGCAGGTTTAAATCTTGATTCTCTGAGACGTATGAATGCCTGCCCAATCCTTACTAACAAGTCCAAACCAAGACAAGCAAAGATAGCAGAAAAGTTCAAGTCATGCATAGAGGAAGCATTGAAAGAACAAGAAGAGTACAAAGGGAAAGAGTTGCTGGATGTCAAAGAAGAACCAGAAGATTGGTGAGAGAGATTGAAGCTGAAAAAGATGAAAATTGTTTGAAGATTTTGCTGAAATCCAAAGATAAATCTTAGGGGGAGTACTGTTAGGGCTATTTCCTAGTTAAGATTTACTTTGTATTTGTTTATACATTTTATGTATAGTTTAGGGTCTATTTTGTTATTTTCCCTAATATTGTAATTGTTGCTTAAAAGCATGTAGTGAGAGAGTGTGAGGAGAGAGGCTAGATCACTATTCGCGTTAGAGAGAGAACTAAGTGTGTGTGATTTATTTTCTCTTGCACTTGTACTACAAATCTGCTTTGATCATCAATATACAAAAGAGAATTATTAATATGAATTGTGTTGTGATTGAACTGTGTTTGTGTATGAATCATTCTGATCATTGAGCGATATTATCGATCCAATTGAACCTATCAATGACTAATTACTTGCTAATTAGAAAAGGGAAGGATTAATGAAGAGGTTATGATGTAATTATGGGCCATTAAGGGTGAAAGAATGAATTAGGCCCAAAATGGTAAGTTAATTAGCTTAGAGATTTACCTAAAATAGCCTAATTACCTACTAAAGGCCCAAAGCCCACATAAAACCCTACCCCAAACATGGAAACCCTACTATTTAATCACCATTTCCAGCCACCATTCACACTTCACCTTCTTCACAACACACACTCAAACCCTAATCTCCATTTTTTTGAAGAAAACTAAAGCTAGGAAGAAGAAAACCAAGATTTTTATGAATCAAAGGGTTGATTTGAAGTTTAAAGGTGTTAAACAACAGGTAATCAAGGTAAAATCATCCCCTAAAACTTGTTTTCATAACACAAAACGAATCTGGCTATTAATGGAGTTTTTAAGTTTTTTTCAAAAGTTTCAAAGAAATCAATAAAGGTTGCATTTTTATGGATAAAATTGTGGAAAAAGCTTAGATTTAGTCATATAAATGATAGAACAAGGTTTTGGACGTAAAAAGTTTGAGATTTGGTAGAAAAACAAGGATTTTTGGTTGAAAACGAGTTGTAACAGCGTTTTGCGACACTAGTGTTCATCATGCGACACTAGTGTTCATCTTGCGACACTGGGATAACTTGACTTCTGGGCGTGTGTCGGGTGTGTTTGCGACAGTAGTTTAAGTCCCAACGAAAGTTGGGCAAGAGCCTTGCGACACTACAAGTGGAGGTGCTGCTGAAGCAGCATGCGACACTGTGGTTCGCCTATGCGAGACTACTTGCGACACTACCTGCAACACTATGTGCGACACTGCTTGCGAAACTAGGAAAGAAATGACGATTTTTTATAATAACTTAAATGCAGATCGTGCACCAAAACCACTACCTTAACCTGGTCCAAACAAGCAAGATTACTTAAGAATCAGGTGAGTTCTAGACCTCACTTTCGTTTCCAACAATTTTGAGGCTAACATGCATTCCGAGATGTTTCATGGACTGTTGGACTTTATTATATGAAGTATGATGATGATGTAAGAACGAGTAACTGAATACTTGTATATATATATATATATATACATAAACGATTGTATGCCTTAACGGAAGACAAGAATCCTACTGGGGATCTTATAAAACCAGACAAGAATCCTACTGGGGATCTTATAAAACCAGACAAGAATCCTACTGGGATCTTATAAAACCAGACAAGAATCCTACTGGGGATCTTATAAAACCAGACAAGAATCCTACTAGGGATCTTATAAAACCAGACAAGAATCCTACTAGGGATCTTATAAATCCATACACGAATCCTGCTGGGATCTCATAAAACCAGCTAAGAACTCTAATGGGGATCTCATAAAACCAGTTAAGAACCACAGAATGGGTCTCTTATGACCAAAGAGGACACGATGATGACTTACTAACAGACAAAGATATTATGCTATGTGTTATACATATGTGACGTCCAATATGAGGACGCAATTTACGTGTATTACATGAATGATATGGAAAGTTTCTAAAGATGTTATAAAACTAGAACTCACTCAGCGTAGCTGACTTTTGTATGCATGTTAGATTGATGTGCAGGTTTGAAGACCTAGGGAGCTGCTTGGCGAGAGCTAGAAACTTGTTGAAGACTGGCATTGAAGAAAATACATTTAAGATTAAATTTAGATTTTGTAATGTTCGAAAGAAGTATTTAAGACAACTATGATGATGTAATGATGTTTTAAAACAAGTATTCCGCTGCATTTTAACTTTATTTAAATTATGGTTGTTTTTATGCTTATGAATGCCAACTGTGGTGCTTGCCGAAAGGCGGGCTTTACAAATAATGTCTCCATATCTTCAAAGCAAAAACAACTGCCGCGAGTTCAAGATCATGAGTTAGGTAGTTCACCTCATTTTCCTTCAACTGCCTCGATGCGTAGGCAATTACTCTTCCTCGCTGCATAAGCACGCATCCTAAACCTTGTCGTGATGCATCAGAATATACCACTAGATCATCATTACCTTCAGGTCTTTTCCTTAATTTATTAAATGCTTCTTGCTGATCTTTTCCCCAATCAAATACTTCCTTCTTTCTTGTCAACTTCGTTAGCGGGGAGGCTATCCTTGAGAAATCTTGGATGAATCTTCTATAATAACCCGCCAAACCCAAGAAACTACGGATTTCAGATGGCATCTTGGGAATTTCCCACTTCATAACTGCCTCAATCTTCGATGGGTCAACCATGATCCCTTCGTGGTTTATGACGTGACCCAAAAACTGAACTTCTCGTAACCAAAAGGTACACTTCGAGAACATAGCATATAATTTCTCCTTCTGAAGCATTTCTAACACTTCCTTCAAATGACACGCATGGTCGCCTTCGTTCTTTGAATAAATCAAAATGTAGTCGATAAATACAATCACGGACCTATCCAACATTGGTCTACACATGCGATTCATCAAATCCATAAACGCAGATGGCGCGTTGGTCAGCCCGAAGGACATGACGAAGAACTCGTAATGTCCGTATCTCATGCGGAACACTGTTTTCGGGATATCTTGCTCTCTAATCTTCAACTGATGATATCCGGAGCGAAGGTCTATCTTTGAAAACCAACTTGCACCTTGCAACTGATCGAATAAGTCGTCTATCCTGGGCAAAGGGTAACGATTCTTTACAGTCAACTTGTTAAATTCCCTATAATCGATACACATTCTCATGCTTCCATCTTTCTTTTTAACAAACAACACAGGCGCTCCTTAGGGAGAAGTGCTTGGTCGGATAAAGCCTTTGTCTAGCAACTCCTTCAGTTGCGTCATCAATTCCTTCATTTTACTTGGGGCTAAACGATATGGTGCTTTTGCCACTAGTTGTGCTCCCGGCACTAGGTCAATCTGAAATTCAATCTCTCTGTCGGGTGGTGTTCCGGGAAAATCTTCGGGAAATACATCCGAGAAATTGCAAACTATCAGCACCTCTGAAAACTGTTTCGGTTCCTCCTCTACATCCTTAACATATGCTAGAAACGAATTGCAGCCCTGTTGAATTAGTCGGTTTGCTTTCATCATCGAGATTACACGTGAAATCTTACTTTCCTAGTCGCCATACATAGTTATGGGGCCTCCATCTGGAGCTTTTAAACGAACTACCCTCTCACGACAACCTATGTTAGCATCGAATTTGGACAACCAATCCATCCCCAATATCACGTCGAAACTACCCAAGGTCATAATGCATAATTATGTAGGGAAACTACGCCCTAATAGAGTGATGGTGCAACCTTCTATCATTTGATCAACTCTAATGAATTTACCCTCGGTTGTTTCTACATCAAAAGACCGTTCTACTTTTCTAGAGGGAACTTTTAAGGCCGTATAAAACAAAGAGATACAAAACTCCTACTAGCACTAGAATCAAATAACACAGATGCACAAATGTTGTTGACGAGAAACGTACCTGATACGACCTCTGGCTCCTTCCTTGCCTCGTTCCTAGTCATAGTAAAAGCCCTAGCAGTAGCCTTCGACTTATCTTCCTCTTTGTTGTCCCCAATGTTCACACGACAGTCCCTACTCATATCACCCTGCTTACCACGTCGGCTGCATTTAACAGCCGCCTTACATTCAAAGGCACGATGGCCCGGATTCCCGCACTTGTAACACAGCCCTGACCCCTTCCTGCATTCCCCCGAGTGGGGTTTACCACATTTTCCACAATCTCTACCACCGTTCTGATCACAAACTACTGCCTGATTCGCCTCAACCTTTGCCCTTTTGTTGTCATACCCCCTTCCATCCTTCCTAAACCTTTTTCCTGTCTGATTTCGAGAATGATCCCAATTCTTGGGTTTCGCATCCATTACCCCTTCAGCCGCCACATTGTCATAAACAATCCCTGCCAAATCCACCACCGACTCAAAAGTACCCGGCCTGTGGGCATTCACATGCATGCGCACCCTGGGTGGCAGCCCTTGACATAACACTTAATCCTCCATTGCTCAGTTTCAACCAAATAAGGCACCAGTTGTGCCATCTCATTGAACGTTGTAGTGTACTCCAGATGACTCATACTTCTTGCAGTCAGATTTAGGAATTCCCTCTCAACTCGATTAACCTCATACTGCGGGCAAAACCTCTTAATCATCAATTTCCTCAGGTCCTCCCGTATCCTCTCTTTGATCGCCTTCCTTCCCTTGGACTGTTTCACAGTAGTCCACCAATAAATCGCAGCCCTAGTAAACGAGTGGGCAGCAAATTTCACCGCTTGATTAGCCCTACACTAGCTGATATCAATCACAGCCTCCATCTCACTTAACCACTCTAGGGTGGCAGCGGAACCTTTCTTCCCATCAAAAGTAGGGCGCCTACACCTCTGAAAAGCACCATAGTTGCACCCCTTCCCTTCATTCTCAAAATCCGAGTCATCAGACGACTCGATCTCTCTTTCCCCCTTGTCAGACTCCTCTTCCTCCTCATCACACTCAACAGCCTTTTTAGCGGGTTTCTTCTCTTCATCTTTCTTCATTTCTTTCATCATTTCCTTCAGAACCGAAGGCATAACATTAGTCAGGTCCTGGTGCACTTCGTGTGCGACAACATCCTTCAAATTCTATTCAAGCTCGGAGGTTGGTGCAACCTCAACTTTGATTTCAGGATCGGTCTCAACATTCTTCTTTGTGGGCTTTCTCCCACGCTTCCCTTCAGGGGCTTTGGTTGCCTTAGCATTAGCAGCCTTGGCAGAGCTTCTAGTTACTCTCTTGGGTGTCATTTCTTACTTCCTATAAGATTCAAACGCTCACGTTCGCCAGTCAGAGCAGTTCATGACGTGATAAGTACTGTATGTTCCTAATGACAGTGGGAAGTTGTAATTAACTACTTACTTTACTATTCACGTTCTAAACATACCCCTCCTGAGTCCTGTCAGTATTCAAACCTAGTCTAGATCACATAAAGCATACAAGGCATTATAACACATATAGGGCACGTAACATGTATAGGCACTTAACCTATTCTTCTACTGTGACACCCAACAAATTCAGGTTAACCTCGTTAGTCAAACAATGTTAATCATGTTAACACAATTATACTTTTCATTTAATTTGGTGAATTAAATGTACAAACTGTTACACAAACGTACACACGAAACGATCACACGAGTTAATCCCCGGGCGTTGGTGAATTTAATTGATACAAATTAGGGCTGGCAATTTTGTACACGGACACGAATACACGACACGAACCTACACGGTCTTAACAGGTAACAGGTAAGGCCTTAACAGGTAGGTAACATGTACTAAACAGGTAGACACGAATCTACCTGTTAATTTTCGTGTATTTAACAGGTATTTACCTGTTTACCTGTTAGTACCTGTTAATACATGTTATGATTTTTTTAAAATTAAAAATATAATTTAATATAACATATTTATCTTATTTACCCTTATACTTATAGACAATTTTTATTTCACTAAACAAGTTCTTGAATACTTGTTTTTAAATAACTTTTATCGTGTCTTATCGTGTCTTATCGTGTATACCTGTTATAAACAGGTACAGGTACAGGTAATGGTAACAGGTACACGATAGCTTATCGTGTCGTGTACAGGTAATAGGTTTTCGTGTTCGTGTCTTAACAGGTTCGTGTCTTAACAGGTACAGGTATACACGATTTGCCAGCCCTAATACAAATACAATAAATATATATCCTAAGTAACATGAGTGCTTTATTGTTAAACTTTCGAGTAATTACGTATTTTACTGGTTTTAACCTTTTATGAAATTCAGTAAATTTTAGGAGACGGGAAAAGTACGTTTAAGAAAGAGCTTCATTTTGTTTACAAACCGTAACAAAACGTAGCCCATGGATCATCCATGTGATCCATGGATGGCCCAAGGCTCAACTTAACCTAAACCTAACTTAATCATTTAACAAAAATTAAAACCCAACCCTAAAAATCCATCCTACAGCCGTCACCTTTCCGGCCAGATTCCGGCTAGCTCCGACGTCGTCACGAGAAAATCTTGGTCTCGACGAGACGGTTCCAATGATAGTAAATACGTCTTCTAACTCGTAGCGATGAAAACGTAATGTCCAGTTGAAGATTTCGGCTGCTTGGTTCATCCAGTGATGATGTTCGGTTGTGTTAGATCTTTGGTGGTGTTGTTGCTTGCTAATTGGAGTTGTAAACACAATACAAGTAATTTTTAATCCTAAAATCACTATATATGTTGCGAAAAAGAAACCCTAGTTCATCCAAGGTTGTCAATTGGTAATTTTGTTATGGAATTGGTTATTGATTATGGGTTTATTTGGTGTTTTGATGATCAAATGACTAATTGAATCCATGTTGGTGTTTTTGTGAAATTAGGGTTTATAGTAAATCGCTAGAATTTGTTATTGCATGCATGATCATGGTGAAATGAGATGGAATATATGTTTACATGAGGAATTGGATGAAAGTTGATTAGTTGGTTTTGAAATAAAATGCTCGTTTTGCCATATTAGTAAAAATAGTAACTTTTTCACTAGGGTACATGTGAAATTGCATGTTGTGGACATCTAAGGGTTGTTATGATGATACTAGTATGTTTGTATGATGTATTAAATGAATTTTGGTTATTTGAACGTGGAAATCCGACTTGATTTGGTATGACTTGCTAAATGTGGAAACTTTTTGTCATGAACGTTCACTAGGGTGCATGGTTAGTCATTGTGGACATACAAACATAAATGAATTGCATGTGGAAGATTGTAGGCAACTTTGTGGATGGTAAACTAGCTTTTGGACATGAAATGGCTTTTGAAAGTGTTAGTTGGTTAATAATCCGTTTGCATGAAGTTGGTGGTGAAGGAATATAGAATGTGCGTTCTAGCTAATTAGGATGCCATGATGAAAGTATTGCTATATGAATTGAAACAAAACATGTGGACAATGATATGTGCTTTGAAATGACTACACGTGCTACATGTCTATTTTTTGGAAACCGTAAGTGTTGGTGTGCTATTGTCTTGTGCATCATGCTATGGCTAATGTGTAGTAGTTGATATGCGTAGTGAATTTGGAAATCTTTAGGGTGTTGAATTGTGCAAACGTGTTCTAAAAGTCCTACTTTCCTATAAAGGAAACTTTAATGGAAATAGAAATTTAATTCGTTGAATACTTGTCGTGTGATGTGATTTGTGAATGTAATATGAACAAGTACACTAAATGAAACATACTTACACTTAATAAATCACCAACAGGTCGTGGGTCAACTCGGTTCAACAAAAGTCAACTTTGGTCAAATTTGGTCAAAGAGTCAAACTTTCTAATCTCGCACAAACCGTATGACTAATTGGATGCATAGGGTTCTATGACCTACATGAACACACATTAACAATCCTACTATTATTTAGGTTGCTGTATTACATTGTGTACTCTAAAACTGACATGCTGTGCAACCTAAGGTGAGTTCACTAAACCGCACTTTTACTATTCTACCCTTTTATGGGCTGAACACGGACGAATACTTCTACGGATTTACAAATTTTGTATGTCGCATGTCTGGATTAGAGCAACTTTTATTTTGTTCATGAAAGACCTCATGGATACCTAGTTGACCGTTAGTATTTGTGAAATAGTAGGGAAATTTTGAGTAGTACTACTGGGTTTGACAAACCCCACCCGGGCTAATGGCGCTAGCACGGCAGAAGGACCTGTCGAACGGGTGTTGAATGACCTAACATACATTCATGTGCATCCTGATGGGATGTACGAACAGGCAAATTGTTCTTAATCTGTACATGCGTCAGCTTCGGTCAGATACATACGACTTTAAGGACATGTACTGTAGACTAGCTACCTACACTGACATACTTAATTTATATTTCTGCTTGCAACTGAACTTACTTGATTTTATACTTAGTATGTGAACTCACCAACCGTCGTGTTGACACTTGTTATACTTTCACGTTTACAGGTCACTGAGGTACCACACACTTAGGACATGGCATGGAGTCACGACCTTTCATTTAAAAATTTTCTTGCATTACAAACAATTTTTTGAGTTTATATGACTATTTAGACTGTGTATCTCGTGTTGGACGCGTGTTCTGCGCATTTAGTTTCTATTTAATATTTTGACATTACATTTCGATTACGCTTCCGCAAACTTTTAAACGTTAACTCTGTATTAAATTTTCTCATTTAATGAGACACGTATATTTTAAATACATATAGTGTCGTTTGGTGTAACTAATAACTGAGATCCTGGTTTGTCACACACTTAACGGTAAAACTCCGTTAGTGGATTTTGGGGTGTGACAGATTGGTATCAGAGTCATTTGTTATAGCGAACTAGGTTTGCATTGCATTGCATTCTAGACTATAACTGTACACTACATTAGTTGCACTTATGTGAATTCATTTGTGACCCATATACATGTTATTTACACATACACACGCCTACACTAGCATTACATGAAGTGACCAACTTGTATTATGTGACACATTGGGGAAAATATTTTTTTAGGGACTTGCTTTGTTAGTGAAGCTTGAACTAGGTGTGTATTTTCTAGCTTCAGAATTGTTCATTGAAGTATGAATGAGACATGTTTGACCATGATTTCGTTCAAAAGTTAATCTGTTTTTAGGACAATTTTTTTTGGGACTTTAGTTGAGATATGTTTACATTTTATAATAACCTGAAGCCTGCAACATTATGGCAACAAACTGATGTCATACGGAGCCTAATCAACACACTATTGAATTATCTACCTTGTTATGGCAACCAACCGGCAGAGATCGATGCCTGAGGTATAGAAGTACATGAACAACAGTAATGGATTTCTGTCCAGATACTCATTCATAGAGGTCTTGACTTAATACTTATGCAACCTACTGTGTGCTATTACACGTCACTTATTACATGACACATTTGTGTGCTATAACATGTTACTTAATATGAGACATATTATTAGTTGTAACATGTCACTTATTGTGTGATCCACTACGTGCAATCTACTTGATTTGATATTATCATTGCTCATGTTCATTGTACACTCACATTGTGTTTAGACTAACAGTCTTACACTTATTATGAACTTACACTATACCTGATACATGCGACCTATTGAGACATCACACTGATAGTTTGTTAGTGTCCTATACATCTAGTATAGTCGTCTCCTACTTATAGGTTTATCATACACTTACACACATTCAATACTTCACATGGGATAGAAATACCATACGGATGAATGTAAATCAAAGAACATAGCTAAATGTAAGACTAATGTACCCGGTGGGGGGACAAACTAGGGTGATTGTGTAAGGTAAATTGACGATTACGGGTGCGCAACGTAATGGTGAATTTACAAGTACATGATGATCATGGCAAAGTCTGCCATGTGGGTGATACCCTAAAAGAAACACAAAAGTGAAGAACCAATCAATACAAATTCATCTGAAATAAACATCCATCTCTAGATAACGCACCGACGTCAAGTCTATGCATGACTTAACCAGTAAAATCCATATATGGATGGTATACAATTACACTACAACCTTTAATGGCATATGATAAGTTTATCTTTAAACTACATACATTTCACCTTATACACCTAAATTAAAGATAATTAAAATCTTGCCTTGATAACACACAAGTGAGAACAAAAATCTATGTTGACAAACCTAATAATGTTTAATTACTACTATATTTGACCCCTAATGATGATGATTCATTCTGCATATAAACAATCTGAATCCTCCAGTTAAAACATTTACCTTACTTAACTCACAAAATTATAAATTCCAGTCTGTGGACTATAACCTTTTAGCACACCAGTAATATCTTAACATCATTGTTTCTGCGAAGGATTGTTGAACAAACTCTATAATTGTTAGGACTCCATGGAGGAGCCTTAGAAAGCTAACAACCTATTCGAAAATAACCTCCTATTGATATGACAAACCAACTGCGTAATATTTCCCATTCAAAATCACTTCTTGTGAAGTAAATCTGTATCACTTAAACATTCATGTAAATACCTCGGAACATACCAGGCTCGCTTTAGAAGTACCTCACCTAATCGTACCCTATTCTCAATTCTTCAAGATAAATAGAACTTAAAGTTATTTCTTATAATAAGTTACCTAGAAATAATTCCGGCTCATGATGTTCCAATTGTTAACGATGCCCTGGCGAACCACACATATGGTATGTATATGGTTCGATCTACTTGGATGACTTGTCTCGATCCAGGACTCTTGTAAACCTTAACTAATACACCCAATCTACATCTCCATTATTGTAAAACACATATTGGATTTAATTTATTTTATTATTATTATTATTATTATAATTATCATCATCATTAGTATTATTATTATTATTTTCATCTTTAAAGAACCTATAGTTATTTCAAAAACCTTATCTACATTCTGTACATCTTGATATATATTCAAACTCCTTTACCTGCTTGGTAGGGCAAAATCCAAGTTAAGCATTCTTAAAGTCTCAAGTTTGTGATTATTCACATTTGAACCACATAAAACTCTAATATATAACCGATGTTACAGTATGTATTATAATGTTACTATTTCATTTAACATAGATTCCTTCACCCCAACCCTTTGAGTGACTTAGTAAAGTAGGCAAGAATGTTAGTAGGTGACAGGTACACCTTCAAGGTGCTGGTGGTGTGGTGGGTTAGCTGCGGTACACCCTATAGATAAACACTAACGATACGTTGGATGTGGACATGAAACCAAACCAATAATTAACCAGGAAAACTCTAACAGATAATTCTCATACCTTATAAAAACACACGATTTCTAATAATTCTATTCAATCCATCACTCATAGGGCAACCTGCTATGTACTTAGATAGTTATAACTTTCATACAACCTTTATTCACAGTAATAACAAAAGCCAAATATTTTGTAACTAACTCACGTATATAAATTATGATTTCGAATATATTTCATAAATCTAAAGATGCACGTGGCGAATACCACCGTAAACAACCAACCACCAATACTAACTAATGTTCTTAGGGAGCTTTATCTATTATGGTCCAGAATAACCACTTCCATTCTGTTTTTATTCCCAATACATATTTATATTTACCAAGAAATATAATATTTGATACTCTCATTATCATCTGACACTATAAACGTGTGACGTCCCTAGCTTCTTAGAAACTCCATTATTCATGAATTCCTATAGTATACGTAATTAGCTTCCTTGATCAAAAATGGTTTTAGTCGCTATGTAAGAAACTTTAACCTAGTTGTTCTAACCCATGAATGTCTTAATGGGGAAACTATATACTTAATACGCTATTGAAGCCGCACTACATAAGTAATGATATAACATGGGATTCTTTTCCAACTCCTTAGTGAACCTAGAACTCTAGACTTTAACCGGACTACTATACCTTATCATCTTTTATATACCCAAATGGTGAGACTAAACACTATCGTATGATTAATCCCTTTATAAAAATCACGGCTGGAATATTACTATTTTGAACCTAAAACCCTTACCTAGTATGTTAGAGAGCTAAAACCACGAATAATAAACTGGACTAAAACTATATCTTCATTAAGAATATCCAAAAACTGAATCAATCTTCACTTGGTGTCGCCTTACGAATCTCATGGGAACTTTCCCCTATGAGAAAATTGGTTTGCGTATCATATACTCCTCCACACGCTTGTAAACATTACCCTAGAGTTCAATTAAAATATGTGCCCATAAGAACACCTATTTTTCGGCTATTGTTGTGGGAATTAAAATCAGAAGATACAATAGAAATTACTTATCAACAAAAGCTTAATAACACGGTAACACAACCCATAAAGCTATCTAGATTAAAACACTAAACAATAAATTAAGAACTTTGTAATGAGATGATCAACATAAAACTGTGATCATATGCAGGAAGTGGAATGAAAAGCTGAGATATGGTAGCTGTAACAACTATGAATACAAATGTAGGGAGAAGTCTAAGATAGCATTCAATACTAGAATAAACCCACGCCTTTTGTTACAACCCACCAAGAATGGAATATCTTCACAAATGGTGCTTTATTGTTATAGAAGAGGTTGTGAGCGTCACAAAGTTACAACTTCAACAAGAACAAGGGCCCTCTTCAGCTATACTACATTACAACATCTCCCTTCCATCACCCTAGGTCATATAACCGTTTTTCCCCTCAATCACAACCAATGATATACTTACCAAAGATAGAAATAATTATTAAATTTCTTGATCATTTTTACTTAAAACATGCACTTCTGAACATATAAGTAGTTTCGTTGTTCATCATTCTCCGTCTACTCATAGGGTTTCTATGATATCCTTGATATTCGTGTTTTGACAACGCTTCTTTAATAAAGCAAAGTACCTACACACGGTGGATAGTTTACTTCCCTCTTTACCTCGTACGCGAGTTGCCTCACTTTAACGATCTATTTTAATAAATGAACTCTTCAGTTAGGACTCGGTCCTCGGGTAGCTAATAACAGCGTGAAACTCATTAATCTAAATCCCCGAAACATACTGTATAGAAATCGCTATTTATAAATCCCATCCAAAAACTTTGTAATTCCATCAAAACCATGATACATTAGACAACTTGAAATCCTAGGGTATTGGCCTTCTAGATCATTGACTAGATCAGTTTTAAAAGATAAATATGGTACACAACGTTTCTGATGTCTTCAACCTAATCAAGCTCTTACGTAATGGAACACTCGTCATCCCAATCGATGAACAATAACGCTTCACGGAAAATCAGTTGAAGTATTAGGCAAAAAATTCAGAACACTCAAACACTATAAGATCACTATAGTCAAAGTTGGCTAGAACTTAGAAGCATCTTTAATTATTTCAAATGACAACATCTAATACTAATACTATTGGTTAAATTTTCAGGACGAAAATTCTTTCAACAAGGGGATGATGTAACACCCTAGAATTTCATATTAACTCCGTTAACTAAATCCCGTTACTTCTGTTAATGAAATTATACTCCACATTTAATTAGTGGAATTAAACGTGCTACTTGTTACACAAACAGTTACATATAACGACAATCCAAGGAATTACCAGATCAAGGGTTAATACACGAATGTTGGCGAATTAATAAAATAATAATTCCATAAATATAAAAATTTAGTGAACTTATATGTTAAGGGACTGAAATGTTTTCGGATGTGACAACTCGATACTTATTTTAATGACCATATACAATTTTCGGGATGAAAATTCATTCAACAAGGGGATGATGTGACACCCGAAAAATTCAGGTTAACCTCATTAGTCAAACTATGTTAATCACGTTAACACAATTATACTTTTCATTTAATTTGGTGAATTAAATGTACAAACTATTACACAAACATACACACGAAACGATCACACGAGTTAATACCGGGCGTTGGTGAATTTAATTGATACAAATACAATAAATATATATCCTAAGTAACATGTGTGCTTAATTGTTAAATTTTTGAGTAATAACGTATTTTACTGGTTTTAACCTTTTATGAAATTCAGTAAATTTTAGGAGACGGGAAAAGTACGTTTAAGAAAGAGCTTCATTGTGTTTACAAACCGTAACAAAACGTAGCCCATGGATCATCCATGTGATCCATGGATGGCCCAAGGCTTAACTTAACCTAAACCTAACTTAGTCATTTAACAAAAATAAAAACCCAACCCTAAAAATCCCTCCTACAGCCGTCACCTTTACGGCCAGATTCCGGCCAGCTCCGACGTCGTCACGAGGCCTATTATATATCAAAATCTTCGTCTCGACGAGACAGTTCCAATGATAGTAAATACGTCTTCTAACTCGTAGCGATGAAAAAGTTATGGCCAGTTGAAGATTTTGGCTGCTTGGTTCGTCCAGTGATGATGTTCGGTTGTGTTGTATCTTTGGTGGTGTTGTTGCTTGCTAATTGGAGTTGTAAACACAATACAAGTAATTTTTAATCCTAAAATCACTATATATGTTGCGAAAAAGAAACCCTAGTTCATCCGTCAATTGGTAATTTTGTTGTGTAATTGGTTATTGATTATGGGTTTATTTGGTGTTTTGATGATCAAATGACTAATTAAATCCATGTTGGTGTTTTTGTGAAATTAGGTTTTATAGTAAATCGCTAGAAATTGTTATTGCAAGCATGATCATGGTGAAATGAGATGGAATATATGTTTATATGAGGAATTGGATGAAAGTTGATTAGTTGGTTTTGAAATAACATGCTCGTTTTGCCATATTACTAAAAATAGTAACTTTTTCACTAGGGTTCATGTGAAATTGCATGTTGTGTACATCTAAGGGGTGTTATGATGATACTAGTATGTTTGTATGATGTATTAGATGAATTTTGGTTATTTGAACGTGGAAATCCGACTTGATTTGGTATGACTTGCTAAATGTGGAAACTTTTTGTCATAAACGTTCACTAGGGTGCATGGTTAGTAATTGTGGACATACAAACATAAATGAATTGCATGTGGAAGATTGTAGGTAACTTTGTGGATGGTAAACTAGCTTTTGGACATGAAATGGCATTTGAAAGTGTTAGTTGGTTAATAATCCGTTTGCATGAAGTTGGTGGTGAAGGAATATAGAATGTGCGTTCTAGCTAATTAGGATGCCATGATGAAAGTATTGCTGTATGAATTGAAACAAAACATGTGGACAATGATATGTGCTTTGAAATGACTACACGTGCTACATGTCTATTTTTTGGAAACCGTAAGTGTTGGTGTGCTATTGTCTTGTGCATCATGCTATGGCTAATGTGTAGTAGTTGATATGGATAGTGAATTTGGAAATCTTTAGGGTGTTGAATTGTGCAAACGTGTTCTAAAAGTCCTACTTTCCTATAAAGGAAACTTTAATGGAAATAGAAATTTAATTCGTTGAATACTTGTCATGTGATGTGATTTGTGAATGTAATAAGAACAAGTACACTAAATGAAACATACTTACACTTAATAAATCACCAACAGGTCGTGGGTCAACTCGTGTCAACAAAAGTCAAATTTGGTCAAAGAGTCAAACTTTCTAATCTCGCACAAACTGTATGACTAATTGGATGCATAGGGTTCTATGACCTACATGAACACACATTAACAGACCTACTATTATTTAGGTTGTTGTATTACATTATGTACTCTTAAACTGACTTGTTGTGTAACCTAAGGTGAGTTTACTAAACCACACTTTTACTATTCTACCCTTTTATGGGCTGAACACGGACGAATACTTTTACGGATTTACAAATTTTGTATTTCACATGTCTGGATTAGAGCAACTTTTATTTTGTTCATGAAAGACCTCATGGATACCTAGTTGAGCGTTAGTATTTGTGAAATAGTGGGGAAATTTTGAATAGTACTACTGGGTTTGACAAACCCCACCCGGGCTAGTCGCGCTAGCACGACAGAAGGACCTGTCGAACGGGTGTTGAATGACCTAACATACATTCATGTGCATCCTGATGGGATGTACGAACACCCAAAATGCACTTAATGTGTACATACATCAGCTTCGGTCAGATACATACGACTCTAAGGACATGTACTGTAGACTAGCTACCTACACTAACATACTTAATTTATATTTCTGCTTGCAACTGAACTTACTTGATTTTATACTTACTATGTGAACTCACCAACCGTCGTGTTGACACTTGTTAGACCTTTCATTTAAACATTTACAGGTCACTGAGGTACCACACACTTAGGACATGGCATGGAGTCACGACCTTTCATTTAAACATTCTCTTGCATTACAAACCATGTTTTGAGTGTATATGACTATTTAGACTGTGTATCTTGTGTTGGACGCGTGTTCTGCGCATTTAGTTTCTATTTAATATTTTGACATTACATTTCGATTACGCTTCCACGAACTTTTAAACGTTAACTCTGTATTAAATTTTCTCATTTAATGAGACACGTATATTTTAAATACATATAGTGTCGTTTGGTGTAACTAATGACTGAGATTCTGGTTTGTCAAACACTTAACAGTAAACTCCGTTAGTGGATTTTGGGGTGTGACATCTACCCTTCGAACACTTGCTCATATCATACAAACTTTCTATAGGCATCTCAATTACTGTCCTATAGCATACAGGCGTAGTCACATACAGGCGTGACATCTACCCTTCTAACACTTGCTCATCATCACTTTACATTATCATTACTATTTACATCATCATGAGATTCATGTCTTATGTCATATACAGCTTGTTGGTGTTCATTATTTACCCCTTGGCATGGAGCTAGCAGACTGACATTCTTACTTCGGTCCCATTTTCAGTTTAAGTATTAGGTTTTTTTTTTTTGAAAACATTTTACCCATTTTCTCTTAAACTTTGGTTCTGAAACCAACTTGTAACGCCCGCCTTTCAGCCAGCATCAAAGTTGGTATTCATAAGCATAAAACAATCATACATTTAATAACTACTTCATTGCAGCGGAATTAATCGTCAATACATCATTACATAAATATAGAACTGTCTTAAATTAACTCAAAACATCTTTCAAAACATAGTAAGTTCATTAAAGTTCGTCTTCAGATATGCCAGTCTTCAAATGTGATTTGTACCTCTTGCCCATGCCAAGCAGCTCTCTTATTCTTCTGACCTGCACATCAATCTAACATGCATACAAAGTCAGCTACGCTGAGTGAGTTCTAGTTTTAACACATCTTTAAGAAATTTCCATATCTTTCATGTATTACACGTAGATGGTATTCATCATATTGTACTTCACATTCATACAACACATAACGTAATATCTTTGTCTGTTCGTAAGTCATCATCATACTCTCTTTGATCACAAGAGACCCACTTAGCGGTTCTTAACTGGTTTTATAAGATCCCCAGTAGGATTCTTAGCTGGTTTTATCAAATCCCCAGTAGGATTCTTAGCTGGTTTTATCAGATCCCCAGTAGGATTCTTAGCTGGTTTTATCAAATCCCTAGTAGGATTCTTAGCTAGTTTTATCAGATCCCTAGTAGGATTCTTAGCTGGTTTTATCAGATCCCTAGTAGGATTCTTAGCTGGTTTTTTCAGATCCCTAGTAGGATTCTTAGCTTCGTTAAGGCATACATTCGTTTATATGTATATAAGTATATAGTTACTTATTCTTATGTCATCATCATAGTTCACGTATTATCGCCTAACAGTCCATGAAACATCTCGGTATGCATGTTAGCCTCAAAATAGTATTTAAAACGAAATGGAAGTGAGGTCTAGAACTCACCTGGTTCTTAGGTGATCTTGCTTGTTTGGACAAGGTTAAGGTAGTGGTATTGGTGCACGATCTGCATTTAAATTAGTACGGAAAATGTCATTTTTCTTTAGTTTCGCAGCTAGTGTCGCAGCTAGTGTCGCAGCTAGTGTCTCAGCTAGAGTCTCATGCAGTTTCGCATGGCTCATGCCCAACTTTCGTTGGGACTTATGCACACTCAGACACACAACTTCAGATTTCAAACACATGAGACAGTACAGTGTCGCAAAGGTGACACTATATTATCGCGTAGTTGACACTACAGTGTCGCATAGGTGACATTACAGTGTCTCAAAAAGAACACTATTTTCGCATTATGAATGCACAGTGTCGCAAAACGGGGTTTCAGCTCGGTTTTTGCCCAAAATCTTCATTTTTCAACCAAATCTCAAACTTTTTACGTCCAAAACCTTGTTTTATCATCTATATGACCAAATCTAAGCTTTTTACATGATTTCAAACATAAAAATGCAACCTTTATTGAATTCTTTGTAACTTTTGAAAAACCTTAAAAACTCCATTAATGGCAAGATCTGTTTTGTGTTATGAAAACATGTTTTAGGGGGTGATTCTACCTTGATTACCTGTTGTTTAACACCCTTTTATCCTTAAATCAACTCTTTGATTCACAAAATCTTGGTTTTCTTTCTGCTTTCCTTTGTTTTCTTAAAAAGGAGATTCGGGTTTGTGTGTGTGTTGTGAAGATGGTGAAGTGTGGATGGTGGATGGAAATTTTGTTTAAATAGGGGGGATTTCCATATTGGGTAGGGTTTTAGTTGGGCTTTGGGCCTTAATTAGGCAATTAGGCTATTTTAGGAAAGTCTTTTAACTAATCCACTTACCATTTTGGGCCTAATTCATTCTTTTACCCTTAATGGCCCATAATTACATCATAACCTCTTCCTTAAACCGTCCATTTTCTAATTACCAAGTAATTAGTCATTACATTTTACATTCTCGTACATTTATAATCATCACATTTATCATAAACATAGCATATATTATAAGCGTCATACATCATTTTAATCATAGTCATTTAAATGCGCATCTATATAAGCATAATCACATAAAGGTGTCTTACCATAAAAAAAATCGGGGTGTTATAACAGTCCATATATAACACTTCATTTGCGTGTGTAACCTTTAAAAAATACAGCTAGATGTTAAAACTAACAATTTATGTTACAAGATTGTTGTTAAAACTAACAATATAAATGATCAAAAAGTGCTAAAATCCTGTTGGCTGTTATGAAAATAATCCAAATTACCTTTTAAAGTCGATATGTACGAGCTCATGCTGTGGTAAACATATATCCGTCGACCCAACACTTCATTTGCATGTTTAACCTTTACCAAAATACAACCTAGCTGTTAAAACTAGAAATAAATGATAAAAACCTAATAAAATCTTGCTTCCTGATTTGAAATTAATTTGGATTATTTGAAAGGAATGGAACCGAACCTGCAGTTCAACTGCTACTGCTCAATCCGTTAATGTTGCTGCTTGATCTGTTGCTTCTGCTGCTAGACAAAGTTGTCCGGATCCATAATGTATAATGTACAGTCCATATAGAACACTTCATTTGCGTGTGTAACCTTTACAAAAATACACCTAGTTGTTAAAACTAACAATTTATGTTACAAGACTATTGTTAAAACTAACAATATAAATGATCAAAAGGTGCTAAAATCCTGTTGACTATTATAAAAATAATCCAAATTACCTTTTAAAGTCGATTTTTACGAGCTCATGTTGTGGTAAACATATATATATCCGTCGACCCAACACTTCATTTGCATGTTTAACCTTTACAAAAATACAACCTAGCTGTTAAAACTAGAAATAAATCATAAAAACCTAATAAAATCTTGCCCTGCTTTGAAGTTAATCAATTTACCTTTAAAGTTGTGTTTGACCGTGGCTGCTATGGTAAACATACCACCGTCGACCCGACAATTCGTTTTCATTTTTCACTAACACTAAAAATATGCGACTGCTGTTAAAACTAACAATATATATGATCAAAAACTAATAAATTCGTGTTGACTGTTTTAAATTTAATCAAAATTATCTTTTAAAGTTGTTTTTTACCCGTTCATGATGTGGTAAACATATGTCCATTGACCGATCAATTCGATTTATTGTTTCACCTATACCAAAATACAATACACTTGTTAAAACTAATAATGGAAATTTTTGTCAACCAATTAACAAGAAATAGTCAATTTAATTCAGCAATATAAACAGTCCGAGTTCAAAAATAAAAGGGAAGAAATATATATATCGCTGCTCTCAAATTCAACCAATTAGTTATATCAGCTGTCGCTGCTCTCAGATTCAAGTGATGCGCACCTGAAACATGTCACCCGGTTCGGTATATCATGCATTTAAAAAAAAAGTAAAATTAGATCAAAGGGATGTGTTATGTAGTTATGTTAAAGGTCCCACTCTTGAAGCATTTCATAAAAATAAAATATATAAGAGATTTACCTACCAATCCTAACAACTCATGCCATTCGGAGTCATCATCCAATTCAAAGCAATTGGTTGCAATGAAGCCTATACAAATTCAACCTTGCAGTCACTCCCCTGAATGAGATATCGCAAAATCAATAAGCATATTCGAACCGTTTTGTCAACCAATGAAAGTCAACGGAGTCAAAGACTATTTCTAGATGTTATAAGATTAGAAATGTACCAAATGGTGCAACTTCAAAATTAACCAATTCTATAATAAAATTCTACACATGAAAAAGGACGACCAAAACAATGAGATATCGCAAAATCAACAATCATATTTGAACAGTTTTGTCAACCAATCAAACTCAAAGGAGTCAAAGTTTATTTCAGAGTCGAACAATACTAGAATGTCCAGATAACAAAGCAGAATGCCCAGAAATGTACCAAATGTGCAGCGGCAGAAATGTAGCAAATAATGTATGAGTTGTCCAGACTTTTATTACCACACATGTAACATAATATTCAATAATAACAAAGTTGATTAAAACCAATTTCTAACATGATAATAACTAATGATAATATGTGCATTTATAAGAACTATTTATTAAAAAAATCAGTTTAACTAAACTCAATTATAATATGTGAATTTATAATAACTCTTTATTAAGAAATCAGTTTGACTAAAATCATTTAGTTTGCTATCTCCCTATTATTTAGTTATAATTTTAAGGTATTTTTATTTTTATTTTTATTTTTGCTAAAATAAGTAAACATGGATTAATCCACCTAATATGGAACTTAACAACAATTTTATTCGAAAATTCAAGGTGATTTGTTATTTGAAATGTAAACCAAGCGGGAAAAACAAAAGTTGAATACAATAAACCCTAGCCGAATCACACTATAAATAGACTAAGAAACAGTTCATTTGTTTTTGCATACTTGAAATACATTAATTAGACATGGAACCAATCTCCAATAAAATGAAAAACCAATCAATTCAGGTTAGATTATTCATATATACGATTTATCTATTCTATATTTATATTTACTTGTTCTCATTAGCAGTCTTATTATGCAGGAAGTGATTTATGATGATTTGAAATCAGAAAAAATCAAAACTTCAAAGGTTCATATGTTTAACTTTTTCATTTTCATTTCCATTTTATACAAATGCTTGTAATTTGCTATAAAATGCTTTTAATACAAGTATTACTTATGTAGGAGGTTGTTTTAATGCCAAAAAACATAAATACTCATTAGTTCTTGCGGATTAAACTCACCAGAAAAAGATGCTTCAAAGGTTCGTTTGTAAATTTTTATACACCTTTATTATTATTTAATGAAAATATAATTATGCAGGCTGATTCTGATAGTAGTTATGAGATTATCTACCATGGTTTAATGTTTAGTCCATACAAGTTCGATCATGAACGAGAATGGAGTAAAGAGGTAAGTCCACAATTACAATTTATTATATTTGTATAAATCTTTTCATAAAAGCTAACATAAAAATTAATACATTACAAGATCGGATTTTTTAACAACAAGATAAGATCTTTGAGAACAAAATGAAACGGGTCAAAAGGCTTGACGAGAAGTGGAATTGGAGTGAAGTTATAGAGCTTGAGGTTCAGATGAAGAAGAAAAAAATCTTTTCAAGGCCCATAAAAATTCAGTTAACAAGAAGAAAAGTCCACTAAAGATCCCAAGAGTTTCGATTCAAAAACGAACTAGGCCTCATTTAGTTTGATGCTATACATCTTAAAAATCTATTTAGATTTGTTTTCTAGACTAAGTTGTTTCCTTAACATGTTTTATTTCGTAACTTTAATTTTTTTATTTGTTTTTTCAGTTTCTATGAATGAATAAAAAATGTTGCTTTTGTTTCATGAAAAAGTGAATTTGAAGTTTCCAACAATAAACTTTTAATTTTCAACTAAAATATAATATTTTTTTTATCTATTTAATACTACAAATCAGTTCAAAAAAATAACCACTTGTTTAATGCATTGTTCAGAACATAACCTACCTTTCACATCATCAGGTAAAGGAACATAATTAGGGGGTAATTCGATACTAACCTTTGGTTGAACTGTTTCAGCAGATGAGAAAGACTCTTCAAATGTAGCCATAAGAGCAATCTCTGATTCAGATTCTTCAGTTGGATCTGACTTTGCACTCCAGTCATAGTCTTCAGAATCTTCACTGATGTTATTAACCACTTGACAATCCGCTTCTTCAGACCAGTCTTCTTCCTCAATTTCACAGACAAGTGCTAGACTAGAAGTAAGATCAGCTGTAAACTGTTCCGCATAAGCACTCCAGTCATATCCATCTTTGACACTAACCACAAGTGCTTTGTTCTGATCTTCAGGCTTTTTACCTTCATCTTTCCGTTCTGGCATTGGAAGACTTTGATATGCCTTTTGAAAGAAATGTTGATTTTTGTTCTGATAACTTGAAACTTGTTGTGAATTCTGACTTTGACCTTGATGCTGATTCTGTCCACTTGAACTAGATTGATCATTATAGATCTGATTCTTAGGAGCTTTACATTCCCTTGAAAAATGACCATAGCAGTTACAGTTGAAACATCTGGCCTTTGTCTTGTCAAAACCAACTGTCTTGTTTGCATTTGGCTTGTAACCACGGTTCACATACGCATGATTCTGAGTTCGGTATGCAACCATAACCATTTGCTAATTTAAGTCCGTCTCTTCAACGTCATCAGGATCCCTTTCAAACAAGTCTTGAAGAACAACATCTAATTGAGTCAAATGACTTCCTTGATAAGCTTGGAAGCTTGCCATGAATGCAATAAAAGCATTCTTAGTCTCATCATCTTGCAACAAAATGTTCATGACATCTTTTACTTTTGCTTGAACTGTTGAACTTGAAATTTATTTTCTACTTGAGATTTCACAAACTGAACTTGAACTCTTGGTGGAGATTGAGGTTGAGAGTAAATTGTGAGTTTGATTGGTACGATGAATCAGTGTAAAAGCTAGCACCAACAAACAAATCACCCTCATCATCAATTTTAACAGCATCTTGAGCAAGAAAAGCATTGTCAACTGTATTAGAAGGATTCACCACAAACTTATACTGAGCATGAGAACCTGATCTGTCAGTGTTTCTTGAAATTTCATCGATTTCAACTTCTTCAATCTTTGCGATAAGAAGATCTAAGTACATTGTAAACTTTTCTGTATGCTTCAACAAAGTCACAGTTTGTTTCCATGAGGATGGAAGAGCACACAATAGTCTATCATTCAAGTCTTGAAGATCTGTCTTTGCACCAACATTTGTCATCTCAGTTGTTACATGTACAAATCTGTTCATCATCTGGTGTATAGATTCTCCAGCAATATGCTCAAACAGTTCTAACTGTCTCTTTAGTTTCTCCTTCTTGAGACTTCTTAACTATTCTCCTCCTTCACAAATAAATTTTAATGCTTTGAACAATGTGTAGCCAGTTTGATAAGCATCCAGTCTTGACAACACTTGAAGTGGCAGCCCTTTACACATTAAGGAATAAGCCTTACCGTCATTCTTGACCTTTCGTAAGTCTTCACCTTGTAGATTATCTTCAGGATATGGTTTAGCTGAATCTTTTGTGTAAGTGCTTTCACTATCAGGAGCAGTCTGAGTAGGAATATGAGGACCTTTGTCAATAGACTTCCACAAATCATTATCAATTGAGCATAGATGATGTTTCAATCTGATTGTCCAGTTCTTGAAATCTGCACGATTAACCAATCTTGGTACACGATTATCAGAATCATCACTAGGTGCCATTTTAAATTTAAAAGAAAATATTTTTGTGTTTTTGCTGAATTTTGAAAACAAACTTTTAAAATTTTAAAAGTAAAAACTAAACAATAACAAGTAAAGATAATAAGGTTTGAAACAGCTTAAAATAAGTCACGCGTCTGAACAGTGAAAACTTCACACGGCTCAACATTGAATTTTCTTCTTCACCCGGCTGAACAGTCACACAATTTTCTTCTTCACCCGGTTGAACAGTCACACGGCTTAATCAGTTGCAAATCTTCAAACAGCAAAATCTTCACACGACTGAACTATATCACCCGGCTGAATAGTCACACGTCTTGATGACAATCACACGGCTGAATAGTAAACACTTGACACGGCTGAAAAAGTGAATCACCCGGCTAAACAGTTGTCAATAATATCACCCGGCAACACTTGACACGGCTGAAACAGATAATGACCCGGCTGAACAGTAACAAGTTGATCCGGCTGTAGAGTTGATTACCCGGCTGAACAGTTGCTTCACCCGGCACAACAGTATACAACTTTTACTTGCAAATTCTTCACCCGTCTAGACAAATTACTTCACCCGTTTGCACAGGAACCTAATTTTGTTCAAAAAACCTAAGTCCAAAATATTGTCTAAGTCAAATTTATCACCCGTCTAGTTCATCTTCAATCTGTTCATCATCTTCATCAACATCTTCATAAATTTTTTTTCTGAATTTTAACAAGACTTGTCCAATTCTTCCAAAAATCACACACAAGTAGTGATTTATACCGATTATCAATCCTCAATATCAATCAATCCAAAACATGATCAATTTTCGATGAATTTTGAGCAAAAAACGATTGAACAGTAAAATTTCAATTTCTTCTTAATTCCTCAGATCTGATGAAATATGATGGAATCTGCACAATTGTTGTGAATTAGAAATGGTTATGATGATGAATCATATCTAAATACAACAACAGATCATTCAGATAATGATTTGAGCAATATTGATGTGTTTTTGCTTGATGAATAGCGAAGAACACACATTACCAAAGCTCTGATACCAATTGATAGGTTCAATTGGATCGATACTGCTACAAATCAGAATGATCAATGTACAAAGACAGCAATTCAATCAACAACACAATTCATTACTTAATAATTCTCTTGTATTGATGATCAAAGCAATAGTCGCAGTACAATGGTGCAGGAGAATACAATCACACACAGTTTGTCTCTCTAACGTGTATTGGTGATCTAGACTCTCTCTCTAACACATACTAGCAACATGCTTTATGCATCACTACTTAGGGATAATACAAAATTAACCCTACATTATACAAACTTGTATAAACAAAGAACAAAATAAATCTTCTAACAGGAACGAGCCCTAACAGGTTTTAAGGATTGTACTCCTAAACCCTTCAACGAAAAAGGTGGTGCTATAGCGACGTACAATTAGATCTCCGCAATGGAAGCTGTGATCAAAATTAGTGAGTGCCGGGAAGATCAAGCGGTCAAGTACGCTGCTCATTCTTTTGAAGAAGAAGCTATGCATTGGTGGAAGACGATAGGCCAAAGGAAAGGACACGTCGCTATCGATAGCATGAGGTGGAATGACATGAAGGAGTTGGTGCTCCAGCAATTCTGGCCGCAGAATGAGCTGGACAAAATGGAGATGGAGTTTCTTCGGCTAGAGGCTATATCGATGACGCCTCGTGAATACACCTCGAGATTCAACGAGATGGCTTTGTTAGTTCCCCACTTAGTCACTCCTAAGTCCAGAAGGTTGAGATGTTATATCCAGGGGCTTCCACCAAAAGTCCGAACACATGTGAAGGCAAAAGGACCAACGACCTTTGATGAAGCAGTAGGACTGAGCGCAATCATCTACGATGAGGTGCAAGGTCAAGAGGTACATGAAGGAGAAAGGAAGAGGAAGTCGGAGGATAAAAAGAGTGGTTCTGGTGGTAGATTCAAGTTCAAAAAGGGAGGCGGTGTCAAAGATAAGGGGAAAGCTGGAGAGGAATCTCAAGAGAGGAAGTGTTACAGATGTCAGCAATCTGGACATCTTGCAAGATCGTGTCCAACATTTAAGTGTTTTAATTGTCAGGAAACAGGGCATTGTAAGAGTGAATGCCCCAAGATCCAGAAAACGCAAGGAGGAAAGAACCCAGCCAAAGGGCGGATGTTTGTTATGAAAAAAGGGAGGAGAGAAGGAAGTTAATGAGGATGTTATGGCAGGTATGTTCCCTCTAAACAACGTTTATGCTAAGGTTTTATTTGACACGGGTGCAAATAAGAGTTTTGTGTCAACTTCCTTTAGTAAATACCTAGGAAAAGAACCTGTAGTACTAGATCTTGCTTATGAGGTAGAAACCGCAAATGGAGGAAGTGATGCGATAATAGTAGTGTATAAGGATTGCTTGCTTAATTTAAATGGTGTTGAACTTCCGGTTGATGTTGTGCCTATGAACTTGTGTGGTTATGATGTAGTCATAGGAATGGACTGGTTAACTTATAATCGAGCCCAAGTTGATTGTGAGAAAAAGTTGGTTAGGGTATGTAAGTCAGATGGTGAAACATTAGTGGCTAAGGGAGATAGTATCAGAGGTAATATCCGGATGATATCTGCAATTAAGGCTAGTAAATGTTTGATGAGAGTTTGTGAGGCTTTTATAGCCTAAGCTTTAGATGCTAAGCCCGAAAAGCAGATTTCGGATATCCTAGTCGTGTGTGATTACCCTGATGTGTTTCCTGACAACTTACCTGGACTCCCTCCCAACCGACAAATCGAATTTCGAATCGATTTAATACCTGAAGCAAGGCCGATTGCGAAGGCTCCTTATCGTTTGGCACCCTCCGAATTGCAAGAGCTGATGAAGCAAGTCCAGGAGTTACTCGACTTAGGCTTCATTAGACCGAGTTCATCCCCTTGGGGTGCACCAGTTCTGTTTGTGAAGAAGAAAGACGGCTCCATGCGGATGTGCATTGACTATCGTGAGCTGAACAAGTTGACAGTTAAGAATAAGTATCCCTTGCCGAGGATAAACGATCTGTTTGACCAGCTGCAAGGAGCCAGCTATTTCTCCAAGATCGATCTTAGGTCTGGATACCATCAACTAAAGGTACGGGAAAAAGATATTCCCAAGACGGCTTTTACAAACCGTTATGGGCACTATGAGTTTTTGGTTATGTCCTTTGGATTAACTAATGCCCCTGCAGCATTCATGGATCTCATGAACAGAGTCTGCAAGCCGTATTTAGACAAATTTGTCATTGTCTTTATTGATGATATTTTGGTCTATTCGAGAGATCAGAACGATCATGCTGAACACTTGAAGAAGGTTTTGGAAACTCCAAGTGTGATTTTTGGAAGAGAGAAGTTCAATTTCTCGGGCATGTGATAAATGAAGCTGGTGTTCAGGTAGTTCCAACTAAGATAGAGGCTATAACGAAATGGGAAGTCCCGAAGACTTCCACAGAAATTAGAAGCTTCTTAGGCTTAGCTGAGTACTACCGAAGATTTATCAAAGACTTCTCCAAGATTGCTACACCGATGACTGCTTTAACACGGAAGAAGGCTGAGTTCAAATGGGGACCCGAGCAAGAGGAAGCCTTTAGTGTCTTGAAGAAGAAGCTTTGTAGCGCTCCAATCCTTTCATTAACCGAAGGTAATGAGGATTTTGTGGTATGTTGTGATGCCTTACTTAATGGTCTTGGTTGCGTGCTGATGCAACGAGAGAAGGTCATTGCCTATGCATCACGACAATTAAGCGTTCATGAGAAACGTTACACCACACATGATTTGGAATTAGGTGCCATAGTGTTTGCCTTGAATACTTGGCGACACTATCTTTATGGTACTAGATTCGTGATATATTCTGATCACAAAAGCCTCCAACACCTTGAAAGAGCGATTATGATTGTCAAATCAAATACCACCCTGGCAAGGCCAATGTGGTAGCAGATGCCCTAAGTCGGAAGGAGAGGGTTAAACCCATTAGAGTAAGGGCTTTGCAGATCGGTGTAACGATTGATTGGAAGGATCAGATCATTAAAGCTCAGACAAATGCCTTGAAGGAAGAAAGCATCAGGAAGGAGCGAATGGTGGGAAAGGAAGGTTTGTTGACAAAGGGAAAGGATGAGATTCTAAGGTTTGGGTCAAGAATTTGGATTCCGAAGTTTGGAGGTATCCAGGATAAGATTCTTGACGAAACCCACAAGTCTAAGTACTCGATTCATCCTGTAACAGATAAGATGCTCAAGATCTTGAAAGAGCATTATTGGTGGCCCAATATGAAGAGATCAATTGCACAGTATGTGCAAAAGTGCTTAACTTGTTTGCAAGTTAAGATTGAGCATCAGAAACCAGCAGGTCTGTTACAACGGATAGAACTGTTAGTTTGGAAGTGGGAAAGAATAACGATGGATTATGTCACGAAGCTCCCAAGAACTCGTGCAGGGCATAATGCCATATGGGTGATTGTAGACCGATTGACCAAGTCGGCTCATTTCATACCATATAACGAGAGCTACTCACCAGAGAAGATGGCGAAATTTTATATCAAGGAGATTGTGAGTAGACATTGCGTGCCACTTTCGATCATCTCTGACACAGATAGTCGATTCACGTCAAGGTTTTGGGCGAGTTTGCAAAAAGATCTAGGAACTAGATTGAATTTGAGCATGGCATATCGTCCTCAAATTGATGGGAGAGTGAGCGTACGATCCAAACCCTCGAGGATATGCTGCATGCGTGTGTGATTGACTTTAGTGGTAGTTTGGATGAATTCTTACCTATGGTTGAGTTTTCATACAACAATAGTTATCACACCAGCATAGGGATGACACCATTTAAAGCGCTTTATGGAAGAAAGTGCAGAACTCCTGTTTGTTGGACGGAAGTTGGGGAGGGTCAGTTGTGTAGTACAGAGATGATGTTGGAGACGACTGATAAAATCCAACAGATTAGGTGAAGGCTGAAAGCTGCCCAGGATAGGCAGAAAAGTTATGCTGACGTCCGTAGAAGGCCTTTAGAACTCAAAGTCGGAGATTTTGTGATGTTGAAAGTATCTCCTTGGAAAGGAGTGGTGAGGTTTATCAAACGTGGAAAGTTAGCCCCGAGGTACATTGGTCCATTTAAGATTGTTGCGAGAGTTGGGAAAGTTGCTTATAAGCTTGAGTTACCGGAAACCTTGAAGGGTGTGCACGATACCTTTCATGTGTCAAACTTAAGGAAATGTTTGGCAGATCCGAATCAAGCTGTACCTCTCGAAGTTGTTCAAGTAAGTGAGAAGCTATCTTTTACTGAGAGGCCAGTAAAGATTCTTGATACTCAAGAAAGAAAGTTGAGAAAGAAAAGAATCCGGTTGGTGTTGGTCCAATGGGAAGGACAAAGAGGACCGGAGAAGACTTGGGAATTGGCTAGTGAAATGAAAGCCAAATACCCTCAGTTATTTTTGTAATATTCGAATTTCGAGGACGGAATTCTTTTAAGGAGGGGAGAAATGTAAAACCCTAAATCTAGACAAAAGTATACGTCGATAATGGGCGGGTGTTCATGTAAATAGCACGTTGAATAAAATGTCCTAATCTATAGTGATAAACCCTAGGGGTGATATAGGACTGAAAATGAAGAACGTGAGCGAAAACGGAACTAAAATCGGAGTTATAACGAAGCGGGAAATGCGAAAACACCCAAGGAATGCCTGAAAACTTCTTTCGAGCATATCTTGGCTTAGAAAAAGAGTTACGGAGCCCATAATATATGAATTCCACGTGTTTCGACGAGAGGAATCTGAAAATGTGGGTTACGTGGTCCGCGCATCATGGGGTATACCCCTGCGCGTATCGCCTAGTGCCTGTCGGGTGGAAAACAGCTGGCAACCACTCACCATCTACGCGATACGCGCAGATGGTGCATGTGGGTGAAGATACCCGCATAGCACGAGGGACGTGCTAGGGGGAATAGTTGCGGGATTAAACACCCGCAACTAACGGGTAGATTACCCGGGGAGGGTGCGGGTTAAATATCCGTACCCTCGAGGTATGATATCCATTGGGAACGGGTAACATATCTCCGTAGGATTCTTTTAGATTCCCGAGGTTCGGGATTTGGTAAGCGTAGGTGGCAACGACTCGTGTCTAGTCGTATGTTTCGCTAGTTATGCCCTAGGACTTACATAGTCTTAGGAATCATTATCTCCAACGTTGTGATATCGCGTTATAGGTGGATTATAGCTATTGAGGTTGATTGTCGATATAGCTATTTGTGTTGATTGTGAAGATATCCATTTGGATTGATTGTTGGGATTAGATCAAGGACCGAAGCTAGTAGTGAGCTTGTTGTGATCTTGTTGAGGTGAGTTCATATACCCAAACTCTTGTGCAACTGTTTTGGTTTTGAAATGATTGTATGTTTTTATAAAATCGGATGTGTTGCTTAAACCTGTTTTGGTTGGAAATGATTTTGAGTTTTTGTATAATCTCTTTTGGAATGGTTGTGTTCTTAAACTGTTGTTTTTGAACGGTTTGCTAACATTCTAAGGTAAATATCGGGCAATACCACTTCAGTTATAGGGTGACTTTGTAAACTCGGTGAAGGGGTATATGCATATATTCTGCTCCAACGCAGACGTGCCAGACGGAGTTGTTGAGGGTTTAATCGTATTGCCTGTGTATATTTATCTGATGATGATAGTATGTTTATGAAATGCTTGTAAGTGATGGAGTTAGTGGTAACTCTTTGATCAATGGAGCTTGGTTTAATATTTTAAAATGTTTTGTAAAAATGTTTTATTATGAACTCACCAGCGTAAGCAGACCCTTTCTTTTAAATTTTTTGGCACGCATCCTAGGTGTCGTGTGATGCAGGAAAGCACTGTTGAGGCTAGAGCAGGTAGAGGCTTGCGGGCTTAGAAGATAGACGCTCTGGACCGAGAATATTTGCTAGCTGTAGTTTGTTGATGTAATGTATCAAACAATTAATGGTCGTTTTGTAATCAAATTATTCTTTGTTTGAAGTTTAATGAATAAACAGCTTTAAGATTTAAGCTGTATGTGTATGTATGTTGTTGATTCTGTTGCGTTGTTCCTGATATCCATTTGTCACGCGTGTAAACCCCCGGGGCTCCATCTCCTGGGACCGCCCGCCGTGTTGGGGTTGTGACAACATCCGCAATCAAATACATATAATCTTAATCGGTATTTAGTCACTAAAAGTAAAAAAGTAAAATTGCCATAAATAAAATGTTTAAATCATATTAGGACTTAAAAAACGATATATGTGAATAATTCATATTTAATATCACATTTTCAAGATAAGACCTCATGTGTAAAATTTTTAGTCAATAAGAGTAAAGAAGTAAAATAAGAGTTAAACAAAGAATATATCTATAAATAATCGGTTGAAAAAAGCTGTTAATAAAAAATATTAATTATTGATTAGTAAGCTACAGGTTTTGCAGTTTTTTAGGGACACATCAACTATTTTTTTTAAATGGTTTAGCCTTGCACTTTCAGAATTTATAAATAGCACATCACAAACAAATGTATGTTTACAAAAACATATAATTTTAATATTTCATATTCCATGATAGCAAATCAGCAAACAAAAACATATAATATTTCATATTCCATGATAGCACATCATCAAAACCTAAAAATCTATTTCAACAAAAGTTAATATCTTCATCTTAATATCATATAGACACACTTTAAAACAACGTCAAAACGATCTGATTCATGTTATAAAGTTCCTAAAGAATAGTTTGATGTGGTGTGGCATAATACCTCCAAATCAACACAAGACGTTTAAGCAACGCAAGCATATGCATCAAATATTACGCAAGCCAAGCGGAAAATCATAAACTTTCACATTATTATTTGGTTAGAAAACTAACAAACATTGATGTGTTGCAAAGCACATCATCTTTTACCTAGTATTTTGTAGTTAGTTTAGGTAATTTTCGAGTCGTGTTTATTAAGTTTTTAGTTAATTTTTAATTTTAAAGTCGAATCTTAGTTCCCGTGATGTTTTGCAGTGATTTGGACGCGGTCGAAGGCGGAGCCGGCTCGGATATGGATTACAAGCTAAGTTGAAGCCTTGGAGGACGGAGAGTTGGATGAAATTGGAGATTGCACCAAGAAAAGATCAAAACTTTCTGGTTGGATAGGTGTTAGGTGATACGCGCAGCATGTGTATTGCTGTGCGCGTATCGCTTAGAGAGGATTGTCGCGAACTGGGCTTATTTATGCATTACGCGATACGCGCAAGACATAGTGTCCTCGTGCGCGTATCGCCTAGGGTGTTAATACGGGTTTTTTTTAATGAAACTTGTTATTTAACCCTAAGAAAAACACTAATGAAAGACATCCGACTTCAGCCGTTTGAGGAGCAAGAAAGAGACGATTTTGGACAGAAAGCAAGACGAGAAGCTATAGATCAAAATTCGGGTCGTGGAAGCATCCGTGATCATACAACCGGGTTTTTGATTCTTTACTTCTTTACGTTTGTTACTTTGTTGATGATGTTAACCTTGAAACCATTCTTTTTATTGTTGATTTCTACAACTATGAGTAGCTAAATACTTTAGTATCATTTAGATGATGAACGATTGTTGAGTTATGATTGACTCGGTTATTTTGAATGGTTTATGAATTACGTATTAGTTCAATGCATGATTGATAACTATTGAATGTGTTTGATTATTAAAGTTGTGATCTTTAATATCTGTACTAGGTTTCGACTTGAATTAGATGGTTGTTTTGATCATACGATTTTGGTAGCCAAGTTGTTAATCTTAATTAAACGATTTGCGTAATGTGTTGCTAGACGTGATGGCCATTAGAACCGGAAAAGATCAAGTTTAGGACTTTCATGATCTACTTAGCTTTTGATTGAAAGATATTAGCTAATTATTTAATCTCATTAGTTAATTAATTATGATTTTAACGGTTCGAAAGGAAGTTACCTAAATAGTTGACTATTGTGTTAATTGAGTTCAATTGGTTATTGAGTGTGATGCCCCTTTGCATGATAATGTGATGGGGTTTTTTAGATTGAGAGATTAATAGACTTTCGGGTGTCCTAATATAATCGGAGAGACCGAGAGGTAATTCGATCAACCGATAATAGGATAGCGTTTCCTAAGAATATCCGGTCACACTTGGAGAATGATCCGAGATCCGCTTAGCTTTTAGGATTCGCATCTTTAGGAATTCGGTTTCATTTCCATTCGAGGTAATCGGGTCAAGTTCATAGTTCGCTTTAGGGATTCATCTAAGTGGTACTTCTTTTTCCCTTGATTTTTATCAAAGTTTCAATTTTCCTCGGTTGTTGAGTCGTAAGTTAATCTAGAGTTTTTATTTAAAATTTCTTAGGATATTTTTAGGTAGAAAACCCCCCCAACCATAATTAAACAACTTTATTTCGTCCTAGTTGAGTCATTTTCGTATTCATAGTGTCTCTAGAGTTCGATATCCGTACTTCTCAACGCTTGTCTACATTCGATAGGTACACTTGCCTGTCTCGTGGTCTAGTAGAAGTTATCTAGAGTTTAACTCGAGCGTCTAAGTCGAGTCTTAGGTTAAGTATTTTCATTTTATTTTTATAGGCCCATTTTAGTACATAAAGTTTTTGGCGCCGTTGCCGGGGACACTTGGCAATAGTGAAATTTGCTTGATTAGGACAATAATTTAGTGTTAAGTTAGTCTCTTTATTCGTATGTTTTCATAGTTTCATTTAGTTTCATATTTTCAATTTTTGTCTGTTTCCTCAACTGTCTTTCGTTGTTTTCTCCAGTGTATGCCACATACTCGTTCGAAAGGTTCACCACCATTTTCTGAATCTGCGGAGCCGAAGAGAGATTTGCACGAGCGGTATAGACTACTTCGTGCACGTTTGGAAACTATTCTTGAAGAGAAAAAGGTACGCATTTCTCCTTTGTTTTCTGATATGGCCGAGACGAACCGTACTGTTCGTGAGTGTGCCAGCGATGGCGTCACCGGGGCTCGATCGTCCATTACCCCCCCCCCCCCCCCCGAGGTAGCCAACACTAACAATTGGCAAATTCCTTCGTATGTCATGTCTACGATAACAAGTGCCATTCAGTTTCATGGCTTGGAAGAAGAGGATGCACCAGGCCATCTCTCTCGATTCGTGCGTATCTACGACACGTTTAACATCACCAATGTCAATGGGGATGCGGTTTACTTGCATCCTTTTCAATTCTTGTTGTCTGGTCGCACTGCTAGCTGGCTAGACACACTTCCCCAGGACTCCATTACCACGTGAACCGATGTGCAGTCCAAACATCTGAAGAAGTATTATCCATCGTCTAGAGCTGCTCGTCTTAGGGAACAAATTCATTCCTTCCGCATGGGTCCTAACGAGCCTTACCACATGGCTTGGGAGCATTTCAATACGTTACGTAGCCGATGCCCCCAGCATGGGTTGACCGAGTGGGCACTTGTCGAGAAATTCTATAACTGTCTTACCCACGACACTCAAGTGATGTTTAACAATGCTGCTGGAGGACACATTATGGAGAAGAAGAGTGTGCCTCAATGAGAAGAAATGTTCAAGAGTTTCGCGATATCTGAGCAGGAAAGCCCCCATCCTAAGTCGTCCACTTCTGCTACTAGAGCGTCTAGTTCTACTACTAGGGGAGTTTACCAGGTAAGTCCAGGTTCGGATCTAGCAGTTATGATGGAAGCTATGCGTAATGACATTAAGGACCTTAAGTGTGAGGTGTGTAGGGGAGGACATGACACCATAGATTGCCCAACCATGAGTCCGGAATAGGTAGAATTTATAGGAGGTCAGGGTAGGGGATCTGGTTGTGCTTTTAGTGGTTCTTATAATTCGGGGTGGAGAAATCATCCCAACTTTAGTTGGAGGTCTGGCGGAAACCCTCCGGGGTTTCAGCAAAGACCACCTCAGGCTAGTGGTGACGTAGGTTCAGGTTCGGGTAGTGGGAATAGTAACTCGAGTGGTAGTGAAATGAAGGATATTAAGGAACTCTTAGCTACACAGACCCAGTTGATATCACAGATACTCAATAGAGATCAGGAATCCCAACAGAGGCTGAAAGAGCATGATATTCTGCTGAGAAATCAGCAATCCGCATTCTTAGATCTTCAGCGTTCCAGGGGTAAAATGTCCATGCAGCTAAGTCAACAGTCTAGGCAGTCAGGTTCATTTTCAGGATCCACTCAAACTAATCTGAATGCTTCCGTGAAAGCAGTGACTACTAGTAGTAGTGAGGGAGGAGATAAGAACCTAGATATCGTTGAGGTAGAGGAGAAAGAAGAGGTTGTAGAAGAGGAGTTGGAGATGGAGACTCCTGGTGGAGGTAGACCTAGGGTAGATCCAGTCGTTACATCATCAGCTAGTGAACCTCCACCTAAGGAAACAGTGGAGAAGAAGAGTGAGGGGAAGACAAAGGGTACTGTAGAAAATGAGGATTACAGTCGATGTCCATATCCTGCTCGATTACTGCGACAGAAATACTTAAGGGATTATGGGCATTTCCTTGAACTGTTCAAACAACTCAAAATAAATCTTCCATTTTTCGAGGCACTTCAGCATATGCCTAAGTATGCGAAGTTTTTGAAAGATCTTCAATCTAATAAGAAGAAGCTAGAGGAGCTCTCGACAGTCACTCTTAGTGAACGATGCTCTTCAGTTGTCCAGAACATACTACCAGAGAAATTAGCAGACCTGGGAGTCTTCACGATCCCGTGTTTGTTTGGTAGTTCGACTGTGAGCCACACGTTAGCGTATCTGGGAGCTAGCATAAATCTTATGCCGTATTCTATCTACAAACAGCTAGGCCTTGGATATCCGACCCCAACGCGCATGAGCATCTCGTTTGCCAACCGATCGGTCAAATATCCACGAGGAATAGTGGAGAACTTGTTAGTTAATGACGATAAATTTATTTTCCCCGTGGATTTCGTTATTCTTGACATGGAGGTGGATGACAAAGTTCCATTTATGCTGGGACTACCCTTCTTACGCACCGCAAAGGCATTGATCGACGTCTATGACGCTAAGATCACACTTTGTGTAGGGGATGAGACAGTTACCTTCGATGTCTCGAAAGCGATGAACAACTCCAGTGGTCAAGATGATTCGGTCTATTTTCTCGATCCATTCATTTCTCAAGTAGACCGTTGTCTTGACTACATCAGTGGTGTAGATCTGTTGTCCACAGAAGACCTGGATGAGGAGAACCAGGAAGTTAAGATGGATGTTCAACCCGAACACCTTATGAACAGTCCGGCTAGTAAGCTTCCTGAATTTGCCCAGGCATTTGAGGTGAAGGTTGATACCGAGGGGGTTGTAAACCTTCGGTTGAAGCCTCGCCATCCTTAGAGCTTAAGAACCTCCCTACGCATTTAGAGTACGCATTCTTAGATGGGGAGGTAGGTTTGCCCGTCATTATCTCTAGTCAACTGGCGTATGAAGAGAAACTGCGATTGATTGCAGTGCTCCAGGCACACAAACAGGCTATGGCGTGGAAGCTTACTGATATCACGAGCATCAGCCCTTCGTTTTGCACACACAAAATACTCATGGAGGATGAGTATAAGCCTGTGGTTCAACCGCAGAGGAGACTCAACCCGAACGTGTCTGAGGTGGTCAAGAAGGAGGTTCTCAAGCTCCTCGATGCTAGCATGATTTTTCCCATATCTGATTCCATCTTGGTGAGTCCCGTTCAGGTTTTCCCTAAGAAAGGAGGGATGACAGTGATTGTTAGCGATAAGAATGAGTTGATTCCTACTAGAACAGTCACAGGTTGGAGAGTGTGCATAGATTATAGGAGGCTCAATGATGCCACTAGGAAGGATCATTTCCCCCTTCCTTTCATTGATCAGATGTTGGAGCGTGTAGCAAGGCGGCAGTTCTACTGTTTCCTTGATGGATTCTCAGGTTATTTCCAGATCCCCATTGCACCGGAGGATCAGGAGAAAACCACATTTACATGCCCTTTCGCATATCGCCGTATGCCATTTAGGTTGTGTAACACTCCAGCTACTTTTCAGAGGTGCATGGTGGCTATTTTCCAGGATATGATGCAGAACTCCATGGAGGTATTTATGGATGATTTTTCGGTGTTTGGGAGTTCATTCGATCAATGTTTGTCTAATCTTGAGTGTATGCTGAAGCGGTGCATAGAAACGAATCTCATGTTGAACTGGGAGAAATGCCATTTTATGGTAACCGAAGGGATCGTTCTAGGGCATAAGATTTCACGTAAGGGTATAAAGGTAGATTGTGCTAAGATAGAAACCATTAGTAAGCTTCCTCCACCCACAAACGTGAAATCCGTTCATAGTTTTCTGGGTCATGCGGGTTTCTATCATAGGCTCATTAAGGATTTTTCCAAAATCACTAGACCCATGACCCGCCTTCTTGAGAAGGCATTTGAGTTTTTGAAGGAACAGTTGACTAGCGCTCATATTCTGATAGCACCCGACTGGAGTCTTCCCTTTGAACTCATGTGTGATGCTAGTGACTTCGCAATTGGGGCTGTGCTTGGCCAGAGGAAGAATAAGCACTTCCACCCGATCTATTACGCAAGTAAGACGCTCAACGAAGCTTAAGAGAATTACACGACTACCGAGAAAGAGCTTCTAGCTGTCGTCTTCGCATTCGATAAGTTTAGGTCTTACTTGGTTTTGTCCAAGACCGTTGTTTATACCGATCATCAGGCTATGCGATATTTGTTTGCAAAGAAAGATGACAAGCCTAGTGTTGGTCCAGATAGATCGAGATTTCAGTGCTATGATGATTAATAAACAACAAAACACACTTTGATTTAGTGAAACATTGTCCAAATATACTTAGTAAACCATACAAAGATCAAAACAACATAATTAGAGGTAATCAAGCTACAAAGATAATGATAATAAGCTCCTAGCACCTCAGCCGTCACACACACAGAATTTAGGGTTTGATAAACTTGCAAAACTACTATTGAAATGAGAAATCATTACAATTTATAGTGCAGCTGCAGGTTCGCTGATAGATTCACTGACATCGAATCTATCAGGCAAACCTATTAAGTTCGCTGGGCACAAACAGATTCGCCCGGTCGATAAAAACTAACCTATAAGACTGCATAATCAGGACTTCCGGGCGAATCTAAGATTCGCCCGTAGGTTCGCTAGAACAGAAACTATTAAATACATAACAAAATCAAGTTACACCGACATGCCGGTGAGTCCAACCTATAAATGAACTATCAATACTCCCCCTATGTTGGACCTCTCCTGGGGAAGTCTTCTGTTTTAGCTCCGTCTTTTTCGGCTTCACAAATGCTCAATGAACGCTCCAGCCCTTGATTCAATACCGGAAAATGGATTAGTAATGTCTTAAGATCCGGCCTCTTCATCTTCACTGAAATCCAAAAATGATTCAACAAATTGAGATTCGGTGACATCAGTATCAGGCAAATCAGTGACAGTTGTCTCCGCCTGAATATCAGCAGTCTATTCCTCACCGAACACATTCACTTCAACCTCTGCTGGCTTCTCAAACCTTTTCACAATCGACTGATCTAGCTATTTAGATAAATCATCCATATCCATATTCTGGTCATCAGTCATTCTCAGCCTCTCATTTACCTTCCTTAACTCAGCACGAACCCCTCGGGCTTTATTCGCAACTTTCATGAACAAGTTTGCTTCAGTTCTCGTATCATCTACTGCCCCGTGCTTAATGTCATCTCACATAACACTTTCAGATCTTCATCGGAGAAGGAGAAGATCTCCATAGGGTCAAATAAACGGATCTCAGGACGATCTTCCCCTTTTAGTCTGATAACAGCTTCACCGGTACTGTTATCATAAACCCATTTCAGAAAATCTTGCAATCTTGCTGGCTGAGTATCAGGAACTCTCACTCTATTCATAATCTTTGGAGCATCTAACTTCAGCACCACCTTTCCCTTCCACGAAACCCAGTGCTTATCTTTCTTCTGCCTCATCCTTTTTGGTTTTTGATACCCAAAATCCTTGAAATTATTTTAGATAGCCTATCTGATTGTAACTTCGAAAGCACAAGCTCTGCCACTATCTCCTTGCCTAGCAGAGGGAGTTCAGCCAGCCTTCATAAATCCCATCTTGGCAAAGTAGCAAAATGCTTTCGATTCTTGATATAATTTGTATCTCCACCTCTTCTTTTAATCATATAAGCATCAATCTCACTTTTGTATTTCTATGCAATTACCTGCCTATCCATCTGCGAGGTATTTGGCTCATCAAGGTGTTGAAAGATAGGAACTTCGGGAATGACTGAATCATCTTTCTTGAACCATTCAGATTTGTCAACATCGATGTGCTCGAATAAATATGTGACATTCCTATCTTCAACATTATACCTCTCAGGCTCATCTTCTGGATCATCATCAATTTCTTCAACATTCTCAGAACGAACAACAACCTCCGGCCCAGTAAACACATTCAGATCAATGCCCATATGTTCATCAAATACCTCTTCACCAGCTTTCTTTTCAGTCTCGGCCCCAAACCCAGATTGCATTAACGGATACTTTGCAGCATCCGTTAAGCTATTCAGCTCCTGTTCAGACATTGCCGGATCAATCCCATCTTTCTCTTTCAAATTGTTCAACTCTTTGAAGATCCGAACAATTAGACATTGTTGGTCTTTGATCATCCTACCCATCTCAGTAATAACGATCTCTTTCTCTTTATCCTTCACTTCCAAATCAGCATATTTCCCTTTTAACTCTACCAACTCAGACTTCAACCAGTAACAGATTCAGCAGTTGCCACCGGAACATCATGCTTTGTTTTCTTTTCAGTTTCAGCAGGTGCATCAGATTTTCTCTTAGTCCTTTTCTCCCTACCAGCATCTATCTCAACTTGTACCTCATCAATTTCTTTATCCAGAGAGTAATCCTTTTCTTTAGCATACGGTTTTCTCTTGCTCAACATCTTTTCTACGACCTTAACATTTTCACCTCCTCTTTTCCTTTCTATCTCAATCAATCTCTGAATATGTACCCATCTGTCAGCTGGGTACATATTTTCCCATAAATAAGATACTCTTCCGACGCAGTCTGATCGGACAGATTTGCAGTCGCCGAAGATTCTCGAATGCATCGACCAAATCTTCAGAGTATCACCCATAACTGGCAGATCAGGCTTTTTGTCATTAAGGATCATCTGCACAAACCTCGGATACAATAACCATATATCCCTTTTTGCAGCGTGAATGTTTTCTAGCATATAGTTGAAGATCAACTTAGCTAGATTTGCCTTTTGCCCGCGACTGAATAACACCATTGCTCTAGCCCAATCACGATTTAGACCATCTGTTCCTCCTTTTCTGTGATCAAGGCACATAATGAAAACGTGAGCAATGTATCTCCACTCCTTGAACAAATAGGAATTAACAAACTCCATCTTCTTTTCCCCCCGGCATCGGTCCCTCATAGTCAGCGGTCCGTAAAGCACCATATACCTCCTCATCACCCACATCACCTTCTAACCTTAAAATCCTCACCAGATCAGCTTCAGTAAACTCTATGTCATGGCCATTTACCTTCGAACAAATCCTTGATGGCTGCCTAGAGACATTTAACACAGCGGTCCTCCAAAAATCTCGAACATGCAACTCATATATGGTCGGTGAATGAGATATAGCATAATGAATGTGAGAAGAATTGAGCCATCTGATACAATCCTTGTATCCAGTTGCCTTCTCATGATTTTCGTCTAACAATGCGCACATGTTATGCTTCTTCTCGAAGAATAACGTAGACATAATGCCTGAAACACAAACGGAAGTTTTGAACCTGAAACAGTCAAAAGATTCGCTGAACGGGCAAACCTGAGATTTGGCATCAGAACCTATAGATTCGCTGACATGAAAATCTAACATAAGGTCGAGCGAATGTATAGGTTCGCTAGAAACAGTCGGACGAATATATGCTGATGCACGGGCGGCGTAACAGCATAGGTTCGCTCAAAAGTTTTGAACTTTCGTTCAGGTTTGCCAGACGAACACTAGGTTCGCTGGAACCCTAGAATTTGAAAAACGGCCCGAGTCAGTAAAATAAGCCAACAGGAACATTCAATCATGCAATTAATCACAAGACGATCATATTAATTCGTTAAACAATTAAGCACAACACAGTTCAATCATCAACATAGATTTAAATGGGTTCGAGTGGATTGAGACGATTAAAACTACACTTAACGAAGAAAAATAAGGATTAAAGAGAATGTATAACATACCAGAGTGGATTATAAATGGTTTGATTTGAAAAGACAAATGGTAAGCAAGATTCGAACTTGAATCTTTTTGAAAATGACACGGTCAACAGTAACAACAAACTTGTGAAAAGGTTTCGCAGACGACACATATATATACAGACACATGTTCACTGGTAATGCAACCTGGCGAACTTCAGATTCGCTCGGAGCTTAAGGTCAAGAGAAGTCATGGCGACTTAAATAAGTTCCGGGCGAACCTGTAGATTCGCTGACAGTTTCGCTGGGTTACAAAAATAACAAAAATAAAATATTTTTGATTTTTCTTAAGATTTAATTCCTTTACGAATCCATGAAAACGCCCCACAATTTCAACGCTAAAAAACAAAAACTTAAATGAAGAATATAGACATAAAAAGAAAAATAAGAATAAAATCAAAAGTAAAACTAAAAATTAAAACTAAAGAAGGATATATATATATTTTTCTTGACGTTTTTCGTGTGACACCCCGCCCGGCGGCGGAAACACCGGGCTGTCATTGGAATGGATATCATTAGTAACCAAAGCACATGGCATCATTTTTATTAATGACTAATAATTGTACTTATAAGTTTGGAACATAATCCATAAATAGCAAAACGACAAAAGTCATAAACGAAACAGTAATGGCAATGAAGTCATTTTTATTAACTAAGTCCAATGCATCCTATGTCTTGGCAAAAGTAAAATCTCATAAACACGCACCACCTAAAATATGTGAAAAAGACACAGTTAGCTACACAAGCTAGTGAGTAAAAACACAATTTGATAATACTAGTATTGAAATCCGAGATCAACAAGATATGCTGCGCAAGCTTACATGTGTAGTCATTTCGTAATATTACTCGACCATGACCCCTAGAATAGAATAGAACACAACCACATAGAATCCACACTTCTTGATTTTGCCATTTTGTCATGAGGAACCAACTCATGTATTTGTGTTACTGATAACTTTTTACCAACCGTCAATTAACCGTCTCGTTTGTAAGTTATCAGAAATCAATTAGCAACTTAGGGACATGGCATAGCAACTAGCATCATAGTATAGCAACAACCGTCATAGCATAGCAACCATAGTAACCATAGAATAGAATGGCCGGGTTAAATCACCTATCGATGTTGTCCAGGCAGGTGGGTTTGTCAAACCATTAGCGCTAACATTGTACCGGTGGGATTACAAAGCAATAAACTACTTTAAACTACCACCTAAGATTGCATCAAGCCGCGAACTAGATTAACATATTTATGTGATCTCTTTTTAGAAAAATAGTAAGTAGTAAACGTAACACATATTTCAGCGCCAAAACGTAAAAGTAAAAAGGGGAGTGAGTTTACTCACCTCGAATACGGGTCTGAAATAAATAGCACACTTAGATAGAACCGAGGACTTCTCAAATACTAGATTTACCTAAGTAATGAGAATCCTACTTAGCAACAAATAGTATAGAAAACCGGAATGGAAAATAATAGATAAAACATTAGATAATTTGGGTTCTAGGTTTCGATGTGGGATCTGGGGTTTTCGGTAAAATGATTTCGAAAATATATAATTTATTTATTCGTAACGTCGTGATAGATAATAATATTTCTAACAATAAGCATTTGAAATTCAAACAATATATATGTATATAAAACTATTTAATCGTATCGTCAGGATATATAATAGCAATTCGAAATATATATATATATATATATATTTTTAACAATAGATATTTGATGTCAAGGAAATATATAAATTACCTAAAAATATTTTAAAACATATATCACAATTTTTAAAGCATAAAAAGTCCATATTATTTATAAATTATTATTTATAAGTCTTTGTTTATATATTTCTAAAAAGTACTAAAAAGGTTTGTAATAGCTAAATTTTTATAAAATAAAACCCACATGGAATCATGGTTTTAAATTATTTGTAAACTTTAAACATTTATATAGAGTATATATAATATAGTATTAGTTTTAGGTTAGTAATTTGGTTAAAATATTAAGTAGAAAAAGATTAAAAAAATATGATCAGGCCCTGGTTCGAACCCAGGACCTTTATGTTGTAACAAGATGACTTAACCAGCCGCGCCATGTTGTTTTGTTGAATATAATCTGATTCGAAATTGTTTTAACAAATTATTTTTATCAAAACCCATTTCCAACAAAACCCTAGAACAAAGAACCATCAAATTGATCCCGAATTCGATCGAGATGCAACGATTAAATATGGGGCTTTGATTCAGTGAAAGATAATGAACATTTTGGTATATAAAACTTACTGGTTTGGCAACGAATTGAACCGGTGAACGATGATGAACAGGGACGTGGATGGTGCACTCAGTTTCAGATTGTTGAATGATTTATCAAGAAATTGATGTTATGGGGAGCAGTAGCGAGCAATGAGAAATGTGAAGGTCTATTGATTTGCGTTTTAGTGCACCGGAGATAGCCGAATAGGCTTAAAGCTGTATACGAGTTAATTTGGATTAATTGTTGTTTAATTCGTGAATTAAAGGTCGATTAATTGTTATCAATTGATTCAAAACGCTGTGGTGATCAATTCCATCAATTCAATTTACTTATTTGAACGTTAATGGCTGATTCGAATTGTTGGGTTTAAGTCGTCGGTTTTGATTCATGAATTAAAGATGGATTCGGTCGATTAAAGAGAATTAGAGTGTTGTAGCAGGTTCGAAATTCACTTAGGAGCATTTTGGTGTATTTTACATGGATTAAAATGGGTTAAAACCGGTTTTTGGGTGTCGCGGGAGGTTCACCGGCGGTCGCCGGAACCTCACCGGAAACACGGAGAGGAAGACGGGGTGGGTTGGGTAATTTTTAAAATTTACAGTTTCACCCCTTCTGCTTGCATTTATTTTCTGTTTTCGTTTTTAACTTTATTAAGTTTCAGAATTGACGTTATTGACCCAAAGTTAAGTATATGTATATTTTAACTAACTAACTTAATCGAATGATGTTGTAACATTTATAGAAGAGACGTTTTTACATCTTTATCTTGTTTTTGACGTTGGAGGGTGATTGTGAGGCTTTGCTAATATTTATTTTCAATAATCTTTATAAAATTTCTTTTATATATATATATAATGTATATACTTACTTTGAAGATTAAATAATTGTACTTAGTATTTAATTAGTAACCGTTGAATAAAATTTTGTTCGTTATACATTAAAGACGAGGATGACGTAAGGATCGACTATTTATACGTAAATTTTTAATAACGAAACATTACGTTTAAAGGGATAATTACGAGTACATTAAAGATGAATAAATCTCGGGTTCGAGTCGGGCATTCGGTTTCGGGTTTGGGGCAGATGTCACAGTCTCCCCTCCTTATAGAAATTTCGTCCCGAAATTTTTCTCAAACCGAAGTAGAAGAAGATGAAACGAAGGATGCGATTATTTAGTTTTCCTTTATATGTACTTGCGTTATTTAGCTCTTTTGATTTGAACAAGGGTACATTACTCTCGAGGGGTGGAATTGGAATATACCAACTTAAGCACTGGATGATATTGACAAATGGAAATATGTGTAAACCATTGTTTTCAACCATGTGACAAAACTCGCTATGGTTTCCATGCACCAACTTTCATAATTCCGTGTGCACCCGTAATTACTTTAGTTTTTGCATGGACCACATAGTTCATTCGATCACGTGCGAGTCAAATGTATACAAAAATTTCTAAGTTACGATAATGATACCCATAGGTTCCGAAATTATATTCGATAGCAGTTAGTTCTTGTAAAATATAGTTTAAGATGATACGTAAATTGATGGTTTGAAAGAATTTAGTTTATTAGGTAATCATTACCCTTAATAATAGTTTTATTCATAGATACAAAGAGTTAAGTTCGAGTACTAAAATTGTAACAACATAAGTTTTTGAAAACCGACTTCATATGTGTGTGATGTAGATGTCAATTGTTTAAGGTATTGCTAAGTTCTTCAGCGTTAATTCATGATAAGAATAATCCAATTTATAGTTCCAATGAATAAATCGCTTGGTTCTTAATAGATACAATTCTTACGACGTTTGAGTTCATATAGCAAAAACTTTAGGTAAACCAAGTATATTGGTTATAGAGGTTAACAATGTTATATGAGGTGATGTTATTTTTCTATAGGTTAGTTTAAAAGAAAAACCGAGTAATTAGATAATGAGTTTAGAAAAAGTTAAAAGTTTTAAGTATTTACTATCTATAGATGGATTGATTTGAAAATAATTTAATAGCACAGTCTAAGTTTTAAATATTCGATATTGAAAAACATGAATCATGACGTTTGTTGCAAGTATTTGTACCACATTTGAGAAAACATGGAAATGTTATGTAAATATTTAACACGCGTTTAGAATAATAAATCCCTACTTAAAATGTATATATTTTATATATTTACAAATACTAAAACCCGAAATTCTTTTTTTTTTATAAATATATATATTTTCATTTTGAAAAATAAGTAAATCATTTTTAATAGAATTAACTATTGGTTGGTAATTTTACAAAAACCGCAAATAAAATATGGTGTTTTAAGTAAATGTTTATGCGTAAGACATGTTGGGTTTGAATGAGTTTATAGAAACAAGATGTACGGAATTTCATTATTAATAATTCATACAAATGAAATATTTTAGTTAAATGAGCTTAGAAATAGTTGTGTAGTTAGTTCCTGTTAAGTTTTGGGGGAGGAATTTATAAGTAATCTCTTTTAATGATAGATTAGAAGTTCGATTAGAATCTTTTGATTAAATGAACAGTTTAGACAACCCTTGAGTATTGAGATCAATTTGAGATACTTTGGAGATAAACGTTCGATTCATAAATCAAACAAATGCGTTGACATAACAAAATAGTAATCCGTTATGAGATTTCAGGAATCATGAATTAAGTCTTTAATTTGGAATTCGAAAATTGAAATGAGATTGGGAATATGTCTTAGATTTGGTATTTGGTATTTGTTTTGACGTTCTGATAATTCGATTGAGGTTATTCAACATATCTTAGTTTTGATTTAGAACATTCGGGTCACGATGATATTAACGAGTCGTTCACGTCTTGTTGTCATTTGACAAGATAAGATAGAAAAGAATTTTCATGAGATATGGATTAAAATTTAGGATAACATAAGTTGTGACAAGATTTCGATTAAATAGGATTGTAATAGTACTTAGAACATCATGGAATTCTTTAGAAGACATATCATGGAAAAATCACTTAGAAACCTTAGAAACATTAGTAAATAATTTTGGAGTAACAAATGAATAATATAGAAATTCATAGAAATAATTAGAAATCATAGAAATAAAAATCATGGAATCATTATGGAAATAGATAGATAGAACTTTAAAGGCTTAAGAGTGTGTCTTGGTTTTGGACACTTATGACTTATCAAAGTGTTAAGTTCGTTCTCAACGTATCCGAGAAAGGTGTGCTTTAGCCTATAGGTTCACACTCATCTCGTACATCCCCAGGTAAGCATACAAGTCTCTTAAAGAGATTTATACGAAATGCTTGCCTTAGACAGGATGTCCGTGATACAGGCGTTCCCCCTTCCGGATTGCACACGTTCCCACGTACCAAACTTACTTAAGACGATGACGAGATTCCACAAAGAGAAAGATCCTAATCATGCAGACGAGTCTCTTGTAGCTCCTTCGCGAAATCAGATAAGAAATAAGATAAAGAAGAGGTGTAGAAAGGTTAATAGAAGGAAAAAGAAATCAGTTCAAGAAGAGTTTTCTAGGCACTAATATTTGCACTAGGGACTCTTAGGTTATAGTCTAGGTCGGTGTGTTTCTAAATACCCTATCCTAGTTCCCTATAACCATGGCTCTGATACCAAACTGTGACACCCCGCCCGGCGGCGGAAACACCGGGCTGTCATTGGAATGGATATCATTAGTAACCAAAGCACATGGCATCATTTTTATTAATGACTAATAATTGTACTTATAAGTTTGGAACATAATCCATAAATAGCAAAACGACAAAAGTCATAAACGAAACAGTAATGGCAATGAAGTCATTTTTATTAACTAAGTCCAATGCATCCTATGTCTTGGCAAAAGTAAAATCTCATAAACACGCACCACCTGAAATATGTGAAAAAGACACAGTTAGCTACACAAGCTAGTGAGTAAAAACACAATTTGATAATACTAGTATTGAAATCCAAGATCAACAAGATATGATGCGCAAGCTTACATGTGTAGTCATTTCGTAATATTACTCGACCATGCCCCTAGAATAGAATAGAACACAACCACATAGAATCCACACTTCTTGATTTTGCCATTTTGTCATGAGGAACCAACTCATGTATTTGTGTTACTGATAACTTTTTACCAACCGTCAATTAACCGTCTCGTTTGTAAGTTATCAGAAATCAATTAGCAACTTAGGGACATGGCATAGCAACTAGCATCATAGTATAGCAACAACCGTCATAGCATAGCAACCATAGTAACCATAGAATAGAATGGCCGGGTTAAATCACCTATCGATGTTGTCCAGGCAGGTGGGTTTGTCAAACCATTAGCGCTAACATTGTACCGGTGGGATTACAAAGCAATAAACTACTTTAAACTACCACGTAAGATTGCATCAAGCCGCGAACTAGATTAACATATTTGTATGATCTCTTTTTAGAAAAATAGTAAGTAGTAAACGTAACACATATTTCAGCCCCAAAACGTAAAAGTAAAAAGGGGAGTGAGTTTACTCACCTCGAATACGGGTCTGAAATAAATAGCACACTTAGATAGAACCGAGGACTTCTCAAATACTAGATTTACCTAAGTAATGAGAATCCTACTTAGCAACAAATATATAGAAAACCGGAATGGAAAATAATAGATAAAACATTAGATAATTTGGGTTCTAGGTTTCGATGTGGGATCTGGGGTTTTCGGTAAAATGATTTCGAAAATATATAATTTATTTATTCGTAACGTCGTGATAGATAATAATATTTCTAACAATAAGTATTTGAAATTCAAACAATATAAATGTATATAAAACTATTTAATCGTATCGTCAGGATATATAATAGCAATTCGAAATATATATAAATATATTTTTAACAATAGATATTTGATGTCAAGGAAATATATAAATTACCTAAAAATATTTTAAAACATATATCACAATTTTTAAAGCATAAAAAGTCCATATTATTTATAAATTATTATTTATAAGTCTTAGTTTATATATTTCTAAAAAGTACTAAAAAGGTTTGTAATAGCTAAATTTTTATAAAATAAAACCCACATGGAATCATGGTTTTAAATTATTTATAAACTTTAAACATTTATATAGAGTATATATAATATAGTATTAGTTTTAGGTTAGTAATTTGGTTAAAATATTAAGTAGAAAAAGATTAAAAAAAATATGATCAGGCCCTGGTTCGAACCCTGGTTCGAACCCAGGACCTTTATGTTGTAACAAGATGACTTAACCAGCCGCGCCATGTTGTTTTGTTGAATATAATCTGATTCGAAATTGTTTTAACAAATTATTTTTATCAAAACCCATTTCCAACAAAATCCTAGAAGAAAGAACCATCAAATTGATCCTGAATTCGATCGAGATGCAACGATTAAATATGGGGCTGTGATTCAGTGAAAGATAATGAACATTTTGGTATATAAAACTTACTGGTTTGGCAACGAATTGAACCGGTGAACGATGATGAACAGGGACACGGATGGTGCACTCAGTTTCAGATTGTTGAATGATTTATCAAGAAATTGATGTTATGGGGAGCAGTAGCGAGCAATGAGAAATGTGAAGGTCTATTGATTTGCGTTTTAGTACACCGGAGATAGCCGAATAGGCTTAAAACTGTATACGAGTTAATTTGGATTAGTTGTTGTTTAATTCGTGAATTAAAGGTCGATTAATTGTTATCAATTGATTCAAAACGCTGTGGTGATCAATTCCATCAATTCAATTTACTTATTTGAACGTTAATGGCTGTTTCGAATTGTTGGGTTTAAGTCGTCGGTTTTGATTCATGAATTAAAGATGGATTCGGTAGATTAAAGAGAATTAGAGTGTTGTAGCAGGTTCGAAATTCACTTAGGAGCATTTTGGTGTATTTTACATGGATTAAAATGGGTTAAAACCGGTTTTTGGGTGTCGCCGGAGGTTCGCCGGCGGTCGCCGGAACCTCACCGGAAACACGGAGAGGAAGACGTGGTGGGTTGGGTAATTTTTAAAATTTACAGTTTCACCCCTTCTGCTTGCATTTATTTTCTGTTTTCGTTTTTAACTTTATTAAGTTTCAGAATTGACGTTATTGACCCATAGTTAAGTATATGTATATTTTAACTAACTAACTTAATCGAATGATGTTGTAACGTTTATAGAAGAGACGTTTTTACATCTTTAGCTTGTTTTTGACGTTGGAGGGTGATTGTGAGGCTTTGCTAATATTTATTTTCAATAATCTTTATAAAATTTCTTTTATATATATATAATGTATATACTTACTTTGAAGATTAAATAATTGTACTTAGTATTTAATTAGTAACCGCTGAATAAAATTTTGTTCGTTATACATTAAAGACGAGGATGACGTAAGGTTCGACTATTTATACGTAAATTTTTAATAACGAAACGTTACGTTTAAAGGGATAATTACGAGTACATTAAAGATGAATAAATCTCGGGTTCGAGTCGGGCATTCGGTTTCGGGTTTGGGGCAGATGTCACATTTCGAGCAGAATCTGGAGAATCATAGATTGGCGGGATTGCAGATATGTTTGTCCATTTAAACCCATGCCTTAGTCCTTTCAACAAGAGATCAACAGCTTCATTTATCATGTTTTGGTTTGATTGAAGAAGCTCAGGCAACTCGGTCCCCACATACATCTAGGTAAAAAGAACTTGTCCAATCATCAGGGTTTATAGAGCAATATGATTGACTTTGCTTGAAATTCTATGGATCAAATCTTGAATATTGATCAATATATGAGCCTCTTTTTACATTCTGCAATTTTGCATATTTTGGGAGTGGAGCTTGTCAACAATGATTCATTTGAATACATTGCGACTTATTATTTGGGAAACTCAAATGATTAGAGCTCCAGGTCTATACCGACGTATAACATAGGAGATAAACATTTGAGCATGCTCGGTGAATCTTCAGGTCTATACCGACGTATAACAGAGAAGATCCACCAACTCCAGGTTAATACTTCGGTATAGCAGAGGAGTTAAGGACTTTGACTCAAAACTTTCTGAGGAATTAACAAGTAACTCACACAGAGGCTTTTCTAAAGAGCAACACTAGCAGCTTTTTATTTTGTTTTGCTAACTAGAAACTCAATTCAGGGCTAGGGTGTGGGTGATTTGGGATTTTTTAGGGAAATCAATGCAAAGATTTGTGCAGACCAATCATGTCAAGGAGATAATTCTCATTGCCGAGTTCTTGAACTTTATGTTTGGCTACACAATTACTGTTTACTTTGTTTTCGGGCTGAGCCTATCTAACATATCCCAAACGCAATACATCTAACCTCCTTCAACGTCTCTACAACATCATTTCAAAACGGAGATCCTGAAATAGCAAAATTTGAAAAACTATGAATAGTTAATCTTTAATATCTCCCCCAAAATTTCTATATAATAGCTATCTAATAAGAAATTTTTGTTTTTCAGATTTTCTTAATATATATATATATATATATATATAGAATAAAGAAAAAAATGAAGTACCTAAAATAAAAGGAAGGAGCGAAGAAATGAGTGACAAACGGATTCTCATGGAAGAAAATGAAAAAGATATTTACATATATACAAATGCCATTTTTCTTAGAGAAAGGTTTTTAAAAAAGATATCAATCCCAGCATAGAAATCAGTTCATAAAAACGTGGTTTGTCAAATGTTTTTGTGAAAAGATCTGCTTTTTGCTTTCTGGTTTCAATAGGAATGATATTAATGAACCCCTTTTCCTGAGCGTCTCGAATGGGGTGAATTCTTGTTTCGATGTGATTGGTGCGTGTGTGATGAATTAGATTCTTGGCAATTCCAACAGCGGCTTCATTGTCACAAAAGAGTGGTGTATGAAGGAAGTTGATGCCGTAATCCATCATCTGATGCTGAATCCAGAGCACTTGGCAACTGCAGCTTGAAGCAGCAATGTATTCAGCTTCTCCTGTGGACAGGGAGACAGTTGTTTGCTTCTTGCTTTGCCATAAAACAAGGCATTCACCGAGATATTGACATCCACCAGTGACTGATTTTCGGGTTATCCTGCAACCAGCATGATCACTATCAGAAAAAGCAAGTAAATCAAAGTTCCCACCTTTTGGGTACCAAAGTCCCAAACGAGAGGAACCCTTAAGATAACGAAAAATGCGTTTAACAGCTTTTTCATGTGACTCTTTGGGGTTGGCTTGGAAACAAGCACAGTAGCACACAACAAATGTAATATCAGGTCGGCTGGCAGTCAGATACATGAGAGATCCGATCATCGAGCGGTATCGATGAGCATCCACAGGATTCCCATTATCATCAGAAGTAATGCATGTTTGAGCAGTGAAGGGAGTCAATTCAGGAGAAGAATCATCCATGCCAAACTTAGTGAGGATTTCTTTGATGTACTTTTCTTGGTGGATAAGGATTCCATCAGGCTTCTGTTCCACTTGCAGCCCCAAGAAGAAACACATCTCCCCCATGATAGTCATTTCAAAACGATCAATCATCACTTTATCAAACTCTCTGCACAGCCCCTCATTTGTCGAACCAAAGATTATATCATCCACATACACTTGAACAACCAGCATCTCACCATTAACCTCTTTCTTGAACAATGTCATATCTATAGACCCACGAGAGAAACCCTTGCTGAGCAGATACTGTGTCAGAGTTTTGTACCAAATTCGTGGGGCTTGATGCAGCCCATACAGGGATTTATCACGCTTGTACACCTTTGAAGGAAAATCTGGATCCTCGAAACCCGATGGTTGACATACGTAGATCTCCTCATCAATATCTCCATATAGAAATGCACATTTCACATCCATCTGATAGACTTTAAAGTTCTTGTTAGCAACATGTGCAAGAAAGATTCTAATGGCTTCAAGATGAGCAACAGGAGCAAAAAATTCAGTGTAGTCAATCCCTTCCTCTTGAGAGAATCCCTGAACAACCAATCTAGCCTTGTTTCGAATAACAACACCGCGATCATCTGGCTTGTTCCGGAAGACCTACTTAGTACCAATGGGGCACTTATTTGGAGGGAGATCAACAAGTTCCCAAAACTTTAGCTTCCTGAATTGTTGTAGTTCCATTTGCATGGCATCCACCTAGCTAGGATCTTCAAGTGCTTGTTTATAATTCTTCAGAACAACTTGTGATAGGAAAGCAGCATAGAGACACTCATTAATCAAACCACTTTAACTCCGAGATCTCACACCATCAGTGATTGATCCTATGATATAATCATGAGGATGATCTTTTAAGGTTTTGAAGTTTGTGTTGAGAAACATTTGGTTAGATTGTGATGAGGATGCTTGAATAGATGGTTGGGATGGAACGTTTGAAGTTTGATGAAAAGTATCGGGAGAAGAGGTTGGGATGGATGACGATGAGGATGGAATATTTGATGGAGAAATGGGAACAGTTGGAGGTGGTGGAGGTGGAGGAATGTCAAATGTGGTTGGAGGTATTTGAGTGACAGAAGGTTGAGGTGGTGATGGTGGTTGAGGTTGATGGAATGATGGTGGTTGGTGATGGTTAATAATTGTAACTGGAGTATGAGGAATAATGCCATCATCGTCAGAGTTTGGAAGATTGATGCGTGTAATATATATATAAAAATAAACACTAAAAACACCTAAGCTTTAAATTTATAAAAACCTAGACGTACTACTAAACTACACACAACCGGCAGTGGACCGGTCGAATGCAGTACAGTGAAACGTAAGTCCGGGTGTCGACCCACAGACTCTATATACTACGTTGAATTAACTAGACAAGACTTAACTAAACTAGACACGAACTGAAATTAAAAGATTATTTAAGAAGGGGGGTTTTGCTAAAAATAGAAAGTTACTAAAAATAGAAACTGAGAATTTAAAGACGGATTTAAAACAGATAAGAGAAAACAAACCACCTAGGCTAGAATCATCGTTAACTTCAGTTATCACTCACGTTGGATTAATGGTTATGGAACCAGGATCTAAATTTATTTACTTAAAAGCTTTCCTAATTAAGACCCTCGACCCTTCTCGAGAAGAAACCTAAAGGATAACTATTAAGTTATTAGCACACCGGTTACGGGATTAAACTTCCTCACGGTTATCTAATCGAATTATGCCTAATTGACCCACGCTAAAGATCTATCTCACGATACGACCCTTAAAGCCATTTGAACCTAATCATTTAATTTAACAAGCAAGATTAATAATTAACACTAAGCCGGAATTTTCACAAAAAACCTAAACTTAGCAAATTGACTAACAAGACTTGTTAACAACCTATCACCTCACGGATATCTAAGTTGGCTATACGTTATTACCGATTTCATTAACACTATTAATCCTATGGTTGTACTGCAGTTAAACCATAATAATCACAACTCACGTTAATGACTAAATGAATCCTATTATGTGACATAGACGATCACCAAGAAAACATGGATTAATAATATCAAATCAACCAATTCAAACATATAAAACGCATTAAACAATCATGAAGGTTCAAACTTTAATCAAACATAAACCATAACCAATCAATCCAAACATGAGTTCAAACAAAGTTAACGAATCAACATAACGCCTAGGTAGTTTTAACGAGCTTTGCCAAGCATGTTCATAATAAAAAACACGAGTTTAATAATGTATGACATGGTAGAAAAGACAAGAAAACAAAGGATTGATGAAACCCGGAACGTATAGACGCTAATCCTTGATCCCGTGCTCTCCCGTAGCTTTCTTTTCGTGTTCTTCGCCTTCAAAAAACCTTTTTGCAGCCTCCTCTTGCCTCCAATTTCGTCCCCTAGGGTTTCTAGGAGGCTAGGGTTTCATAAGGAGTGTTTATATAGCGAACCGGGCCTAGAAAAGCCCAAACTTTCTTCGTTTTCGCGTAGCGGCTCGCTCGTAACTCCGTTTCGCGCCCCGTTTTCGCCTACGGATTCGGTTTTTCACGATCTTTCCGTTTCTTTATCAACATGGGACCTACGAAACATAAAAACGTCAGTTTTGTCTAAAATGGTATAAAAACGTTACCGAAACGACACAAAACGTATATAAATGTAACACGGGGTTTATGTATATTTTATACTCTATCAAACATCCCCACACTTAACCTTTTTCGTCCCTGAAAAAGCATGCACATAGAATCACAACTAATTAAGGTTTCAACATTTCATCACAGTTTCTCAAACAAGAACCGAATTCAGATAAACAACGGTGCGTTTAATTAAACACCCTAACACTAGCCAATTAAGTTTCCCCTTATGTTTTATTTCAATTTAATTAAATCATTTATCTACAAGGTCTCACACAAAGGAAAAACAAGTCAGCCCGATTAAGTGTTGCTTGACGAGGCACCGGATAAACCAAAAAGGTTTTCCTACCAAAGTAACCTAAAGAACTTAACTAAACTAAGAACTAGTGCCATATTAGGGTGGATTTTGATGGTTGAATTTTGTGGGTATAGACTGTTTATTCTTTTTTTTTTTTTCATAAAACAAGATCACCTCACCCAGGGGTGTCGTATCCAAGTCGCTATCCCGGAGGTAGAGCACATGAGGTCTTGGATCACTTGCCTTATATTTTTCATTTTTTTTCTTTTTTTTTCATTTGAGTTGGCTCTTTGAGCTCTTTTATTTAGCAGCTACTTTGAGCGCTTTTCAGTACTATACCCGGTGGACATTTGATTTGCGGATGCGCCACTTCTTTTACAAGAAGCGTGTTATAAATCCCAAAATGGCACTACCCCTTAACCTATTTAAGTTCTAAAGCCTACAATGGTGCCTAATTGGTATTTAGTTAAGGCCTTCCTATTCCTCCTAAGATGAACACCCACGAGATTCACGACAATTAACTTTCAATTACTACACTTATGGAAACCATCTCAGCTAATTGGGTTACCAAAAGTTTATCCAAATTCATCTTTGTTTCAAAACCACAACTCATTTGAAAGCCAAAATCAGTTTTCTATCATTTTCTATTTAAAAGTGCACAACTTTAGCAAAGACATTTTTCAATTTTTTTTTATTTTTTTGGATTTTTAAGACTCTATATGACTTAAAACAAACAATTAAACAAACTAGAAATTACTATTTCCCATCCCCACACTTAAGTTCTACATTGTCCCTAATGTAGAAATGGAAAACAGCTAAAAATAAAAATTAAAAATGCAGAAATAAAATAAAATAAAATGCAGAAATAAAAGGATAGATAGGTGAATTGGAAAAGACTTAGCTGGTTATTTGCAGAACGCGTAAGCTCCAAGTCTTCGTTCCAATCTTCAGCTCCGATCGTATAGCATTTCGGTCGCGATCGAGCTTCACCGACACTCTCGAGCTCCATCTTCATCTTCATAAATACAAACTCACCCGAATGGAGATTGAGTACGGGTGAGAATGATTTAAACCTGCAAAAACAAACAAAAAATACCCGAGCATAACACTGACTCGACAAATATAAAATAAAATAAATAAAATGAATTGAATTAAAAGAAAAACTTACTCGATAACGATTAAGTATACAAACTCTACAAACCCACCTTCCTAACCAAGATCAACCTGCATCATCTGGGGGATCCTCAAACCTACTAGGATCCCCACACTTAGCTCTTAGCAACTGTTTCACTTCAGCCCATTCCTTCGTGAAAAACACACTACCACTCTCATAGCCCTCCACCCACCTATCCTCGGCGTTTATCACCTGAACCCGACTATCCCAACGTTTAACCTTTTCTATCGGATCAGGAATCTTAAACACAGCTATCTCCTCTCCTACCTGCAAACTAATTTGTCCCTTAAAGACATCTATATTCGCGTGGGCAGTGCGAAGGAAAGGACGACCAAGGATAATGGGGACTTTCGCATCAGCCTCTATATCTAATATCTAGCACGACAAAATCCACAGGGAAAACAAACTTATCCACTTTAACTAACAGATTTTCCACAATCCCACGTGGATACTTAATTGACTTGTCGGCTAAGGACAACGACATATTCGTGGGAGTTAACTCACCTAGAACTAGCTTCTCGTACAATGAATAGGGCATCAGATTAATGCTAGCACCTAGATCAGCTAAAGCTCGGGCTTCTAGATTACTACCGAATAAGCAAGGAATCGTATAGACTCCTGGATCAGAAAGCTTTTCCGGTAGTGTATTCGTTACAACTGCCGAGCATTCACCACTTAAAGGAACTGAAGAGAGGTCTCCCAGCTTGCATTTGTTCTTGAGGATGTCCTTCAAGAACTTAGCATACTTAGGCATCTGCTGGAGAACCTTTATGAACGGCAGATTGATCTTGATCTGCTTAAACATATCTAAGAAGTGCCCATACTCCCGCGTATATTTCTGTTGCTTAAGACGAGCGGGATATGGGACACGAGCATGATCAATCAAAGGGGAGGGCCTAACATCCACCGGCTTCCTCCCCACACTTGAACCTAACTCAGGGTCACTCACGGGTTCTAGATTACTAAACTCAGCCTGATTACTACCCGGACCCTCTAGCACTAACTCCTCATCGACTAACTCATCCTCACTTTCCTCAACTACAACTTTCTCACTCACTACAGGCTCACTAAACGTAACCTTCTTCCTAACGGGCTCTAAGACTCTGCCACTACGGGTTGAGATCGCATTCAACTGAGCCGATGGGTTCGTTTGAGTGGATCCAGAGAACTGGCCTTGTGGCCTTTGGGCAGGTGACTGCTTAATTAACTCTCCTACAGCTCTCTGGATATCTAATATGATAGCATGTTGGTTCTGTAATTGAAGCTCATGTTTCGCTAGGGTTTCCTCTGTAACCTTATCCCTAGCGACTAACTGAACTAGCATCTGTTCAATCTTATGTATGCTCTCACTAGACCCCTGTCCACTAGCCTGTTCACTACCATTTCCATTAAAAGAACTACCCGCCCCCTGATTATTATTGTTATTATAGTTAGATTGATAACCAGGTGGGGCACCTGACGAACGCCAATTCGAGTTGTTATTAAAGTTTGAGTTACGGTTCCAATTTGAATTACCATTACTAGAATTAGGGAACCTACTCTGATTGGCCACAAACTCAACCTGCTCCTCTCTCGACATCAAAGGACACTCGAACATACCATGCCTTTCCCGACACAGCTCACACTTCTCTACTTTTGACCTAAGCTCCTTCACCTCACGGGTTAGGTTTCCTAATGCAACAGCCACACTAGTTTCCATGCTAACATGGTGCACACCCCGAGTGGAAGAGGGCGTACTAGTGACAGGACTGGAATTCCTGTTAGTGGACCGCTGCTCATGTTCAGCTTGGGCAAAACTTTCAAAAAGCTCATTACATTGTGTCACATTCATTTTACCCATTAAGTGCCCCCCGTAGACGTATCGAACCTAGACCTAACCTCATAAGTCAGCCCATTATAAAACTTTTCAACCAGGGCCCAAGGTGTGAGCCCATGATGGGAGCAGCGAGATAACAAGTTTTGGAATCGCTCCCAAGCTTGGTAATAGGGCTCATCATGTTCCATGCGGAACGAATGGATCTGATCACGAAGGCGAGATGCCTTAGCAGGTGGGAAGTACTTGTTCAGAAAAGCTGAACGAAGTTCCGTCCACGTCGTGAATGTCCCAGCAGCTTGCGAATCGAGCCAAATGAGTGCCCGATCCGCCAAAGAAAAGGGGAACAGATGGAGGTAGATCGCATCATCGGACGCACCCTGGAGTTTGAAAGTGCTCACTATTCGCGTGAGGCGCGATAAGTGTGCGGGTGCGTCCTCATCATCCCGCCCATGGAACTGACTATTTGTTATGGTGGTCATGATGTAGGATGGGATCTGCCAAGAGTTCGGGTTATCAATGGCAGGCACCGTGATAGATGAATGGTTCCCGGTGAAACCATCGACGGCTTGCTCGTGCACAGTGCGATTATCAGCCATTGTGAACCTAGGACTGCTAGGTGCTGAGCTGTGTGGTGAGTGATGTGGTGACGGGTGTGGTGCAAAATCGAATTTCACAGTACTTACCTTTACCTCCGCAGACGAGTCAGCAACAGTCTCTTGCTCCGACTCAAAAGCTCCAACCGTATGCTTCATTGGTCCGTGCGATCTCAAATATGGCATAAACCTGCACAAAACCAACAAAACAAATCAGATCGAAGAACAACGAAAAGAAAAGAAGTAAACACACGACAAGACAAAAATGAAAACAAAAATAAAGACACGGACGTAGACCCCTACGACTCAAACAAAACAAATAAAGCACATGTATAGCAATTAAGACTCAAAAAATTAAATAACGCAATTACCAAGAGTCCCCGGCAACGGCGCCAAAAACTTGATGCGTGTAATATATATATAAAAATAAACACTAAAAACACCTAAGCTTTAAATTTATAAAAACCTAGACGTACTACTAAACTACACACAACCGGCAGTGGACCGGTCGAATGCAGTACAGTGAAACGTAAGTCCGGGTGTCGACCCACAGACTCTATATACTACGTTGAATTAACTAGACAAGACTTAACTAAACTAGACACGAACTGAAATTAAAAGATTATTTAAGAAGGGGGGTTTTGCTAAAAATAGAAAGTTACTAAAAATAGAAAGTTACTAAAAATAGAAACTGAGAATTTAAAGACGGATTTAAAACAGATAAGAGAAAACAAACCACCTAGGCTAGAATCATCGTTAACTTCAGTTATCACTCACGTTGGATTAATGGTTATGGAACCAGGATCTAAATTTATTTACTTAAAAGCTTTCCTAATTAAGACCCTCGACCCTTCTCGAGAAGAAACCTAAAGGATAACTATTAAGTTATTAGCACACCGGTTACGGGATTAAACTTCCTCACGGTTATCTAATCGAATTATGCCTAATTGACCCACGCTAAAGATCTATCTCACGATACGACCCTTAAAGCCATTTGAACCTAATCATTTAATTTAACAAGCAAGATTAATAATTAACACTAAGCCGGAATTTTCACAAAAAACCTAAACTTAGCAAATTGACTAACAAGACTTGTTAACAACCTATCACCTCACGGATATCTAAGTTGGCTATACGTTATTACCGATTTCATTAACACTATTAATCCTATGGTTGTACTGCAGTTAAACCATAATAATCACAACTCACATTAATGACTAAATGAATCCTATTATGTGACATAGACGATCACCAAGAAAACATGGATTAATAATATCAAATCAACCAATTCAAACATATAAAACGCATTAAACAATCATGAAGGTTCAAACTTTAATCAAACATAAACCATAACCAATCAATCCAAACATGAGTTCAAACAAAGTTAACGAATCAACATAACGCCTAAGTAGTTTTAACGAGCTTAGCCAAGCATGTTCATAATCAAAAACACGAGTTTAATAATGTATGAAATGGTAGAAAAGACAAGAAAACAAAGGATTGAAGAAACCCGGAACGTATAGACGCTAATCCTTGATCCCGTGCTCTCCCGTAGCTTTCTTTTCGTGTTCTTCGCCTTCAAAAAACCTTTTTGCAGCCTCCTCTTGCCTCCAATTTCGTCCCCTAGGGTTTCTAGGAGGCTAGGGTTTCATAAGGAGTGTTTATATAGCGAACCGGGCCTAGAAAAGCCCAAACTTTCTTCGTTTTCGCGTAGCGGCTCGCTCGTAACTCCGTTTCGCGCCCCGTTTTCGCCTACGGATTCGATTTTTCACGATCTTTCCGTTTCTTTATCAACATGGGACCTACGAAACATAAAAACGTCAGTTGTGTCTAAAATGGTATAAAAACGTTACCGAAACGACACAAAACGTATATAAATGTAACACGGGGTTTATGTATATTTTATACTCTATCAAAGATTAAATGAGTTGAAAACAGTGGTGGAATTGTAAAACCATGCGGGATCACTGCCAATGCTTGTTGAGTTTGATTCTTGCCAGTCAACATAGTAGGACTCTTGCACAATCCGCGTTCGCTTGTTGTACACACGATACGCTTTTTGTGTGTCCGAGTATCCCATAAAGAAGCATTCATCTGACACAGCACCAAAGTTCGTTTTTTGATCCTGAGTATCCAAGAGAGTACAAGAGCATCCAAAGGGGCATATAAAATGGATCAGTGGCTTTATCCCGTGAAACAACTGATATGATGTCTTCATCTTGTCTTTGACAATCAGTACCCGATAAGACATAAGCCGCACAATTAACAGCTTTAGCCCAGAAGATAATTGGAAGCTTTGACTCAATCAGCATAGTTCTTGCTGCTTCCACAAGAGTTCTGTTTTTCCTTTTAGTAACCCCATTTTGTTGCGGTGTCCTTGCAGCACTGAACTGTCTGAGAATACCCCTTTGCTCACAAAAAGAATTGAAGATATGGTTTCTGAATTCAGTTCCGTTGTCGCTTCTAATGGCAAGAGCCTTTCGCTTCCCAAGAACCTCAATTTGGGGAATCAGCTTCATTAGCTCTTCAGCAGTCTCACTCTTGTTTGCCAGGAATCTCACCCAGGTGTACCTAGAGTAATCATCTTAGCAATAGATTTGACACTTATTGGACCAAATAAGTCAGTATGTAACAATTCAAGGGGTTGTGACATGGAATTTTCAATTTTGAGTTTATGTGGCTTTTGGTGCTTCTTTCCTTTAGCACAAGCCATGCATTTCTCTACCACAGAAAAGTCTTTAAGTGGTAAACCCCTGACCAAATTGTTCTTAACTAACTTATTTAGTATTTTAAAATTAATATGCCCTAAACGTCTATGCCATTGGAAAGATTCAAAAGATGAAGCTTTAGATAGAAGACAAGTTACGGTGTAGGTAGATTCTTTTGATCCCATATTCAGCATATATGTATCATTTCGCCTTGGAGCTCGCATGATCACCAATTCTTCAGGAATAGTAAACTCTGGCTTCAAGAAAAGACATTCATTTGGAAGAAACAACACAGGAATATTCTTATCACAGATTTGTGATACGCTAAGAAGATTGAATGCCAATTCAAGAACATAGTTAACATCTTCCAAGGTTAGTGAACCATTCGAGACTTCTCCTTGACCAATCATCTTTCCACCCCTCTTGTCTCCAGCAAATGCAACATATCCACCATTAATAATCTTATAATTTGTCAGTAGGTCCTTCAACCTAGTCATATGTCTGGAACATTCACTATCTGTGACATCTGCCCCAAACCCGATCCCGAATATCCGACTCGAGGCCGAATCCATCTATCCTTTAGTGATTGGTATTTAAGTTCGAAAGAATGGTATCACGTGTTATTAATAGGAATGAATAAATATGTTTGATTTTATGCTATCTATCCTTGTCTTTAATAAAGCGAACAAGTTATTATCTAAAGTTTATTAATTAATTATTATTCATATTACTATTTAATAAATCCCTAAATATATGTAAACTGTGTTTTATAAAAGAAATTTTATAAAGTTTAATAAAGATAGTTGTTTTCAAATCAAGAAATAATCTTTCAACATCAAAAACGAGATGAAGATATGAAAACGCCACTTATATAAACGTTACGATTCAACTCGGTTAATTTAGTTAGTTACTATAAGTTATAAATTAACTTTGGGCTGTTTATGTAAATTCTGAAACTTAAATTAAAGTATATAACCCAAACTAATAACCAACCTAAAACCGAGGGACCAGAACTGTAAAGTTTCTTTAACCCAGCCCCCTTTTTTTTGCACCCCATAAATCCGGCGAACTCCCCCCCCCCCCACTTCCGGCCAGCCAACCGATCTCCGGCAATGTCAAAAAAACGTGTTTTGCTAGCTTTTAACCAAATTAAAACAGGCTAAAACGTTCCTAAGGTATTTTCGAACCCGCGTCGTCCATCATAACACCCAAAAATCAATCAAATCCTTGTTGTAATCGGTTCTAAACATTCTATAAAAAACTCAACCAATCAATCGCTAAATTAACGCGTGATTTGTAGAATTATGTTAACACAAACGAACATCTCGTCAATTGGAAACTGGCGACATCAATCAATTGAGTTTTAATCACCTAATTAACACCCAATCAAACCCAATTAACTCGTTCTCAATCCCGAACCCATTCAATAACTTTCTGATCACAATAACGCAATTAAATCAACACTTTCAACCTCCTAACCTCCCTATCACTCTCTGTCAAACCAATTTCAAACAAATTCATCAAAATCTCAACTTTTGTTCTTGAACCGTCGCACGTCGTGTTCTTCTTTGAATCTAATCCAAATCGTTCATATCCAGGTAAGAATTTTATGTTAAAATTGTGTTTTTAGTTACGAAATCAGATCCAAATTGGGGATTGTTTTTCTAGGGTTTATGTTGAACAAGGGTTTTATTGGTTAATAAAGAATGAATGAATTTAAAAACAAGTTTAAACAACAAATGTGAATCTGATATAGCGGTAGAGCTTGTATTTGTTAACTGTTTGGGTGTGGGTTCGAGTCCCACTGCTCCCCTTTTTCCTTAATTTCACATTATAAACATTTAAACACTTAATTATATTTGCTAATAACCTAAATGTCATAGTCTACATTTAATATATTTTAAAACTTAAAAATATATAAGTTTTAATACATATATACTAAATGATAATGGTTTAGGTTCATAAGTATTATATAAATATCATTTCGAGTAAACTTAAAATCGATTCGTATAAAATATATATTCAAATACGAAAATACAATAATGTTTCGTATAAATTCCCAATCTGTGATTTAAAACCCTAAATCCCAAATCCGAAACCCTAGGTCTCGGACTTTTGATTTTTGTTACAATTGTTTCGTTTCTAAGTTAGGGTTTTTCCCAATAAATTAGGTGGTACTAATGTTTGGGCAACCCTCGGTGCTTTTTAGCTGCGTTTCTAACGGTTCGATTGTATTTACTTTTCAAGGTGAGTAAACTCACTCCCCTTTTTACTATTTTACTTTTGGGGCTGAAATATGTGTTCCAATATTTTACTACAGTTTTCGTTTCTTTTGATTCTATTTCAAATGAGATCATTAAATGTGTTAGTCTAGACTCGCGATAGGATGCAAAATTATCTGGTAGTCAATAGTACTTATATATTCTTGTAATTTCCACCGGTACGATGTTAGCGCTAATGGCTTGACAAGCCCACCTACACTAATGGCCTGATAGGGATTTTAACCCGGCGATTCTATGTTCGATTCTATGTGTTGGTTACTAGTTACTATATGTGATGCTTGTTGCTACGTTGCTATGTCCCTTAGATGCTTAAACATTTATTGATAACTTATATATATCGAGACGGTTAAACGATAGTTATCAGTATTTGTAACATGAGTGGTTCCTCATGACTTGCTGCTAAAAGTTACCCTGCGGGGTCTATGGATTCTTGTTTCTATGTGATTCTATGGTCATGGTTGAGATATATGATGATATTGCTATACACATAAGATTGCGAAACATATTTATAATGATCTCGGATTTCATATTATGTACTATTAACTGTGTTTTTACTCACTAGCTAATTCGTTATGTTAGGGCTATTTCCAGTTAAGATTTACTTTGTACTTGTTTATACATTTATGTATAGTTTAGGGTTTATTTTGTTATTTTCCCTAAAATGTATTTGTTGCTTAAAAGCATGTAGTGAGAGAGTGTGAGGAGAGAGGCTAGATCACTATTCACGTTAGAGAGAGAACTAAGTGTGTGTGATTTATTTTCTCCTGCATTTGTACTACAAACTTGCTTTGATCATCAATATACAAAGAGAATTATTAGTAATGAATTGTGTTGCTGATTGAACTGTTTTGTTTGTGCTTATCATTTTGATCATTTGAGTGATATATCGATCCAATTGAACCTATCAATTGGTATCAGAGCTGTTGGTATTGTGTTCTTCGCTATTCATCAAGCAAAACACTACAATATTGCTCAAAAATCATGATCTGAATGAATTGTTGCTGTTATTAGCTGTGATTTATCATCGCAATCACTCCTAATTCACAACAATTGTGCAAATTCCATCAGATTATCATCAGATCTGAGGAATTAAGAAGATTGAAAAAGTTACTGTTCGATCGAATTTTGCTCAAATTCATCAAAATTTGATCATGTTTTGGATTGATTGAGATTAGGGATTGTTAATCGGACTATTTCACTGCTTGTGTGTGAATTTTGAACGAATTGGACAAGTTTTTTTGATAAACCCAGAAAATTTCTCATGATGAAGACGATGAACAGTATGAGCTGGTTGAAGATTAACTAGCCGGGTAACGAATTTGACTTAGACAATTTCCTTTGGACTTAGATTTGAGAACAAATTAGGTCCTGTGCAGCCGTGTAAAGGATTTTGTGCTAGACGGGTAAAGAATTTGACGAGGAAAAGGTGTACTGTTCAGCCGGATCAAGAACTGTTGTGCCGGGTGATACATTGTTGTGCCGGGTGATACACTGTTACGCCGGGTGATTAACAATTTCAGCCGGGTGATTGAAAACTGTGTAGTCGGGTAAACAACTTTGCTGCCGTGTGATCGACAACTGTTCAGCCGGGTAAAGCTTTTTGCCGTGTCAAGATTCAAGCCGGGTCAAGTTATTGCCGTGTGAAGTTAATACTATTCTGCCGGGTAACTGTTCTGCCGGGTCAAGAATACAAGTGTTACAACTATTCAGCCGGGTCAACTGTTTAGACGGGTGAAGACTTTTTCTCTGCCGGGTGAAGAACAAAAGATACTGTTTAGCCGGGTGAAGAAGATTTTTTCACTGTTCAGCCGTGTGACTCATATTTAGTTGTTTTAATCCTTGTTTTCTTATCTTGTCATTAATTACTTGTCTTTATTTTAGTATTTTAACTATTTCTTTTCAAAAATCTTTAAAAACACAAAAATATTTTCTTTAAATCTTTTAAAATGGCACCTAATGACGATTCTGATAACCGTGTTCCTAGACTTGTCAATCGTGCAGATTTCAAGAATTGGACGATTAGACTGAAGCATCATCTCTGCTCAATAGACAATGATCTTTGGAAGTCAATTGATAAGGGTCCTCACATACCTTCACAGACAGCTCCAGATAGTGCAAGTACCTATACCAAAGACTCTACTGAACCTTATCCAGAGGATAACTTGTCAGCAGAAGATTTGAGGAAAGTGAAGAATGATAGTAAAGCATATTCTTTGATGTGTAAGGGATTGCCACTACAAGTACTGTCAAGGTTGGACACCTATCAAACAGGTTATACATTGTTCAAAGCCTTAAAGTCAATATGTGAAGGAGGTGAACAACTCAGAAGTCTCAAGAAACAAAAGCTGAAGAGTCAGTTGGAGTTATTTGAACACATTGCTGGAGAGTCCGTGCACCAGATGATGAATAGGTTTGTTCATCTGACTACAGAAATGACCAATGCGGGTGCGAAGACTGATCTCCAAGACCTGAATGACAGATTGTTATGTGCACTTCCATCATCTTGGAAACAGACCGTGACACTACTGAAACATACTGAAAAGTTTCCGATGGATTTGGATCTGCTCATTGCAAAGATTGAAGAAGTAGAGATTGATGAGGGTTCTAGAAACACTGATAGAACTGGTTCACATGCACAATACAAATATATTGTGAATCCTGCTAATACTGTAGAGAATCCCTTTCTTGCACAAGATGCAACTAAGTTTGAAGATGAGGGTGATCTATTTGTTGGCGCAAGTTTCTATACTGATTCATCATACTTTCCAAGCTCACCAACTTATTCTCAACCTCAATCTCCACCAAGAGCTCAAAGTCAAAGTCAGAATCACTCAGAAAAACAGTGTAACACTGTGCAAGCAAATGTAAAAGATGTGATGAACATCTTGTTACAAGATGAAGAGACAAAAGGTGCATTCACAGCTTTCATGGCAAGTTTTCAAGCATACCAAGGGAGTCACTTGAGTCAAATGGACGTTGTCCTTCAAGATTTATTTGAGATGGATCCTGATGATGTTGAGGAAATGGATCTGAATTGGCAAATGGTAATGGTTGCATATAGAACGTAGAAGCATGCTTATGTTAACCGAAGCTACAAGCCTCATGCAAACAAGACGGTTGGGTTTGACAAATCTAAGGCCAGATGTTTCAACTGTAACTGTTATGGTCATTTTTCAAGGGAATGCAAAGCTCCTAAGAATCAGAACTATAATGATCAAGCCAGTTCAAGTGGACAGAATCAAGGTCAAGGTCAAAGTTCGCAACAGTCTTCAAGCTATCAAAACAGGAATCAACGTTTCAATCAAAGACCATATCAAAGTCTTCCCATGCCGGAACTGAAGGATGAAGGCAATAAATCAGAAGATCAAACTAAAGCACTAGTGGTTAGTGTGAAAGACGGTTATGATTGGAGTGCATATGCAGAACAATTCACATCTGATCTTACATCGAGTTTGGCACTGGTTTGTGAAATCGAAGAGGATTGGTCAGAAGAAGGTGATAGTAAAGTGATTGATACTGTGAGTGAAGATTCTGAGGAATATGACTGGAGTGCAAAATCAGACCCTGTTGAAGAATCTGATTCAGAAATTGCGCTGATGGCTACATCCAATGAGTCTTCATCATCCACTGAACAACCAAAGGTTAATATCGAATTACCCCCTAACTATGTTCCTTTGCCTGCTGATGTGAAGGAAAGGTTATGTTCTGAACAATGCATTCAACAAGTAGAACATTATCGAACTCATTCATTTAAAATTGGGGACAAATTAAGCAAACATGAGAAAATTCATGAACAACTTAAAATTGATCGCAAAATTGCTGATGAGAAGATTTTGTCACTTAAAGAATCATGGAACAAAACCTTAAAGGAACTGGAACTTGTGACCAAACAACTTGAAGAAATGACAAAGAAATTTGAACAAGAAAAAGTTGCTCATGCAGTCACTCAAGTTGAATTAACAAAAGTTAAAAGTTGTAAAACAATGGTCAAACAACTTGTGAATGAAAGAGGTAACAAAAACAAAACAGGGTCGGGTTTTACTCATGAACCAATGCCTAAATCAATCACTCAAACTTTACCTGAAAACTTCAATGAATTTGATCATTCACCTGAAAATGAACGAAAATTTAAAGAAATTCAAAGAAGTAAATCCGAATCCGAAGGATCTAAAGTGTTGATTGAGAGTTTGAAAGATGATGAGGGTGTGACGACTGAAGCTGATGATGAAGCCAGCAACAAATCAGAACCTGTTTTGATTCGACTTGTTGAATATCCAGAACTGAATCCCAAGCAGGAAGTGCAGGACGAAGCTGAATTTTCAGGATACAATGATCCTGAATACATCAAGTGGAAGAATGAACAGAAAGCGAAAGTTGCTGATCAAGAAGCAAGATGTGAAAAAGACTGAAGTTTCGAATGCAAAAATGCAGAAATTAAAATTGAAAGTCAATCAATCTGAAACAAAAGAATCGAAAGGTAAAAGTGTCATAAAATCAAATGACAACACCAAAGCTCAAAATGTTAAAACTGACAATGTCAAAACGGTCAAGAAGAAAGTGTCAAAAGGTAAAACAATCAAGTTTGTGTCTGCAGGAACTTTCGATATGAACGGTTCTTATGGTAACCAAATCAATTCTACAATCAAATCTAACTCTGGTCTGAAAACAGGTTCAGGTCCTAAGTCTTCCGCTGTCAATGATAAAAGAATTGAACCAAAAAAGGTAACCAAACAGAATGGTTTAAAATCGAATCAAAGTCCCATGCAATCAAAATCACAAACAAAGTCTCCACAAAAGAATCAAGATAATCTAAAACCGAACAAAACTGATAATGAATCACGAGTGGGTTCAACATCAAAAGTTAACAATCGGCTCTTTAGGATTAGCAAGACACATTGTGAGATTTGTGATCGTTATAATCATGTTACTGCTGAATGTTTCTTTAACAGGTACTGCAGTTACTGTGACAAAAGAAACCATTCTTCAGAAGAATGTTTTTATAACAAATTTTGTGATATTTGTGAAAGAAGAAACCATGACACAAAGGATTGTTTCTTTCGAAAACACTCAACAAGAGAAATGACTCCGTTTCCAAATTTTCAAAGAAATCAATCATTTGGTTTTCAAAATGTTACTCAAAGTCATTCTCCTGTTTTGAGAAATTTCAATCGAAACAATTATGTTTCTAATTATTCATCAAGAAATGTGCAGGTTAACAGTTTTAAACCAAGAGCTTTGATGGTAAGAAATCAAAAGTTTGAAAATAACCTTGATCCTAAGTTAGAGGAAAGGTTTATTGCTTTGAGAAGAAAGCAATCGATTCAAGCCAATGGGCGAAACAGTTTTAAACCAAATCTCTCAAATGAAACAAATTTTCAAAATCTTCATTATCAACAAGTTACTGTTACTGATAGATTCGGAAAACCCAAGACCATGTGGGCCTGGGTTGACCAAACTAACTAAGTGATTGTTGAAATGCAGGTACGCCCAAGAAGACCTATTAACTCATGGTTTGTTGATAGTGGGTGTAGCCGGCATATGACAGGCAACCATGCCTTGCTTCAAGACTTTAAGCTGAAGAATGGTACACATGTTGCATTTGGAGGAGATGCTGGTGGTAAAATAACTGGAGAAGGAACTGTGTCAAATGGGGTCATTAGCTTTGTTAAAGTCAACTACTGTGCACAGTTGAACTTTAATTTGCTAAGTGTATCTCAAATTTGTGACAAATCGTATTCAACTTTATTTGATGATTCTTTCTGTTATATACTCAAACCAGGTTTCAAGATTGATAATGAATGGGTAGTGGTTAAAGCTCCAAGAGATCGTGATGTATACAAGCTTGATATGTCGCAGATTGATGCTGAAACCGAAACTACTTGTCTCATTGCGCATGCCTCAAATGATGAGAGTCAGCTTTGGCATAGACGGCTGGGCCATTCAAACTTCAGAAACATGAATCGTTTAGTGACTGGAAATCATGCTGTGGGAATACCTTCAAAGAAATTCTCTACAACTGATCTTTGTCCAGCATGTTTGAAAGGAAAACAGCATCGAATGTCTTTTAAGTCCAAGCCAGAAAACTTCATTTCAAAACCCTTGCAGATGCTACATATGGATCTTTTCGGACCAACAAATGTTCAAAGCATCGGAAAGAAGTCTTATTGTTTTGTCATCATTGACGATTTCACTAGATTTTCTTGGGTTTATTTCTTGCATGTTAAATCTGAAACTGCTGAGCTTTTAAAAGAATTTATTGTCAAAGTTGAAAATCAGTTGGATTGTAAAGTTAAAATTTTGAGAAGTGATAATGGAACAGAATTTAAGAACACTAATGTTGATTTGTTTTGTGCAGAAAAAGGAATTGCGCGACAATTTAGTGCTCCAAGAACGCCTCAACAAAACGGGGTTGCGGAACGGAAAAATCGAACACTAATTGAAGCAGCAAGATCCATGCTCGCAGATGCCAAAATCCCTATCACTTTCTGGGACGAAGCTATTGCTACTGCGTGTTTTGTTCAAAACAGGACATTATTGGTTCAGGATAAACAGAAAACATCTTATGAGTTGTTATTTGGAAGAAAACAGAATATTTCATACTTGAAAGCATTTGGTTGTCCTGTATCGATTCTAAATTTAAATGATTATATCGGGAAATTTGAGTCAAAATCTGACGATGGATTTTTCCTTGGTTACTCGTCTGTTTCTAAAGCTTATCGAGTTTTTAATAGCAAAACAAATACTGTTATTGAAACTATCAACGTAAAGTTTTTAGAAAATTCGTTTCCGTCAGTGGCACATGGTCCCGAATGGTTGTTTGATTTAGATTCGTTATCAAAATCTTTCAATTCTAACTTATTTGATTTTTCAGGAACCTCAAGAAAGGAATCAGGAGACTTGGGATGTTTCAGTGATGATTCTGATAATGACGATGATACCAATCTCAATTCTGAGTATCCGTTCATGTCTTTTCCTAATCCTGATCATGGAGTATCAAGTCAAGCTCCGGGTCCTTCTGGTTCTCAAGACGATCAAGAATCAAACAATCTTGATGATGATGTTAATCCGCAAAGTTCTCCTAATGATGGTGGATCTGTTCAGAATCAACCATCATCAGATCCGAATGTTGAAGTTGTTCCAGAATCATTTGACTACTTCATCAATTCACCGGATCAAGTTCCTAATTTCACTCCGCATACTTCTACCATTCTACAAGATCTACCAAATCTGAATCAGTCTAATCTGGAGAGTCAAGTGCAAGGAGATGATATACCAACTCATCGAATTCACAAGAAACATCCTGTCTCTCAGATTATTGGGCCGTTGAATCAGAGAACTACAAGAAGTCAAACTGAGCAAGCAAACGTTTGTCTTTATTCATGTTTTCTTTCTCAAGTGGTGCCAAAGAATATTTCAGAGGCGTTGCAAGATAATAGTTGGATTGAAGCCATGCAAGAGGAGTTACTTCAATTTCGTAAACAAGAGGTTTGGAAATTAGTGGACTTACCTGAAGGAGAAAATGCGATTGGTACAAGATGGTTGTACAAAAACAAGCCAGACGAACGTGGTATTGTTGTGAGAAACAAACCCAGACTCATTGCACAGGGATATACTCAGGAAGAAGGTATTGATTATGAAGAGGTGTTCGCTCCGGTCACACGACTTGAGGCTATACGCGTCTTTCTTGCATATGCCTCTTTCATGAAGTTTAAAGTATTCCAAATGGACGTTAAAGGCGCTTTTCTGTATGGACCAATTACAGATGATGTATATGTCAGACAACCTCCGGGTTTTGAAGATCCTGATTATCCTCATCATGTATACAAGTTGAGTAAAGCTCTATATGGTCTACATTAAGCTCCAAGGATCTGGTACGAGACATTATCTAAGCATTTGCTAGAACATGGATTTACAAGAGGTCAGATTGATCCAACTTTGTTTATGAAGAGGGAGAATGAAGAACTCTTATGTGTTCAAGTATATGTGGACGATATTATCTTCAGATCAACCAGTGAGTCCATGTGCAAAGAGTTTGAAGAAATCAAGAAGTCCAGATTCCAGATGAGTTCAATTGGGGAGATTAACTTCTCTCTTGGATTACAAGTGAAACAATCAGTTGACGGAATTTTTATCAACCAATCAAAATTTGTTGAGAAGTTGCTGAAAAAGTTCAAGATGCAAGATTGTCAGACAATTCGAACTCCATCTGATGTGAATTGCAAGATACAGCCGGATCCGAAAGGCAAAACCGTGGATCAAACACTATACAGGTCAATGATTGGTTCACTGATGTATCTTACTGCATCAAGGCCAGACATTATGTATGCTGTATGTGTGTGCACAAGATATCAGTCTGATCCGAAAGAGTCGCACCTGGTTGCTGTTAAACGTATTTTCAGATACCTTAAAGGGAAACCGAATCTCGGGTTATGGTATCCTTATGAAGGCAATTTTGAATTATATAGTTATTCTGATAGTGACTTTGGTGGGTGTGCTCTTGACAGGAAATCGACTACTGGTGGATGTCAATTTCTGGGTCCTAGACTTGTTTCTTGGCAATGCAAAAAGCAGACCAACGTTTCTGTATCCACAGCTGAAGCAGAGTATATCGCTGCATCTGCAGGATGTTCTCAAGTTTTGTGGCTACAAAATCAATTGTTTGACTACGGGTTTTACTTTCTCAAAACTCCTATTTACATAGACAATACTGCTGCTATGTTCATTACTGCTAATCCTATTCAACACTCAAAAACCAAACATATCGAAATTCGATATCACTTTCTCAGAGACAACTCTGAAAAAGGTTTAATAATTTTAATTAAAGTTCATACCGACAAACAACTGGCAGATCTTTTCACAAAATCTTTCTTGTCAGGACGGTTTGAATTCTTAATTCAATCCATAGGATTAATCAACCATGATTAATTCTTATTTTTGAAAATCAAACAAAAATCAGAAAATATAAAAGTCCAAAAATATAATAAGTCGATGTCAAGTATTGATTCCTTTGTCTTTTATTTTATTGTTTTGCATTGTGTGTGTGCATGAAAAAGAAAAGCAAAAACAAATATAAAAGCAAAAAGAAAAGAAAATATCATGTCATAAGAATCTATATTGCAAAAAGTGAGAAATGATAGTTACACTAGACATTATTTGATACATCATTTTTAATAAAGACTGATGAATGTTAATTGATGTGCGAGACAGCTCAGACAATTAGACTGAAAAAGTAAGTTTCATTGTTGACAAATATAAACTTAATGATCTCTGTGTTAAGTTCCTGTGTTATACATGTCTAGATATATATCTTTTGATGCCTTGCTTGTGATGATAGTTGTGCATGAACGGGTAACGATGCAGTCTATTCAGTGTGATGAACCGCATCGTGAGCTTCTTTGTTGTGGTATCCACAGACCTGAAGTCTCACACGAAGTCTCTTTTGAGCTTTAAGGTGCAGCAAAAGATTCCCAAAGTTGGAACAAAAAGAGTCTCAAATGTGGACCATCACCAAACAAAAATTCCAAAAAGGAATTCAGAAGATTCCCAAGGGGAACGATAGGAAAAGAAAAATTCCAAAATGGAATTAAAAAGAAGTCCCAAAGTGGACCAAATCCGAATAGAACCCAGATTCCACACTGTTTATGATTGTAAGTGACCAGGTTTTATGCAATATGCATTCAGGTAGTGGTTGATAAGGAAATATGTTGACATATGTATACATGTGGGTCACATAAGTCATTTTAATCAAACCTTAATCTCATCATGATACTGAAAAAGTAAGTGTGTCAACTCGAGCTAATTGGTATGTTTTCATATCATCACTCAATCAAACATAAGTCAAATGTCTATTCAAAACTTCTAAAACATGTTCAGATAATGTGTGGTATGATCTCACTGCGATATTTTTATTCATTGCATTGCATTGCATATGTCTTTATTTTAATGTGTGTGCTTTGTGTGTGCAGGCATATGGAATTTTTATTGATACATCGACATCCTTGTTAAACTTAAAAATTTCAAGAAATTTCAAGTTTAGGGGGAGAATAAGTGAAGAAGAAAAATATTTACAAAAATCCAAAAATATGTTCAAATAAGTGTGTTTTGATTGAACAAGATTATGTGGTATGAAAAGCAAATGTATTGGATGTGTTAAAAACAAACCCAAGGTCTTGTGATATGTTTTTAAGAAATTGCTTCGGGATATAGAAATTTTGGTTGTGCAAAAACATTTTTGTGAAGAAAAATGAAAATAGATTTTTAATGAATTAATTTTGTTGCCCTAAAATGTTGTTGAATTTAATGTGACAAACCTTAATAAGGATGTCTTGTCTAATTAATATGTCGAGAATGTTGCAGGTGCAATAAATGCAGTTGAAAAGTCAACAGACGAGAAAATGAGAAAAATCGTTCAAGTGTTGAAGCCGGGCAAAGATATCAGAAGACACTGTTCAGCCGGGTAATGATGTTACTATTTAGCCGGGTAAGTGTGTTTTGATACAAGCTGTAAAACGCTAAAGTTTGACGTAAGTATATGTCGATAATGGGCGGGTGTTCATGTAAATAGCACGTTGAATAAAGAGTTCTAATGTATAGAGATAAACCCTAGGGGTGATAGAGGACTTAAAATGAAGAACGTGGGCGAAAACGGAACTCAAATCGGAGTTATAACGAAGCGGGAAATGCGAAAACACCCGAGGAAAGCCCGAAAACTTCTTTCGAGCATATCTTGACTTAGAAGAAGAGTTACGGAGCCCATAATATATGAATTCCACGTGTTTCGACGAGAGGAATCTGAAAATGTAGGTTACACGGTCCGCGCATCATGGGGTAGGCCCCTGCGCGTATCGCCTAGTGTCAGTCGGGTGCAAAACAGCTGGCAGCCACTCACCATCTACGCGATACGCGCAGATGGTGCATGTGGGCTGCGCGTATCGCCTGGAACAGCCCAAACAGCCTATAAAAGGGGGTGCAACCCCCCTTCATTTGTGCTCACACCTCTCTCTCTCTAGAACTTTTTAGAGAGAGAAACCAGTCCGTTTTGTTGCGGAATCGCCTCGAGTGCGGTACCCTGCGTCGTGACGTTCCTTCGAGTCTCGGGCGCGTGTAGATCGCTTGGCGTGCGTCGAGGTTCTGTCCGAGTGAAGAACGGTGATCATCAAGGTGTTGCGCAATTGAAGATCGGTGATCGACGAGGTAAATGCTCTTTCATTCTCGATTAGTTTAGGACGGGAATCGGGTTGGGAACCCGATGGGAATGCGGGGTGAAGATACCCGCATAGCACAAGGGACGTGCTAGGGGAAATAGTTGCGGGATTAAACACCCGCAACTAACGGGTAGATTACCCGGGGAGGGTGCGGGTTGAATATCCGTACCCTAGGGGTATGATATCCGTTGTGAACGGGTAACGTATGTCGGTAGGATTCGTTTAGATTCCTGAGGTTCGGGATTTGGTAAGTTTAGGTGGCAACGACTCGTATCTAGTCGTATGCTTCGCTAGTTGTGCCCTAGGACTTACATAGTCTTAGGAATCGTTATTTATAACGTTGTGATATCGCGTTATAGGTGGATTATAGTGATTGAGATTGATTGTCGATATAGCTATTTGTGTGATCGAGAAGATATCCATTTGGATTGATTGTTGGGATTAGATCAAGGACCGAAGCTAGTTGTGAGCTTGTTGTGATCTTGTTGAGGTGAGTTCATACACTTAAACTCTTTTGAAATGATTGTATGTTTTACAAAACTGGATGTGTTGCTTAAACCTGTTTTGGTTGCAAATGATTGTGAGTTTTTGTATAAACTCTTTTGGATTGGTTGTGTTCTTAAACTGTTGTTTTTGAACGGTTGGCTAGCATTCTACGGTAAATATCGGGCAATACCACTTCAGTTATAGGGTGACGCGGTAAACTCGGTGAAGGGTATATGCATATATTCTGCTCCAACGCAGACGTGCCTGACGGAGTTGTTGAGGGGTTTATCGTATTGTTTGTGTATATTTATCTGATTATGCTAGTATGTTTATGAAATGCTTGTAAATGATGGAGTTAGAGGTAACTCTTTGATCAATGGAGCTTGGCAACTCGTTGATCAAGGTTTTTACAAGTATTTGGTTTAATGTTTGAAATGTTTTGTAAAATGTTTTATTATGAACTCACCAGCGTAAGCTGACCCTTTCTTTTAAAACTTTTTGGCACACATCCTAGGTGCCGTGTGATGCAGGAAAGCACTGTTGAGGCTAGAGCAGGTAGAGGGCTTGCGGGCTTAGAAGATAGACGCTCTGGACCTAGAATAGTTGCTAGCTTTAGTTTGTTAATGTTATGTATCATACAAACAATCGTCGTTTTGTAATCAATGTATTGTATATATGAAGTTTAATGTATGCACAACTTTAAGTTTTAAGCTGTGTGTATGTATGTTTGTTGATTCCGCTGCGTTGCTCCTGATATCCATTCGTCACACGCGATAACCCCCGGGCACCTGGGACCGCCCGCCGCGTTGGGGTTGTGACGGGCTTGGTATCAGAGCCGTAGTTTAAGCGAACTAGGTACAACCTTAGTATCTAGACTTAATCTAAGATAAGATAGGATAAGTGCCCGCATAGGTATATAAATGTTTCCTTTCTGGAAAGGGAAATGGGTTTTGGTATGAACGTGGCGGAGAATGGCTAAGAACACGATCAGCGCGGCAAATAAATAATTGCAACTGGCCACTGTCATTATTTGTTTACAAGCACTATATTGTTCTTAATCATGGTCCATCATGTGAATACTGACTCCCTGCTCTCTTTTGTAGGTAGAGTTATGGCTGGTAAAAGGAAAGGTAGCGGTAGACGCCCTCCTACAAGAAGAAGTACTAGGACGAACACGAATAAAGAAACTGATAACACTGAGACTATCGAGAATCATGATAATGACGTAGAGGAAGTTATCATAACGGAAACCCAGTTTAATTCGGCGGTTGCCGATCAAGTCTCCAAGGTACTGGAAACCACGTTGCCTAGGATCATAGACTCTGCACTGCAAAGAAGATCAAATGAAGAGAATCGAGGAGGCAGTGGTGGCACTGGAGGTGGCACATGAGGCAGTGGTGGAACCAGAGGCAATGGTGGCACGGGAAGTGGTGGCGATGCCAGAGGCGATGGTGGTACTGGTGGAAACGATGGTGGAAGAATCCCCAAGCAAGGTTGTTTGTATAAAGGTTTTAAGGATTGTACTCCTAAACCCTTCAGTGGAAAAGGGGGTGCCATAGCGACGTATAATTGGATTTCTGCGATGGAAGCTGTGATTAACATCAGTGAGTGCCATGATGATCAAGCGGTCAAGTATGCTGCTCATTCGTTCGAGGAAGAAGCTATGAATTGGTGGAAGACGATAGTCCAAAGGAAAGGACAAGCCGCTATTGACAGCATGATGTGGAGTGACATGAAGGAGTTGGTGCTCCAACAGTTTTGTCCACAGAACGAGTTGGACAAGATGGAGATGGAGTTTCTTCGGCTTGAGGCTGGATCAATGACGCCTCGTGAGTACACCTCTAGATTCAATGAGATGGCTTTGTTGGTTCCCCACTTAGTTACTCCCGAGTCTAGAAGGTTGAGATGTTATATACAGGGGCTTCCACCAAAGGTCCGAACACATGTAAAGGCGAAAGGGCCAACGACCTTTGATAAAGCAGTAGGACTGAGCGCAATCATCTACGATGAGGTGCAAAGTCAAGAAGTACATGAAGGAGAAAGGAAGAGGAAGTCGGAGGATAGGAAGAGTGGATCTGGCGGTAGATTCAAGTTTAAAAAGGGAGAAGGAGGTAGCAAGAATAAGGGGAAAGTTGGAGAAGAATATCAAGAGAGGAAGTGTTACCGATGCCAACAATCGGGACATCTCTCAAGATCGTGTCCGACGATCAAGTGTTATAATTGCCAGGAAACAGGGCATTATAAGAGTGATTGCCCTAAAATTAAGGGAGGAAAGAACCCAGCCAAAGGGCGAGTGTTTGTTATGAAGAAGGGAGGTGATAAAGAAGTTAATGAGGATGTTGTGGCAGGTATGTTCCCTCTAAACAACGTTTATGCTAAGGTTTTATTTGACACGGGTGCAAATAAGAGTTTTGTGTCAACTTCCTTTGGTAAATACCTAGGAAAAGAACCTGTAGTACTAGATCTTGCATATGAGGTAGAAACCGCAAATGGAGGAAGTGATATGATAACAGTAGTGTATAAGGATTGCTTGCTTAATTTAAATGGTGTCGAGTTTCCAGTTAATGTTATGCCTATGAACTTGTGTGGTTATGATGTAGTCATAGGAATGGACTGGTTAACTTATAATCGAGCCCAAGTTGACTGTGAGAAAAAGTTGGTTAGGGTATGTAAGTCAGATGGTGAAACATTAATGGTTAAGGGAGATAGTATCGGAGGTAATATCCGGATGATATCTGCAATTAAGGCTAGTAAATGTTTGATGAAAGGTTGTGAGGCTTTTATAGCCTATGCTTTAGATGCTAAGCCCGAAAAGCAGATTTCGGATATCCCAGTCGTGTGTGATTACCCTGACGTGTTTCCTGATGACTTACCTGGACTCCCTCCCAACCGACAAATCGAATTTCGAATCGATTTAATACCTGAAGCAAGGCCGATTGCGAAGGCTCCTTATCGTTTGGCGCCCTCCGAATTGCAAGAACTGATGAAGCAAGTCCAGGAGTTGCTCAACTTAGGCTTCATTAGACCGAGTTCATCCCCTTAGGGTGCACCAGTGTTGTTTGTAAAGAAGAAGGACGGTTCCATGCGGATGTGCATCGACTACCGTGAGCTGAACAAGTTCACAATCAAGAACAAGTATCCATTGCCGAGGATAGACGATCTGTTTGATCAGCTGCAAGGCGCTAGTTATTTTTCCAAGATCGATCTTAGGTCTGGATACCATCAGCTGAAGGTGCGGGAAGAAGATATTCCCAGGACGGCTTTTAGAACCCGTTATGGGCACTATGAGTTTTTGGTTATGTCCTTTGGACTAACCAATGCCCCTGCAGCATTCATGGATCTCATGAACAGAGTTTGCAAGCCGTATCTAGACAAGTTTGTCATTGTCTTTATTGATGATATTTTGGTCTATTCGAGAGATCAAAATGATCATGCTGAACACTTGAAGAAGGTTTTGGAAACTCTCAGGCAGGAGAAGCTGTACGCTAAGTTCTCCAAGTGTGATTTTTGGAAGAGAGAAGTTCAATTTCTCGGGCATGTGATAAATGAAGCTGGTGTTCAGGTAGATCCAACTAAGATAGAGGCTATAATGGAATGGGAAGTCCCGAAGACTCCCACGGAAATTAGAAGCTTCTTAGGCTTAGTTGGGTACTACCGAAGATTTATCAAAGACTTCTCCAAGATTGCTACACCGATGACTGCATTAACGCGGAAGAAGGCTGAGTTCAAATGGGGACCCGAGCAAGAGGAAGCCTTTAGTGTCTTGAAGAAGAAGCTTTGTAGCGCTCCAATCCTTTCATTACCCGAAGGTAATGAGGATTTCGTGGTATGTTGTGATGCCTCGCTTAATGGTCTTGGTTGCGTGCTGATGCAACGAGAGAAGGTCATTGCCTATGCATCACGACAATTAAGCGTTCATGAGAAACATTACACCACACATGATTTGGAATTAGGTGCCATAGTGTTTGCCTTGAAGACGTGGCGACACTATCTTTATGGTACTAAATTCGTGATATATTCTGATCACAAAAGCCTCCAACACCTTTTTTATCAGAAGGAGCTAAATATGAGGCAACGTAGATGGATGGAATTACTTAGCGATTATGATTGTGAGATCAAATACCACCCTGGTAAGGCCAATGTGGTAGCAGATGCCCTGAGTCGGAAGGAGAGGGTTAAACTCATTAGAGTAAGGGCCTTGCAGATCATTGTAACGATTGATTGGAAGGATCAGATCGTTGAAGCTCAGACAAATGCCTTGAAGGAAGAAAGCATCAGGAAGGAGCGAATGGTGGGAAAGGAAGGTTTGTTAACAAAGGGAAAGGATGAGATTTTAAGGTTTGGATCAAGAATTTGGATTCCAAAGGTTGGAGGAATTCAGGATAAGATTCTTGATGAAACCCACAAGTCTAAGTACTCGATTCATCCTGGAACAGATAAGATGTTCAAGAGCTTGAAAGAACATTATTGGTGGCCCAATATGAAGAGATCAATTGCACAGTATGTGCAAAGGTGCTTGACTTGTTTACAGGTTAAGATAGAACATCAGAAACCAGCAGGTCTGTTACAGCAGATAGAATTACCAGTTTGGAAGTGGGAAAGAATAACGATGGATTATGTTACGAAGCTCCCAAGAACTCGTGCAGGGCATAATGCCATATGGGTGATTGTGGATCGATTGACCAAGTCGTCTCATTTCATACCATATAACGAGAGCTACTCACCAGAGAAGATGGCGAAATTGTATATCAAGGAGATTGTGAGTAGACATGGCGTGCCACTTTCAATCATCTCTGATAGAGATAGTCGATTCACGTCAAGGTTTTGGTCGAGTTTGCAAAAAGATCTAGGAACTAGATTGAATTTGAGCACGGCATATCATCCTCAAACTGATGGGAAGAGTGAGCGTACGATCCAAACCCTTGAGGATATGTTGCGTGCGTGTGTGATTGACTTTAGTGGTAGTTGGGATGAATTCTTACCATTGGTTGAGTTTTCATACAACAACAGTTATCACACCAGCATATGGATGGCACCGTTTGAAGCACTTTATGGAAGAAAGTGCAGGTCTCCTGTTTGTTGGACTGAAGTTGGAGAGGATCAGTTGTGTAGTACAGAGATGATGCTAGAAACAACTGATAAAATCCAACAGATTAGGCAAAGGCTGAAAGCTGCCCAGGATAGGCAGAAAAGTTATGCTGACGTTCGTAGAAGGCCTTTAGAATTCAAAGTCGGAGATTACGTGATGTTGAAAGTATCTCCTTGGAAAGGAGTGGTGAGGTTTATCAAAAGGGGAAAGTTAGCCCCAAGGTATATTGGTTCATTTAAGATTGTTGCGAGAGTTGGGAAAGTTGCTTACAAGCTTGAGTTACCAGAAACCTTGAAGGGTGTGCACGATACCTTTCACGTGTCAAACTTAAGGAAATGCTTGGCAGATCCAAATCAAGCTGTACCTCTCGAATATGTTCAAGTAAGCGAGAAGCTATCTTTTACAGAGAGGCCGGTAAAGATTCTTGATACGCAAGAAAGGAAATTGAGAAAGAAAAGAATTCGGTTAGTGTTGGTCCAATGGGAAGGACAAAGAGGACCGGAGAAAACTTGGGAATTGGCTAGTGAGATGAAAGCCAAATACCCTCAGTTATTTTTGTAATATTCGAATTTCGAGGACGAAATTCTTTTAAGGAGGGGAGATATGTAAAACGCTAAATTTTGACGTAAGTATATGTCGATAATGGGCGGGTGTTCATGTAAATAGCACGTTGAATAAAGAGTTCTAATGTATAGAGATAAACCCTAGGGGTGATAGAGGACTTAAAATGAAGAACGTGGGCGAAAACGGAACTCAAATCGGAGTTATAACGAAGCGGGAAATGCGAAAACACCCGAGGAAAGCCTGAAAACTTCTTTCGAGCATATCTTGACTTAGAAGAAGAGTTACGGAGCCCATAATATATGAATTCCACGTGTTTCGACGAGAGGAATCTGAAAATGTAGGTTACGCGGTCCGCGCATCATGGGGTAGGCCCCTGCGCGTATCGCCTAGTGTCAGTCGGGTGCAAAACAGCTGGCAGCCACTCACCATCTACGCGATACGCGCAGATGGTGCATGTGGGCTGCGCGTATCGCCTGGAACAGCCCAGACAGCCTATAAAAGGGGGTGCAACCCCCCTTCATTTGTGCTCACACCTCTCTCTCTCTAGAACTTTTTAGAGAGAGAAACCAGTCCGTTTTGTTGCGGAATCGCGCCTCGAGTGCGGTACCCTACGTCGTGACGTTCCTTCGAGTCTCGGGCGCGTGTAGATCGCTTGGCGTGCGTCGAGGTTCTGTCCGAGTGAAGAACGGTGATCATCAAGGTGTTGCGCAATTGAAGATCGGTGATCGACGAGGTAAATGGTCTTTCATTCTCGATTAGTTTAGGACGGGAATCGGGTTGGGAACCCGATGGGAATGCGGGGTGAAGATACCCGCATAGCACAAGGGACGTGCTAGGGGAAATAGTTGCGGGAATAAACACCCGCAACTAACGGGTAGATTACCCGGGGAGGGTGCGGGTTAAATATCCGTACCCTAAGGGTATGATATCCGTTGTGAACGGGTAACGTATCTCGGTAGGATTCGTTTAGATTCCTGAGGTTCGGGATTTGGTAAGTTTAGGTGGCAACGACTCGTATCTAGTCGTATGCTTCGCTAGTTGTGCCCTAGGACTTACATAGTCTTAGGAATCGTTATTTATAACGTTGTGATATCGCGTTATAGGTGGATTATAGCGATTGAGATTGATTGTCGATATAGCTATTTGTGTGATCGTGAAGATATCCATTTGGATTGATTGTTGGGATTAGATCAAGGACCAAAGCTAGTTGTGAGCTTGTTGTGATCTTGTTGAGGTGAGTTCATACACTTAAACTCTTTTGAAATGATTGTATGTTTTACAAAACTGGATGTGTTGCTTAAACCTGTTTTGGTTGCAAATGATTGTGAGTTTTTGTATAAACTCTTTTGGATTGGTTGTGTTCTTAAACTGTTGTTTTTGAACGGTTGGCTAGCATTCTACGGTAAATATCGGGCAATACCACTTCAGTTATAGGGTAACGCGGTAAACTCGGTGAAGGGTATATGCATATATTCTGCTCCAGCGCAGACGTGCCTGACGGAGTTGTTGAGGGGTTTATCGTATTGTTTGTGTATATTTATCTGATTATGCTAGTATGTTTATGAAATGCTTGTAAATGATGGAGTTAGAGGTAACTCTTTGATCAATGGAGCTTGGCAACTCGTTGATCAAGGTTTTTACAAGTATTTGGTTGAATGTTTGAAATGTTTTGTAAAATGTTTTATTATGAACTCACCAGCGTAAGCTGACCCTTTCTTTTAAAACTTTTTGGCACACATCCTAGGTGCCGTGTGATGCAGGAAAGCACTGTTGAGGCTAGAGCAGGTAGAGGGCTTGCGGGCTTAGAAGATAGACGCTCTGGACCTAGAATAGTTGCTAGCTTTAGTTTGTTAATGTTATGTATCATACAAACAATCGTCGTTTTGTAATCAATGTATTGTATATATGAAGTTTAATGTATGCACAACTTTATGTTTTAAGCTGTGTGTATGTATGTTTGTTGATTCCGCTGCGTTGCTCCTGATATCCATTCGTCACACGCGATAACCCCCGGGCACCTGGGACCGCCCGCCGCGTTGGGGTTGTGACACAAGCCGGGTGATTATGAAAAAGAAGTGAAGCCGGGTGAAGATATTATGACTACTGTATGCCCGGGCAATGAACATGTCAAATTTATGCCGGGTGAAGGAGTCATTGATATCTGTCGGGTGACAAGTTTTGTTACTATATAGCCGGGTAATGAAGTGTTACTTTACAGCCGGGTAAAAGAATGAAGTCTTTATCTTGCCGTGTAAGTGAAGAATATCACTGTGTTGCCGGGTAATAGTGAAAACAAACTGTGTTGCCGGGTGATGAAGAAAAGCATGTCGGGTGATGAAGAAAATTACTATGTTGCCGGGTGATGAAGAAAAGTAAGCCGGGTGATGAAGGTATCACTATGCAGCCGGGTAATGAACAAACATTTCATTGTTTCAAGCCGGGTGATGTTGTGAAGACTACTATGCTGCTGGGTGATGAGTAAAAGCAAACATGTGTAGTTGTTCCTAACCTTTACCCGTCTCTACAGTGACTTACCCGTCTCTACAGTGATTGACCCGTCAAGTGTTGTTACATGTTATATGTTGACCCGTCCCATGTTGTGACCTGTCTCAAGTACTTGACCCGTCCCAACAGTACATGACCCGTCTCAACAGTGCATGACCCGTCAAGGCTTATTGGGCTTTTATGCTTACCCGTCCCTTTTTGTTGACCCGTCATCAAAAGTTTGACCTAAATTTTTCAATCATATAAAACCCGCCTCTTCACTAACACTTGTCATTTTTCACAAAGTTTTTCAAGCAAATCCCCTACACAGAAATTGTTCATACTTTTTGTTCAATCGATTGTTCTATAACAAGTTTGATTGATTGAATAAGGTATGATTTACATGTTTCAAGCTTGATAAACCTGCAAATTATTCGTTAAAACGAAAAATGATGATGAACAGTACTTGATCAACTGAATCGACACTTTGATTTTGTGTGTCAAAACTGAAATCGAATGTTGTTTTATGTGTAAAAACTGTTAATTATCAACAATCAATCACTAATTTGCATCAAAAATCCTTAAAATCAACAGAATCAACCCAAAACGTTCATAACTGTCAACCGCCATTGATGAACTGTGAAAATTCTAAAATGTTAACTTCAAAATGACAAAATGTGTGTTCAACATTGACAAATCATTGTTAAAACTGATCTTAAACATGTTAAACAACTTCATTATACAAATTGCAGATTTATGATCTTAAGTGTATGAACTGTTTAATTGTGAAATATTGTATGATCATTAAAAATCCAAGGTTGTTCTGATTAAAATGATGAAAATCAGTTTGTTAGATCAATTTAGGAATTAACATGATTATGTGAATGTTTTACTGTTATAACTTTTTGTTTCAAACACTTATGTAAATTTGAAATTTTTATCAATGAAGAATCTAACACATTTGTCTTGTCTTGTCTTAAACAGATGGAGAATTTGAAGTTTGAGCCAAAGCACAATCTAGTTGCTTGTTTAGATGAGTCTATTCCAGAGACTGAAGGATATAGAGATATGATGAGATTTATCAAGAGAACAAAGTATGTCTATGCCATGTGTGCAAAGCCAGTCATATATGCCAGATTGATCAAGAGTTTCTGGAGAACTGCTGAGGTTGTGACTAATGAGGATCAGGTGATTATTGTTAGAGGAAACATCACAAAAGAGTTACAGTTGACTGTCCCTAAACAAGCTATCAGAACTGCCCTAAGGATTGATGAAGATGAGGTAGGAGCGAATGATGAATTAACTGTTGCTGAATGTCAAAGGTGTTTTGTAAATATGGGTCATCCTCCCGTATTTCCAAAGTCACAATTTGTTAGAGCAAGGTTGGGGAAGAAATGGAAGCTATTATGTTATGTTATTCAGCAATGCATGTCAAGAAGGAGTGCTGGTTTTGACAACTTCCCATCTGACATAGCATCCCCAATTGTTGCTATTGCAGAGAACAAACCATTCAACATGTCAAAATGGATTATGAATGGGTTTGTGTTCAATTTGGTTAAAGGCAAAAGATTAATGTTGCCTATCGTATTATCAGAGATGAAGGAGTTATTGGAGGGATTTTATATACTGAAGACATGAATGATCTATCTTATAGGAAGATGAGTATCGGGAATGTTCCAAGTGTTGAGTTATTTGACTATATGCGAGATATAGCAAATAATGAGGAGGATATTGAGACTGTATATCATCATATTTCACATGGGGAGATAGTGAATCCACAGGATCTGATTGATGAGGTGCCTGATAACTTACTGGATGATGACGAGTACTTTGCTAGACATCTAGAAGAAGAAGATGAATCTAAGGAGGATGAAAGTGATGATAATGACAGTGAAAGTAGTGATGATGGTGATGATGATAATGGGAATGATGGTAATGATGGTGCTGAATCTGTGTCAGAGGAAGCAGAAAATGTTGAAGTCATTGAACCAGCTGTGATTGAAGAACCTGTTGAGGTTACTAGTGTTGCAGAAGAAATGGTAGTTGAAGTTCCTAAGCCCATCACAATGCAGTATGTTAGATCTCGAAGATCTAAGTCTGTAGTTGAGCGTGTGTTGATTGAGGAACCAAGTGTGATAGAATGTGTTGATGAGCCTGAACAGATAGATGTTGTTCAGATTGCTCAAGAAGTAATGGCCGATGTAGAGACTACTGCACAGGTAGTTGATGACACTGATGCTGGCATTACTGTTTCTATGCCAGTTGATATACCCACCACATCATCTCCAGTTGCTGAAAAAATTGGACAATCTTTGGAGTCTTCGCCAAAAATTGGTTCAAGTGTTGAGGAGAATGAAGATAAAAAGAGGATTGCTGAGCTAGAAGAGATGGTAGCAAAACTCTTGGATGTTAATGAACAGTTGAAAGCATCAAATGATAGAAAGAAGAAGAGATTTGAAGAGTTTTGGACTATTCATAATCAGAATCTGAAAACATTCAAGGAGTTGGATGCTGATCATGTGAAGTTGCAGGCTAATTATGGAAAGTTGAAGGAAGAGTATGAAACTTTGAAGGATGAGCATGAAAATCTGAAATATGATTATAAAGAGTTAAAAGCGGAGTGCAATACTCTTGATGCTGAGAAAGAAATGTTAGAGAAATGGTTAGAAGAAACCAAATCGAAGAAGTCAGGCTCTACGTCAGATAAAGAATTTTCAGATGAAGTGATGGAAGTGACGGAGCAAACTCAAGAAGGCAAAGTGTACTATACTAGAGCACGTGGTACAAAGAATGTGGGCATGAGGATTGAGTCTCCAATCACTATTCCCGATGAAGCCGCTGATACTGTCATTACTGACAAAGCTGAGGGAAAAAGAAAGTTAGATGTTGTGCCGGAGATTACTGAAGAAGCATCTGTTTCGAAGAAAGCAAAAAACTGATGAAACAGTGCAGATTGAGCCGATTCAATCTGTGTCTATAGCTGAAACTGAGGTGGTAGAAATGGCAAAGGTTGATGAAACTGTGAAAGAAGCTGAAACTGGAGAAACAGTTCAGATTGAGCCGATTCAATCTGAATCTGTATTGGTAGAAGAAGTGCCTGAAGTAGTTGAAGTGGTTAAAAATGCGCCAGAAACAGTGACTGAAGAAGCATTTCAGTTTGAGCCGGTTCAAACTGAAACTGCACCGATGATAGAGGCACTAGATGACTTAGATGACATTGATTTCACAGAATCTGAACCTGAGGCTGAGACTGAACATAATCCTGATGATGAGATTCCAGTTGATTTGCCTGAACTCTTTGCTTATCTTGAGAAAATGAAGTACAATCCAGTATATCTGAATGGGCTGACTGTGAGTCAAATTAATGAAGAGTATGAAAAATGTTTGATTGCACAAGATAAAGCGGCTGCTGATGAGAAAGAATTTGTTGTTGAAATGGGTGAGTGGACACCGCTCCAAGAAAGCCTGAATATTGATGACTTACCTCCTACAGAGCTTTATCATCAAAATCCAGAAGAAATGTCTTCAAGAAATATGCGAGAATGGTTAAGTTCGAGACATTATCTTTACAAGACTTTGCAAAGACTGAAACATGAATCGCTAAAGAAGATTGTGGTAAGTTTTATGAAGACTGAAAGGATGTACAATCGAATGTTTTATCTGGATTACAACAACCCACAATATTATGAGTTGACGAAGGGATATAAAGTGCTCAAACTCAAAGATATTACGGTAATGGCTTTACCAGAGGATGCACACAAAAAGAGGCACGAGTTGATAGATATGTTTCCAAGTGAAGTCAAGTCATACAATATACCTATGGATGTACGTGAATCATGGCACAAATCTGCTACACCAGGTGATGTTGTGAGATCACTGCTGAGCAAGGGTCAGTCGGTTGCTGAACTTCTTGATTCTATGATCGTACCGGAAAAGTCCAAAAAGGTGAAAATTATTGCATGGAAATATGACGAGGTGTTTTATGCTTTCTTGATCAAAAGAGTAAATGGTTTATGCGATGTATACCATTATTACTCTAGTATTTTCAAATTAGAAGTGCAAGATTTGAAGGAGTTGCACAAGCTAAGACTGATCAATCACACGCATGCTGAGCGTGGTGATAAATGTGCAATGTTGCTTGATGCTGGGATAAGCCGTATGCCAAAATACTTGGAGTTTAGAGGACAACAGGAGGATAGCGCATATGTTCAATCAAAGAAAAAGAAAAAACAAAAGAAGTTGGTGGTGAGTGAGGATATGTACTTAGAAGAGTTTTCTGATGAATACTTTGATAAGGTGACTGATCCGGGGTTGAAAGTGATAGATGGTACACAGGCAACTAAACCAATTCTTAAGTTCTTCTATAATCAGGAAACTTTTGAACTGAAACTGGTAAGGAATCTGGATGACTGGGATAAGGATATGTTCACACTATTCAGTACATTTGAGCTGAAACTGTTGCATCCATCCTACATCGATCACCTGAGAACTTACAGAATGGAGAAGTGCAAAGACAAAGTTGCTGAAGCTGATCGAAAATTATTTATAGTGATGATTGAGGTGATTGCTGCTGCGTCAGAGAAGATTCGACTAAGGAAGGCATTACTCAATGCTAACCTTGTGAAGGTCGATATTCCAGAGATAGAGTTTATGCGAGTGTCTACGAAGGGTACTCTAGAAGTGCAAGTCAAAGGAAGAGAATTGCCATATGAGTTTTATGCTAATATTGATTTTGCAGGTTTAACTCTTGATTCTCTGAGACGCATGAATGCCTGTGCTATTCTTACAAACGAGTCCAAGCAAAGACAAGCAAAGATCGCAGAAAAGTTCAAGTCATGCATCGAGGAAGCATTGAAAGAACAAGAAGAATATAAAGGAAAAGAGTTGCTGGACGTTAAAGATGAACCTGAAGATTGGTGAGAGATTGGAGCTGAAAAAGCTAAAGAAGAAAACTGTTGAAGATTTTGCTGAAGTCCAAAGATAAATCTTAGGGGGAGTACTGTTAGGGCTATTTCCAGTTAAGATTTACTTTGTACTTGTTTATACATTTATGTATAGTTTAGGGTTTATTTTGTTATTTTCCCTAAAATGTATTTGTTGCTTAAAAGCATGTAGTGAGAGAGTGTGAGGAGAGAGGCTAGATCACTATTCACGTTAGAGAGAGAACTAAGTGTGTGTGATTTATTTTCTCCTGCATTTGTACTACAAACTTGATTTGATCATCAATATACCAAAGAGAATTATTAGTAATGAATTGTGTTGCTGATTGAACTGTTTTGTTTGTGCTTATCATTCTGATCATTTGAGTGATATATCGATCCAATTGAACCTATCACGTTAGCTAACTTATTTTACACGTATTTCAGGTGGTGTTTGAGACGTTTAAGCTTCGAGACATATAGGATGCTTTTGGACCTAGAATAAACGAATAATAAATTACTATTATTGTTTACTTTTATTTCCGCTTTATGACTATTTATTTCTCATTTATGTCACGACAGTTTTGCTTTAATAATATTAAAATATGCTTTTTAGTGTGCCATGTGCTTTGTACTATTGATATCCATTCCACTTGACGCGCCCGGTGTTTTCCGCCGCCGGGCGGGGTGTCACACTATCAATGTGCCAATGACTATTTACAACGGCGCTTGAAAGTTCCTGACATATTTCAAAGAGGAATTAGACTTTTGAAATTGGGACCCAAGCCTTCGTGTACTTAGGTCGCTGAACAGAAGAAGATTTGCAGAATAAATTATTTACAAACGTATTCAATCTTTTTCCAAAAGATTTCTGCCTTGAACTATATGTAACTAATCAGGACATTGCTTGACAGTATGATCATCATTTCCACATTTAAAGCAATGAGATTTCAAACCTACTTTGGAAACTTTAGAAACAAGAATTCTATCTATTTCAATCTCTTCATCAAAATCAGATAACTGAGAATTACAATCACTGTAAGAGTCATAAGGCTCTTTTGATTTACCTGCTGTGACTTTTACCTTTTTAGATTTAGATTTAGATTTATCAATGTGATTCATGGATGAGAAAGATGATTCCCTGTCTTTAGGTTTTGAAATCCTCACAGGTGTGAAAGATGGAATTTGATGAGAAAAAGAACTTTTGAAAACAGTTTGTTTTGGTTTGACTTTCAGAGACATGACCTGAAAGTTCATCTTTGTCATTCACACAAACATTTTCAATCACATCATCATTTAACATATTAATGTTTGAAGTAGAGCATCCTAAATTACTATTACAAATAAAATTGTCTGAATGTAAAACATGACTAGAAACAAAATTAATTAATCTACTGTCTTCAACAAACTTCTTTGAATCAGAATTAGAACAATTAGAACTGCCAGAACAACCAAGGCCACTACTCCCACCATAAGCATAATCCTCACGAACCTCTTTAAGATTTACTCCACTTAAACCTGCAATAGAACTGTTTGTATCATTCTGTATAATCTCTTGTATCAACTCATTCGAAGGATGAGGACTGGGTGTTGGAGAATAACAGAAGGTACTAGGTGGGGGATACACTTGTGCATCATTGTTATAACCCAAACCGGTCTTCACTCTGGCCCCCCATTGTTTCTTACAAAGATCCTCCCTTTTCATGCTTGAAATCGTCCATTGTTCCAGTTTATTTTTGACTTTTCTTGTCTCAAACTCAGCAAGAGTGACTTGGTCAGTCAAATAGTTTATTTCACAGTTCTTTTCCAAAAGAGATCTTTTCAAATGTTCGTTTTCTTTTAAAGCTTCTCTTAGTTTAACAAAAAAATTTGATTCATTCTCTTTAAGCTCTTTGTTAATTTTCTTCAGTTCGTTTTCATTTGACATGAATAATTTATTTGCTTTATATATGCCAATCAAACGAATTTTGCATGCAGATGAACACATATCTTCAATAACTTCATAAGGAAGACCAAATACCAGTTTTTCAGTAGCAAGAGCACGATCACACTGGCAATAAGGGGTGCTCCTTTTAAACTCATCCACAGCTTCAAGCTTGGCCTTTTCAATCACTGCTTCCATGTTCATCTTTGACTCTTCATCATTCTTCATCTCATTAACAGCAGCTTCACACACAAACCCAGAATGAACTATCTCTTCCTATCCCAGATGTCCTTGAGCAATAACATCTGTTTGAACCTCAGTTGTGACACCAGCTTCACGATCCATACCATCTTGAACTTCTTCATCTCTTACCACTTTCAACTCATCAACTTCATACTTTGCAACCTCACTCAAAACCTTTCCTTCTTCAATCAATTCAACCTTTGACTCAACAGCTTCATCAAAGTTCTCACCATTTTCACCATAAAATTCTTTGAAAGGATCAAAGCAATTAATATAGTTATCATCAAGAGCAACCTCCTTAACAATCTCAGCAGCCAAAGCATGATTAATTTCTTCCTTTGCTTCTTCAATTTCTGCACTCCAATCAAAGTTGGTGAGCAGTGCAGTTTATTTTCTCGGCTTAACTTCCTCAGCTCTGTCTTGAATTGGAATAGTTCTAGAATTTCCAGAATTCACAGGTTTAGTGACGATTGGTAAAGGACATTCCCTCTTGAAGTGTCCCAATTGCTTGCAGTTGTAACACTTCAACTTTCCTTTATCATAACCCAGTTTGTTGTTTTGACCCTGATTCCCAAAATTCCTTCGACCTGTTCTTTCCATAAATCTTCTAGCACGAAGAGTGATCATTGCCATTTGCCCTTGGATGTCAGTTTCTTCAAGATCGTCAGGATCCACCTGATACATATCTACAACAGTCATCCCTTTTCCTTTCAATTCACCTGCAACCAAAGCTTCATAAATATGAACAAACATCCCAAACAAAGCCATTGTGTTAGATGGAATCTGAGTAGTGACAGAAGCATTTAAGACAAAACCAACACTTGTAGAAGCACTATCAGATTTAACAGACCCAAAACTTGATGATCCTCCAGATGCAGCACCATAAATATGTGAGTTTGCAGCGGATGTAATAAGTGCAGCATTCTGAGGAGGGACATTAGGAAGCATCATGGACTGATTGTATTCTCTCCTCTTCACATCAAGATCAAATGACTTTAGCTTGTTTATCATGTCCATTAGTTTAAAGTCATGAAAGTTTCTCTCTTGCTTCAACAGTTTGATCTGAAGACTCCACTGAGGGGGAAGTGAATCTAAAAGCTTTGTAACTTGCTCATAATTTCCCAGTTTCTCATCATACTTTTTCAGATTGCTTGATACAGATAGAAAACGGTTGGTTATATCAGTCAGACATTCTTGCTTATACCCCACAAATGAATTCTTCTCAGCTTGAGCTTATCTATCCAGCTTCAGATCCTCGTTACCATCATAGAACTCACACAACGCATCATACAAACTTTTTGCAGTTATGTGTTCAGCAAACCTGGTTTAAATATCTTGATGTAAACAGAGTATCAAAGCTCCAAGGGCCTTTTTATCACGATCAAGCAACTTGATATCACCTTCAGTATATGTACTTGGATCAGTGTTTGGTGAGGTAACAGTTCCTTCAACTTTCTTTGGTATGTGAGGGCCATTAACAATCGACTCCCATTGATTGTAATCAGTATAGTAGAAAAACGCCTTCAAGCACCGCTTCCAATCCTCAAAATTTTCACCAGTCACAAGCCTCGGTGGCCTGTTTGGTTGAACACTCTCCAGATCATTCATGTTTATGGTTGATGTAGTCATAATCACAAAATGATTTTAGGTTCGCTGAACAACAGATTCGCTCAGTAGATTCGCTCGGCAGACAGCAGATTCGCTCCACAAAAGTACATGTTCGCTGGACAGATTTGCCTGATAGAATAAACACTTGTGCCCAAAATTAGATTCTTGCACGCATAATCAAACAGGTGAACTTTCATTCAAAAATATGGCAAGTTCGTTAAGCAAAAACAGAAATTTCCAAATCACAAATCCACAATAGATTCGCTGGATTAACAGTAGTTTCGCTGGATGAATGTCTAGAATCGCTGACTTATGGGAAAATTTTTCTCAGTCCAAAATCAACCAAAACTACCTCAAAAATCAACCAATTGAAGATCCGTTTGTTTCTGTAGCTTCCTATTACCAAATATGACAAACACAACAAACAGATCTGAAATGAATCAAACAGTGTTTTGACAACAAAACCCCAAAAACTTCACAAAACCTCACAGATCAAATAACCAAGAGCACTAAGGCTTTGATACCAATTGTTGGTCCAGATAGATGGAGATTTAGTGCTATGATGATTAATAAACAACAAAACACACTTTGATTTAGTGAAACATTGTCCAAATATACTTAGTAAACCATAACAAAGATCAAAACAACATAATCAGAGGTAATCAAGCTACAAAGATAATGATAATAAGCTCCTAGCACCTCAGCCGTCACACACACAAAATTTAGGGTTTGAGAAACTTGGACAACTACTATTGAAATGAGAAATCATTACAATTTATAGTGCAGCTGCAGGTTCGCTGATAGATTCGCTGACAGCGAATCTATCAGGCAAACCTATTAAGTTCGCCGGGCACAAACAGATTCGTCCGGTCGACAAAAACTAACCTATAAGACTGCATAATCAGGACTTCCGGGCGAATCTATAGATTCGCCCGTAGGTTCGCTAGAACAGAAACTATTAAATACATAACAAAATCAAGTAACACCGACATGTCGGTGAGTCCAACCTATACATGAACTATCACCTAGGTTGACTCGGTGGACCCTCCTCCTTTCTGAATTCGACATAGAGATTAAGGATAAAAAGGGGGCTGAAAACGTGGCGGCAGATCATCTATCGCATTTGGAGGATCCTTCTAGGGATGAGATCTTTGAGGAGAACATCGGAGACAAGTTCCCTCATGAATATCTGATGTATGTGAAAGCGGACGATCAAGGTTTTCCATGGTTCTCTGATCTGGCAAACTATCTACCCGAAGGGAAAGTAGTGACATGCATGTCATCCCAGCAGAGGAAGAAGTTCTTTGCAGATGCTAATCATTATATCTGGGATGCCCCGTATTTGTTTCGTCTAGTAGCCGACCGAGTGTTTAGGAGGTGCGTTAGTGCCGAGGAGGGCATTGAGATTCTCAAACACTATCACAAGGGTTTGACGGGAGGCCATCACGGTCCATCATACCCCGCGAAGAAAGTGCTTGATGCCGCGTTTTATTTGCCAACAGTGTTTAAGGATGCTCACGACTTGGTCAGATCTTGTGATGCGTGTCAACGGACGGGTAACATCTCATCCAAAAATGAGACGCCTCAAAACCCGATCCAAGTGGTTGAAGTGTTCGATGTGTGGGGTATAGATTTCATGGGACCGTTTCCTTCATCGCGAGGTAATAGGTATATTCTTGTTGCTATTGACTATGTTTCTAAGTGGCTTGAGGCTCTAGCCTTAACTACTAATGATGCAAGACTTGTGGTAGCTTTTCTGAGGAGGTTGTTCAAATTGAGAGAGTGTTAGCTAGGTACGGAGTGAACCATAGGTTATCCACTGCTTCTCATCAGCAAACCAGTGGTCAAGTCAAACCCTAATTGTGTATGTGTGACGGCTGGAGGTGCTAGGAGCATATTTTCATTATCATTGACGCTTGATTACCTCTGTTATTGTTGATTTGATCTTGTTATTGTGTATTGGGTTGCATTGGACTATTGTTTGGTTGAATCAAGTGTGTTTTACTGACTTACAAATCATTATAGCACTGAAATCTCGATCTAGATGGATTGAAACAGTTTTGCCCGTAAGTCAGCGAAACTAGTTGTTCATCCAGCGAATCTACCTGTTCTTCCAGCGAATCTACTGCAATTTTGTGTTTTGGAATTTACTGTTTCCGATCAGCGAACCTGTCATTTTATTGAACGAAAGTTCACCTGTTTGGCTCATTGTGCAAGCGAACTTGCTGTCAAACTCATTTGGGCACAAGTCTTTGTTCTGACCAAGCGAACCTGTCGAGCGAATCTGTTTGCAGTCGAGCGAATCTATTCTCTGCCCAGCGAATCTACTGAGCGAACTTGTTGAGCGAAAATAGAGTCTGTTGTGATTATGACTGCATCAACTCTGAACATGAATGATCTGGAGAGTGTTCAACCAAACAGGCCACCGAGGCTTGTAAGTGATGAAAATTTTGAAGATTGGAAGCGATGTTTGAAGGCGTTTTTCTACTACACTGACTACAATCAATGGGAGTCAATTTTTAATGGTCCGCATGTGCCAAAGAAAGTTGAAGGAACTGTTACTTCAATAAACACTGATCCAAGTACTTTCACTGATGGAGACATCAAGTTGCTTGATCGTGATAAAAAGGCCCTTGGAGCATTGATACTTTGTTTGGCATCAAGATATTTACAATAGGTTTGTTGAACACACAACTGCCAAAAGCTTGTATGATGCGTTGTGCGAGTTCTATGATGGTAATGAGGATTTGAAGTTGGACAGAAAAGCTCAAGCTGAGAAAGAGTTCAATTCATTCGTGGGATATTCGCAAGAAAGTTTGACTGATATTACCAACCGCTTTCTGTCAGTATCAAGCAACCTGAAAAAGTATGATGAGAAGCTGGGAAATTATGAGCAAGTCACAAAATTGTTAGATTCACTTCCTCCTTAGTGGAGTCTTCAGATCAAACTGTTGAAGCAAGAGAGAAACTTTCATGACTTTAAACTGATGGATGTTATAAACAAGCTGAAGTCATTTGATCTTGATGTGAAGATAAGAGAATACAATCAGTCTATGATGGTTCCAAATATCCCTCCTCAGAATGCTGAACTAATTACATCCGCTGCAAACTCTTCTATCTATGGTGCTGCATCTGGAGGATCATCAAGTCTAGGGTCTGTTAAATCTGTTGGTGCATCTACAAGTGTTGGTTCTGGTTCAAATGCATCTGTCACCACTTAGATTCCATCTGACACTATGGCTTTATTTGGAATGTTCGTTCATAGCTATGAAGCTCTTGTTGCTAGTGAATTAAAGGGAAAGGGTATGACTGTTGAGGATATGTATCAGTTGGATCCTGATGATCTTGAAGAAACCGATATCCAATGGCAAATGGCCATGCTTACTTTTCGTGCTAGACGGTTTATGGAAAGAACAGGTCGAAGAAGTTTTGGAAATCAGGGTCAGAACAACAAGCTTGGGTATGACAAAGGGAAGTTGAGATGTTACAACTGCAAGCAATTGGGTCACTTCAAGAGGGAATGTCCTTTACCAATTGTTACTGAACCTGTGAATTCTGGAAGTTCGAGAACCGTTCCTATTCAAGAAAGACTTGAGGAAGTGAATCCGAGAAAAGAAACTGCACTGCTCACCAATTTTGATTGGAGTGCAGAGATTGAAGAAACAAAGGAAGAAATCAATCATGCCTTGGTTGCTGAGATTGTTGAGGATGATGATAACTATATTAATTGCTTTGACCCTTTCAAAGGATTCTATGGTGAAAATGGTGAGAATTATGATGAGTCAAAGTATGAGTCAATAGAGGAAGAAAAAGGTTTGAGTAAGGTTGTAAAGCTTGAGGTTGATGAATAAAAAAGGAAGGAAGAGAAAAATGAAGAAGGGAAAGCGGAGGAAGTTGATGAAGATCAGTCAGATATTATTGTTCAAGGGCATCTGGATCATGAAAAGATGAATCATTCGGAGTTAGTATGTGAAGCTGCTGTTAATGAGATGAAGAATGATGAAGAGTCAAAGCTAAATTTGGAAGCCATAATTTAGAAGGCAAGGCTTGATGCTGTGGATGAGTTCAAGAGAAGCACTCCTTATTGCCAGTGTGATCACGCTCTTGCTGCCGAAAAACTGGTATTTGGTCTTCCTTACGATGTTATTGAGGATATGTGCTCATATGCATGCAAAATTCGTTTGATTGGCATATAAAAAGCAAATAAATTATTTATGTCAAACGAAAACGAATTAAAGAAAATTAACAAAGAGCTAAAAGAGAACGAATCAAAATTTTTTGTTAAATTGAGAGAGGCCTTAAAAGAAAATGAACATTTGAAACGATCTCTTTTGGAAAAGAATTGTGAGATAAACTATTTAACTGAGCAAGTCACTAAACTGGAACAATGGACAGTTTCTGGTATGAAAAGGGAGGAACTCTGTAAGAAACAACGGGGGGCCAGAGTTAAGATAGGTTTGGGTTATAACAATGAAGCATATGCATATCCCCCACCTTGTACCTTCTGTTATTCTCCAACTCCAGTTCCTCATCCTTCGAATGAGTTGATACAAGAGATTATACAGAATGATACTAACAGCTCTATTGCAGGTTTAAGTGGAGTAAATCTTAAAGAGGTTAGAGAGGATTATGCTTATGGTGGGAGTACTGGCCTTGGTTGTTCTAGCAGTTCTGGTTGTTCTAATTCTGATTCCAAGAAGTCTGTTGAAGACATTAGATTAATTAATTTTGTTCCTAGTAATGTGTTACATTCAGATAATTTTATTTGTAATAGTAATTTAGGGTGCTCTACTTCAAACATTAATCTGTTGAATGATGATGTGATTGAAAATGTTTGTGTGAATGACAAAGATGAACTTTCAGGTCATGTCTCTGAAAGTCAAACCAAAACAAATTGTTTTCAAAAGTTCTTTTCTCACCAAATTCCATCTTTCACACCTGTGAGGATTTCAAAACCTAAAGAAAGGGAATCGTCTTTCTCATCCATGAATCACATTGATAAATCTAAATCAGAATCTGAAAAGGTAAAAGTCACAGCAGGTAAATCAAAAGAGCCTTATGACTCTTACAGTGACTGTAGTTCTCAAATATCTGATTGTGATGAAGAAATTGAAATAGATAAATTCGTGTTGCTAAAGATTCCAAAGTGGGTTTGAAATCTCATTGCTTTAAATGTAGAAATCTTGATCATACTGTTAAGCAATGCCCTGAGTTAGCTAAAAATAGTTCAAGGCAGAAATCTTTTGGAAAGAGATTGAATACATTTGTAAATAATTTTTTCTGTCAAACTTCTTCTGTTCAACGACCTAAGTACACTAAGGCTTAGGTCCCAATTTCAAAAGTCTAGTTCCTATTTTTGAAATATGTCAGGAACATTCAAGTGCCGTTGTAAATAGTCATTGGCACATTGATAGTGGATGTTCCAGATATATGACTGGGTTGAAGTACCTACTGACAAATTACCGAATCATTAATGATGGATATGTTGCTTTTGCGGGAGACAAAAAGGGTGATAAAGTGATTGGTCAAGGAGATGTCTCGAATGGTTCACTAACCTTGGAAGATGTTAACTATGTTCCTGAACTGGCATTCAATCTTCTTAGTGTATCACAAATCTGTGATAAGAATATTCCAGTGTTGTTTCTTCCAAATGAATGTCTGTTCTTGAAGCCAGAGTTTACTATTCCTGAAGATTTGGTGATCATGCAAGCTCCAAGACGAAATGATACATATATGCTGAATATGGGATCAAAAGAATCAACTTCCACCGTGACCTGTCTTTTATCTAAAGCTTCATCTTTTGAATCTTTTCAATGGCATAGACGTTTAGGGCACATTAATTTTAAAATTCTAAATAAATTGATTAAGAACAATTTGGTCAGGGGTTTACCACTTAAATATTTTTCTGTGGTTGAGAAATGCATGGCTTGTGCTAAAGGAAAGCAGCACAAAAAGCCACATAAACTTAAAATTGAAAATTCTATCTCACAACCCCTCGAATTGTTACATACTGATTTATTTGGTCCAATAAGTGTCCAATCTATTTCTAAGAAATCTTATTGCTTGGTTGTCACAGATGATTACTCTAGGTACACCTGGGTGAGATTCCTGGCACACAAGAGTGAGACTGCTGAAGAGCTAATGAAGCTGATTCCTCAAATCGAGGTTCTTGGAAAGCGAAAGGTTCAAGCCATCAGAAGCGACAATGGAACTGAATTCAGAAACCATATCTTCAATTCTTTCTGTGAACAGAGGGGTATTCTCAGACAGTTTAGTGCCGCACGAACGCCACAACAAAATGGTCTTGCTGAAAGAAAGAAGCGAACTCTTGTGGAGGCGGCTAGAACTATGCTGATTGAGTCAAAGCTTCCAATTATCTTCTGGGCTGAGGCAGTAAATTGTGCAGCTTATGTTCTGAATCGGGTACTGATTGTCAAAGACAAGATGAAGACATCATATCAGCTATTTCGTGGGATTAAGCCGTTGATCGATTTTCTGCGCCCATTTGGATGCTCTTGTACTCTTTTGAATACTCAAGATCAGAAAACGAAGTTTGGTGCTGTCTCAGATGAATGCTTCTTTGTGGGATATTTGGACACACAAAAAGCGTATCGTGTTTACAATAAACGAACGCGGATTATGCAAGAGTCCTATTATGTTGACTGGCAAGAGTCGAACTCTACAAGCATTGGCTGTGAACCCGCATGGTTTTATGATTCCACCACTGTTTTCAAATTATTCAATCTTCCTAACTCTGATGATGATGACATCATTCCTCACACACCTGTCACAATCATTAACCATCCACCACAACCTTCGATGACACAATTACCTCCTATTTCATTTGACATTCCTCCACCTCGACCACCTCAAACTGCTCCAATTCCACCATCATCCACTTCCATTCCAACTTCTTCCACTAATACAATTCCTCCAACTTCCTCATCCCAAACCAACCCTTTGCTTCTCAACACAAATATCAAAACTTTGAAAGATCATCCTCATAATTATATCATAGGATCAATTACTGATGGTGTGCGAACTCGGAGTCAGAGTGGTTTGATTAATGAGTGTCTCTATGCTGGTTTCCTATCTTCCGAAGAATTATAAACAAGCACTTGAAGATCCGAGTTGGTTGATGCCATGCAAATGGAATTGCAACAATTCAGGAAGCTTAAAGTTTGGGAACTTGTTGATCTTCCTCCTAATAAGTGCCCCATCGGCACTAAGTGGGACTTCCGAAACAAGCCAGATGATCGCGATGTTGTTATCACAAACAAGGCGAGATTGGTTGTCCAAGGATTTGCTCAAGACGAGGGGATTGACTACACTGAAGTTTTTGCTCCAGTCGCTCGCCTTGAAGCCATTAGAATCTTTCTTGCTCATGCTGCTAACAAAGACTTTAAAGTCTATTAGATGGACGTTAAATGTGCATTTCTATATGGAGATATCGATGAGGATATCTACGTATGTCAACCACCGGGTTTCGAGGATCCAGATTTTCCTTCGAAGGTGTACAAGCTTGATAAATCCTTGTATGGGTTGCATCAAGCTCCACGTATCTGGTACGAAACTCTGACACAGTATCTTCTCAGCAAAGGTTTCTCTCGTGGGACTATAGATATGACATTGTTCAAGAAGGAGGTGAATGGTGAGCTGCTGATTGTTCAAGTGTATGTTGATGATATAATATTCGGTTCGACAAATGAGGGGCTGTGTAGAGAGTTTGAAAAAGTGATGATGGATCGTTTTGAAATGACAATTACGGGGGAGATGTGTTTCTTCTTGGGGCTGCAAGTGGAACAAAAGCCTGATGGAATTCTTATCCACCAAGAGAAATATATCAAAGAAATTCTCACAAAGTTTGGCATGGATGATTCTTCTCCTGAACTAATTCCCTTCACCACTCAAACATGCCTTACTTCTGATGATAATGGGAATCCTGTGGATGCTCATCGGTACCGTTCGATGATCGGATCTCTCATGTATCTGACTGCTAGCTGACCAGATATTACATTTGCTGTGTGCTACTGTGCTCGTTTCCAGGCCAATCCAAAAGAATCACACGAGAAAGCTGTTAAACGCATTTTTCGTTACCTTAAGGGTTCCTCACGTTTGGGACTTTGGTACCCAAAAGGTGGGAACTTTGATTTACATGCTTTTTTTATAGTGATCATTCTGGTTGCAAGATAAACCGAAAATCAGTCACTGGCGGATGTCAATATCTTGGCGAATGTCTTGTTTCCTGTCAAAGCAAGAAGCAAACAACCGTCTCCCTGTCCACAGGAGAAGCCGAATACATTGCTGCTTCAAGCTGTTGTTGCCAAGTGCTCTGGATCCAGCATCAGATGATGGATTACGGCATCAACTTTCTTCATACACCACTCTTTTGTGATAATGAAGCTGCTGTTGGAATTGCCAAGAATCCTATTCATCACACACGCACCAAGCACGTCGAAACAAGAATTCACGCCATCAGAGACGCTCAGGAAAAGGGGTTCATTGATATTATTCCTATTGAAACTCGAAAGCAAAAAGCTGATCTTTTCACAAAAACTTTTGACAAACCACGTTTTTATGAACTGATCTCTATGTTGGGACTGATATCATTTTGAAAACCTTTATCTAAGAAAAATGGCTTTGTAAATATGTAAATATCTTTTTCTTTTTCTTCCTTGAGAATCCGTGAGTCACATATTTCTTCGCTCCTTCCTTTTTATTTTACTTTGTTTTATTTTCTTTCTTCTGTATATATATTAAGAAAATCTGAAAAACAAAAATTTCCTATTAGATGGCTATCATATAGAAATTTTGGGAGAGATATTAAAGATTAACTGCTTATAGTTTTTCAAATTTTGCTATTTCAGGATCCCCGTTTTTGAAATGATGTTGAAGAGACGTTGAAGGAGGTCAGAAGTATTGTGTTTGGGATATGTTAGATAGGCTCAGCCCGAAAACAAAGTAAACTGTGATTGTGCAGCCAAACATAACGTTCAAGAACTCGGCAATAAGGATTATCCCCTTGACATGATTGGATTGCACAAAGATACGGGTTCTGTCAAAAATGGGTTGAGAGCGTCAAAATCTTTGCATTGATTTCCCTAATCATCCCAAATCACCCTCACCCTAGCCCTGAATCGAGTTTCTAGTTAGCTAAACAATATAAAAAGCTGCTAGTGTAACTCTTCAGAAAAACCTCTGAGTGAATTACTTGTTAACTCCTCAAAATGTATTGAGTCAAAGTGCTTAAATCCTCTACTATACGAAAGTATTGACCTGGAGTTGGTGGATCTTCTCTGCTATACGGAAGTATTGACCTGAAGATTCGCCGAGCATGCTAAAATGATTATCTCCTCTGTTATACATCAGTATAGACCTGGAGCTCTAATCAGTTGAGTTTCCCAAATAATAAGTCGCAATGTGTTAAAAAGAATCATTGTTGACATGCTCCACTACCTAAAATGCAAAATGCAGAATGTCAAAGTGGCTCATGAATTGATCAATATTCAAGATTTGATCCAAGAAACTCAGGCAAAGTCAATCATATTGCTCAAATAAACCCTGATGACAGAACTTGTTCTTTTTACCTAGATGTCTGTGGGGACCGAGTTGTCTAAGCTTCTTCAATCAAACCAAAACATGATAAATGAAGCTGCTGATCTCTTGTTGAAAGGACTAAGGACTAAGGTTTAAATGGACAAACATATCTACAATCCCGCCAATCTATGATTCTCCGGATTCTGCTCGTCAAACGTCATGAAAAATATATATATACATATATATATATATATATATATATATATATATATATATATATATATATATATATATATATCCTTCTTTTGTTTTAAATTCTAGCTTTTCTTTCCTTTTAGTTTTCTTTTTATGTCTTTATTTTTCATTTAATGCTTTTATTTTCGGAGCGTTGAAATCATGAGGCGTTTTCATGGACTTGCAAAGGATTTAAAAATTGAGAAAAACCAAAAGTATTTTAATCTTTCTTGTTTTGAGTCCCAGCGAACCTACTAGCGAATCTACAGGTTCGCCCGGAACGTTTTCTTGTCACCGTGTCTTCTATTGACCTTTGGTCTCGGGCGAATCTGAAGTTCGCTGGTTTATGTCCCAGCGAACCTGTGACTGTATATATTTGTGTTGCCGGCAAAACCTTTTCACTAGTTCGCTGTCACTGTTACTGTTACCGAGTCGTTTTTCAAAAGGTCTTCCGTTCGATTCTCACTCACCACCGTCTCTTTCATATTAAACCGTCTTTTTTTCATCTGGTATGTAATCGTCCTCCACTTAATCAATGTTTCATCTCATCAACTGTGACTTTTATCACATTTTATCCTTTCGACCCGCTTTGATTCTGTGTTTGGGTTTAAAAAAAATTGTTATGTGCTTAATTGTTTAACAAAAATAGGCTCGTTTCATAATTATATGGCTTGTTTATTGTTCTGATTGTATGATTATGGTTTTTCGTCTGAGATTTGGCCGTTTTTCAAAATCTAGGGTTCCAGCGAACCTATGTGTTCGTCTGGCGAACCTGAACGAAAGTTCAAAACATCCGAGCGAATCTATGCCGGCATGCTGCACGCACATCAGTATAGATTCGCCCGACTGTTTCTAGCGAACCTATACATTCGCTCCACCATTATGTCAGGTTTTTCATGTCAGCGAATTTATAGGTTCTGGTGCCAAATCTCAGGTTCGCCCTTGCAGCGAATCTATTTCTTTCAGCGAATCTATACACTGTTACACAATTTCACGTTTCTGATCAACTTCCGTTTGTGTTTCAGGCTTGATGTCTACGTTATTTTTCGAAAAGAAGCACAACATGTGTGCTTTGCTGGACGAGAATCACGAGAAGGCAGTTGGATATAAAGATTGTATCAGATGGTTAAAATCTTCTCACATTCATCACGCTATTTCTCACTCACCGACCATCTACGAGCTACATATCAGAAACTTTTGGAGGACAGTCGTGATGAACGTCTCTGTACAGCCATCACGTATATGTGCAAAGGTCAATGGGTTTGATTTAGAGTTTACTGAAGCCGATGTGGCAAGGGTATTAAGGTTAGAGGACGATGTCGGAGATGAGGTTAACATGACTGCTGAGGAGGTTTATGGGGCATTTAGGACTGCGGGTTATGAGGGTCCTATGCCGGGGGAGAAAAAGATGGAATTTGTTAAATCCTATCTGATCAACGAATGGAGGTACATCGCACATGTGTTCATTATGTGCCTTGATCATAGGAAAGGTGGTACTGATTGATTGAATCTGGATTGGGCTCGTGCTATGATGTTATTTTGTCGAGGGCAGAAGGCTAATCTCGCAAAGCTAATCTACAACTACATGCTCGAGAACATTCATGCTACAAAGGGGAATAAGTGGTTGATGTATCCTCGATTCGTGCAGATGATCCTGAATGACAAACTGCCTGACCTACCTGTTATTGGTGACGCTTTGAATATCTGGTCGATGCATTCAAGGATCTTTGGTGACTGCAAATCGGCGCGATCTGACTGTGTTGGTAGGACATTGTATTTGTGGGAAAATATGTACCCTGCTGATAGATGGGTACATATACAAAGGTTGATGGAGATCCAAAGAAAAAGGGGTGGTGAGAACGTTGAGGTTGTTGAGAAGAAGCTGAGGAAGCGAAAACAGTATGCTAAAGACAAGGATTATAATTTAGATCGAGAAATTGATGAGATTCAAGCTGAAATTGATGCGCGTAGGGAGAAAAGGACCAAGAGAAAATCTGACGCACCTGCTGAAGTTGTGAAGAAAGCGAAACATGATGTCTCGGGTACATCTGCTGGGTCTGTTAGTGGGTTAAAGGCTGAATTGGAAGATCTAAAGGTGAAATATGATGATCTGGAGAAAAGAGACAAAGAAAAGGGTGATGTGATAAAGGGAATGGCCAGAATGATTAAGGATCAGCAGAGTTTATTGGTTCGGGTGTTCAAGGAGCTGAACAGTTTAAAAGAAAAGGACGGGTTGTTTCCAGCAATGTCTGAACAGGAACTGAAAAATTTAACGAATGCTGCAACACATCCGTTAAAGGATTATGGTGTGTGGACTAAGACTGAGAAGAAGGTTGCTGAGGAAGCTTTTTATGAGGATATGGGAATAGATTTAGATGAATTTACTGGGCCAGAGGTTGTTGCAGACATAAACAGTGAGGAGGATTTGGAGGATTAACCTGAAAGGTATAAAGTCGAAGAAAAAGGTGTGTCATATCAGTTTGATCATATTGAATTGGACAAATCAAAGTGGTTTAAGAAAGATGAAGAAGTTGTTCCAGAAGTTCCAATCTTTCAACATCTCGACGAGCCAAACACTTCATAGCTAGATAAGCAAGTGATCGCGTGGAAATACAACTCTCTTATTGATCATACATGATTAAACGAAGGGGTGGTGATATTTGTTATATCAAGAATAGGAATCATTTCGCCACTTTGCCTAGGTGGGATTTGCGTAGGTTAGCTGAACTACCTTTGTTGGGCAAGAAGGACAGTGGGAGAGCTTGTGCGTTTGAGGTTACGATCAGAAAGGTTGCGGAGAACAATTTTGCTGATTTTGGGTACTAGAAACCGAAAAGAATGAGGCAGAAAAAGGATAAACATTGGGTTTCGTGGAAAGGTAAGATTGTATTGAAGATTGAAGCTCCAAAGATTATGACTCGGGTCAGAGTTCCTGATACACAGCCACCGAGACTGCAAGATTTTCAGAAATGGTTTTATGATAACAACACGGGTGAGGCGGTTATTAGACTTGAAGGAGAAGATCGTCCAGAAGTACGTTTGTTTGATCCAATGGAGGTCTTCTCATTCTGTGATGAGGATTTGAAGATATTGTGTGAGAACAGTATAAAGCACGGGGCAGGAGACGATACAAGGGCTGAAGCGAACTTGTTCGTGAAAGTCGCTAATAAGGCCCGAGGTGTACGTGCTGAGCTGAAAAAGGTGAATGAAAGGTTGAGGATGACTGACGAGCAAAGAATGGATATGGATGACCTTTCCAAACAGCTTGATAAATCAATAGAGAAGAGGTTTGAGAAACCAACTATGGTTGAATCTGATGTGATCGGTGTGGAGCAGACTGAAGAAGTACAGGCGGAAACCATTGTTCTTGATGTGCCTGATACAGTTGACACCGAAGCTGAGTTTGTGGATTCGTTCTTGGTATTTAGTGAAGATGATGAGGCAGGATCTAAAGATGTGACTAATCCATTGGTCGGGATTGAATCGAGGGCAGAAGCTTTCATTGAGTATTTTTGAAGCCAACAAAATACGGAGCTAAAACAGAAGACTTCCCCAGGTGAGGTCCAACCTAGGGGGAGTATTGATAGTCATGTATAGGTCGGACTCACCGACATGTTGGTGTTATATCTTTTGTTTTATTCTTTGTATTATTCTGTCTAGCGAACCTACGGGCGAATCTATAGATTCGCCCGGAAGCATAGTATAGTCTTGTTTATTATTCAGTTTTGGCGACCGGGCGAACCTATATTGTGCCCGGCGAAGCTGTTTGGTTCGCTTGATAGATTCGCTGTTAGCGAATCTATCAGCGAATCTATGGCTGAACTATATATTGTAATGTTTTCTCATTGCAATACAACTTTTGCACATTTTATCAAACCCTGATTGTGTATGTGTGACGGCTGGAGGTGCTAGGAGCATATTTTCATTATCATTGTAGCTTGATTACCTCTGTTATTGTTGATTTGATCTTGTTATTGTGTATTGGGTTGCATTGGACTATTGTTTGGTTGAATCAAGTGTGTTTTACTGACTTACAAATCATTATAGCACTGAAATCTCTATCTAGATGGACCAACACATCTCATAAATCTGCCGCCCTAGAGAAAATGATACTACAGCTGCTCGATTATAATGGCTCGGATTGTACTTGAGCGTGGAGTGAAACTCAACTGTAAGCTTGGTGTATTGCTGATCCATACACTGTATTGCACTCAACCAGCGAGGCCCAAAATAGTCCGAAATCTGCTGTTGTGCACCCAACTGGTTCATGAGCCCCCAATCTATTGTCCTGTGTCGCAGGAGCTCTATTTCAGTGAACTTTTCACACTTTTCCAACTCTTTTGTGCCCATTTGAAACCTTAAGAAAGTGTGACGGGAAAGGACTTTGTCTTCCTCCGGGATGGGTATATCATCGGGCTGAGGAATAATTGGCGGAGCAGAATATCGGATGGTTCTTGTGAAGACATGAACCGGCCGATTTCCATCATCCGATTGGCGCGCCCTTCGTTTGCCCGCTCTTGACGATCCTTCGCCTCTATGCATGTCTGCAAAAACAAATCAAGAGAACAATAGTAAATAATGGGTGCAATATCCAGGTTCAAACGATTGTATAGCATTTCGTTCGCAATCGTTTGAACCATCCAAAGAAGATAGACGAAGGACTATATGTGAAGACATTAAATAACGACTAAATCAAGTTCCTCATGCTTGAATGGAGATTGAGTACAAGCACGAGAAACCGGATTTAGTAACAAACCCCTAGGACCTAGACGCATCAAACAAAACTTAAAGACTCAATTTTTAACATGAACTACCTAATAAAAACCGGATAAAATCGTTTGGTCTTTTTGAACAAATTCAACCTTCTTGCAAGTCATACCTAAGCACAATATATCCTACATAATGTAGACTTGATTAAAAACTAAGCTCGGACATTAGCATGTTACTTGATACCCAAACTTGGTTGTTTGACTTATGACTATGTTATCAAAACTTGAAAGTGACTATGATGAGACAAAGAAATATTCCAAGTCAAAATACCAAGTTGCTCAACAAACGACAAACTACCTCTATCAAAACTCGAAAGTGACACCAATTATTGTTTGTAACCATGCTAAACACTTGTCACCAACAATGCATTCTCTTAATCAGTCTTAAACAGAGACTAATTCAACCAACCTACTTGCAACTTCCTAACCCCCAATTCCAATCAACATCAAAATTTGAACCCATACAAACAATCCGGATTTCAATTATGTAATACATATGAAGACACACACTTGCAAACATTAAACTAACACACCAAACAGAGAAACGGAAGAGAAATCATACCTGGTTGGAGGAGTAATCTAAGGATGGAAGAGTAAAAATCAAACCCAAAACCCCCACTTGATGTGATAGTGTGAACAATGGAGATGGTTGATGGATAAATTGGTGGCTGGGGAGAGGTGAGGGTCGATTCTTGCGGTGGTCGGAGGTCAGGGGTGGGGGCTGGGTGAAAGTGATTTGTGGTGATTAGGGTTTATGTGTGCCCCCTTTTGTTCGATCGTTTTTTTTTTCTGTCAAATCTGTGCTATGCGATACGCGCATGAGAGTGGATCCTCTGCACGTATCGCCTAGTATAAGCTTTGACCCGTCCTTTGACCATCTTCTACGCGAACCGCGCATCATGATGTTCACTCTGACCATAAAATTTATCATTTGTTACTTGGAAAAATATTTCAAGACTTAACATTGTAAACACGTTTTTTTTTCTAAGATTTTTATGATTTAAATTATAACCCGCACAAACCTGGATCTTCATCCCTGCTCGATTCCTCCTCAATTCCGGGTTGAGTCCCAGAAATACAAGCACATACCGACGCATAATACCCGAAAAACACAAAATAAGACTAACGGAAAAGAACGGAAGACTTAAACACACAACTAACGAAACAAAATTAAAAAAAATAAAAATTAACTAAACACACGTGTACAAAATTTACGCTCGGTTGTTAACCCGAGATCCACACTCACAATTTAAGCATGATCGACATCAAGAAGAGTCACTTCCTCCTCGATGGTTGTGTCAACCGGTCCACCTATATAATGCTTGAGCCTATGACCGTTGACTTTCCACGAACTACCCACATCATCCGAGATCTTGACCGTGTCATAAGGGAAAACCTCTTTAACTATGAACGAACCTTTCCACCTAGATTTGAGCTTACCCGGGAATAATTTCAAGCGCGAATTATAAAGTAAGACTTTATCCCCGGTGTGAAACTCCTTCACTCCTCTCAACCTACTATCATGCAATGCCTTAGTTCGCTCCTTATAACTCCATGACCTAGCGTATGCATCGTCCCTCAACTCTTCTAACTCGTGTAGTTGGAGAAACCGGTTTTTCCCGATTTAGACAAGTCAAGATTGATCGCCTTAAGCGCCCAAAAAGCTCTATGTTCTAACTCCAACGGTAGATGATATGCTTTTCCATAGACAATTTTAAACGGTGTGGTTCCTATGGGTGTTTTAAAAGCGGTCCTGAAAGCCCATAGCGCGTCATCTAACTTATCAGACCAATCCTTTCGATTGGCTCCGACAGTCTTCTCCAAGATACGTTTTATACCCCTGTTAGCATTTTCGACATGACCACTGGTTTGCGGATGATAAGCAGTGGATAACCTATGGTTCACTCCATACCTAGCTAACACTCTCTCCATTTGGGCATTGCAGAAATGCGTGCCCCGATCACTAATTAGAGCCTTCGGGGTTCCGAACCTACTGAACAACCTCCTCAGAAAGGCTACCACGACCCTTGCATCATTAGTAGTCAAGGCTTGAGCCTCAACCCACCTTGAAACATAGTCAATGGCAACAAGAATATATCTATGACCTTGCGATGAAGGGAACGGTCCCATGAAATCTACACCCCACACATCGAACCACTTGGATCGGGTTTTGGGGCATCTCATTTTTGGATGAGATGTTACCCGTCCGTTGACACGCATCAAAGGATCTTACCAAGTCGTGAGCATCCTTAAACACTGTTGGCCAATAAAACCCGGCATCAAGCACCTTCTTTGCGGTGTATGATGGACCGTGGTGGCCTCCCGTCAAACCCTCGTGACAGTGTTTAAGAATCTCACTACCCTCCTCAGCACTAACGCACCTCCTAAACACTCGGTCAGCTCCTAAACGAAACAAATACTGGGAATCCCAGATGTAATGATTAGCATTTGCAAAAAATTTCTTCCTCTATTGGGACGACATACCCGTCACTACCTTTCCTTCGGACAGATAGTTTGCCAGATCAGAGAACCATTGCAAACCTTGATCTTCCGCTTTCACATACATCAGAGATTCATGAGGGAACGTGTCTCCGATGTTCTCCTCAAAGATCTCATCCCTCGACGGATCGTCCAAATGCGACAAATGATCTGCTGCCATGTTTTCAGCCCCCTTTTTAACCTTGATCTCTATGTCGAATTCAGAAAGGAGGAGGATCCACCGAATCAATCAAGGCTTGGCATCTTTCTTCGCAAACAAATATCTCACAGCCTGATGATCGGTATAGACAACAGTCTTGGACAGAACCAAGTAAGACCTAAACTTATCGAACGCGAAGATGACTGCTAGAAGTTCCTTCTCGGTAGTCGTGTAATTCTCTTGAGCTTCATTGAGTGTCTTACTTGAGTAATAGATCGGATGGAAGTGCTTATTCTTCCTCTGTCCAAGCACAACCCCGACTGCGAAGTCACTAGCATCGCACATGAGTTCAAATGGAAGACTCCAGTCGGGTGCGATCAGAATGGGAGCGCTAGTCAACTGCTTCTTCAAAAACTCAAACGCCTTAAGACATTCCGCATCGAAGACATACGGGATGTCCTTCTCAAGAAGGAGGGTCATGGGTCTAGTGATTTTGGAAAAATCCCTAATGAACCTACGATAGAAACCCGCATGACCCAGAAAACTACGAACGGATTTCACGTTTGTGGGTGGAGGAAGCTTACTGATGGTTTCTATCTTAGCGCAATCTACCTCTATACCCTCACGTGAAATCTTATGCCCTAGAACGATCCCCTCGGTTACCATAAAATGGCATTTCTCCCAGTTCAACATGAGGTTCGTTTCTATGCACCGCTTCAGCATACACTCAAGATTAGACAAACAATGATCGAATGAACTCCCAAACACTGAAAAATCATCCATAAATACTTCCATGGAGTTCTGCATCATATCCTGGAAAATAGCCACCATGCATCTCTGAAAAGTGGCTTGAGCGTTACATAACCCAAATGGCATACGGCGATATGCGAAAGTCCCGAAAGGGCATGTAAACGTGGTTTTCTCCTGATCTTTCGGTGCAATGGGGATCTGGAAATAACCTGAGAATCCATCAAGGAAACAGTAGAACTGCTGCCCTGCTAGACGCTCCAACATCTGATCAATGAAAGGAAGGGAAAAATGATCTTTCCTTGTGGCATCATTGAGCCTTCTATAATCTATGCAGACTCGCCAACCTGTGACAGTTCTAGTCGGAATCAGCTCATTCTTATCACTAACGATTACTGTCATCCCTCCTTTCTTCGGGACAACCTGAACAGGACTCACCCAGGTGGAATCAGATATGGGATAGATCATGCCGGCGTGGAGGAGCTTGAGAACCTCCTTCTTAACCACCTCAGACATGTTTGGGTTGAGTCTCCTCTGGGGTTGAACTACAGGCTTATACTCATCCTCCATGAGTATTTTATGCGTGCAAAAAGAAGGGCTGATGCCCTTGATATCAGTGAGTTTCCACACAATAGCCTGTCTGTGTGCCTGTAGCCCAACAATCAAACGCAACTTTTCTTCCTCCACCAATTAACTAGAGATAATGACGGGCAAACCTACCTCCCCATCTTAGAATGCGTACTCTAAGTGTGAAGGGAGGTCCTTAATTTCTAAAGATGGCGAGGCTTATACCGAAGGTTTACCACCCCCTCGGTATCATCCTTCACCTAGAATGCCTGGGAAAATTCAGGAGGCTTACTAGCCGGGCTGTTCATAAGTTGTTCGAGTTGAACATCCATCTCAACTTCCCGGTTCTCCTCATCCAGGTCTTCCATGGGCAGCATATCTGCACCACTGATGTAGTCAAGACAGCGGTCCACTTGAGAAATGAACGCATCGAGAAAATAGACCGAATCGTCTTGACCACTGGAATTGTTCATCGCTTTCAAGACATCGAAGGTGGCTGTCTCATCCCCTACACGAAGTGTGATCTTACCGTTGTAGACATCGATCAGTGCCTTTGCGGTGCGCAAGAAGGGTCATCCCAAGATCAGTGGGACTTTGTCGTCCACCTCCATGACAAGAATAACGAAATCCACGGGGAAAACAAATTTATCGACCTTAACCAACAAGTTCTCCACTATCCCCCGTGGATATTTGACCGATCAGTCCGCTAACGAAATGCTCATGCGCGTGGGAGTCGGATCTCCTAGGCCTAACCGTTTATAGATAGAATACGGCATAAGATTTATGCTAGCACCTAGATCTGGTTCACAGTCGAACTACCAAACAAACACGGAATCGTGAAGACTCCTGGATCTGCTAACTTCTCCAGTAGTTTGTTTTGGACCACTGCAGAGCATCTTTCACTGAGAGTGACCGTCGAGAGCTCCTCCAGCTTCTTTTTATTAGATAGGAGATCTTTCAGGAACATCGCATACTTGGGCATATGCTAGAGTACCTCGACGAATGGAAGATTTATTTTCAATTGCTTGAGCAGTTCAAGGAAATGTCCATAATGCCTCAAGTATTTTTGTCGCAATAACCGAGCGGGATATGGACATCGACTGTAATCATCATCATCATCATCTACAGTACCCTTCTTCTTCCCCTCACTCTTCTTACCCACTGTTTCCCTAGGTGGAGGTTCGCTAGCTAAGGATGTAACTATGGGCTCTACACTAGGTCTCCCTCCACCGGGAGTTTCCATCTCTAACTCTTCATCTACCTCCTCCTCTTTCTCCTCTATCTCAACTATCTCTATGTTCTTATCTCCTCCCTTACCACTACGAGTAGTTACCGCTTTCACGGAAGCATTCAGATTTGTTTGAGTAGATCCTGAAAATGAACCTAACTGCCTAGACTGTTGACTTAACTGTTTGGACATCTCACCCATGGAGCGCTGAAGATCTAAGAATGCGGATTGCTGATTTCTCAGCAGGATATCGTGCTCTTTCAGCCTCCGTTGGGTATCCTGATCTCTATTGACTATCTGTGATATCAATTGGGTCTGAGTAGTTAAGAGATCCTTAATATCCTTCATTTCACTACCACTCGAGTTACTATTCCCACTACCCGATCCCGAGCCTACGTCACCACTAGCCTGGGGTTGTCTCTGCTGAAACCCGGGAGGATTTCCGCCAGACCTCCAACTAAAGTTGGGATGATTCCTCCATCCCGGATTATAAGAACCACTAAAAGCACCACCAGATCCCCTACCCTGACCTCCTATGAAGTCTACCTGTTCCTGACTCATGGTTGGGCAATCTATGGTGTCATGTCCTCGCCTACACACCTCACACTTATTCAAACTCATCTTAAGGTCTTTAATGTCATTACGCATAGCTTCCATCATGACTGCTAGATCCGACCCTGGATTTACCTGATAAACTCCCCTAGTAGTGGAACTAGATGCTCTAGTAGCAGAAGTAGACGACTTCGGATGGGGACTTTCCTGCTTAGATAGCGTAAAATTCTCGAACATTTCTTCACATTGAGGCACACTCTTCTTCTCCATAATGTGTCCTCCAGCAGCAGTGTTAAACATTACTTGAGTTTCGTGGGTGAGACCGTTATATAATTTCTCAACAAGTGCCCACTCGGTCAACCTATGCTGGGGACATCTACTCCACAGAGTGTTGAAACGCTCCCATGCCATGTGGTAAGGCTCTTCAGGACCCATGCGGAAGGAATGAATTTGCTCCCTCAGGCGAGCAGCTCTAGACGGTGGATAGTACTTCTTAAGAAACTTGGCCTGCAGATCAGCCCAAGTGGTGATGGAGTCCTGAGGGAGTGTGTCTAGGCAACTAGCAGCGCGACCAAACAACGAGAAGGGAAAAAGGCGCAAATACACCGCATCCCCATTGACGTTGGTGATGTTTAACGTGTCGCAGACTCGCACGAATCAGGAAAGATGGCCAGGCGCATCCTCTTCCTCAAGCCCATGGGATTGGGTGGCGCTAGTGATGGTGGACATAACGTAGGAAGGGATTTGCCAATTGTTGTTGTTGGCTACTTCGAGGCGAGTGATGGACGATCGAGCCCCCGTGACTCCATCGCTGGCGCGCTCATGGACAGTGCGGTTATTCATATCAGAAAACAAGGGAGGAACGTGTACCTTTTTCTCTTCAATAATAGCTGCCAAACGTGCACGAAGTAGTCTATACCGCTCGTGCAAATCTCTCTCCGGCTCCGCAGATTCAGAAAATGGTGGCGATCCTTTCGAACGGGTATGTGGCATACACTAGAGAAAGAAAATGAAAGTAGATGAGGAAATAGACGGAAAATCCAAGATATGACAAATTAACTAGGAAAACAAACGAATAACGAGACTAAACTAAACTATTTTCCTAATCAAGCTAATTTCACTATTGCCAAGTGTCCCCGGCAACGGCGCCAAATACTTGATGTACTAAAACGGGCCTATAAAAATAAAACCAAAAATACCTAACCTAAGACTCAACATAGACACTCGAGTTAAACTCTAGACAACTTTCACTAGACCACGAGACAGGATAGTGTACCTATCGAATGTAGACAAGCGTTGAGAAGTCCGGATATCAAACCTTAGAGACACTATAAATAAGAAATATGACTTAACTAGGACAAAATGAAGTTGTTAAACGAAGGGGGGGGGGTTTCTAATGAACGAACCTAAGAGACTTTAAAATAAAAAATACTTAAGCTACCGAACAACTCAAAACCGACAAGAATAGAAACTTTGATAAAAATCAAGGAAGGAGTACCACTTAGATGAATCCTGAATGCGAATTAAGAACTTGACCCGACTACCTCGAATGGAAATGAAACCGAATTCCTAAACATACGAATCCTAGCAACTAAATGGATCTCGGATCATTCTCCAAGTGTGACCAATTAATCCCTAAGGAACACTTTTCTATTATCGGTTGATCGAATTACCTCTCGGTCTCTCCGATTATATTAGCACACCCGAAAATCTATTAATCTTTCGATCTAAAAGACTCATCATATTATCATGCAAAGGGGCATCACAAGTAACAATTAATTGAACTCAATCAACACAATAATTAACTAATTAGGTAACCTCCTTTCGGACCGTTAAAATCCTAGCTATTTAACTATTACGATTAACCGATTAGCTAATATCTTTCAATCAAAAGCCAAGTAGATCATTAAAGCTCTAAACCTAATCTTTACCGGTTCTAATGGTCACTACTTCTAGCAACACATTACACAAGTTGTTTAATTACAATGAACAACTAGGCTACCTAAATTATATGATCGAAACAACCATCCAATTCAAGTAGAAACTTGGTAAAAATATCAAAGATTATAACTTTAACAATCAAACACACCCAACAACTATTAATCATGCATTGAACTAACATATAATCCATGAACCTTTCGAAACAATCGAGTCAAGCATAATTCAACAAACATTCATCATCTAAATGGCACTAAGATGTTTAGCTACTCATAATTGCATAAATTAACATAAAAAACAAAGGTTTCAAAGTTAACATCATAAACAAGTAGCGAAAACGTAAAGAAGTAAATACTAGAAACCCGTTTTTATGATCCCGAACGATTCCACGACCCGATTCTTGATCTTTAACTTCTTATCCTTGCTCTTCCTTCAAAATTCGTCTTCTTTTGCTCCTTGAACGACCAGAGTTGAATGAAACTTTCTTAGGGTTTTTTGTTTGTTTAAATAACAATTTTAATAAAAAAAAACCCGTAGACATCCTCTAGGCGATACGCGCATCAGGACACATATCCTGCGCTTATCGTGTAACAGTTAAAAAAAACCCACTACTCATTTAATCATTCTATGAGATACGCGCATCAGGACACATCTCCTACGCGTATCGCCTAACACTGGTTCAACCAGAAAGTCTTGAACTTTTCATGGTGTAACCTCCAATTCCTTCCAATTCTTCTTCCTTCAAGCTTCCGCTTAACTTGCATCCTATTTCCACGCCGGCTTTGCTTCCAATTACGTCCAAATCACTGCAAAAACATTACAAGAACTAAAATTCGACTAAAAGATTAAAATTTAACTAAAAACCAAATAAAATGACTTGAAACTACATAAATAAACCACAAAACACTAAGAAAAAGGTGATGTGTTTTGCAACACATCATAAAATGTATCTTGGAGAAAACTGTTGGAGCCAATCGGAAGGATTGGTCCGACAAGTTAGATGATGCGCTATGGGCTTTTAGGACTTCCTTCAAAACGCCCATGGGAACTACACCGTTCAAGATTGTCTATGGAAATACATGTCATCTACCGGTTGAGTTAGAACATAGAGCTTTTTAGGCGTTTAAGGCGGTCAATCTTGACTTGTCTAAGGCGGGTAAAAACTGGTTTCTCTAACTATATGAGTTAGAGGAATTGAGGGATGATGCGTATGCTAGGTCGTGGAATTATAAAGAGCGAACTAAGGCATTGCATGATAGTAGGTTGAGAGGAGTGAAGGAGTTTCACACCGGGGATAAAGTCCTACTTTAAAATTCACGCTTGAGATTATTACTGGGTAAGCTCAAATCTAGGTCCAGAGGTCCGTTCATCATTAAAGAAGTTTTCCTTTATGGCATGGTTGATATTTCGGATGATGTTGGTAGTTCGTGGAAAGTCAACGGTCATAGGCTCAAGCATTATATAGGTGGACCGGTTGACACGACCATCGAGGAGGAAGTGAGTCTCCTTGAAGTGGATCATGCTTGAATTGTGATTGGGGATCTCGGGTTAACAACCGAGTGTAAAGTTTGTACACATGTTTGTAGTTAATTTTTGTTTTGTTTCGTTATTTGTGTGCTTAAGTCTTACGTTCATTTTAGTCATTTTTTATTTCTTTTTCCTGTGTTTTTTTTTGGGTATTATGCGTTGGTATGTGCGTGTGTTTCAGGGATTCACACCCAAGTTGAGGAGGAATTGAGCAGGAACGAAGATCCAGGTTTGTGTGGTTTATGAATTTGAATTAGGAAAAAACTTACAAGAAAAATGTTTAAAGAATGTTAAGTCTTCAAATTTTTTTTTCTAAGTACAAAATTAAAAGTTTTCTGGACGCATGGCCCTTAGGCGATACGCGCAGCGTGCATATCTAAGTGTGCGCATCTTGTAGGATGCATGCAACAGGCGGGTCAAAGTTTAAACTAGGCGATACGCGCAGAGGACCTAGTGTCTTGCGTGTATCGCGTAGCAATCTTTTTATCAGAAAAAAACATAAGCCGCACAGGGGGTTGCATTTGTGCCCTAATCACCACACTTCACTTTCAACCAGTCCCCACCTTCCCTCCAACCACCATTTCGAACCTTAATCGCCACCAATTCGACCCTCAACCACCACAATTGTTCACGTCATCACACCAAGTGGTGATTTTGGGTTTGATTTCAACCTGTTCATCCTTAGATTACTCTCCAACATAGGTATGATTTCTCTTTTGTTTTCTTTTTTGATATGTTAGTTTAATTTCTGCAGTTATGTGTTTTAATCTGTGCTACATGAGTTGAAATCCGGTGATTGCTTATTTGGCTTCATGATGAAATTGATGGAATTGGGGGTTAGGAAGTTGCAATTAGTTTGTTAAATCTTTCTCTGTTCTAGCCAGACTAAACGGATAAATTGTTGGTGATATCCTTAAATTACTCTCCAACATAGGTATGATTTCTCTTTTGTTTTCCTTTTTGATATGTTAGTTTGATTTCTGCAGTTATGTGTTTTAATCTGTGCTACATGAGTTGAAATCCGGTGATTGCTTGTTTGGCTTCATGATGAAATTGATGGAATTGGGGGTTAGGAAGTTGAAATTAGTTTGTTAAATCTTTCTCTATTCTAGCCAGACTAAGCGGATAAATTGTTGGTGATAAGTTTTTAGCATGATTACAAACATCAATTTATATCACGCTCAAGTTTTTGATAGATGTATTTTGTCATTTGTTGAGCAACTTGGTTTTTGACTTGAAAATTGTTTTTTTTTCATCATGCTAAGATAGTCATAAGTCAAACAACCAAGTGTGGGTATGGATAACATGATAATGTTCGGGCTTAGTTTTATTCCAAGTCTACATGATGTTGGGAAGTATTGTGCTTGAGTGTGACTTGCAAGAAGGTTGAATTAGTTCAAAAAGGCCAAATGGTTTTATCCGGTTTTCATTATGTAGTCCATGTTAAAAATTGAGTCTTTGTGTTTTGTTTGGTGAGTCTAGGTCCTAGGGGGTTTTACTAAATCCGGTTACTCTTGCTTGTACTCAATCTCCATTCAAGCATGAGAAACTTGATTTAGTCTTTATTTAATTATTCCTTTACGTATAGTCCTTCTTCTATTCTCTTTGGATGGTTCAAACGATTGTGAAAGAAATGCTATACAATCGTTTGAATCTGGATATCGCACTCTTCATTTACTTTTGTGCTCTTAGTTTGATTTTACAGATATGCATAGAGGCGAGGGATCGTCAAGAGCGGGAAAACGGTGGCTGCGCCAGTCGGATGATGAGAACCGGGCGATTCATGTTATCACGAGAAACATCCGATATTCTGCAATGCTGGTTATTCCTCGGCCCAATGATGTACCCATCCCAGAGGAAGACATGGTCCTTACCCGCCACACTTTCTTAATGTTTCAAATGGGCATAAAAGAGTTGGAAAAATGTGAAAAGTTCGCTGAAATTGAGCTCCTGCGACACATGACAATAGATTGGGAGCTCATGAATCAACTGGGTGCACAGCAACAAATTTCTGATTATTTTGGGCCTTAATGGTTGAATGCAATACAGTGCATGGATCAGCAATATGCCGAGCTTATAGTTGAATTTCACTCCACACTCAAGTACAATCCGAGCCACTACAATCAAGCAGCAGCAATGTCATTTTCTCTAGGGCGCCAGATATATGAAATGGGCGTGGGTCAGTTTGGGGTCGCAGTCGGGTTATACACTGACTATGAAATTTGGCAACCTGAATTTGATATGGCTTTGAAAGGAGAGGATATGAAGAATGTAGAGAGGAGTGTGTCACAAGCAGAGTTGGGAGAGTATAGGAGACAAATCTCGGGCGCAGGGTATTCGTCAAACATGGTTGCTTCAGCGATTCGGGATCCATTTCTGAAGTATGTACACAGGTGTTAGCGGGGACAATCGTTGGTAAGAAGGGAAAGGACAAGGTGAATAATTTGGATTTATTTGCCATGTACTGTTTAGCACACAGAAGAGAGGTGAACTTGGTATGTTTTTTTTTAACTCGTTTTTTAGGGGGCAAAAAGGGGGCCCAACGGCCAGATTGGACTTGTGACCGTTTGTTAAACGGATAGCTACTCATCTGGGTGTTTTTAATCGTTATCCGGAGAATCATTTGACACAAGGGCCTGGTACAGGAGTGTTTGGACTGCATGAGCTTAGATCTTCCGGCATTATCGAGTGGGATGACCCGGTTAGGTGGGCAGCACCTAGGCAGGATGCATAGGTGCCACCACCAGTTGGGACTGAAGCGGCATATGAACTACAAAGGGGTGCACCACCGCATCGACAGCGCCCAATACATCGTGCACGACATGAAATCCCGCAATAACAACATCAGTTGCGGGAGTTTCCACCAGAACCCTTTGGAATGGAAAGTTTGAGGGATGCAATCTTCGGACGATTACATCAGCAGGATGAGTTATATCACACTGAGAATGCTCGTTTGTATGAAAGGATGGATCGGCAAGATTGGGCAATTCAATATGTCATGGAGCAGCAGCACATCCCGGTGCCAGATTGGTTCACATATCCCTAACATGGGTATTCACCATACCATGGTCCTTATGGAGGACTGGGGTGCTGGTGATGATGATCCAGATGAATAGAAGGATGAACAGGAGCAGCTTGCGCACCAAATTTTCACTACATATACCAGGTGTGATTGTTCCAACTTATACTTCATTTCTTGTCTTTATGTTTGTTTTTATTACTTCATGAGTTAGTCTAGTTGTTTTAGTTTTTTTGTTGTTTCCTTTGTCGAGTGATCTTCCTAGTCACATTAGGGACAATGTACGTTTCAAGTGTGGGTATGGGAGGTATTGAAAAAAAAGGGGAAAAAAAGAGCTCAAATGAGCCAAATAAAGATAAAGCAAGTGATCCAAGACCGCATGTGCTCTATCTCTGAGATAGCGACTTGGAGCCGACACCCCTGGATGACGTGATCTTGTTTTAGAAAAAAAACAGTATATGCTTGTAAACTTCATCCATCAAATATCCAACCCAATATGTGTAAACTTCATCCATCAAATATCCAACCCAATATGACACTCGTACTCAACTAGGTTAAGTTCCTTGGATTATTGTGGGTTGGAAGAATCAAAATGATTTGAACCATGCCTCGTCAAGCAACGAATTAAATCAGGCTAAATTGAATCTTCCTTAGTGTGAGGCCCTGAAATGGATTGAATCATTTAAGATATAGAGCATGTTCTCAAGGAACCGGATTGGCTAGTGTTAGGATTGGTTTGACAAAGCATTATTGACTTGTTACTTGGTTGTTGTTTATTTGTGTTTTCGGAAATGAATGAAAGCTAATTCTTCTAGTTGTGATTCCATTTTGCATGCTTTTTCGAATACGAAAAAAGAGTAACTGTGGGTATTTTGTTGTGTTGCAAAACACATCATCTTTTTCTAGCATTTTGTAGTTAGTTTAGGTAATTTTCAAGTCGTGCTTATTAAGTGTTTAGTTAATTTTTAATTTTAAAGTCGAATCTTAGTTCTCGTGATGTTTTGTAGTGATTTGGATGCAGTCGAAGGCGGAGCCGGCTCGGATATGGATTACAAGCTAAGTTGAAGCCTTGGAGGACGGAGAGTTGGATGAAATTGGAGATTGCACCAAGAAAAGATCAAAACTTTCTGGTTGGATAGGTGTTAGGCAATATGCGCAGCATGTGTGTTGCTGTGCGCGTATCGCTTAGAGAGGATTGTCGCGAACTGGGCTTTTTTATGCATTACGCGATACGCGCAGGACATAGTGTCCTCGTGCGCGTATCGCCTAGGGTGTTAATACAGGTTTTTTTATGAAACTTGTTATTTAACCCTAAAAAAACTCTAATGAAAGACATTCAACTTCAGCTGTTTGAGGAGCAAGAAAGAGATGATTTTGGAGAGAAAGCAAGGACGAGAAGCTAGAGATCAAGATTCGGGTTGTGGAAGCGTTCGTGATCATACAACCGGGTATTTTATTCTTTACTCCTTTACGTTTGTTACTTTGTTTAAGATGCTAACCTTGAAACCATTGTTTTTATTGTTGATTTCTGCAACTATGAGTAGCTAAATACTTTAGTATCATTTAGATATTGAACGATTGTTGAATTATGATTGACTCGGTTATTTTGAATGGTTTATGAATTACGTATTAGTTCAATGCATGCTTGATAACTATTGAATGTGTTTGATTATTAAAGTTGTGATCTTTAATATCTTTACTAGGTTTCTACTTGAATTAGATGGTTGTTTTGATCATACGATTTTGGTAGCAAAGTTGTTAATCTTAATTAAACGATTTGCGTAATGTGTTGCTAGACGTGGTGGCCATTAGAACTGGTAAAGATTAAGTTTAGGACTATCATGATCTACTTAGCTTTTGATTGAAAGATATTAGCTAATTAGTTAATCTCATTAGTTAATTAATTAGGATTTTAACGGTCCGAAAGGAAGTTACCTAAATAGTTGACTATTGTGTTAATTGAGTTCAATTGGTTATTGAGTGTGATGCCCCTTTGCATGATAATGTGATGAGTCTTTTTAGATCGAGAAATTAATAGACTTTCGGGTGTGCTAATATAATCGGAGAGACCGAGAGGTAATTCGATCAACCGATAATAGAATAGCGTTTCCTAAGAATTATCCGGTCACACTTGGAGAATGATCCGCGATCCGCTTAGCTTTTAGGATTCGTATCTTTAGGAATTCGGTTTCATTTCCGTTCGAGGTAATCGGGTCAAGTTCATAGTTCGCTTTCGGGATTTATCTAAGTGGTATTTCTTTCTCCCCTCGATTTTCATCAAAGTTTCTATTTTCCTCGGTTGTTGAGTCGTAAGTTAATCTAGAGTTTTTATCTAAAGTTTCTTAGGATATTTTTAGGTAGAAACCCCCCCCCCCTTAATTAAACAACTATATTTCGTCCTAGTTGAGTCATTTTCGTATTCACAATGTCTCTAGGGTTCGATATCTGGACTTTTCAACGCTTGTCTACATTCGATAGGTACACTTACCTGTCTCGTGGTCTAGTAGAAGTTGTTTAGAGTTTAACTCGAGTGTCTAAGTCGAGTCTTAGGTCAATTATTTTTATTTTATTTTTATAGGCCCGTTTTAGTACATCAAACATCATAAGCTAATATACTTGCTTCAATCGTTCAAGTCAAATCATAAGGCAGTCTAGATGTTAACAACTATTTCTTAATAAAACGTTTTGATGCCTAGAGTATTTACACATTACTTATCTTTTAGCATCAAAATAAGCATATTTAAAGACATAAGTAAAAAAGCTGCATGCAAACTTGTTAAAATACACATACAAACTTGTTAAAATACACATACAAACTTGTTAAAGTATCCATCATCCTAATCACATAACAATTATTTTGATAATAACTCTGACTTTCAAGAAACAATTATCGGATATACCACATCCAAACACCTGCTAAACGATATTAGTTAACAATTTCAATAACAAAAACAATATAAACACCTACCAAATATCAAAACCTAGAATAATCTATTTCAACAAAAGTTAATATCAACATCTTAAAATCATATACAAACACTTTAAAACAACATCAAACGATCTGATTCATATTATAAGATTTCCAAAAGAACAGTTTGATGTGTGTGTTGCATAATTTCCAAGAGATTAAAAGTACCTGCAAATCTAACACAAGACGTTTTAGCAACGCAAGTATTTAAATCAAATATACCCAACATTACGCAAGCCAAGCGGAAAATCATGGTAGAACTTTAGCACTGCCAACATATGTAACATCCAGTTTTAAGGATGTAAATAATATAATTTGTAATATATGTTTCAAATATTGTTAAAGAGTAAGTAATCGGTTAAATTAAATTTAAAGATGGTTAAACGATTGTTGAAATTTTGATCATATTATTATTGTATTAGTTTCATATTATAGTAACAATATATATGTACATAATAGGCAGCAAATATATATATGTGTTAGTTTTAAATTAGTGAAGACTTGGATGTAGGCAACACTAGGTGAATGCCACGTATTACCTAAGTTGAAAATATGGTGCCACATTAGTTAGTCTCTAGAAAAAGCAATTATGAATGTTGAAAATAAAGATATAGATACTTCAAATATAATGTAAATAATTCATATGACGGCTAAATTATGTGATGTGCGAAAAAGAGAAAAGTAAATCAAATAGTTAAATAATATGAAAGATAGGATAAATAAAGACGGTTCATGCAAGGCGATCAATAGGTGCCTATATATATATATATACATACATATTATTCAAAGTACACATAATATAGAACAACTACACTAAAACATACGAGTAGGTGTGAGTAGATTTAAGCAAAGAATTACAAGAATTTAAGTGAATTTTGAAGATGACTTGGGCACAACTACAACTTATTATTTTTACATTCGAGTCACTATCACAAGTAAGTACACTGACTCGTTTGTAAATAAATCATTTTAACTACATGTTATACGTGGTACGTTGTTGATTATAAATATAAGATCGTAAGTACACTAACCCGAAACTAAATCATTTTACATGTTTATTAACATGTTATATGTGTTTATTTTGTATTATTTTGTGGAGAAGAGACATGTTTGATTTCCTGTTATGGGATGTTTTATGGTATTACGGGTTTAATCATATGATTTGATATATATATATATATATAAAAAAGATGAGCAAATATATGTAAGGATTTCGGGTGTTGAAATCCGAAGGGATTCGGTTGTTGAACTCCACATATATAAAAAGAGGAGAAAATATATGGAAGGATTTCGGGTGTTGAAATCCCAAGGGGTTCGGTTGTTGAACTCCACATATATAAAAAGAGGAGAAAATATATATGGAATGATTTCGGGGGTTGACATCCCAAGGGGTTTGGTTGTTGAACTCCACATATATAAAAAGAGGAGTAAGTATATGAAAGGATTTCGGGTGTTGAAATCCCATGGGGTTTGGGTGTTGAACTCCACATATATAAAAAGGGGAAATTAATAATCCTCAAGGGTTTAAATTAACCCACAAGGAAATTTGTGTTAATTCCAGTGAAGTAATGAGGATTAAATAAATGATTTTGGGGTGTTAAATCCAACAAAAGAATATGTACAAAAAAGGGTGTACTTACTTAGCGAAAGCTGATAAAAATATTTTTAAATGTTTTCAGGAAAAATGCCTCTAGATGATTAAAGCTTCATGGATGCAGCTGGACGAATGAAGAACCCTACTCTTATGTTTAATACTTTGTAAAATAAAGGCATTGTAAAACAATCTAGTTTTTGGTGTAATAAATATATAATGAAATGACATGTCACTACGAGTGGTAAGTTTTGGATGTAAACTGGGACCTACTCTGACAATAAAGTTTTGTAAGTATAAAAAAACAGGTTGTTTCAACATATGTACATCAACTAACAACAAATCTAAGTCTCTGATAAAACATAACACTTTTGACAAATAAAACCAATGTTGTTTTAAATCATATTATTACACAAATACTATATGTTTTATAATTTATATCTACTACAATACCTTTAAATCATATAAACTAAACATCTTGTTTCATATCATTTTAATATGAACACTTATGTTTAGAAAAGTGTTACTAATATTGTTTTTAACAAAAAAACATTCATGAATCAAACAATGCACATATAAAAACATAGTTAATCTATACTATACACGTAAATCATGTTATACTCTGCATCAACTTTTCCTCAATTTAATATATTAAATTAAAACACAACACCAGTAATAAGAAACACATAAACATTATCAAAAATGTTATACCGTCATTAATGATCCAAATAATCCACACAATTAAAAATCAATCATAGTCAATGTTAGTGAAGTCTAGATGGAGGCCATATTCCTAAACCTCTCTAATGAAGGTCAGTCAAGCACATCTAGGGACACTTAGTATGATTGATATAAGTTATAATAAAAAGATACAAACAAACAGAAAACTTACATGTAAAAGAGTAAATAACATATTTAAGACAAATAGGCAAGTTACATGTAAAATAGTTAAACGAACCCCATCTATAGTCTAAGTTTTAACACTAGTGGAAAGTTAATTCCCGTATCCAATCGGAAACTCACTGGTGAAGGGACTTGCTACCGGTCGAAGTTTTAAGAAAACTTACAGTGATGTTTGAAATATGGAAGCTGAATAATAAAATGTGTAATGCCTGACAAAATGGCAGTTGACTCCCACCTCTTGTAATGCCTTCGACTAGTGGGCAGTTGATTCCCCACTAAAATTGAAAACTCACTGGTGAAGGGACCCTACAACAAATTAAGGTTATTAGTATTTAAAACGATTTGAACTGACTATTATCAAAATTTAATTAACCTGACAAATAATCAATACCCCTTTAAACAGATTATTATGGTAATTTAAATAGATTTAAAAAAAATCAGATAGTTCCATCAGTTGTTATCCTACTCAAATATATTGACTACATATAGACTGAAATGTAATAACAGTTAGCATATAGTCATACAACAATAATGGCAACTCTCAATTAGCATAAATAAAAAAAACTTATGAAAAAACCAACAATAGAGGATGCTCATCGTTGTACCCTAATACCATAACCCTTTAATATTCATTATGTGGATAAAAAAACCAACAGAACACATTTTAACCCTAACCCAGGTGAAATATTTAAAAATAAGCACAATTATTTAATAGATCTAGACTGATTTAACAGTAAGCATACACTCATCTATACTAAAATCATAACTCAAAATCCCATGAAAAAATAACAATAGATCTTAAATCGTTTTATAAACCAATACTCCTTTGAAATCAAAATCAAAACAACTAAAACCTTAACAAACCCCAATGTTCATAATTCAAAAAACATGTACATCATAACACAGATCTTAACCAAAGCTATACATAATCGAAAACACATTTGGAACCAAATTAACGGATCAACATCATAAAATATAAGAAAAACATAATTAAATTTAAACTGAGAACGAACCTTGCTTATAACTTTTTGATGGATCGGACCCGATAAAAACGAATCCACATCATAACCCTTACAGCAAACAAACCCTAATCGATCTTAACCCTAACAGCAAAACCATTATCAACGAACTTAACCCTAATCGATCTTAACCCGTACAGCAACACCATTGTAAACCCCCTCTTCAAAACCCCTAAACCAAAACAACCTAACCCCAACAGCAAACAAACCCTAATCGATCTTAACCCTAATAACAAAACCATTATCAACGAACTTAACCCTAATCGATCTTTACTGAAACTAGGGTTTGTCTATATGTCATTCTTTATATAGCAGCTCAATGACCCGTTTCTTTCAACCCTAATTAAAATAACCTGACCCAATAACACTTTAAAGCCCAACTCGGTTTTTTTTTTTGTTTTTTTAACAATTTAAAGCCCAACCGATATAAACGATATTGTCCAATTTAACTTCGGGTTTAAAATACCTAATAACGCTAAACATATAAAAACATCACGAGACTTCTTATTAACATAAGATAACTCTTTCCATCATTACGTCCCATTTGACTAAAATCCGGTCCACTAACCCAAATCCCAAAATAACATTTATGTTAATTGTTCTACAAATTTAATCCCCAAAACAGATTTTAATTATCTTTTTACCAAAATTAAAGTTTTTTTATACTTTAACTATAAAACACAATTTACAAACTTATTTACTAACACTATTTATTAAAATTAGCTAGGTATTATCGATCATTATGTCATATTTTATTCTAGCAATTCATTTTATATAAACCCGTTACCGTTTTTGTGACACCCCACCCGGCGGCGGAAACACCAGATTGTCATAGAAATTGGATATCAATAGCAAACAAAGCACATGATAATTATTTATTAATTCTAATAATGGTTTAATATGTTTGGAACATAAGTCTTATATAGAAACGACAAAATGTAATAAAAACGAAACAGTAAATGCAATTGTCTTTATTGTTTTTAACTAGGTCCAAGTCAATCATATGTCTTGGTAAAAGCAGCAAAACACTATCAAGCATCACCTGAAATATGTAAAAATAAAGTTAGCAATTTAAAGCTAGTGAGTAAACCACAAATTGATACATAATAATATAGAAATCCGAGATCATCATAATATGTTGCGCAATCTTACATGTCTATTTCATATCATTCTTGACCATGACACCTTGAACACACATTGAAACCGTCATTGTATAGTAACTTGTAACCATTTGTCATGAGGAACCAACTCATGTTAATAATTAAAGATAACATTTCTAGCAACCGCCGCGTAACTGTCTCGATATAATAGTTAACAATAATTATTTAGCAACTTAGGGACATAGCATAACAGCATAGCATAGCAACTTGTAACATTGAATAGCAACTAGAAACATTGAATGGGCGGGTTTAAACACCTATTTTGAAATACATGTAGGTGAGTTTGTCAAACCATTAGCGCTAACATTGTACCGGTGGGATTACTAAGTAACAATACTACTTTAAACTACCACATAACAATTGCATCTTGTCACGAGTCAAGACTAACACATTTTATGATCTCTTTTGGAAAACAAATAGAAAACTGAAAACATTGTATTACTATTGAACATATTTCAGCCTCAAAATGTAAAAGTAAAAAAGGAGAGTGAATTTACTCACCTTAATGGTGCTTGTAACATCCCAGCCCGTCGCACCATGATATTGTCCGCTTTGGCGGCCGACAGACCCTTAGGCGTCGCCCCTCACGGTTTTAAAACGCGTCATGGTAGGGGAGGTTCGCACACCCTAATAAAGCAGTGTTTAGTTTCCTCCCCACCGATGTGGGATCTTACAGTGCTCAAGCAAACTAGTGTATGATGAAATATAATTAAGATGAACAGTCGTATCACGCTGGATGTGTTGGGGTTCGAACGTATGTGATCAGACAACAACTCAAATGAATATGTATACGATCCGAATATAAGCGTGACTCAAACTAGTCAAACGAAGACAACAAGAATGGGTAAATGTTTTAAGGAATAGCTAAATAAACTGACATGATAGGTTGTGCTTGTTGAACCTCTACCATACTACATCAAGCCTAAAGGCAGTTATCCTTAACCAACAAACCTAAATTAAGTTAATAAATGATTAAGGAAATAGAAAGATGAAGATTACCTCAAAGAATCTTTACAAACGAAACGATTTCGTAGGGCGGCACTTCCTCGTCAAAAGAATAAAAAAAACTACGCATAACGCCCAAAAAAGTATTGCACTTGCAGAACCACCAAAATTTGGCTATTCTACTTGTCTAGACTCAAACTACGAGTTGGAAGCTATAAAGAACCAAGCAAGGGTATTTATAGGTGTGAAATAGAGGAAAATAATGGCTTTGGGGCGATGTGGGACGATTTCAATGTAGAAATCGCGTGTTGCAAATCAGCTACAAACACCAAACTTGTTTTCGCGATTCTCGCTTCGTTATAACTCCGTTTTCCGCACGGTTTTCGCCTACGCTCATAATTTTCAGAGTACTACCATATGGAAGAGAGTAACACAGTATTCATGGTGTCAAGAATTTGGTTTAAATATCGGATCTTGGTATAGGTCAAGGGTTACGTTCTCAAACTTTTGTTTGTGAATCCTACTTTGTTTGGGCTCATTTTGATTCACCGATCGAACCTACTTACTCCTTAGTATACCACGTATGTCTAAGAGCTTTGAATGATCCAAGGTGATAGCCCAAGAATGGAGAAAGTCACCTGAAAGTCACATTGTGACAAAACTAAGAATTCAACATGTAGAGCTTCTTAATTGCTATCCTTTACATCTAAGTCTTCCAAAACACAATGTTCTAAGGAATATATAATGAAGCTTGGATGATAAGAAGGTTAGAGTAAGAATGTTAACCATGTTCACGAATCCTCCAAACTGTTTGATCAACTTATTTAGTGATTTAATTACATAATTTAATGTAATAACTTAAATAAATCAATATGATATAATTATTTTTATTTTATGATATGACGGAAAAAAAAATTCATTGATATCCGATTGGCTTCGAGTTTGAATTTGGATCAAGTATGAATTAGGGCAAATGTTACAGTTTTGTCATCTAGTTACAACCCAAAGTCATCGTTATGAATCCATCAACTAAGATAGTACAGAATAATGTCAATGGTCGTCGTACTACTTCAATCGATGATCTTCCTACATACATACTATCTTCTGAGATATTAGTAAGGCTTTCGGCAAAGTGTATCGGTGTGTATAGGACCGTGTCTAAGCAATGGTTGTCACTGTTAAGTTCTAAAAATTTTATCTTGCTGCATTGTCGTCACATCTCCACATCCTATAAACAAATGTTTTTTTTTTTTCTGTTGCTCTGTTTTAGTCGTCTGTCTTTCCCGTTATTTTTGATCCATCAGATTATTTCTCAAAAACCCTAATCCCACAACCAACAAATACTTATTGGTATGATGTTCGCGTCCTAACGAGCTTCGATGGAATTGTATGTCTTTCTTTTTATGGAACCCAAAAAATGATCCTCTAGAACCCATTAACCCGTGCAACTAAATTAGTTTCCAACACACTAAGTCTGGGTAGATTCAAACAAAAATCAGATGTTGTCGGGTTGTATGCTTCTCCTTCGAATGAGTGCATGCTTCTACATGCAAAACGCAGAAATGGCACGATGACGCTTTACAAATATTCATCTAGGCGTGACTGGTGGCATAAGATGGGGTTCGTCGACGAACGAAAGTACCATAACTACAAAATGTATTGGTCTAACGGAACTTTCTTTCAAGGGGTGGTTTATTTTATTGTTAAAGTGGATGTTGCGGGTGTAGGAAATTACTTATTTGGTTTTTACGTGGATTCTGATGAGTTAAAGTCTAAACTATAACCAACAACCACACATCACGACAGCGAGGGGAGTTTAGTTGTGGTTCGTAACCAGCTTCGCATGTTTGTTGCTCACAGCTTACCTATTTGGTCTCTAGACTTGTGGAGGATGGACGGTGAAAACTGGACGAAAATATGGGTTCGCCAAAAGTTTCTGCCTCCGTAACTTTTTGCCGCACCATTACGTACGTCATTAGTACAGACAAGTTTCTTGTAGTAAGTAGATCTGGAAGTGTCAATGAACTAGATACTACTAAGAGTGGTGTAGAGTGTTATTATCCAGTGTTTTCTGAGAGTAGATTACAAGTGGCTATTTATACCGAGACTTTTATGCTACAAGATTTGTAGTTCCTAAAATAATATCTTTTACATATATAATTATGTGTATATATATATATAGTGGTCTACTGTCACGGGTTTTGTTTCGCTTATTATAGTCTTTATCTCATAACTATGTATGTGGTCATATAATAGGTACATAACGATATTTATTTATATATGAGGTACTAGGTTTCGCATACCATGCATCTCCATATTTACGTACACGTTACGAATCTCATTCCTTGGTTCAGTTTACTATTTGTGGACACAATACCATTTTCATTTTATATTTTGAGCCCAAACACAGGATCAATTTTATAAAATATATAACTCATGTTTTCCAGGTTATACCTTATAGTCCTAGTTTCCAAGTTCACATAGTAATTACGTTTGTTCCGCTTCAGCTTTCATCCATCCACGTGTTAACACCATTAACCATCTTTACCATAACCACAACCGACACCATGACCATCTTAATAACTACTATCACGACACAACAGCCCACCCCACTCAACCACTATGTACCATCATCCTCACCATCACAGCAGCCTCCACAGCAGCCCAACACCACACATCCATGCTGTACCACCCTCCTTACCATCACTGTTCCGCCAACAGCCCCTATTGTCGTTGTTAAAGTATAGTACACCACCCTTGCTGCCGTTATTATCTAAAGTCATCACCACCATCGCTTCTACCTCACTCGACCACCATAACAATTCTGTCACCAAACACCATGACCACCGAGCCACCATAATTCCCTGCAACACCATCGTACAACCATAACACAACCATCGGCCTGCCAAAAACGTAGATTCCAACTCCAAAAACACAGCACACCACCATCATCATTGTTGCTACTTGTTCAGTTAGGTTAAACCCTAGCCGCCGCAAGTTTTAAGGGCAAAATACATACATCATACCTGAATCTCATAACAAACCAATACCACCATAAGATTTGGCTAATCAAGACGAAGAAGTTGATATATTATTGATGTCACGAAATCGCCAGAAAACGCCAGAGAATGGTCGGAATTCGTAGAGGGGGGGTGGCGGCTGGGGTAAGAGTTTTAGGGTTTGCAAAATGAAAGAGATGGTCTTTCTAGGGTTTAGCTAGTGGGTCTTTTTAATTAACTAGAACGTATATGACACCGCATCTTGTAGTGCTTATCTCCGAATGACGATTAAACTCTCAAAATAGTACTATAATTCATTATAAAATGAAATGTGATAATGTTATGACACTCGAGCTGTTATTTTAGGTGTTGATCAATGTCGGTACGACTTGTTATCTGCGTGTCCTACACGTTTCACATTCTGAATATGTTAATTTATTTTAAATCAGTTATTTTGACTTCTTATTAGTTTATAATGCATATTTAATATTAACACATCGAACGAACACTCGCTACCATGTATTGTTCCTTTAATGGGCCTGGCTTATCGTATTGGGCCTTTGTTGGACCTTTGGCTCATTTACTTGAAACCAATATATTCGGATCTTCAAATCGAGTTACACAATAATTAACACCTTTAAATTGTTCTAATTAAATGTAATATAATGACCGAATAAATCAAACTAACTGAATTTTGCTAATGGAGTTAATTCGAAATTCTCGGGTGTCACATCATCCCCTCGTTGAAAGAATTTTCATCCCGTAAATTGGAAACGGATGGTAAAAGGGTTTGAAGTGAAAAGAATTTTTTTCCTGAGTTGTTACATCATCCCCTTCTTGAAAGAAATTTCGTCTCGAAATTTAATCAATAGTGTTAGTGTTAGACCCGTTAAGGATGTTTGTACAGTATTTGATTTTTCACACTCTTACGCATACTCCGGACAGTTCCTTAGGTTCTAGCAAACTTTGATTATAGTGATCTTACTGTGTTTGAGTGTTTTGAATTCTTTGTCTTTAATTTCAACGATTTTCCCGTGAAACATTGTTGTTCATCGATTTGAACCTCGTTTAGTGGGACGACGAGTGTTTCATCATGTAAAAGCTTGATTAGGTTTGAGACGTCATAGACGTTGTGTACCATGTTTATCTTTTCTAATTGATCTAGTCGATAAGCTACAATACCAATCCTCTATAGGATTTCAAATGGTCCACTGTACCATGGGTTTGTTGGGATTCCAAAGTTTTTTTTTTAGACGGGATTTATAAATGGTGATTTCCATACTGTATGCTTTGGGGATTTAGATTAATGAGTTTCGTGTTGTTATTTAGCTACCCGATGACCGAGTCCTAACTAAAGGGTTCATATATTGATATAGATCGTTAAACTAAGACAACTTGTGTACGATGTAAAAAGGAAATAAACTATCCACCTTGTGTAGGTGCTTTGCTTTATTAAAAAGACTGTTGTCAAAACATGAACATCAGGAATGTCATAGAAACCCTATGAATAGATGAAGAAGGATGAACAATAAAACTACTTATATGTTCAAAAGTGCATGTTTTAAGTACAATGATCAAGAAATATAATAAGCATTTCTATCTTTGATAATCATATTTTTTTTTGTAATTGAGAGGACACGCGGTTGTGTGACATCGAGTAATATGTTATCAAAGTTTACATATTAAAGTGGTGTTAAAACCAGAGGGTTCGTGTTAAATGAGGTGCTTCTAAACCGTTAGAGTATAATGCATGTTGTTTGTAAATCATAAAGTTTTGCAGTACTAATTACCTATTTATTTTAGACTAGTGTTTATGAATTCGTCAGAAATTATAAGCCTACAACAATAGCGGAAAACATGTGTTCTTACGGGCACCCTATTCTAGATTGAACCCTAGGGTAATGTTTACAAGTGTGCTGTATGACACGCAAACCTTTTTTTCATAGGGAAAGGTTCCCATGAGATTTGTAAGCCAACATTAAGTGGAGATTTGATTCAATTTTTGGGTATTCTTTATGAAGATATAGTTGTAGTCCAGTTTAATATTTGTGGTTTTAGTTCCATAACATATTATGTAAGGGTTCCAGGTTCAAGCAGTACAATTCTAGCCGTGATTTTTATAACATGATTCATCATACGATAGTGTTTAGATTCACCATTTGAATATATAAAAGGACGATGAGGGGTAATAGTCCGGTTATGATCTAGAGTTCTAAGTTCACTCACAGGTCAGAAATGGATCCCATATAATATCAATACTTGTGTCGTGCGGCTTCAACAGTGTCATAAAGTATATAGTTTCCTCTATTAAAACATTCACGAGTTAGAAAAACTAGGTTAAAGTTTCTTACGTTGCGACTAAAATAATTTTGTACAAGGAAGCTAATTAAGTTTAGTATGGAAATTATTGAATGATGGAGCTTCTAAGAAGGAACGTCAGACGTTTATAGTATCAAATGATAACGCGAGTATGAAATATTATGTTTCTTAGAAAATACAAAGGTGTATTAGAAATGAAAACAAAATGGGAAGTGGTTATCCTGGGCCATAGTAGGTAAGGCTCTCTTAGAACGTTAGTTGGTATGGGTGGTTCATTGTTGAAGATGGTATTTATCACGTGATTTCTTAGAGTTGTGAAATATGTTCGAAATCATAATTTGTATACGTGAGTCAGTTACACAACATGTGGTTTTCATTATTACTGTGAATAAGGGATACAAGGAAGTTTAAAGTGTTTCTGCATATAGTAGTTTACCTTATGAATGTTGGGCTAACTAAAGTGCCTAAGAATCAGGTGTTTTGTAGCAGTATGGGAGTGATATTTTAGAGTTTCTCGGGTTAATTACTGCTTTGGTCTCAGGTCCACATCCAACGTACTATTAGGGTTTATATATAGGGTGTACCGCAGCTAACCCACCACACCACCAGCACCTGGAAGGCGTACATGTACCCTACTAATATTACTGCCTAATTTACTAGGCCATTCAGAAGGGTTGAGAAAAAGTGATATATATTAAGTGAAATGGCAACGTTATTATATATAATGTAGCATCGGTTATGTATTAGAATTTTATGTGATTTGAATGTGAATAATCACAGATCGAGAATTTGATAGTGCTTAACTTGGTTCTGTTACGCGAATACTCAAGTAGAGGAGTTTGAGTATATATTAAGATGGACAAAATGTAGATAATGTTTTAAAATTAGATGTTCTTAAGAAAGAAAAAGAATTGCCCAGAACGTGTTTTATAAAAGTGGAGATGTAGATTGGGTGTGTAAATTAACATTTATGAAAGTGTTGGATTAAGACGGGTCCTCCAATTAGATCGAAACGTATACATACCACATGTGTGGTTCTTTGGTGCATCGTTAGCAGTAGGAGCATCACGAGCCATAGTTATTTTTTTTGGTAACTTATTATCAGAAACAACTTGAAGTTATATTTATCTTGAAGAATTGCGAATAGGTTATGATTGGATGAAGTACTTCTGTGATAAGCCTGGTAGGTTAAGAGTTATATACATGAATGTTTAAGCGATACAGATTTACTTCACAAGAAGTGATTTTGAATGAGAATTATTACGCGGTTGGTTTATCACATCAACAAGAGTTATATATATATATATATATATATATATATATATATATATATATATATATATATATATATATATATATATATATATATATATGTATGTATATATATATATATATCTATTTGAATTAGTTGTTAACGTTATAGACTCCTCCATGGAATCCTAGAAGTTGTCGGGTTTATTTAACATTCATTTACAGAAACGATGATGTTAAGATGTTACCGGCGTTTGGCAAAAGGTTGTAGTACACAGACCAGAATTTAAAGCATCTCATTATGTATCATAAGTTTGTGTCTTCAGTAAGATAAATGTTTCAACTGGTGGATTCAGATTGATTATATGTGGAATAAGTCATATCATTAAGGAGCAAATATAGTAGTAGCAAAACATTATCAGGTTTTTCAACACAGATCTTTGTTCTTATTTGTGTGTCACCCAGGAAAGTTTTCAACTATCCTTAATTTAGGTGTATAAGGTAAAATGTATGTAATTTAAAGATAAACTTATCATATGCATCAAAGGTTGTATTGTAATTGTATACCATCCGTACATGGATTTTACGGGTTCAGTCAAGCATAGATTTGGTACAGGTGCGTTATTTAGAGATGGATGTTTGTTTCAGATGAATTTGTATTGATTGGTTCATCACTTTTGTGTGTCTTTTTGGGTATCACCTACATGGCAGATTTTGCCAGGATCACCGTGTACCTGTAAATTCACCATTACGTTGTGCACCCGTAATCGTCAATTTACCTTACACAACCACCCTAGTTTGTCCCCCGCCAGGTACGTTAATCTCATGTTTTACTATATTCTTTGATTTACATTCATCCGTATGGTATTGCTATTCCATGTCAATTATTGGATGGGTATAGATGTATGATAAACTTATAAGTAGGAGACAACTATACTACATGTGTAGGACACTAATAGACTATTAGTGTGATGTATCAATGGGTCGCATGTATCAGGTATAGTGTAAGTTCATAATAAGTGTAAGACTACTAGTCTAAACACAATCTAAGTGTACAATAAGCATGAGCGGTGATAATATAAAATCAAGTAGTTAGCACGTAGCGGATCACACAATAAGTGACATGTTACAACTAATAATATGTCTCATATTAAGTAACATGTTATAGCACTCGAATGTGTCAAATAATAAGTGACGTATAATAGCACATAGTGGATCGCATAAGTATTAAGTCAAGACCTCACTATGAGTGAGTTTCTGGACAAAATTACATTACTGTTGTTCAAAAGTGTGTTGTTTAGGTTCTGTAGACATCAAGCCCCCCCTCTTAATGAAGTGTAAACATTCTCAACTAAAGCCCCCCCCCCCTAAAAAAATTGGCCCTAAAAAAAACCGGAATAACTTTTGGACAAACTCCTGATCAAACATGTTTTATGCATATTTCAAAGAACAATTTCAGAAGCTAGCAAATACATTACCTAGTTCAAGCTTCACTAGCATAGCAAGTCACTAAAAAAACATTTGCCATAATACAAGCTGATCACTTCATGTAATGCTAGTGTAGGTGTGTGTATGTGTAAATAACATGTATATGGGTCATAAATAAATTCACACAAGTGCAACTAATGAAGTGTACAGTTATAATCTAGAATGCAATGCAAGGCAAACCTAGTTCGCTATAACCAATGGCTCTGATGCCAATCTGTCACATTCTCAAAATCCAGTAACGGAGTTTTACCGTTAAGTGTGTGACAAACCAGGATCTCAGTCATTAGTTACACCAAACGACACTATATGAATTTAAAACATGCGTGTCTCATTAAATGAGAAAATATAATACAGAGTTAACGTTTAAAAGTTTGCGGAAGCATAATCGAAATATAATGTCAAAAATATTAAATAAAAGCTGAATGCGCAAAACTCGCGTCCAATACAAGAACACAGTTTAAATAGTTGTTAAACTCAAACATGGTTTTTAATGCAAGAAAGTGTTTAAATGAAAAGCGGTGACTCCATGCCATGTCCTAAGTGCGTTATACCTCAGTGACCTGTAAAAGTGAAAGGCTAACAAGTGTCAACACGACGGTTGGTGAGTTCACATAGCAGTTACAAAATCAAGTAAGTTCGTTGCAGGCAGAAATATAAATAAAGTATGTCGGTGTAGGTAGCTAGTCTACAGTACATGTCCTTAGAGTCGTATGTATCTGACCGAAGCTGACGTATGTACACAATAAGTGCAGTTTGTCTGTTCGTACATCCCATCAGGATGCACATGTATGTATGTTAGGTCATTCTACACCCGTTCGACAGGTCCTTCTGTCGTGCTAGCGCGACTAGCCCAGGAGGGGTTTGTCAAACCCAGTAGTACTACTCAAAATTTCCCCGCTATTTCACAAATACTAACGGTCAACTAGGTATCCATGAGGTCTTTCATGAACAAAATAAAGTTGCTCTAATCCAGACATGCAACATACAGAATTCGTAAATCCGTAAAAGTATTTGTTCGCGTTCAGCCCATAAAAGGGTATAATAGTAAAAGTGCAGTTTAGTGAACTCACCTTAGACAGCTAGCTAGTACGCGTTTGCACATCAATGTAGAACAGTTCACATAGGCACGCAACGCGAAATCATTCAGTCACCAACAAAATCCCTATTGGTACACATAACACATAATCTATAATATTAGCACGGTGTTATTATACACTTGCGGTTGAGCTCTTTTATTAGTTAAAGTGTAGTGATTAATTGCAATCTGATTGCATCTATATTTTGTTTTCTAATTATTTGTATCACTTGAGTAATCGTACCTTGTACACTACATGTGTTAATGTAATTTCTTGTGTATAATCTTACACACATGTGCACTCATACATGCACATATATAATACTTTTTTATCATGTTTTTACAAATACATTCACTTGTTGTTTGCACCTTTGATTAATTAATTAACTTTTGTTCAAACAATGAGAAAGATTTACATTTTTCATAAAGGTGTTAGACTATTCTTCATAAATATACTCTTCCATTATAAGTGTTATTTCAACAATAAATTATATGGTTTCCGAGCATCAATTTTGTTTACATATATAATTATGTGTATATATATATATAGTGGTCTACTGTCACGGGTTTTGTTTCGCTTATTATAGTCTTTATCTCATAACTATGTATGTGGTCATATAATAGGTACATAACGATATTTATTTATATATGAGGTACTAGGTTTCGCATACCATGCATCTCCATATTTACGTACACGTTACGAATCTCATTCCTTGGTTCAGTTTACTATTTGTGGACACAATACCATTTTCATTTTATATTTTGAGCTCAAACACAGGATCAATTTTATAAAATATATAACTCGTGTTTTCCAGGTTATACCTTATAGTCCTAGTTTCCAAGTTCACATAGTAATTACGTTTGTTCCGCTTCAGCTTTCATCCATCCACGTGTTAACACCATTAACCATCTTTACCATAACCACAACCGACACCATGACCATTTTAATAACTACTATCACGACACAACAGCCCACCCTACTCAACCACGATGTACCATCATCCTCACCATCACAGCAGCCTCCACAGCAGCCCAACACCACACATCCATGCTGTACCACCCTCCTTACCATCACGGTTCCGCCAACAGTCGTTGTTAAAGTGTAGTACACCACCCTAGCTGTCGTTATTATCTAAAGTCATCACCACCATCGCTTCTACCTCACTCGACCACCATAACAATTCTGTCACCAAACACCATGACCACCGAGCCACCATAATTCCCTACAACACCATCGTACAACCATAACACAACCATCGGCCTGCCAAAAACGCAGATTCCAACTCCAAAAACACAGCACACCACCATCAACATTGTTGCTACTTGTTTAGTTAGGTTAAACCCTAGCCGCCGCAAGTTTTAAGGGCAAAATACATACATCATACCTGAATCTCATAACAAACCAATACCACCATAAGATTCGGCTAATCAAGACGAAGAAGTTGATATATTATTGATGTCACGAAATCGCCAGAAAACGCCAGAGAATGGCCGGAATTCGTAGAGGGGGGTGGCGGCTGGGTTAAGAGTTTTAGGGTTTGCAAAATGAAAGAGATGGTCTTTCTAGGGTTTAAATAGGTAGGGTTTAGCTAGTGGGTCTTTTTAATTAACTAAAACGTATATGACACCGCATCTTGTAGTGCTTATCTCCGAATGATGATTAAACTCTCAAAATAGTACTATAATTCATTATAAAATGAAATGTGATAATGTTATGACACTCGAGCTGTTATTTTAGGTGTTGATCAATGTTGGTACGACTTGTTATCTGCGTGTCCTACACGTTTCACATTCTGAATATGTTTATTTATTATAAATTAGTTATTTTGACTTCTTATTAGTTTATAATGCATATTTAATATTAAAACATCGAACGAACACTCGCTACCATGTATTGGGCCTTTAATGGGCCTGGCTTATCGTGTTGGGCCTTTTTTGGACCTTTGGCTCATTTACTTGAAACCAATATACTTGGATCTTGAAATCGAGTTACACAATAATTAACACCTTTAAATTGTTATAATTAAATGTAATATAATGATCGAATAAATCGAACTAACTGAATTTTGCTAATGGAGTTAATTCGAAATTCTCGGGTGTCACACCTTGCTTGTACTAACGACGTACATAATGGTGCGGCGAAAAAGTGACGGAGGCAGAAGGTTTTGGCGAACCCATATTTTCGTCCAGTTTTCACCGTCCATCCTCCATAAGTCTAGAGACCAAATAGGTAAGCTATGAGCAACAAACATGTGAAGCTGGTTACGAACCACAACTAAACTCCCCTCGTCGTCGTGATGTGTGGTTGTTGGTTCTACTTTAGACTTTAACTCATCAGAATCCACATAAAAACCAAATAAGTAATTTCCCACACCAGCAACATCCACTTTAACAGTAAAATAAACCACTCCTTGGAAGAAAGTTCCGTTAGACCAATACATTTTGTAGTTATGGTACTTTCGTTCGTCGACGAACCCCATCTTACGCCATGAGTCACGCCTAGATGAATATTTATAAAGCGTCATCATGCCATTTCTGCGTTTTGCATGTAGAAGCATACACTCATTCGAAGGAGAAGCATACAACCCAACAGCATCTGATTTTTGTTTGAATCTACCCCGACTTAGTGTGCTGGAAACGAATTTAGTTGCACGGGTTAATGGGTTCCAGAGGATCATTTTTTGGGTTCCGCGAAATGAAATACATACAATACTATCGAAGCTCGTTAGGACACGAACATCATACCAATAAGTATTTGTTGGTAGTGGGATTAGGGTTTTTGACAAATAATCTGATGGATCAAAAGTAACGGGAAAGACAGACGACTAAAACAACAAGATAAAATTTTTAGAACTTAACAGTGTTAACCATTGCTTAGACACAGTCCTATACACACCGATACACTTTACCCGAAGCCTTACTAATATCTCATAATATATTATGTCTGTAGGAAGATCATCGATTGAAGTAGTACGACGACCATTGACATTATTCAGTACTATCTTAGTTGATGGATTCATAACGATGGCTTTGGGTTGTAACTGGAAGACAAAATGTTAATGGGTTTAAATAAAATGAATTGCTATAATAAAATATGACGTAATGATCGAAATACTTAGCTAATTTTAATAAATAGTTTTAGTAAATAAGTTTGTAAAGTGTGTTTTATAGTTAAAGTATAAACAGACTTTAATTTTGGTAAAAAGATCATTAAAAATTATTTTGGGGATTAAATTTGTAGAACAATTAACATAAATGTTATTATGGGTTTGGGTTAGTGGACCGGATTTTAGTCAAATGGGACATAATGATGGAAAGAGTTATCTTATGTTAATAAGTAGTCTCGTGATGTTTTTTTATATTTAACGTTATTAGGTATTTTAAACCCGAAGTCAAATTGGTCAATATTGTTTATATGGGTTGGGCTTTAAATTGTTAAGAAAACAAAAAAAAACGAGTTGGCCTTTAAAGTGTTATTGGGTCGGGTTATTTTAATTAGGGTTGAAAGAAACGGGTCATTGAGCTGCTATATAAAGAATGACAAATAGAAAAACCCTAGTTTCACGTGTATTTTAATTGGGTCGGGTTATCTTACACAACTCATAATCAGCCGCTCATTCAAACACGCACAAGCCATCCACTAGTAGCAGATCGTTCGATTGTGTTAGGGTTAGGCTGTAGCAGATCGTTCGTTGGTATGAAACTCACTGGTGATTTGGATCTATTTGATGATATGGAGCAGATCGTTCAGCTGTGTTAGGTTTAGGTTGTTTTGGTTTAGGGGTTTCGAAGAGGTGGTTCTTTATGATGTTAAACATGGTGTTGTTTACAATGGTGTTGCTGAACGGGTTAAGATTGATTAGGGTTAAGTTCGTTGATAATGGTTTTGTTGTTAGGGTTAAGATCGATTGGGTTTGTTTGTTGTAAGGGTTAGATTGTTTTAGTTTAGGGGTTTCGAAGAGATGGTTCTTTATGGTGTTAAACATGGTGTTGTTTACAATGGTGTTGTTATATGGGTTAAGATCGGTTAGGGTTAAGATCGTTGATAATGGTTTTGCTGTTAGGGTTATGATGTGGATTCATTTTTATCGGTTCCAATCCATCAAAAAGTTATAAGCAAGGTTCGTTCTCAGTTTAACTTTAATTATGTTTTCTTATATTGTATGATGTTGATCCGTTAATTTGGTTCCAAATGTGTTTTCGATTATGTATAGCTTTGCTTAAGATCTGTGTTATGATGTACATGTTTTTTGAAATATGAACATTGGGGTTTGTTAAGGTTTTAGTTGTTTTGATTTTGATTTCAAAGGGGTATTGGTTTATAAAACGATTTAAGATCTATTGCTATTTTTTCATGGGATATTGAGTTATGATTTTAGTATAGATGAGTATATGCTTACTGTTATTAAAATCAGTCTAGATCAATTAAATATTTGTGCTTATTTTTAAATATTTCACCTGGGTTGAGGTTAATATGTGTTATGTTGGTTTTTTATCCACATAGTGAATATTAAAGGGTTTTGGTATTAGGGTACAATGATTAGCATCCTATGTTGTTGGTTTTTTCATAAGTTTTTGTTTGTTTATGCTAATTGAGAGTTGCCATTATTGTTGTATGACTATATGCTAACTTTTATTACATTTCAGTCTGTATGCAGTTAATATATTTGAGTAGGATAACAACTGATGTAACTATCCGAATTTTTTTTAAAAAATCTGTTTAAATTACCATAATAATTTGTTTAAAGGGGTATTGATTATTTTTCAGGTTAATTAACTTTTGATAATAGTCATTCAAATCGTTTTAAATACTAATAACCTTTATTTGTTGTAAGGTCCCTTCACTAGTGAGTTTCCGATTTTAGTCGGGAATCAATTGCCCACTGGTCGAAGGCATTACAATAGACGGGAGTCAACTGCCATTTTGTAAGGCATTACACATTTTATTATTCAGCTTCCATATTTCAAACATCACTGTAAGTTTTCTTAAAACTTCGACCGGTAGCAAGTCCCTTCATCAGTGAGTTTCTAATTGGATACGGGAATTAACTGCCCACTGGTGTTAAAACTTGGACTATATGCGTGTTTCGTTTAACTATTTTACATGTAGCTTGCCTATTTGTCTTAAATATGTTATTTATTCCTTTACATGTAAGTTTTCTGTTTGTTTGTATCTTTTTATTATAACTTATATCAATCATACTAAGTGTCTAACTCCCTAGATGTTCTTGTCCAACCTTCATTAGAGAGGTTTAGGAATCTGGCCTCCATCTAGGCTTCGTTAACATTGAGTATGATTGATTTTTAATTGTGTGGATCATTTGGATCATTTATGACGGTATAACATTTTTTATAATGTTTATGTGTTTCTTATTATTCGTGTTGTGTTCTAATTTAATATATTAAATTGAGGAAAAGTTTATGCAGAGTATAACATGATTTACGTGTATAGTATAGATTAACTATGTTTTTATATGTGCATTGTTTAATTCATGAATGTTTTTGTTAAATACAATATTAGTAACACTTTTTAAAACATAAGTGTTCATATTAAAATGATATGAAATAAGATGTTTAGTTTATATGATTTAAAGCTATTGTAGTAGGTATAATTTAGAAAACATATAGTATTTTTGTAATAATATGATTTAAAACAACATTGATTTTATTTGTCAAAAGTTTTATGTTTTAATAGAGTCTTAGATTTGTTGTTAGTTGATGTACATATGTTGGCAGTGCTAAAGTCTACCATGATTTTCCGCTTGGCTTGCGTAATGTTTGGGTATATTTGATGTATTTACTTGCGTTGCTAAAACGTCTTGTGTTGATTTGGAGGTATTTTTAATCTCTGGGAAATTATGCTACACACACATCAAACTATTCTTTTGGAAATCTTATAATATGAATCAGATCGTTTGATGTTGTTTTAAAGTGTTTGTATATGATTTTAAGATGTTGATATTAACTTTTGTTGAAATAGATTTTTCTAGGTTTTGATATTTGGTAGGTGTTTATATTGTTTTTGTCATTGAAATTGTTAACTAATACAAGTATGTATTATCTGATATCGTTTAGCAGGTGTTTGGATGTGGTATATCAGATTATTGTTTCTTGAAAATCAGAGTTTTCGTGAAAATAATTGTTATGTGATTAGGATGATGGATACTTAGTTGATTTTGTATGTGTATTTTAACAATAAGTTTGCTTGCAGCTTTTTTACTTATGACTTTAAATCTGCTTATTTTGATGCTAAAAGATAAGTAATGTGTAAATACTCTAGGCATCAAAACGTTTTATTAAGCAATAATTGTTAACATCTAGACTGCCTTATGATTTGACTTGAACGATTGAAGCAAGTATATTAGCTTATGATGTTTGTTAGTTTTCTAAGAAAATAATAATATGAAAGTTTATGATTTTCCGCTGGACTTGCGTAATATTTGGGTACATTTGATGTATATGCTTGATTTCCTTAAACGCGTGTTGATTTGGAGGTATTTATAGTCTCTTAGGAAATTATGGTACACCACATCAAACTACTCTTTTAGAAATTTATAACATGAAGCAGAACGTGTTGACGTTGTTTTAAAGTGTTTATATATGATTTTAAGATAATGATATTAACTTTTGTTGAAATAGATTATTCTAGGTTTTGATACTTGGTAGGTGTTTATATTGTTTTTGTCATTGAAATTGTTAATTAATACAAGTATGTATAATCTGATATCGTTTAGCAGGTGTTTGGATGTGGTATATCCGATAATTGTTTCTTGAAAGTCAGAGTTATTATCAAAATAATTGTTATGTGATTAGGATGATGGATACTTAGTTAATTTACAAAGTAGAAGAAACAATCTATATTTATTCTTGAATCAAATAAGTTCTTATGCTATGTATTTAATAAATAAAGATACCTACAAGTAGCTAATCAATAAACATAACATAAAAGCAGTTGTAGTTACACTATTATGCATAAACACAATATAATTCTCATCTGTAAACTAAATATAACAAAAAACATGCAACAAAATATATAGTTTTAATCTAAAAAACAATACATACCTGTTTGAGGAGTTGAAATCTTAGTGAAAGCACTTGAACAATTTGCTGGGTAATCAAGCAAACCTCCTATTCCGTATAAAACACAGAGTCAAAAACTTTTTGCAGCCTAAAAATGAAAACATGAACTTCTAATCATACCTGAACCTTGTCTTCGTTCACTCAAGCAAAACTGCAGTACAGTGAATACGATTAGTGTTAGGAGCTTGTAAAATTCGGTTAAAATTATATATTTGTGTTCGCTGAAATTGTAAACATACCGGTGTTTTTTTACTTGCTATTATGAAATAAGAAATGCAATGCTAAACTATATTTATAAAATTACAAAACTGGTGTCTATCCCTAAAATTTTGCATTTTAAGTAGCTGAAATCCGATTATGTGTTTAGGTTGTAATAGTTTTCTCTCAACAGATTCTTACATATAATTTAGGTATTGTCTTCAAAATGTGATATTAATTTTACATACATCTATAAACTAAATATAACAAAAAACATGTATTAAAATATTTAGTTTTAATCTAAAAAACAATACATACCTATTTGAGGAGTTGAAATCTTAGTGAAAGCACTTGAATAATTTGTTGGGTAATCAAGCAAACCTCCTATTCAGTATAAAAACAGAGTCAAAAACTGTTTGCAGCCTAAAAAAGAAAACATGAACTTCTAATCATACCTAAACCTTGTCTTCGTTTAATCAAGCAAAAATGAAAACATGAACTTCTAATCATACCTAAATCGCCCTACAACCTACTTTAATAATTACTTTCTAATTATTAACTAGGAACACGTAAATAATATATATATATATATATATAATATAGTATTCGCTAGGGTTTCGTGGATTCGGTTCGATTTCGAATAGTATTAACTCATTAAACCGTATTACTCATGTATCACATATCACACTTTCATACACATATTTAATTTAACTCTTTATTCACTTATTGTCCTACCGCATACCTCTCTGCATTCATTTTTTTTTCATGTACCACTTATACTCGCTCATATTACAATACACCATCATGCACATAGTTATATCTATCATCATCATTTATCTATATTACATACCTCAGATATACGTACAATAACACACGTACTTTATATACATGAAATACCCTGCACCCGCATACGTATACCCCACTTGTTTGATATCATACATGACACAATACATTCATCAATACAACATATGTTCACCTATATACATATATATCCTCCTACTTATGTTGGTTTCGGTTATTATACAAACACACACAATTCAATTCCTCACAATATAAACCATGTTCTAAGTTTACTGATGTATTTACACGTACATTAATACACATAGCCACGTCAATGTATTTACTTACATACATAAAGTCGTACATTGTTAATACTGTTAACTACATATAAACATGCGAATTCTGCTGCTACTGCTTCCATAGAACATACATTCACATCGATCTATTACTACAACCTACACATGATTAAGATGCATACATGCTATTTTCAGGTTCATATACATATATACATGCCGCATATATAATCAGCCGTTCACACATATAAAGTTTCTTTTATATATAGTTTCACGTATACATGCTGCTAAATTAAAATGACTACAACCCTTACTAGTATCAGAGGCGCACCCTCTTAGAGACGAACGGGGGCGCCGGCCCCTGCGCGTTTTTTGTCCCGAAATACCGTTTTTTACCACGATATCTTAAATTTATATACATATATTGATCTCGCCCCCGTGAAAAAATAATTACATGTGTTATATATTTATTGAGCTCGCGGCTCGCCCCCGTCAATAATAAACGACACGTATACTAGTTGGGTAGTTGGGTCATTAGTCCACTACAAATTAAACCCAACTAACAACTTCTATGTCTAGAAGTACCCATTAGCCCATTAATTTACAATTGGGTAATTAATTGGGTAGTGGGCTAAAAAACTCAACTAACAAGAAACAACCTATATCTCATCCCTCAATGTGGAAACGCAACTGTTTTCTTTTACTTTTGTTGGTTTAATTTGAGTTTAGGATCTAGGGTTTTGTATTTTAAAGTTTGTTTAGGTTTTGTAGATTTGATTGAAACTTGACTTTATGGTGAATTTAGGTCGATTTATCGGGCAACGTTGTAATTCTTCTTTTAGGTACCCACCATTTCTCTCTTATTATCATATATTTTAGGTCTTTGTTTTGTTAACACTTATCCGGTTTTTATATGTCTTAGTTGAATCATTTGTTTGAATGAAGAAATTTAGATATTTAATGTTGTTATAGTTTGACCCGACCCGAATCAAATCTTCAACCCGAAAAATATAACCCGAAACATAATGATAAGAAAAAAAAATTCGGGTCCTGTGATTTTCAGCCCCCGTGCTGAAAATGTTCAGGATCCGCCACTGACTAGTATGGCATACATATTGTTTATGTTTCAATTATATGTTGACCACATGTAGGGTGGTGCTTCACCTTGTCATTAGTTGTATTTTGTTTATTTTGTAACAGACTAGTCGTATTTCGTTTCCGCTGTAATAGTTAGTTTAATCTATGTTTTAGTTACTTTGTTGCTTGTTTATGCGACTATAGTGTCGCATGCAGCCTAACTTAGCTTAGCGAGCAGGCAGTGTCGCCTATGCGACACTGCCTGCGACACTAGCTACTATATATATAGTTGTTTTAGGGCATTTTGTACACAAATCTTGGATCATATTGAGTACACTTTACACCTTTTGTTTGTGAGTTCGAATCTGTTGTTTATAGCAAGGGATTGATTGATTTATATCTTTGTTGCTTCAAACCTATTCTACTTCATCTAATTACTTTCTAATTAATCATTTGTTAATGGGTTATAATGGTTTGTGTGAGTTTTGGTCACAAATCACAATCAATTGTTGCTAGATCTAGTGGTATCAATTGATTGTGATCTGATCTATATCATATATAGCACGGATTAACGATCTACTGGACCAACAATATGGTATCAGAGCCATTGTGCTCATGATTTGTGGTTTTTGAGGGTTTTTAGATAATATTCACTTTTCATCAATTCTGGATCTGATCTGTTGTGAATTAGTATGGAAGTGAATTGAGAATTGTGTGATTTTCGCTTTAGAATCAATCTACATCTTCAGAACTATCATCATCATATAGATCTGAGTGTGTGGAGTAATTTTAGTACATTTTCATAGGTTTTGGACAAAAAGCTTTTTCAATCAAACTGGATCTTTATTGTGGTTGTTATGGACTGAATTTGGATTGGAATTGCTTTATTTTGTATATTGAATCAATCAGAATCATCAGATCATCAATTGGATCTGATTGGAGTTTTCTATGGTGATTTGTGTGTGTTTTGCTTGGAGAAGAAGTTTTTCAGATTCATCTTGCGACACTAGTGTTCATCTTGCGACACTAGTGTGCTTGCGACACTACTGATTCTGATATTGATCGTTGTTTTGCCGGCTTGCATCCTGATCGAACGAAAGTTCACGACACTGTCACTAACATTGCACTCGACATTGTGCCCGACATTGTGACGGACATTGTGCCCGACATTACCCTGAACGAAAGTTCAAAGTGTGTGCCTGTCTGCGACACTGACTTGTCTGCGACACTGGGTGTTTTTGCGACACTAATCTTTCTGCGACACTATAAAACTTGCGACACTAGAGTCTAATCAACATGTCAATGTCTTTTGCTCTTGCTGATTTGGAAAGTGGAGCACCGAATAGACCACCGAAACTTATTGGCAATGATAATTTTGATGAGTGGAAGAAGAGACTGAAGGATTTTTACTTGATTACGGATCATATTCAGTGGGATTCTATTGTTTTAGGTCCACATACACCAATTAGAATCATAGGAGACGCTACAATTCGAAACACCGACCCAAGTTCATATACCGATAAAGATAAAAGGTTGATGGATCGTGATAACAGAGCTTTTGAAGCTCGGAATTTGTGCTTAACTAGGGAAAGTCGCAGAAAATTCACTGAACACTCGAATGCAAAATCCTTGTATGATTCTCTATGTAAATTTCATGATGAACGAGAAAAACGGGAGACAGACAAAGGAATGCTTGCTGAAAAGGATTTTATTGCTTTTGTCTGTAATAAAAGGGAGAAACTGTCGGATTTGATCAACCGCTTTTTGAATGTGACTGAAAATCTGAAGAAATATGATCCCTATCTTACCAACTATGATCAGATTCATCGTCTTCTGGATTCACTTCCAATTGAGTGGAACAATTATGTTAAAGTTCTGAAGAAAGAAAGGAGTTTCTCGGACTACAAACTCATAGATATAATTGACAAGTTGAAAAGTTATGAGCTAGAAATGAAAAGGAAAGAATTTTTTCAAGAAGTACTACCACAACAAACCAACACTCTAAACATTGATCTAATTTCATATGTGACATGTATACTCAACTACAAAACCGAACTGAATGAAAAGCTCAAGGTAATAACATCTGATTTAGAGAAAACTGTTGAAACCTCGGAGAATATTGGAGAAACTTGTGAGGTACTGACATCTGATAATGAAAGAGAATCTGACAGTGAGATACTCGATGAAGACAAAGCAGTGGAAGATAAGGAAGAACAAAATGACATCGGAAAAGAAGAAATGTTAGAAGACAGGGAAGTGAAGCATAAAGGAGACACAAGCGTGTGCAACTATGAAAAAGCTTCAGCAGCTGAAAGGTTCATCATGGATCTACCTTATGAGACTGTTCAAGATTTGTGTTCTCCTAAGTGTAAACAACGATTATTTGGTGTTTATAAAGCAAATAGAATAATCTTGCAAAACCAAAGTGAAATCATGGCAATGAATGATGAACTAAAGAAAAATGAAGTCTGTTATTCTGTAAAACTTAATGAAGCCTTGGCCGAAGTTGACTTGCTGAAGAGAAGAGGAATGTAGAGATAAATCTTTTGAATGAAAGGCTTCTGTTAGCTCAATATGAATCCACGAAACTGCAAAGCAAACTTGATAAGTGGACAGTATCTCAAATGAAACTAAATGAGCTTCTAGTCAACCAAAGGGGAGCTCGGATAAAAGATGGGGTCGGATACAAATCTGATGTTCAAACTGTTTTTCCACCACCATCGACTTTGTGCTACTCTCCTTTACCCAAACCACATCCAAAGAATGATTTGTTTGAACAAAATATTAGACTGGAGGGAGTCAGTACTTCAGAGGTAAGGGATGAATACGAATCTTCAGTCGGTATTGGATATAACAAAATACCTGATGATAATCAAGACAATGAATGTCATGCTTCCGCTACGCCGAAATTCATATCCACTACCTTCACCAACCTGCATGAGAAATTCAAAACTAGTGATATTCCGATCTTCGAGCCAATCAAGAGGGAAAGAGAATATGTTGAAAGTTCATACACATCACATCAATTAAGTCAGGACAGTCAGAGTTCACAAGGAACATGAGCTATGTCCGAAAAATCTCCAAGTTCAGAAGATGAACCAGAGCAAAAGAGAGACAGGGTTGACTCCAAAACCAAGACATCATCTAAAGCAGTCAAAGTTCAAAAGTTTACAAAATTTGAGCCAACAAGAAGAAATACGGTTCCATTTCCTGATCATTCTTTCAAATCACAAAAACGGAAATGTTCATCTCAGCTCTGCATTCCTCAACATCTCAAAACAACCGAGAAAAGGCACAACAACAGTCAACAATATCCACAGTTCCATCACAGTACATCAACTGCTCACTCAAGAGTATCAACAGGCAAATCCAAGGAATTATATGTCTTTTACAGCGATTCAGACTCTCACATGTCTAGCTATGATGGAGAAATTTGTATGGATCATGTGCCCACTTTCAAGATCAAAAGGACTGGTTTAAAATCACATTGTTTCAGATGTGGTAAAACAGATCATACGGTAAACAGTGTCCTGATCTTGGTCGAAGCAGCATAAATAATAAATCTTTTGGAAACAGAATTAAACAGTTTGTAAATCATCATTTTTGCACTAATTTTTTCTTTCAAAAGCCGAGGTTCGTTAAAACTTGGGTTCCTGTTTCTAACTGATTTTCTTTTTGTCTAAGTACAGTTCATTCGGGAATGGTTACGGATGTTCTGTACATTTTGTTTTGCTTTCTTTTTGATATTTTTAAAAAAAAGGGGGAAAGAAATATGAAAGAAAAATCTGTTTTTCTTACTTATATCTTCTAATATTGTCGGCCATTCTTTTGCGTTTTGATCCAAACACAATGTTCTTAAATTGATAAAATCTTTCAGTTCAAAAAGCTGAACGTTTTGGGGGAGTAAATACTACAAATTTTATAATTGTGTTTCATCTTATGTAAAATACTGTTTGTTTCTTGTAGGATTCAGATATGGGTTGACGGCGTCAAAAGGAGAAAAGAGATTTGTATACTGATGTGTCAGTAGACTTAGCTCAAATACTGTTAGACATCAACTCTGTGATCAAACTAAAATTCACAAAGAACTCGGTGATGAGGAGCATTTTCACAGACATTTGGCCTGCACAAAGTGATAAGTTTTGACAAAAATGGACTGAGAGTATTTGTTTCTTGCTTGATTTTTTCCCGAATAACCCTTAGTCGCAGCCCTGAATGACGCTTCTCGTTAGCTCTTCAGAATTTTTTGTTATCGTGTTAATCTCCTCTGCTATGCGGAAGCATTGACCTGGAGTGATGATCTTCTCTGTTATATGTAAATATAGACCTGAAGCTCTCATCGGCACGTACAGATAATCATCTCCTCTGTTATACGTCAGTATAGACCTGGAGCGCTGATCATCTGTAAAACCCATATAAAGCAAAGCTCAAAATGTTTATACATCATGTTCATTGTTTGATGTGTCTTTTATTAAACCTAAACTCCACTTCATCCCTGAAATACATTCACCTTGATCACTTGATCTAGGTCTATTTCCTTTACAATTACAAAAATCTTGCTGAATCATCTAAACTCAATACGTCCTGAGGTCAAAACAAGTTACTTTGCTGAATGTTTGTGGAAACCAAGTTGCCAGAGCTTCTTCAAATCGAACCAACACATGATAAGATCGTCACAGGTTGTTTGTTGAAAGGAACAATGCATGGGTTTAAATGGACAAACATACTGACAATCTTTCCAAATCCTTGTTCCTCTGGATGATTGCCTGAAGCTCATTTTTTATTTCCTCGTGATTCATTCTGTTATACTGATTTGATTACTTCTAAAAGTTTCGTTGTTAAAATGGGTCGATATCTTGGATCTATCTCATTAGTTTGGCTTGACACTATTTTAAAATATTTGTAATTTCAACTAGATTTGACTTTTTATTTTCTTTTCAAAATTAATTGTTTTTAAATATTTAGGTTTCTGCGACACTATAGTGTCGGGTCTGCGACACTATGTCCTTTGCGACACTATAGTGTCGGGTTTGCGACACTACGTCGTGTTTAATATTCATCTGATGTGGGTCATGTGGATCATAATTCTCTTTTTCAAAATAACCGACTCTAAATCCGATAGTAAACCCTAACCTCACAAAACTTTAATCCACTCACTTTCTAGTGTTTTTAAGTGATTCCAACCGGTAAGTTTTGATTATTTACATGTTTCGAACCTTCGTTTGCATTGTATTGGATTTTGGTGTTGATCTGATATGGATTTGATCTGCTTGACTGTTGGTTTCTTCGCGTTTTGCGACACTAGTGTTCTTGTTGCGACATTGAACGAAAGTTCAAACTTAGCTTGCGACACTACCAAGGTTATGCTGGCCATGCTTTGTTGGTAGTGTCGGAGGCTTGGGATGCTGCGACAGTGTAGTGTCGATGCACTTGTCTTGCTGTTGCGACACAACAATGTCGATGAATATGCGACACTGCTGCGACACTACTGTGTCGCATTTCTGCGACACTATGCTTTTCATTTTTTTTATTTTTTTTATTTTATTTTATTTTACTTTCTTTTGTTTTATTTTATTTGTCTTTCTTTCTTAATAACTAACATGTTTCTGGTTCGTATTTCAGGTTAGTATATGGATCCAGAGCCTCCTCCGCCTATGAAGTTCGACAAGCGGTCGAACGTGGTCGCTTATCTCAACGATAAGGATCCGAAGTCTACAGGATTTAGAGACGCGATATCATGGATGAAGGCGTCTCCAATATCTTTTGCGGTCACGAAGGATTTAGTGATTGATCAGCAACACATTCGAGATTTCTGGGAATCGGCAACATACAATCTCAATGCAAATCCGGCGGAGATTAGGGCGAGAGTTATGGGGGAGGAGATTGTGCTAACTGTTGATTCGAATGCCCGGATGTTGCGTTTGGAGCGAGATGTTGGGATACCTGCTCTACTTAGTCTCACCGATGTTTATGAAGGATTCCTGGAGATGGGCTATGAAGGTACTGACTATTTGGAACGTCGGGAGATTAAAAAGACGTTATTGTCGAGAGAATGGAGGTTTATCGCCCATGTTATTATTGTATGTTTAGATCATCGGAAGGGTGGAATTGATGGTCTGAATTTTGAATGGGTTCGGGCAATGCTGAACTTGTGCAGGGGAGATAAGGCAAATATCCCGCAAATGATATTTGAGTATATGATTGAGAACATCTCCGCTGCCAAGAAAGACAAAAGGCTGTTGTATCCACGTTTCATACAGATTTTTATTGATGAACTGAAACCAGACCTACAGAAATTGGGTGATCCTTTGAAGCTGACGAAGATGCATGTTAGAATTTTTGCAGGCTGCTCCGCACCTAGACATGATATTACGGGAAAGATAACATATCTTTTTCGAAATATGTATACTGATGAAAGGTGTGAGTACATCGAAAAGCTGAAGATATCAGAAGATAAACGGTTTGGTGAGTTGCGGGAGAAGATTAAGGAGGATATCAAGAAAAGGAAAAAGTTTGTCGGGAAAAGGTCCATACCATTTGAGGAGGAACTGGATGAGATTGAAGCTGAGATTGCTAAATCGAAAGGAAAGATGAAGCGGAAGGCGGCCGATAAATCACAAGTTGATTCTGATACTGATGTCAGAATAAAAAGGGCTAAAGGGAAGGAGCCTGAAGTGTCACAGTCTGTGCCGAAAACGTTTATGAAGAAACCGGATAAGAAGGAATTCGGGGGTTTGGACGAGGACGTGATTCGTGGGCTGAATACGTCGCTCGCGAATGAGTTGAGCATGGTAAAGACGAAGCTGATGAACGTAGAAGAACGTGAAAGGCACAGGGAATCATAAATGGAGGATTTGAGGAGGATTGTGTTATATCAACAGGTGCTGATAAAGAAGTTGCTGATAGAGTTGAATGAGGTGAAGAAAGAGGTGAAAATAAGAGTTCCGGAAACTGAAACCGAAATAAATGAGATGGTGTTTGTAGGAAAATACCCAACTCTGAAGGAAATGGTTCAAACGGGAAAAAGTCGAAGAGAGTTTGATGGATTCAGCGGTGCAGGTGCGAGCAAATCTGGTAAAGAAGCAGAAATTACAGATGATTTCTGCTTCGATATTGATGCTGATTTGATGGGTGATGAGGAGTTAGCTGATGTTGAGAAAATTCTAGATTTACGAAGATTGGTTGTTGAAGAAGAAGAAGAGGTGGAGGAACAATTGATTGATTATGATTCAGAGCCCGATTTCTATGAAGTTGACGAAAAAGATATGGTATATATTGCTCAGAGAAGCGGAGTCGAGGGTGACGTATTCGAGCTTGACAAATCCGATTGGTTCAAGAAAGTAGAAGAACCTGAATCCGTCACGCCTCTGTTCCAGAACTTGGATGCCCCGACCCCCAAAGATTCAGACAACAAGATAATTAGTTGGAAACACAGTCTGGAGCTACAAAAGTTCATGATAAAGAGGAGAGGGGGCGGGATCAGCTATGTTAGCAACCGCAAACATTTCAAAAGTTTCCCTAAGTGGGATTTTAGGCGTTTGGCGGTCCTTCCACTTATTAACGCAGATCAAAACGATCGTGCAAAGCTTTTGGAGGAGGAGATCCAGGCTGGATTAATGGATAATTTTGTGAGCTTTGGATATAATAAGCTGGAGCGGAAGAGATCAAAGAAAGATTTGGATTGAGTAACGGGCAAAGGAAAGATTGTACTGAAGATGAAGCCGATAAAGACTGTTCTGAGAGTAAGGGTACCGGACCCGAGCCCGTCAAGATTGAATGAGTTTGAGAAATGGTTCTATGATAATCAAACGGGGGAGGCGGTGATTCGTGTGAAAGATGGGTCTGAATGGAGACTATTTGACCCGATGGAGGTTTTCAGGGTCTCTGATGATGATCTGAAGATCTTATGTGAAAACCCCATCAGAACTGGAGCCGGAGCCGAAACCAAGAAGGAAGCCGAATTGTTTGAAAGTGTGGCAAATCGGGCTCGTGGAATTAGATCAGAAGTGAAATAGCTAGCGGAGAAAGTACAAAAGCAAGCGGAACTAAATGAAGATGTTCGAGAATTGGCAGAGATGTTCGGTGCAGCAAAGGCAAGAGCTGAAGATGGAGACCCGACAGGTGAAGTACCCCCCCCCCCCCCCTAGGGGGAGTATTGTTGACCACATGTAGGGTGGTACATAACTTTGTCGTTAGTTGTATTTTGTTTATTTTGTAATAGACTAGTCGTATTTCGTTTCCGCTGTAATAGTTAGTTTCGTCTATGTTTTAGTTACTTTGTGGCTTGTTTATGCGACACTGCATGCGACACTGCATGCGAGGGTCGCATGCAGCCTGTCATAGCTTAGCGAGCAGGCAGTGTCGCATATGCGACACTGCCTGCGACACTGGCTACTGTATATATATGTGTTTTAGGGTATTTTGTACACAACTCTTGGATCATATTGAATACACTTTACACCTTTTGTTTGTGAGTTCGAATCTGGTTGTTTATAGCAAGGAATTGATTGATTTATATCTTTGTTGCTTCAAACCTATTCTACTTCATCTAATTACTTTCTAATTAATCATTTGTTAATGGGTTATAATGGTTTGTGTGAGTTTTGGTCACAAATCACAGTCAATTGTTGCTAGATCTAGTGGTATCAATTGATTGTGATCTGATCTATATCATATCACTACTAAAAAATGAACCTATTGTAACCTTTTTATAACCTTTTTGCAACCTTTTTTTTCAAAACAGTTGCATTAGAAGAAGCTGCATTAGATCTAATGCAACTTTTTTGTTACCTATTGCAACTCTTATTTAAAGAGTTGCATTAAAAAAAGGTTGCATTTGAATAAAAATTGCATTATGTGAAAAAAAAAGTTGCATTATGTAAAAAAACAGTTGCATTATGTAATAAAAAAGTTACAATTGATCTAATGCAACTTCACCTAATGCAACCTTTTTTTACCAAAAAAAAATTGCAATAGGCTTATTTTCTTGTAGTGTATATAGCACGGATTCACGATCTACTGGACCAACATTATATATACATGCATCACATACATACACTTTAACTCATATATACATTCAAACAACCGAGATCAATCACATCCGTAACAAAACCGAAACGACCCGTAAACGAAACCGAAACTTCAATCGAAACCCGGAACCAAAACGACACAATAATGAGTTGCGGGGCTGGTTACGCTTACCGGAACGATGAGAGCAAGCGGCGAATGGGGTCGAAGTTGCAGGTCGATCAACCGGATCCGATTGGTTTCCGAACAGCAGCGACGTTGCGCAACCTGGGCGATCTGCTGGGATGCACCGATGACGATTTCGCCGTCCGGTGGCCAGAGAAGTTAGCGAGGTGCAGGGGGCTTCGTGCAGCAGGTAGGGTTTAGTGTGTGTGTTGTGTGTGTTGAGATGTAAGAGACGTGTGAAAGGGAGTGGGGTTGGTTTAGGTTATATAATTTTTAATTTACGCGTTTGGTCCCCGAATATTTGCAGTTTATTTAGAAAGGTTTTTAAAGTTTATAAGTTAGTTTTATTAATTACGAAACGAACCCTTAACTTATATAAAACGTAACAGAATAGATAAAAAGTAAGTAACGGTGTTAACCTGGAATTTCGGAGTGTCACATCATCCCCTTGTTAAAAGAATTTACGGGACGCGTCACAGGTTGTTTGCAACGAAAGAATAGAAAAGAAGAAAAAACTTAAGGTTATCACATATAAAATTACAAAACTGGTGTCTATCCCTAAAATTCTGCATTTTAAGTAGCTGAAATCCGATTATGTGTTTAGGATGTTACAGTTTTTTCTCAACAGAATTTTACATATAATTTAGGTATTATCTTGAAAATATGATATTAATTATACATGTATTGTTTTTTAGACATTGTCTATATGGCAATTTTACTTTTGTACTTTTAGTGACTAAAAACTGATAAAAATTATATGTTTTTGTTTGCTGATGAGCTATTATAGAATATGAAATAATAAAATTATATGTTTTTTGTAAACATACATTTGTTTGTGATGTGCTATTTATGAATTCTGAAAGTGCAAAGCTAAACCATTTAAAAAAACATAGTTGTTGTGTCCCTAAAAAACTGCAAAACATGTAGCTTACTAACCGATTATTAATATTTTTTATTAACAGTTTTTTTTTCAACCGATTATTAATATATATATTCTTTGTTTAACTCTTATTTCACTTCTTTACTCTTATTGACTAAAAACTTTACATAAGAGGTCTTATCTTGAAAATGTCATATTAATTATTAATTATTCATGTATATCGCTTTTTAAGTCCTAATATGATTTAAATATTTTATTTATGACTATTTTACTTTTTTACTTTTAGTGACTAAATACCGATTAAAATTATATATTTTTGATTGGTGATGTCTTATTATGAAATATTAAAATTATATGTTTTTTTGTAAAAATACATTTGTTTGTGTCTAATTGGATTCAAATTTTTATGTTCGAGAGTAATGTGTCTTATAACAATATGAAACAATGAACTTATATTTTCATATATATTATGTTGATTTTATTTTTTTGAACTGATTTGTAGTATTAAATAGTTAATAAATATTATTATACATTAGTTGAAAATTAAAAGTTTATTGTTGGAAACTTCAAATTCACTTTTTCATGAAACAAAAGCAACATTTTTTATTCATTCATAGAAACTGAAAAACAAATAAAAAGATTAAAGTTACGAAATAAAACATGTTAAGGAAACAACTTAGTCTACAAAACAAATCTAAAACGATTTTTAGGATATATAGCATCAAACTAAATGAGGCCTAGTTCGTTTTTGAATCGAAACTCTTGGGATCTTTAGTGGACGTTTCTTCATGTTAACTGAATTTGTATGGGCCTTGAAAAGATTTTTTTCTTCTTCATCTGATCCGTCAAGCTCTATAACTTCACTCCAGTTCCACTCCTCGTCAAGCCTTTTGACCCTTTTCATTCTGTTCTCATAGATCTTATCTTGTTGTTCAAAAATCCGATCCTGTAATGTATTAATTTTTATGTTAACTTTTATGAAAACATGTATAGAAATATTATAATAAATTGTAATTGTGGACATATCTCTTTACTCTATTCTCGTTCAAGATCGGACTTGTATGAATTAAACATTAAACCATGGTAGATAATCTCAACACTACTATCAGAATCAGCCTTTATAATTATATTTTCATTAAATAATAATAAAGATGTATAAAAATTTACAAACGAACCTTTGAAGCATCTTTTTCTGGTGAGTTTAATTCGCAAGAACCAATGAGTATTTCTGTTTTCTAGCATTAAAAACAACCTCCTGCATAAGTAATACTTGTATTAAGAGCATTTTATAGCAAATTACAAACATTTGTTTAAAAAGGAAATGAAAATGTTAAAGTTAAACGTAAGAACCTTTGAAGTTTTGATTTTTTCTGATTCCAAATCATCATAAATCACTTCCTGCATAATAAGACTGTTAAGGAGAACAAGTAACTATAAATATAGAATAGATCTATCGTATAAATGAATAATCCAACCTGAATTGATTGGTGTTTCATCTTATTGGAGATTGGTTCCATGTCTAATTAATGTATTTCAAGTATGCAAAAACAAATGAATTGTGATAGGTTCAATTGGATCGTTAATATCACTCAAATGATCAGAATAACAAGTACAAACAAACGATTCAATCACAAACACAATTCATACTAATAATTCTCTTTGTATATTGATGATCAAAGCAATTCGTAGTACAAGTGCAGGAGAAACAAAATCACACACAGTTAATTCTCTCTCTAACAGTGTAAAAGTGATCTAGCCTCTCTCCTCACACACACACACTACATGCTTATAACAACAAAATACAAGTTTAAGGAAAATACACAATAAACCCTAAACTATACAAACATATAAACAAAATACAAAGTAAATCTTAACAAGGAAATAACCCTAACAGTACTCCCCCTAAGATTTATCTTTGGATCTTCAGCAAAATCTTCTATCTTTTTCTTCTTCTTTGATCAGCATCATCTCTTTCTACCAATCTTCTGGTTCATCTTTGACATTCAGCAACTCTCGTCCTTTATACTCTTCTTGTTCCTTCAAAGCTTCTTCAATACAAGACTTGAACTTTTCAGCGATCTTAGCTTGTCGAGGCTTGGACTCATTTGTCAGAATTGGTAAGGCATTCATACGTCTGAGCGAATCCAGATTTAAACCTGCAAAGTCAATATTAGCATAAAACTCGAATGGCATCTCCTGGCCTTTGACTTTCACCTCCAACGTTCCTTTTCTGGATATCCTCATATACTCTATCTCTGGTAAATCCACCCTCACAAGATTAGAGTTCAGCAATGCTTTCCTCACCCGAATCTTTTCAGTTGCCGCTGCTATCACTTCAATCATTACAACAAATAACTTCCGATCAGCTTCAGCAAGTGCATCTTTACACTTCTCCATTCTATAACTTCTCAAAAAGTCGATATATGAAGGATGTAGCAGTTTTAACTCAAAAGTACTGAAAAGTGTGATCATATCCTTGTCCCAATCCTCCAAGTTTCGAACAAGCTTCAATTCAAACGTTTCTTGATTATAAAACACTCTGATTATAGGCTTTGTCATTTGCGAACCGTCTATCACTTTCAATCCAGGATCTGTCACCTTGTCAAAATATTCATCCGAAAATTCTTCAAGGTACATATCTTCAGTCACAACCAAACGCTTCTTCTTTCTTTCTTTCTTTGCTTCCACATATGCAGTATCTTCCTGTTGTCCTCGAAAATCAAGAAACTTTGGTGATCTACCAATCCCGGCATCAAGCAACATTACACACTTATCACCACGCTCAGCATGCGTGTGATTTATCAATCTCAGTTTGTGTAATTCTTTCAAGTCCTGAACTTCCAACTTAAAAATGCTCGAGTAGTAATGGTATACATCACATAAACCATTCACTCTCTTAATCATAAAAGCGTCAAACACTTCATCATATTTCCAAGCAATTATCTTCACCTTCTTATTTTTCTCTGGCACAATCATCGAGTCAAGTAATTCAGCAATCGATTGGCCTTTGCTCAGCAGTGACCTCACCACGTCACCTGCTGTTGCTGATTTATGCCAAGACTCACGCACCTCCATCGGTATGTTGTACGATTTAACTTCACTTGGAAACATATCCATCAGTTCATGTCGTTTCTTGTGAGCATTTTCAGGTAAAGCCATAACTGGAAGTTCTTTCGGTCCAAGAATTTTGTATTTCTTTGTCAGCTCGAAGTATTGCGGATTGTTGTAGTCCAAATAAAACATCCGGTTGTACAGTTTCTCTGTCTTCATAAAACTGACTACAATCTTCTTCAGTGATACAGACTTCAATCTCTGCAAAGTCTTGTACGGATAGTTCCTTGAACTTAACCAATCACGCATCTCTCTGCTTGTCATTTCCTCAGGATTCGGATGATAAAGCTCAGTCGGTGGCAAATCTTCTATATTCAAACTTTCTTGCATTGGAGTCCATTCGCCCATTTCAGTAACAAACTCCTTTTTATCGGCTTCGGCTTTGTCTTGATGAATCATGCATTTCTCGTACTCTTCATTTATCTTACTTACCGTCAATCCATTCAAAAATACTGCATTGTATTTCATCTTTTCAAGATATGCAAATCTTTGGTCCAAATCATCCGGTATCTCTTCAACAACATTCTGTACTGGCTCAGCTTCATCTTCAGACTCAGTAAAATCTATGTCATCTAAATCATCCAATGCTTCAATCATAGGTGCATCGTCAGTTTGAACCGGCTCAAACTGACTAGCAACTTCAGCTTCAGTTTCAGGCATATCCACAGCTTCAGATTGAATCGGCTCAATCTGAACTGTTTCTTCAGAACCAACCTCCTTCTCACTATCTGTCAACTTAACAACTTCAGTGTCAGTAGCAGATTCAGATTGAATCGGCTCAATCTGAACTGTTTTGGCAATTTCAGCTTCAGTCACATCTTCATCAGTTTTCTCAGCCTCAACTACAGCTACAGATTGAATCGGCTCAATCTGCACTGTTTCATCAACTTTCGCCCTTTTTGAACTTTCTTCATCACCAAAGATCTCAGGTATCGCATCTATCTTCCTCTTTCCCTCAGCTTTGTCAGAGATGACAGTTTCAGCAGCAGCTTCATCGGGAATGATGATTGGTGATTCCACTCTAATGCCAACATTCGAAGTTCCTCGAGCTCTAGTCAGATAAACCTTTGGCACATGCGATTCAGTCACTTCCATTACTTCTTCAGAAAAATCTTTGTCTGATGATGAGCCAGCTTTCTTTGGTTTAGTCTCCTCCAACTCTTTTTCCAGCATTTCCTTCTCGGCCTCCAACGTATTACATTCAGCTTTAACCTCAGTATAATCATACTTTAGGTTCTCATACTCCTCTTTCAGTTTGTCATAATCATCTTTCAACTTCAACTGTTCATCAACAAGTTTAACATGATCTTCATCCAACTTCTTGAAAGTTTTCAAATTTTGATTATGAATGTCCCAATACTCATCAAATCTTTTCTTTTTGCGTTCATTTGAAGCTTTCAACAACTCATTAGCTTCTATCAGCTTTGCCACCATATCCTCTAATTCTGCAATACGTTTCTCTTTCTCATTCTCAGTTTCATCAGTCTTTGACACAACGTTTGGTGAAGACTCCAAACCTTGTTCAATATTTTCAGCAATTTGTGGTGAAGTGGTGGGAATATCAACAGAAATAGGATCAGTAGTGCCAGCATCAGCATCCTCAACTATCTGTGCCATAGTTTCAGCTTCGGCCACTACCTCCTGAGCTATCTGAAGTACATCAATCTCTTCAGGCTCAACAATCACAGATTCTTTTACCATTTTCGATCTCTTTCTTCTAACATATTGAACACTGACATCCTTTGGGATTTCAACAACAACTTCTTCAACCCCAGAAGCAACCTCAACAGGTTCAATAACCTCAACATTCTCAATTTCCTCTGTCTCAGTCTCCATTGGTTCAGCCTCCTCTGAATTAGATTCAGATTCAGCATCATCACCACCATCATCATTACTATCATCATCCTCATCATTATCACCATCACCATTTCCATCATCTTCTTCATCTTCTGGATGACGAGCAAAGTACTCGTCATCATCCAACAGATTGTCAGGCACCTCATCCACTAGGTCCTGTGGATCAACAATCTCTCCATGAGATATGTGGTAATATACTCCTTCCACATCTTCTTCATTGTTGACTATATCTCTCATATAGTCAAACAATTCTACATCAGGCACATTCCCGATACTCATCTTTCGGTAAGATAGATCGTTCATGTCCTCAGTATATAACATACCTCCAGAATAACCCTCGGATCTGATGATAGGATAAGCAATGTTGATCATCAGTTGTAAGAATCTCGGGTACATGAGAAACTTAAACCTCTTTCCTTTCACCAAGTTAAATACAAAGCCATTCATAATCCATCTTGACATATTAAATGGCTTGTTTTCTGCTATAGCAACAATCGGTGAAGCAATATCTGATGGGAAGTTATCAAACCCTGCACTCCTCCTGGACATGCATTGTTGCACCACATAGCATAGAAGCTTATATTTCCTTCCCAACTTTGCCCTGTAAAACTGTGACTTTGGAAACACAGGTGGATGACCCATATTAACAAAACACGCTTTACATTCCTCCATGGTCAACTCATCCATCATACCAACTTCATCTTCATCATACCTCAGGGCCTGTCTAATAGCTTCTTCAGACACAGTCAGTACCCAATCTCTAGTAATATGCCCTCTGACCACAGCAACACCATTCTCATCTCTGACAACCTCTGCTGTCCTCCAAAAACTTTTGATCAACCTTGCATATATGACCGGTTTGGCACATATAGCATATACATATTTAGTCCTCTTGATGAACTTAATCATATCCCTGTAACCATCTGTTTCAGGAATTGATTCATCTAAACATGCCACTAGATTATGTTTAGGCTCAAACTTGAGATTCTTCATCTGTTAAAAACACAAACAAACACAAAAACAAGACAAATGTGTTAGATTCTTCATTAAAACATATCAAAATTTCATAAGTGTTTGAATAACAGTTAGAAAGCAAAACATTCATATAATCATTTTAACCCTAAATTGATTTAACAAATTGATTTTCATCATTTTGATTAACACAACTTTGAATTTTAATGATTTATACAACATTTTTATTTTAACAGTTAATCACTTAAGGCAAATTTTGACATTTGTATGAAGAAGTTGTTTAACATGTTTTGGTTCAGTTTTAACAAATATTAATCACTTTTAAGCAGATATTTCATCATTTGATGTTTAACTTTTAAGAGCTTCAAAGTTCATCAATGGCGATTTTAACAGTTGTGAACATTTTGAGTGATTCAGTTGATTTTAAGGTGTTTTGGTGCAAATGAGTGATTGATTGTTGATAATCGACAGATTTTAACCCTAAAGCAACATTTGATTTAAGTTTTAACACACAAAATTAAAGTGTCGATTCAAAGTCCAAAACACTGTTCATCATCGTTTTTCCTTTTAAGAGTTGATTTACAGGTCTATTTAGGTCAAAAACACTTAATCATTACCTTATCCAATCGATTAACCTTGTTACAGAACAAACGATTGAATATGATAACACGGCGATTTTTAAGTTCAGAGTGTTTGTGTGAAAGTGAATGTGTGAAATGATAAGTGTTTGTGAAGAGGCGGTATTTTGTATTGTCAAAAATTTAGGTAAAATTTTAAGTGTCGGGTCAACAAAAAGGACGGGTAAGCAAAATAGGCCCAATAAGCCTTGCCGGGTCAAGTACTGTAGTGACGGTTCATGTACTGTAGTGACGGGTCAAGTACATCAGACAAGTCACAAACATGTGAAAAACACTTGACGGGTCAAGCACTATAGAGACGGGTAAGTCACTGTAGTGACGGGTAAAGGTTAGGAACAACTACACCTGATGGGTTTTATTCATCACCCGGCAGAATAGTTATCTTCAAAACATCACCCGGCAATCATTCTTCATCACCCGGCAACACAGTTGCTTTCCTTCTTCATCCGGCTTGCTTTCTTCATTACACGACAACCTTCTTCACACGGCATGCATTTGTTCATTACACGGCAACATAGTTGTCTTCTATATCACCCGGCATGCTTTCTTCTTCATTACCCGGCAACACAGTGTCATACCTTTGTCTTCTATATCACCCGGCATGCTTTCTTCTTCATTACCCGGCAACACAGTGTCATACCTTTACACGGCAATAAGATTTCTCTTTTACCCGGCTGTATAGTAAACACTTGTCACCCGGCAAGATATCTATGACCTTCACCCGGCTGTATTTGACATGATCATTGCCCGGCTGTACAGTGGTCATAAGATCTTCACATTTTCCTCAATCACCCGGCATGTATCAGACTTACAACTTTACCCGGCTGAACAGTGCGCTCTTTATCCGGCTGTACAGTTGTATCTGATATCTTTGCCCGGCAATAACACTTTGAGCAATTTCTTCAATTTTTCTCGTCTGTTGACTTTTTCAACATCATTTATTGCACCTGCAAACATTCTCCGACATATTAATTAGACAAGATATCCTTAAAAAGAATGTTTGTCAAATTAATTATCAAACAACATTAAAACAAGTCAATAATCATTAATTCCAATTAAACTCATTTTTCTTTTTCTTTAAAACAAATTACAAGACCTTGGGTTTCTTTTTAACACATTCAATACTTTTGCTTTTCATACTACATAATCTTGTTCATTCAAAACACACTTATTCAAAAGATATTTTTGGATTTTTGTAGATATTTTTCTTCAATTTATTCTCCCCCTAAACTTGAAATTTCTTGAAATTTTTAAGTTTAACAAGGATGTCGATGTGTTAATAAAGATTCCATATGCCTGCACACACAAAGCACACACATTAAAATAAATACATATGCAATGCAATGAATCAAAATATCGCAGTGAGATCATACCACACATTATCTGAACATGTTTTGAAAGTTTTGAATAGACATTTGACTTATGCTTGATTGAGTGATGATATGAAAACATACCAATTAGCTCGAGTTGACACACTTACTTTTTCAGTATCATGATGATAATTAAGATTCGATTAGAATGACTTATGTGACCCACATGTATACATATGTCAACATATTTCCTTATCAACCACTACCTGAATGCATATTGCACAAAACCTGGTCACTTACAGTCATAAACAGTGTGGAATATGGGTTCTATTCGGATTTGGTCCACTTTGGGACTTCTTTTTAATTCCATCTTTGGGAATTTTTCTTTCCTATCGTTCCCCTTGGGAATCTTCTGAATTCCATTTTGGAATTTTTGTTTGGTGTTGGTCCACATTTGGGACTCTTTTTGTTCCATTTTGGAATCTTTAGCTGCATCTTGAAGCTCAAAAGAGACTTCGTGTGAAACTTCAGGTCTGTGGGTACCACAACAAAGAAGCTCACGATGCGGTTCATCACACTGAATACACTGCATCGTTACCCGATCATGCACAACTATCATCACAAGCAATGTTTCAAAAGATATATATCTAGACATGTATAACAATGGAACTTAACACAAAGATCATTATGTTTATGTTTGTCAACAATGAAACTTACTTTTTCAGTCTAATTGCCTGAGCTGTCTAGCATATCAATTAACATTCATCAGTCTTTATTAAAAATGATGTAACAAATAATGTCTAGTGTAACTATCATTTTTCACTTTTTGCAATATAGATTCTTATGACATGATATTTTCTTTTCTTTTTGCTTTTATATTTTGTTTTTGCTTTTCTTTTTCATGCACACACACAATGCAAAACATAGAATAAAAGACAAAGGAATCATTACTTAACATCAACTTATTATATTTTTGGCTTTTATATTTTCTGATTTTTCTTTTGTTTTCGAAAAATAGAATCAATCATGATTGATTAATCCTATGGATTGAATTAAAAATTCAAACCGGCCTGACAAAAATGATTTTGTGAAAAGATCTGCCAGTTGTTTGTCGGTATGAACTTTAATCAAAATTATTAAACCTTTTTCAGAGTTGTCTCTTAAAAAGTGATATCGAATTTCGATATGTTTGGTTTTTGAGTGTTGAACAGGATTAGCAGTAATGAACATAGCAGCAGTATTGTCTATGTAAATAGGAGTTTTCAGAAAGTTAAACCCGTAGTCCAGTAATTGATTTTGTAGCCACAAAACTTGAGAACATCCTGCAGATGCAGCGATATACTCTGCTTCAGCGGTGGATACAGAAACATTGGTCTGCTTCTTGCATTGCCAAGAGACAAGTCTAGGACCCAGAAATTGACAACCACCAGTAGTCGATTTCCTGTCAAGAGCACAACCACCAAAATCACTGTCAGAATAGCTATATAATTCAAAATTTCCTTCATAAGGATACCATAACCCAAGATTCGGTTTCCCTTTAAGATATCTGAATATACGCTTCACAGCAACAAGGTGCGACTCTTTTGTATCAGACTGATATCTAGCGCATACACATACAGCATACATGATGTCTGGCCTTGATGCAGTAAGATACATTAGTGAACCGATCATTGATCTGTATAGTGTTTGATCCACGGATTTGCCTTTCGGATCCGGTTGTATCTTGCAGTTTACATCAGATGGAGTTCGAATTGTTTGACAATCTTGCATCTTGAACCTCTTCAACAACTTCTCAACAAATTTTGATTGATTGATGAAAATTCCGTCAGCTGATTGTTTTACTTGTAAGCCAAGAAAGAAGTTAATCTCCCCCATAGAACTCATCTGGAATCTGCACTTCATGATTTCCTCAAATTCTTTGCACATTGACTCACTAGTTGATCCGAAGATAATATCGTCCACATAGACTTGAACACATAAGAGATCGTCATTCTCCCTCTTCATAAACAAAGTTGGATCAATCTGTCCTCTTGTGAAACCATGTTCTAGTAAATGCTTGGATAATGTCTCATACCAGATTCTAGGAGCTTGATGTAGACCGTAAAGAGCTTTACTCGACTTGTATACACGATGAGGATAGTCAGGATCTTCAAAACCCGGAGGTTGTCTGACATATACGTCATCTGTAATCGGTCCATACAGAAAAGCGCCTTTAACGTCCATTTGGAATACTTTAAACTTCATGAAGGAAGCATATGCAAGAAAAACGCGTATGGCTTCAAGTCTTGCGACCGGAGCGAACACCTCTTCATAATCAATGCCTTCTTCTTGAGTGTATCCCTGTGCAATGAGTCTTGCTTTGTTTCTCACAACAATGCCACGTTCGTCTGGCTTGTTTTTGTACAACCATCTTGTACCAATCGCATTCTCTCCTTCAGGTAAGTCCACAAGTTTCCAAACTTCTTGTTTGCGAAACTGAAGTAATTCCTCTTGCATGGCTTCAATCCAACTGTTATCTTGCAATGCCTCTGAAATATTCTTTGGCACCACTTGAGATAGAAAACACGAATAAAGACAAACATTTGCTTGTTCAGTCTGACTTCTTGTAGTTCTCTGATTCAACGGTCCAATAATCTGAGAGACAGGATGTTTCTTGTGAATTCGATGAATAGGAATATCACCTCCTTGCACTTGAGTCTCCAGATTAGAAGTATTCAGATTTGGTAGATCTTGTAGTATGGTTGAAGTATGCGGTGTGAAATTCGGGACTTGATCCGGTGAATTGATGAAGTAATCAAATGATTCTGGAATAACTTCAACATTCGGATCTGATGATGGTTGATTTTGAACAGATCCACCATCATTAGGAGACTTTTGCGGATTCACATTTTCTTCATGATTGTTTGATTCTTGATCTTCTTGCGAACCAGAAGGACCCGGAACTTGACTGGATTTGACATGATCAAGATTGTGAAATGACATGAACGGATACTCAGAATTGATATTGCCATCCTCGTCATTATCAGAATCGTCACTAAAGTTTCCTAAGTCACCTGATTCTTTTCTTGTTTTTCCTGAAAAATCAAAGTTAGAATTGAAAGATTTTGATAACGAATCTAAATCAAATAACCATTCGGGACCATGTGCCACTGACGGAAACGAATTTTCTAAAAACTTTACGTTAATAGTTTCAATAACAGTATTTGTTTTGCTATTAAAAACCCGATAAGCTTTAGAAACAGACGAATAACCTAGGAAAAATCCATCGTCAGATTTTGACTCAAATTTCCCGATATGATCACTTAAATTCAGAATCGTTACAGGACAACCAAATTCTTTCAAATAAGAAATATTCGGTTTTCTTCCAAACAACAACTCATAAGATGTTTTCTGTTTATCTTGCACTAATAATGTCCTGTTTTGTACAAAACACGCAGTAGCAATAGCTTCATCCCAGAATGTGATACGGATTTTGGCATCTGCGAGCATGGATCTTGCTGCTTCAATTAGTGTCCGGTTTTTCCGTTCCGCAACCCCATTCTGTTGAGGCGTTCTTGGAGCACTAAACTGACGCGCAATTCCTTTTTCTGCACAAAACAAATCAACATTAGCATTTTTAAATTCAGTTCCATTATCACTTCTTAAAACTTTCACTTTACAATCCAATTGGTTTTCAACTTTGATAATAAATTCTTTTAACAACTCAGCAGTTTCAGATTTTGCATGCAAGAAATAAACCCAAGAAAATCTAGTGAAATCGTCAATAATGACAAAACAATAAGACTTCTTTCCGATGCTTTGCACATTTGTTGGTCCGAAGAGATCCATATGTAGCATTTGCAATGGTTTTGAAATGGAGTTTTCTAGCTTGGACTTAAAAGACATTCGATGCTGTTTTCCCTTCAAACACGCAGAACAGAGATCAGTTGTAGAGAATTTCTTCGATGGGATTCCCACAGCGTGATTTCCAGTCACCAAACGATTCATGTTTCTGAAGTTTGAATGGCCCAGCCGTCTATGCCAAAGCTGACTCTCATCATTTGAAGCATGTGCAATGAGACAAGTAGTTTCGGTTTCGGCGTCAATCTGCGACATATCAAGCTTGTATACATCACGATCTCTTGGAGCTTTCACCACTACCCATTCATTGTCAATCTTGAAACCTGGTTTGAGTATGTAACAGAAAGAATCATCAAATAAAGTTGAATAAGATTTATCACAAATTTGAGATACACTTAGTAAGTTAAAGTTCAACTGTGCACAGTAGTTGTCTTTATCAAAACTAATGACCCCATTGGATACGGTTCCTTCTCCTGTGATTTTACCACCCGCATCACCTCCAAATGCAACGTGTGTACCATTTTTCAGCTTGAAATCCTGAAGCAAGGCATGGTTGCCTGTCATGTGCCGGCTACACCCACTATCAACGAACCATGAGTTGATAGGTCTTCTTGGGCGTACCTGCATTTCAACAATTACTTAGTTAGTTTGGTCAACCCAGGCCCACACGGTCTTGGGTTTTCCGAATCTATCAGCAATAGTAACTTGTTGATATTGAACATTTTGAAAATTTGTTTCATTTAAAAGATTTTGATGCTGATAACTATTGTTTCGCCCATTGGCGTTCAATAACTGCTTTCTCCTCAAAGCACTAAAACTTTCCTCTAGCTTAGGATCAAGGTTATTTTCAAACTTTTGATTTCTTACCATTAAAGCTCTTGGTTTAAAATTGTTAACCTGCACATTTCTTGAAAAGTTAGAAACAGAATTGTTTCGATTGAAATTTCTCAAAACTGGAGAATGACTTTGACTCATATTTTGAAAATCAAATGAATTATTTCTTTGAAAGTTTGAATATGGAGTCATTTCTCTAGTTGAGTTTGATCGAAAGAAACAATTCTTTGTGTCATGATTTCTTCTCTCACAAATATCACAAAATTTGTTATAATAACATTCTTCTGAAGAATGGTTTCTTTTGTCACAGAAACTGCAGTACCTGTTAAAGAAACATTCAGCAGTTGTATGGTTATAGCGATCACAGTTCTCACAATGTTTCTTGCTAATCCTAAAGAGCCGATTGTTAACTTTTGATGTTGAACCAAAACGTGATTCATTATCATGGTTGTTCGGTTTTAGATTAACATTCTTTTGTGGAGACTTGGTTTGAGATTTTGATTGCATGGGACTTTGGTTCGATTTTAAACTGTTCTGTTTGGTTACCTTTTTGTTTTCAATTCTCTTATCATTAACAGCGGAAGACTTAGGACCTGAACCTGTTTTCAGACCAGAGTTAGATTTGATTTGAGCATTGATTTGGTTACCATAAGAACTGTTCATGTCGAAAGTACCTGCAGACACAAACTTGATTGTTTTACCTTTTGTCACTTTCTTTTTGACAGGTTTAACATTTTGAGCTTTGGTGTTTTCATTTGATTTTAAGACACTTTTGCCTTTTGACTGTTTCGTTTCAGATTGATTGTTCATTGTTTTCGATTTCTGCTTCTTTGCAGTTGAAACATCAGTCTTTTTCACTTCTGTTTTCTTGATCAACTGAACAGCAACTTGCGCCTTTTGTTCTTTCTTCCACCTGATGTATTCAGGATCATTGTATCCTGAAAATTCACCTTCTTCCTTCACCGTTGTTTCTGGTTCGGGATTAAGTTTTGGATACTCAACAAGTTGAATCAGAATAGGCTCCAGTTTGTTATCAGACTTGTTGCTTGCTTCATCATCAGCCTCAGTTGTCAAACCATCTTCTTCCCTCAAACTTTCAATCAACACCTCAGATCCTTCAGACTCAGATTTACTTCTTTGAATTTCTTTGAATTTACGTTCATTTTCAGGTGAATGATCAAATTCATTAAAGTTTTCCGGTAAGGTTTGAGTGATTGAATTTGGCATCGGTTCATGAGTAAAACCCAACCCGGTTTTGTTTTTGTTGCCTCTTTCATTAATGAGTTGTTCAACCATTGTTTTACAACTTTTAACCTTTTTCAGTTCAACTTGAGTGACAGCATGTTCAACTTTTTCTTGTTCAAAGTTCTTTGTCATTTCTTCAAGTTGTTTGGTAACAAGTTCCAGTTCTTTTAAAGTTTTGTTCCATGATTCAGTTAGTGACAATATCTTCTCATCAGAAATTTTGTGATCAATTTTAAGTTGTTCATGAATCTTTTCATGTTTGCTTAATTTGTCACCGATTTTAAATGAATGAGTTCGATAATGTTCTACTTGTTGAATGCATTGATCAGAACACAACCTTTCCTTAACATCAGCAGGTAATGGAACATAGTTAGGGGGTAAGTTATTACTAACCTTTGGTTGTTCGGTAGATGAAGAAGACTCACTGGCAGTAGCCATCAGCACAAGTTCAGACTCAGATTCTTCAACAGGATCAGATTTTGCACTCCAGTCATAATCTTCAGAATCTTCACTCACATCTTCAATCATCTTACCATCCCCTTCTTCTGACCAATCTTCTTCTATTTCACATACCAGTGCCAGACTTGATGTAAGATCAGACGTAAACTGTTCTGCATAAGCACTCCAATCATAACCGTCTTTTACACTTACTACCAGCGCCTTTGATTGATCTTCTGGCTTCTTTCCTTCATCTTTCAATTCAGGCATGGGAAGACTTTGGTATGGTTTCTGAAAGAAACGTTGATTTCTGCCTTGATAACTCGAAGATTGTTGAGAACTTTGACCTTGACCTTGATTGCTTGAACTAGCTTGATCATTGAAATTCTTAGGAGCTTTACATTCTCTTGAGAAATGACCATACTGGTTACAATTAAAACATCTGGCCTTTGATTTGTCAAATCCAACAGTCTTGTTTGCATGAGGTTTGTAGCTTCGGTTAACATATGCATGCTTTTGTGTACGATAAGCTACCATAACCATTTGCCAATTAAGATCCATTTCCTCAACATCAACTGGATCCATTTCAAATAAGTCTTGAAGAACAACTTCCATTTGACTTAAGTGACTTCCTTGATACGCTTGAAAACTTGCCATAAAAGCAGTAAAGGCAGTTTTAGTTTCGTCATCTTGCAACAGAATATTCACAACGTCTTTCACTTTGGTTTGAACATTTGAGTTTTGACTTTCTGGTTGATTCTGATTATGACTTTGAACTTGAGCTCTTGGTGGAGATTGAGGTTGAGAATAAGTTGGTGAATTTGGAAAGTATGCTGAATCAGTAAAGAAACTTGCACCAACAAATAAGTCACCCTCATCTTCAAATTTCGTTGCATCTTGTGCAAGAAATGCATTATCCACAGTATTGGCAGGATTTACCACATACTTGTATTGAGTTTGTGAGCTTGATCTATCAGTGTTTCTAGATCCTTCATCAATCTCGACTTCTTCAATCTTTCCAATAAGCAAGTCTAATTCCATTGGAAATTTCTCAGTATGTTTTAACAGAGTAACAGTCTGCTTCCAAGATGATGGTAAAGCACATAACAATCGATCATTCAAGTCTTGAAGGTCAGTCTTAACTCCAAGGTTTGACATCTCAGTAGTTAAGTGAACAAATCTGTTCATCATCTGGTGTACTGTCTCTCCATTAATATGTTCAAACAGTTCCAATTGCCTTTTCAGCTTTGATTTCTTCAAACTTCTCAATTGTTCTCCTCCTTCACATATAGACTTTAATGCTTTGAAGCATGTATAACCAGTCTGATATGCATCCAATCTAGACAGAACTTGAAGTGGCAACCCCTTGCACATTAAAGAATATGCCTTGCTATCATTCTTTACTTTCCTCAAATCTTCTGCTGACAGATTATCCTCTGGATAAGGTGTAGTAGAGTCTTTGGTGTAGGTACTTGCACTATCTGGTGTTGTCTGAGTTGGAATGTGAGGACCCTTTTCAATTGATTTCCATAAGTCATTGTCAATTGAACACAAGTGATGTCTCAACCTGATAGTCCAGTTCTTGAAATCTGCACGATTCAAAAGTCTAGAAACACGGTTATCAGAATCATCATTAGGAGCCATTTTAACAATTTTTTAAAGAAAATATTTTTGGTTTTTGTTAATTTTTGAAAAGAAATGATCAAAATACTCAAATAAAGACAAGTAATTAAAGACAATGTAAGAAACAAGTATTGAAAAACAACTAAAATGAGTCACACGGCAGAACAGTGAAAAATCCTTCTTCAACCGGCTAAACAGTGTCTTTGTTCTTCACCCGGCAGGAAAAAGTCTTTACACGGCCAAACAGTTACACGGCTCAACAGTTGTTATACTTTTGTTCTTCACCCGGATGAACAGTTACCCGGCAACAAGAAAAACTTCACACGGCAATAGTCTTGACCCGGCAGAATCTTGACACGGCAAAAGTCTTTGTCCGGCTGAACAGTACTCGATCACACGGCAGAGTTGTTTACCCGTCAACACAGTTGATGATTACCCGGCTGTATTTTCTTAATCACCCGGCGTAACAGTGTTTTACCCGGCACAACAGTGTATCACCCGACTGAACAGTAGCACTTTTTCTAAGTCAAATTCTTCACCCGACAAGCACAAATTCCCTTACACGGCAATACAGGACCTAATTTGTTCTCCAATCTAAGTCCAAGGAAATTGTCTAAGTCAAAATAATCACCCGGCAAGTTAATCTTCAACCAAGTCTTAACTGTTCATCATCTTCTTCGTGAGATTTTTCTGGGTTTTGTCTAAAACTTGTCCAATTTGTCCAAAATTCACACACAAGCTGTGAATCAATCCGATTATCAATCCCTTATATCAATCAATCTGAAACATGTCCAATTTTTGGTGAATTTGTGAAAAATTCTATCGAACAGTGGTTTCACAATTTCTCAGATCTGATGATGATCTGATGAAATCTGCACAATCGTTGAGTATTAGAGTGATTATGATGATGAATCACACCTAAAAACACGAACAATTCATTCAGATCATTGTATTTGAGCAATATTTGATGTGTTTTTGCTTAAGAACAGCGAAGAACACGGTAACAAAGCTCTGATACCAATTGATAGGTTCAATTGGATCGTTAATATCACTCAAATGATCAGAATAACAAGTACAAACAAACGATTCAATCACAAACACAATTCATACTAATAATTCTCTTTGTATATTGATGATCAAAGCAATTCGTAGTACAAGTGCAGGAGAAACAAAATCACACACAGTTAATTCTCTCTCTAACAGTGTAAAAGTGATCTAGCCTCTCTCCTCACACACACACACACTACATGCTTATAACAACAAAATACAAGTTTAAGGAAAATACACAATAAACCCTAAACTATACAAACATATAAACAAAATACAAAGTAAATCTTAACAAGGAAATAACCCTAACAAATTGTTTCTTAGTCTATATATAGTATGATTCAGCTAGGCTTTATTGTATTCAACTTTTGTTTTTCCCGCTTGGTTTACATTTCAATTAACAAATCACCCTGAATTTTCGAATCAAATTGTTGTTAAGTTCCATATTAGGTGGATTAATCCATGTTTACTTATTTTAGCAAAAAAAATAAAAATACCTTGAAATTATAACTAAATAATATGGAGATAACAAACTAAATGATTTTAGTCAAACTGAATTCTTAATAAAAAGTAATTATAAATGCACATATTATAATTGAGTTTAGTTAAACTGAATTCTTAATAAATAGTTATTATAAATGCACATATTATAATTAGTTATTATCATGCTAGAAATTGATTTTAATCAACTTTGTTATTATTGAATATTATGTTACATGTGTGGTAATAAAAGTTTGGACAACTTGTACATTTCTACCACTGCACATTTGGTATATTTTTGGGTATTCTACTTTGTTCTCTGGACATTCTAGAATTGGTCAACTCTGAAATAGACTTTGACTCCTTTGAGTTTGATTGCTTGACAAAACTGTCCGAATATGATTGTTGATTTTGAGATATCTCATTGTTGATCATCCTTTTTTCATTTGAGCTGAAGTTTTATTATAGAATTGGTTAATTTTGAAGTTGCACCATTTGGTACATTTCTAATCTTATAACCTCTAGAAACAGTCTTTGACTCCGTTGACTGTCATTGGTTGACAAAACGGTTCGAATATGCTTGTTGATTTTGCGATATCTCATTTAGGGGAGTGACTGAAAGGTTGAATTTGTATAGGCGTCATTGCATCCAATTGCTTTGAATTGAATGATGACCCCTAGTGGCATGAGTTGGTAGGATTGGTAGGTAAATCTCTTATATATTTTAGTTTTATTAAATGCTTCTAGAGCGGACCTTTAACATAACTACATAACACTTCCCTTTGATCTAGTTTTACGTACTTTTTTGTTCAAAATGCATGATATACTTAACCGGGTGACATGTTTCAGGTGTGCATCACTTGAATCTGAGACCAGTGACAGCTGATAAAAATTATTGGTTGAATTTGAGAGTAGCGACAGCGAGGTGAATTTGCTACACCTGTATATATATTTCTGCCCTATTATTTTTGAACTCGGACTGTTTATATTGCTGCATTAAATTGACAATTTCTTGTTAATTGGTTGACAAAAATTTCCATTGTTAGTTTTAGCAAGTGTATTGTATTTTTGTATAGGTGAAACATTAAAATGAATTGTCAGGTCAATGGAGATATGTTTACCATATCATGAATGGGTAAAAAACAACTTAAAAGGTAATTTTGATTAAATTCAAAACAGTCAACATGAATTTATTAGTTTTTGATCATATATAATATTAGTTTTAACATTAGTCGTATAGTTTTAGTGTTAGTGAAACACGCAAACGAATTGCCGGTTCGACGGTGGTATGTTTACCACAGCAGCTGATGAGGTTTAAATTTAACATGATTTTATACAAATATTCCTTTCACTTTTGGGTGTCGGTTTCTACTCTTATACGCTTCATATTCATGTTTTAATAATTTAAGAGACCATGGGCAAAAATTATATATTGGAGCTAATTTATTTAGTTTGTTTGTTTTAATTTTAATTGTAAGCCCATGTTTACAAATGACCCAAACCGAGAGAGATGGAAAAGAAAAGTAAACCTAATCGGTATCTATATAATAAATCAAAGTTTTAGGGGGGGCAACTTTTGAGGGGAATTTTTTATAAAAGGAAGTTTTAGAGGGAAGATATGAAATACCATGCATGAGTTGATAAAACAAAATATCTTTAAATATTAAATATTTACAAATTTTTAAAGAAAATAATTATAATTTTATAAATATTATTATTTAACCCGTGTGTTACACACGGGTGTTAAACCTAGTAATATATATTGATAGGATTAAAAGAAAAGAGAGAGAGAGGAAGGCATTGTGCAGCAGGCGTCGAGATCAAGAAAATAAAATCCAACTTGTGTTGTTGTGTTCGAAGTAAAAGATTTTAAACAAGCAGGCTAGCAGGTGAAAAAGTCAAACTTATAATCGAATTAATTAAGCTACCTGACAGGCACGTCAATTAATTTAAGCAAACAAACAGGTAGCTGATTACTTTTATTTGTTTTTGATGAATAATAACTAGTTTTGTTTTTCAGTTTTTGTTTCTGTTTTGGACATTATGAGTAACTAAACTTGCCATGGTTGCTTAGGGTTGATGAAACTGTTTGAACGAATAGTTATTGGTTTTGAATGAATGTGTTGATTTATATGTTTAGACTTTGAATCCGATTTTTAATATTTGTGTGTTGGTATTGATTGGTTTGGTAATATATTTATTGATTCCGTTGGTCTAGAAACTTAGAAATATACTCTAGATTCGGGAATTAGTCTAGGTTGTCAACTTTTAGTTTTAGGTTTAGACCTTGAAAGTGAGAAATCTAATTCAAGTGTAATAATTATTAAAATCAATCAATTAAGACATGCAACCAATTTTTTAAAGTGAGAAATCTAATCTAGAATTGCTAGGTTATTAAATACACGTTGTTTGACAGTTTGGGTAGCTGATAACTCGGGTTCACCTGTTTACTCACGCCTAGAGTTTCTTGGGTTTTCGGTTTTCTAAGTTTATTCAGCTTCGTAACTTGAAGGTTTTAGTATTTAAATTATCTTTTACCTGATATTTGTGGGATTTGGTGGTCGATAACTCGAGTCCATCCATTTTAGCACTTCTTCACTAGTCTTACTGTCAGATTCGGTTTATCTTCCGGGGGTTTATCGAGTCAGACAGGGTCTTCATTCAATTCCAAAAATTAGGATTTCATTCATGAGTCTAGGGATTTTTGCCGAAGTAACCTACTTTAATCCGTACTTAAGTTTCAATCTATTTTCCGTTTTTCGAGTTTGTTATTCTGTCATAGTTATTTAGTTTAACTGTATTTAACTTTAAAACTGTTTTCTCAAAAAGAAATTCATTTATTAGGCTAGGAGTCGATAGAGATTCAGAATCAAGAGTCGTTAGATCTGTGTCCAAGGTTCGATAATCCGGACATATTTACTTTGCTACACTGCGACCGGTGCACTTGTCGTTAGTGTGTGGTTTTGTAGGTTTTTCCTTTTTAAAACTTGTTCGAATTTAATAGATACACTTTCACACAACAAGTTTTTGGCGTCGTTGCTGGGGACACAGTGCGCTTTTGAGGACGACCCGAGTCGGCGATCAAGCCATATTTTATTATTTATTATTTTAGTTTAGTTTGCTTTGCTTGTTTTTATTATTGTTAGGATAGTTACATTTACTTGCCACCGTTGTTTTCTTTTATTTCTACTTTGTTTATTTATTTACTTTTATTATCTTAGTTTATGTCTCATCTTCTACTTTGAGCAAAAATGTACAGACATGATGAGTACAGGAACCTTGGTGTACACTATGTCACAGATCCCATTGGGCATACGAGTGCTCTATGGTACAAGACTTCCAGTCGTTTCAGGTTGATAAAGAGCAGCATCAAAAGGATATCCAGAAAATGATCGCTGATATAGAATCAAAGCGTCAGGATCAACCTTGTGTAGTATATGATCTAATGGGGAACATTTTGGGTTACACAGATTCAGATGGTAATATGATAAAGCATAGCCCAGAACCAGTGACAATGATGGACGAAGGGGAGTATCTATGGAGCTGTGATTCAATTCCACGCTGTATGTCACATTTGTTTCATAAGGATGACATGATGCAAGGTTCACACGTACTGGACACACATAAGGATGAAGTGAAACACCAAAGCCAACAAACTATACCACAAGTCCCAACTTCAAGTAAGTATTCTGACACTAGCGACGACCTTAATTTTTCATCTGATTTTATAAACGATCATAAGGTTCCTGGTGATTCTTTACACTTGTCTTGTGAGAGTGATATGTTGAAGGAATTAATATTCAAGGATGAGGGAGAGAAGGAGAATGTCCTATCATGGGAAGAAGATTTTGGTGAAGAGTTGGTGAATTTACCAACCACTCCTGAAGAAGAATATGTATTTGACCCGGTTGGTGATATTTTATATTTGGAGATGTTACTTATGGGAAAGCTGACCATGGAGATCAAAAGAGTAAACAAAGTAGAAGAAGTGGCAATAGAAGATGACAAGCCCGTGAAAAAGCAACATGGTGAATCGCCACCCAAATCAACAAAGTCACGGGATAATGCAGGAAAGAGCTTCGATCAACACATTTTGAGGATTAAAAGGTGGTGCATCCAGAAGCACGGAGCAGAACTAAAGTGTAGGAACATCCAATCTTCTGATTACATGCTTAGTATCAGCTTTAGTCTAGGTAATTTTAAATTTTGGTGGGTTCACCCGTTTAAGTTTTGTAAAAATTGCTTTATTTCAACGTTAATTCATCTTAGACAATTTTGGCAAACCAAAAATAATGTTTTAATAAATAATGATCATCAAATGGAATTAAGCGGGTTAGACCGGGGTTGGATAAAGTATAAGCCTCCTAATTTATAATAAGTGTGGGGAGGTTAGCATACTTGGGATTTAACATGAGTTGTATAGTTAGTAGTTTAAGCCAATTTGAGTCAGTTTTCATTAAATATTTATTAATTTTTATTTTTATGTTTATTTTTTTAGTCTGTATTATGCGTGCGTCTGTTTTTGTTTTTTATCTTGCAAGTTTAGTTGATCCGTTCGTACTCAATTTCCATTCGGACGGGGATTCTGAGCATTTATCTTTACATGCATAAGGCAAACCAACGCTACGACTGCGAATGTAATGCTATACGGTCGTCAGAAAAAAGACTCGAAAGAAGCATCAACATTTATACCAGGGGAGTCTGTTTCATTTTATTTTTCTTAATTGTATTTTTCTTATTTTTTTAAATGACCTTTTGAGTCTTAGGATGGTTTTAAATGTCTGTTTTGAGTTCATATAGTGTCTTAAATATAAAATAAAAATTAAAAAATTAAAAAAAATGTGTTTGTTTAAGTTGTGCACTTTACATGGAAGATGATAGTAAATTAACTTTGGTTTTTCAATAAAAAAATAAGTTGTTGGTTTTTGAGCAAGAATGAGTCAAACGATGAACATTTGGTACCCAATTAGCTAAGATGGTTTCCCTATGTGTATTAATTGAACCTTAATTGTCATGAATCTTGTGGGTAATCATCTTAAGGGAAATAAGAAGGCCTTAACTAAAGAATTTTAGGCACCATTGTAGGCTTTAGAACTCAAATTAGTTAAGGGTGAGTGCCATAATAGGATCTTATAGCACGCTTCTTGTGAGAGAAGTGGCGACTGGGTATAGACTGAAAAGTGCTCAAAGTAGCAACTTGAATAAAAAAAAGCTCAATGAAGCCAAATGAAAAAAATATATATATAAAAATAAAACAAATGATCCAATACCTCATGTACTCTACCTCTGGGATAGCGACTTGGAGCCGACACCCCTGGGTGAGGTGATCTTGTTTTAGAAAAAAAAGAATAAAACAGTTTATACCCGTAAGTATCATCCATAAAATATTCACCCTAATATGGCATTAATCCTTCACTAAGTTAAGTTATTTAGGTTATAATGGTAGGAAAATCTTTATGGTTTTACCCGTGCCTCACCAAGCAACCAGTTAAACGGGCTGACTTATGGCTTTCTAGGGGTGAGACCGTATAGATGATTGATTCCATTTAACTAAATCAAACACAGGGGAGACCTGATGAGCTAGTGTTAGGGTGTTTAATTAAACATACCATTGTTTGCCTGACTCATTGCTTGTAGGTGATTGTGCATTGTAAAATTTTATCTATGAAAATGATTGAAAGTCTTAATTGATTATGATTCCATGTGCATGCTTTTTCAAGGACGAAAAAAGTTCAAGTGTGGGGATATTTGATGAGGTTTAAATTTAACATGATTTTATACAAATATTCCTTCCTTTTGGGTCATTATTGGTCGGTTTCTACTCTTATACGCTTCATATTCATGTTTTAATAATTTAAGAGACCATGGGCTAAAATTATATATTGGAGTTAATTTATTTAGTTTGTTTGTTTTAATTTAAATTGTAAGCCCATGTGTACAAATGACCCAAACGGAGAGAGATGGAAAAGAAAATTAAACCTAATCGGTATAATATATATTGATAGGATTAAACGAAAAGAGAGAGAGAGAGGAAGGCATTGTGCAGCAGCCGTCGAAGTAAAAGATTTTAAGCAAGCAGGCTAGCAGGTGAAAAAGTCAAACTTATAATCGAATTAATTAATCTACCTGGCAGGCACGTTAATTAATTTAAGCAAGCAAGCAGGTAGCTGATTAATTTTATTTGTTTTTGATGAATAATAACTTGTTTTGTTTTTCAACTTTTGTTTCTGTTTTGGACATTATGAGTAACTAAACTTGCCATGGTTGCTTAGGTTTGATGAAACTGTTTGAACGAATAATTATTGGTTTTGAATGAATGTGTTGATTTATATGTTTAGACTTTGAAACCGATTCTTAATATTTGTGTGTTGGTATTGATTGGTTTGGTAATATATTTATTGATTCCGTTGGTCTAGAAACTTAGAAATATACTCTAGATTCGGGAATTAGTCTCGGTTGTCAACTTTTAGTTTTCGGTTTAGACCTTGAAAGTGAGAAATCTAATTCAAGTGTAATAATTATTAAAATCAATCAATTAAGGCATGCAACTAATTATTGAAAGTGAGAAATCTAATCTAGAATTGCTAGGTTATTAAATACACGTTGTTTGACAGTTTGGGAAGCCGGTAACTCGGGTTCACCTGTTTACTCACGTCTAGAGTTTCTTGGGGTTTCGGTTTTCTAAGTTTATTCAGCTTCGTAACTTGAGGGTTTTAGTATTTAAATTATCTTTTACCTGTTAGTTGTGGCATTTGGTGGTCGATAACTCGAGTCAATCCATTTTAGCACTTCTTCACTTGTCTTACTGTCAGATTCGGTTTATCTTCCGGGGGTTTATCGAGTCAGACAGGGTCTTCATTCAATTCCAAAAATTAGGATTTCATTCATGAGTCTAGGGATTTTTGCCTAAGTAACCTATTTTAATCCGTACTTAAGTTTCAATCTATTTTCCCTTTTTCGAGTTTGCTGTTCTGTCATAGTTATTTAATTTAATTGTATTTAACTTTAAAACTGTTTTCTCAAAAAGAAATTCATTTATTAGGCTAGGAGTCGATAGAGATTCAGAATCATGAGTCGTTAGATCTGTGACCAAGGTTCGATAATCCGGACATATTTACTTTGCTACACTGCGACCGGTGCACTTGCCGTTAGTGTGTGGTTTTGTAGGTTTTTCCTTTTTAAAACTTGTTCGAATTTAATAGATACACTTTCACACATCAGCAGCCACGGGTCAAACACAACTTTAAAGGTAAATTGGATTAATTTCAAAGTAGGAAGCAAGATTTTATTAGGTTTTTATCATTTATTTCTAGTTTTAACAGCTAGGTTGTATTTTCTTAAAGGTTAAACATGCAAATGAAGTGTTGGGTCGACGGATATATGTTTACCACAGCATGAGCTCGTAAAAATCGACTTTAAAAGGTAATTTGGATTACTTTCATAACAGTCAACGGGATTTTAGCACTTTTTGATCATTTATGTTGTTAGTTTTAACAACAGTACTCTTGTAACATAAATTGTTAGTTTTAACAGCTAGCTGTATTTTTTGTAAAGGTTACACACGCAAATGAAGTGTTATATATGGACTGTACATTATACATTACGGATCCGGACAACTTTGTCTAGTAGCAGAAGCAATAGATCAAGCAGCAACATTAACGGATTGAGCAGAAGCAGTTGAACTGCAGGTTCGGTTCCATTCCTTTCAAATATTGATTGTGATCAAAGACTTTAGATAACCAACATTTTATGATTTTGTAATAGGAATTATGGACAAAAAATAGGTCAAACTTGATGTTTTTATGTCTAAAACTAATGGGTCGAGCAGCAGATGTAACCAATATTGTATGACATTGTTTTTGACCTAAAACTTTAGATAACTAACAATATATGTTTCTGTAATAGGTATTATATTAAAGAGCAACGATGGTCGAACTTGACTTTTCTGGTACTTTGGATTGTCATTTGAATAGTGTTATGTATGGACTGTATATTATACACTATGGTCTGTATTAAACTGGACTGTAATTTTATGGTGTGCCTTGGATATGAACTGGATTGTAATAATAAAATGGAGTGATACAAAGGAGTATGCTATTTTGTAACATTTGTTACTAAAAAACTGGGTTGTGTTGGATTGTAATTATCTTTTAAAAAACTGGACTGTGTTTTATTTTCATTAAAACGACTGTGTTTTTTTAATGTAACTTGCTGGACTGTTTGTATTTCTTTAAATTGTTGCATTAAATATTAAGTAAAAAATGATTGGTGTAGTGTATTTGTTAATGTACTTATACTTTCATGCTTTACTTGTACAAAAAAATATAGATCGATGCTGAGAAAATTGAACCACAAACTGTCGGTAAAATAGTTTAAAATATAGTATTTGTTTTTACAGATTCTAAAAAGCCGTTTTTGCGGTTTCAGGGGGTGGTTTGAAAAATTGAAGGATTGATTTCGTAATAATAGGAATTAAACTGTAAGTTAATATAAGGTTTAATCTGAAAGTTTTGTCATAAGGTCCAAAATACCCTTAAAAGTGCTTGTACTTTGTGAAATAAAAAGCAGTACCTGGTTGATGTGACACCCCGCCCGGCGGCGGAAAACACCGGGCGCGTCAAGTTAATCGGATATCAAAAGTACAAAGCACATGGCACACTAAATTCATATTTTAATATTAATTAAGTAATAATGTCGTGACATAAATAGGCATTCAAACAGTCTTAAAATCGTAACAGAAACGGCAAATAAATATTGTTTATTGTCTTTTTATTCTAGGTCCGAAGCATCCTACGTGTCTTGAACCAAAACCGAATCAAACTCCACCTGAAAAACGTGTAAAATAAGTTAGCTAAAGAATTAGCTAGTGAGTAAATCACAAATATAGTACATAGTATAAAATCCGAGATCATTATAGATTGTGTTTCGCAATCTCATGTGCATAGCAATTTCATCATATATATTTCAACCATGACCATAGAATCACATAGAAACAAAAATCATAGACCCCGCAGGGTTACCTTTAGCAACAAGTCATGAGGAACCAACTCATGTTACATTTATTGATAACCATCGTTTAACCGTCATTTAACCGTCTCGATATGCAAGTTATCAAAAATGTTTTAGCATCTAAGGGACATAGTAACGTAGTAACAAGCATCACATGCAGTAACTAGTAACATAGAATCAACCAAAGAACCGCCGGGTCAAATCACCTATCAGGCCATTAATGTAGGTGGACTTGTCAAGCCATTAGCGCTAACATTGTACCGGTGGAAATTACAAGATAATATAACTAATATTGACTATCACACAATTTTGCTACATGCGGCCAAACACGATTAACACATCTAATGATCTCATTTTCGAAAATAGAAACATCAAAAGAACCCGTTGTATTATAGAAACACGTATTTCAGCCCCAAAAACGTAAACATTAAAAAGGGGTGTGAGTTTACTCACCTGAACAATAAAGATAATAGCAACGCAAGAAAGTAACTAGAGAGAAACGAGGATCGCCCAGATATTAGAATCACCTAATTAACCGGGAGAACCTAATTTAGAAACGAAACAAGTAACGTAATAACTAGAATCAAGAAAATAGAACATTCTAGGGTTTTGGATTTGGGGTTTTAGGGTTTTAAATGATAAATTGGAAATTAGGGTTTCAAAATATAATTTGGGAATTTAGGGTTTTAAAGTATCAATTGAAAATTAGGGTTTCAAAGTATAATTTGAGAATTTAGGGTTTTAAAGTATCAATTGAAAATTAGGGTTTCCAAGTATATATTTTTATAATAATCAATTTCTAGTTTTATAATTGATATAATATTTGTACACAATTTTAAGAAATATATATATATAGCTTAGAAGTAAGGGGGTTAAAAGATAAAAATTAAATAAAAGTGGTCAGTGGGACTCGAACCCACGACCTAACGCGCCAAAGACAGCGGCCTTACCACTGAACCAGACGCGCTTTATGATTTTTAAATGGGCAGCGATTTGTTTTAATCTTTATTACACCAAAATATCCATTTCATATAAACCCTAGAATCAAAAATCAACCAATTCGCTTTTAGTCTGATGATCTAATCCAAACAACCATAGGGCTTTGAATCTACACTTTAAAACGATCATTTCGATGTATTATACTTACTTGGTTTCGATCAAATTGGAATGATGAAGGTGAAGAACAAGAACACGACGGCTTGATGATCAATTGATAACTAGGAGCTGTTAGAATCCAATTAAACTTCCAGATTTCGTCCACGTGATGAGATGAATGGAACCCCTATATCAATTACAGATTTAATCAAGGATTTGATGGCTACCCGCTGATGAACAGACTCGGTTTAAAATGAAATCACTTACAGAATATTGATGATTGATACTAGAAATTGAAGTTGTAGATGGCCGAAACGAGCAACGAGGAAAGTGCAGATGGATTGAATTGCGTTATAATTAACAGATTGGTGTCGATTGGTTTTGGGTTAGCTTAAGAACCGAAAATGGGTAATTGATGGATGAATCAAAGGATTAAAGGGGAATCAATTACTACCAATCGATTCAAGATGCCGAGACTAATGTTTTCATTAACTCCACTTGCCGTTTGGTACACTTTTGGGTCGATTGAGATGGTGGGTGTTGAAACCGATTGTAAAACGTCAAATTGAACATGGATTTTGTGACACCCGACAAATTCAGGTTAACCTCGTTAGTCAAACTATGTTAATCACGTTAACACAATTATACTTTTCATTTAATTTGGTGAATTAAATGTACAAACTGTTACACAAACGTACACACGAAACGATCACACGAGTTAATACCCGGGCGTTGGTGAATTTAATTGATACAAATACAATAAATATATATCCTAAGTAACATGTGTGCTTAATTGTTAAACTTTCGAGTAATTAAATAGTTTACTGGTTTTAACCTTTTATGAAAATCAGTAGATTTTAGGAGACGGGAAAAGTACGTTTAAGAAAGAGCTTCATTGTGTTTACAAACCGTACCAAAACGTAGCCCATGGATCATCCATGTGATCCATGGATGGCCCAAGGATCAACTTAACCTAAACCTAACTTAATCATTTAACAAAAATTAAAACCCAACCCTAAAAAACCCTCCTAACAGCCGTCACCTTTCCGGGCAGATTCCGGCCAGCTCCGGCGTCGTCACGAGGCCTATTATATATCAAAATCTTCGTCTCGACGAGACGGTTCCAATGATAGTAAATACGTCTTCTAACTCGTAGCTATGAAAAAGTTATGGTCAGTTGAATATTTCGGCTGCTTGTTCGTCAAGTGATGATGTTCGGTTGTGTTGGATCTTTGGTAGTGTTGTTGCTTGCTAATTTAAGTTATAAACACATTACAAGTAAGTTTCATTCCTAAAAACTTCATATATGTTTCGAAAATTGTAAGACATGAAACCCTAGTTCATCCAAATTTGTCAATTGGTGATTTTGTTGTGGAATTGGGTATTGATATTAGGTTTATTTGATGTTTTGATGATCAAATAGTGAATTGAATCCATATTATTATTTTTGAGAAATTAGTGTTAATAGTTAGTCTTTTAAACATGAACTAAAATGCATGATCATGATGAAATATGATGAAATATATGTTTAGATGATGATTTGAATGAAGGATGATTATTTGGTTTTGAAATTACATGCTCGTTTTGCCATATTACTAAAAATAGTAACTTTTTCATTTGGTTCATGTGAAAAATGCATGTTGTGGACATCTGATAGTTGTTGTGATGATACTAGCATGTTCGTATGATGAATTAAACGAATTTTGGTTATTTGAACGTGGAAATCCGACTTGATTTGGAATGACTTTCTAATTGTAGAAACTTTTTGTCATGAACGTTCACTAGGGTGCATGATTAGTGGTTTTGGACACACAAACATAAATGAATTGCATAGGGAAGATTGTAGGCAACTTTGTAAATGGTAAACTAGCTTTTGACATGGAAATGGTATGTAAAAGTGTTGTTTGGTTAATAACCCGTTGGTATGAAATTGATTGTTGAGAATCTAGAATGTGTGTTCTAGTTGACTAGGATGCTATGTTATTTGAAACATAAAGACATGTGGACAATGATATGTGCCTTGAGATGATTACACATGCTACTTTGTCTTATATTGGAAACTGTAAGTTTTGACGTGTGCTATTGGGTTGTGTATCATGGTATGACTAGTGTGTAGTAGTTGATGTGCATAATGAGGTTTGGAAATCTTTTGGATGTTGAATTGTGAAAACATGTTCTAAAAATTCCACTTTCCTATAAAGGAAACTTTAATGAAAATAGAAATTGAATTCTTTGAATACGTGCCTTGTGGTGTGATTTGTGAACTTAATACGAACAAATACTTCAAAAGAAACATACTTGCACTTAATAAATCACCAACGGGTCGTGGGTCAACTCGGGTCAACAAAAGTCAACTTTGGTCAAACTTGGTCAAAGAGTCAAACTTTTCTCATCTTGCACAAACCGTATGACTATTTGGATGCACAGGGTTCTATGACCCTACATGAACACACATTAATAGACCTACTATTATTTAGTTTGCTGTACTACATTGTGTACTCTCAAACTGATTTGCTGTGCAACCTAAGGTGAGTTCACTAAACCGCACTTTTACTATTCTACCCTTTTATGGGCTGAACACGGACGATTACTTTTACGGATTTACAGATTTTATATGTCGCATGTCTGGATAGAGAAACTTTTATTTTGTACATGAAAGATCTCATGGATACCTAGTTGACCGTTAGTATTTGTGAAATAGCGGGGAAATTTTGAGTAGTACTACTGGGTTTGACAAACCCCACCCGGGCTAGTCGCGCTAGCACGACAGAAGGACCTGTCGAACGGGTGTTGAATGACCTAACATACTTACAGTGCATCCTGCTGGGATGTACGAACGGGCAAAATGCACTTAATGTGTACATACGTCAGCTTCGGTCAGATACATACGCCTCTAAGTACATGTGCTGTAGACTAGCTACCTACAATGACATACTTAATTTATATTTCTGCTTGCAACTGAACTACTTGATTTCATACTTACTATGTGAACTCACCAACCGTCGTGTTGACACTTGTTAGTCTTTCACTTTTACAGGTCACTGAGGTTCAACGCACTTAGGGCATGGCATGGAGTCACAACTTTGCATTTAAACCCTTTCTTGCATTTAAAAACTATGTTTGGTTTTAACAAATATTTAAACTATGTTTCTTATGTTGGGCGCGTGTTTGCACATTTAGTTCCATTTAATATTATTGACATTACATTTCGATTACGCTTCCGCAAATTATTAAACGTTAACTCTGTATTAAATTTTCTCATTTAATGAGACACGCATATTTTAAATTCATATAGTGTCGTTTGGTGTAACTAATGACTGAGATCCTGGTTTGTCACACACTTAACGGTAAAACCCCGTTAGTGGATTTTGGGAGTGTGACAGATTGGTATCAGAGCCATTGGTTATAGCGAACTAGGTTTGCATTGCATTGCATTCTAGACTATAACTGTACACTGCATTAGTTGCACTTATGTGAATTCATTTGTGACCCATATGCATGTTATTTACACATACACACGCCTACACTAGCATTACATAAAGTGACCAACTTGTATTATGTGACACTTTAGGGCAATTTTTTTTAGTGACTTGCTCTACTAGTGAAGCTTGAACTAGGTGTGTATACGTTAGCTTTTGAATTGTTCACTGAAGTATGCATGAGAAATATTTGACAATGACTTTATTCAAAAGTTATCCCGCTTTTTAGACCAAAAATTTTTTTTAGGGGCCTTAGTTGGGAAACGCTTACATTTCCTTATAACTTGAAACTTGCAACATTATGGCAACAAACCGATGTCATACGGAGCCTAATCAACACACTATTGAATTATCTACCTTGTTATGGCAACCAACCGGCAGTGACCGATGCCTAAGGTATAGAGGCACATGAACAACAGTAATGAATTTTTGTCCAGAAACTCATTCATACAGAGGTCTTGACTTGTTAGTTATGCGACCTACTATGTGCTTTTACATGTCACTTATTATATGACACATTCGTGTGCTATAACATGTTACTTAATATGAGACACATTATTAGTTGTAACATGTCACTTATCGTGTGATCCACTACATGTTATCTACTTGATTTGATATTACTACTGCTTATACACATCGTACACTCAGATTGTGCCTGGACTAGTAGACTTACACTTAGTATGAACTTACACCATACTTGATACATGCGACCCATTGATATATCACACTGATAGTCTGTTAGTGTCTTATATATCTAGTATAGTTGTTTCCTACTTATAAGTCTATCATACACTCATACACCTTCAATACTTGATATGGGATAGCAAAACCACATGGATGAATGTCAATCAAAGAACATAACTAAACGTAAGATTGATTTACCCGTGGGGGACAAACTAGGGTGATTGTGTAAGGTGAATTGTCGATTACGGGTGCGCAACGTAATGGTGAATTTACAGGTACATGATGATCCTGGCAAAGTCTGCCATGTGGGTGATACCCAAAAATAAACACAAAAGTGAAGAACCAATCAATACAAATTCATCTGAAACAAACATCCATCTCTAGATAACGCACTGATGTCAATTCTATGCTTGACTTAACCCATAAAATCCATATATGGATGGTATACAATTACACTACAATGTTTGATGGCATATGATAAGTTTATCTTTAAACTACAAACATTTCACCTTATACACCTAAATTAAAGATAATTAAAATCTTACCTTGATAAAATATAAGTGAGAACAAAGATCTATGTTGACAAACCTAATAATGTCTAACTACTACTATATTTCACCCCTAATGATGATGATTCATTCTGCATATAAACAATCTGAATTCTCCAGTTAAAACATTTACCTTACTTAAATTACAAAATTATAAATTCCAGTCTGTGGACTATAACCTTTTAGCACAGCAGTAATATCTTAACATCATTGTTTCTGCAAAGGATTGTTAAACAAACTCTATATTTTTAGAACTCCATGGACAGCCTTATAAAGCTAACAACCTATTCGAAAATAACCTCCTGTTGATATGACGAACCAACTGCGTAATATTTCCCATTCAAAGTCACTTCTTGTGAAGTAAATCTGTATCCCTTAAACCTTCATGTGAATACCTCGTAACATACCAGACTCATCCTAGAAGTACTTCACCTAATCGTAACATTTCATTTCTCAATTATTCAAGATAAACAGAATTTAAGTTATTTCTGATAATAAGTTACCTAGAAATAATTCCGACTCATGACGTTCCAATTGTTAACGATGCACGGGAGAACCATACGTGTAGTATGCATACGTTTCGACCTAGTTGGATGACTTGTCTTGGTCCAGGACTCTTGTAAACATTAACTAATACACCAATCGACATCTCTATTATTGTAAAACACGTATTGGATTTAATTTATTTTATTATTATTATTTTCCTCTTTAAAGAACCTATATTTAATTCAAAAACATTATCTACATTCTGTACATCGTAATATATATTCAAACCTCTTTACCTGCTTGGTAGAGCAGAATCCAAGTTAAGCATTCTTAAAGTCTCAAGTTTGAACCACATAAAATTCTAATGCAAAACCGAAATTACCATATATATATTATAACGTTTCCATTTCACATAAAATCCTTAGCTAGCTTGATCCTCCATCCCGTACCTCCATCACATTCAACCTACCATAAACAGACCCAAAAAGTTTAGTGTTTATATTATGAAATCATTCATACATATTAGATACAATCCAATACAATCGGGTCATGAACAAGACATAAAACCACAAATACAATAAATGGACCCGGCCACTACCGTAGTCTTCCTCATCTGATTTGATGTGGTGCGAACCCATGATCTTCTTATCATATTTATTACTTTAAAGGATCAAAATATTAGTTTCACATGTCTAATAACATTATATGTTTGATCATCCATTGTGATCCAAGTGCACGCTTAATTCTCTAACCGCCCCGTTAGGAGAAGCATTGAGTATTTTAGCTACAGTCCTTGAAATGGTCATTCCCACTTATATTTATAATCACTTTATGTATTTTGGAAAGGTCATTACCATTTCATTGGATTATATTTGCATTCGGTTTCATAATTACAAACTCATAAGGGTAGTTTGGTCATAAAAGACCAAACCCCCATCCAAGTGCTTCATTCCTTTAAATATTCATTAGGTGATCGCTATTATGATTTTCGAGTATTCAATTGGATCTCGGAACTCACATGAGTCACATTAATATATTAAACGTGGAGTTTCAGTCATTTTTCTTACTTTGACCCATTAAGAGATAATGCGGCTCAAGGCTCTAGAATCCCAATTACTCTAACTCATTTACCAATTTACCCATCCAAGGTCATTTCTTTACCAATCAAGGCTCATTACGCTTTGGTTGATATATCCCAACGTTACTTGATTATAATACTCATTATAAAACACATTACTTGATTTTAGGCACGCGTTCTATTTAAAGTACGCGTATCGATTTCGGTTATTTACTTTAGACTTTACCTTTACAACTTTAAAGAAAAACAAATAAGAACATGGACTTTCCAAGTTCTAAATACCTCTTAGTCTGTATACCCCCTTTTGTTAAACGTTTTACCTGGCCACACCTAAAGTGTTCCATTTTTGCCATCCATACACCCTAACCAAGGTGACGATAATTAATCTTATCAAAATGATGACCCGTTGTCAATACCATGGTGGATCGAGGTCATGGACCCGTTTATCCCACTTACACTTTCACGTGCTAATTCTCGGCAACACTTGCCTTACATACCGATGGTTACCTGTAACTAACTCAACGAGAAAGTTATCGAAATTTTTGGTTCAAATGGTGACTTCATCGCCATTAGTCACCATTTGACCCAAGTTACCCAATTGTTAATTTCGGCTATCATTCCATTTCTCTAGTCACATAAACAAGACCACCATTTTTGAAATATTCTAACTTAGTAATTAAAAGTGAACAATGTCACTTACCTTTATTTGCCAACTAGAACTCACACGCATTCCATTAGCTCGTTTGACCCGTTTCGTCCAAGCCTCCACCTGGCTTGACAAGATCAAACAGTTCCCAATTTCCACAAGTTTAATAAGTCAGTCATTATATAGCATGACTACCAATCCTATGGACTCATCCATACCAATTTATCAACAACACTATTTTTGGGTCATTCTGACTTTTAAAAGTCAAACTGCCCATATTCACCAACTATCAAACAGAATGATGTAGTTACATGTATAACCCATTTGCACGTACTTTAGACACTTCTAACATACCAAAATAGGTGCACATACTCAATTAGGATCAACCATTCACGTTTACATCATGTATACTCAAGTATCCCTTTTCGCTTGTATTTAAAAGCTTATATATTTGTGCAGCACTTTTCTGCACAGCTATACAAATCAACTATTTTGACTAACTTAACGTTTTATTTAGCCTTTCATGTTTGAATGTGGATTGTATTAGACTCATAGATGTTTCCATCCATATATCATACACATTCATCGAATTTTTCTATGATTTTATATGATTTTTACAAAACAGGACGGAAGCATATAATGATCCCAATCAAAATATTTTATATCCTGACTAGCCATTTTGGTCTACTCTTTTGAACGACTTCTGGTCCTTTTTAGGCCTTTATGTTCAAATATGAATTGTAGTGGACTCAATAACCTTTCCAACGATATAAGACTCGTCACCTAACTCCAAATAACGACTGAGATACAGTCTTTGAAAGATGGCTATACAAATCTGTCAAAAGTGACGGATTTTTACACTATTTTAAACACAATCAATTAGCAACATCAATTTCATCATCTAGCCAAATTTAAGTTTCATGTAGGCATTTTATCAAACACTTTGAGTGCATTATTCCAGGCATGCCTATCTTATTACAATCCATATCATTATATGTATATCCACTAACCATCAAATAGGTTATCATCAACTCAATTCAATTCAACTTGCAATTAAAGAAATTAAGCATCATGCAAGACATATATAGTGAAACTCTCATCTAGTTAAGCCATTAACATGTAATTTCAAGTAATCAAGTAGCATCAAGGTTACTAACAAAACTCATATTCATCATCTTGTTAAATCTAACAATTCCAAGTATGAACTCACAACCACAACATAGAAATGATCATGGTAGCATCTTACACTCAATGAATCACATGAATTCAATCTATTTTAACCTTGTGGGTTTTTCAATACAAGAAGAGTTGGTTCTAGGGTTCTTACCAAGGTACAATTCATGATGTTGAACCTTTTAGTTGCTTCCCCTCACCCTCTATACCTTCAATTTCATCTAATACTTCTTCAATTTGGGCAATTTTCGTGATTTGGGAGAGCCTTAAGGCTGAATATCGTTTAATAGCATATGGGGTTTCTTCCCCATTTTTGTTTGCCATATATTTACAAAAAGACTCCCCAACTTTAGTCTTTTTAGCCTCTTTCAACATATAACCCCAAATTGAGTTTTTAACACAATTTCTTAACTACAAGTTAAGTATTTTCTCATCTATAATAAACTTTGAAAATATTTACTAACTTGGGTTAGTTTGTATAGATAGCACCAAGTCCTAACAACTTTTGTCGATTAATCACCTTAGCGGAATTAAACGAGTTTTTAAGGTTTTTAACACGTTAACCTTAGAAATCATATATTTATCACATTGTCATTTTATTCCCAACGTGGACAATCTCATTCTTATTATATTGGGTCTCGACGCGACCGTCCCGGCATTGGCGTGCCTAGGAATTTTTTTTACGGGGGTCGAAAATTTGATAGGAATCGTTTGAGTATATAACATTTTTTTCAATCCGGCTCAGGTTGAACCGAGTCTGGTCAAATTAAAAAATGACAAAAAACTAAATTTGAGGGGTTAAAATTGAATTTTTTTCATTTCCCTCCACTTATCTTTAAAATTTAAAATTTTCAATTTCACTCCACTTAACTAACTTCTTTAATGTCAAACCCTAATTTTTATCTATAAATATTAACCAAAATCTCTATAATCACCTTTATCACTCTAAATTTTTTCTCAAAATCTCTCAATCTATCTAAGAACTTCATAGTTTTGCAACACATTTTTAATAGCAAATTGTGAGTTTTTTTTCTTTCTTTCATCTTTTTCTTTTTTCTTTCATTTTTTGACATTATTTTTTTATCCTAAATATTTGAAACATCCTCTAGGAATTTACCATATATTTAACAAGGTAAATAAAGTTTGGTAAATCACCATTTTGAGGTTCGAGTTAGGATTGTTTTTCTTAAATCTTATAAAATAAATTCTTTGTTTTGCTTCTTAAACCTCATATGTATCCATTCTACATATTTCTTAAGCCGTTATTTAATATACAAATAAGAAGTGAATAAAACCAAACCATGTTTCCAAACAAGACTATGTTGGAGGACTTGTATTATGGTATAAAAATGGTGATGTTAAGAACCTTGGTTTACAACTAACTTTCAACCATTCCTCACTTCTCACTTGATTACTTAGCTAAGTTAGTTAATTTATTTATATATTTCTCTTATTGTACTCATGACCATCCGAATCATCAACTATGTTGATGGTTTTGTGCAATGGTGAAACACTTGAGGTTATAATACCTTAATGTTTGACTATACATGACAATATAAATACATATATATTATTATCCTTCTAACCATAATTTAACCCTATACATGGTTAAATATTATGCGTTTCATATGGGCTGTGGATTTGACATCAAACTGAGTTTTCAAGACTAGACGGGGGTCGAAAGTTAAATTTTATAGGGGTCGATCGAGAATTTAACATATAAAAACAAAAAAAAAAATTTGCAGGAGGAGCGGACGCCCCCCACCCACTCATGAGTTTAAAGTAAATATATATATATATATATATATATATATATATATATATATATATATATATATATATATATATATATATATATATATATTTATTTATTTATCCACATTGTTTTTCTAAAATACTTGGTGTTGTTACACCAATTTGACAAAAGCTCATGAGTATAAAGTAAAAGACATTGTTATATATATATATATATATATATATATATATTTTTTTTTTTTTTTTCACAGGGGCAGTGTATCATACGCCCCCCAGCGTATCATACGCTGACCAGATTCAGCGTACAAAGTAATGTTTTCGGGCGTATTCAGAACTGAATCAACATATTAATTCTCTAACCAGTGTATGATACGCCGGGCAGCGTATTATCTGCTGCCTGAATTTCTACTAGCTTTAAAATTTCCAAAATCATTCATTTTCGCATTAACATACCTTTATGACTTCCGTGACCCTCTAGATCACTTGTTTCATTTCCCTTTGTCAATCAAGCCCCTTTTTACACGTTGAACGACAATTATGATCTCATTAACCACCAATCGTGGCCTTCTAGCCCACTATTGGCTTTCTAGCCCACGAGTGGCTATTCAAATCATTAACCAATCATAGCCCACGACTACAATTGGTCTTTCCGGTTAATACCTTAGTTTCTTTGACCCCATGGGTCCTTTATATTTTGTTTTCTCTTGATGGATCTCGTCATTCATAGCCCTATAGACCATGAATGAGCGTCTCATCATCATCTACCAAGCATGGCCCTCTAGACTATGAATGGCAATTACAACCTTTTCTAACGACAATAGCCCATGACTATTATCATTTACTTTCAGGCAAAATTTCATTTCTTTTAACCCCTTGGGTTATTCATGCATCGGTTTTACATGCCTGTCGTACGAATTCTCCAAGGACTTCCATAGATCACTTATCCTTACGCGCGTCATACGCCGTTTTTATGATTCCAATGAGAATCATTTATACGAGTATGCCCGTAAGGCTTCATGATCCTAAAGATCCTTCGACACCTCCCACTCACTTAGTCCTTGCTACATCATACGCATACGTGCTAGTTATAAGAAGTCCACGGTATCATGTGTTTAACACTTACCTGGCCAGGGTAAGCAATCCACACATGGCACGTATGAGCTTATTATAACTAGTACATTACCTCTCATGTACCAAATTTTTAGTTTGTGTTTGTGTCCCGATTCTTACTTAGTAAAAGCTCCTTATTGTTATATTACAAAAACCCGTTTTTACCTTTATTTTTCCTAAACTTATGGAACATTTTCGTTTCATACAACTCTTTTTATTCAATCACATCCCTAGGTGTGATTGTTATATATTTTCAAAATGATTTGTTGAAAATATATTCTTGAATGGCCGCTACCATTCGAGTTTCCAAGTCTAGATTCCACTTCTTGCTTTTGTCAGTCACTATTATGAATGATGCCCATTACCAACCCATATTCCCTTGGGACATTATCCTGGATAAACCATCTATGTTTCCCAAACCTAAATTTCCGGTACGTAAATACTGTTCACCATATGAATTTAGCATACAACTATTCATGTCATAGTTGAAGTGTACCTGAATGAGCATTCGCCCTAACGGACTTTCGTTGTCGTTCAACCATTATTCCAATTTATTACTTGTTTAGGTCCTTGATGATCATGCTCCTCTGTCATGCTCCAGACCCTTCCACCATCATGTCAGGTGGATCAATGAATTCTTGCCATTATGGCATCATCATCATTTGTAACAATTTACTGAAAAGTTCACACAAGATTAGTGTAATGTATTTAACATAAGCATGTACTATAATACAAGGCATACAACTATACTTGTCAACACAAGTAGTTATTATCAATATCATTCTTTGGCTAGGCTTTAAGTCACCTTAACCATCACTTACAAATGCATTTCGGGGAAATTTGTTATCACACGGTAGCCCAAAGTGGTGTTTACAACCACTTACAATCATACATGATTGTCATTATAGAAGATACTTACCGGATTTAGCGATCAAGCCATGAACCGAACACCTTAATCCCCGACAACCTTTAGCTCTGAATACCACTTACACTCAATGAATCACATGAATTCAATCTATTTTAACCTTGTGGGTTTTGCAATACAAGAAGAGTTGGTTCTAGGGTTCTTACCAAGGTACAATTTATGATGTTGAACCTTTTAGTTGCTTCCCCTCACCCTCTCTACCTTCAATTTCATCTAATACTTCTTCAATTTGGGCAATTTTCGTGATTTGGGAGAGCCTTAGGGCTGAATATCGTTTAATAGCATATGGGGTTTCTTCCCCATTTTTGTTTGCCATATATTTACAAAAAGACTCCCCAACTTTAGTCTTTTTAGCCTCTTTCAACATATAACCCCAAATTTAGTTTTTAACACAATTTCTTAACTACAAGTTAAGTATTTTCTCATCTATAATAAACTTAGAAAATATTTACTAATTTGGGTTAGTTTGTATAGATAACACCAAGTCCTAACAACTTTTGTCGATTAATCGCCTTAGCAAAATTTAACGAGTCTTTAAGGTTTTTAACACGTTAACCTTAGAAATCATATATTTATCACGTTGTCATTTTATTCCCAACATGGACAATCTCATTCTTATTATATTGGGTCTCGACGAGACCGTCCCGGTCGTTGGTCTAAATCCCGTCTCCTGGGCCTTTTCTAGCATTACCTCCCGTAAGGGTAATCTATTCATTGTTATAATATAACCATGAGGTTTATTTACTTAATTCCAAGTATTTAATTTATTAATCTTACCACTATTGGTAATTTGTTTGTTAACTTACCATTAATTCGATTTAATTACCGAATACGTTTTGGGGTGTTACACGAAGCAAGTGAGTGATCCAAATTATTTCAGCTGTAATGTTTGTCATCACATAATATACAAACTCACAACTTGAATGAGAAACATTGGTTGTTTCTTGGTACTCCAAGAGACAAGATTGTCCCCAAGAAAGGTTGAATGTCCAAAGTTAGAACATGGTCTCAAGTCATCATGGTAGAGCAGTACCAAAGTAGCCTGGGCGGCTGGGATATATTAGAGACAAGAGCTAGCAAAAAGCTAGAGAAACAACAGAGGAAAAGACAAATTACATGACATCCAAAAATTAAACGAAGACCATTTAACCCAATTTAAATTACCTAACTCGTCTATGAACTTGACCCATTGATAACTTAAAATCTTTATGTCGTCCATAACCATAATCAAAGAGGGATAATGCCACGGAATATTCTTTCATTTCTGGACTTCTAAATGCAACGGAGAGTAGGTTTAGAGATAAAGTCAACCACCCTTTGATGGATGGAGCCTTTTTATAAGCCGTAGTTTGAAGTGTCTATTATCTCCTTTAGTGATTGTGATTGCAATATGCGAAGACGGATCCGACCTACATGAGCCCACACCATCCGAGCAAGGGAACACAAGGCAAAAATGTGGTCAACATTTTCATCGTTTTGTTGACAAAGAGGGCGCCTCATGTCATTGATTTGCATGCCTCTACCAATCAAAGCTTGACGAGTAGGAAGACGATTGAGAAGAGCTCTTCAGTGTAGGAAGTTGACCTTTATGGGAAATCATTTATTCTCTTCATATTGATCATTGTAATTAGGGAACATTTTCTGCTCAAAAGATTTATGAAGAGAACGTGATTAGAAAGAATAATCATTGTTGTATTTCATTTCCAAAAATCCGAACCATTTGTGATCATCATAGTGTCCAGCAGCATTTTATGAATGCTACATTGGTTATGCTCTTCGATAGAGCTGTGAAGACCAAAAGCCAATATACCCTTTACATAGAGAAGTATTCGCTTGAAAATTAAAAAATTCACAATAGTAAGTGTCTGTAGGAATTAACGAACTTGATTGATGGCTTAGGAGATGTCTATCTAGTAAGAGTTAAATACTAAAGAGCTTCGACTATGGATCCATATTAAATGGGATCACGGAATAATAGCAGCGAGTGCAAGATGGATGGGCTTGACGTCAATAAGTTTCACTTTGTCAAGTATAAGCATATATGGATTGGCCGAGAAATAGCCCATTAGAGGTATGGGTGACTTCAAGCCAATAAAGTAATTTAGCACACCACCAAGATCTTTTATAGCAAACTCTCGATTAAGCGGGGTAATAAATGATGTAAGGACATGTTCATGTTTGTTGGTTTGGTCAAGTCATCCACATATACCAACTAGATACATGATGCACCAATCACGTTTAAAAATAAACCATGAAGTGTATGCACGATTGCATGAGAAGACATTCAATATTAAAAAGGTATTGAGACGTTGAAACCAAGCATTTTGGATGTTTTTAAGACCATAAATGGCTTCTTTAAGATGGCACACCGCACATGTGATTGGATCAGTAAAACCTGGAGGTTGTTAGGTGAAAACGAGTCCAATTAAGTGAACGTGTAATAAACTAGTATTTACATCCAATTGATGAAGTTTCCAATTATTAATGACGGCTAGAGAGAGGATATTATGAACTTTAGATGCTTTGACAACCCGGCTAAACGTGTGATGGAATTAAAGGCAAGGCTCCAAACTTTGACTAAATCCTTGACCACAAGACATGGTTAATGAAGACCATGTCCAAAACTAATTATTAATAAGGTTTCATAGTCATTTTAATTAAAAAACACCCGAGTGTTCTATTTTAAAATTTTGAAAACATAGTAAAGAGTTTGGTTTATAGTTTATAGCAAATTTTCAGACTCGGTTCGGAACCGGAATTCGTAGATGCCATCGAATCGGTCCATATATGTTTGTTTTTAGCACAAAGAATCGACCGGTTTAAACTGGTCAACCGGTTGAACCAGGATTCGGCCGGTTAAACTGGTTGGATCGGATCGGAAAATTTTTTTATTTTTTTTAAGTTGGTTGTATCTTTAAAATTAGATCGTCTTTGTTTAAGCTCATAGTATTAAACTTAAATGTTTGCTTAACATGATTAATGTATTTGTGTTATGCTTTTAGAACTTAAAATAGTTGTGTTTGAGAGTCTGACTTATATTTGAAGGTCTAATACTTTGAACAATATATATTTATTATTTATATCGTTCAAAACCGATCCAACAGGTTCAACTGGTCCAACCGGTGAACTAATAAGACGAATGATTCATTGTCCGATATGATCCTGAAAACATTAGTTTATAGCATTTACAAGTCAGAGAAAACCATCAAATATATTTAATTATACTACCTTTGACCGATTGTATGACACTTTGTTTTACGTTATAACTTAACTTTGATGTATTTACGACTTTAACTTAATTATTATTTTAACTATTAATTTCGGATATCCATTCTTTTAGACCCCATCTTCCATCTTTTAGTGTATGATGCATTAAAGCCTTACATCATGTGCGAGATATGAACGTGTGTGATAAATTACACACGCAAGACTCAGCCGTTACGTCATGCAGTTCGGTTTAGATATCTAATTTGAATCTTAAAGATGACTTAGGCCGATTGAAACGAAAAAAAAAACATATTCGTGATATTTTTGTATATTTTGCTAGGAAATGTAGGTGTGCAGTGGCGAAGCCAGGATTTTTGGCCCGGGGAGGCCAAAGTTAAAAAACCCATAAATTTTTTTATAATGCTCATGTTTCGGGAGGCCAAACTCAATATATATATAAAAAATCAACAACCGACCAACAAAACAACACTTCGGACGGAAAAAATTGGGGTGGCCCGGACCCTCTTTGGTCCCTTATATGCCTCGCCCCTGTAGGTGTGGTGGTGAAACGTCTATTTCAAGATTTTGGAAGAAGATAAAGTGAATCCAAATTCTAGAATGAGAGGTGGGTTAAGTTGTTGGGATGTCAAATAGGACTTACAAGGGAAACCGGAAAAGTTAGTAGGTGGATCATGATTGAATAATTGTTGACCAAGAAACTAAAAAATACATGAGCCAGCTAGATTTTTTTACAGCAAATTTTCTTAGTAGACTCTCCACTTTTGAAAGTTTAGTTACTTTAGAAAATTAGAATAAATGATTATTCCTTAATTTTAACAGGGATGATTGGATGAATATCATTAAATTAAAAAAAAAGTGTTTTAGCAAGAGCTTAGAACACTAATACAGCCACCCAAACGCCAAAAACAATATATTGAAAACACACCGAACAATTACAAGTTATTAACTATACGACGAACATGCCACTGGGACTGGGGACTAGTCACGTTTTTCGTCCCTTGATATTTTGTTCAACCAAAGTAGGACTACCTTTTGGTGTCTTTAAATAACTTAAAAATACGGAGAGTTGAGATGTTTGTAGACCTTAACGTTTCTTGCCCATCGTATGCATCAACAAGTAACAAAAAAGATTGGTTGCACTAACTATGTTTTGTTGTGAAAAATTCACGAAAGTGTTTATGGGATTCCACTATATCTCCCATTACGAAGGCGTAGGCCGTAGATGGGTGGGATTTTGAGGCAAACCGCCAATAATGCGCCACATTTGGTTAAGGATTTGATATGATAAAAGAATTGTATTCATTTTAAAACGTGATTTAACACCAAATCATCCGTTTGTAATTTATTAAGTTCGTAATTATGGAATATAGAATCCAAATTGATCTTATGGACTAGATATTAAATCAATTCCCACTTTTTAATTAATATAATTTTGATCGCCTAAGAAAGTATTGTTTAAACATTACTATTTAACTAATTGTTTAGTTATTTATTAATTGTGGTAGTTGGTGGCTATTTTTAAACCCATACCTACCCTCGTTTTGACCATTTGAGATTTTTTATGCATTACCTACTACCAATATTTAGAAAGAATCTGGAAAACAAATCAAAATTCAAGCAATTAATAAATAAATATGATTAGCCTACCAATATTATGGTATTATATTTGTTTATGAGTGTTGTTACCTGTACATTGTGTTAGTGGACCCTCTTTCTTTTTATATATGTGTAAGTATAGAGGAAAAAAAAAGTATCAGTAGTCATACTGAGTGACTAAAACTTTAAATGAAGTTTTTAAATTATACATAAAAATAACCATATTGCATACACCCACATGATATATTTGACACACTTCCCTTTATCCATATAGAAGAAATATAAAAAAAAAGTGTCTCAATAACTCATAAGATGTCTCTTTATACACACCTTAAAATTTATAATAAATAAATATATACATAGCCATATTAAATGTTATGATATGGTATCTAATAAAATGATAATTAATTAATAAATAAAAACATGAGAATATTAGTAGAATGGTTCTTTATGTTATATGAAACCTTCACATGCACTCATTGAGTAGATGTATTTACAAGAGTCGTTCAATCATCTACATTTTGTAACAATTTAGTCTTTTATACTAAATGTGTTAAATATTTCTGTTAAGTAAGGACACATTGATATTTTACCCTAAATGATTGTTTGTGTAAAGGACTATTCTTGTAATTTACCATAATTACCATATTGTATATTTAACAATGTTTTTAAACCGGGCGGTCCGACCGGTCCAACCGCGGTCGGACCGCGTTTTTTGAGAATCACGGTTCAATAGGTCACGGTCTGATAGGTGTTTGTGAACCGCTACGAACCGCTCGAACCGTTATCGAACCGCTCGAACCGGACCGTTTGAACCGCTATTGAACCGTTTTTTTTGTGGATTTTTGTGTTTTAGGTGAGGAACTCAATTTGTTGTTGATGATGAACTGTAACTGAATGTAAATATGGAGAAATGTTAACAGATCTGGATTTAAACAAAAGATGAGTATGAAGGCTATGATGTAATCAACACCTCTCAAACCTTGCAAGGAAGAGTTGCAGGTTTTGAAACAACGCCGCAGCAGCAGTCGAGATTGAAGGAGTGAAGGATTTGAACACGAGAGCAATTAGGGTTTTGATGTAAAAGAGAAGATAAAAGTAGGATGCTAACATGCCATCTCTTTCTTTTTATATAGATCCATAACCAACTGGAGCTCCACATCTTTGATCCAAGACCCGCGCCTTTTCATCTTGACATGGACAAAGATAACATTTGATTAAATGAGACGAAGCTATATATAAAAAAACAATATATTAGAAAAAATAAGATGCTTATGAAAAATACCAATAAAAAATACGACCCCGGTCCAACCACGGTCCGACCCCGGTTCAACCACGATCCGACCGCGGTCCGACCGGTCCGACCAGTAAAATTATAATACCGGTTCAGTGTCCGGTCCGATTTTCAGAACATTAATATTTAACATATTAAATGCAAATAAGTATACTTTTAATATTACAACCTTAACCTTACATAGTTTAACTTTAATATTTACTAATAAAATATCTTTATATTTCCCTTCAAACATTCGTTTCTTGAACAATTTTTTTCAAATGAAAAAACACGGAGAATAAAATATGTTTGCTTAGTATTCATTTTCGTTCGCGTTTTCGATAGAACATAACAATTTAATATTTACAAATTTTAAACGTATATTTGTACAGTTAACTTGATACGTTTTCCTAAAATAATAAACAAAAAAGTTACATCCAATATAACGTAACAATTAATATGTACACATTTTCGAATAGAAATATGTACATGTAACTTTGTTACGTTTCCCGAAAAAAATAAGCATTTGTTTTGTACATGCTAATTCATGTTCATTCACTGTTAAAATTGTAACACCCGACAAATTCAGGTTAACCTCGTTAGTTAAACTTTGTTATTCACGTTAACACAATTGTACTTTCATTTAATTTGATGAATTAAATGTACAAACTATTACACAAACGTGCACACGAAACGACCACACGAGATAATACCCGGGAGTTGGTGAAATTAAATGAAAACAAATACAATAAATATACATCGTAATTAACGGGTGTGCTTAATTGTTGAATTTTCGATTAATTACGCAATTTACCGGTTTTAACCGTATGCGAAATTCGGAAATCCTTATGAAACAAAAATCTAGACTTGAGAAAGTTTTTCATAGTGTTTGCAAAACCGAAACAAAGGGAGCCCGTGAATCATCCATGTGACCCATGGATGGCCCAAGGCCCAACCCAACTTAACATTTAACAAAAATTAACAAAAACTAACAAAACCCTAAACTTATTTTTAATAAAAAATTCGGCCTAAACCTTCTTTTTTCTCCTCTATTGTCGTCGCACACATACACCTACATACAAGATCGATTTTGCTTGCTTTGAATAAATTGTTAGTGTTTTCGGGTGTTAATTGAAGTGATAAACGCAATATTAGTAAGTGTTTGTCTTGATTTTTATTATATATTTGTAAAATTTCAAGTATTGGAAACCCTAGTTCATTAAAATGGCCAATTGATGGTTGTGTTGTGGAAATGGGATATTGGTTATGTGATATTTGTTATTTTGATGTTTAGAAAATGAAATGGATACAAAATTGTGTTGTTGAGAAATTAGGGTTTGATAGGAAGTCATTGAAACTTGATGTTGCATGCTTGATGTTGATAAAATATGATTGATTATGTGTATAGATGATGAATTGGATGAAGATTGATTACTTAGTAATGAAATTGCATGACTATTTTGCTATATTACTTAAAATAGTAACTTTTTCTCTAGAACTTGTACGAAATTGCATGTTGTTGATGTCTAAAAATGGTTTTGAGATCACTAGTACGTTAGGATAATGCATTAGACGAATTTTGATTATTTGGACGTGGAAATCCGACTAGTTTTGGTATGACTTGCTAAAAGTGGTAACTTTTTATCATGAAAATTTACTAGAGTGCATGTTTGGTGTGTGGTAAACATTCTTTGATCATGAAATGACGTTTGAAAGTGTTAGTTGGATTAGTAGTCTGGTTGCTTGCAATTGGTTGATTGGAAATCTAAATGGGGTGTGCTAGTTAATTAGTAATGCCATGATGGGAGTGTTGCAATGTTGGTGAAACAAAACATGTGTGACATCTGCCTCGAACCCGAATCCGAATGCCAAACCCGAACCCAATATTTTCTAGATTTATTTGTACTCGTATTTATTTATTTAAAATGTAACGTTCATCATTATTATTAAGAATAAATATATCGGATTTTACGTTATTTCTGTCTTATTTAATCAATCATAATCATGTCGTGAAATAACTACAAGTACCAAATAAGTACTACTCATAATAAAAAATTATATATATATATATATTTTATGAATGTGGTTGTAAAAAAGTTCATAAAAAGAAATTTATTGATAACGTTAAACAAAACCGCTTCTAAGTCTAAATATAGCTCATTAACGTCATAAACGAACTAAGAATATAAAAACGTCACTTGTATAAACATTACGTCTCAACATAGTTAAGTTAGTTAGTTCGTATAAGTTATAAATTTACTTTGGGCCAAAATTGTAACATTTAAAACTTAAACTTAAAACTTTTGAAACAAATTAAGCCATCTCAATACATGAGGGGCCATTTGCGTAAAAACCAGAAATCACCCAGCCCTCCCCACTGTTGCCCGTGTTTCCGGTGAGCAGCGCCGGCCAGCCTTTTCCGGCCAAGGCCGAACTCCGGCGACACCCCCTATCACGCGTTTTATGCACTTTTAACATCCGAAACCTTCCAAAAAGCATTCATTTCCTATTTCAAACCGTTTCGAACCTTCCTTATAAACTAAAACGCGTTTTTACCACAATTAACTCGGATTGATTCGAGATTCAAAAGTTGAAAATCTCATTCCCATAATTAATCCCGTAATCAACGATTTATTCATTCCATAATAATCCCGGTTACTCGACAAACGTTTCCCAAATCCAAAACACCTCCTTCTTTCTGCAATTTATCGAAACCAAAGTAAACAATAACCTTTTTCCAGCGAGCTAATGGGTTTTCACTTTCCGGGTGCCAATTCAGGTAGTTTTTATATTCGTTTTACTCCTACTAATCATCTACATTTATCTAAATCATCAATTTTGTCTCATATCATTCCAGATTTACGAATTTTGATCCAAACCAGTCCACTTTTTCTTCTACTCGAACCTGTACCAAATCGACATCAATCTGTAAGTTCTTTACATCAAAATGCTCGTATTACAACGTAGATCAATAGCCCTCTGTTGATTTGGGATTATATTAACTGATTGGATTGAATTGGTCGATTCTTTGTTCTAGGGCTTGTAAGTGTAAATGGGTGTTGTTGAGAAATAGAATATATAACAATTAATAATCGATACAGAAAACAAAAGGTGCTTCTAGTTCAATGGTTTGTTTGGTTGTTGTGTAGGTGTTGGTCGTGGGTTCGAGTCCCACTACCCCCTTGTCGTTAATATTCATATTCTAATCATTTAAAACATTAAATTATATTTTCTAATAACCTAATTAACACCTTTAAGTTAAATATATTTTTTTTCTGATTTAAAAACATGCAATTTCAAATACATTTATACAAATAATAATGTTTTAAATTTTTAAATGTTTATTACAAAACTACATACTTATAAAATATATATAATACAAAAATACGATAACATTTCGTATAAATTCCTAATTTGTATTTCAAAACCCTAATTCCCAATTCGTAATTTAAAACCCTAAATCCCAAATCCGAAACTCTAGATCTTGGATTTTTATTCTTGTTACTATTGTTTCGTTTTTAAGTTAGTGTTATTCCCAATTAAGTAGGTGGTACTAATATTTGGGAAACTCCCGGTTCTCTATAGCTGCGTTTTTGTGATTCGATACTATTGCATTTCAAGGTGAGTAAACTCACTTACCTTTTTACTGTTTACGTTTTTGGGGCTGAAATACATGTTCCTATGATACTACGATTCTTTTCTTTTGATTCTATTTCAAATGAGATCATTAAATGTGCTAGTCTTGACTCGCGACAGGATGCAAAATTATGTGATAGTCAATGGTACTTATATATTCTTGTAATTTCCACCAGTATGATATTAGCGCTAATGGTCTGACAAGCCCACCTACACTAATGGCCTGATAGGTGATTAGACCCGACGATTCTTTTGTTGATTCTATATGTTGGATTCTAGTTGCTAAACGAGATGCTTGTTACTACGATACTGTCCCTTCGATACTTAAACATTTATTGATAATTTATATATATCGAGACAGTTAAATTACGGTTAAATGATAATTATCAGTAATTGTAACATGAGTGGTTCCTCATGACTTGTTGCTAAAGGTTACCCTGCGGGGTCTATGATACTTGTTTCTATGTGTTTCTATGGTCACGGTTGAGATATATAATGCAATTGATATACACATAAGATTGCGAAACATATTTATAATGATCTCGGATTTCATATTATTACTATTAACTGTGTTTTTACTCACTAGCTAATTCTTTAGCTAACTTATTTTACACATATTTCAGTTGGTGTTTTGAGACGTTTATGCTTTCGAGACATTTAGGATGCTTGTTGGACCTAGAATAAATCGGAATTAAACGCTATTAATTGTTGACTTTTATTCTTGTTTTAAGACTATTTATTTCTCATTTATGTCACAACAGTTATGCTTTAATAATATTAAAATATGCTTTTAGTGTACCATGTGCTCTATACTATTGATATCCAATTCGCTTGACAGCCCGGTGTTTCCGTCGCCGGGCGGGGTGTCACAACATGTGAACAATGTATTGTACTTTGAAATGACCACGCATACTAGTATGTTGTATATTGAAAACTGTATAGTAATTGTTATGTGTGGTTGTCTTGTGAAGCATGCTATGATCATTATGTAATAGTTGACATGCGTAGGAAGGTTTGAGAATCTCTAAGATGCCGAATTGCGCAAATGTGTTCTAAATGTCATACTTTCCTATAAAGGAAACTTTTGTGGAAATAGAAATTTAACTTGTTGAATAATTGTTGTGCGACGTGGTATGTGAACGAAATATGATCAAATACATCAAAAACAACATACTACGCTTAAAAAATCACCAACGGGTCGTGGGTCAACTCGGGTCAACAAAAAAGTCAAACTTGGACAAAAAGTCAAACTTGGTCAAACTTGGACAACAAGTCAAACTATTCCGATCACGCACAAACTGTATGACTATATGGATGCATAGGGTTCTATGACCCTACATGAACACACATTAATAGACCTACTGTTATTTAGGTTGTTGTATTATATTGTGTGCTTTTAAAACTGTTTGTTGTGCAACCTAAGGTGAGTTCACTGAACCATACTATTTACTATTCTACCCTTTTTGGGCTGTAACATGAACGAATACTTTTACGGATTTACAAATTTTGTATGTCGCATGTCTGGATTAGAGCAACTTTTATTTTGTTCATGAAAGACCTCATGGATACCTAGTTGACCGTTAGTATTTGTGAAATAGCGGGGAAATTTTGAGTAGTAGTACTGGGTTTGACAAACCCTACCCGGGCTAGTCGCGCTAGCACGACAGAAGAACCTTTCGAAGGGTGTTAAATGACCTAACATACATACATGTGCATCCTGATGGGATGTACGAACAGGCAAAATGCACTTAACGTGTACATACGCCAGCTTCGGTCAGCTACATACGACTCTAAGGACATGTCCTGTAGACTAGCTACCTACAATGACATACTTAAATTATATATCTGTTTGCAACTGAACTATTTGATTTCATACTTACTATGTGAACTCACCAACCGCCGTGTTGACACTTGTTAGCCTTTCACTGTTTCAGGTCACTGAGGTACACTGCACGTATGGCATGGCATGGCGTCCTCGCATTTCATTTAAAACAATTCTTGCATTAAAAAGCTTGTTTTGGGATTTGACAACTATTTAAACTGTGTGTCTTGTGTCGGGCGCGTGTTTTTTACGCATTTACTTTCTGCATGGTTTGGGGTTGCTTGAATTACTTAATTATTATGCTTCCGCATAACTGAAAAACTAATTACTCTGTTTGATGTTTAAATTACCACATTTAATGGCAAACGTTTGGTTTTTCAAAACTCATATAGAGTCGTTCGATGTAATTAATGACTGGATCCTGGTTTGTCATGCCTCTAACGGTAAAACTTTGTTAGTAGATTTGGGGGTGTGACAGATTGGTGAGGAGCTCCAGCAATCGAGGCAAGCTAAGCAACAGTCGGTGGAGAGGATCGCGACCCTGGAAGCAAGAGGCGCGGAGGATCGGCACGCTCTTTTGAACATCGTGGCGCTTCTGGACGCGCAGATCGCCAAGCGGCGGAACCACCGGAGGAGGAGCCGGTGGAGGACCCCGGTACTGATAGTGACGACATTGCATGCTCTGTGATCTCATCTTAGATTTTATATCTATCTATCTATCTGCTTTTGTCTTATTTACTTTCACTATCTCATGACTTAGTGGGAAGGGTTGTTTCCCACAAAAACTTAAAATTATGGATTATGATGTTTGAATAGTACTTTGTGAGAAATTGCAAATTATTTATCAAGTGTTGTTATTTGAATTTGGATGTTTGCTTGTGTTAATCTCTCTGTTTACTTATATATGAATGATAGTAACTTGTTGGATGCTTACTCATTGTTGTATTTTGTGAATTTGAAGAATCGCTGGGAATATCAATATGACACATGCTGAACTGGCCGCTATGATCCAACAACACGTGGTTGCGGCCCAGGCTCAAGCTCAGGCCCAGGCCCAGGCCCAACCAGCACCTAGTAAATCCGGAAACCATGAAATATTTTTTGATGTTTATTTTACATCATTGTATCCATTTAAACCTATCATTTGAGTTTGGGTGTTCTAATTCGGGTTTCAAGTTCCTTGTTCCAGCACCACCAGTCTGTACTTTCAAGACGTTCCAGGATTGTAAGCCACACCACTTCAACGGGACTGAAGGGGCGGTGGGGTTGATAAGATGGATTGAAAAAGTGGAAGCAGTTTTTGCTAGGAGTGGTTGCGCTCCTGAGAATAATATGAATTTTGCTACCGGGACCCTTAGTGGGCCGGCTTTAACTTGGTGGAAACGGGAAACACATCATATGGGGTTGGTGGCAGCTAATGCCTTAACATGGGAACAATTTAAGCAGTTGATTAAGCGTGATTACTGTCCTCTGGACGAAATCCAAAAACTTGAGACGGAGTTCTATTATTTGAAAATGGAAGGGTCTGAGGTGGAGGCCTATACCACCAGGTCCCACGAACTTGCTACATTGTGTCCGAATATGGTGGATCAGGATTACAAGAGGATTGTACTGTACATCTCGGGTTTACCACCACAAATTCAGGGATTGGTTACCTCATCTAGACCCGAAACTATTCAAGATGATATTCGACTCACACATCGATTGGTGGAACATGCCATTGAACAGGGAACATTGCCTAAGAAGAAGGGTTCCACCACAACTGGATCAGATGGTAAGAGAAAGTGGAACGACAATAATAATAACAAATCGGCAACGAACTCCAGTTACTCATCGTACCAACAAAACAAGAAGTTTGATAAGACAAGGAATTATCAATCCTCCTCTTCAACTGTGAGTCCGAGTAAGGGAGGTTATCAGGGGGACTTGCCTAAGTGTGATAAGTGTAACCGGCATCATAACGGGGTTTGTAACAGGAATTCATGTCTGCGTTGTGGGAAGCCTGGTCATGAGGCAAAGGATTGCAGGGGGAATTGATGGCTCGGGGAGCCCAAAGAGTAATGGTAATGTGATTACTTGTTTTGAATGCGGGCAGAAGGGACATTACAGGACTGAATGTCCAAAACTGAAAACGGGTGGAAATGGTGGGGGCAAGGATAAGGCTGAGGGTAGTGGTGCCGGGGCAAAGGGTCGTGCTTTCACACTCGGTAAAGGTCAGGCTATTAATGATCTAAATGTTGTTTCTGGAAAATTTCCTATCAATAACTGCTTTGCTAACATTCTTTTTGATTCTGGAGCTGATAAAAGCTTCGTCTCCCATGAATTTAGTAAACTCTTAGGGATCGAACCGTCACAGCTCGATAAAAATTATCCTGTTGAAATAGCAAATGGTAAGAAAATCGATGTCACTCATGTTCTGTAACATTGTAAACTATGACTGTCTGGTCACATGCTAGATATTGATCTTATGCCAATTTCACTTGGTAGTTTCGATGCCGTCATCGGCATGGATTGATTATCCAAGATCCAAGCAGAGATCATATGTAGCGAGAAAATCGTTCGAATCCCTCTCGCTAGTGGAGAGACTCTATCTGTTCAGGGTGAGAAGAGTGGTGCTGTTGTTGGAATCATTTCTCTCATGAAAGCTCAAAAGTGTCTACGTAAGGGTCATTTTGCGTTCTTGGCTCATATTACCGAAACTCCATCTGAATCGAAAAGGTTGAATGAAATACCTGTCGTTTGTGATTATCTGGACGTTTTCCCTGAAGATTTACCTGGTTTACCTCCTCAACGTCAAGTTGAGTTCCAAATTGAATTAACTTCGGGAGCGGCACCGATCGCCAGAGCTCCGTACCGTCTCGCTCCAGCTGAGTTGCAAGAACCGTCTAAGCAGCTTCAAGAACTTCTTGAGAAGGATTTCATTAGACCCAGTTCATCTCGGTGGAGAGCTCCTGTTCTTTTTGTCAAAAAGAAAGACGGGACTTTCCGCATGTGCATCGATTATCGGGAACTGAATAAAGTGACCGTCAAAAATCGATATCCTTTACCCAGTATTGATGACCTGTTTGATCAGTTGCAAGGGTCGAGTTTTTATTCCAAGATTGATCTCTAGTCGGGCTATCACCAGTTGAGAGTCCGTGAGGAGGACATCACAGAAACAGCTTTCCGAACTCGTTATGGTCACTACGAATTTGCCGTCATGCCATTTGGTTTAACCAATGCGCCAGCGGTCTTCATGGTTCTTATGAATCGTGTCTATAAACCTTACCTTGATCAGTTTGAAATTGTTTACATTGGTGACATCTTAATATACTCTAAAAGCAAGGAGGACCACGTGGAACATTTGCGACTAATTCTAGAACTTCTAGAGAATTCTCGGTAAGATTGAGATGAAAACAAGATAATTTGGATAAGAGCAATAGTTAGTTTTAACTAGAACTAAAAAAAGCGAAAGCTATATACTAAAAAGAGGATTCTAATTGATGAATCTTGAAGCCCCCCAAAAGGAAACTAGATGGTTCGACCAAAAGCAATTCTTACTTTAACTAAAGAGTTATGAATGACTTTATGCAAAGTTTTCTAAATGTGATTTATGGATACATGAGGTCCAATTCTTTGGTCACGTGGTTAATGAAAGTGGCATCCATGTCGATCCGTCAAAAATCGAGTCAATTAAAAATTGGGCAACTCCGAAAATTCCTACGGAAATCCGTCAAATTCTTGGTCTTGCGGGTTATTATAGTCGTTTCATCGAAGGGTTCCCAAAAATCACACAACCACTGACTGCATTAACCCATAAGGGTACGGTGTATCAGTGGGGAGACCAGCAAGAAGCTGCATTCCAGTTAATCAAACAAAAACTCTGCAGTGCACCTATTTTGTCCCTACCCGAGGGGCAGAAGACTTTGTAGTGTACTGTGATGCTTTAGTTCAAGACCTTGGTTGCGTTCTGATGCAACGTGGAAAGGTCATCGCGTATGCCTCACGCCAATTGAAAATCCATGAGAAAAATTACTCGACTCACGATCTAGAGTTAGGGGCTGTGATATTCGCTCTGAATATCTAAAGGCACTATCTGTATGGCACCAAGTGTACCATATTCACCGACCATAAAAGCTTGCAACACATCTTTGACCAGAAGGAGTTGAACATGCGTCAACGCCGATGGGTTGAACTCCTGAATGATTACGACTGCGCCATTAAGTATCATCCGGGCAAGGCTAACGTGGTAGCTGATGCTCTCAGTCGTAAAGAAACTTTGAAACCTCGACGGGTCCGCGCTATTCAGCTCACAATTCATACCAGCTTACCTGATCAAATCCGTGATGCCCAACTTGAGGCACTCAAGGAGGAACATCTGAAATTTGAGTCTCTTCGGGGGATGGAAAAACGATTTGAAACGAAGCTTGATGGCATTCGGTGTGTGGAAAATCGGATGTGGATTCCAGTACATGGCGACCTAAGGGAACTCGTCATGGATGAAGCCTATAAATCCCGTTACTCTGTACATCCTGGTTCTGACAAGATGTACCATGATCTCAAACAACTGTATTGGTGGCCAAACATGAAGGCCGACATTGCCACATACGTGAGCAAGTGTCTTACATGCTCTAAGGTTAAGATGGAATACCAGAAATCAAAGGGTATGCTTCAACAACCCGAAATTCCTGTTTGGAAATGGGAACAAATTGTCATGGACTTTGTAACTAAGTTACCTCGAACCCCTTCCGGTTGCGATGCCATTTGGGTAATCGTTGACCGCTTAACGAAATCTGTTCATTTCCTCCCGTATAAGGAATCTGATAAAATGGAAAAACTTGCTCGAATCTATATCAAATAAATTGTTGCTAGGCACGGGGTGCCGGTGTCTATTATTTCCGACCGTAGGGCTCAATTCAGATATAAATTCTGGGGGTCTTTGCAAAAGGCTTTCGGTACACGTCTTGATCTGAGTACGGCTTACCATCCCCAAACGGACGGTCAAAGCGAACGTGCAATTCAAACTCTCGAGGACATGCTAAGAGCTTGTGTGATAGATTTTGGTGGTAGTTGGGAGAATCATTTACCGTTGGTAGAGTTCTCATACAATAATAGCTATCAAACTAGCATCAAGGCAGCGCCATTTGAAACCTTGTATGGGCGAAAATGTCGATCCCCGATCTGTTGGGCCGAAGTTGGCGATAGCCATTTGTTTGGGCTTGATCTCGTGCGCGAAACTACTGAGAAAATTGTGCAGATACGAAAACGCATGGCAGCTGCTCGTGATAGGCAGAAAAGTTATGCAGATTTGCATAGACAGGCGGTAGAATTCAATGTTGGTGATAGGGTGTTACTCAAAGTCTCACCCTGGAAGGGTGTGGTCCGTTTTGGAAAGCGGGGAAAACTGAATCATCGTTATGTCGGGCCATTCGAGATTACTAAACGAATCGGGCTGGTAGCCTATGAATTGGACTTACCCGAGTCACTCAAGAACGTACACAATGTTTTCCATGTCTCGAATCTCAAAAAGTGTCTATCCGATGAAACACTCATTGTACCCTTGGAGGAACTTGAAATAGACAACAAATTACAATTTATCGGGGAACCGATAGAAATCATGGATAGAGAGGTCAAAACTTTGAAACACAGTAAAATTCCGATCGTTAAAGTAAAATGGAATTCCAAGCGCGGATCAGATTTCACTTCACTACAAGAAAATGAACTTTTACCAAGGAAATTCTATAGCAAGGACATCATGTCCTTGCTATAACTCACTACAGACAAAAAAGGTAGGGTCAGTTGATATTCTAGTTTGACCAGACATTTAGCAAGGATAATGTCCTTGCAATAAGATTTTCAGCCTTTTTTTCCTTTTATTTTTATTTAGTCAATGTGAAAACATATAAAAGAGTGGGACCATATTTTGACCAGACCTATAGCAAGAACAATGTCTTCGCTATAAGTTTATATAAATTTTTTTAATATTTAATTCCTACCAAATCTAAAAAATACCGGGTAAGTACGTATTTTCGAATCCCTTAGAAGCAAAAAAAAAATCCTGCGTCACATATTGTGAGGACATTGTCCTTGCTAAATGTATTTTTAAATTTTTATTTTATTTTTAAATATAAATATTGTATTTAAATTTATATGCAGTTTCCATAAATGAAAAAAAATATGCACAAGCTTGCAACCGTGTATGCATGTATAAAAATGTATGTGGTGTATTTTTGTATGTATATATGCATGACATGTATTTATTACATGCATGTATTACTTGTATATTTGTACAGTGTGTATGACATGTATGTATGTATCATATGTTTATTGTACAGTGTATGTATGTACGTATCACATATATAATCATACTAGGTATGTATGTACATAAGACATGTATGATGCACATAAGACATGTATGATGCACATAAGACATGTATGATGCACAATGTAAGTATCTATGTACAGATATACTGTGTATGTATGTATGACATGTATGATGTATGTATCGCATGTATAATGTACATGTGTGTATGTATGTATCACATTTATAATATATAATGTATGTATGTATGTAACACATGTATAATGTACAATGTATGTATGTATGTAACACATGTATAATGTACAATGTATGTATGTATGTATGTATGTAACACATGTATAACGTACAATGTATGTATGTACGTATTGTGACATCTGCCCCAAACCCGAACCCGAATGCCCGACTCGAACCCGAAGTTGTTATCTTTTCTATTGTAATCGTATTTATTTATCTTCAAGTGTAACGTTTATTATTATTATTATTATAAATAAACGCATTGATTCTACGTTATTCCCGTCTCAACTAAATAATCGTATTTATGTCGCAAAACATTCACGTATATCAAGTAAATATTGTTGGAACAATAAAACTCAAAATATATATATAAATTAATATATATATATGGGTCGTGAAAGAAAATTATTGAAAATGTTAAACAAAAACGCTTCTATGTCTCGAAATAGTCTCTTAGTGGCGTAAACGAACTAAAACTATAAAACGTTACTTATATAATTGTTACGTTTCAATTTAGTTAAGTTAGTTAGTTAATGAAATTTATAAACTAACTTTGGGCTAAAACTGTCAAATTTGAAACATATATTAAAGTTTAAAATCCAAATAATAAGTAAATGGTTCTTGAGGGACCAAATGCGTAAATGTCAAAACCCAGCCCTTTTCCCTCCCCCCTCAAGACCCGTACTTCCGGCCTCCCACTTTCCGGCGACATTGGCCGGAGTTCCATATTTTCCGGCAAGCCCTTTTACTCGATTTAGTCACTTTTAAATCAATTTAAACTATATAAAATCGTCCTAGCCTTACTCTAAGTGTGTTTTGAACTCTTAATTACTTCCTAAACATCAATATATCATTTTAATTCGTGATTCATAACCGGTATTAAAACCCATTTACTCCGTCGTTGAATTAACGCGTAATCAATCTAATAAATCAACCAAAACAGTCATAGCAACGATATGAATTCGTCTACAACAATCAATTGAATTAAAATGAACCAATTAACATCCAATTAACCCAAAACAAACCGAAATTAACCCTTAACCCATTCGATAACCTCCAGATCAAAACATTAAATCGATCAAAATACTACTACGGCATCTATTTCACTCCATGTTCAACCAATTTCGTCAAAAAACATCAAGAAACTAGTAATTTGATCTCAAAACCGTCGCACCCTGTTCATCGTTTCATCGATTCGTTTCTTCATCAATCAAGTAAGTTTCATATACCAAAATACTCGTGATTCAACGTAGATTAAAAGCCCTATGGTTGATTGTGGTGAGATTAACAGGTTTGAATCAAATGGATCGATCTTCATTCTAGGGTTTATGCGGGATTGGGTATTGTTGGTGAAACAGGCTAAAACAATTAAAAATCAACTTAATTAACAAAAGTCACGCCTGTTCCAGCGGCAGGTTGTCTGTTTGTTTAGAGCCGTGAACTCGGGTTCGAGTCCCACTTCAACCACTTTCTGTTTATTTTAATTTTAAACCCTTTTTACCTATTTGTTAACACTAAATTATAATTACAAATAAACTAATAAATAGTTTCTTTTATATTACATACTTTTAAGGTGTATAAAACTTATAAATTTTAGATTCAAATAATATATATATATATATCCAAATACGAAAATAAAACTACGCTTCGTACCAAAATCCCCAAATTGTGTTTCAAAACCCTAAATTCCCAATTTGTGATTTAAAACCCTAAATCCCAAATCTGAAACCCTAGATCTCGGACTTTTGATTCTTGTTACTATTGTTTCGTTTCTAAGTTAGGGTTTTTCCCAATAAATTAGGCGGCACTAATGTTTGGGCAACCCTCGGTGCTCTTTAGCTGCGTTTCTAACAGTTCGATTGTAATTACTTTTCAAGGTGAGTAAACTCACTCCCCTTTTTACTATTTACGTTTTTGGGGCTGAAATACGCGTTTCTATAATACAACGGTTTCTTTTGATGTTTCTATTTTCGAAAATGAGAACATTAGATGTGTTAATCGTGTTTGGCCGCATGTAGCAAAATTGTGTGATAGTCAATATTATTTATATTATCTTGTAATTTCCACCGGTACAATGTTAGCGCTAATGGCTTAACAAACCCACCTACATTAATGGCCTGATAGGTGATTTGACCCGGCGATTCTTTGGTTGATTCTATGTTACTAGTTACTACATGTGATGCTTGTTGCTACGTTGCTATGTCCCTTAGATGCTAAAACATTTTTGATAACTTGCATATCGAGACGGTTAAATGACGGTTAAACGATGGTTATCAATAAATGTAACATGAGTTGGTTCCTCATGACTTGTTGCTAAAGGTAACCCTGCGGGGTCTATGATTCTTGTTTCTATGTGATTCTATGGTCATGGTTGAGATATATATGATGAAATTGCTATGCACATGAGATTGCGAAACACAATCTATAATGATCTCGGATTTTATACTATGTACTATTAATTGTGTTTTACTCACTAGCTAATTCTTTAGCTAACTTATTTTACACGTTTTTCAGGTGAAGTTTGATTCAGTTTTGGTTCAAGACACGTAGGATGCTTCGGACCTAGAATAAAAAGACAATAAACAATATTTATTTGTCGGTTTCTATTACGGTTTTTATGACTATTGAATGCTTCTTTATGTCATGACATTATTGCTCAATTAATATTAAAATATGCAATTAGTGTGCCATGTGCTTTGTACTTTGATATCCGATTCACTTGACGCGCCCGGTGTTTTCTGCCGCCGGGTGGGGTGTCACAGTTTGGTATCAGAGCCATGGTTATAGGGAACTAGGATAGGGTATTAGAAACACACCGTCCTAGACTATAACCTAAGAGTCCTTAGTACAAATTGCTTGTGCTTAGAAACTCTTCTAGAACTTATTTCTTTATTCCTTTTTATGAATTCCTCTATTCTGTTTCTTTATCTTATTTCTTATCCGATTTCGCGAAGGAGCTACAAGAGACTCGTCGGTATGATTAGGATCTTTCTCTTTGTGGAATCTCGTCATCGTCTTAAGTAAGTTTGAAACGTGGGAACGTGTGCAATCCGGAAGGGGGAACGCCTGTATCACGGACATCCTGTCTAAGGCAAAGCATTTCGTATAAATCTCTTTAAGAGACCTGTATGCTTACCTGGGGATGTACGAGATGCGTGTGAACCTATAGGCTAAAGCATGCTTTCTCGAATACGTTGAAAACGAACTTAACATTTTGATAAGTCATTAGTGTCCAAAACCAAGACACACTCCTAAGCCTTCGAAATTTCATTTTCTTAATGATTCTATGATTTTCATTCCTACGATTTATAATTATTTCTATAAATTTTTATGGTGATTCAAATAATATTCCAACTTCATTTACTAATGTTTCTAAAGGTTCTAAGTGATTTTTATGATATGTTCAAAGGATTCTATGATATTCTAAGTACTATCACTATTTCAGTTAATCGAAATTTCTAAAGTTTCTACGTGATTTTCTATGGTATGTTTCAAAAGATTCTATGATATTCTAAGAGGAACGAGGTGCTATTGTTTCTATCGGTAAAAAATGTTGCTACAAAACCGTGTTACTCTACGTTTCATCATCCCATTTGTTTCTAAACTACAATAATACTTATGCGATATACTCGCTAGCTTATCCATATAACAAAATTACACCGTTATAAACCAAACATTTCAAATCAAAACTAAGACATATCTCAATCGAATTATCCAGAACTTCACATCATGCATATATCGATTACTGAATCTAAGTCGTACTTCTAATTCTAAATCAATTATCGACTCTCCAATCAAAGGTTCGTTAATTATAGTCAAGGCTAAATTCCACAACTAAATAAAAGTTAACGAACTTTGCTATTCTTATAAGCTAATGTATTTGAATCGAACGTCTACCCTCAAAATACTTCAACTTGACTTCTATACCCAAATAGTTTCAAAACTACTCATCTAACAATAAGATTCTATCCAATCTCTAACCCGTCATTAAAACTATAAACCTACTATCAAATTATGAACTAACCATCAACACATGTACTCGTTAATTAACTACGTGATGCTACCCTCAAATTCGTTATTCAAAACCTAACGAGAACTCAATACATAACTATTATCGAGCTCATTGAACTAAATGTTTCATCTATACATATGACCACTAATGAAATTTTACGCAACTAGTTTTCATGCACTAATCTAAACCCAATGTATTCCATTTATAAACTCGTTACTCTAACGCAATGTATAATCAACGGACTTTGCAAAACTACCGAAATTCAATTCTATTAAAATAATTTCCTTATTTTTCCAAATAGAAATATATATATTTTAAAATAAAATAAAAAAAAAGATTAAAGTAACCTTTTGGTGTTACTATTTTGTAAGATAAAATATATGAATTTCATGATAAACAACTTCTTTAAAAAGAGATTTTTATTCTAACGTTGGTCAAATATTTACATAAGATTTTCCCGTTTTCTCAAATATGACACAAAGACTTGCAACAAACACTATGTCATTTGTTTTTCAATACCAAGTACTTACAACTTAAATTGTGACATTTATTTCCAAACTAATCTTCTTATCTATGGTAAAAGTTAAAACCTTCAACTTTTACTTAGCTTTTAAAACTACATTATAGAAATCACAACATCAGCTCTTATAAACTTATTTACCCCTACATCTGGTTGACCTAAAGCTGTTGGTCATATAAATACAAACACCTTAAAAATTAAACCCAATTGTAACTAAGTGATCTATCCATTCGAACTATAAATTAAGTTATCCGCATTATCAAATTTTCATGAAACTAATTTTCTAAAGATCCTAATAAACTACATTATTACATGAACACCATCAACTAATGCTTATGAACTGGTCAATATTAGAAAACCTAGATAATTACATCTTACACACATAGAGCCGGTTTTCACAAACTTAAGTGTTACTATCCTAGTACTCGAATTTAACTATCTATATCGTTGAACAAAGTTATTTATATGAGCAATGTCAACCTAATGGACGTTAGTTTCTTCTGAATCATCAATCTACTTATCATCTTAATATGATTTTCCCAAGTACTAGTTCTATCAAGTATGATAACAATACCTATATGTATCATCATTTTAACCTAAAATTGTTGTGTGCTTCTGTCTAGCACGTGATCGAACGAACTGTGGAGTCCATGCAAAAACTGAAGTAATTACGGGTGCACACGGAATTATGAAAGTTGGTGCATGGGAACCATAGTAAGTTTTGTCTTATGTAGGTGGGCCATATTTAATCATCTTATTTTCACTTGACTTGTCTACTCATTTTACTAATTGCATATAAGCCACTTAATTATGTGTAAGGTTACTTAATTCGTTTCAAACATTCTATTAATCACAACTATTCTCGATGATCATTTAAATAATTCTAAATCCATCTACTTGAAATATTTCATTTGCAAGTTGGTATCCTATTCTATTCCTATATTGAGTAACAAATAAAATTTATTCGAATCTACAGACAAATAGTTCAACCGAACTCTTATAAGTGAAAAGAGTTAAATAAACAATCTACAATGAGACCAAGCAAATTAAAAATAAATAACTTCTTAATCTCGTTATTTAAAATCATGTCTCAATCAAAATGCTCATCTTCCCATTGATCGAATTCTCAAGAGTTTCTTGCGAGATGAAACTCCCTACGAAAGTGGGCAGTGTTCATCCCGTGTTTCATGTTTCTAATATGAAGAAGTACTTATCCGATAAAAAATCTCATTGTGCATATCGCTAATGAATCGAAGCAATATATTGAACGAACATTGGAAATTATGGACCGTGAAGTCAAACAACTAAAGCGTAATCAGATACCAATTGTTAACGATCGTTGAAACTCAAATGTGAACATGAATTTAAGACCAAATGAAGGTTAAGTATCCGCATCTTTTTGCTTCATCTTCTTATACTTCGGTTTGAGCAAATTTCGGGACGAAATTTCTATAAGGAGGGAAGACTGTGACATCTGCCCCAAACCCGAACCCGAATGCCCGACTCGAACCCGAAGTTGTTATCTTTTCTATTGTAATCGTATTTATTTATCTTCAAGTGTAACGTTTATTATTATTATTATTATAAATAAACGCATTGATTCTACGTTATTCCCGTCTCAACTAAATAATCGTATTTATGTCGCAAAACATTCACGTATATCAAGTAAATATTGTTGGAACAATAAAACTCAAAATATATATATAAATTAATATATATATATGGCTCGTGAAAGAAAATTATTGAAAATGTTAAACAAAAACGTTTCTATGTCTCGAAATAGTCTCTTAGTGGCATAAACGAACTAAAACTATAAAAACGTTACTTATATAATTGTTACGTTTCAATTTAGTTAAGTTAGTTAGTTAATGAAATTTATAAACTAACTTTGGGCTAAAACTGTCAAATTTGAAACATATATTAAAGTTTAAAATCCAAATAATAAGTAAATGGTTCTTGAGGGACCAAATGCGTAAATGTCAAAACCCAGCCCTTTTCCCTCCCCCCTCAAGACCCGTACTTCCGGCCTCCCACTTTCCGGCGACATTGGCCGGAGTTCCATATTTTCCGGCGAGCCCTTTTACTCGATTTAGTCACTTTTAAATCAATTTAAACTATAGAAAATCGTCCTAGCCTTACTCTAAGTGTGTATTGAACTCTTAATCATTTCCTAAACATCAATATATCATTTTAATTCGTGATTCATAACCGGTATTAAAACCCATTTACTCCGTCGTTGAATTAACGCGTAATCAATCAAATAAATCAACCAAAATAGTCATAGCAACGATATGAATTCGTCTACAACAATCAATTGAATTAAAATGAACCAATTAACATCCAATTAACCCAAAACAAACCGAAATTAACCCTTAACCCATTCGATAACCTCCAGATCAAAACATTAAATCGATCAAAATACTACTACGGCATCTATTTCACTCCATGTTCAACCAATTTCGTCAAAAACATCAAGAAACTGGTAATTTGATCTCAAAACCGTCGCACCCTGTTCATCGTTTCATCGATTCGTTTCTTCATCAATCAAGTAAGTTTCATATACCAAAATACTCGTGATTCAACGTAGATTAAAAGCCCTATGGTTGATTGTGGTGAGATTAACAGGTTTGAATCAAATGGATCGATCTTCATTCTAGGGTTTATGCGGGATTGGGTATTGTTGATGAAACAGGCTAAAACAATTAAAAATCAACTTAATTAACAAAAGTCACGCCTGGTCCAGCGACAGGTTGTCTGTTTGTTTAGAGCCGTGAACTCGGGTTCGAGTCCTACTTCAACCACTTTCTGTTTATTTTAATTTTAAACCCTTTTTACCTATTTGTTAACACTAAATTATAATTACAAATAAACTAATAAATAGTTTCTTTTATATTACATACTTTTAAGGTGTATAAAACTTAAAAATTTTAGATTCAAATAATATATATATATATATATATCCAAATACGAAAATAAAACTACGCTTCGTACCAAAATCCCCAAATTGTGTTTCAAAACCCTAAATTCCCAATTTGTGATTTAAAACCCTAAATCCCAAATCTGAAACCCTAGATCTCGGACTTTTGATTCTTGTTACTATTGTTTCGTTTCTAAGTTAGGGTTTTTCCCAATAAATTAGGTGGTACTAATGTTTGGGCAACCCTCGGTGCTCTTTAGCTGCGTTTCTAACAGTTCGATTGTAATTACTTTTCAAGGTGAGTAAACTCACTCCCCTCGGTGCTTGACAAGCCCACCTACATTAATGGCCTGATAAGTGATTTGACCCGGCGATTCTTTGGTTGATTCTATGTTACTAGTTACTACATGTGATGCTTGTTGCTACGTTGCTATGTCCCTTAGATGCTAAAACATTTTTGATAACTTGCATATCGAGACGGTTAAATGACGGTTAAACGATGGTTATCAATAAATGTAACATGAGTTAGTTCCTCATGACTTGTTGCTAAAGGTAACCCTGCGGGGTCTATGATTCTTGTTTCTATGTGATTCTATGGTCATGGTTGAGATATATATGATGAAATTGCTATGCACATGAGATTGCGAAACACAATCTATAATGATCTCGGATTTTATACTATGTACTATTAATTGTGTTTTACTCACTAGCTAATTCTTTAGCTAACTTATTTTACACGTTTTTCAGGTGAAGTTTGATTCAGTTTTGGTTCAAGACACGTAGGATGCTTCGGACCTAGAATAAAAAGACAATAAACAATATTTATTTGTCGGTTTCTATTACGGTTTTTATGACTATTGAATGCTTCATTATGTCACGACATTATTGCTCAATTAATATTAAAATATGCAATTAGTGTGCCATGTGCTTTGTACTTTGATATCCGATTCACTTGACGCGCCCGGTGTTTTCCGCCGCCGGGCGGGGTGTCACACGTATCACATGCATGATGTACAATGTATGTACGTATTACTTGTATATGTGTATTGTATGCATGACATGTATGTATGTACGTATCACATGCATAATGCACAATGTATGTATGTATAATGTACAATGTATGTATGTATCACATGCATGATGCACAATGTGTGTATGTATTACTTGTATATGTGTATTGTATGCATGGCATGTATGCATGTAAGTATGAGATGTATGTACCTAAGTATGACAAGTATGTACGTACGTATATAAGTACGGATATAAGTACGGATATACTATGTATGTATGTACATATCGCATGTTTAATGTACCATGTATGTATGACAAGTATTTATATGACATGTATGTATGTGTGTATCACATGTATAATGTACAATGTACGTATGTAAGACATCTATGATGTACAATGTATGTATTTATGTACGGATCTATTGTGTATGTATGTATGTATGACATGTATGATGTACGTATCACATGTATAATGTACAATACGTGTATGTATGCATCACATTTATAATGTACAATGTATGTAAGTATGACATGTATGTACGTAAGTATGACACGTATGTATATGTATGGATATATTATGTATGTATGTACATATCACATGTATAATGTGTCATGTATGTATGTATGACAAGTATGTATGTAAGTATGACATGTATGTACATACGTACGTACCTATGACATGTATGTACATACCTACGTACGTATGACATGTATGTACGTAAGCCGACACACGTACACTATTAAATATTTTAGTGTAACTGAGATTAACTGGTGATCGAATGTTGTGTATCATAATAATAATCAAACGAGTGCGTAAGTACGGACTACATACTCGTTTGAACTTATTAAGATATTATGAAGTTTTAAGAAGGCAACGCCCCTGAAAGCATGATCCTAGAGGCGAACGTCCCTAACGGAGCCTAATAACGACGACACTATTTGCAGCGACAACATTATCACAACACACAAAAAACGCGTTTTATATCACCGGTATTACCCCCGAGTCACCACTGACAATAATGACGCCACTTTTGCTTTTTAATTTTTCTCCTAGGCGGGAATATTTCCCTCCCGACTGAAATTTTGTTTAACTCTACCCTTTCCTATTCTTTCCATCCCATCTTAGGTGGCTAACTCCTTTATTGATGCATGATGTAACACTCTCTGTTAGCCTTAATATATAATGAATTATATGGAAAATGAATTATATGTGCATGTACATAGATTCGTGCTGTAACAATGTGAATGAAATGATGGAATTAAGCAGGCTATGTATTTTTTTATATCTATCCTTTACTAGGATGCACACCAAGTGTTTGTGAAAATGCCTCAACTAATGTTACTATGTTAAAGTTGAATTAGTTGCTGGTCTATTTTAGAAGATTCATTTAAAATCACAGAAACATCCTAGGAAGAAGAGCCTTATATGATTAGAAAGCCATTTGAGTCTAGTTTATTTAATGTTTGATCATAAAGAATTGGTTTGATTATCAAACTGTCCAAAATTAATGTTTTTTTGCAGCAACTCAGAATTTTCAGCAATGCTGATTGAAAGAAGTTATGCCGCTGGCCTGTTTTTTAAAAATTCGTATAAAATTAACCGTAGCTTGGTTTAAGGCATAAGATATATGGTTGGAAAGCTATTAAAGTATACTACGTTTTATATTTGAACATGTTTAACTAATTTAGATTGTACAGGGGTGAAAGGGGGCGAGAACAGCTGCTGCACAGGAAGTGCAACAGTGATAGGAATGCGCTTTATGAACTTAACATGAATGATTGTCTAGATACCCATTGCCTAAATACTAAATGTTGTTTTGAGTGAATGATTATGATGGTTATGTTGTGTTTAAAGTGTCTATATTCATAAAAATGGATCATGGTAGTATTCACTTAAATAGGTCAAACGAGTTCCCTCTATAGTCAATAGTCTATTATAGAAGTATTATAGTAGATGAATACATGAGAGAGTTTGTGGATTATTAACTATATATTTGAATGGCTTGTACAACCATAAGGTGTATTCTAATGATTGAGAAATGAATTTGTTTGCAAGCAAGGTGTGGTAAAGCTTTGAAGACAACATCGCAAACAAGTGGTAATGGTGACCACTTTCCTACAGGCGAAGGTGAGTGGTTAATTCGTCTGTATAATTGATGTTAAATCATAATGTTTGTCTTGTTAAATAATTTGTATGCTTGTGCATGTTGATGATTGGTAAATATGAAAGTGACTGAAAAATCATACTTTAGTAATTCTTAAAGTGGGTTTTTAAGACTCGAGTAGTACTTAATTATGGAAAGGTTGTGTTGAATGTGTTGTTCTTTTGTATGACTAATTTAGTTACATAAAACATATTACTAATAGTAATTGGATTAATGTTGATACTTAGTATGCTTTAAACACTCGATACTCTTAAAACATCTTACTATTAGATTAAATGGTTCAAATTGGCATAGATGAACATTAATATACTAAAAGTTGGATTTGTTAAGTGTATTATAGGGGGTTCATGTCATTTTGATCCGTAGTACTAAAAGGTGCATGAATCGAATGTATTTGATTCGTTGAAACTATAATAGACTTAAACACACTTGTTAAGTGTTTTTGACAAGTTTAAAAGTGTTTGTATTGGTAGTATGTAGTTTTGTAAATAATGCATACCTTATATTGTAGGCTCAAATTGCAAAATTATTTCAAGACCTTCTTTTATTGCACGCCTTTCACGTTTTATGGCTTCGAAAAGAAGACCTAATCAAGTTGACGAAGATGATTCGGACGACGAGGATGTCTAATGTATTGGATCCTTGGTTAGTTTATGTTTGTATAAACAAGATATCTGAATTAGTTAATGTTTTGTATGTTTATATATATATATATATATATATTAACGGATCGTTATTCACTTATTTGTATGTTTATACATTTCGGAAAATTTGTTTGTATTTTTTGTATGTATGAGTTTGTATATATTAATTGTATGATTGATGATATTCTTGTTGTTTGATGAAAATATGGAATGCGGAACATGTATCGACCCAAAAAAATTCTGGATCGGAAGCTGTAATTATAGCCAAAATCTACAGCAAAATTTTCAACCTTTCAGCACGGACTTTTTCTCCTCTAAATCCTTTAGCAAGGACAATGTAAAATATTTAAAAAAATATGTTTAAGATACAGCAATGACATAGTCCTTGCTATAGATTAAGTATTTACTGTAGTATTATACGTTTATAATACATTAATGCATGTATACATGTATAATCGTATAAATATAAATATTATATACGGTCTTATAATTATTTACCGAAAACCTTATAGCAAGGAAAATGTCCTTGCTGAAAATTTTTTATCTATTTTTTAAAAAGGCATAGACGTCCTTGCTGTATGCGTTGACCGTCCTTGCTATAGACCTATTGCACCACGGCTTTAGCAAGGAATTTTCAGCAAGGACATGTCTTTGCTGTTGAGCTGTTGCAAGGACTTTCAGACATTTAGGAAAAGTCCTTGCTAAATGTCATTTTTCTTGTAGTGCTTGGGAACGAGAAGACCAAATGAAACAGAAGTATTCGCATCTATTCGAATAAATCTCTCTTATCACCCGAGGTAATATTTAAACTTTCAGGACGAAATTGCCTTCAACAAGGGGATGATATGACAACTCGAAATTCTAAACTCTAAATTCTTTCATTTTCAGACCTATTTTAATGACCGTATCCAATTTTCGGGACGGAAATTCCTTCAACAAGGGGATGATGTGACACTCGACAAATTCAGGTTAACCTCGTTAGTTAAGCTATGTTAGTCACGTTAACACAATTATACTTTCATTTAATTTGACGAATTAAATGTACAAACTGTTACACAAACGTGCACACGAAACGACCACACGAATTAATATCCGGGAGTTGGTGAAACTAAATGAATACAAATACAATAAATATACATCGTAAGTAACGGGTGTGCTTAATTGTTGAATTTTCGATTAATTACGTAATTTACCGGTTTTAACCGTTTGCGAAATTCAGAAATGCTTATGAAACAAAAATCTACACTTGAGAAAGTCTTTCATAGTGTTTGCAAAACCGAAACAAAACGGAGCCTGTGGATCATCCATGTGACCCATGGATGGCCCAAGGCCCAACCCAACTTAACATTTAACAAAAATTAACAAAACTAACAAAACCTTAAACTTATTTTTTTAAAAAAAATCGGCCTAAACCTTCTTTTCTCTCCTCTATTGCCGTCGCACACATACACCTACATACAAGATCGATTTTGCCTGCTTTGAATAAATTATTAGGGTTTTCGGGTGTTAATTGAATTGATAAACGCAATACTAGTAAGTGTTTTTCTTGATTTTAATTATATATTCGTAAAATTTCAAGTATTGGAAACCCTAGTTCATCCAAAATGGCCAATTGATGGTTGTGTTGTGGAAATGGGATATTGGTTATGTGATATTTGTTATTTTGATGTTTAGATAATGAAATGGATACAAAATTGTGTTGTTGAGAAATTAGGGTTTGATAGGAAGTCATTGAAACTTGGTGTTGCATGCTTGATGTTGATAAAATATGATTGATTATGTGTATAGATGATGAATTGGATGAAGATTGATTACTTGGTTATGAAATTGCATGACTATTTTGCTATATTACTTAAAATAGTAACTTTTCTCTAGAACTTGTACGAAATTGCATGTTGTTGATGTCTAAAAATGGTTTTGAGATCACTAGTACGTTAGGATAATGCATTAGACGAATTTTGATTATTTGGACGTGGAAATCCGACTAGTTTTGGTATGACTTGCTAAAAGTGGTAACTTTTTGTCATGGAAATTTACTAGAGTGCATGTTTAGCGACTTTGGACATACAAACATGATTTAGTTTGCATATGAAGATTGTAGGCATTTTGGTGTGTGGTAAACATGCTTTGATCATGAAATGATGTTTGAAAGTGTTAGTTGGATTAGTAGTCCGGTTGCTTGCAATTGGTTGATTGGAAATCTAAATGGAGTGTGCTAGTTAATTAGTAATGCCATGATGGGAGTGTTGCAATGTTGGTGAAACAAAACATGTGAACAATGTATTGTACTTTGAAATGACCACGTATGCTAGTATATGCTAGTATGTTGTATATTGAAAAGTGTATAGTAATTGTTGTGTGTCGTTGTCTTGTGAAGCATGTTATGATCATTATGTAATAGTTGACATGCGTAGGAAGGTTTGAGAATCTCTAAGATGCCGAATTGCGCAAATGTGTTCTAAATGTCATACTTTCCTATAAAGGAAACTTTTGTGGAAATAGAAATTTAACTTGTTGAATAATTGTTGTGTGACGTGGTATGTGAACGAAATATGATCAACTACATCAAAAACAACATACTACACTTAATAAATCACCAACGGGTCGTGGGTCAACTCGGGTCAACAAAAAGTCAAACTTGGTCAAACTTGGACAAAAAGTCAAACTTGGACAAAAAGTCAAACTATTTCGATCACGCACAAACTGTATGACTATTTGGATGCATAGGGTTCTATGACCCTACATGAACACACATTAATAGACCTACTATTATTTAGGTTGCTGTATTATACTGTGTGCTTTTAAAACTGTTTGCTGTGCAACCTAAGGTGAGTTCACTGAACCAAACTATTTACTATTCTACCCTTTTTGGGCTGTAACATGAACGAATACTTTTACGGATTTACAAATTTTTTATGTCGTATGTCTGGATTAGAGCAACTTTTATTTTGTTCATGAAAGTGTAACATTTTCCCAGATCCATACCCGATCCAAATTCAAACCCGAACCCAATTGGATATCAATGAAATTTTTCGTCGTATCATAAAATAAAAGTAATTATATCATATTGATTTAATCAAGTTATTACATTAAATTATATAATTAAATCATTAATTAAGTTGATCAAACATTTTGGAGGCCTCGTGAACACAATTAACACTCTTATCCCGACTTTTCTTATCATCCAAGTTTATTATATAATCCTTAGGACATTGTGTTTTGGAAAGCATAGATGTAAAGGATAACAAGCAAGAAGCTCTACATGTTGGATTTTTAGTTTTGGCATAAGGGGACTTTCAGGTGATTATTTTGCCAATCTTTCTCCATTCTTGGGCTATCACTTTGTATCATTCAAAGCTCTTAGACATACTTGGTATTCTAGGGAGTAAGTAGGTTCATTCGGCGAATCAAATCGAGCCTAAACAAAACAGAAATCACAAACAAAAGTTTGAGAACGTAACCCTTTACCCTCACCAAGATCCAAGGTTTAAACTCAATTTTTGAAATCATAAATGTTGTATTACTCTCTTCCATATGATAGTACTCTGAAAAATATGAACGTAGGCGAAAACCGCGCGAGAAACGGAGTTATAACGAAGCGGGAATCGCGAAAACAAGTTTGGTGTTTGTTGCTAAATTACGATACGCGATTTTTACATTGAAATTGTCCCACATCGCCCCAAAGCCATTATTTTCCTCTATTTCACACCTATAAATACCTTTGCTTTGTTCCTTATAGCTTGCAACTCCTAGTTTGAGTCTAAACAAGTAGAATAACCAAATTTTGGTGGTTCTACAAGTGCAATACCTATTTGGGCGTTGTACGTAGTTTTTTTTATTATTCTTTCGACGGGGAAGTGCTGCCCTATGAACTCGTCTTGGTTGCAAATCTTTTTTTGAGGTATTCTTCTTCTTTTTCTTTTGTTAGTTGTTCATTTTTCGTTTTCTTAGTTTTCCAAGGCACCCTATGTCTTGGCAAAATAAAATAACTCATAATCAAGCACCACCTGAAATATGTGAAAAATAAAGTTAGCTACACAAGTTATTGAGTAAAAACACAATTTGTAAATAATAGTATTGAAATCCGAGATCAACAAGATATGTTGTGCAATCTTAAATGTATAGCCATTTCGTAAATGTTACTCAACCATGACCCCTAGAATAGTACACAACCACATAGCATCCACAACTTCTCGTTTTAGCCATTTTGACATGAGGAACCAACTCATGTATTTGATTAAAGATAACTTTTATCCAAGTGTCAATTAACCGTCTCGATTTATAAGTTATCAATAATCAATTAGCAACTAGGGACATGGCATAGCAATTAGCATAATAGTATAGCAACAACCGTCATAGCATAGCAAACATAGTAAACATGGAATTAGAATGGTTGGGTTTAAGTCATCTATCTATGTTGTCCAGGCAGATGGGTTTTTCAAACCATTAGCGCTAACATTGTATCAGTGGGATTACCAAGCAACAAACTACTTTGAACTACCACATAAGGTTGCATCAAGCCGCAAACTAGATTAACATATTTGTATGATCTCTTTTAGAAAATAGTAAATAGAAAAACGTAACACATATTTCAGCCCAAAAAACGTAAAAGTAAAAAGGGAAATGAGTTTACTCACCTTCAATACGAGTCCGAAATAGATAGTAAACCAACTAGATAGGAGTCATGGAACGTCCAAATACTAGGATCACCTAAGTAAATAAATGATCCTAACTTAGCAAACATATAGTATAGAAACTAGGATAGAAACAATAGAAATCTAGGGTAATTTGGAATTCTAGGGTTTCGAATTGGAATTTGGGGGTTTCTCGTTGAACGACTAAAGATATATAGAATCATTTAATCATAATGATGGAAAATAATAGTAATGGTAATAATAATATTTTAATAACGATAGATATTCAGGTACTATAGTTTTCTAATAATAGATTATTTATCGTCTATTATATATTTATCACATTTTATGATATTTAGAAACCTTGTAAAAAGTCAATATTTATAAACTATTTTTTTTTAATAAAACTTGTATTTATTTCTAGGTATTAAACTACATTTTATAGTACTTTTAAAGTATCAAAAATAGATAAATTTATAAAACTCACTTTATATAAACTCATGGTTTTTCATATATGAACATATAATATTTATAAAGAAAATCATGTTTTATATGATTTAAGAGTTTCTTTTACATTTTTACAATATATAAAACTAGTATTAGTACTAGGTTGGGTTAGTTGGCAAGGAGGTTTAGCAAAGTAGTAAAAAAAACAACAAAAATAAAAACAGTAAAGCCCCCTGGACTCGAACCCGAGGCCTCATAAACAAGAACAACAATGACAACCAGACGCGCTATATGCTGTTTTGTTTTAGATTCAGAATAAAAATGGTTTTAACATGTTTTAAATTAAAACCCCAATTCCACATCAAAACCCTAACTCTAATGTTCAAATTACTTCAAATTGGATCAACGAAACATGAAATTGATAGAGGGCTTTTGATCAGCATTTGATAACAGGCATTCTAACATATTTAACTTACTTGATTGATGACGGATTGGATCGATGGAGACGAAGAAAAAGCATGACGGGTTAGGAATCAAATTGGTCGTTTGAAGATGTTAGAATGCAATTAAGACTCCAGATTCACTCTTGATGATATGACGAGTAATAGCCACAATTTAATTAAGGAAGATATTAACGTTTTGATGGCCAAATTAGATGATTGAGATATAGAGGGTGCAATTGCTATTACTGAGAGCTCACAAAAACGAGTATGATTGATTTTAGATTACTGAATTAGACTAATTGATTCAGTACGTTACTGATAAAGTATAAATTATACATAAATCCCGTGTTAAGTTTATTTACGTTTTCGAGTCGTTTGAGTCAGTTTTCGTTAGGTTTTGTTTACTAATGTTATTCTAATGTTTTGTAGGTCCCATGTTGATGAATTAATGAAAAGATCTCGAGAAAAGAAGATCGTAGGCGAAAACGGGACGCAAAACGGAGTTACGAGCAAACCGTAGCGCGAAACGGAGCAAAACAGGACGCGAAACGAAGTTGCGGATCAGAATCAGGGGTGTCACCACGTCACGCGGCCACCTATGGACCTCCTCACCGCGTGACGCGGCGTGATTCCAAAAGATCACATGTGATCTTTGTCGCGCCACGCGGCCACACCTCATTTTCTCACCGCGTGACGCGACGAGGCCTTTTTGACAGATTGTTTTTGCGTTTTTTGGCCCTGTTTGCTATATAAACTCATCATAACTTAACCCTAGCCTCCATGTACGTTTTTGGGACGAATTAGAGCTGATTGGAGGTGATTTTGAGTACGAAACGAAGCCACGAGAAGCAAGACGAAGCACGGGTTCAAGAATCGTTATCTAACAATTCCGGGTTCTTCAATTCTTTTTCTTCTCTTTCTTTTTGCTATGTTTCTGCACTTTAAACTTGCGTTTATGTTTGTGATTATGGTTGTTGGCTAGGTTCGTTAGACCACCTAGGCTAATGATAAACTAATGCTTATGTTTTGAATGTTTGGTGAATCGGTTTTGAACTATGGATTGTTTATGATTAGTAAAGGTTTGGTTTTAATTTAATTGATGCAATTGTGTATGTTTTGTTTGACTTGTTGATGATTATAAATTCCATGAAATCCTTGATGAGTGTCTATATCATATAATAGGGTTTCATTAGGTCAATTTACTGTGTGTTCTTTGACTAGTTTATGAATTGGATATATACTTTTCATAGGAATTGTAATTTAATACAAGTCGATATTAACGTGCATGCTAACCTAGTAACTGTGAGGTGATAGGTTAATTGGTAAGTCTAGTTGGTTGAATCTTTAGTTTGGATATCTGTGAGGATTCTAGATTAAGCTCGGTTTAATCAGTCTTGTTTACTAATATTAATTTGTGTTTCCAAACTACCTAGATTTCCGTACTGTGAGGTAGGTAATCATAAGAGGTACTAATTCATAACTATTAGACGATTGTGAAAGAGTCTAATTAACTGGTTAATTTAATAACTTGATAGAAAGCCATAAGTGTCTTCTCGAGAAGGGTCGAGGGTTTTATTCGTGTTTGAGTCAAGTAAATATATTATGATCACAGTCCATAGTTAAACTGATAATTACCAAACTAATAACTTAGCATTAGTGAGTTGGGTCTAGGTGGTTTATCTCTTCTCATCTGGTTTCAAATTCGTCTTTCATTCTAGTTTCCATTTTTAGTAAGTTTCCAGTTTTAGTAACTTTCTATTTTTAGCAGGTTACTATTTTTAGCAGTACAACCCCCCTTTTTCAAATAATCTTTTATTTAAGTCGTGTCTAGTCATTCGAGTCTTTCTTAGTTAATTTAGCGTAGTATATAGAGTCTGTGGGTCGACACCCGGACTTACGTTTCACTGTACTGCATTCGACCGGTCCACTGCCGGTTGTGTGTAGTTTAGTTAGTACGTCTAGGTTTTTATAAATATTAAAACTAGGTGTTTTTGAGTGTTTAATTTATATATATATTGCACGCATCAGTTACCAACACGTTCAATGTTGTAACCAAATACTTTTTGATTAAATTCATGATAATGAGCTAGTTAATGGTCCAATTAATTAGAAGATGAGCATTGAAACGACTTTAGCGACGTTTTGGATTAATAGAATTCGAGGTTTTAATTTGAAACTGGTTTGATGGGTTTTGGGTTTATGAGAGATTTTTTAAACCATTAAAGACATGGATTCGGTAGATTAATGGATGTTTAGAGAGTGGATTTGGGTTCGAAACAGGACTACGGACGTTTAACATGTTTGAACTTGGTTGAAATTGACAAAAATGAATTTTTGGCCCTTGCTGGATTGTCGCCGGAATTGTTTGGTTCGCCGGAAAAGGCTGTCGGCGTGGATGTCGTAAAGTCGTTCAACATCGCACACAAGATTTGGTTTTTTTAATAATTTTACACAACAGCCCCTGCTGTTTGTTTTGTTATTAGTTTGATATCATAAGTTTAATATAGGTTTCCAATTTGACAGTTTTGGAACAAAATCTTACTTAACCAACCCACTTAACCTCGTTAACTTGTGACGTTTATAAACTTGACATTTTTGAAGGTTTAAATTGTGATTGACGTTAACTGGTTATTTTTAGACTTAATAGTATTTATCTTTAATAATCTTTATAAAATTTCTTTTATAAAATACAATATATATATATATATATATTGAGATTTAGTTATTATATTTATTAGTAAACGTTAGATAGTAGTTCGATCGTTTTTTATCAAAGACGATATACCATAAAATTCGACATTTTTTATTCATATTAATAATGACAAAGCGCTAGATTTTCAGAAAAATAAATACGAATACAATAAAGATAGATAACTTTGGGTTCGAGTCGGGCATTCGAGTATGGGTTTGGGGCAGATGTCACATGTACATCCCCTCAAAATATTTTGTTTATGTGTGTTCGATATATAGCAAGGTAATTTTCCGTTTATTCTTTCGAGAAAACATAACAAATTAACTTGTACTGTTGGTCCCAATCAGATTTGAATCAGTGTTTTTGGTGAAGAATTTAGATCAAATGACATAAAATGGATGAATATGACATGAACACTCAAGAACACAATGAAAACCTTCAATTTGATCTATATTGATTGCATCAGATTTTGTTTACATGGAAACCCTCAATCTTGCTCATTCAAGCCCACTAAACCCTAATTGTCATTTACTATTTATAGCCTAATGACACTTTGGACTAGTGACAATTAGGACCCTAGACTTATACTAAAACATGACAAATGGAAAAATACAAATAAACCTCTAATGTTTAGTCTAATATATATTTTGTCATAAAGACAAAAAATATATATATTACATAAAATACTAAAATGACGAAAACGATTAAATATATTTTGTTGACACAAAATATATTTATTAACTATCAAACACCGTTTCCTTCAACATCTTATCTCTAATCTTCGCCCCGAACACGTCGTCTTGACTTTTGCGTTGACTTTGACCATAGACGTTGACTTTTGTTGACGTTGACTGTGTTGATAATATTAGACTAAACTTCAGGTCCAACAATACTCCCCCATAGTCTATTATTATCAACGTCTTGCATCTTATTTAGCACCGATAAGTCAATACAGTTGGATCTTCAATTTGGTAAGCTTCAATCTTAATTTCAGATCCAATAAAAACTCCCCCAAGATTGATGCTTGCCAAATTTTATTGCTGAAGATCTTTTATCTCACAAGCTCCCCCATTTAATGTGCTCTTCCATTTTGTGTGTATCCTTTCGTAAAATCTGGAACTGCCTTCCAAAAATCTTTTCTTGAGTGCTTTAGAAGATGTAGGAGAAGGATTCCTAGCTCGGTATCTTTTACAAACTTTGAACAGGTTCTCTGGTCAGGTGCTTTGCTCAATTGATGATCGACCATCACTTGAAGAAAATATCTGTAACACAATCACAAACAAAATCTTGAGATTTCTCATTAGATCATTTCATTTAACAATATAAGCCCGTGTTTATTTGTGTATGAAGAAAAGTGAACCCGTGTTCGTTTGTGTGTGCAATTTCCCGTGAAATGCATGTGAAAACGATAACATTTTAATAGCATAATATGGAAGACTTGAAAATAATTTGAAATGAAAACCTTTTTGGGTTTTTTAATAAACTAATAAAATCTAACGAACACATTTTTTGTTGTTTTTTTTAAATTAAAAATTAAAAATTCAAAAATGAGAGGACGAGTCCGATAAGATCACAAATATTTTTGACAAAGAGAACACATCCCATAAAGTACACACGACCAACAAGACTCAAGAACCCAAACATAAAATAATGATAATAAACGAAATTTTCATGAAGGAAATCAGATAATGTGTTTCGAGCGACCATCCGGAAGAACATAGACTTGGCTAGATTATCAAATGTTTGTCCATTTAAACCCATGCCTTGTTTCTTTCAACAAACAACCTGTGACGATCTTATCATGTTTTGGTTCGATTTGAAGAAACTCAAGCGACTTGGTTTCCACAAACATTCAGCAAAGTAACTTGTTTTGACATCATGGCTTATTGAGTTTAGATGATTCAGTAAGATTTTGTTATTTTGATGGACATAGAGAATGATTAATTAATAATCATTGTGAATGTAATATTTGGGAGTGAACTGGAGTTGGGATTTGAGCATCAACAACGATCTTGATGTAGAAACATTGTGAGCATATTCTTTTGTATGAAGCGTCAAACAATGATCTTGATGTAGAAACGTTGTGAGCTTAGCATTTGTGGGTTGCAAATGATGAGCGCTCCAGGTCTATATTTACATATAACATAGGAGATGATCATCTGAGTGTGTTGATGAGAGCTTCAGGTTTATATTCACATATAACAGAGAAGATCATCACTCCAGGTCAATGCTTCCGCATAGCAGAGGAGATAAGCACGAAATAAGATTCTGAAGAGCTAACTAGAAGCGTCATTCAGGGCTAAGGTTAAAGGGTTTGGATTTGGGGAAAATCAAGCAACAATCAAATACTCTCAAACCCTTTTTGTCAAAACTTATTACTTTGTGCAGGCCGAATGTCTGTGAAAAGATCCTTATCAGCGAGCTCTTTTGAATTTAGTTTGATCACAGAGTTGTTGCTTACTTGTATTCGAGCTGAGCCTATTGACATATCATGACACAAACCGATGTCATCCTTCAGATGCTTTCCATACAAAACTGAAACCTGCAAAGGACACGAAATATTTACACAAAAAAGAATTTTGGACTAATGATATTCAGTACATTTTCATTTGAGATATTACTCCCCCAAAATTTCTATTTTAGCGCAAAATTGAAATTTTCAAAATACTCAAGAACGACCTCAAAGGGATGTGAAAACTTGATCAAAAATACAATTAAAAATGTTAGGCTCCCCCTCTCTTTTTTTAATTTTTTTTATCTACTATATATAAAAGAGAAATTACCAAAAAAAACGTCTTCCATATTACCCTATCAAAAGATTATAAATGAATTATTAGGAAAAAATGAAGTGGCTGTGAAATTAAGTATGTGAAAATCAAAGAAAGATCCAGAATGTGGATAAGATACCATAACCATAACTTGTTTGTTCCGTCTCAAATTTGAATACGGAACACTCTCTGTCAGTAAACCGGATTACTAGTAGTCCTCCTGAAATGTTCCTACACTCATTAACATATTAGTTAGAAAGGGGAACCCAGGCCATCGTAGTCCTGGGGGTTACATTTTCATTGGTGTAAAACACTTGTTTAAGCGCACAATCTGTTTTTGTATCTATTATCTTTTCCTCTTTCTTTTTAATTTGCCAAATTTGTTTAGATTCAAACATTTTCGATTTGAAATAATTAAATTTGGAAATCATTTTCTGTTTAAGTCCCGAGGAAAAAGATTTTGTTTTTGATGATGTTGTCACATTCATCTTTGAATCATGTGAAACCGGCTTCACATGAGAAGGTAGAGATGGAACAATCGCCATCGACCATTCATAGATGTATGCTTTTTACCTTGAAATCCGGATAAGCAAACCTGTTTGCCTTTACCATCTGGAATATTCCTTCTAGACTCTGATTCAGATAAGCACTTTGTTTGGCCTTTACCGTCCGAAGCATGTCCTTTTGGGCATTTCTTGAGCACATGATCATCCTTTCCACACTTGAAACAAGTCTTGAATGGATTTTGATGCTTCACTGGCTCGTGTGGAGTAGCTGGGGGTAGGGCTTTCTTTGAACATGATGCGACTCGTTGGAAGACTTGTGGCTTCTTATGTTGAGAAGTGAAAGAGGAACAAACTTGTGGCTTCTTTTCTTGAGTTGTGGGTTGTTGGATGGGAGATGAGATCTTCACTTGCTTGTTCTCAAGTCTTTGACAAATTTGAGATATGATGGATAGAGGTGAACGCTTCTTCTTTTAAGCTTTGATGGATGGCTTGCCTGTTTTGCAGCTGGGACTGAGATCCGGATTTGTCTTGATTCGGGTTTTGGAAGCATTTTGCATTTGAAAGTTGCAGATGACATCTTGATCTTTGAAGCTCCAAGACTTTCCTTTTTCATCTGAACTTGTCCAGTCTTCAATAAGTACCTTTGCTTCCAACGGATCTTGATTGATGAGAATTGAGTGTGTAGATATAGTTGTAGCTTGATGATTAAGTGGTTCCTGAATTATCTCTTCCTTCTCACCACTTCCTTCTCACCACTGACAGGCTCAAAAGTAGGAATTACACCTCCTTTAAACTTATCAAAAAAGTTAGAAGTAACAACGGTTACAGGATTAGAAACAACAGGAACTGAGCAATCATTAGCTTGACAGTCAGTACCCGTTTTACTATATCCCATACCAGTCGAAGAATCATAATTATCTCGCACCTCCTTCAGATTAACTCCCTCTAAACCTGCATGCAAACTGTTAGATTCTTGTTCAAACAAATCATTTTTAGGATGAGGTTTAGGTGTTGGTGAATAACACAAAGTGAATGGTGGCAGAAAAACCGTCTGAACCTCTGTGTCATACCCAACCCCATCTTTAACCCTAGCCCCCCTTTTTTTTCAAGCAAGCTCATTCATTTTCATGCTAGCAACAGTCCACTTATCAAGTTTTGTGGATTCAAACTGTGCTAATATGAGTCTTTCACTTAAAAGATTTAATTCAACATTTCGTTCATAAAGATTTCTATTCAAAAGATCAATTTCAGCCAAAGCTTTATCGAAAAAGAAACTTCATTCTTTTTAAGTTCTGTATTTAGGGTGGTTAATTCAGCTTGATTTGTTAACAACAATTTATTAGTTTTATAAACACCAAAAAGACGGACTCTACATGCAGATGAACACATGTCTTGAACTGTCTCATAAGGAAGTACCATAATGACTTTTTCAACAGTAAGAGCTTTATCGCAGTTGCATACCCTTGTGTTTCATTTGCGTTCTTCTTCCTTTGCCTTCAGCATCTCTTCATCCTCAGCTTCCTTCTTTCCTTCATCATTTTTCTCATCTTTATCATCAACGATTGACTCACAATCAGATTTACTCTCACTATCAGCTATCGAAGCAACACAACTTTCTATGACGTTCTCCCTTATCTCTGCAGTCGATTTCGAATCAGATCTCATTGACTTCAATCTTTCAGTCAATTCAGTTTTTAATCAAGTATGTTTGTAATCGATGAGATGAGGTCAAATATGTACAAACTTTTGTTTGAAAATATGCACATATTAAATTGTTTTCTTATACCGAAAACACGAATGGAATCAAATACTTAAATGAACATATTTTATTCTCTGTGTTTGTTTGTTAAAAAATATTCGTTCACTAAACGAATGTTTGAAGGAAAACATAAAAATATTTTATAAATAAATATTAAAGTTAAATTATGTAAGGTTAGGTTTAAAGTTAAATTATGTAAGGTTAAGATTGTAAATGTAGAAAATATACTTATTTATGCTTAATGTGTTAAATATACAATTATATAATGGTTATATATCATACACATAAGATTAGTATGGTAAATTACAAGAATAGTCATTTAGATTAGCTACATCATTACATTAATTGTTCTTTAGGGTAAAAAGACCATTGTGCCCTTGACTTAACATAAATATTTAAGGGTAGTTAGTGTAAAGGAGTAAAATGTTACAAAATGTGCATTTAATGGATGATTTTTGTAAATACATTTGCTAAATGACTGAATGTAAATGTTCCATATGACATAAATGACCATTCTTGCAATTTTCTCTAAAAACATTGGTGTAGATTTATAATTAGGTTTCAAGTGTAAGTCAACCATTAAAAAACCACCTATAAGTATTTGTTTGTGCCATATATAAATATACTAGGTTAATATCTTTGGTATTATACGAGTAAAAAATATAAACGATATGTAACAAAAAAATAATATATAAGAAAGACAACTAAAATTAATAACAAAATTAAATAAATAAAACATCAAATGTATGAATACGTATTTATTGTTTCGAATAATTAACATGGAGATCATGAATACGAATCGCAAGTTATGCGTAATTTTCTTTTTTTTTAATAAAGAATTAATATTTTAATATGAAATTTACAAGATTATTAATTGAATGTGAGATTGACATCCAAGCAAATCCAATATGACAATGATGTGTCATACTTGAGAAAATGATACGTGACTAAAATTTACCTTTATAATAGTGTAGGCAGAAATATATACAAAGTTACTCTTATTATCGTTATTTTTAGGTATATTGGTTTTAAACTGTCTCAACTTTCACATTTTGGTATCTACCGGTCTCAACTGTCGAATTAGCTGGTAACGGTCCCAACTTTTATTAATTTGGCAACCAATAAGCTGTCGTTAAATTTTTTTTATCGACTTTAAGTGTTTTTGAATTAAAGACAGATGTTTTAGGGCTTTTTATTAGAAGGAGAATACGAGTCGATTGATGTAAAAGTTATCTCCAAACGAAGCTCCGAACGAAATTTTTTTTACATTCGGTTGAAGCACTGTTAGGTTTAAACACCCGATTCAAGCACAGTTTTGTCGTTCGGGCGCAATTAGGAGCTAACTTTTACAACAGTTGACTTATATTTTCCTTCCGGGCATAAGACCTAAAACATCAATTTTGAATTCGGAAAAAACTTAACATCGTTAAAACTTTTTTAACAGGCCCGACTCATTGAAGATTGAAGTTAGTTTGTTGTCTAAGGCCCCAAAAATATTTAGGGCCCCATCTTGAAGTATGTTACCATTGATATCGGGCAACACTATTTTTGTCTGGAACAACTATAATAATATGCAAGAAACACCGACCGAAAGAGGGCAATCAAGCAAAAGGGGAGATTCGGGGCCTTAAGGGGGCTGGCGGCAGGAAATGAAAGGTCACAAGGGCATGTGTGAAGACATAAGACTATATGTAATGGTTAATGTCCCGAATAGGCATTTTCTGCTATGTGAACGGTGACTAGGCACGATGCATTATCTAAAAAGTGACGTAGTGAGATAATGCCCCTTAATCATTAGCAAAAGAGAGAAATGAGAGAGATTGTGTGAGAGAAATAGAGAAGGGAGAGGGGCGCAAGCGTTATAAAGGGGATAACGCCCATTACATGTAGCCTAAGTCCTTTTATATCTTGCAATTGCTTCTAGAAGATTTCGTAAGTCCTTTTGTTGCACTGTTTCGTGTTCTCCGGTAGAAACAATGGCTTAGCCAAGAACTTGATCAAGTGATTGTCCTCCAAGCCATTAACAGTCTATTGCGCAGCTAAGCACTCAGCACTCGATCAAATCAGCAAGGTGTTCCATTTTCTTATTTGTATCTTCTTTATTGACATTCATATGGTGAAAAAAATGAACCGGGTAGCATAAAAAAGCAAAATAAAATACACCAAAATATTCCTTTGTCTAAACCACCGAGTTAGTTGTGCCGGCTCTAGTCTGTTGGTTACCAACATGATAAAAATTTAAACCGTTATCAGCCAATTGGATAATTAGGAGCTATAAAAACTAAAAGATGTAAATTAAGATTTTTCAAAATTAATATAACTTATTTTTCAAACCAAAAATCCGTTCAATAATAAAAAAACGTTAGCCACACCGGTTTGTGTTTGACTACAAGTTAATGGACTAGACATAACAAACAAGAGTATTAAGAAAACAAAAAAAAATTCAGATTTAAAGTGATGGAAAAATCAGTGATGCTTGTTTCCTACCACTAACCAACCAGTTGATTGTCTAATTTTTAATTTTAACATTGTTGCTTATGAATAACAACTAGGATTTATACCACGCGCGCTTCGCAGCGCGTAAAAGAGACACTTAGAAAATCTTGTCAATTCCATGTAAAGCAATTTTGTATCCCCAACAACACAATAAAACTGAAAAACAAATTGTAAACTACAAAACTGTTTATAGTAACAATATCTATTCCACAAATCATATGTATATGTTAAGTGATGCAGTCTCGCGTGCAATCAAATGGCTCAAGTTGAATTAGTTAATTAAAGTCTCAAAAAAGAACCATAGGTTCCAAGAACAAAAGTCTTTTCATTAAATTCAATATCAAAAACTGATTACAATTGAAAACGAACATAATATTTATACTAGACATAACCCTTAGAGATAAACACTAAAAATAAAAGATACGATAACTATAAATAAAAGATTTCAATTAAATAAAGATAATCTTGATGCTCCTGCATCATACTCTCCGTCTTAAAAAAAACTCGTCCTCGAGTTTTGTCTTCGAATCAAAGCCACCTGGGTCAAAAGGAACATTAATTCTATTTTCTTTTATTAGCATCGAGACCCAAACGAACAATTTAACTTCACGTGTCGTTTTGCACGACACTAAACTCACACCACCTGGGTCTATTGGGTTGTAAGGCCCCTCTATCTTTGCCTCCTTCTCTCCCTCTTTGGAAAAGACTCGTCCTCGAGTCTTGAGAATGTCAAAAAAATTGTAGACAACCCGAGATAAAATAACCTTACTTGATATTAGCCCCTTCACATTAAAATGCTTGTAATTCAAATCCAGAGATATATTTTTATTTGGGATACTTGAATCCTTCATTTTTGAGATGATTTTCTCTATATGCATACGTGAGGGAAGCTTAAATCCACTGCCTACTTGACTTGGATGTGTCCTATAAGCCCCATGATTATACATCTTTTTCAATTGCCCCCTGTAACTCACGTCAAAATTACATGGAATGCTTCCCAATGTCATCATCAATCTTCTTCGTGTTTTACATAAATCACCAATCATTATCCCCTCGAATTTAAGATTCAAACAATTAATATTGATAATACTAATAGCTATCAAAATTTTCAATTGTATACTGTTGATAATTATCAAAACTTCCAATTGAACTGTCCCAAAAATTTGTCCGCCATATCCATAATACTGGCATCCAACCCCCACAATTGCACCATCAATCGCTGTACAAATTGTAACGACGTTTGCATATTTCGATACATGATTATTTTTATAAGATGAATCAAAGATACCTGATGGAATTGTGAACGATTCGGGCCCTTCAAATCTTTCAGTCACACGACCATCTAGTTTAAACCCTTCACCGATTTTATCTGTACTTAAATTATATAACTTATTCCCAATTTCACCATAAATCAACTTAAATTTAGAATCCAAATCCTTTACCTTTATCACTTCGATTTGAATCTCTGACTTAATTGGCTCCTCCATGTTTTCTAATCGATTAGTCAAAATATTCCCAAATATTAGCTGATTTGTTTTGGCCATCAAAATACGGTGATCTTTATCCAAAAACTTTATGCCATCATGACCAACTTCATCAACCATTTTGATCCCGTAAACCACCGTTTTCTTCTTTAAAATTCCAACAAACGTACGTGAAAAACTTATTGGGTTTTTTTGCTTTTTGTTTGTATCTTCAGATACAACAACTATACAAAAATACCATTCCTCATCAATTTCATCATCCCAAGACCTCCGATCATCTATAATTATCAAACCACCACTCATCCAAAAATACCATTCATCGTCATTGTATTTATCATACACGGGCGGAGAATCATAGATAAAATCGCCATTAGAAGGATGCTCCTCATCCCCTGCAAACTCGTCCCAGACGGATTTCATTGGTTGTGTTTCCTTCCATGTCGATGATGCCTTGAGATTTCGGACTCGTTTCTTGAGTCGTTCGATCTCAAAATCCCGTGGGTCTCGGTTCTTGATCACGTTGCCTCGGTCGACGGATCTACGGTCACAGTCGAATCGATCTCCACGAGCACGTGGCCCAGGAATAACTCTGTTGTTGCCTCGGTCGGCGAATCTACAAACAAGAGGGTCTTCTCTTTCACGTTGAGCCATTTGAAAACCAAAGCTCTGATACCAACTAATGCAGTCTCGCGTGCAATCAAATGGCTCAAGTTGAATTAGTTAATCAAAGTCTCAAAAAAGAACCATAGGTTCCAAGAACAAAAGTCTTTTCATTAAATTCAATATCAAAAACTGATTACAATTGAAAACGAACATAATATTTATACTAGACATAACCCTTAGAGATAAACACTAAAAATAAAAGATACGATAACTATAAATAAAAGATTTCAATTAATTAAAGATAATCTTGATGCTCCTGCATCATTAAGGTTGAAGCAAAGATGCTCAAAATTTAAGCTAACCAAACTCCTATTATTACAAATCTAAATCATAAACACCAGTCCAATCTATAACTAATTATCGAGACAAAAAGACAACACATAAGCAACAACGAAACAATCTTAATCCTCACCGGTAACCGCTTAATGAAAAAAACTGTTGTTTAAATCCGCAACAGAACATCTCCAAAAAGACGACAAATGCAACTTATTAGAAGTGAGCATTTAGGAACGGATAATTTATGTGATGTTCCTTATCAAGTGAGTCAAACTTGTAAAGTTAAAACTGTTAGCTAAAATAAAATGGGTCAATATTGTCAAAGTATCTATTCGAATAACCAGGCCTAAGTCTCCATTAGTTAATATTGTCTGATGAATGCATATATTAACTTGTTTATCTGCTGCAGCAAGAGGTGGAATCCATTGGTATTGTGTTGCTGGAAAAAAAACAATTCAAACATCCACTTAATATTGTCACTACAAAACCATAAGAAAATAGCATATCCAAACTTGAAAACTGAAGTAGTAAAAGGAAAACAACTATACTTTGTCCATAAACATTTGAAGTTCGAACTATAATTTCAAGAGTTAAATCATTCAATTTAAAAGGAAAACAACTATACTTTGTCCAACTTTTAATCAGTCTAGCTCAGCTGAAGTATACAAAGAAGAAGCCGAAGCTCCATGAGATAGAACAGACCTTCCGCACACCAAATCTGGAACCCCTCAAAACCGAAATCACCAACACCATCCGCCCTAAATCTAGATCCGTCGTAACAATACCCTAATCGCCTCCACAATTCATCACCATAACTATCGGCTTGACTTTCGTAGCCATCGTCACTCTAAATCCATGCCGCACCTACATCGCCAACACGCGAGACCACAATTTCTACTACAGCTATTGAGCCAAAGACGATCACGACGGAGGAATGAACTCCGACGCCCCCTCTGTTCTCCTTCCTATTGATCTTTGTCTTTTTCTCTTTCATCTCTTTGTTTTGAAGCAGGTTATACGTAGCAGGTTATAGGAGGGTCAATGCACAAAAGAACGCGTGTCCCTCGATCAACAGAGAAACGATGGGCTCGCCACATGCCAACACAGGTGGCCTTTATGTGAGTTTACAATTTTACCCTGATTTTACTGTTTAATTCAGTTAAGCTTTCAATAAAGGAGAATATGTTAATCTCTTTACGTCTACAATGTTTTTTTATTGTATTTTTTATGTTACTGAATGCCTTAATGTAATCATGTAAGATCATCATGGTAACAATTGTAGAAGTGTTGTTGCTATTAAATAATCAGTCCCAAAATAAACTATTTGTGTATATATTCCCCACTTTGAATACATTTCTACATAGAAGTATCTCTTATAATAGAAAAAAACTTACGTGGCATTTTTTCAAAGCTTTTGGTTATGTGACATCAGTTGAGAGTTTTTCTAATAACAAGATTTTTTATTAAAAATATGTATATAAAGTATCTCTAATATAATAAAGCAAAATCAATTTTGCTTAGGTGGCATTGTTTAAGGTGTTCTCTGCGTATGCGCTATTATTTGAGATTTTATCTCATAATAATAATTTTATATTTAAAAAAATTATGTATATATCTATAATAATATAATTTAATCACTAAATACATATTGACCCCCTAATATTTAGTTGAATCTTAACAAATTTAACGGTAGTTATATTTTCAACTCTCTCCTATTAAGGTATGAATGTGTCTGTTTATATTTGATAAGGTATAAAAATAAAACTTTGGGATAAAATTTGTAATTGCCTACAATTAAATACTTCAGAATTTTATAACCATAAATAACTTATACGAAATTATATTTGATAAAAAAACTATTTCATAAAATCAGACATTTAATTTTCTTTAAGTTGAGTATAATATTGGCATACTAAATGAACAATTTTTTTAAACAAATCTCGTGTTCTGGTTTTACAACTGTTTTGTTTCAAAAGTAATTATAATTGTTAATGTTCATATGAATATTCTTAGAATCACCATGTGGGTACTGTTTTCCCAATCATAGTGCTTCTTTCGTTATGAGTATAAGACTCATTGATCTTATTCGGGTCAAAAATACTACCCGCATATATTTTAATAATAATCAAATTTATTTTTTTCTGTATCTATTTACTTAGTTTATAACTAATCATATAAGTGTTCAAATCTAAGTTTTTAAAATATATATTTATCCATATTAACCGGTGGATTACGTTGTAGTTATATCCTCATGAGATTCAAATTCCATATTACATATATATTACAAGTGTTTAAAAAAAATATTTTTTATTAAATTTTTTTTACTCAAACCCGTGTGTCACGCGGGCACTATCCTAGTATTATAATGTCACTAATTATATTTTGGTCCCCTAACATTTAGGAGAATTTTGAAAAATTTAAGAATAGTTACATTTTCAACCCTCTCCTACTAGGGATGTATATAAGTCGATTTTATTTGATAGGGTGTAAAATAAAACTTACGGATAAAGTTGATAATAACATATAATTAAAAACCTTAATGTTTTACAAACATACATAACTTTTTTTTATACAAAATTGTTTTTAAAAATAAACTAGACCATAAAATCGAGCACTCAGTTCTCTTTAATTTGAGTATAATACTGTTATACTAAAAAATAATCTAAAATAATCCTTGTGTTCCGGTTTACCACGATTTTGTCTCAAAACTTATTGGAACCGTCATGAATATCGTTAAAATCACTACTTGATTGTTGTGTTCCCGAGCGTAGCGCGGACACCAAACTAGTTATTATATAAGAGAAAATGAGTAAGTGGCTCTTACGTGTGTAACTTACACGTGAAATATATTAAACTATGTATTTTGATTTAAGAGTTAACTGCAAAATGGTCCCTATGGTTTGTCTGCTTTTGCAAAACATTACACTATTAAGAATTTTTACCTAAATGATCACTATATGTCAAAACCTAAATGAGCATCTTCTTCTTCATCTTGCAAACACCCAAATTTGGTTATCACCACCACCTACTATCGCTGATAACCAGTTCATAAATCTTTATTGGAAACTGTTATACGGTAGACGCCACGGGTTTTGGTGATGGTGACCAAATTACTTAAATGACTGAAGCATCTTTTATACTATGGTTAAACCGCTTATGACTTGATTTAAAATCAATTTTGAAGTCACACTATTTTAGTTGCAAATTAAATTGTCAACTATCTTCTTCCAAGCATATCGACAACTACAAACAACCATCATCTGATCTTCTTCATATTAAAAATCGATTTAAGATATTATTTATAAAAATAGATTTGTGTCAAGGTTGATTAATCAAATTTATTTGTTCAAACCTTTAAAGCCTCAAAATAGTACAAAGTAAAGAAATGACAGAAACCCCGATTAGCCCGTGCACAAGATTTGCTACAAATAGTTGGAATATGTACGTCATTAGCTGATCATCTTTATCATAATCTATGTCATGATACATATTCAAATGTCTTTGTTTTTTATTGATAAACAGTTAATATGATTACCAGAAGATGTTGATTTTAATCATAGTGGATGGAAGCAACAAAATTGTCATAATTTTCTAATAGGTAATCGACAACAAGACAATTTTGATGTTTTAAAGGTTATAATTGAAGAATAATAGGGAATCTACATCGTTGTTGCTGATTAAAGTTTTGAGTGTGATCTAGTAATGTTTTGATTGTTTTTTGTGGTTGGGGCTCTTAACCTTGTGGTCGTGGGTTCGGGCCCCACGGTGGGCGCCACTTGTTGAAACATCATGTCTAAATATGGAGATTAACCCCTAACCACTTTGAGATGATTGTAACTTCTTTATCTTGGATATTGGACAGCCTGGGCCTGCAAAACGAACAACCGTGAGCTCACCACAGGAGGAGGGGGCCTCCTGTGATCCACCTCCGGCGTGAGAATCAGTCGAGATGTTATCGCAAAATATGTAAGTGAGTGAAGAGTATAGAGAGTGAAGTGTATAGAGAGTGAAGTGTAGTATGATTGTTTACCTGGGGGATGAACCCCTTTTATAGCCGGATGGACCCTTTCTTGGAGATCCCGGGGATAATCTTTTTAAGAATGTTTGTCCTTATCCAAGAATGTTCTAGATATGGAATCTTTTCAAGAGCTTCTTTATTTATGGACTGCTTCTCGTTACAGGTCCCGTGCCTTTTCCCCGGGCTAGGGCTACATCTTAGCATCTTTGCCTTGTTCGCCTGGGCTGTGTTAAATACGTGATTAACTGTAATATTTATGTGTCACGTCATCATCAATCGACTTGGATGAAGAAGATCCGATGAAGGTTCGTTGCGGTTGAGGATATGCTTGGAAGAAGATGCACCACAATTCAATTTGCAAGTAAACGAACGTGATAAAATTGCTAAAAGAATAAAATTGATTTTAAATCAAAATTATGTAGTTTTGATTAGTTTCATGTGTAAATTATACGCGTAAAAGCCAGGTACTCATTTTTCCCTATTATATATTCTTTTTATTTAAAATAGAATAATTTCTTCAACTATGTCCTATATATCAAGTGGAGTTATAATAAGAAGACTCAATTTACTTACTTATAAATCTAAGAATAAATGAAGATTATTAACACACGATGACATAATAGTAAATATTTAAAACTATAAATGGTAGGCCAATAGTATTTTAGTTTTTGCTTTGTTTTTTAAGTTTAACACTCTTTTTTAAACGTGCATAACTTTACATATGACATTGTTTTTTTAATAAAAGTTACATAAAAACGAGAGTTTTTTATCTTCAAAACACGTACAGTGTAGATGTATAAAAAACAAATTTTTTTTTTCACGTGCCAGTTCATTGTGTTATTTAGTCAGCTCATTGTGTTATTAGTCAAGTCCTTGTGTTATATTATGTCATCATGCTATATTAATAAAAGTTACACACAAAATGAGAGTTTTTTTATCTTCAAAACGCATACAATGTTATAAAAAATATTCTTTTCACGTTTTAGCTCATCGTGTTATATTATAAACGTTCATAACTTTATATATGACATTGGTTTTTTTAATAAAAGTTACACAAAAAAACTGGAGTTTTTTTTATCTTCAAAACGTGTATAGGGTTGATGTATAAAAAACTTTTAAGCTTATTGTGTTATTTAATCAGGTCATTTTGTTATTATTTTATCAAGTTCTTGTGTTATATTATGTTATCATGTTATATTATAAACGTTCATAACTTTATATATGACATTGGTTTTTTTTAGAGTACACAAAAAAACGAATGTTTTTTTATCTACAAAACACGTATAGTGTTGATGTATAAAAAAACTTTTAAGCTCATTGTATTATTTAGTCAGGTCATTGTATTATTTAATCAAGTCTTTGTGTTAAACTATGATATCATGTTATATTATATCTTATTTTGAAATCTATATCTATACCTTCTAATAAAAGAGGGTTTTAAAGGACACATGTCATTCATTGAAGAGGGTGTTGGAGCTCTTTTCCCGCTCAAAACTAAAAATCTTTTCTTCTAAACTATGTATGGAAACAAATCGATAACATTAAACCACCAAAATTGTTTTCTTAAAAGTTTCAATCTACCTTATTTACATCCTTGAAATCACCATGAAAATGAAAGCGTGCGTCTATACACACGCCCCCCTTAATTTTTATGTTGAAACTTGTCGAAAATTATCACTAAACTTTTATTATCCTTGTTCGTTAAAAATAAAGTTTTCCAAAACGAAAGTAATAACATGTGTACATAAAAAATGTTTGCGTGAGTATTCAATGGTTCGGTTAACGGTTTGATCGGTTCGATTTATTCGGTTTTAAAATCTTTTTGTTCGGTCTTAAAATCAATTTTTTGGCTTGATCTAACTGAATTCAACTGCTTAAGTAGATTTATTCAGTCGTGAAATCTTTCAATTTGGCCTAACCGAATAGAATTTAACCTCTTTAGCAGGTTTATTCGGTCCGTTTATCCGATTAAACCGATTATTATACGGTTTATTCAGAATACCGAACCGAATAAACCATATTTTTGTAACCGATAACCGAATTCACAATTCGGATACGGTTAGTAACCGACCGAAACCAAATTTGCAATTTGATTCGTTTTTTTAGGTTACGGATACGATTTATTCGATTATTTTTAGTTTTCGGTTTGTTTGAACGCCTCTAGTCGATACTCACCAACTAAATGCAATAGTTTAATATAACATTATAACAAATGAATTCTTAATTTAAGAAGAAAATATAGTTTTGTAAAAAAATTATTGAAATTGTATTTTTTTTAAACTTTAGGGAGAGGGTGTAACAAGTAAAAAAGTTAGAAAAGAGGGGTGTATATAGTAGCAAAACAACTTAAACAAATAATTCATCAAAATTTACGACCTAGGCTCGACCCGGTACATATGAGTGTCACCGTGAATTTTGTCGGATATCTATCATCTGGATTATTTCTATGTCTATTTATGTAAATATTTTTTAAATTAATTATTTGGATTTATAAGACACTCATTTTAAAAGCGTAGATATCTAATTTAGTATTAATAGTGTATTTGTAGTTTAAATATATTTATTCAAGGCTCAAATTAGAGTTTGAATGCAATTTGTGTTATTTGTGTTTCTATTTTCATATATCTTTCATGTAAAGTGTAGTTTTTTTCATATGTTACTCTTTTTTTAACATTTTAGAATTTTGTTTATATGTTTATATCCGTGTAACACACGGGGTTAAATCTAGTACAATCTAAAACATACATAATAACACAATATTTTACTTAACTTTGTCAAATGTTAATTGTAAAATGGGTAATGACTATTCAAACTTCAAAAACGAATTTCATTGTCAATGATCAACATCATCAATCATAAAAAAATACACAAAACATCAAATTTAACGGTTTGAGAGTGTTTCAATAGTTTGACTATGAAAATGTCAATTTTTTTTATAAGATTAAAAAAAATTGACTTAGTAGAAAGTTAAACTTGTTGAATTTTCTAATATGCTTTGAATTCAATATGCTTATGTAAGTTTTAAATGGCAGATTTAAAATTTGTCAAGAAATATAATGATGTGTCTTATTTGACTGTCAAGATTACACCCGGTAAGGAAGAATTCTTGAATACAATATGTCTAGATACATAATTAATGGCATGAGATACATTATGGATATTTCTTATCAAACTACTTCAATCATTTTGTCACTTGTAGAAATAGAGAATACAAATGAAATAGCTGAAAATGGAAATTAATTTTGCATAAGCTGGATTTGTTCAAGATTTTTAGATGTAAGAGAATGTGAAAATGCCAAATGAAATAGCTGAAGCCGATGTACCTATTGGTGGTCCTATCCGGATAGAAATATACGAAGAACATACTTCATCGGGGGGGGGGGGGGGGAGAAGAACAAGTTATTCTTTTTTCGTCTGATGATGTCATAAGAGTGGGAGTAAAAATTAAAGGTATCTGAAGATGAGATCCTTTTGTGTATCGCACTTTGTACTCCGAACTACCCATTGGTGACTTTCCAAGCACATCTAACTGAGTTAGAAAAACTTTAGTTGGAAAATGAAGAGTTGACGAGAAGGATTGCGGGTACAGATAATCTGTATGTGGTTTGTTATTTATCATCACATAAATTATTGATAGACAAAACAGATCGATTCAAAGGTATTAAGATCGGCATGCCATCATTTGCAATCAAAGATATGGGATTGATAAGAAAAACAAGATTTTACAAGAGCAATGTCATCTTTTAACTGTTACAGACCGTGAGATTGCTGGATTAAACGAAAAGATAGATCACTTGGAGATGCAAAGTGTGAATATACGTGATGATGATGATTTAGAAAAATTGATGATTCTAGTTCAAGTTCAAGCTCTTTTTTTTCAGAAGATTATGGTGATGATCAAGATGATGACCATCATATTGAATAAGAGAAACACAATTCATTACTAATAATTCTCTTTGTATTGATGATCAAAGCAATATTGTAGTACAAAATGCGCAGGAGAATACAATCACACACACAACTCTCTCTCTAGCGTGTAAATCTGTGATCTAGACTCTCTCTCTAACATTCTCTTACTACATGCTTTATGCAACAATACATTTAAGGAAAATACAAAATTAACCCTAAACTATACAAAATGTATAAACAAAGTACAAAGTAAATCTTTAACTAGAAACGAGCTCTAACAGTACTCCCCCTAAGATTTATCTTTGGACTTCAAAAATCTTCAGTTTTCAACTTTGGCTTTTCAGCATCAATCTCTCAAAAATCTTCATATTCTTCTTTAACATCCAACAGCGGCTTCCCTTTGTATTCTTCTTGTTCTTTTAAAGCTTCCTCAATACAAGACTTGAACTTCTCAGCAATCTTTGCTTGTCTCGGCTTTGATTCATTTGTCAGGATGTCACAGTCCTTCATTCTTTTCAGCGTGTCCAAGGTAATACCTGCAAAGTCAATGTTAGCATAAAACACGTACGGTTTCTTCCTTCCTTTGACCTTCACTTCCAATGTTCCCTTGGACGTCACTCTCATGTATTTGATCTCAGGCATATCAATCTTCACAAGGTTAGCATTAAGTAATGCCTTCCTTAATCGGATTTTCTCTGTAGCAGCCCCAATCACCTCAACCATAATCACAAATAGTCTTCTATCTTCTTCAGCAACAGCATCTTTCAACTTTTCCATCTTGATGTTTCGAAGATAGTCAAGGTAAGATGGATGTAGTAGTTTGAGCTCAAACGTACTAAACAGAGTGATCATGTCCTGATCCCAATCATCCAAATTACGAACAAGTTTAAGCTCATAAGTCTCCTGATTGTAAAATACCTTCAAAATGGGCTTTGTAGCTTGAGAACCATCAATCACATTCAACCCCGGATCTGTGACTTTGTCAAATTATTCATCTGAAAATTCTTCCAAGTACATATCTCGCACAATCAACTTCTTTTCTTTCCTTGTTTTCTTCATCTGTACATACTCGCTATCTTCTTTTTGTCCTCTAAATTCCAAAAACTTTGGTAAACGGCTCATCCCGGCATCCAGTAACATTTTACATTTATCACCACACTCAGCATGCGTGTGATTGATCAACCTTAACTTGTGTAGTTCCTTCAGATCTTGCACTTGCAGCTTGAAAATGCTCGAATAATAATGATATACGTCGCACAGACCATTAACTCTCTTAATCAGAAATGCGTCAAAAACTTCATCATATTTCCAAGCGATAATCTTCACATTTTTGGACTTTTCCGGCACGATCATCGAGTCTAGCAACTCAGCAACAGATTGACCCTTACTCAGCAGTGATCTGACGACATCACCTGCTGTGGCAGACTTGTGCCATGATTCTCGTACATCCATCGGAATGTTGTAAGATTTCATCTCGCTAGGAAACATGTCTATAAGCTCCTTTCTTTTCTTATGCGCATCAACTGGTAAAGCCATCACAGGTATCTCTTTGGGTTCAAGCCCTCTGAATCTCTTGGTCAACTCATAATACTGCGGATTGTTGTAATCCAAGAAAAACATACGGTTATGCATTTTCTCAGTCTTCATAAAACTCACCACAATCTTTTTCAGAGATTCTCGTTTCAGCCTCTTCAATGTTTTGTATGGATAGTTCCTCGAACTCAGTCATTCACGCATACTTCTGGTTGACATCTCCTCTGGATCTTGATGATAAAGTTCTTCAGGAGGGAGATCATCAATATTTAAGCTTTCTTGCAGAGGTGTCCACTCACCCATTTCTACAACAAACTCTTTCTCATCAGCCGTCACCTTTTCTTGAGCATTCATACACTTCTCATATTCCTCATTTATCTGACTGACTGTAAGTCCATTCAAATAAACTGGATTATACTTCATCTTCTCTAAATATGCGAATCGTTCATTAAGATCAACAGGTATCTCATTGTCAGGATTAGCCTCTGGTTCAGAATCAGTAAAGTCAATATCATCTAAATCATCCAGTGCTTCTATCATTGGTGCAGTTTCAGTTTAAACCGGCTCAAACTGAAATGCTTCTTTTTCAACTTCTTTCACATTCTCAGCCACTTTGACCACTTCAGGTACTTCAGCTGCCATTACAAACTTAGATTGAATCGGCTCAATCTGAACTGTTTCTTCAGTTCTGGCTTTCTTCACAGTGACATTTTCTTCCACAATCTCTGGCACAGCATCCAGTTTGTGTTTTCCCTCAGCTTTGTCAAGATTGACAGGATCAGCAGCTTCATCGGGAATAGGGACAGATTCTACAATTGGTTCTGTCACAGTCTTAGATCGTTGTGATCTAGTTTGATAGACTGTGACGTCCCTAGGAGTCTCAGACACTCCAACACTCTCTTCAACATCAAAATCTTTGTCTGATTCTGATCTGACAGGTTCCTCTTCTTTCATCCATTTTTCCAATACCTCTTTTTCAGCACGTAAAGTGTTGCACTCTGCTTGCAACTCTTCATAATCACCCTTTAACTTTTCATGATCATCCTTCAGTTTTTCATGTTCAGCATCTAATTCCTTGAACGTTTCCAAATTCTTCTGATGAATAGCCCAAAATTCTTCCAACCTCTTTTTCTTCCTTTCATTAGATGCTTTCAATAACTCATTAGCATCTAAGAGTTTGGCTACCATCCTTTCCACGTGAAAAACTTTATCTTCTTCTTCATTCAAATTAACATCTGATGCAACCTTAGGTGAAGACTCCTTTGGTTGATCAATGTTTTCAGCTACTTTAGAGGATGTGGCAATATTTGCTGGATCAGAAATAATAACACAATCATCAGTATCATCGACTGTCTGTGCCACAGTCTCCACTTCTGCTGCCTTCTTGTGCAATCTGAACAATGTCAATCTGTTCAGGCACATACACATCTTCCATAATATCCGGCTCCTCAATAATAACAGGCTCATCCACAGTTTTGGATCTTCGTGATCTGACATACTGTACTGTGATATTCCTGGGAGCTTCCAAAACAACATCTTCTATTTCTTCAACAGATTTAACAATTTTATCTGTTTCAATCTCAATCGGCTCAACAACCTCAACATTTTCTACCTTAAATGGTTCATCAACTTCAACATTCTCTGCCTCCTCCGGAACAGATTCATCACTTTCTTCTTCAATATTACCATCATTTCTATCATCACCACTATCATCATCACTGTCTTTATCACTATCATCATTACTATCATCATCAGCCTCATCATCATTATCTTCTTCATTTTCATCCTCATTATCATCTTCTGGATGACGAGCAAAGTACTCATCATCATCTAATAGATTATCAGGCACCTCATCAACTAGATCTAATGGATTTACTATCTCACCATGTGATATATGATGATATATCACTTCGATATCTTCATCGTTGTTCGCTATGTCTCTCATATAAGCAAACATCTCAACATTTACAACATTCCCAATACTCATCTTCCTATATGATAGCTCATTCATATCCTCAGTGTATAATATCCCTCCTACAGAACCTTCTTCTCGAATGATTGGATAAGCAACATTGATCATAAGTTGCAAGAATCTCGGATACATGAGAAACTTGAACCTCTTGCCTTTCACCAAATTGAACACAAAGCCCTTCATTATCCACTTCGACATGTTGAAAGGTTTGTTCTCAGCAATAGAAACGATAGGGGATGCGATGTCAGAAGGAAAGTTATCAAACCCGGCACTTCTTCTGGACATGCATTGTTGTATCACATAACATAGCAACTTCCATTTCTTCCCCAATCGAGCTCTAACAAACTGCTGCTTGGGAAATATGGGAGGATGACCCATATTAATGAAACAAGCCTGACATTCAGCAGTAGTTAGCTCATCTATAGCACCAATCTCATCATCATCAATCCTCAGAGCAGTCCGGATGGACTCTTCAGACACAGTCAATTTCAATTCTCTGGTGATATTTCCTCTTACAACAGAAACTCCAGCTTCATCAGTCACAACCTCAGCAGTCCTCCAGAAGCTTTTGATAAGCCTTGCATATACAATTGGCTTAGCACACATTGCATAAACATACTTCGTTCTTCTGATAAATCTGATCATATCTCTATAACCTTCAGTTTCAGGTATAGATTCATCCAAACAAGCAACCAGATTGTGCTTAGGCTCAAACTTGAGATTCTCCATCTGTTTTTGACAAAGACAAGACATATGTGTTAGACTTTTCATTAACAATCAACATTTGCATAAGTGTTCAAACAAAAAGTTACAGTGAAGAACAATCACATAACCATTTTAACACCTAAGTTGATCTAACAATCTGATTTTCACCATTTTGATCAAACAACTTTGGAATTTAATGATCATACAACATTTTACACTTAAACAGTTTAAACACTTAAGAACACAAATCTGAAATTTTATATGATGAAATTGAATAACATGCTTTAGCTCAGTTTTAACATCGATTTGCCACTTAATAACACATATTTCATCAGTTTGATGTTAAAACCTAAAAACATTCAAAATGTCATCAATGGCGGTTCGACAGTTATGAAGAAATTTTAGTTGATTCAGTTGATTTTAAGCAATTTGATGCAGATTAATGAATGATTGTTGATGATCGACAGTTTTTACACCTAGTACAACATTCGATTTAAGTTTTAACACTCAAAATCAAAGTGTCGATTCAATGATCAAATTAATGTTCATCATCATTTTTCGTTTTTACGATCAATTAGCAGGTTTATCATGGTTGAATCATGTTAAGTATACCTTATTCAATCAATATAACTTGTTACAGAACAATCGATTGAATATGATAATCAACGGTTTGAAGTACAGGGGATTTTGCTTGAAAATGTTGGTGAAAAATGATAAGTGTTTGTGAAACAGCGGGTATTTATATGATTGAAAAATTAGGTCAAACTAATTGGGATGGGTCAACAATTTGGGACGGGTAAACATTTAAGCCCAATAAGCCTGGACGGGTCATGCACTGTTGAGCCGCGTCAAGTACTGTTGGGACGAGTCATGTACTTTGGACGAGTCACAACATGGGACGGGTCAACATAAAACATGTAAAACACTTGGACGGGTCAATCACTGTAGAGATGGGTAAAGCACTGTAGAGACGGGTAAAGGTTAGGAACAACTACACCTGTTTTGGTTTTACCCATCACCCGGCTGCATAGTAGCCTTCGAAACATCACCCGGCTTGCACAATAACTCTTGTTCATTACCCGGCTTTATAGTGATACTCTTCCTTACCCGGCTGTGTAACAACAGTTTCTCTTCATTACTCGGCAACACAGTTGTCATACTTACCCGGCTGCATAGTGTTATTCACTTACACGGCTACATAGAATCTTCATTCTATTACCCGGCTGTACAGTGTCAACACTTCTTCACCCGGCTGTATAGTAACATACAACTTGTCACCCGGCATCATTTGTTCCTTCACCCGGCTGCCTTCTTTCACTTAATCACCCGGCTGATATCGAACAACACTTCCTTACCCGGCTGAATAGTGACTTCATTACCCGGCTAAATAGTGTCTTCAGATATCTTTACTCGGCAACAACACTTGGATGATTTTTCAATTTTCTTCGTCTATTGACTTTTCAACTGCATTTATTGCACCTGCAAACATTCTCGACACATTAATTAGACAAGACATCATTATTAGGGTTTGTCACATTAATTAATCAACAATATTTTAGGGCAACAAATTTAATTCACATAAAATCCATTTTTCATGTTTCTATAATTTTTCTCACAAAATGTTTTTGCATACCAAATTTTCTATATCCCGAAGCAAATTTTCTAAAAATAAATCATAAGACCTTAGGTTTGTTTTTAACATATCCAAAACATTTGCTTTCCATACCACATAATCTTGTTCATTTAACACACTTATTTCAACATATTTTTGGCTTTTTGAAAATATTTTTGTTCTTCACTTATTCTCCCCCTAAACTTGAAATTTCTTGAAATTTTTAAGTTTAACAAGGATGTCGATGTGTCAATAAAGAATCCATATGCCTGCACACACAAAGCACACACATTAAAATAAAGACATATGCAATGCAATGAATCAAAATATCGCAGTGAGATCATACCACACATTATCTGTACATGTTTTGCAATTTTTGAATAGACATTTGACTTATGTTTGATTGAGTGATGATATGAAAACATACCAATTAGCTCGAATTGACACACTTACTTTTTCAGTATCATGATGAGATTAAGGTTCGATTAAAATGACTTATATGACCCTTATGCATACATATGTCAACATATTTCCTTATCAACCACTACCTGAATGCATATTGCACTAAAACCTGGTCACTTACAATCATAAACAGTGTGGAATCTGGGTTCTATTCGGATTTGGTCCACTTTGGGACTTCTTTTCAATTCCTTTTTGGAATTTTTATTTTCCTATCGTTCCCCTTGGGAATCTTCTGAATTCCTTTTTGGAATTTTTCTTTGGTGATGGTCCACATTTGGGACTCTTTTTGTTCCATCTTTGGGATCTTTTGCTGCACCTTAAAGCTCAAAAGAGACTTCATGTGAGACTTTAGGTCTGTGGGTACCACAACAAAGAAGCTCACGATGCGGTTCATCACACTAAATAGATTGCATCGTTACCCGATCATGTACAACTATCATCACAAGCAATGCATCAAAAGATATATATCTAGACATGTATAACAAAGGAACTTAACACAAAGATCATTAAGTTTATATTTGTCAACAATGAACTTACTTTTTCTGTCAAATTGCCTGAGCTGTCTCGCACATCAATTAACATTCATCAGTCTTTATTTAAAAATGATGTACCAAATAATGTCTAGTGTATTATCATTTCTCACTTTTTGCAATATAGATTCTTATGACATGATATTTTCTTTTCTTTTTGCTTTTTCTATTCTTTTTGTTTGCTTTTCTTTTTCATGCACACTCACAATGCAAAACAATAAAATAAAAGGCAATGGAATTAATACGACCTCGACTTATTATATTTTTGACTTTTATATATATTTTTTTATTTTTGTTTGGTTTTTCAAAAATTAGAATTAATCATGGTTGATTAACCCTATGGATTGAATTAAGAATTCAAACCGTCCTGACAAAAAAGATTTTGTGAAAAGATCTGCCAGTTGTTTGTCGGTATGAACTTTAATCAAAATTATTAAACCTTTTTCAGAGTTGTCTCTGAGAAAGTGATATCGAATTTCGATATGTTTGGTTTTTGAGTGTTGAACAGGATTAGCAGTAATGAACATAGCAGCAGTATTGTCTATGTAAATAGGAGTTTTGAGAAAGTTAAACCCGTAGTCAAGCAATTGATTTTGTAGCCACAAAACTTGAGAACATCCTGCAGATGCAGCGATATACTCTGCTTCAGCTGTGGATACAGAAACGTTGGTCTGCTTTTTGCATTGCCAAGAAACAAGTCTAGGACCCAGAAATTGACATCCACCCGTAGTCGATTTCCTGTCAAGAGCACACCCACCAAAGTCACTATCAGAATAACTATATAATTCAAAATTGCCTTCATAAGGATACCATAACCCGAGATTCGGTTTCCCTTTGAGGTATCTGAAAATACGTTTAACAGCAACCAGGTGCGACTCTTTTGGATCAGACTGATATTTTGCACACACACATACAGCATACATAATGTCTGGTCTTGATGCAGTAAGATACATCAGTGAACCAATCATCGATCTGTACAGTGTTTGATCAACGGATTTGCCTTTTGGATCCGGTTGTATCTTGCAATTCACATCAGATGGCGTTCGAATAGTTTGACAATCTTGCATCTTGAACTTTTTCAGCAACTTCTCAACAAACTTTGATTGGTTGATAAAAATTCCGTCTGCTGACTGTTTTACTTGCAATCCGAGAAAGAAATTAATCTCCCCCATCGAACTCATCTGAAATCTTGACTTCATGATTTCTTCAAACTCTTTGCACATGGACGGACTTGTTGATCCAAAGATGATATCATCCACATACACTTGAACACATAAAAGATCTTCATTTTCCCGCTTCATGAATAAAGTTGGATCAATCTGACCTCTTGTAAAACCAAGTTCTAGCAAATGTTTAGATAACGTCTCGTACCAAATCCTTGGAGCTTGGTGTAGACCATATAATGCTTTGCTCAATTTGTATACACGATGTGGATACTCAGGATCTTCAAAACCCGGAGGTTGTCTGACGTACACATCATCGGTAATTGGTCCATACAGAAAAGCGCCTTCCTTTAACGTCCATTTGAAACACTTTGAACTTCATGAAAGAGGCATAAGCTAGAAAAACGCGAATAGCTTCTAGTCGAGCGACCAGAGCAAACACTTCTTCATAGTCAATACCTTCTTCTTGAGTGTAACCTTGTGCAATAAGTCTGGCTTTATTTCTGACCACAATGCCACGTTCGTCTGGCTTGTTCTTGTACAACCATCTTGTACCAATCGCATTCTCTCCTTCAGGTAAGTCCACTAATTTCCAAACCTCTTGTTTGCGAAATTGAAGTAACTCCTCTTGCATAGCTTCAATCCAACTGTTATCTTGTAACGCTTCTAAAATGTTTTTTGGCACCACTTGAGAAAGAAAACATGAATAAAGACAGATGTTTGCATGTTCAGTCTGACTTCTCATAGTTCTCTGATTCAACGGCCCAATAATCTGAGATAAAGGATGATTCCTGTGAACTCGGTGAGTTGGGATTGAATCTCCTTGAACTTGCGTCTCCAGATTAGACTGATTCAGATTCGGTAGATCTTGTAGAATTGTAGACGTATGCGGAGTGAAATTAGGAACTTGTTCTGGTGAATTGATGAAATAGTCAAATGATTCTGGAATAACTTCAACATTCGGATCTGATGATGGTTGATTTTGAACAGATCCACCATCATTAGGAGAATTTTGCGGATTCACATCATCATCAAGATTGTTTGAATCTTGATCTTCTTGAGAACCAGAAGGACCCGGAGCTTGACTGGATACACCATGATCAGGATTATGAAATGACATGAACGGATACTCAGAATTGAGATTGCTATCATCGTCATTATCAGAATCATCACTGAAACATCCCAAGTCTCCTGATTCTTTTCTCGCTTTTCCTGAAAAATCAAACAAGTTAGAATTGAAAGATTTTGATAACGAATCTAAATCAAACAACCATTCGGGACCATGAGCCACTGACGGAAACGAATTTTCTAAAAACTTTACGTTAATAGTTTCAATAACAGTGTTTGTTTTGCTATTAAAAACCCGATAAGCTTTAGAAACAGACGAGTAACCAAGGAAAAATCCATCGTCAGATTTTGACTCAAATTTCCCGAGATGATCACTTAAATTTAGAATCGATACAGGACAACCAAATGCTTTCAAGTATGAAATATTCGGTTTTCTTCCAAACAATAACTCATAAGACGTTTTATTTTTATCCTGAACCAATAATGTCCTGTTCTGTACAAAACACGCAGTAGCAATAGCTTCGTCCCAGAATGTGACAGGGATTTTGGCATATGCGAGCATGGATCTTGCTGCTTCAATCAGTGTTCGATTTTTCCGTTCCGCAACCCCGTTTTGTTGAGGCGTTCTTGGAGCACTAAATTGACGAGCAATTCCTTTTTCTGCACAAAATAAATCGACATTAGAGTTTTTAAACTCGGTTCCATTATCACTTCTTAAGATTTTTACTTTACAATCCAACTGATTTTCAACTTTGATAATGAATTCTTTTAACAACTCCGCAGTTTCAGATTTAACATGCAAGAAATAAACCCAAGAAAATCTAGTAAAATCATCAATGATGCAAAACAATAAGATTTCTTTCCAATGCTTTGAACATTTGTTGGTCCGAAAAGATCCATATGTAGCATCTGTAAGGGTTTTGAAATGGAGTGTTCTGGCTTGGACTTAAAAGACATTCGGTGTTGTTTTCCTTTCAAACATGCTGGACAGAGATCAGTTGTAGAGAATTTCTTTGACGGTATTCCCACAGCATGATTTCCAGTCACTAAACGATTCATGTTTCGGAAGTTTGAATGGCCCAGCCGTCTATGCCAAAGCTGACTCTCATCATTTGATGCATGCGCAATGAGACAAGTGGTTTCGGTTTCAGCATCAATTTGCGACATATCAAGTTTGTATACATCACGATCTCTTGGAGCTTTAACCACCACCCACTCATTGTCAATCTTGAAACCTGGTTTGAGTATGTAACAAAAAGAATCATCAAATAATGTTGAATAAGATTTGTCACAAATTTGAGATACACTTAGCAAATTAAAGTTCAATTGTGCACAGTAGTTGACTTTATCAAAGCTAATGACCCCATTTGACACGGTTCCTTCTCTAGTAATTTTACCACCAGCATCTCCTCCAAATGCAACATGTGTACCATTATTTAGCTTAAAATCTTGAAGCAAGGCATGATTGCCTGTCATGTGCCGGCTACACCCACTATCAACAAACCATGAGTTGATAGGTCTTCGAGGGCGTACCTGCATTTCAACAATTACCTAGTTAGTTTGGTCAACCCAGGCCCACATGGTCTTGGGTTTTCCGAATCTATCTGTAACAGTAACTTGTTGATAATGAAGATTTTGAAAATTTGTTTCATTTGAGAGATTTGGTTGAAAACTGTTTCGCCCTATGGCTTGATTTGTTTGCTTTCTTCTTAAAGCAATGAACCTTTCCTCTAACTTAGGATCAAGGTTATTTTCAAATTTCTGATTTCTCACCATCAAAGCTCTCGGCTTAAAACTGTTAACCTGCATATTTCTAGATGAAAATTCATTAAATCCAGAATTGTTTCATTTGAAGTTTCTCAAATCAGGAGAATGACTTTGGTTAAATTTTTGAAAACCAAAAGATTGATTTCTTTGAAAATTTGGTAACGGAGTCATTTCTCTTGACGAGTTTTTCTGAAAGAAACAATCTGCAGTGTTATGATTTCTTCTTTCACAAATATCACAAAATTTGTTATAAAAACATTCCTCTGAAGAATGATTTCTTTTGTCACAGTAATTGCAGTACCTGTTAAAGAAACATTCAGCAGTAACATGATTATAACGATCACAAATCTCACAATGTTTCTTGCTAATCCTAAAGAGCCGATTGTTAACTTTTGATGTTGAACCCACTCGTGATTCATTATCAGTTTTGTTCGGTTTTAAGTTAACTTCATTCTTTTGTGGAGATTTTGATTGTGACTGTGACTGTTTGTGATCAAGTTTCGATTTCTTGGGAACTTGGTTCGATTTTAAACCATCTTGTTTGGTTACCTTCTTTGGTTCAAATCTTTTATCATTGACAGCGGAAGACTTAGGACCTGAACCTGTTTTCAGACCAGAGTTAGATTTGATTGAAGAATTGATTTGGTTACCATAAGATCCGTTCATATCGAATGTTCCTGCAGACACAAACTTGATTGTTTTACCTTTTGACACTTTCTTCTTGACAGGTTTGATATTGTCAGTTTTAACAGTTTGAGCTTTGGTGTTGTCATTCGATTTTATGACACTTTTACCTTTTGACTGTTTTGTTTCAGATTGATTCACTATTAATTTCGATTTCTGCATCTTCGCCTTTGAAACTTCAGTTTTCTTCACTGCATTTTTCTTGATCAGTTGATCAGCAACTTTCGCCTTTTGTTCATTCTTCCACTTGATGTATTCAGGATCATTGTATCCTGAAAATTCAGCTTCATCCTTCACCTTTTCTGTTGGTTTGGGATTCAGTTCCGGATATTCAACAAGTTGTATTAGAACAGGCTCTAATTTGTTATCAGATTTGTTGCTTGCTTCATCATCAGCTTCAACTGTCACGTCATCATCTTCTTTCAAACTTTCCAGTAACACTTCAGATCCTTCGGATTCAGATTTACTTCTTTGAATTTCTTTGAATTTTTGTTCATTTTCAGGTGAATGATCAAATTCATTGAAGTTTTCAGGTAAAGTTTGTGTGATTGATTTAGGCATTGGTTCATGAGTAAAACCCAACCCTGTTTTGTTTTTGTTACCTCTTTCACTCACAAGTTGTTTCACCATTGTTTTACAACTCTTTACCTTTGTTAATTCAACTTGTGTGACTGCATGAGCAACCTTTTCTTGTTCGAAATTCTTTGTCATTTCTTCAAGTTGTTTGGTTACTAGTTCTAAATCCTTTAAGGTTTTGTTCCATGATTCTTTAAGTGACAATATCTTCTCATCAGCAATTTTGTGATCAATTTTAAGTTGTTTATGAATTTTATCATGTTTGCTTAATTTGTCACCTATTTTAAATGAATGAGTTCGATAATGTTCCACTTGTTTAATGCATTGTTCAGAACATAACCTACCTTTAACATCATCAGGCAAAGGAACATAGTTAGGGGGTAGTTCGGTACTAACCTTTGGTTGTTCAGCAGATGATGAAGATTCATTTGATGTAGCCATAAGCGCAATTTCTGGTTCAGATTCTTCAGCAGGATCTGCCTTTGCACTCCAATCATATTCTTTAGAATCTTCACTAACAGTATCAGTCACTTTACCATCCCCTTCTTCAGACCAATCTTCCTCAATTTCACATACTAACGCCAAACTTGAAGTGAGATCAGATGTAAACTGTTCCGCATAAGCACTCCAGTCATATCCATCTTTCACACTAACTACCAGTGATTTGGTCTGATCTTCTGGCTTTTTGCCTTCATCTTTCAATTCTGGCATAGGAAGACTTTGATATGGCTTCTGCATGAAACGTTGATTCCTGTTTTGATAGCTTGAAGACTGTTGCGAGTTCTGACTTTGACCCTGATTCTGTCCACTTGAACTGGCTTGATCATTGTAGTTCTGATTCTTAGGAGCCTTGCATTCCCTTGAAAAATGACCATAGCAGTTACAGTTGAAACATCTGGCCTTTGACTTGTCAAACCCAACGGTCTTATTTGCATGTGGCTTGTAGCTTCGGTTAATGTGACACCCCGCCCGGCGGCGGAAAACACCGGGCGCGTCAAGTGGATCGGATATCAGTAGTACAAAGCACATGGCACTAAAAGCATATTTTAATATTAATTAAGCAATAATGTCGTGGCATAAATAGGCATTCAAACAGTCTTAAAATCGTAACAGAAACGGCAAATAAATATCATTTATTGTCCTTTTTATTCTAGGTCCGAAGCATCCTACGTGTCTTGAAACAAAACCGAATCAAACTCCACCTGAAAAACGTGTAAAATAAGTTAGCTAAAGAATTAGCTAGTGAGTAAATCACAATGTATAGTACATAGTATAAAATCCGAGATCATTTTAGATTGTGTTTCGCAATCTCATGTGCATAGCAATTTCATCATATATATCTCAACCGTGACCATAGAAACACATAGAAACAAGTATCATAGACCCCGCAGGGTTACCTTTAGCAACAAGTCATGAGGAACCAACTCATGTTACATTTATTGATAACCATCGTTTAACCGTCATTTAACCGTCTCGATATGCAAGTTATCAAAAATGTTTAAGCATCTAAGGGACATAGCAACGTAGCAACAAGCATCACATGTAGTAACTTAGTAACATAGAATCAACCAAAGAATCGCCGGGTCAAATCACCTATCAGGCCATTAATGTAGGTGGGCTTGTCAAGCCATTAGCGCTAACATCGTCCGGTGGAAATTACAAGATAATATAACTAATATTGACTATCACACAATTTTGCTACATGCGGCCAAACACGATTAACACATCTAATGATCTCATTTTCGAAAATAGAAACATCAAAAGAAACCGTTGTATTATAGAAACACGTATTTCAGCCCCAAAAACGTAAACAGTAAAAAGGGGAGTGAGTTTACTCACCTTGAAAAGTAATTACAATCGAACCATTAGAAACGCAGCTAAAAAGCACCGAGGGTTGCCCAAATATTAGTACCACCTAATTTATTGGGAAAAACCCTAACTTAGAAACGAAACAATAGTAACAAGAATCAAAAGTCCGAAATCTAGGGTTTCGTATTTGGGATTTAGGGTTTTAGATTATAAATTGGGAATTAGGGTTTTAAATCACAAATCGGGGATTTAGGGTTTTAAATCACAAATTAGGGATTTAGGGTTTTAAATAACAAATTGGGGATTTAGGGTTTTGAAATACAATTTGGGGATTTTGATACGAAACGTAATAGTAATTTTGTATTAAATTTATTTTAATTATATTATTTAGGTTATTGTAGTAAAGTATAGGTTTAAAGGTTTAATATAAAAAAAACATCAAACTTAAAGAAAAGGAGGCCAGAAGGATCGAACCCGTGACCCCTCACTCACAACATCAACAACTTAACCACCAGACAAGATTCATTTTGTTTGATTAGGTTCGTTTTTAAATTTTATTAACTTTTCAAAACCATCAACACCCATTTCCCAATCAAGCCCTAGAACAAGAATTCAATCCAATTCGTTTAACCCAGTGAATCAAATCCAAAACCAATAGAGGGCTTTTAATCCATATTGTATCACGGTCATTTTGATATATTAAACTTACTTGATTGATGATGAATTGGATCAAAGATGAACGAAGAACATAACGCTACGGCTTGAGATTCGAAATAGAAGATTGAAGTTATTAAAATCCGATTAGTCTTACAGATATCTTCAAGATGATATAACAAGGAAAGTAACCATGGAATTTCAATTTGAAGATGACGATTTGATGACGAACTGCTTCGGGTAAAATCATGACGAACAAGAGATTGAACTGTGAGATTAAGGTTGATAAAAACTGGAATTGAAACTGCAGAGAGTTCAAGGGGTTGCGGATGAGATATTTGGTTGTGATTAATTGCTTCATTTTCAACAATTTGTCTCCGATGTGTTTGATCTTTGCAACCGATCATTAGTAGATTAATTGGATAGTTAATTTCACACTTTAAGTTGCATTAATTTACGGTTACGAGTTCGCAACGGACTATAGACCCTTTTACCGAGTTATAATTTGTCTTAAAGTGGCTAATTCATACGTTTTGGTTTCGCCGGAAAAGATGTTGCTTGCCGGAAAGTCGCCAGCGTTTTTGGCCGGAAATACGGTGCATCGGGTGGTGGGGCTGGGTAATTTTAGAATTTACATAACCACCCCTTTATGTTTCGGTTTTGTTTTATTTAACCTCTTAACTTTTAAATGAAGTTTCACAAATTACACTTCTGGCCCAAAGTTGATTTATAAGTAAAATTAACTAACTAACTTAACCAAATTGAAACGTAACGTTTATATAAGTGACGTTTTTATAGTTTTAGCTCGTTTAAGCCATTACGAGACTATTTCGAGATTTAGAAGCGTTTTTGTTTAACGTTTTTAATAATTTTCTTTTACGAACTATATATTTATTTATATATATATTTTGAGTTTTATTGTCACGAATAATAATTATTTGATACGCGTGAATGTTTTGCGACATAAATACGATTATTTAATTGAGACGGGAATAACGTAGAATCTCATGCGTTTATTCATAATATTAATAATAAACGTTACATTTTGAAGAAAAATAAATATGATTACAATTAAAAGGATAACAACTTCGGGTTCGAGTCGGGCATTCGGGTTCGGGTTTGGGGCAGATGTCACAGTCTCCCTCCTTATAGAAATTTCGTCCCGAAATTTGCTCAAACCGAAGTAGAAGAAGATGAAGCAAAAAGGTGCGGATACTTAAACTTCATATGGTCTTAAATTTATGTTCACATTTTGAGTTTTAACGCTCATTAACGATTGGTATCTGATTACGCTCGAGTTGTTTGACATAACGGTCCATAATTTCCAATGGCCGTCCAATAAATTGCATCGATTAATTCATTATAAATATGCACATGAGGTTTTTATCGGATAAGTACTTCTTCAGATTAGAAACATGAAACACGGGATGAACACTGCCCACTTCCGTAGGGAGTTTCATCTCGCAAGAAACTCTTGAGAATTCGATCAATGGAATTGTGAGCATTTTGATTGAGACACGATTTTAAATAACGAGATTAAGAAGTTATTTATTTTCAATTTGCTTTGTCTCATTGAGAATTGTTTATTTAACTCTTTTCACTTATAAGAGTTCGGTTGAACCATTTGTATGTAGATTCAAATAAATTTTATTTGCTACTCAATATAGGAATAGAATAGGATACCAACTTGCAAATAAAATATTTTAAGTATATGGATTTAGAATTATTTAAATGATCATCGAGAATAGTCGTGATTAATAGAATGTTTGAAACGAACTAAGTAACCTTACACGTAATTAAGTGGCTTAGGTCAATTAGTAAAATGAGTAAACAAGTCAAGTGAAAATAAGATGATTAAATATGGCCTAGCTACACAAGACAAAACTTACTATGGTTCCCATGCACCAACTTTCGTAATTCCGTGTGCACCCGTAATTACTTTAGTTTTTGCATGGACTCCACAGCTCATTCGATCACGTGCGAGTCAGAAGTACACAACATCTTTAGGTTAAAATGATGATACGTATAGGTATTGATATCATACTTGATAGAAATACTACTTGGGAAAATCATATTAAGATTGATGATTCATAAGAAACTAACATCCATTAGGTAGACATTGCTCATATAAATAACTTTGTTCAACGATATAGATAGTCAAATTCGAGTACTAGGATAATAACACTTAAGTTTGTGAAAATCGACTCTATGTGTGTAAGATGTAATTATCTAGATTTCCTGATATTGACCAGTTCATAAGAATTAGTTGATGGTGTACATGTAATAATATAGTTTATTGGGATCTTTAGAAAAATTAGTTTCAAGAAAATTTGATAATGCGGATAATCCAATTTATAGTTCGAATGAATAGATCACTTAGTTCCAATTTGGATTTAACTTTTAAAGTGTTTGTATTTATATGATCGATAGCTTTAGGTAAACCAGATGTAGGGGTAAATAAGTTTATAAGAGGTGATGCTGTTTTTCTATAATGTAGTTTTAAAAGCTAACTAAAAAGTTGAAAGTTTTTATCTTTACCATAGATAAGATGATTGATTTGAAAATAAATGGCACAATTTAAGTTATAAGTACTTGGTATTGGAAAAACAGAAGTCATGGTGTTTGTTGCAAGTCTTTGTGTCGTATTTGAGAAACGGGGAAATGTTTGTGTAAATATTTGGCCGACGTTAGAATGACCAATCACTTTTTAAAGAAACCATTTATCACAAAATTTATATGTATATATATATATATATTTTTACAAGATACTAAGACCAAAAGGTTATAAATTTTTTTTTTTAAATATATATATGTATGCATATTTGTTTGGGAAAATAAGAAAATTATTTTAATAGAATCGAATATCGTTAGATTTACAAAGTTCATTGATTACACGTTGTGTTAGGGTAACGAGTTTATAAATGAAACACATTGGGTTTGGATTAGTTCATGAAGACTAGTTGCGTAGAATTTCGTTGGTGGTCATATGTATAGATGTAACATTTAGTTAAATGAGTTCGAGAATAGTTGTGTAGTGAGTTCTCGTTAGATTTGGATAACGAATTCATGGATAGTATCCTGTGGTTGATTAACGAGTACATGTTTTGATGGTTAGTTCATAATTTGATAGTAGATTTATAGTTGTAATGATGAATTAGAAATTGGATTAGAATCTTATAGTTAAATGAGTAGTTTTGAAACTTTTGACTATAGCAGTCAAGTTGAAATATTTTGAGGGTAGACGTTCGATTCAAATACATTAGCTTATAAGAATAGCAAAATCCGCTAACTTTTATTTAGTTATGGAATTTAGCCTTGACTATAATTTTGAAATCATAACGAACCTTTGATTGGAGAGTTGATATTTGATTTAGAATTATAAGTACGACTTAGATTCGGTAATCGATATATGCATGATCTGATGTTTTGGATAATTCGATTGAGATATGTCTTAGTTTTGAATTGAAATGTTTGGTTTACAATGGTGTAATTATGCTATATGGATAAGCTAGCGAGTATATCGCATAAGTATTATTGTAGCTTAGAAAACAAATAGAATGATGAAACGTAGAATAACACGGTTTTGTAGCAACATCTTTGACCGATAGAAACATCCGATGTAATAATAGCAACTCGTTCCACTTAGAATATCATAGAATCTTTTGAAACATACCATAGAAAATCACGTAGAAACTTTAGAAACTTTAGAAATTTTGATTAAATGAAATAGTGATAATACTTAGAACATCATAGAATCCTTTGAACATATCGTAGAAAATCACTTAGAAACTTTAGAAACATGAGTAATTAAAATTGAAATATTATTTGAATCACTATAAAAATTCATAGAAATAATTATAAATCGTGGGAATGAAAATCATAGAATCATTAACACAATGAAATTTCAATGGCTTAGGAGGGTGTCTTGGTTTTGGACACTAATGACTTATCAAAGTGTTAAGTTCGTTTTCAACGTATTCGAGAAAGCGTGCTTTAGCCTATAGGTTCACACTCATCTCGTACATCCCAAGGTAAGCATACAGGTCTCTTAAAGAGATTTATACGAAATGCTTTGCCTTAGTCAGGATGTCCGTGATACAGGTGTTCCCCCTTCCGGATTGCACACGTTCCCACGTTTTCAAACTTACTTAAGACGATGACGAGATTTCACAAAGAGAAGATCCCAATCATGCAGACGAGTCTCTTGTAGCTCCTTCGCGAAATCGGATAAGAAATGAGATTAAGAAAACCATAGAAAGGTTCGTAGAAGGAAAACAAATAAGTTCAAAAGAATTCTTAAGTACATCTATTTGCACTAAGGACTCTTAGGTTATAGTCTAGGTCGGTGTATTTCTAATACCCTATCCTAGTTCCCTATAACCATGGCTCTGATACCAAACTGTGACACCCCGCCCGGCGGCGGAAAACACCGGGCGCGTCAAGTGGATCGGATATCAGTAGTACAAAGCACATGGCACTAAAAGCATATTTTAATATTAATTAAGCAATAATGTCGTGGCATAAATAGGCATTCAAACAGTCTTAAAATCGTAACAGAAACAGCAAATAAATATCATTTATTGTCCTTTTTATTCTAGGTCCGAAGCATCCTACGTGTCTTGAAACAAAACCGAATCAAACTCCACCTGAAAAACGTGTAAAATAAGTTAGCTAAAGAATTTGCTAGTGAGTAAATCACAATGTATAGTACATAGTATAAAATCCGAGATCATTTTAGATTGTGTTTCGCAATCTCATGTGCATAGCAATTTCATCATATATATCTCAACCGTGACCATAGAAACACATAGAAACAAGTATCATAGACCCCGCAGGGTTACCTTTAGCAACAAGTCATGAGGAACCAACTCATGTTACATTTATTGATAACCATCGTTTAACCGTCATTTAACCGTCTCGATATGCAAGTTATCAAAAATGTTTAAGCATCTAAGGGACATAGCAACGTAGCAACAAGCATCACATGTAGTAACTTAGTAACATAGAATCAACCAAAGAATCGCCGGGTCAAATCACCTATCAGGCCATTAATGTAGGTGGGCTTGTCAAGCCATTAGCGCTAACATCGTCCGGTGGAAATTACAAGAAAATATAACTAATATTGACTATCACACAATTTTGCTACATGCGGCCAAACACGATTAACACATCTAATGATCTCATTTTCGAAAATAGAAACATCAAAAGAAACCGTTGTATTATAGAAACACGTATTTCAGCCCCAAAAACGTAAACAGTAAAAAGGGGAGTGAGTTTACTCACCTTGAAAAGTAATTACAATCGAACCATTAGAAACGCAGCTAAAAAGCACCGAGGGTTGCCCAAATATTAGTACCACCTAATTTATTGGGAAAAACCCTAACTTAGAAACGAAACAATAGTAACAAGAATCAAAAGTCCGAAATCTAGGGTTTCGTATTTGGGATTTAGGGTTTTAGATTATAAATTGGGAATTAGGGTTTTAAATCACAAATCGGGGATTTAGGGTTTTAAATCACAAATTAGGGATTTAGGGTTTTAAATAACAAATTGGGGATTTAGGGTTTTGAAATACAATTTGGGGATTTTGATACGAAACGTAATAGTAATTTTGTATTAAATTTATTTTAATTATATTATTTAGGTTATTGTAGTAAAGTATAGGTTTAAAGGTTTAATATAAAAAAAACATCAAACTTAAAGAAAAGGAGGCCAGAAGGATCGAACCCGTGACCCCTCACTCACAACATCAACAACTTAACCACCAGACAAGATTCATTTTGTTTGATTAGGTTCGTTTTTAAATTTTATTAACTTTTCAAAACCATCAACACCCATTTCCCAATCAAGCCCTAGAACAAGAATTCAATCCAATTCGTTTAACCCAGTGAATCAAATCCAAAACCAATAGAGGGCTTTTAATCCACATTGTATCACGGTCATTTTGATATATTAAACTTACTTGATTGATGATGAATTGGATCAAAGATGAACGAAGAACATAACGCTACGACTTGAGATTCGAAATAGAAGATTGAAGTTATTAAAATCCGATTAGTCTTACAGATATCTTCAAGATGATATAACAAGGAAAGTAACCATGGAATTTCAATTTGAAGATGACGATTTGATGACGAACTGCTTCGGGTAAAATCATGACGAACAAGAGATTGAACTGTGAGATTAAGGTTGATAAAAACTGGAATTGAAACTGCAGAGAGTTCAAGGGGTTGCGGATGAGATATTTGGTTGTGATTAATTGCTTCATTTTCAACAATTTGTCTCCGATGTGTTTGATCTTTGCAACCGATCATTAGTAGATTAATTGGATAGTTAATTTCACACTTTAAGTTGCATTAATTTACGGTTACGAGTTCGCAACGGACTATAGACCCTTTTACCGAGTTATAATTTGTCTTAAAGTGGCTAATTCATACGTTTTGGTTTCGCCGGAAAAGATGTTGCTTGCCGGAAAGTCGCCAGCGTTTTTGGCCGGAAATACGGTGCATCGGGTGGTGGGGCTGGGTAATTTTAGAATTTACATAACCACCCCTTTATGTTTCGGTTTTGTTTTATTTAACCTCTTAACTTTTAATTGAAGTTTCACAAATTACACTTCTGGCCCAAAGTTGATTTATAAGTAAAATTAACTAACTAACTTAACCAAATTGAAACGTAACGTTTATATAAGTGACGTTTTTATAGTTTTAGCTCGTTTAAGCCATTACGAGACTATTTCGAGATTTAGAAGCGTTTTTGTTTAACGTTTTTAATAATTTTCTTTTACGAACTATATATTTATTTATATATATATATTTTGAGTTTTATTGTCACGAATAATAATTATTTGATACGCGTGAATGTTTTGCGACATAAATACGATTATTTAATTGAGACGGGAATAACGTAGAATCCCATGCGTTTATTCATAATATTAATAATAAACGTTACATTTTGAAGAAAAATAAATATGATTACAATTAAAAGGATAACAACTTCGGGTTCGAGTCGGGCATTCGGGTTCGGGTTTGGGGCAGATGTCACAGTTAACATATGCATGTTTCTGTGTTCGATATGCAACCATCACCATTTGTCAATTCAAATCCATTTCTTCAACATCGTCAGGATCCATTTCAAATAGATCTTGAAGCACAACATCCATTTGAGTTAAATGGCTTCCTTGATATGCTTGAAAGCTTGCCATGAAAGCTTTAAATGCACCTTTTGTCTCATCGTCTTGTAACAAGATGTTCATCACATCTTTTACTTTGGCTTGCACAACAGTACTTTGATTTTCTGATTGATTTTTCACATTCTGACTTTGACTTTGAGCTCTTGGTGGAGATTGAGGTTGAGAATAAGTTGGTGAGTTTGGGATGTATGACGAATCAGTATAAAAACTTGCCCCAACAAATAGATCACCCTCATCATCAATCTTAGCAGATTCTTGAGCTAGAAAGGCATTCTCCACAGTGTTAGCAGGATTCACAATAAACTTGTACTGTGCATGTGAACCAGTTCTATCAGTATTTCTAGAACTTTCATCAATCTCTACTTCCTCTATCTTTGCAATGAGCAGATCCAAATCCATCGGAAACTTTTCAGTATGTTTCAGTAGTGTCACAGTCTGTTTCCATGATGATGGAAGAGCACATAGTAATCTGTCATTCAGGTCTTGGAGATCTGTCTTCGCACCCACATTGGTCATTTCAGTAGTCAGATGAACAAACCTATTCATCATCTGGTGCACAGACTCTCCAGCAATATGTTCAAATAACTCCAATTGTCTCTTCAACTTTTGTTTCTTGAGACTTCTAAGTTGTTCACCTCCTTCACAGATTGACTTCAAAGCTTTGAACAATGTATAGCCCGTTTGATAAGTATCCAACCTTGACAGTACTTGTAGTGGTAATCCTTTACACATCAAAGAGTAAGCTTTACTATCATTCTTCACTTTTCGTAAATCTTCTGCTGATAAATTATCTTCTGGAAAAGGTTTAGTAGAGTCTTTGGTGTAGGTACTTGCACTATCCGGAGCAGTCTGTGTAGGTATATGTGGACCTTTATCAATTGACTTCAAAAGATCATTGTCAATCGAGCATAAATGATGCTTTAGTCTAATCGTCCAATTCTTGAAATCTGCACGGTTGACTAATCTAGGAACACGGTTGTCAGAGTCATCATTAGGTGCCATTTTAAGAAATTTAAAAAAATATTTTTGAGTTTTTAATGATTTTTGAAAAGAAACAGTGCTAAAATAAAGACAAGTAAATAATGACAAGATAAAATAACAAGAATTGAAACAACTGAAAATGGATCACACAGCTGAACAGTGAAAATTTCTTCTTCACCCGGCTGAACAGTAACTTTCCTTCTTCACCCGGCTGAGAATGTTCTTCACCCGTCTAAACAGTGACCCGGCTCAACAGTTGTCAGTCTTCAACACTTGCAATCTTCACCCGGCAGAACAGTTACCCGGCTGAACAGTTACACGGCTGAACAATAACACTTGACACGGCAGATAACTTGACTCGGCTTGGAACTTGACACGGAAGAAAGGTTTACCCGGCTGAACAGTTGATCACACGGCAGAAGAATTGTTTACCCGGCTAAACAGTTGTCAATCACCCGGCTAAAATGTCTCTTACCCGGCTAAACAGTTTATCACCCGGCACAATAGTTCTTGATCCGGCTGAACAGTACAACCTTTTTCACGCAAATTCTTTACCCGTCTAGACAAAAAAATCCTTTACACGGCTGCACAGGACCTAATTTGTTCACAAATCTAAGTCCAAAGATTTTGCCTAAGTCAAAAGTATCACCCGGCTAGTTAATCTTCAACCTGTTCATCCTGTTCATCATCTTCGTCATGCGAATTTTTCTGGGTTTAACAAAAACTTGTCCAATTTCTTCAAAAATCACACCCAATCAGTGAAATGTACCGATTATCAATCCCTAATATCAATCAATCCAAAACATGATCAAATTTTGATGAATTTGAGCAAAATTTTGATCGAACAGTAAATTTTCCTTTCTTCTTAATTCCTCAGATCTGATGATAATCTGATGAAATTTGCACAATCGTTGTGAATTAGAAGTGATTGCGATGATGAATCACAGCTAAAAACAGCAACAGATCATTCAGATCATGATTTGAGCAATATTAATGTGTTTTTGCTTGATGAATAGCGAAGAACACACAATACCAACAACTCTGATACCAATTGATAGGTTCAATTGGATCGATATCGCTCAATGATCAGAATGATTCAAGTACACAAAACAAACAGTTCAATCAGCAACACAATTCATTACTAATAATTCTCTTTGTATTGATGATCAAAGCAATATTGTAGTACAAAATGCGCAGGAGAATACAATCACACACAACTCTCTCTCTAGCGTGTAAATCTGTGATCTAGACTCTCTCTCTAACATTCTCTTACTACATGCTTTATGCAACAATACATTTAGGGAAAATACAAAATTAACCCTAAACTATACAAAATGTATAAACAAAGTACAAAGTAAATCTTTAACTAGAAACGAGCCCTAACAAGGATAACGATGATAGTGATGAAAATAAACAAATTGGTTGTTACTGAACATGTTGAGGATCCATATCAACCACTTACAGTTGTTTATCCTAATTTAATCCCCTGTAAAATGCACATATATCTTTGACGAACTAAGAATAAGTGAAGGTATATTAAAGATATACAGTCTAGTTACCTTTGGAGAGAAAGGACAATAAGTAAACTGTAACACCCCGATTTTCATGGTAAGGCATCTTTACGTGATAATGTTTATATAGATGTGCATTTACATGATTATGATTAAAATGATGTATGACGCTTATGATATATGCTATGTTTACGATAAATGTGGTGATTATGAAAATATGATGAAGAACGAAAATGATTATAAATTTACGAGAATGTAAAACGTAATGACTAATTACTTGGTAATTAGAAAAGGGAAGGATTAATGAATAGGTTATGATGTAAGTATGGGCCATTAAGGGTGAAAGAATGAATTAGGCCCAAAATGGTAAGTGGATTATTTAAGAGATTTACCTAAAATAGCCTAATTACCTAATTAAGGCCCAAAGTCCACCTAAAACCCTACCCAATATGGAAACCCTACTATTTAAATCACCATTTTCAGCCACCATCCACACTTCACATCTCCACAACAACACACACACACACAAATCCTAATCTCTTTGAAGGAAACTAAGGCAAGAAAGAAGAAAAACCAAGATTTTGTAAATCAAGAGTAAATCTGAAGTTAGGAGGTGTTAAACAACATGTAATAAAGGTTAAATGATTCCCCAAAACATGTTTTGATAACACAAAAGAATCTGGCCATTTATGGAGTTTTTAAGGTTTTCATAAATTTTCAAAAAGTTCAATAAAGGTTGCATTTTTATGGTTGAAATCATGTAAAAAGCTTAGATTTGGTCATATAAATGATAAAACAAGGTTTTGGACGTAAAAAGGTTTGAGATTTGGTTGATAACAAGGATTTTGGGCTGAAACCGAGCTGAAACCCTGTTTTGTGACACTATGCATACATAATGCGACACCAGTGTTCTTTTTGCGAAAGTATGATGTCTTGAATTCATGTCATGTGTCGGAGTGTGTTTGCAAAAGTAGTTTAAGTCCCAACGAAAGTTGGGCAAATGCCTTGCGAAACTGCAAGTGGGGGTGCTGCTGAAGCAGCATGCGACACTGTTGTTCGTCATCACGACACTATTTGCGACACTGTTTGCGAAACTGTGTGCGACACTGTTTGCGAAACTAAAATAAAAATAATGATTTTCCATAATAACTTAAATGCAGATCATGCACCAATACCACTACCTTAACCTTGTCCAAACAAACAAGATCACCTAAGAACCAGGTGAGTTCTAGACCTCACTTCCATTTCATTTTAAATACGTTTTTGAGGCTAACATGCATACCGAGATGTTTCATGGACTGTTAGGCGATAATACGTGAACTATGATGATGACGTAAGAATAAGTCACTATATACTTATATATATAAACGAATGTATGCCTTAACGCAGCTAAGAATCCTACTGGGGATCTGATAAAACCAGCTAAGAATCCTACTGGGGATCTGATAAAACCAGCTAAGAATCCTACTAGGATCTGATAAAACCAGATAAGAATCCTACTAGGGATCTGATAGAACTAACTAAGAATCCTACTGGGGATCCGATGAAACCAGTTAAGAACCACTAAGTGGGTCTCTCGTGATTAAAGAGAGCATGATGATGACTTACGAACAGACAAAGATATTACGTTATGTGCTATATGAATGCGAAGTACAATATGATGATACTATTTGCGTGTAATACATGAAAGATATGGAAAGTTCTTAAAGATGTTTTGAAAACTAGGACTCACTCAGCGTAGCTGACTTTTGTATGCATGTTAGATTGATGTGCAGGTATGAAGATTTAGAGAGCTGCTTGGCGAGAGCTAGAGACTCGTTGAAGACTGGCATTGAAGAAAATACATTTAAGATCAAATTTACATTTTGTAATATTTGAAAGGAGTTTTTAAGACAATTATGATGATGTAATGATGTTTTAAACAAGTATTCCGCTGCATTTTAGATTTTTTTTAAATTTATAGTTGTTTTTATGCTTATGAATGCCAACTGTGGTGCTTGCCGAAAGGCGGGCGTTACATAAACCTATTTTGTTAGTTGAGGAACAAAAACTTGTGATGTCCAAGATGCTAACTAAAGAACAAAGGTTTTGTGTTTGAAAGATTTTGATATACTGCTGCAAGTTCTTCAAGAGTAGATTGCAAAGATTTTAAGGTTCAACCTCTTATAATACAAGAAGTTCCAAAACTTGCTACTTATCAAAGTAAAAGCAAGTAGAAAGTTGACAAAGGCAAACATATAGTGGTACTTGAAGAATCTATTTTTGAGAAACCTATCATGTCAAATTTGGAGAAATTAAATGATAAAATCTATAAGAAGATAGAAAGAAATGAACAACTCGCTCATGAAGAAATGAGAAGATATATGGAACTGGTTGAACTTGCTACACATTTTGCACAAGGTGTTCAAAGTTTATAGAATGTACAAGTTATTGAAGAAAATCTTGAAATGATTGGTGCTCTAGAAGGTGTAAATGATGACGAGTTAGATCAATTTGAAATAGAGCAAATCATCAAAAATTCTGAAAATTATAAAGATTTAGTTGAAATATCCTCGTGAATATTATGACGAAGTCTTGAAATTTGATATTGGAGAACAAGAGGTTAAGAATATAGATATCTCGGAGAATTCTTTGAGAAACAAAGCTACTTTTCTTATGAAAAAGAATTTAATCGTGTATATGTGTTTGGGAGAACATAAGATGAATTTGATCAACATATCTGAAATGCCGAACTGGTAGTACAGAAGAAGGAGACTTTATCATAGATGAACATATTGTGAATTTTGATTCTAAAGCAACTAACACATTACCCGCATCCAGAACCTAACAGAATGAAGCAAGGTGAACTGAAGGATTGGTTATTATCTCGTAACTATCCTAGAAGAAGCTTGAAAGACATGAATGTTGATCAAATGAGGAGAATGGTTTAAAGTTTCCAAGAAAAGGAGAAATTGGAAAAGATATTGATCAAACTAAACCTACAAAGGGATGAGTACAACTGTCACACCCCCAATTTCCACTAACGGAGTTATGCCGTTTGGGGCGTGACATACCAGGATCTCATTGCCATTAGTTACATTGAACGACCTCTATATGAATTTAAAAACCAACATTTATAAAATAAACAAATTTTAAAATAAGTTTCAGTGCGGAAGCATAAATAAAAATCCCAAATAATTCAATGCGTAAACCACGCGTCCAAAAACCAAGTTTAATAAAAATAAAATAGAAATGGTTTTGAATGCAACTAAGACTTAACCAAAGCATGCTCCTAATCCGTGCACAGTACCTGAGAAAGACATGCTAAATCGTGTCAACACTAGGTTGGTGAGTTCACAGGTTTAAGTAAATAAAAATATAACAACAGCCGATAATGTAAAATACAGTTATATCGTTGGGTAGCGAACCCAGTTTCTTATTATTCAAGCGTTTCGATACCGAGCTGACTGAGATTTATTTGCGCCTCGACACCATTGCTACAACAATGGACCAACAACATAGGACAATTCACACCTACCCGGCTCCCAGCCGAGGGTGGGGTTTGTCAAACCCAGTAGTACTACCCGAACTTCCTCGCTATACCTCGTATATTAACGGCTCGAAGATTTAGTGAGGACTTGACAACTTGTTACGTTTACGCTTAATAATCAAGAGATATAAAGTAAATACAATTATCAAATTTAGTTTTGTGCATGCTTTCTCCCCCAACAGGAAAAATAGTAAAAGGGGCCGTGAAACTCACCTTAGGTTGCGCAGCTACAAATGATTAGCAAGAATAGAACTTTCAAGGTCAACCAACGACCTGTTTAAGTTCTTCTAATTAGGTATAAATTACTCTAATAAAGTTTATATTCGGTTTCACGTTCCCGGTTCGGTTTCGTACCAATCCCCAACTATAATTCCGTTATTTAACACAAAAGCCTAGACTCAATTATTATCAACAAATAAATGCATCTATTGTTTTAAAATGTCCATGCTTATATATATTTAACTTATAAATGAATCACATAATGCATATTACACAACATCATCATGCAACCTATCATGATCACACTTTTTCTTCATGTTAAGCATCATACCAAGTCATCGTCTCTAACCTCATCATACACACATATCTTCAATCATGTTTAAGCACACAACACATACATATATATTACAACATGACGAGCACACATATATCTGTATCACACACTCATCACATACACATATACTCATGCCTTATTGTTATAGTATCATTCCTAAAATTATTATATTATCATTATTAGTGTATTATCATCTTGATTATGTTACCATACACAAAAGAAAATGAAACACATTTGTTGGCTAAATCAAAAACTCAAGCACACACCTATGAATATCCAAACATACAAGTATGCACATATATATACATCTATACACCATGACATACATACCACATACATGTACACACTTATATATAACTCACGCACAAACTCCCTGTTTCTGCATATTAAACTTCAAAACACACACACACTTTAATTTATGCAAACACTCCCATAAACACATAAGTTATTAATATATATATATATATATATATATATATATATATATATATATATATATATATATTTATATGTACATACATCGTTACGCACACACATACATACGAACACACCGAACAAGACCGAACCAAACTCAATATCGACGCCTAATTCAGCCTTTATATGTGTCGCATACCCATCTAACCCGAGTTAAAACCAATCCAAACCAAACCGTAGTTCGAAACCGAAACCGTAACTAGAAGCGAGTAACGAAAACGGATTTAAATCTTACCAAAATGGTTTCACGAGGCTTCGTCGGAGTGTTACGATGCTCGCCGGAGATTGTAGATGATCGGAAACGACTACAGAAGTTATGGTCGTGAATGGTGTACGGTATTGGTGCGGCAAGAGTGAGGTAGAGGTAGGGTTCACGTGGGTTGGGTTTTTAACATGAGATGAGGTTTTGAAAATTTGCAATAAGGCCCTTGCACTATAATGAGTTATTTGGTTTAACTCAAAGTTTTTAAATAATAACTTTTAACATAATTCCGAATCGAACATAGATTGTGAAACGGCCTCTAGAGCGGGAACTCGGAATTTCACATTAGTATTTTTGTTAGTTACTCACGAGCGAGACACGTGATACTAAAGACGCTTAGCTTATTCTAACTATATGCAATGTTTGTGGACGTTAAAGAAAATAGTCTAGTTTGAGTTCATGGTGTTAAATTAAAAATGTCGGGTGTCACATCATCCCCTTGTTGAAAGAATTTTCGTCCCGAAAATTATGTAAGGTTGGTAAGAGTTTGAGGTTGCAAGGAAGAAAAGAAAAGAAATTTTAGGTTGTCACATCATCTTCTTGTTGAATGGAATTTCGTCCCGAAAATTAAGTAAGGTTAATAGGGATTTGAGTTTGCAAGAAGGAAAAAAGAAAAATAAAATAAAATTTTTGGGGTTGTCACATCATCCCCTTGTTGAAAGAAATTTCGTCCCGAAATTTTATTAACACAGATCGCTTCGGCTTGGTTCAAAGAAACTAATAGTTTAAGTGAGTTGTTTTAGTTATATTTTCGCGAGTTAACTAGACGGAATACTTAAGTTCTAGCAAAGTTCAGATTGCATTTGATAATTTGTAATATTTATAAGACATAAAATTTTTATCAGTTGAAGTGACGATAGAGTAGAGTGAGTGGGTGAGGATAGTGGAGTGTTAGAAACTACTAGTTTCTTAGTAGGAGCGTGCGAGGAAGTTGACGATGCCGCCATATTTGTACGTATAAATATAATGCTTGACTAGTACGAATCATTGTGTGCGTACATGTAAATAATGTAGTTCGTTCGGTTATAGTCCAGAATGGACTTTTTATCAATGTTATTTAAAGCTGGGCTTTTGCTCTATATAATTCTGAGTGGACTTTTTGATTTACTTATTGTGTTTTAGGTATAACCTACATGACAGATTGTTGCTAGGATCCCCGCGTAACTATAAATTCATCATTACGTTGCGCACCCGTAATCGTCAATTTACATCGCACGACCATCCTAACTTGTTTCCCATCACATTTTTTTTTTTTTTACTCTTATGTTTTGACGTGTTTTTTTTTTTTTTTTGTTCTTACCCATACGGTATTTTATTTCATTTCAAGTATATGATGTGTACAAGGAAGGAAGGATATACTTATAGCTATAAAGCAAGTACACTACATGTGTAAGATACCAATAGATGCCTAGTGTGTTGTACTTACAAGGAATGAATATGTCAAGCATACTATGAGTTTCTGATAAGTATACGAGAAAAACTACTATTAAGAACACAATTGTGAGTATTACTAAGCATAAGTAATGATAGTATTAAGGCATGTAGGTAACATATTTATTACACATAATAGTTTCACAAAAGCGATAATATGTTATAGTACATAATGAGTCTCATATCAAATAACATGTTATAGCACAAAAATGAGTCACGTATCAAGTAATATGTTATAGCATAATGGGTCATGCAATATGTGATATGTGATCAAGTGTAATAGGTCATACAAGAGTCAGGACCTCATAGTTAAACAGTTTCAGTCAATAATCTAGTTCATTTGTTTATGTACTCCTATTCATTAGGCGTCGGTCCCTGCCGATTGGTTGTCATATGGGGTAAGTAACTATAAACGTGTGTTCATTAGGCTCTTATCTACACTGACTTGTTCCCATCATAATATGAGCTATAACTCGTAATCTAATGAGAAATGTTTCTTAGCCAGTTCCAAAACAGCCTTGAGTTTCCAACAGCATAATGAATCAACAGTATTGTGATCAAGCATACATTATGTATACTCCAACAATTAAGGTGTAAAACAACTAATGTGCTTACATAGTTTATGTCTCACTAACAGAGAAGATTCTTCTAGAGTTCTTTAAAGTTTTACTTAATCCAACTTAACTATACAAGCCACCAAATCGAGTCACGTCGATAGGCCTACAATGCTAATATATGTTTGTGTGTTATAACTAAGTGAGCGAATAAATGAAAGACTCATTCTATGTACATCGTTATAGTAAAAATATATTTTTTGACACAAGGATGAAAAAAATATTAACAATGCAATTTATCTGAATGAGTGCGAATTACGTGAATACATGTGTAACTAATGCAATGTGCAGTTATAGTCTAGAATGCAATGCAATGCAAACCTAGTTCGCTATAACCAAGGGCTCTGATACCAATCTGTCACACCCCCAATTTCCACTAACGGAGTTATGCCGTTTGGGGCGTGACATACCAGGATCTCATTGCCATTAGTTACATTGAACGACCTCTATATGAATTTAAAAACCAACATTTATAAAATAAACAAATTTTAAAATAAGTTTCAGTGCGGAAGCATAAATAAAAATCCCAAATAATTCAATGCGTAAACCACGCGTCCAAAAACCAAGTTTAATAAAAATAAAATAGAAATGGTTTTGAATGCAACTAAGACTTAACCAAAGCATGCTCCTAATCCGTGCACAGTACCTGAGAAAGACATGCTAAATCGTGTCAACACTAGGTTGGTGAGTTCACAGGTTTAAGTAAATAAAAATATAACAACAGCCGATAATGTAAAATACAGTTATATCGTTGGGTAGCGAACCCAGTTTCTTATTATTCAAGCGTTTCGATACCGAGCTGACTGAGATTTATTTGCGCCTCGACACCATTGCTACAACAATGGACCAACAACATAGGACAATTCACACCTACCCGGCTCCCAGCCGAGGGTGGGGTTTGTCAAACCCAGTAGTACTACCCGAACTTCCTCGCTATACCTCGTATATTAACGGCTCGAAGATTTAGTGAGGACTTGACAACTTGTTACGTTTACGCTTAATAATCAAGAGATATAAAGTAAATACAATTATCAAATTTAGTTTTGTGCATGCTTTCTCCCCCAACAGGAAAAATAGTAAAAGGGGCCGTGAAACTCACCTTAGGTTGCGCAGCTACAAATGATTAGCAAGAATAGAACTTTCAAGGTCAACCAACGACCTGTTTAAGTTCTTCTAATTAGGTATAAATTACTCTAATAAAGTTTATATTCGGTTTCACGTTCCCGGTTCGGTTTCGTACCAATCCCCAACTATAATTCCGTTATTTAACACAAAAGCCTAGACTCAATTATTATCAACAAATAAATGCATCTATTGTTTTAAAATGTCCATGCTTATATATATTTAACTTATAAATGAATCACATAATGCATATTACACAACATCATCATGCAACCTATCATGATCACACTTTTTCTTCATGTTAAGCATCATACCAAGTCATCGTCTCTAACCTCATCATACACACATATCTTCAATCATGTTTAAGCACACAACACATACATATATATTACAACATGACGAGCACACATATATCTGTATCACACACTCATCACATACACATATACTCATGCCTTATTGTTATAGTATCATTCCTAAAATTATTATATTATCATTATTAGTGTATTATCATCTTGATTATGTTACCATACACAAAAGAAAATGAAACACATTTGTTGGCTAAATCAAAAACTCAAGCACACACCTATGAATATCCAAACATACAAGTATGCACATATATATACATCTATACACCATGACATACATACCACATACATGTACACACTTATATATAACTCACGCACAAACTCCCTGTTTCTGCATATTAAACTTCAAAACACACACACACTTTAATTTATGCAAACACTCCCATAAACACATAAGTTATTAATATATATATATATATATATATATATATATATATATATATATATATATATATATTTATATGTACATACATCGTTACGCACACACATACATACGAACACACCGAACAAGACCGAACCAAACTCAATATCGACGCCTAATTCAGCCTTTATATGTGTCGCATACCCATCTAACCCGAGTTAAAACCAATCCAAACCAAACCGTAGTTCGAAACCGAAACCGTAACTAGAAGCGAGTAACGAAAACGGATTTAAATCTTACCAAAATGGTTTCACGAGGCTTCGTCGGAGTGTTACGATGCTCGCCGGAGATTGTAGATGATCGGAAACGACTACAGAAGTTATGGTCGTGAATGGTGTACGGTATTGGTGCGGCAAGAGTGAGGTAGAGGTAGGGTTCACGTGGGTTGGGTTTTTAACATGAGATGAGGTTTTGAAAATTTGCAATAAGGCCCTTGCACTATAATGAGTTATTTGGTTTAACTCAAAGTTTTTAAATAATAACTTTTAACATAATTCCGAATCGAACATAGATTGTGAAACGGCCTCTAGAGCGGGAACTCGGAATTTCACATTAGTATTTTTGTTAGTTACTCACGAGCGAGACACGTGATACTAAAGACGCTTAGCTTATTCTAACTATATGCAATGTTTGTGGACGTTAAAGAAAATAGTCTAGTTTGAGTTCATGGTGTTAAATTAAAAATGTCGGGTGTCACAACAACGATATCACTGAAAAGGTTCATGTTCCTTAAAAGAAGAGATTGTTTGCTGTTAAGCTACAACAGAAGTACAAGTCAAAAGTGAACAAAGTTTAAGAGCAAGTTTGTACCTTCACCACCTAATACAATGAAGACTTGGCTACCTAAGAAGACAATTGGCTAAGACAATAGCAACAACTTTTGGCTAAGACAATAGCAATTTCAACTGACAAGCAAGCTAAAATCTTTGGATGGAAATATGATGAACACTTCAATGGCTTCATATCAAAAGAGTTAATGGATCTTGTGAGTTGTATTACTTGTACACTCACGTAGCTAATCTGTCACAACAAGATTTTAAAGAATTGAGAAGATTGCATCTTGTAAATAACAAGTTCAATGTGAGATATACATGTTGTGAGATAATGCTTGATAATTTGTTCACTCATGATAAAGAACACTACTTGAATCTTGCAAGAGCACAAGATGCTAAGTATTTTTATGAAAAAGAACAAGAAAAGAAAGAGAAAAAGAAGAAAGTAACATACAACCCAGCTCCAGTTGGTTAGTCGATGTTGAATTTGAATGCTTCGTTCTTACCCAAACTTGAAGATCAAAGTGTAAAGGTTATACATGGGAATTGAACTACTCTTCCTATTTTAAAATGGATTTATGATGTGACAAACTAATAAATAGTGTTGATTTGAAATTACATTCAATTCTTATCAAAGCAAAAATTCAAGAAAGTTAAAGACAAAGATCATGCACAATATTTGTGTTATTTCATACACATGATTGATGCGTCAACTGTTGTGTATGAAAAGATGGCTTTGAAAAAGGAATTATTTAATTTTAAAATTGGACAAATTCACCTTGATGGAGTTGAAATGATGAAGATCAACAACATGAAAAATCTAATGATTAAAGGCAAAGATAAGGTGATTGAACTGTGCATAATCTTTAAGAGCTTCAGAAATATTGTTTGGAACAGTTTGAGATAAGAAACAAAAGAATAGACATACATTTGCAGTCTCACTCTTACTTCTTGTGATCCTTTCATTCATACTTCCAATTGTATTTGATTGAGGATGATTTATATGAATCTTAGAAGTAGGTACACTTTCAAAAAATAATTCCTCATTCAAATTTGTATAATTGAAGTCTTTTATAGTAGTAGTTTTGATTGAAGGATCAGACTTGTTTGGTGAATTGTGGAAATAATTGTATCTTTCATTAACAATTGAATCTTCACTATTAAGTATATCTTCAATTGCATTGATGTTGGATGTTGATCCTTGAGCATTGGTAGTTTCATCGTCGTATTCTCCCCCTAAGTTTAAACTTGTAGAGAACTCAAATGAATTACAATTTAGTGAATTTGTCATAGCATCTATGTCAAATAACCAAGTTGGGCCATTTATCACAGTAGGAAAAGAGTTTTCATGAAACTCAACATTCATACATTCCTCAATCATGTTATGTTTCGAATTGCAAACTAGAAGGGAGTGTGATGAATATCCTACAAAGAAACCATCATTACGTTAGGATTAAATTTAGCTAACTAGTAAGAGGTATTTAACACAGATACATGACAACCAAATGATTTAAAGAAACCAATTTGAGGTTATCGTTTAAAAAGTAATTCGTATGGAGTCTTGTTATGATCTTTGACAATGGGGCTCCTATTTTGAACAAAGCAAGTAGTTGATACAGCTTCTGCCCAAAAAGTAATAGCCAGTTTTGATCCAGCAAGCGTAGTTCTAGCAGCTTCAATCAGCGTTCGATTCTTTCTGTGACACCCCGTAATTTTAGGTTAACACCGTTACCTACTCTTTATCTATTCCATTAAGTTTTATATAAGTTAAGGGTCGGGTTGTAGTTAATTAAACTAGTCATCAACTTTGTAATCCAAACTAAATAATCTTTTATTTATGGGGACTTAAAGTATAACTTACCCAACCCTAACCGACCCTAACATCATCAACATCGGTAACCACCTTCATCTTCTTTCCCCTCCCCCTTAATCAATCGAACAAGAAACCCAATCCCCTCCCTGCGTTCTGTCGCTGACGCCAGCAATTGGTACACACCTCCCTCACCATCTAGTACTGACCAACGACCGCTAGTAGTCGGAAGCAGAAACCGAAATAGCAGTTGCGAAGCAGACCCGAAACAGAAATCGCAAACCCCCGTCTCCGATCGTCTCTTTCGTCGTGTTCGGTGAGTTTTCGCGACTCGTAAGCATGTTTACATGAATCAATCGACTGTTTGTGTTAATGTAGTTATGTGCGCCTGGGTTTCACTGTATGTATCTGTGTGATATGTGTGTGATCCATATGTTTATGTAATTGTGAAGTACGTACAGCTTTTTAGTGTATGTAGGATGATAAGAAAATTGAAACCGTAGTATATATAAATATATGTATGTCATCAATGTATGTATGTATATAGATCGAGTAAGAAGAGCTCTTTCAAATATATGTAGATATGTTGTACCATAAATATATGTGTGATTTCAACTAGGTAACCGAAAACAATAATTTGCATATATGCGTACATGTAGAACTAGTAGGACCATGATCTCGTGTGAAAATATGAACCGCATATAAGTCTACATCGTTTTGTTGATATCGTATTGAACATCAGGGTGTGTAACAACGTGTATGTATGGTTATATTTTTGCGCATTTAGTTTTCATTTAATAATTTTAACAACACATTTTGATTACGTTTCCGCAAACTTTCAAACGTCAACTCTGTATTAAATTTCTCATTTAATGAGACGCGCATGTTTTAAACTCATATAGTGTCGTTTGGAGTAACTAATGACAGAGATCCTGGTTTGTCACACACTTAACGGTGAAACTCCGTTAGTGGATTTTGAGGGTGTGACAGATTGGTATCAGAGCCATTGGTTATAGCGAACTAGGTTTGCATTGCATTCTAGACTATAACTGTACACTGCATTAGTTGTACCTGTGTGAATTTATTTGACCCATATACATGAGGGTTACACATACACACGCTTACACTAGCATTACATGAAGAGACCAACTTTTATTATGTGACACTTTAGGGAAAATATTTTTTTTAGGGAGTTGCTTTGTTAGTGAAGCTTGAGCTAGGTGTGTATTGCTAGCTTTTGAATTGCTCATTGAAGTATGCATGAGACATGTTTGACCATGACTTGGTACAAAAGTTATCCCGCATTTTAGGCCAAATTTTTTTTTGGGCCTTTAGTTGAGAAATGTTTACATTTCATTATAACTTGCAACTTGCAACATTATGGCAACAAACTGATGTCATACGGAGCCTAAACAACACACTTTTGAATTATCTACCTCATTACGGCAACCAACCGGTAGAGACCGATGCCTAAGGTATAGAGGTACATAAACAACAGTAATGGATTTTTATCCAGAAACTCATTCATAGTGAGGTCTTGACTTAATACTTATGCGACCTACTATGTGCTATTACACGTCACTTATTATATGACACATTCGTATGCTATAACATGTTACTTAATATGAGACATATTATTTGTTGTAACATGTTTCTTAGTGTGTGATCCACTACATGCTATTTACTTAATAATCCTGACTGATGATGTTTCTACTATTAACGATGCACCAATGAACCACATGTGTGGTATGTATACGTTTCGATCTAGTGGGATGACTCGTCTTGATCCAACACTCCCGTAAATGTAAATTCCCACACCCAATCTACATCTCCACTGTTGTAAAACACGTTTTAGGTCAACAAATAAAATAAAAATAAAAATAAATAAAAATAAAAATAATTATTTTTTCTTTCTTCTCTCAAGAACATTGAATTTAAAAACATTTTCTAAATTTTGTCCATTTAATATATATTCAAACTCCTCTACCGGATTATTCACGCAACAAAAACAAGATAAGCGTTCTCAAAGTCTCAGGTCAGTGATCACTCAGATTCGAACCACATAAAATTCTAATACATAACCGATGTTACAATATATATTACAACGTTACCATTTCACTTAACATATATTCCTTTACCCCAACCCTTTGAATGACTTAATTAAGTAGGCAAGAATGTTAGTAGGTGACAGGTACGCCTTCAAGGTGCTGGTGGTGTGGTGGGTTAGCTGCGGTACACCCTATATATAAACACTAACGGTACGTTGGATGTGGACATGAAACCAAAGCAATAATTAACCTGGGAAACTCTAATATATCATTTTCATACCTTTTAAAAAAAATACATAATCTCTAATAATGCTATTCAATCTATCACTCATAGGGTAACCTACTAAGTACTCAGATAGTTATAACTTTCATGCAACCCTTATTCACAGTAATAACAAAAACCACATGTTATGTAGCTGACTCACGTATATAAACTAATTTCGAATATATTTCACAACTCTACGAAATCACGTGATGAATACCACCGTCAACAATGAACCGCCACTACCAACTAATGTTCTGAGGGAGCTTTATCCATTACGGTCCAGGATAACCATTTCCCATTTTGTTTTCATTCCTAATACACCTTCTTATTTTCCCAGGAAATACAATATTTGATACCATCATTATTATTTGACACTATGAATGTCTGATGTCCCTTCTTAGAAGCTCCATTATTCAAGAATTTTCATATTAAACTTAATTAGCTTCCTTAATCAAAACTGTTTTAGTCACCATGTAAGAAACTTTAACCTAGCTATTTTATTCTATGAATGTCCTATCAGAGGAACCCATATAGGTTATGACGATATTGAAGCCACACGACACATGTAATGATAAAGCGTGAGATCCTTTTCTAACCCTCTAATAAACCTAGAACTCTAGACTTTAACCGGACTGTTATACCTCATCATCTTTTATATACCTAAATGGTGAATCTAAACACTATCGTATGATGAATCCCGTTATAAAAATCATGGCTAGAATATTACTATTTGAACCCGGAACCCTTATCTAGTATGTTAGGGAGCTAAATCCCCAAATAATAAACTGGACTAAAACTATATCTCCATAAATATACACACACACACACACATATATCCAAAAAGTGAATCAATCTCTAGTTGGTGCCGACTTCCAAACCTTCTGTGAACCTTCCTCTATGAGAAAATGGCTTCAGTATCATATACTCCCCACACACTTGTAAAGATTACCATGGGGTTAAATCTAGAATAGGGTGCCCTTGAGAACATATTTTTCAGCTATTATTGTAGGATTATAATTTCTGACGAATTCAAAAACTCGAGTCTAAAATAGTTGGGTACTTAATACTGCGAAACTTTATTAATAACATCAACATGCATTATACTCCAAAGGATTGGGAATACGTTATTTAACGACTCTTTCGTTTTAACACTACGAAAATACATAAACTCTAATAACACGATACGGTATGTCACACAACCGCTTGTCCTTTCAGTTACAACAAATACTGTAGTTATCGAAGATAAGTACTTATTAAATTTATTGATCATGTTTGCCTAAAACATGCACTTCTAAACTTATAAGTAATGCCATTGTTCATCCTTCTCCATCCATTCATAGGGTTTTCATGACATCCCTGATGTTCATGTTCTAACAACGCTCTTTTTAGTAAAGTAGAGTACCTACACACGGTGATTAGTTTATTTGCTCTTTACATCATACACAAGTTGTCTCAGTTTAACGATCTTTATCAATAAATGAACTCTTTAGTTAGGACTCAGTCCCTAGGTAGCTAAATAACAACGTGAAACTCATTAATCTAAATCCCCAAAACATATAGTATAGAAATCGCTATTTATGAATCACATCCAAAAACTTTGGAATCCCATCAAAACCATGATACATTAGACAACTTGAAATCCTAGGGTATTGGCCTTTTAGATCATTGGCTGGATCAGTTTTAAGAGACAAACATGGTACATAATGTTTCAAACATTTTCAAACTAATCAATCTCTTACCTAACGGAACACTCGTCGTCCCACTTAATGAGGTTCAAATCGATGAACAACAACGCTTCATGGAAAAATCAGTTGAAATTATAGACAAAGAATGCAAAACACTCAAACACAGTAAGATCGCTATAATCAAAGTTTGCTAGAACTTCAAACATGGACCAGATATTGCGTATGAGTGTGAAAAATCGAATAATGTACAAACATACTAAACTATTTCAAATGATAATGTCTAACACTGCGACATCCGGTATTTTCGGGATAACGCCGTAACCCAACTTAACAAAATTATGTTAGTCGCTATTAACTTGGAATCCTCTTTTTTTTTAAATAACGCCAATTACAAATTTAATGTATTAATAATTTATATAAATAAGTAAATAATTAGTTATTACAAAAGATAGTAATTCGAGCGATTATCTGATCACAACTAGTGATGTTTAAGCGAATAGTAATGCAGGGAATTACTAGTTTACACGACTCAAAAATAAAAATAAAAATTACCGAGTGTTAGTGTGATGCCTCCGTAAATTGTATTTGTTATTTTAAGTTTAAGATTCAAATTGTAATTATTTAAAGTTCAAATAAATTAACTTTGAGAACAAGTTATTAATAAATGAAACTTGAAGGACTATTATGTAAATTTGAATTAAATTGAAATCTTAAACCAACCCACCCCTAATTCCCGTCACTTCTTCTTCTCCAATTACACCTTTAAAATATCTAAAACCCTTACCATCCATAACAGCCGTTCACCAACTCCGCCGTCTCTACAATCTCTGACCACCATCGCCTCTCTATTACGAACAACCATAACCACAATTGTGACACCCGACATTTTTAGAATAACTCCGTTAACTCTGTTAATTATATCATTTCAACATTGAAATTTAGGTGATTGGGCCTGAAGGCCCAATTAAGGCCCAACATGATAAATGAGACCCATTAAAAACCGGGTACATTATAGCGAGTGTTCGATCGATGTATTTATTATTAAATATGTATTATAAACTTATAAAAAGTCAAATTAATTGATTTTATATTAAACAAACGAATTTGATTACAAAGAGAATTTATTTATTCGGAAACGTTCATATAAATTAAGTTCCAAATAACTAAAATAATACTAGAAAAGATTTGGGAAATCGTGTATGGAATATTAGTGTTGACAAATATTCGGGATGGGAAATGTTACGAGAAACAATATGAGACACAGTGCGTTATGTGTGTTAGTTAATTAAAAAGCCCACTAGGGAACCCTAAGTATAAAAACCCATTATAGAGCTTCAACTCATGATTTACAAAACCCTAAATCCCTCCAAATACTTGAACCAGCCGCCACCCCCTCACTGCAGCAACTTTCAGGCCATTTTCCGGCCAACTCCGAAGTCCTTGTGAGATGTATTATATATCAAATTGTTCGTCTCGACGAGACGCTTCTAATGGTGGTAATTTCATACTCTAACTCACAGCGGTTTAGGAGTTATGGGCAGTTAAAGGTTGCGGCTGCTAGGGCTTACATATGTGTTCTTCATTTTCAGTCGATTTTGGGCCTTCTTTGACAGTTTCCATGGGAAGTATTATATATCAAAGTCTTCGTCTCGACGAGACGCTTCTAATGGTGGGAATGGCGTTTTCTGAATCACAACGGTGTGAAAGTTATAGTCTGTTAAAGATTCCAGCAGGTAATGACGGGGAGGTTTGGGCTGTTGGAGCGTGGTTGTGGTGATATTTGGCTGCTGCGATGATGCTGGTGGTGCTACAACAGTGGTTAGTGGTGGTTCATGGTGGCCATGGGTTTAAGAACGATAGTCGAATATGAAAAGGTATAATTTGATCAAATAATTAGTTACATATTTGTAATGATAAATTACGCTAGTTGAGCTCTAACGAATAAAGAAATAAGAATGAAAAGATAAATATTAACGTATATAGTAACACCGTGCTAATATTATAGATTATTTGTTATGTATACAAATAGGGATTTATTGCTGAATGATGATGCATTGTGTGGTTATGTGGGCTTTCAACATTACTATGACTATACGTGCTTGCATATCTAAGGTGAGTTCTTTGCCCGCTTTTAAACCTTTTTCGGGGAGAAAACATACAAACATTTTTACAGCGCCTTCGGGCAACTATTTTACGGCGCCTTTGTGGTGGCTGCATTTACGGCGCCTTTGTGGCGGCTACGTTTTACAACACCTTCGGGTGGGTTGCATTTACGACGCCTTTGTGGTGGCTGCATTTACGGCGCCTTTGTGGTGGCTGCGTTTTACAGCACCTTCGGGTGGGCTGCATTTACGGCGCCTTTTGTGGCGGCTGCGTTTTACAGCACCTTCGGGTGGGCTGCATTTACGGCGCCTTTTGTGGCGGCTGCGTTTTACAGCACCTTCGGGTGGGCTGCATTTACAGCGCCTTCGTGGCGGGCTGCATTTTATACCTTCGGGTAGGGCCTTCGGGCAAGATTCTATCGGCTTTCGAGCTGCGATTTGTGCTTTTGATAAATAGAGTCATTGAACTCACCAACCTTTGTGTTGACACTTTTTAGTATGTTTTTCTCAGGTAATTAAGGAGCACGAGCACGATTAGGGCATGCATGCATCATTGAGTCTAGATGTTTTCAAGATTTACATTTGTTACTGAATCTCTTTGTATTAAATACTTTTAATGCATTTACTTTACTGTAAAAGGGTTTTAATATTCACTTGTCATTACGTTTCCGCAACATTTAAACCAATTGCTTTGTATTAAACTTTCTCATTTAAATGAGATACGTATGTTTTAAATTCAAATAGGGTCGTTCGGTGTAACTAATGACTCAGATCCTGGTTTTGTCACACGCCTAACGGATACCCCGTTTGTTGAAAATTGAGGGTGTGACAACAATCGTCACTGTCACAGTGTTTCTGGCCGTCACCACCACCTCCGGCGCACCTATAATAACTCCAACGAACACCCTGCAAAATACCCCAACGTAGTTTTTCCCTTCTCTACATCGCTTTCGGTACGCACATAAACTTTTAACTAATAGTTTTAATTCATTCAACTCGTTTCGGTTGCGGTTTCGGTTTCATCATCGGGTAAAAGTTTGGGTACTAAGAAATGTGTATATATATGTATGAATGTGCATATGTAAATATATATGTGTGGTATGTAATGTTGCATTGAATTATTTACATGGATGAGGATTTAGATAAATTAGTATGCATATGTATGCATTAGATTGATTACGTATACATACACTAATTTACGTATAGGTGTATATATATATATGACATAGCTCATAGATGTGTTCATAACAAGTGAACAAAGATGGTACGTTGTATCTATGCATATATATGTGTAAAATTATGTGTGTTAATGTGCGTATATGTATGGGTAGTATGATCCGAAAACAAAATATCTGTATATTTTGATATAATGTTTGAGAAACTAACTGAGGGCTGAGGGTAGGTGTACGTAAATGGGTGAAGACATGTGTAGAATTGTGGATTGGATGTGTATGTATTAAATGTATATGTATGTGTCGATTTATGAAGTCGAGTAAGAGGTTATGTATATGTTATTGCATGTAGTTCAGTTACGTGAGGTGTATTATGTGATATGTAGTGTGATTTAATAATTGGGTAATATAAATGAGCATAATTTGATAACTAAATCACGCATAATTTGTGTGTGTATATATGGATAATGGATTTAGTAATAAGTCGGTGGTATTTGGATACTAATATGTCTGGTTATATGTTATATAGTATGGTGATAATAGGGTATGTTTATATGGTGTTGACATGGTGTTTTGTTGTCAGGAACAATATGGTATGTGACTACATATAAAGTATGTGTTCGTTTGGTGAGTTAGTATGTTTATGCATGCGGGTCTGGTAGTATGAGTGTGATGTGGATTAAATGGATTATTAAGTTAACACTCAACATTTTTAGTATGAATCACATGTTAGAACCCACTTTTATTACATGACATATTTATATTTAGGCAATGGGTACGAAACCGAACCAAGAAACGAACGTGAACTCTATTAGAGTAATTTGTATCTAATTAGTAGAACTCAACACAGGTTGTTGGTTGAACTTGGAAGTTATAATTGTTGCAAATTATTGTAGCTCGCAACTCTAAGGTGAGTTTCACGGCCCCTTTTACTATTTTCCTGTTGGGGGAGAAAGCATGCACTGAACTAAATTTTGATAATTGTATTTACTTTATATCTCTTGATTATTAAGCGTAAACATAACAAGTTGTCAAGTCCTCACTAAATCTTCGAGCCGTTAATATACGGGGTATAGCGAGGAAGTTCGGGTAGTACTACTGGGTTTGACAAACCCCACCCTCGGCTGGGAGCCGGGAAGGTGTGAATTGTCCTATGTTGTTGGTCCATTGTTGTTGTTAGCAATGGTGTCGAGGCGCAAACATATCTCAGTCAGCTCGGTATCGAAACGCTTAAATAATAAGAAACTGGGTTCGCTACCCAACGATATAATTGTATTTTACATTATCTGCTGTTGTTGTATTTTTATTTACTTAAACCTGTGAACTCACCAACCTATTGTTGACACGATTTAGCATGTCTTTCTCAGGTACTGTGCACGGATTAGGAGCATGCTTGGTTAAGTCGTAGTTGCATTCAAAATCTTTTATTTTATTTTATCTTTATCAAACTTGGATTTTGGACGCGTGGTTTACGTATTTAATGTTGGATTTTATTTATGCTTCCGCACTGAAACTTATTTTAATTTTTTTTATAAATGTTGGTTTTTAAATTCATATAGAGGTCATTCAATGTAACTAATGGCAATGAGATCCTGGCATGTCACGCCCAAACCGTATAACTCCGTTAGTGGAAATTGGGGGTGTGACAGATTGGTATCAGAGCCATTGGTTATAGCGAACTAGGTTGCATTGCATTGCATTCTAGACTATAACTGTATAAATGCATTAGTTACACTTATGTGAACTTATTTGTGACCCATATATGAGTACATAATCTGTATTATTTTTAAGTTTAAGGGAAATTTTTTTTCTTGCTTATTTTGTTAGGGCTATTTCCTAGATTAAGATTTACTTTGTATTTGTTTATATGTTTATGTATAGTTTAGGGTCTATTTTGTTATATTCCTTAAACTTGTAATTGTTGCTTTAAAGCATGTAGTGAGAGAGTGTGAGGAGAGAGGCTAGATCACATTTTCACGTAAGAGAGAGAGCTTAGTGTGTGTGATTTATTTTCTCCTGCACTTGTATTACAAATCTGCTTTGATCATCAATATACAAAGAGAATTATTAGTATGAATTGTGTTTATGATTAAACTGTGTTTGTGTATGTTTCATTCTGATCATTGAGCGATATTAACGATCCAATTGAACCTATCAATTGGTATTAGAGCTTTCGGTATTGTGTTCTTCGCTGTTCTTAAGCAAAACACTCCAATATTGCTCAAATATCATGATCTAAATGAATTGTTGCTGTTTTTAGTTGTGATTTATCATCGCAATCACTCCTAATTCACAACGATTGTGCAAATTCCATCAGATTATCATCAGATCTGAGGAATTAAGAAGATTGAAAAAGTTACAGTTCGATCAAATTTTGCTCAAATTCATCGAAATTTGATCATGTTTTGGATTGATTGATATAAGGGATTGATAATCGGACCATTTCACAGCTTGTGTGTGAATTTTGAACGAATTGGACAAGTTTTTGACAAAACTCAGAAAATTCTCATGAAGATGATGAACAGTAAGAACTTGGTTGAAGATTAACTTGCCGGGTGATTAAATTTGACTTAGACAATTTCCTTTGGACTTAGATTGAAGAACAATTAGGTCCTGTGCAGCCGTGTAAGGGAATTTGTGCTTGTCGGGTAAAGAATTTGACGAAGAAAAGGTGTTACTGTTCAGCCGGATCAAACACTGTTGTGCCGGGTGATACACTGTTACGCCGGGTGATTAACAAATTCTACCGGGTGATCATTAACTGTGTTGCCGGGTAAAAAACATTGTCGTGTGATCGACAACTGTTCAGCCGGATAAAGCCTTCTACCGTGTCAAGATTCAAGCCGGGTCAAGTGTTATTGCCGTGTCAAGTTTTTCTACTATTCTGCCGGGTAACTGTTCTGCCGGGTCAAGAACACAAGTTTTACAACTGTTGAGCCGTGTTACTGTTTAGCCGTGTAAAGACTTTTTCTCTGCCGGGTGAAGAACAAAGCTACTGTTTAGCCGGGTGAAGAAGGATTTTCACTGTTTTGCCGTGTGACTCAATTTTAGTTGTTTTTATCCTTGTTTCTTATCTTGTCTTTAATTACTTGTCTTTATTTTAATATTTTAATCATTTCTTTTCAAAAATTAACAAAAACCAAAAATATTTTCTTTAAAAATTGTTAAAATGGCACCTACTGATGATTCTGATAATCGTGTTCCTAGACTTGTCAATCGTGCAGATTTCAAGAACTGGACGATCAGGTTGAGACATCATTGTGTTCTATTGACAATGACTTATGGAAGTCCATTGAAAAAGGTCCTCACATTCCAACTCAGACAGCTCCAGACAGTGCAAGTACCTACACTAAAGACTCTACTGAACCTTATCCAGAGGATAATCTGTCAGCAGAAGATTTGAGGAAAGTGAAGAATGATAGCAAGGCTTATTCTTTAATGTGCAAGGGACTGCCACTGCAAGTTCTGTCGAGACTGGATGCATATCAAACTGGTTATACATGTTTCAAGGCATTAAAGTCGATATGTGAAGGAGGAGAACAATTAAGAAGTTTGAAGAAATCAAAGTTGAAAAGGCAATTGGAATTATTTGAACATATTAATGGAGAAACAGTACACCAGATGATGAACAGGTTTGTTCACTTAACTACTGAGATGTCAAACCTCGGAGTTAAGACCGAACTTCAAGACTTAAATGATCGATTGTTATGTGCTTTGCCATCATCATGGAAGCAGACTGTTACTCTGTTAAAGCATACTGAGAAATTTCCAATGGATTTAGATCTGCTTACTGGAAAGATTGAAGAAGTTGAGATTGATGAAGGATCGAGAAACACTGATAGATCAAGTTCACAAGCTCAATATAAGTATGTGGTGAATCCTGCCAATACTGTGGAGAATGCTTTTCTTGCACAATATGCAACGAAGTTTGAAGATGAGGGTGATTTATTTGTTGGTGCAAGTTTCTATACTGATTCATCATACTTTCCAAGTTCACCAACTTATTCTTAACCTCAATCTCCACCAAGAAATCAAGTTCAAAGTCAGAATATGAAACCGCAATCAGAAAATCAAAGTTCAACTGTTCAAGCCAAGGTAAAAGATGTGATGAACATCTTGTTACAAGATGACGAGACCAAAACTGCCTTTACAGCCTTTATGGCAAGTTTTCAAGCATACCAAGGAAGTCACTTAAGTCAAATGGATGTTGTACTTCAAGACTTATTTGAGATGGATCCTGTTGACGTTGAAGAAATGGATTTAAACTGGCAAATGGTGATGGTTGCATATAGAACACAAAAGCATGCATATGTTAACCGAAGCTACAAGCCTCATGCAAACAAAACTGTTGGTTTTGACAAATCAAAGGCCAGATGTTTCAATTGTAACCAGTATGGTCATTTTTCAAGAGAGTGCAAAGCTCCCAAGAATCAGAATTTCAATGAACAAGCTAGTTCAAGCAATCAAGGTCAAAGCTCACAACAGTCTTCAAGTTATCAACAAAGAAATCAACGTTACTTTCAGAAACCATATCAAAGTCTTCCCATGCCTGAATTGAAGGATGAAGGAAAGAAACCAGAAGACCAAACAAAGGCACTGGTAGTAAGTGTAAAAGACGGATATGATTGGAGTGCGTATGCAGAACAATTCACTTCTGATCTTACGTCAAGTTTGGCACTGGTATGTGAAATAGAAGAAGACTGGTCTGAAGAAGGGGATGGAAAAATGATTGAAGATGTGAGTGAAGATTCAGAAGATTACGACTGGAGTGCCAAGTCTGATCCTGTTGAAGAATCTGAGTCTGAAATTGCGCTAATGGCTAGAGCCAGTGAGTCTTCTTCATCTACCGAACAACCAAAGGTTAGTAATGATTTACCCCCTAACTATGTTCCATTACCTGCTGATGTGAGGGAAAGGTTGTGTTCTGAACAATGCATTCAACAAGTAGAACATTATCGAACTCATTCATTTAAAATTGGTGATAAATTAAGTAAACATGAAAAACTTCATGAACAACTTAAAATTGATCATAAAATTTCTGATGAGAAGATTTTGTCGCTTAAAGAATCATGGAACAAAACATTAAAGGAACTGGAAATGGTAACAAAACAACTTGAAGAAATGACAAAGAACTTTGAACAAGAAAAAGTTGCTCATGCTGTCACACAAGTTGAATTAACAAAAGTGAAAAGTTGTAAAACAATGGTAAAACAACTCATAAGTGAAAGAGGTAACAAAACCAAAACCGGGTTGGGTTTTACTCATGAACCAATGCCAAATTCAATCACTCAAACCTTACCGGAAAACTTTAATGAATTTGATCATTCACCTGAAAATGAACGAAAATTCAAAGAAATTCAAAGAAGTAAATCCGAGTCTGAAGGTTCTGAAGTTTTAATGGAAAGTTTGAAAGAAGAAGATGGTGTGACAACTAAAGCTGATGATGAAGCTAGCAACAAATCAGAGCCTGTTCTGATTCAACTTGTTGAGTATCCGGAACTGAATCCGAAGCCAGAAACGGTGAAGGAAGAAGGTGAATTTTCAGGATACAATGATCCTGAATACATCAGGTGGAAGAAAGAACAAAAGGCGCAAGTTGCTGATCAGTTGATCAAGAAGCAAGAAGTGAAGAAGGCCGAAGTTTCAACTGCAAAGAAGCAGAAATCGAAAGTAATGAACAATCAATCTGAAACAAAAGAATCGAAAGGTAAGAGTGTCATAAAATCAAATGACAACACCAAAGCTCAAAGTGTTAAAACTGACAAAGTTAAACCTGTCAAGAAAGTGTCAAAAGGAAAAACAATTAAGTTTGTGTCTGCAGGAACGTTTGATTTGAACGGATCTTATGGTAAACCAATCAATTCTCCAATCAAATCTAACTCTGGTCTGAAAACAGGTTCAGGTCCTAAGTCTTCCGCTGTCAATGATAAGAGAATTGAATCCAAAAAGGTAACCAAACAGAACAGTTTAAAATCGAACCAAAGTCCCATGCAATCAAAATCACAAACAAAGTCTCCACAAAAGAATGTTAATCCAAAACCGAACAAAACTGAAAATGAATCACGAGTTGGTTCTTCATCAAAGGTTAACAATCGGCTCTTTAGGATTAGCAAGAAACATTGTGAAATTTGTGATAGATATAATCATGCAACTGCTGAATGTTTCTTTAACAGGTACTGCAGTTTCTGTGACAAAAGAAATCATTCTTCAGAAGAATGTTATTATAACAAATTTTGTGATATTTGTGAAAGAAGAAACCATGACACAAATGATTGTTTCTTTCGATCAAACTCAACAAGAGAAATGACACCATTTTCAAATTTTCGAAGAAATCAGTCATTTGGTTTTCAAAATATGAATCAAAGTCATTCTCCGGGTTTGAGAAATTTAAATCGAAACAATTCTGTTTCTAACTTTTCAAGAAATGTGCAGGTTAATAATTTTAAACCAAGAGCTTTAATGGTAAGAAACCAAAAGTTTGAAAATAACCTTGATCCTAAGCTAGAGGAAAGGTTTATTGCTTTAAGAAGAAAGCAATCAATGCACGCCAATGGGCGAAACAACAGTTTTCAGCATCAAAATCTCTTAAATGAAACAAATTTTCAAAATGTTCAATATCAACAAGTTACTATTGCAGATAGATTCGGAAAACCCAAGACCGTGTGGGCCTGGGTTGACCAAACTAACTAAGTGATTGTTGAAATGCAGGTACGCCCAAGAAGACCTATCAACTCGTGGTTTGTTGATAGTGGGTGTAGCCGGCATATGACAGGCAACCATGCCTTGCTTCAGGAATTCAAGCTGAAAAATGGTACACACGTTGCATTTGGAGGTGATGCGGGTGGTAAAATAACAGGAGAAGGAACCGTATCGAATGGGGTCATTAGTTTTGATAAAGTCAACTACTGTGCACAGTTGAACTTTAATTTACTAAGTGTATCTCAAATCTGTGATAAATCTTATTCAACTTTATTTGATGATTCTTTCTGTTATATACTTAAACCAGGTTTCAAGATTGACAATGAATGGGTAGTGGTCAAAGCTCCAAGAGATCGTGATGTATACAAGCTGGATATGTCGCAGATTGATGCTGAAACCGAAACTACTTGTCTCATTGCTCATGCATCAAATGATGAGACTCAGCTTTGGCATAGACGGCTGGGCCATTCAAACTTCAGAAACATGAATCGTTTAGTGACTGGAAATCATGCTGTGGGAATACCTTCAAAGAAGTTCTCTACAACTGATCTCTGTCCAGCATGTTTGAAAGGAAAACAGCACCGAATGTCTTTTAAGTCCAAGCAAGAAAACTCCATTTCAAAACCCTTGCAGATGCTACATATGGATCTTTTCGGACCAACAAATGTGCAAAGCATCGGAAAGAAGTCTTACTGTTTTGTCATTATTGATGATTTCACTAGATTTTCTTGGGTTTATTTTTTGCATGTTAAATCTGAAATTGCGGAGTTATTAAAAGAATTTATCATCAAAGTTGAAAATCAGTTGGATTGTAAAGTGAAAATTTTACGAAGTGATAATGGTATAGAATTTAAGAACGCTAATGTTGATTTGTTTTGTGCAGAAAAAGGAATTGCTAGACAATTTAGTGCTCCAAGAACGCCTCAACAAAATGGGGTTGCGGAATGGAAAAATCGGACACTAATTGAAGCAGCAAGATCCATGCTTGCAGATGCCAAAATCCCTATCACATTCTGGGACGAAGCTATTGCTACTGCATGTTTTGTACAAAACAGAACATTATTGGTTCAGGATAAACAGAAAACATCTTATGAGTTGTTATTTGGAAGAAAACCGAATATTTCTTATTTGAAAGTATTTGGTTGTCCTGTAACGATTCTAAATTTAAATGATCATCTCGGGAAATTTGAGTCAAAATCTGACGATGGATTTTTCCTTGGTTATTCGTCTGTTTCTAAAGCTTATCGGGTTTTTAATAGCAAAACAAATACTGTTATTGAAACTATCAACGTAAAGTTTTTAGAAAATTCGTTTCCGTCAGTGGCGCATGGTCCCGAATGGTTATTTGATTTAGATTCGTTATCAAAATCTTTCAATTCTAACTTGTTTGATTTTTCAGGAAAAACAAGGAAAGAATTAGGTGACTTGGGATGCTTTAGTGACGATTCTGATAATGACGAGGATGGCCATCTCAACTCTGAGTATCCGTTCATGTCATTTCATAATCCTGATCATGTCAAATCAAGTCAAGCTCCGGGCCTTTCTGGTTCTCAAGACGATCAAGAATCAAACAATCTTGAAGATGATGTTAATCCGCAAAGTTCTCCTAATGATGGTGGATCTGTTCAAAATCAACCATCATCAGATCCGAATGCTGAAGTTATTCCAAAATCGTTTGATTACTTCATCAATTCACCGGATCAAGTCCCGAATTTCACTCCGCATACTTCTACAATACTACAAGATCTACCGAATCTGAATCATTCTAATCTGGAGAGTCAAGTGCAAGGAGATGACATACCAATTCATCGAATTCACAAGAAACATCCTGTCTCTCAGATTATCGGGCCGTTGAACCAGAGAACTACAAGAAGTCAAACTGAGCAAGCAAATATTTGTCTTTATTCATGTTTTCTTTCTCAAGTGGTGCCGAAGAACATTTCAGAAGCGTTGCAAGATAATAGTTGGATTGAAGCCATGCAAGAGGAGTTACTTCAATTTCGCAAACAAGAAGTTTGGAAATTAGTGGACTTACCTGAAGGAGAGAATGCGATTGGTACAAGATGGTTGTACAAAAACAAGCCAGACGAACGTGGCATTGTTGTGAGAAACAAAGCGAGACTCATTGCACAGGGATATACTCAGGAGGAAGGCATTGATTACGAAGAGGTGTTCGCTCCGGTCGCAAGACTTGAAGCTATACGCGTTTTTCTTGCATATGCGTCCTTCATGAAGTTTAAAGTATTCCAAATGGACGTTAAAGGCGCTTTTCTGTATGGACCGATTACAGATGTTGTATATGTCAGACAACCTCCGAGTTTTGAAGATCTTGACTATCCTCATCGTGTATACAAGTTGAGTAAAGCTCTATATGGTCTACATCAAGCTCCAAGAATCTGGTATGAGACATTATCCAAGCATTTACTAGAACATGGATTCACAAGAGGACAGATTGATCCAACTTTGTTTATGAAGAAGGAGAATGACGATCTCTTATGTGTTCAAGTTTATGTGGACGATATTATCTTCGGATCGACCAGTGCGTCAATGTGCAAAGAATTTGAGGAAATCATGAAGTCTAGATTCCAGATGAGTTCAATGGGGGAGATTAACTTCTTTCTTGGATTACAAGTGAAACAATCAGCTGACGGAATTTTCATCAATCAATCAAAATTTGTTGAGAAGTTGTTGAAGAAGTTCAAAATGCAAGATTGTCAGACAATTCGAACTCCGTCTGATGTGAACTGCAAGATACAGCCGGATCCGAAAGGCAAATCCGTGGATCAAACACTATACAGATCAATGATTGGTTCACTGATGTATCTTACTGCATCAAGGCCAGACATCATGTATGCTGTATGTGTGTGCGCAAGATATCAGTCTGATCCAAAAGAGTCGCATCTGGTTGCTGTTAAACGTATTTTCAGATACCTTAAAGGGAAACCGAATCTTGGGTTATGGTATCCTTATGAAGGAAATTTTGAATTATATAGTTATTCTGATAGTGATTTTGGTGGGTGTGCTCTTGACAGGAAATCGACTACTGGTGGTTATCAATTTCTGGGTCCTAGACTTGTCTCTTGGCAATGCAAGAAGCAGACCAACGTTTCTGTATCCACAGCTGAAGCAGAGTATATCGCTGCATCTGCAGGATGTTCTCAAGTTTTGTGGCTACAAAACCAATTGCTTGACTACGGGTTTAACTTTCTCAAAACTCCTATCTACATAGACAATACTGCTGCTATGTTTATTACTGCTAATCCTGTTCAACACTCAAAAACCAAACATATCGAAATTCGATATCACTTTTTAAGAGACAACTCTGAAAAAGGTTTAATAAGTTTGATTAAAGTTCATACCGACAAACAATTGGCAGAGCTTTTCACAAAATCCTTTTTGTCAGGCCGGTTTGAATTCTTAATTCAATCCATAGGATTAATCAATCTTGATTGATTCTATTTTTCAAAAACAAAACAAAAATCAGAAAAATATAAAAGCCAAAAATATAATAAGTTGATGTCAAGTATTGATTCCTTTGTCTTTTATTTTATGTTTTGCATTGTGTGTGTGCATGAAAAAGAAAAGCAAAAACAAAATATAAAAGCAAAAAGAAAAGAAAATATCATGTCATAAGAATCTATATTGCAAAAAGTGAGAAATGATAGTTACACTAGACATTATTTGTTACATCATTTTTAATAAAGACTGATGAAATGTGTGCTAAAAGTGACAAATCCTTGTTAAAACTGAACTAAAAGATGTTAAACAACTTCATCTTATAACTTTCAAATTTGTGGTCTTAAGTGTTAAACTGTTAAAATTGATAAATGTTGTATAATCATTAAAATTCTAAGTTGTTTGATCAAAATGATGAAAATCAGTGTGTTAGATCAATTTAGGGATAAAATGATTATGTGAATGTTTTTCTTCTTAACTTTTGTTCAAACACTTATGAAAATTTGAAGTTTATTGATGAAAAATCTAACACATGTGTCTTGTTTATGTTTTGTGTTTGTTTTGACAGATGGAGAATTTGAAGATTGAGCCCAAACACAATTTGGTGGCATGTTTGGATGAATCTATCCCTGAAACTGAAGGTTACAGAGATATGATGAGATTCATAAAGAGGACGAAATATGTATATGCTATGTGTGCCAAACCGGTCATATATGCAAGGTTGATAAAGAGTTTTTGGAGGACAGCAGAGGTTATTAGAGATGATAATGGTGTTGCTGTTGTTAGAGGAAACATAACTAGAGAATTGGTGCTGACTGTGTCTGAAGAAGCCATCAGAACAGCCTTGAGAATAGATGATGATGAAGTTGGAGCTAATGATGAATTGACCATGGCTGAGTGTCAATCATGCTTTGTTAATATGGGACATCCACCTGTATTTCCAAAGTCACAATTCTATAGGGCAATGTTGGGAAAGAAGTTTAAGTTGTTGTGTTATGTTGTCCAACAGTGCATGTCTAGGAGGAGTGCAGGTTTTGACAACTTCCCATCTGATATAGCATCTCCAATTGTTGCTATAGCTGAGAACAAACCATTCAATATGTCAAGATGGATCATGAATGGGTTTGTATTTAATTTAGTAAAGGGCAAGAGGTTTAAGTTTCTCATGTACCCGAGATTCTTACAATTGATGATCAATGTTGCCTATCCCATGATTAGAGAAGAAGGTGTTGTTGGAGGTATATTATATACTGAGGACATGAACGATCTATCTTACAGAAAGATGAGCATCGGGAATGTGCCTAGTGTGGACTTATTTGACTATATGAGAGATATAGCAAATAATGAAGAAGATGTTGAAGGTGTTTATCATCATATTTCTCATGGTGAGATAGTTAATCCACAGGACCTGGTTGATGAGGTGCCTGGTAATCTTTTAGATGATGATGAGTATAATGCTCGTCATGCAGAAGATGAAGGTGAATCTGAGGATGATGGAAATGATGATAGTGATAGTGATGATGAAGAAGATGATGATAATGAAGATGATGGTGGTGATGATGTTGAATCTGATTCAGAGGAGGCAGAAATTATTGAAACAGCTGAACCAATGGATTTGGAAACAGAGAATGTTGGAGTTATTAAACAAGTTGAGATAGAAGAACCTGTTGAGGTTGCTTTTGTTGAAAAGGAGGTGGCTGTTGAAGTTGCAAAGCCAATCACAAAACAGTATGTTAGATCTCGAAGATCTAAATCTGTTGTGGAGAAAGTGTTAAGTGAGCCTGAACAGATAGATGTAGTTCAGATTGCTCAGGAAGTAATGGTCGAAGCTGAGACTATTGCACAGATAGTTGATGAAGTTGATGCTGGCGTTACTGATCCTATCTCTGTTGATATACCCACCACATCATCGCCTGTTGCAGAAAACATTGAACAAATTTTGGAGTCTTCGCCAAAACTTGTGTCAAATGTTGATGAAAATGAAGATAAGAAAAGGATTGTCGAACTAGAAGAGATGGTGGCAAAATTGTTAGAGGCAAATGAACAGTTGAAGGCTTCGAATGATAGAAAGAAGAAAAGGTTTGAAGAATTTTGGGATATTCATAATCAGAACTTGAAAATTTTCAAAGAGTTGGATGCTGATCATGTTAAGCTAGCTGCTGAGCATGCTAAATTGAAGGTTGATTATGAAAGTTTGAAGGAGGAACATGAGAATTTGAAATATGATTACAAAGAGTTAAAGGCTGAATGCAATACTCTTGAGGATGAAAAAGAGATGTTGGAGAAATGGCTGGAAGAAACCAAACCGAAGAAATCTGGATCAACATCTGATAAAGATTTTTCAGATGAAGTGGTTGAAATGACTGAAGCAACTCAAGTACCAAAAGTTTATCTAACTAGAGAATGAGGCACAACAAATATTGGTATAAGGGTAGAATCACCAATTATCATTCCCGATGAAGCTGTTGCTGAAACTGTCAATACTGACAAAGCTGAGGGAAAAAGGAAGTTAGATGCAGTTCCAGAAATCACTGGTGATGAAGGTTGCAGTAAGAAGGCAAAACTGGATGAAACAGTGCAGATTGAGCCGATTCAGTCTGTAGCTGTAGTTGAAATGACTGAGATAGCTAAGGTTGTTGAGGAGACTGTGACTAATGCTGAAGTTGACAAATCAGTTCAGATTGAGCCGATTCAATCTGAAGCTGTTGAAGTTGAAGAAGTGCCTGACACTGTCACAGTAGAAGCAGGTCAGTTTGAGCCGGTTCAAACTGACAATGCACCTATGATCGAGGCTTTAGATGATTTGGATGATATAGATTTTACTGAATCTGAGCCAGAAGCTGAACTAGAAACTAATGTTGATCAAGAGATTCCAGATGACTTAGATCAAAGATTTGCTTATCTTGAGAAGATGAAGTACAATCCTGTGTTTTTGAATGGGCTGACTGTGAGTCAAATAAATGAAGAATATGAAAAGTGTCTGATAGCTCAAGACAAAGCTGCTGCTGATGAAAAAGAGTTTGTCATTGAGATGGGAGAATGGACACCGTTGCAAGAAAGTTTGAATATAGAAGACTTGCCTCCAACTGAAATATATCACCAAAATCCGGAAGAAATGTCAAGTAGAGGAATGCGAGATTGGTTGAGCTCAAGGAATTATCCGTATAAGACTCTGAAGAGATTGAAATCTGAGTCGCTGAGGAAAATTGTTGTTAGTTTCATGAAGACGGAGAAAATGTACAATCGTATGTTTTATTTGGACTACAACAATCCTCAATATTTCGAGCTGACAAAGAGATACAAAGTTCTTGGACCGAAGGAGATACCGGTGATGGCGTTACCAGAGAATGCACATAAAAAAAGGCACGAATTGATGGACATGTTTCCTAGTGAAGTCAAATCATACAACATACCTATGGACGTACGTGAATCATGGCACAAATCAGCCACAGCAGGTGACGTTGTGAGGTCACTGTTGAGCAAGGGTCAGTCGATTGCTGAACTTCTTGATTCAATGATTGTACCAGAAAAGAACAAGAAGGTAAAGATTATTGCATGGAAATACGATGAGGTGTTTGATGCATTCATGATAAAGAGAGTTAATGGTTTATGTGACGTATACCATTATTACTCTAGCATTTTCAAGTTGGAAGTTCAAGATCTGAAAGAATTGCACAAACTTAGACTGATAAATCACACGCATGCTGAGCGTGGTGATAAATGTGCAATGTTGCTGGATGTCGGAATTGCCAGATCACCGAAATATCTCGACTTCAGAGGTTAACAAGAAGACAGTGCTTATGTGCAAGCGAAGAAAGAAAGAAAGAAAAAGAGATTGGTTGTTAGTGAAGACATGTACTTGGAGGAATTTTCTGATGAGTATTTTGATAAGGTGACCAATCCGGGACTGAAAGTAATTGATGGTTCTCAAATGACAAAGCCAATACTTAGAGTTTTCTACAATCAAGAAACCTTTGAGTTGAAGCTTGTTCGAAATTTGGAAGATTGGGATAAAGATATGATTACTTTATTTAGTACCTTTGAGCTGAAACTACTGCATCCATCCTATATCGATTTTCTGAGAAGTTGCAGAATGGAGAAATGCAAAGATAAACTGGCTGAAGCTGATAGAAAATTATTTGTTGTGATGATAGAGGTGATAGCTGCTGCATCTGAGAAAATTCGAGTGAGGAAGGCACTGCTTAATTCTAATCTCGTGAGGGTTGACATACCAGAGATAGAATTTATGAGGATTAGTGCGAAGGGTACTTTGGAGGTGCAAGTCAAGGGGAAGGAAATGCCTTATGAGTTTTATGCTAACATTGACTTTGCAGGTTTAAATCTGGATTCTCTGAGACGCATGAATGCCTGCCCAATCCTTACAAATGAATCCAAACCGAGACAAGCCAAGATTGCAGAAAAGTTCAAGTCCTGTATAGAAGAAGCACTGAAGGAACAAGAAGAGTTTAAAGGAAAAGAGCTGCTGGATATCAAAGACGAACCAGAAGATTGGTAGAAAGAGATTGAAGCTGAAAAGATGAAAACTGTTGAAGATTTTGCTGAAGATTCAAAGATAAATCTTAGGGGGAGTACTGTTAGGGCTATTTCCTAGATTAAGATTTACTTTGTATTTGTTTATATGTTTATGTATAGTTTAGGGTCTATTTTGTTATATTCCTTAAACTTGTAATTGTTGCTTTAAAGCATGTAGTGAGAGAGTGTGAGGAGAGAGGCTAGATCACATTTTCACGTAAGAGAGAAAGCTTAGTGTGTGTGATTTATTTTCTCCTGCACTTGTATTACAAATCTGCTTTGATCATCAATATACAAAGAGAATTATTAGTATGAATTGTGTTTATGATTAAACTGTGTTTGTGTATGTTTCATTCTGATCATTGAGCGATATTAACGATCCAATTGAACCTATCATATTTTGTAAGAGAGTTTGAACTACGGTAGGCATGTACCTTGTTGTGTGCTAGTCTTTGAAACATTTTGCCATTTCAGGCCAATATATATATATATATATATATATATATATATATATATATATATATATATATATATATGTATATCCTCTTTTGGGGCTTTACATGAGAAATGTTTTCATGGTATTACTACTTTGAACTTGCTGTGTTATGTCAATAAACCAGTGTGGTCAGGGTTATAATACCCACACTTTTGTACAAGAAAAATGGGATTAAGTTGTTGTCCCAAGGCTTAAATATAGTGAGATATTAACTTGATAGTTGGGTGACCTACTATGTGATATTACAAGTCATTTATATGTGGTACATTCATCTGCTATAACGTATTAGTTATAAGACATATTACTTATTGTAGCATGTTGTGTAATAGGTGTCCATTACCTGCTGAAACATGTTACTTACTTAATGTTTTCATTGCTTATGATTGTTGTATGCTCTTACATGTTACTAGTAGTTTTTCCTGGACAATTATAATGAATTCTTAGAATACTTAACGTATGATTTCCCATAGGTACATCACACTAAGCATAAACATTTAGCAAATTCGCCTTATGCTAGTTGTAGGCATATCATACTTCTTTTATACATCCTATATTTGTAATAAGATAACATATCTTATAGATAAGAACATAACAATGAGAATGATAAAACCTAAGATTAAAGCTCATGATGGGAGATAAACTAGGATAATTGTGTAAGGTGAATTGACGATTACGGTGCGCAACGTAATGGTGAATTTACAGGTACACAATGATTCTGGCAAAACTTTTCATGTGGATTATACCAAGAAACACAAAAGTGAATAATAACCCAACAAATCAATCTGAACAATAGTCTATCTAGAAAGAAAATTCATCCCTAAATAATGCACCAACATAAGTTTATCCTCGTTTAACACTCATGAAAACACATCTATGGATGGTAAACACTTACAATACAACTACAATGAGAACCATTACAAACTCATATATGTGGCGTACCAATTACCATACATTTAAATTACCGTACACATTCTACTATTTAAGTCTAAAAAAAATTTAAATTTTTTTTTACTAACCCCCCCCCCCCACCGACGGCGCCCAGTTGTGAAAGTCAAACTCGTCATTTCACTTAATATCTTTTAAAGTGATGAAAGTTACTTCTCTTTGAGGAACTATTTGAAATCATGGACTAAGAATTCAAAACACTCAAACATATAAGAATCTTACTATTAAAGTTCATTGAAAAATCAAAGAGTGAATTGAAGTTCACGTAAGAACATAGAAAAATCTAATAATCTACAAACAACCTTGACTAATCAAAATGACAATGTCAAACACTAATGATATTAGGTGAATTTCGGGGCGAAATTTCTTTCAACAAAGGGATGATGTGACAACCCAAAATTTTATTTTCCTTGAAATCTTAAACCTTACAAACCCTACTCAATTTTCGGGGATGATGTGACAACCCAAAATTTTATTTTCCTTGAAATCCTAAACCTTACAAACCCTACTCAATTTTCGGGACGAAAATTCTTTCAACAGGGGAATGATGTGACATCCGGTATTTTCGGGATAACGCCGTAACCCAACTTAACAAAATTATGTTAGTCGCTATTAACTTGGAATCCTCTTTTTTTTTAAATAACGCCAATTACAAATTTAATGTATTAATAATTTATAAAAATAAGTAAATAATTAGTTATTACAAAAGATAGTAATTCGAGCGATTATCTGATCACAACGAGTGATGTTTAAGCGGATAGTAATGCAGGGAATTACTAGTTTACACGACTCAAAATTAAAAATAAAAATTACCGAGTGTTTGTGTGATGCTTCCGTAAATTGTATTTGTTATTTTAAGTTTAGGATTCAAATTGTAATTATTTAAAGTTAAAATAAATTAACTTTGAGAACAAGTTATTAATAAATGAAACTTGAGGGACTATTATGTAAATTTGAATTAAATTGAAATCTTAAACCAACCCACCCCCTAATTTCCGTCACTTCTTCTTCTCCAATTACACCTTTAAAATATCTAAAACCCTAACCATCCATAACAGCCGTTCACCAACTCCGCCGTCTCTACCATCTCTAACCACCATCGCATCTCTATTACGAACAACCATAACCACAATCATCACTGTCATAGTGTATCTGGCCGTCACCACCACCTCCGGCGCACCTATAATAACTCCAACGAACACCCTGCAAAATACCCCAACGTAGTTTTTCCCTTCTCTACATCGCTTTCGGTACGCACATAAACTTTTAACTAATAGTTTCAATTCATTCAACTCGTTTCGGTTGCGGTTTCGGTTTCATCATCGGGTAAAAGTTTGGGTACTAAGCAATGTGTATATATATGTATGAATGTGCATATGTAAATATATATGTGTGGTATGTAATGTTGCATTGAATTATTTACATGGATGAGGATTTAGATAAATTAGTATGCATATGTATGCATTAGATTGATTACGTATACATACACTGATTTACGTATAGGTGTATATATATATGACATAGCTCATAGATGTGTTCATAACAAGTGAACAAAGATGGTACGTTGTATCTATGCATATATATGTGTAAAATTATGTGTGTTAATGTGCGTATATGTATGGGTAGTATGATCCGAAAACAAAATATATGTATATTTTGATATAATGTTTGAGAAACTAACTGAGGGCTGAGGGTAGGTGTATGTAAATGGGTGAAGACATGTGTAGAATTGTGGATTGGATGTGTATGTATTAAATGTATATGTATGTGTCGATTTGTGAAGTCGAGTAAGAGGTTATGTATATGTTATTGCATGTAGTTCAGTTACGTGAGGTGTATTATGTGATATGTAGTGTGATTTAATAATTGGGTAATATAAATGAGCATAATTTGATAACTAAATCACGCATAATTTGTGTGTGTATATATGGATAATGGATTTAGTAATAAGTCGGTGGTATTTGGATACTAATATGTCTGGTTATATGTTATATAGTATGGTGATAATAGGGTATGTTTATATGGTGTTGACATGGTGTTTTGTTGTCAGGAACAATATGGTATGTGACTACATATAAAGTATGTGTTCGTTTGGTGAGTTAGTATGTTTATGCATGCGGGTCTGGTAGTATGAGTGTGATGTGGATTAAATGGATTATTAAGTTAACACTCAACATTTTTAGTATGAATCACATGTTAGAACCCACTTTTATTACATGACATATTTATATTTAGGCAATGGGTACGAAATCGAACCAAGAAACGAACGTGAACTCTATTAGAGTAATTTGTATCTAATTAGTAGAACTCAACACAGGTTGTTGGTTGAACTTGGAAGTTATAATTGTTGCATTCAAAATCTTTTATTTTATTTTATCTTTATCAAACTTGGATTTTGGACGCGTGGTTTACGTATTTAATGTTGGATTTTATTTATGCTTCCGCACTGAAACTTATTTTAAATTTGTTTTTTTATAAATGTTGGTTTTTAAATTCATATAGAGGTCATTCAATGTAACTAATGGCAATGAGATCCTGGCATGTCACGCCCAAACGGTATAACTCCGTTAGTGGAAATTGGGGGTGTGACAAACACCAACGCTATTGGTTAAATTTCGACGAAATATCTTTCAACAAGGGGATGATGTGACACCTGAGAATTTTGGATTAACTCCATTACCTAAATCACGTTAATTCCATTAATGTCACTATACTCCACATTTAATTAGTTGAATTAAATGTGCTACTTGTTACACAAACACTTACACATAACTGTAACTTAAAGAATTACAACATCACACGAGTTAATACCTGGACGTTGGTGAATTGATAAAATAATAATCTTAAACAACTAACTAAATGTAAATTTAGCGAATTTATATGTTATATGACTTATGTGTTTAATTTCTTGACCTTTCATGAAATCCCGTATTTTACCAGTTTTAACCTTTTGTGGAATTTGGTAAATTTTATGAAACAAATTTATGTGTAGAAAGGTGTGACAACCCGTAAATATAAGTTAACATTTTCACTTGTTTCGTTAAGTTTTATAAAGTTTGGGTTCATTTTGTAACTAGCCAAACCTTGTATTTAACTTATAAAACTTGCCAACCTAAACTAAATAGCTTAACAAAGTTAAGGGCCTAAGTATAGCAACCTAAAAATATAACCCAACCCTGAAACCCCACCCGTCTCCTTCCTCTCTTCGGCTTCCAGGAAAACCAAGAACACACACACACACATAAAATTTTCGTGATGAAAATTCTTCTAACAAGGGAATGATGTGACACTCCGTAATTTAGGTTAACACCGTTTCCTACTCTTAATCTATTCCGTTACGTTTTATATAAGTTAAGGGTCGGGTTGTAGTTAATTAAACTAGTCATCAACTTTGTAACCCAAACTAAATAATCTTTTATTTATGAGGACTTAAAGTATCTTCCCCAACCCTAACCGACCCTAACATCATCAACATCGGCAACCACCTTCATCTTCTTTCCCCTCCCCCTTAATCAATCGAACTAGAAACCCAATCCCCTCCATGCGTTCCGTCGCCGTCACCAGCAATTGGTACACACCTCCCTCACCATCTAGTACTGACCAACGACCGCTAGTAGTCGCGAAGCAGAAACCAAAATAGCAATCGCGAAGCAGACCCGAAACAGCAATCGTAAACCCCCATCTCCGATCGTCTCTTTCGTCGTGTTCGGTGAGTTTTCGCGACCCGTAAGCATGTTTACATGAATCAATCGACTGTTTGTGTTAATGTAGTTATGTGCGCATGGGTTTCATTGTATGTATCTGTGTGATATGTGTGTGATCCATATGTATATGTAATTGTGAAGTACGTACAACTTGTTAGTGTATGTAGGATGATAAAAAATTGAAACCGTAGTATATATAAATATATGTATGTCATCAGTGTATGTATGTATAGATCGAGTAAGAAGAGCTCTTCCAAATATATGTAGATATGTTGTACGATAAATATATGTGTGATTGCAACTAGGTAACCGAAAACAATAATTTGCATATATGCGTACATGTAGAACCAGTAGGACCATGATCTCGTGTGAAAATATGAACCGCGTATAAGTCTACATCGTTTTGTTGATATCGTATTGAACATCAGGGTGCGTAACAACATGTATGTATTGTTATATGTATAGTATGATTAGGCATGTTTAGAGATTAAAGGTAGCTTCACTTTCATATGTGTACATGCAAACTATGTGGTGTGAAATACAAGTACTACAAATGTTATACGGGTCATGCAATATTAATGTGAGTCGGATTAGAACTATTGATAGGATGCATGAATTATGTGGCGTGGATATGTGTGTCTATGTATATGTAAGGTATGTAAATAAATAGCAAAGCATGCGAATGTATGTTCTTGTACGTATATGTAGCAGCCATGGATACATATATATGTAAGGGTGATGTTGCGATGTGTGTAAGTGTGCAGTTAAATGACGACTAAAAAATACGAGATCAAAAATGTGTAAGTATATGCAATTGTTGATGATGTCGTTGATTTATGCGATGATGATGTGTGTTAGGTTGAATTAATGATAAGATACATGTACCTTGTTGTCTAGAATTTAGATAAACGCGAGTATTAAATTATAATATGTAGCATACGTGTACTCTTGTATGGTGTGTTATTCCTATTATATGCAGCCGAACCGAACACGTGAAACTGTAGCGGATCTTAAATGTGTATTAATTTTAAGTAATATATATAATTGTAGTTAATAAATAGTGGGTAAATCATTTAAGCAGGTCGTAGGGCGAGTTAAGTTCTATGTTGCATTTTTGCTGTTTATTGATGTGCGCTTCAAAGGTGAGTTCACGGAACCATATTAACTACTATTCTACCCTGTTATGGGATGGAAACATGAACAATTACTTTTACGGATTTACAAATTTGGTTTGTCGCATGTCTGGATTAGAGTTACTTTTATTGTTAATGAAAGTCCTCATGGATACGTAGTTGACCGTTAGTATTTGGGAAATAGCTGGGGAATTTTGAGTTGTACTACTGGGTTTGACAAACCCCACCCGGGCTAGTCGCGCTAGCACGACAGATGGACTTGTCGAACGGGTGTTGAATTGACCTAACATACATACATGTGCATCCTGATGGGATGTACGAGAGGCAAAATGCACGTAATGTGTACATACGTCAGCTTCGGTCAGATACATACGACTCTAAGGACATGTACTGTAGACTAGCTACCTACACTGACATACTTTACTTATATTTCTGCTTGAAAACGAACTTTCTTGATTACATACCTATTATGTGAACTCACCAACCGTCGTGTTGACACTTGTTAGCCTTTCACTTTTACAGGTCATTGAGGTACAACGCACTTAGGGCATGGTATGGAGTCACAACTTTTCATTTAAACCTTTTCTTGCATTAAAACCATGTTTTGAGTCTGACGACTATTTAAAAACTGTGTTTCACGTGTTGGGCGCGTGTTTTGCGCATTTAGTTTTCATTTAATATTTTTGACAACACATTTCAATTACGCTTCCGCAAACTTTCAAACGTCAACTCTGTATTAAATTTCTCATTTAATGAGACACGCATGTTTTAAATTCATATAGTGTCGTTTTGTGTAACTAATGACTGAGATCCTGGTTTGTCACACACTTAACGGTGAAACTCCGTTAGTGGATTTTGAGGGTGTGACACTTTCTTTCTACAATTCCATTCCGTTGTGGAGTTCTAGCAGCACTAAACTGTCAATCAATTCTTTTTCCTGCATAGAAAGAATCAAAAACTTCATTTTTGAATTCATTTCCATTATCACTTATTATTTTGACTTTTAAATTGAGTTTATTCTCAATCTTTATAATGAAAGTTTTCAAAATTCCTGTAGTTTTACTCTTTTTATACATGAAAAATACCCAAGTAAATATTAAAAAGTCATCAATTATCACAAAACAAAATTGTATCTTTGAGTGACTCAAAACATTTGTAGGGCTAAAATGGTCCATGTGCAAATGTTTAAGAGGTGTAACATTTGAATTAACAATTTTTGACTTGTGTGAAACTCTATGTTGTTTCCCTTTAAAGCATGCTAAGCATTTATAAATGAGAGAAAACAACTTCTGTGGTATTCCCACTACATGTTCAATTTTGACAAAATTATTCATATTATTGTAGTGAGTGTGACCAAGTCGTCGGTGCCAAAGTACTTATTCATTCTCAGAGGTTTTAGATAACAAGCATGTTTCTTGGACATTTTCATAATTTGCGATCATATCCATCATGTAGATATTTTTGTGCCTTGGAGCTTTCATTTGTATTCACTCTTCAGGTATCTGAAATCCTGGTTTCAAAATATAACAGAAATTGTCATCAAACATCGTCTTGTATGATCTGTCAAATATTTGTATAACACTAAGTAAGTTGTACTTCAGTTGTTCACAATAATTGACCTTATCAAAACTCAACAATCCATTTCTAACTATACCTTTACCAGTAATCCATCGACCTCCATCACCAAATGCTACATAGGATCCTCTTTTTCTTTTATATATAATTGAGCAACTCTTGATTTCCCGTCATGTGTCTTGAACAACCACTATCCACCCAACCAATATTTTGAGATATGTGTGGATGTGCCTGTACAATCAAGAAAATAAGTTAGAACGATCAACCCAAACCATTGAGGTTTGGATTTTCAAAATTCACCAATTATTATTTGTTGAGCACATTGCATACCAAATGTAGTCATCATTTTAGCTTCCAATTTAGCAAATCTATCCCTCAAATTTTCAAACCTAACATTCAAATCATTTGGTACTTAATTTGATTTGTTTTTATGCATATAAGGTTTTGAAATTTGTTTGGCTGAGTTGTATGTTGACTTCATTGTTTTGACACAATATGAATGGAGTAGGTTCATCAAGAAATTGTTTGATGAGATTCCTTTTGATATTGTCATGAGAATGAGGATGAGATGCAATTCTTGAATTAATTTTTCATGTTAGAATTTGCAAATTGTTTGTTAGGAATCTGTGATGAACCACTCATTCTACGTGGAGTCCTTGAATAAAAAAAACCATCATCATTTTCAAACAACACAGATTTCTTTGATTGAACCTTCCTTTAGGTTTTGAACTCTCATTGTAATCAAGGACGGATCCAGCCTATTCTGGTGGGTTCACAGGAATCCATCGCGCTTTGAAATTTTAATAGAAACTATATAGTAAAAACCGGAGTGAACCCATATGTATTACTATGAGTGAATCGTGGGAGGATAGAGAAATTAAGAGAGTGAAGTTTGTATTACTGCATTATTGTTTTTATGATCACCATTGTTGCAGGTTTTTTATAAACAAAACTATGAAGAAGAAGAAGCATTAAAGTAAAAGAAAATAGGAGATGATTTTTTCTTTCTTAACATACCCTCAATGTGTGGTCCAATATACACATCGGGAATCTAATATAAATTTTAATTTTAATTTATTTTTATTTATAGCATGTGTATCTAAGTTTTGTTATTACTTTATAAGTCACTTTATATAGTTTTACTAATAGCATTTTATTATATTATTTTTAGTTTTATTTTAATTTTCAAAATAGTTAAGCAAAATGTATTTGTTAATCACATGAGAAATAGTAACTTAAAAAGATTTTGTTTCTAAAAAAACGTACAATTGAAATACATTTTACACAAATACACTCACATGTTTTATGTGTAAAAAATTTTGATAGCGCTAAAATATAATATGTGTATTTTACAACAATTTTAATATGTAAAAAATTAAATATAATATTTATCCATTTAAAAATGTTCTCAAAGATGATTTGTAAAATAAATTAACTGGTGTAGTTGACTGCTTCCATTGTTCCACTAAAATCTAAGTTTCAATGTTTGATTCTAGATATCAAGTTAATCTAATTTTAAATGTTTGATTCTAGGTAGTAGCTTAATCTATACACATACACAAACAAAAAATACCGAGGTTAGGGCCTTCAAAACGTTAAGTCACCCTTGCCTGAACCGAGTCAAATCAACCCGAAAAAAACCCGAAACGAGTTGAATCGACCCGAAAAAAACCTAAACCAAGTCGAGCTGACTTGAAAAACTACATGTCTGGTTCAATGAATTTGAATCATCTAAAAAGAGTGACACCAATGGAAAAAATTCCTGGATCCGTCACTGATTGTAATCACACTTATGTGACACCCCCACCCGATGGCGGAATCACCGGGTATTGTAATGGATATGAATATCAAAAGTACAAAGCACATGGTATACCAACTATTAAAGTCTAATAATCTCATATCATGGTATTATTACCAGACCAACTTAGAATATAGTTTATGTTACACGATGATATATGATAGGTATTACTATATAGATGGAGTACTCGAACAATACAACATCACAGGTTACAGACAACGCTTCATTTGATAGTATAATAGAAACACTTATATATAGGATGTACAAGAGGCATATCCACCATGCCCTTATCATACTTCATTTGTTGCATTTACCTCTAACACAATACAAAACTTACTATGATTTCCATGCACCAACTCTCATAATTCTGTGTGCAACCGTAATTACTTTAGTTTTTGCATGGACCACACTGTTCATTCGATCACGCGCAAGTCAAATGTATACGAAAATTTCTAAGTTAAGATGATTATACACATAGGTTCCAAAATCTAACTCAATAGCATTTAGTTATTGTGAAGTATAGCTTAAGATGATAAATAAGTTGACTATTCTATAGAATTAACTTTAGTAGCATTAGTTTATAAGTGTATGATGTAGATATCAAATGTTCATGGTACTGCCAAGTTCATAAGCATTGGTTTATTAAGTGCATGTAATAAACTGGTTTATTAGGATTATAGAAAGATTAGTTTCATAATTTTTTTTATGATGAGGATAATCCAATTTATAATTCATATGTAGAGATCACTCGGTTCTTATTGAATTCGTATAACAAAAGCTTTAGGTAAACCAAGTGTATTGAATATGGAAGTAAACAAAGTTATAAGAGATGATGTTGTTTCTTTATAATGCGGTTTAAAAAAAACTAGGCCCCTTTTGTTTTTTTTAAGAGATTTAAGTCTGAATCTGAATATCACATCTGAATGTTAAGAGGTGGTTCAAATGTCTAAAATCTGAATCATTAAGAGGTGGAGGCTAGAGACGAACCTCTAGTTGTCGGAGATGGAGCCTAGTCTCCGGGTTAGAAGTTAATGGAGGCCGGAGACAAACGTATGCTTTTTTTTGGGTTAAGAAGTTTTCAGACCCACTAAAAGCTCTTACTGGTTCATATGCTATTAAGACGCTGAACCTCTTAATGCCAGAAAAAACAAACAGCCCCACGTCTGATTAAGTCTAAACGAATCAGACGTTTTCCTCTATTCAGAGAAATGAGGCAAAAACAAACAGGGCCTAAATAATTAAATAATGAATTTATAAAATAAATTGAAAGTTTTAATCTTACCATAGATAAGGGTATTGATTTGAAAATAAGTAGATGGCATTGTATAAGTTTTGAATATCCGATATTGGAAAACATAAATCATGATGTTTGTTGCATGTTTTTGTGTCATATCTAAGAAAACGTGGAAACGTTATGTAAATATTTAACAAACGTTTGGAATAATCAAACCCTACTTAAAGAAATCATTTATCATGAAATGTATATATTTTATGTTACAAAATACTAAACCCTACTTAAAGGTCATTATATATATATGTATATATATATATGTATATTTGTTTAGGAAAATAAGAAATCATTTAGAATCAATTGTTGGTAGTTTTCAAGAAACCGCAGATAAAACATGATGTTTTAGGTAGAGAGTTTATACGAAAGACACGTTGGATTTGGAAGATTTTTATAGAAACGGGATGTTATAGAATTACATTAGTGGCCATATGTATAGGTGAAATATTTTAGTTCAATGAGCTTGGGAATAATCGTGTAATGGGTTCACAATGAGTTTTGTATAATGAGTTTACGAATAACATTACAAAGTTGATTATTGAGCACATGTTTGGATGGTTAGTTTATACTATGATAATGGATTTATAGTTTAAGTTAGAAATTGGATTAAAATGATTAGATGAGTAGTTTCGAAACTATTTGAGTATAGAAGTCAAATTGAAATATTTTGAGGGTAAACGTTCGATTCGCAAACAAAGCGAATATGTTAACTTACAAGAATATCAAATCCGTTAACTTTTATTTAGTTATGGAACTTAACCTTGACTAGAATTTAGAAATCAAGACAACCTTTAATTTTAGAGTCGATAATTGATTGGGATTAGAAGTATGCCTTAGACTTAGTATTTGATATTTTATTTGATGTTTTTGGATAATTCGATTGAGGTTAGTCAATATGTCTTAATTTTGATTTGGAACATTTGGTTTATAGTGGTTTAACTGTGTTATATGGATAAGCTTGCGAGTATATCTCATAAGTATTATTGTAGCATAGAAACAAATGGAATGATGGAACGTAGAATAACACGGTTTTGTAGAATATCATGGAATTTTTTGTAAATATAGTATAGTAAACACTTTGAGATCATAGAAACTTCTTAGAAGTCATAGAATGTATGGATAAATCAACATGGAAGTATTGCAAACATTTACAGTAGCATAGAATACACATAGAAATACTTAGAAATCTTTAGAAAAATGATAATCATAGAAGCATTGAAAAATATATAGAATTTGAAGGCTCAGGAATGTGTCTTCGTTTTGGACACTTATGACATATCAAAGTGTTAAGCTTGTTTTAACGTATCGAGGAGCCGTGCTTTATCCTATCGGGTCACACTCATCTCGTCCATACTCAGGTAAGCATACATTTCCCTTTAAAGGATTTATACGAAATGCTTTGCCTTAGACAGGATGTCCGTGATATAGGTGTTTCCCCTTCCGGATTGCACACGCTCCCCATATTCTTAAGACTATGACGAGATCCCACAAAGAGAAAAATCCTAATCACGTAGATGAGTCTCTTGTAGATCTTTCGTGAAATCGATTAAGAAATAAGATTTAGGAAGGTATAGAAAAGTTCGTAGATAGAACAAGAAATAAGTTTTATAAGAGTTTTTCTAAGCACATGGCTCTGATACCCTATCCTAGGTTATAGTCTAGGTCGGTGTATTTCTAATACCCTATCCTAGTTCCCTGTAACCATGGCTCTAATACCACGACGGCGGAAACACCGGGTTGTCAAAGAAATGGATATCTTAGTAACCATAGAACATGGCACACTAATAATGATTAACATAAGTTTTTGGAACATAAGTTTTAAATAGAAAACGACAAAAACAATAACTAAATTAGTAAATGCATGTCTTATATTATTTTTCTTTAAGTTCAAGGCATCCAAAGTATAATAAATCTTTATTTTAACTAAATAACTTACCCATGTTAACTTGTAACTTTAATAAAACTAGCGTTTTTATATATTACGTTGTTTTTGACGTTGAAGGCCTATTTTTGGACTTAATAGTAATAATATTGATATTATTAATACTAATCTCTTTTATAAATTACAATTTATATATTTTTGAGATTGTTTCTTATAATTAGTAATTAGATAATACACTTAACTCATAGTAAATTCTATCACTTTATTAATGACGGGAAAACATGAAAATTCGAAATGTTCATTTATATTAATAATGAAGCATTACATCTTAAAAAGATTAAATACGAATAAATGAAACAAAATAACGGATTCAAGTTCGAGTCAGGCTTTTGGCTTCGAGTTTGGGCAGATGTCACAACTCAACAGTGTTATGATTCACATGACCACAAATCTTACACTATTTATTGAAATTAAAAACATCAACACAATGGTTTATCATATTACAAACATCAACACAATCTTTGGTGTTGTGATTTGTTTTCTTGTATTTTTCATAAAACCTTTGAATTTATCATTTTCAAGATAAACCTTTTTTGGTTTAAAGTTTGGTTTTGGTTCATATTGACTTATTTTCATAGGGTGACCTTCTTTTAGTTTTTTAGGATTTTGTTCACCTTTAACTTCTTTGTTAACTTTAGAATTTTTAGAATCATCATAAAAATTTGAATTTTGAACAAAAGATTTCACTTTAGCTAGAGCTTTAGCTGAGTAATCATGAGGATTAAAGTCATTTGGTAATGGACTAGTCATTGATTCAGGTAAATTTACATAATTCACAAGAGGAGTGGTAACTTTAGGCAACTTGTGAAAAACCCAAACCATTATCATTTTTACCTTCTTTTTTGACAAGCAATCCATTTTCCATTTGATATTTTGTTGTCATCAATTGTTCATATTTTAGCTTGTATGTGTACGCTTCCACTTGAAACTTAGTAAAATATTCCTCAAGATTTGTTACGGTTGCTTTCAAAAGAGCTTTGGATTCTTTGAGATCATCAGTGAAATATTTGATTTTCTTTTCAAAATCCTTTAGTTCCTATTTGGTTACTTGAGACTTTTAATCTCTGCTTGCAACCTGTCATTCACAATGAATGAATGAGTTCTGTAGTGCTTCACCTCATCTAAACATGCTTTAGAACACACATTATCTTTCACATCATTAAGGAGTGGTGGATTTACTTTCATAAACTTCAGTCTCTTGTGTTTTAACTTCATTTGAAGTCTGAGCCATTACAACAAATTCTCTTTTTATTATAGCACCATAAGAACTCCAATTAACTTCTCCATCATAAGTCACACACTGTGCTTTGTTCTTTTCAGGTTGACTGTTTGATGTGGAAGCTTGATTTGGACTTAAAGAGTTTTGTGTGGCAGAAGGATTGTTACACTCTCTTGAAAAATGTCCATACATATTGCACTTGAAACACCACACCTTAGATTTATCAAATCCAATCTTCTTTCCCAAACTTGGCTTGTTGAAATTTCTGTTAGATCTTATCTGCCTTTGATTCTATAAGCTACCATGACCATGTTCTATTGAATGTCCATCTCTTCTACATCATTTGGATTCATGTCATTTATGTCTTGCACCATCAGTTCCATAGGAGACAGTTAACTTCCTACGTAAACGTAGAAAATTACATTGAAAGTAGTAAAGCAGCTTTGTGTTCTTCTGATTTCAACAAAATGTTCATAACATCTTGTGCGTTTTCAACACTCATAGTCTTAACTTTTGAAGTTTCAGCTCTTGATTCTTCATTAAAATCACCAAGTACAGTATTTTTAGTTCTGCTTGCAAAGAAACAATCTCCTTTGAAGTGATCATCATCAACACTATCAGTTTCAGCAGATACAAGTGCATGTGCTTGTTGACCTAATTTCTCACCTTTGAAGATATATTGTTCCATCTATTTCTTGGTCATCAAGTTTCTTGATAGTTCCTCCATTTATAGAGATTCAATCATGGTAAGCACATAATTAAGATCTTGTGAATCCAAAGAAACAGTTTTCTTGAGTGTAGTGACAGTATGTTTCCAACTTTCAGGCAGAGAATGTAGCAACCTAAAGTTAAGTGTGAAGTAATGGATTCAACAGGTAACGCTGAAAACATTTCTAACTGCATTTTGAGTTTTTGTTTTTTCATGCTTTGAATTTCTCAACCAACTTCACACATCTTTTGTAAAATCTTGTACTTAGAATTTCCAGTAACATACTTCTTGGTTCTAGTTAAGAATTTAAATGGGACTACCATTTTTAAGTATGAATTCATCACCTTCCAATTCTTCCATTTGACACTTTCTCAAATCTTCTTTGAATTCATCACCTTCCAATTCCTCCATTGGAATCACTTTAATTCCATCCTTTCATGTATTATCCTTGTATTTGTCAGGATTTGCAGATGGTCTTGGAATATGTGGACCATTAGAAATGGATTTCCACAAGTTATGATTAACTATGTTTTAGTAATTTCTGAATCTTATTTCCCAACCTTTAAAATCAGCTCTTTTCTTAAGCACCTTTTAGGCATAATCAACACCATTATTATTATTAGCCATTTTGAATACTTTGTTATTCATATTTTGATATACCCTAGGTCCACTAAGTGATTTAGAATCCAATCTCCAAGCTAAGGTATAAAATTAATCAATCCACGGACAATAGTGTTTCAGAAAATGTGATATGCGAATAACAGTGAATCAGATTTTCAACAAATATTTGTGTTGAAACAAATTGACTTTCAAACATGCAGAAATTTCATTGAATTTGAATTGATTTAATGTTTATGTGATTTGCGAATAATAGTGTTATTCAAAACGATCTGCAAATAACAGTGAAAAGCAATCTGCGAATGACAATTGCTAATCTGAAATCTGAGATTTAAGAGTCAAACAACTAATCAAGGAGATTAAATTAAGCTAAGACACAAATGATTAGGAAGAACACAAGGAAATTGCACAACAATTGGATCTAATTCTGTAAACGATATACCAAGAACAGTATAGATCATCATGCTTGAGATTTTTTGATCTGAATTATACTGAAATCAATATTAATAGTTTATGAATCACACAGGAATGTGCGTTGACATTCAATTTCAACAAAACAAGATCAAAGAAACAGAATCAACATGATATGCGTTGAACAGTTCTCGATATTGCAAACACACTTTTCGAGCATTCAAATTCTTAATTCGAGTACTTTTTTGGCTGAATTTGATTCAAAAGTTGAAAGGATTTGACAAATGAACAATTAGAACAGTTTGAATCATTTCAAAGATCCAAAATGTTGTTGAATTAACATATTCGAGTTAATTCAAACGAAGTTTGAACACAACTCAACCGATAGCTCAGATATCACATGTATATCATGTTTAGAGCTGTGAATCTGTTAACTCTAATCAATAATCAGAATAACAATCAAAGTACAATATCAATGAGCACAAACAACACGAAAATCACTTTATAATTTTTGATGTATTATATCAAGTTGAAAGTACAAAGTGTAGAAAGAAAGCCTCTACATAAAACTGAATAAGAACAACTATTTATACTTGTTTAATTCTATACATCAATAACAAACAAAACATATATCTGATGTGCTGATAACAGGTCTTCCGCACATCCCTATAATCCAATTTTCCACACATCACCATAACCATTGGCACATCGTGTAAATGATCATTTTTGATGATCAAAATACTAACACAATGATTGCATAAGATCATTGCAAAATGATATGGATAAATCGTTGTGTGAAATGTACAATTTGAGTGCTCAAGTTGATGAACCCATTGCATCTTTGACAAAATTTATGGCTGATCATGCTACATGTGAGATTCAGTTGAAAACATTTGATACATCATCACAAAAAATTCACGAACTTTTAAGTTCTCAAATTGCAATCACGGATGTACGTGGGTTGGGTATCACAAAGTTAAACCACCATACAATGGCAACTATATTCTATTACCTGAAGCCATGGCTCAAACTTGAGATGATCCATTTGAATACCCAAAACCAAAATCACCTAAAACCAACCAAACACTATACCAATTCGCAAATCCAGGAATGAGAGCTTTAAAAAATTCACTATTAGAGCAAATGAGATTTGTGAGGGGTGTGAGTGAATAAGGTTATTTGAAGACTTTGACTTTGATGATAATGATGATCTTGATAAGAGAGTGAACCTGAAATTGAAAATAAACTAATCAAAAGAAAAGAAAATAGCACATCACTCAAGGAACAACATGTGAACTATTTAAGAAAGGGAATGCAATAATAAAGAACTCATAAGCACACACAGTTTCAAGTCAACAAGTCAGGTGAACACACCATAGGTAGTGATCGTGAACCTTCCACAAACTTGATTGAAACTCAAAGTGAAAAGCCAATACCAAAAATCAAACTTGTTCTTGAAACCTCATAATCACTCCCAAACCTTAAATTCAAACAAAGTTTAATTGATCATGAAACATCATCATCTCACCTAACAATGATATTTGATCTAGATGAATTTCCTTATTGCAGATGGTATGATAGATGGGATCAAAATGTTTAATTTGTGATGTGAACAATCTCAAAACCTCTTAATGTGATTTTACTAAGTTTTGTAAAATTTGCAAAAAGAAAAATCACTACACTATTGATTGTTATCACAACCAAGAATCTCCAAAGAAACAACAAGAAAAATCAAAGAGTTCCAATAGTCAATCTAAAAAGGGAATTCTAGGAACATCACCTCGTGTGAAAGTTGAAATATCTGAGGGTAAAAAATTAGATGAATCCATTAACACATTCTGCAGTCACTGTAAGAAATTCAGTCACAATACAACGGATTGTTAATTACTTCAAGAATAAACAAAAGAAAAGGGAAATAACAAATCCCTTCATGATCAAACGAACCATCATTTGATGGTAAAAAAATCGGATGGTTAATCAAGATCCAAAATTTCATAAACAAGCACCTAAACCAAAGCCATATCAATGTGCCATTCATTGATGATCAGAAATTCTATGACAAATGGTCAACTTGGAAAATAAAAAGACCATCCTTTGTTCCAAAACAACCAAAAGAAGAATTCAAAGAAAAGAATAGTGAAGAGTAACATGAAATTCGAAAAGGACAATCACAATTCAGAAAAACATCAAATTCAATCTAAATTTAAAAGGCCACAAATCAAAAGAGTAGCTCAAAAAGCTCAAACCTTATATCAAATGCAATTACAAAAAGTTACTGTCCTTGATGAACAAGGAAAACCAATAACCATGATGGCTTGGGTTTCCCAATCTAACTAACTATTCATTTTTGTAGGGACATACTCCACGTACTTTCAACATATGGTATGTTAATCGTGGATGTTCACATAATATGAAAGGAGAGCATTCACTGTTTCATGACTTTAAGACAAAGAGAGGATCACCGGTTGGCTTTGGTGGGGACAAGTAGGGAGGAAAAATAATAGGTGAATGAACTGTGTCAAATTGAGTATTGAGCTTACTATTGCTCAAATTTTCAATTCAACCTTCTTTGTGTTTCATAAATTTATGATGATAAATATTCTACTCATTTTAATGAATCACATTGTTATGTCCCGAAACCTAGTTTTGTCATACCAGATGAATGGGTTATCTTAAAACCCCAAGAAAGAATAGCATGTACATGCTTGATATGAACACTATTTCATACACATCACAAGAAACATATCTCATTTCAAAAGCATCAGAGGATGAATCTTAGTTCTGGCATAGAAGAGTAGGCCAATCAAATTTTGATGATAAAGTGTAAAATGGTATTCCCCATGCCGTCATAGTTATCGTATTTGCTTTTATTATACTAGATTAGATTGTATTTAGTTTATTGTAATAGCGTAGCTAGTTTAGTCTTTTGATTTGTATATAAGTTGTGTCATGCTAAACTACGTGTGATACTATAGTATCGCATGTAGTCAACAACTGACTCAACGACCAGACAATTTCGCATGTATGCGAAACTACATGCGAAACTGTGATATGTATATATGTTGTTTTGACTTCATTTGTAAGCAACTCTTGGAACTTTATTGAATACAATTCTCTATGATTATGAGTTTGATTCTGATTGTTTGCTAGGATCTGAGTGAATATTACATATTGAGCATCAAACCATTACATTCTATTATTCATCTAATTCTTAATGGGTTTTATATAGATTTGTGCACTTAGTGAATCAATCCTAAAACCATTTGTTGTTAGATCTAGTGGTAACAAGTGATTTGAATTGGATCTAAATCATAATAGCACGAACTGGTCGTTATTTGGACCAACAAAATTTGATCACATAAACAAACTTGTTAAAGGATAATGAGTAATTGGTTTACCTCAAAAACAATTTTCATGCATTGATCATTGCAATGCTTGTAAAAAGGAAAGCAAAACAAAGTGACACACAAATCAATAAAAACAATTCAAATAAGATTCCTCTAAAAATTCTTCACATGGACCTTTTTGGACTAACCAATGTTTTTAGTATAACAAAGAAGAAATATTGCCTTGTAGTTGTGATGATTACACTAAACTCACATGGGTCTTATTTCTTTAACACATACGTGATACTGTTGAAACTTTAAAACATTTAATCATTCAAATTGAAAATTATCTTGAACTCAAGGTGAAGTTCATAAAAATTGATGATCGCACAAAGTTTAGAAATGAAAATCTTGATTCATTTTATGTAGAAAAAGGAATTGGAAGGCAATTCAGTGCAGTAAGGACTCCACAACATAATGGAGTTCTGAAGAAGAAATAAAACCTTCATAGAAGCAGGAAGAAACTTTCCGGTGGTCTCCAAACTTCCAATCACATTTTGGGTAGAAGTGTCAACTCCTTTTATCTCCACAAATACCAAATTTGGTCCTGATTCTAAAGGCAAAGCCATGAATGCAACTTTGTACAAATCAATGGTCGGATAATTCTTGTACCTTAGAACAAGTAAGCCTAACATAATGTATGTTGTTTGTATGTGTGCTAGGTATAAGGCCTCACCAAAGGAGTCGCATTTAGCAACAATGAAGAGGATCTTCAGATACCTCAATGTAGATTGTATGAATCTGCTAAACTCTAATCAACAATCATAATAACAATAAAATTATAAGATCAAGGAACACAAACAACACGAAGAATCACTTTATAAGTTGAGGGTACAAGGTGTAGAAATAAAAGTGCGTTCATAAAACTGAATAAAAATACCTATTTATACCCCTACAAGTCTATATATCAATAACAAACAAACTAAACAACACGTCTATGATTTGCTGATAACATGTCTTCCACACATCTCTCTAGTTCAACTGTCCGCACATCACCATACCTATTCGCACATTGTGTAAATGTTAAGTGTGATGATAAAAAATACTAACAATACTCCCTTATCATCATACTTGACACTCTGATTCTTCTAAGTATCAACTTCAATTTCTTCCTCTTTGAATTCAACAAATTCTGAATGTAGTTTTACAATCCAATAAGCATGAGCAGCTTTGATATATCTTCGAAATTTTAATGCATCCTTCTTATACTTATCATATTTCATATGCAAGTTCATCAACTCATCAATTGATTCTTGTGAAAGATTAAGAATTTATCTTTGGTGAACATTTCTTCAGTTCTATTGGTTGTTTTAATCACCAAATTCCTTCTATTATTTATCTCCAAAGATTTTATATCAAAAATATTTAATACAACAACATTTAGAGCCAATAACTCTCTCCTTAAAGCCATCTTCTCATAAGCAATTGATTAGATTTCAATCATATGTATGAAATAGCACAAATCCTTAACTGAATCTTGTCCAATCACTTTTTCAAATTTCTACTTGGCAAGGAAATGAATATAAGTTGGATGCAATAGCCTCAATTTAAATACGCCAAACATTTTGATATCATAAATTGAATAATCTTCAAGATTTCAAACCAGCAGTAACTCCTTATTTCCCACTGATAAAGTATAAATTATACATAAATCCCTAGTTGTGTTTGTTAACATTTTGTGTCGTTTCGGTTACGTTTATATATCATTTTTTGCACAACTGACGTTTTTATGTTTCGTAGGTCCCATATTGATAAAGAAACGGAAAGATCGTGAAAAATCGAATCCGTAGGCGAAAACGGGACGCGAAACGGAGTTACGAGCAAGCCGGTACGCGAAAACGAAGAAAGTTTGGGCTTTTCTTGGCCCGGTTCGCTATATAAACATATCATATGAAACCCTAGCCTCCCATGCTCGAAGGAGAGGACGAATTTCAGCTGATTTGTGGTGATTTGGAGGCTAGGAACATGAAATCAAGGCGACGGAAGCACGTGGGTTCAAGGATTGCTTCTTGCATCTTCCGGGTTTTTCTAATCCTTTGTTTCTCGTTCTTTCTACCATGTTTTGCAACTTTAATTTTGACTTTATTTTTGTTACAAACATGCTAGGCTAGGCTCTTAAAGCCACCTAGACTTTGATGAATCTATGTTAACGTTTGAACTTGTTTTTGGATTGTTTTGATTATGATTATTATGATTAAGTAAAAAGTTTATTGTTTTAATTTAATTGATGCTATTAAGTGTGTTGGAATTGGGTTGATGATTATTAATGTTTCCATTGAATGCTTGGTGATGGTCTATGTCATATAATGGTGTTCGATTCACGTCATTGACTGTGTGTTATGATAAGTGTTATGGTGATTGCATGCTTAAAACCATAGGAAACAATAATAAAATTAACCTAATTAAAATGTGCTAGCTCGTCTAAGATATCCGTGAGGTGATTAGATTAATTGTTAAATCTTGTTTGTTGATTGCTAGAATAGATATTCGTGAGAATTCAATCTAGGTTTCATTTAGCAAGCATGTTTAACAAATCAATTAAATGCTTTAAACTGGCTTTGGGTTTTAAACTGTGAGGTTGAAATTCGTATGAGGTCACTTAATTATAATTAGGATAGACAACCGTGAGGGCGTTTACCTGTTAAACTAGGGTTCGTAATAACTTGCTAGAAAACCATAAGTTTCTTCTCGAAAAGGGTCGAGGGTCTTATTTTGGTATTTATCAAGTGAATATCTTTGTTACTAGTTCCATAATCAAAACGTCCGTTTTCAAATGATAATCGCAACATAGAGGAGTCAGGTCTAGGTGGTTCATTTCAATTACTGTTTTCGTACTTCGTCTTTCGTGCTTGTTTCCATTTTTAGTAACTTTCCATTTTAAGTAAGTTTCTATTTTTAGCAGTCAAACCCCCCTTTTTCAAACAATCTCCCATTTAAGTCGTGTCTAGTTAGCGAGTCTTAATTTAGTTAATTAAACGTAATATATAGAGTCTGTGGGTCGACACCCGGACTTACATACGCTATATTACATCTGACCGGTCCACTGCCGGTTGTGTGTGATTTAGTAGTTTGTCTAGGTTTTTATAAATTTAAAACTTAGGTGTTTTTAGTTATTTATATATATACATATATATATATATAGAGGAGAGTTATCCTACATAGTGTTGAAAATCTAAGAAGGCTAAGAAGGATTTATGACCTTTAGATCTCTCTTTTAATGGTTGAGATCAATTTGTAGGAAAAGAATTTGGTGGAAGGGTACATTAGTCATAGTCACTTTTGTTGACTTTCTCTCTCCACATGCAAGGCACATGTCAATTCCCCCACTTTTTTTAAAACGTTCATAACTTTTGGATACGATATTATTTTTTTTTTAAATTACACCAAAAAAACAAGCGTTTTGTTATCTTTAAAACGCGTATAATATTGATATATAAAAAATAAAAAAAATTTCGGCACATGTCTAGTCCTTGTGTAATATCATGTGATTGTGTTATATTATAACTAGTAAAATATCACTTTTATCGTTTCATTCTTAAGTCATTATATAATATCATCTTATTTTAATTATTTGTTGTGTCATATTATGTGTTTAGAAATTCTCACTGTGTCACAAATTGTTAATATGTGTTTGAGAAATGTTCAAAGACAACGTCATTTTTTGTTACAAAGTGTGAGAATGACACAATGGTAAACAACACAATGACACTTTTAAAAAAATCATAACTCACAATATAAATCAAATTTGAAAAAAGTGGTTCGGAGACCTTGTTCCCCATGTATTCCTCTTTCAGAAAATAAATAAACGAAAAATTAAAAAAAATTAAAAAAATTTCCATTTTTTTTATTTTTTAAATTAGACACAATGAGAAAATAGTAGTTTTTTTAAGTTTTGTTTATTTATTTTTTAAGGAGGATGATGTGAGAGCAAGATCTTTGAAATACTTTTTGTGTTATTGTGTAATTATTATTAGATAATTGTGTAATACTTGTCAAATAAGATTACACAATGATCCGATGAATGACACAACAACCTTACGGATGACACAATCACACAATGACCTGATGAAAGACACAATGACCTGACGGAAGACACAATGACCTGACGTTAGACACAATGAGCTGAAAAATTGTGAAAAAAAAGTTCGTTTTTTATATATCAATATTATACGCGTTTTAAAGAGAAAAAATGCTCGTTTTTATGGTGTAATTTGTTTAAAAAAATAATGTCGTATGTAAAAGTTATAAACGTTTTAAAAAAGTGGGGGAATTGACATGTGACTTGCATGTAGAGAGAGAATATTTAAAAAAGTGGGCATGACTAAAATACCCATGTGGCATCTAGGAAAATTAGGAGATGGGGTATTTTAGTCATGCCCACTTTTTTAAATATTCTCTCTCCACATGCAAGTCACATGTCAATTCCCCCACTTTTTTAAAACGTTTATAACTTTTACATACGACATTATTTTTTTAAACAAATTACACCATAAAAACGAGCATTTTTTTCTCTTTAAAACGCGTATAATATTGATATATAAAAAACGAACTTTTTTTTCACAATTTTTCAGCTCATTGTGTCTAACGTCAGGTCATTGTGTCTTCCGTCAGGTCATTGTGTCTTTCATCAGGTCATTGTGTGATTGTGTCATCCGTAAGGTTGTTGTGTCATTCATCGGATCATTGTGTAATCTTATTTGACAAGTATTACACAATTATCTAATAATAATTACACAATAACACAAAAAGTATTTCATAGATCTTGCTCTCGCATCATCCTCCTTAAAAAATAATTAAACAAAACTTAAAAAAACTACTTTTTTCTCATTGTGTCTTTTTTCATTGTGTCTAATTTAAAAAACAAAAAAAAAACGGAAATTTTTTTAATTTTTTTTAATTTTTCGTTTATTTATTTTCTGAAAGAGGAATACATGGGGAACAAGGTCTCCGAACCACTTTTTTCAAATTTGATTTATATTGTGAGTTATAATTTTTTTAAAAGTGTCATTGTGTCTTTGTTTACCATTGTGTCATTCTCACACTTTGTAACAAAAAAATGACGTTGTCTTTGAACATTTCTAAAACACATATTAACAATTTGTGACACGGTGATAATTTCTAAACATATAATATGACACAACAAATATTTATAATAAGATGATCTTATATAATGACTTAAGAATGAACCGATAAAAGTGATATTTCACTAGTTATAATAAAACACAATCACATGATATTACACAAGGACTAGACAAGTGCCAAAATTTTTTTTTATTTTTTATATATCAATATTATACGCGTTTTAAAGATAACAAAACGCTTGTTTTTTTGGTGTAATTTTTTTTAAAAAATAATATCGTATCCAAAAGTTATGAAAGTTTTAAAAATAGTGGGGGAATTGACATGTGCTTTGCATGTGGAGAGAGAAAGTCAACAAAAGTGGCTATGACTAATGTACCCTTCCACCAATTTCTTTTCCTACAAATTGATCTCAACCATTAAAAAAGCGATCTAAAGGTCATAAATCCTTCTTAGCCTTCTTAGATTTCCAACATTATGTAGGATAACTCTCCTCTATATATATATATATATATATATATATATATATATATATATATATAGTATTGATGTCAAATGTAAACCAGTTCTTAAAATGTTAACCATTAAACTCATTTTCAGCCATTCATTTATTTCACCCATTTTCTATTTATTTTATTAGTTAAAGGGTAATTAGGTAAATTTACCCCACCTATATTATTATATTTATATAAAGAACTAATATGTCTTTACCTGTATCTTAAATAAATCTCATGGTGAAAATTTTGAAATCTCCGTTTCCCTCAAATTCAAATCTTGAAAATTTTAAAAGAAAACCCCCACTCAACATAAATGGATGGCTCAATCTGTCTTCAGTTTCATATGTACTACTCACCTAGTCACCTTCAACTCTATCTTCATTTCAACACGAACCTCAATCTTCCGATGATGACATCGGAGCTTTCGTTGTTGATATCGATGCTTGTTGCGTGTGCTAAATCGGTTTTGACGGCTGTTGTTATCAGAGCTCCGGCAGTGGTGTCGGTTTCGACGTATGTTGATATCAGATTTCAGCAAATGATGTTGTGGAATTGCCGATGATGACGTCGGAGCTCTGGTCATCGTTTAAGGTCAAAGAATGAAGTGTTGAATTTTCTATAGACAGGGAGCAAGCGAAAGAGGCCACCAACTCAAAATTCCGATGACACCACCAACTCAAAATTCCGATGACATTGTAAGTTACTATAACTTTATCTTCTATTGCAAATTGCACATAAAAATGCATTTTCAATCAATTTTTGTTTTTGAAAATTCAGAAAGATAGATATAAACAAATTGAAAAACAATTAAATAAAATTATACATATAAGAAAAAGGATACAGAGGAGGATAAAGATACATAAAGAAGAAAATATCAAAAAGTTAATCACTAGAAATTTAACATCATAGAGATGAAGTTGCAGGGGTGAAGTTGTAAAATGAAGATCGAAGATAGGTTTATTATATTTTAGTGTTTTTTTTAATTGAAAAAAATCCACATTATCAACCTTACAGGAAGTGGATGACAGTATGTTAATTTTCTTACCAACCATAGGTTTGTAAATATACAACTTTTCAAAATCTTAACTGTAACTCAAATTTTTTTAACAATAACATTAAAAAGCTTTGGTTTTGTTTTTTTCCGCTTTGTTTCATTTTAGTGTCTATTTAGCTAAAAAGCGATTTTGATTTTAATTTTGTCGCATCTTTAGTTTATTTACTTATATTTTTATTTTTATAAGAACTATTAATTGTAAAAAAATATTTATGTAATTGTATGAGTGACGAGTAATTAATTGAACGATTATATCAAATAAGTTTTTATATTATTACTTATGAAATTTATAAAAGTAGTGTATAAGACTATTGTACTTAAACTGATTTTCTTACTATACACATGTGTTAATCTTTATTTTTCCTCTAAGTTGTTGTACCTTTTGCGTCAAAAAAAATTACAAATAAACTAGGCAACCTAGTTATGAGATGTGAATAAAGAAGAATTTAGATGTATACATATGTGTACAAATCAAATACACATGTATAAATAGTTGTATCTAACTATATGTATGTATAAACTACACTTTTTAGTATGTATTTTATAGACACATGTGTAACATGTGTAAACCTTAATATATAAATCTTCCTTTTTTAATCTGTATTTTCTTATTCTAAATAATTATTATTAACTCATGTTAAATCTTGGTTTCTTTTCAGATTTATGTTATGAACAAGGAAGAATCAAGAAACAAGTTAAGTCTTTACAATCAAAATGTAATTGTTACTGGGTTTATACACTTATGTTAGATAGAATCAAAATGTAATTATTATTTACTATGTTTTTTAATAGACACATGTGTAACAAGTTTATACACATGTGTAAACCTTAATACACATGTATAAACAGTCTTATTTAGGCTTTTGAGTGATTGTACTAAGTGCATACAAAGTTGTACCTAAAGTAGTTTTTTCACAACATGTGTTCTTAGAATATACACATGTGTACTGAGTTTGTACTCTTTGTTTTTGCTTTTGAGAGGTTATACTAAGTGTATGAACAGTTGTATTTAACTATATATGTATGTGTAAACTACACTTTTTACTGAGTTTTTTAATAAGTGTATAAACAGTTGATATATTTATTTGGTTATTCAAGTGCACCAAAATACGCATGTGTAATTAAGTTTGTATACATATGTTACATTCACTAACACATTAGTTTGCACTAAAAACACATGTGAAACTGAGTATGCACAAATGTGTTAAAATTGTTTTTTTTTATCCACTAAAAACCTTAATAAATTTTCTTTTTTTAATCTATATTTTTCTATTCTAAATAATTATTATTAACTCATGTTAAATCTTGGCTTTTTTTTCAGATGTATGTTATGAACAAGGAAGAATCAAGAAATGAGTTAAGTCTTACAATCAAAATGTAATTGTAACTGGGTTTCTACACTTGTGTTAGATGTGTAACTAGATGATTAAATGTACAGCTTCCAATAAATTAGTTGTGATTTGTCTTTTTTAATTTTCTTTTTTGTAAACCACTAAAATATATATATAACTGAGTTGTACACATGTGTTATTCTTGTTTTGGCTTTTGAGTGATTGTACTAAATGCATAAACTGCTGTACACATGTATTAGTTTTGTTTTGACTTTTTAAGTGGTTGTGTCAAATGCATAAACTGTTGACTACACATGTGTAAACATGTCATTCAGTGAAAAATATATGTTTATTAGAAAACATCTTGAAAGAAAAAATAGAGAGAGAATAAAGAAAGAGAAAAAGAAAAAGAAAGTTAGAGAGAGAATGTAAAATTACTTTTTTACCCTTTGATTAATCTTAGCCACATGTTTAATATTATAAATAATAAAAAATGCAAGATGAAATGTGGTCCACATATTAAAATATTCAAAAATTAACTTGTGGTCTAGAATTGGTTTTTTGGTTAACATTTTAAGGAGTGGTTTACAAAATACACATCCCTATATATATATATATATATATATATATATATATATATATATATATATATATATATATATATATATATATATATATATATATATATATATTGCACGCATCAAGTTTTTGGCGCCGTTGCCGGGGACTCTTGGTAATTGCGTTGAATTAACTTTTTGAGGTTTTACTTGCTATACACGTGCTTTTTGTGTTTGTTATTTGCTAGTCCATTTGTGTCAGTTTATTTGGTTTGAGTCGTAGGATTATTTGGTTTGTTATTTGCTAGTCCATTTTTCTCCCCATCGAGTCTTTCTTGTTACTTAAATATATGTGAAATTTGAGAAGGACCTCACTTTACTTGTCTATGTCCACAATATACGAGGTCATCTGCCCTATCTCATTTTTCTAACTCTTTTGGGTATGTGCAGTCATATTCATCACAGGTCTGTCCAATTGACCCATGTTTTCCACAGTCAGATCATAGTGGTCAATTCTTTAATAGCAACTCTGCTAGGGGTAGTGATGGTGCTCCAAGTAGGATAGAAGAGTTGTTGACCCAGTTAGTTGCTAATAAAGCCACCACTCAGAGAGCGTTAGTAGAACATGATAACTTCTTGCAGAGCCAGTTGATGATGGAAGATACTAATAAGGCTCTAAGGGATATCATGAGGAGGTCGAATGAAGAAGAGGAGTTTCAACATGAGCAGCTGCATAAGAAATCAGGTAATAATAACTCATTCTCTATATTCTCTTTTGATTCTTGTCATATTATTACTGAACCACACGATATTTTACACTTGTCTTGTGAGAACGGTGTTTTGCAGGAATTCCAAGTACAACCGGAGACGAAAATGGACGTTTCAGTCCCACCTCTAGTTTGTCAGGAAGAGAAAGTAGAAATGAACAAGTGCTCAAGTGTGAAAGCAGAACTAATGAAGGTGCAGGAGGTCATGAACACTCGATGGCACTCACTAAGTTCGGCGGAGAAACTACAATATCTATCAGAAAATGGTAGGCTTACGGATGAACTGGCTAATCTAAGGATGGCAGCATGCGAAGCCACTCAAGAACTGGATATCTCCACTGATGACGAGAAACAGAAAGTGGAGTATGCCGATGCAAAATTGGATAATGAAGATGATATTTCCGAAACAGGTAAGTGTTCTGACCAAATTTTAAATTGTTCTGATATTCCTGAACTATTTGACTCTTCATGTGATACATTTGAATCTTTAGATTCTTTTGATATTTTGCAATTGTTTTGTGAGTTAGATGAGGATGAGTTAGAGGTTTATTTGTCTAAGGAGGATGAGCTCTTAGATCTAGAGTTAGATAGTTTACCCGATTATAGTGATTCAGGTGTGATTGATACCGAGGGTGACTTAACTTACTTAGATAGCTCCTGGAAGATGAACCAGTAGAAACCCTACAACCTATGAAAACACTAAGTGTGGGGATCATCAAGTAAGTGTGGTGATAGAAGAGGAATACCACAGCCGGCCCGTGAAACATTTCGAGGATAAAGCTATACCTAGTTTACCTAAGTCATGGGATAAGGCAAATGAAAGTAAAAGGAAAGATCGGGGTCGGGTTAAGGATGAATGTTTTTATAAACCTAGGAAGATAGAACTCTTAAAAGTTAAGCATGATCAATCCTTTAGGTATATGCCATGGATCCGTTTCTTTCCAGGAAAGTTTAAATGTTGGTGGTCCGACCCGTTTAGAGCCTTAGAATCAATTAGCCAAGTTTTTCTCAATTCTACTTGCAACTTTTTAAGTGTTTATCTGGATCAGGTGGAATTGAACGGATTGGATAGGGTCCAGGTCAAAGAGAAACCTCCTGATTAAGTTTAAGTGTGGGGAGGTTTCTTACTAGTATGTAGAGTTTGTTTAATTTTCTTATCAAGTCAGTTTTATTTATTTTATTTTATTTTATTTTTGTCGAGTCAGTGTTATGCTCGGGTATTCTTGTTTTTGTTTTTGCAGGCTTAAATCATTCTCACCCGTACTCAATCTCCATTCGGGTGAGTTTGTATTTGTGAAGATAAAGGAAGATCTCGGGAGTGTCGGTGTAGCTCGATCGCGACCGAAATGCTATACGATCGAAGCTGAAGATTGGAACGAAGACTTGGAGCATATGCGTTTTGCCTATTACCAGCTAAGTCTTTTTTAATTCACCTTTCTATCTTTTATTTTTGAATTTTTTCTTTTAGTTGTTTTCTTTCTCTACATTGAGGACAATGTAGAACTTAAGTGTGGGGATGGGAAATAGTCATTTCTGAGTCTTACTTGTTTGTTTTTGAGTCATATAGTGTCTTAAAAAAATCGAAAAAATCGAAAAATGTCTTTGTTTAAGTTGTGCACTTTAAATAGAAGATGATAGTAAACTGATTTTGGTTTTTAAATGAGTTGTGGTTTTTAAAACAAAGATGAATTTGGATAAACATTTGGTAACCCAATTAGTTAAGATGGTTTCCCTAAGTGTAGTAATAGAAAGTTAATTGTCGTGAATCTCGTGGGTTGTCATCTAGGAGGAATAAGAAGGCCTTAACTAAATAACAATTAGGCACCATTATAGGCTTTAGAACTTAAATAGGTTAAGGGGTAGTGACATTTTAGGATTTATAACACACTTCTTGTCAAAGAAGTGGCGCATCCGCAAATAAATGTCCACAGGGTGAATGAAAAGCGCTCAAAGTAGCTGCTAAATAAAAGAGCTCAAAGAGCCAATTCAAAAGAAAAAAACGAAAAAGAAAGAAAATATAAGGCAAGTGATCCAAGACCTCATGTGCTCTACCTCCGGGATAGCGACTTGGATACGACACCCCTGGGTGAGGTGATCTTGTTTTATGAAAAAAAAAAGAATAAACAGTCTATACCCACAAAATTCATCCATCAAAATCCACCCTAATTTGGCACTAGTTCTTAGCTTAGTTAAGTTCTTTAGGTTATTTTGGTAGGAAAACCTTTGTGGTTTAATCCTGTGCCTCGTCAAGCAACACTTAATCGGGCTAACTTGTTTTTCCTCTGTGTGAGACCTTATAGATCAATGATTTAATTAAATTTAGATTAAACATAATGGGAAACTTAATTAGCTGGTGTTAGGTTGTTTAATTAAACGCACCGTTGTTTATCTGGATTCGGTTCTTGTTTAAGAATCTATGACGAAATGTTGAATGTCTTAATTAGTTGTGATTCTATGTGTATGCTTTTTCAGGGACGAAAAAGGTTAAGTGTGGGGATACTTGATAAAGTATAAATTATACATAAATCCCTAGTTGTGTTTGTTAACATTTGTGTCGTTTCGGTTACGTTTATATATCATTTTTTGCACAACTGACGTTTTTATGTTTTGTAGGTCCCATGTTGATAAAGAAACGGAAAGATCGTGAAAAATCGAATCCGTAGGCGAAAACGGGACGCAAAACGGAGTTACGAGCGAGCCGGTACACGAAAACGAAGAAAGTTTGGGCTTTTCTTGGCCCGGTTCGCTATATAAACATATCATATGAAACCCTAGCCTCCCATGCTCGAAGGAGAGGACGAATTGATTTGTGGTGATTTGGAGGCTAGGAACACGAAATCAAGGCGACGGAAGCACGTGGGTTCAAGGATTGCTTCTTGCATCTTCCGGGTTTTTCTAATCCTTTGTTTCTCGTTCTTTCTACCATGTTTTGCAACTTTAATTTTGACTTTATTTTTGTTACAAACATGCTAGGCTAGGCTCTTAAAGCCACCTAGACTTTGATGAATCTATGTTAACGTTTGAACTTGTTTTTGGATTGTTTTGATTATGGTTATTATGATTAAGTAAAAAGTTTATTGTTTTAATTTAATTGATGTTATTAAGTGTGTTGGAATTGGGTTGATGATTATTAATGTTTCCATTGAATGCTTGGTGATGGTCTATGTCATATAATGGTGTTCGATTCACGTCATTGACTGTGTGTTATGATAAGTGTTATGGTGATTGCATGCTTAAAACCATAGGAAACAATAATAGAATTAACCTAATTAAAATGTGCTAGCTCGTCTAAGATATCCGTGAGGTGATTAGATTAATTGTTAAATCTTGTTTGTTGATTGCTAGAATAGATATTCGTTAGAATTCAATCTAGGTTTCATTTAGCAAACATGTTTAACAAATCAATTAAATGCTTTAAACTGGCTTTGGGTTTTAAACTGTGAGGTTGAAATTCGTATGAGGTCACTTAATTATAATTAGGATAGACAACCGTGAGGGTGTTTACCTGTTAAACTAGTGTTCGTAATAACTTGCTAGAAAACTGTAAGTTTCTTCTCGAAAAGGGTCGAGGGTCTTATTTTGGTATTTATCAAGTGAATATATTTGTTACTAGTTCCATAATCAAAACGTCCGTTTTCAAATGATAATCGCAACATAGAGGAGTCGGGTCTAGGTGGTTCATTTCAATTACTGTTTTCGTACTTCGTCTTTCGTGCTTGTTTCCATTTTTAGTAACTTTCCATTTTTAGTAAGTTTCTATTTTTAGCAGTCAAACCCCCCTTTTTCAAACAATCTCTCATTTAAGTCGTGTCTAGTTAGCGAGTCTTAATTTAGTTAATTAAACGTAATATATAGAGTCTGTGGGTCGACACCCGGACTTACATACGCTATATTACATCTGACCGATCCACTGCCGGTTGTGTGTGATTTAGTAGTTTGTCTAGGTTTTTATAAATTTAAAACTTAGGTGTTTTTAGTTATATATATATATATATATATATATATATATATATATATATATATATATAGGAGGGTTCATTTGAGAAGATCAAATATTGCGAGAAGTGCAAGAAATAACTAATTTCTTCATTTTTTCAACAAAAAGCGTTTTTAACATATAAAAAAATGATAGAAATACAATATTTATTCATTAACTTTGAAAAACAAAAAATAAAATTGAATGAATTTCGTTTATTTGTTAAACCTACACATGTGAAAGTCATGTGTAAGTTAGGTTACTTACACATGTGTAGGTAAACTTAAAACGCTAAAAATACATGCGTAAAAAATATTTTAATGATTTTTTTTAGTTTATACATTACACATTTGTATGTAGGAAGTGAATTTATTTAAAAAAACTAAACCATTGATAAGTTTTTTAGTGATTTAGGTTTCTTCTTTTTCTTCTTGCAATATATGAGTCTTCTCAAATGAACCTCCTATATATATATATATATATATATATATATATATATATATATATATATATATATATATATATATATATATATATATATATATATATATATATTGCACGCATCACCCACATCATAAAACTACTTCAAAATAGGAAGAGTCTCTTGATCACCTTTGAATACTTTCACACCCTGTTGTTCAAGTTTTGGTAAAAACTTTGCATTATCATCTAACATATACTATCTAATCACACCTTGTACAAAAGGTGACTTTTTCTTCTTCATCTTCTGAGTTTTATCAGATGTAAACTACTTATCCAACATGTATTCACAAGTTGGTCCTCGATCGAACACTAAACTTGTGTCACATGTGATAAATTTCTTAATTCTTTCAAGTCTTGTTGTTTAATATTGGCTATATGAGTTAGCAGATAATATACTTCACAAGCATCGTTTATTCTTTTGATAATGACCCTTTGAAATCTTCATTAAATTTTCAAGAAATAATCTTTTATCTGTGACAAGTTGAAAAAGTCACAGTCTTTGCTAATAACTGCTGAACATTTTTTCCTTCTTCCACCATTGAACATTCACTCACTCCAATAGGTTTCTTAGGTAACCAACTTCAGAGTTTCTAGAGATGATGGAACATTCTTTGTAGATATCCAAGATCTATCTAGTTTAGATTTGATAGTATACTTGTTCTTTATCTCAGCAATGGATTTCATCTTTGTTTGTTCAACTGGCTTCTTTTCTGACACATCAATATATTAATCTTTGTATGGTTTTAACAGAGAACGCTGAACCCAACTTGAAACTCTTCAAGACCTCGTCTCCAGAGTCTGTATGTTTAACCATTTTGCCTTTAATCTTTTTTTCAATTGAATTGTCTCCACCATTTTTTTCAATTATTTCACATTCATATTGTCCATTTTCCTTGAAGGATAATTTATAGAAGCCAACCAGTCACTCAGATCATCTCTTCTCATTCTATTAATATCTGGATGCAGCAACGTACGAAGATTTTCTGCTTCAAAATATTGACCAGGATTGAATTCACCTTCTTCAGTTTCACTGGATTATAACTTCAATATATCTTGATAAAGTTATATACTCTGTTGAACCCTTTTTGTGATAAGAATATTATCTTACTACTGAATGCATATTCAACTTTCTTTTTCACTCCAGGCTCAGGCTCATTAATCTCAAGGTCTAACACTTCATCATAAAATTCATTAAGATATGTCAATTCTTCCTCAGTTGTGATTTGTATATCTTGCAACTGTTAAATATCAGCTAGATCTAAATCTTCATCTAGACCCTAAAGAGCATCTATCATCTTCGTTTCTTCTACTTCAACACCTTTTGAACTTTCAATTCCTTCTGCATCTTGTGCAGTAAGTTTGAAGAGATTGTTTTCAAAAATACGTACGATGTAAGAAAAGCGTGGCACGAGCAAGAATAAATGGCATCCTACTACGGCTTGTCAAAAAGTGTCACCAAATGATACGACAGATTTTTAAAATGTGGATATTAAAGCCACACTGGCAGATGTGGCAACAAACAAACCTATTCTCATTATGAGTATAAAGTATTGATGTAACTTGTTGCAATTAGGCTAAAAGACGAACACTCCGTAAGACGGGCAACAATGTGTAGTACGCCGTGAAGTGGTACTTGGAGTTGATAAAATCCAAATATGGGTCTTGAATATTTGACCTTAAAAAAGTCCTTAGAATGTTACACTTTAACAACCCTCATTTCATTTTAGCATTTCTCAGTTTCAGATTTGTTGGGTACTTATCCTTATGATGTAATATATTAGTTTTTTTGTTTCATTTAGCACTTTGCTATTGTCTAGGGTCTATTCTTGAAAATAGTATTCCCTAGTAGGTTTATGTTTTTCTATATATAGTGATTACCTGCTCACTTTACATGTAACTTTTCCAAGCAACTATTGCACTTGTAATTGATATTCAAGCTTAATATAAACTGTTAATTATTGAGTAATCGTGTTCCTTGTGTTTGAGATAAATTGAATCAATCGATTGTTAGAGAATTGTTCACTCGATCATACTTCAACAGATTTCGATCCAATTAGATTTATCAATTAGTATTAGTGCTTTTGGTATTGATTATAGTTCATGTTCTTCGCTAGAAGCGATGTGTTCTACAAACTACTGTAATTGCAAGTTTTATCTAATTGATTGCTGATAAAATCTCTATTTGATCATCACGAATATGAATTGAATTACAATCATTGCCAAACCCAATCAGGAGAGAAGTAATTTGATATCTGTAGTGTTTTTATCGAAAAACTTAACCAGACCTAAATTTGATCTAAAAACCTATCTGATGATGATGATTGAATTCGAATTGGATTGAGGATTGATAATCACACTAATCAAAAGTAATTCAGAAGAAATTTGGACAAAATGAACAACAAATCATGATTGCTACAAACTCAAAGTCTATGAATATGCCGTTTTGGATATGAAAATAGTAGAAAATTGATCTAAGTGTTAGCCGTTTTGCTACTAATTGGATGTTTTGATACTCATAAGACTCCTTGGACTTAGACATATTAATTACAAAGATTGAATTTGTTGAAATTGATGAGAGTTCTAGAAACAATGATCGTGTTGCTCCTCTATCTACGTATAAGTATGGGGGTTCTCTTGCAAGCATAGTGGATAATGCTTTTCTTGTTCAACAAGAGGATATGTTTGAAGATGATGGTGTGCTATTTATAAGAGCTGGTTTCTTTGCTGATTAGTTGTTTTCTACAGGAACTTCTATCCATCATACTAAATCTCAGTCTCCTCCTAAAGTTCATCAAACCAGATCTCAAACCGAAAATCCATCTTCTAATTTTGAATTAATTTAACTTATCTTGAATTAATTGTGTAGGATTTTTTGAGATGGATCCTAATGACGTAGAAGAAATGGATCTCAAAAGCATGCATATGTGAACCAAAGCTATAGACCAAGTGCAAACAAATATGTTAGATTTGACATGTCAAAGTCCAGATGCTTCAATTGTAACAACTATGGTTTTTTCTCTAGAGAATGTAAATCTTCGAAAAATCAACAAGCTGGTTTCTAAGCTAGTGCAAGCAATCAGAATCATTAGTCAAGTTCTAAGTAGTTAAGGTTTTCAACAAAGAACTAAAAGAACGTTTCAGAAACCATATCAAAGTCTTCCAATGCCGAAACTAAAAGAAGAATAAAAGTTTTCTTAAAATCCAAAGGCATTGGTTGTAAGCACCAAAGATGGGTATGACTTGAGTGAATTTGCAGAACAATTCACTACTGATCTTACGTCAAACATACAAAGATGATGATTGGTCAGAAGAAAATGATCCAAAGCTTGCTGACGAAGATGAAGCGGATGATATTTATGACTGGAGTGATAAGTCTGACCTTACTGAGAAAGATGAAAAAGAAGTTGCTCTAATGGCGCGTTCTGAACAACCAACAGGGTTGATACTTCATCCTCTGATTCAAAAAAATCTTCAAACTATTTCCAATGCCTAAAGATGTGAGAGAGTTTGTTCTAATGAGTGTCTAGAACAAGTTGAACATTACCGAACTTACTCATTCAAAATCTGTGATCAACTAAGCAAAGAAGAGAAAAAATCTCAACAAACTAAAAGATCACAAAATTTCTAATGAAAAAATCTTATCTCTCCAAACTTCATGGAACAAAACACGTGCTGAACTTGATCTTCTTAAACTTTAACTTGAAGAAATGAAAACAAATCTTAAAAATGCGAAAATTTCTCACGCTTCAACTCAACTTGACATGGAAAAATCTAAAAGTTCAAAACCAATAGTTGAAAAACTGGTGAGTGAAAGAAATAAAAATACCAAAACCAGGCTTGGTTTCACTCATGAACCAATTCCAAAATCAGTTTCAAACACTCTTCATGAGAATTTTAATACCCATGATCATTCGAACAAGGCAAAATTGAAAGAATTTCAAAAGAAGAGATCTGAATCTGAAAGCTCAGAGGAAAAGTCTAATTTGGAAATCTTCAATGAATTTGATGATGACATTATAAAGAATGGACATCCCATCAAGATCATGTCATATCAACCAAAGAAGAAACAAATGTATGTTCCTAAAACCCCATTTGCGGTTGAAGACATCAAATCCAAGATGAAAGGAGAGTCGAAGCAAGGTGAATGCACAAGTTATGCTTCTTTGACATATGGTTTTAATAATCCAGACTTTCTCAAGTTGAAGAAGGACATTCAAAAGCGGAAAGTTAAAGATCAATTCCCGAGTCAAAAAACAAAGAAAAGAATTCTAAAGGAAAGAATCAAAAAAGAAACGGAATCATTCCGCAATCAAACTGGGTTTTCAAATGAACTCGCAATGAATAGGTTATGGAGATTCGCAATTTCAATGAAATCAAAAAGTGGGTTTTCTAAACTTAAATATCCAACCTTCCTTAGGTTTAAGATCGATCAGAAGAAACAATCTTGTTGTGCATGATGCTATTGAGATGCCAAGAGGGTATTATCATCAAGAGAATATCATTCCAAGGTCAGTGAAAATGAACAAAGTTAGAGGTGCAGATAAGAGAAATAATCATGTTTCTAACTTAGAAGAAAGATATCATGCATTGAAGAGCAAACAATTTTCTGACATGAACAATTTGCATTACCAATAAATTACATTTATTGATAGGTATGGTAAGCCTAAGACCATCTCGGCTTGGGTTGATCTCTCAAACGAACTGTCTTTTAAAATGTAGGTTTGCCCAAGAAGACCTATTAACACATGGTATGTTGATAGTGGGTGTAGCCGGTATATGACAAGCAATCATGCCTTGCTAAATAATTTCAAGCATAAAGATGGTACACATGTTGCTTTGGTAGAGATGCATGTGGAAAAATAACTGGTGAATGAATTTTGTCGAATGGGACTATGAGTTTTGATAAAGTCAACTACTGTGCCAATTCCTTTTTAACTTTGTTTGATGACTCACTCTGTTACATTTTAAAACCAGGTTTAACATAAGTGAAGAGTGGGTTGTTATCAAAACAAAAAGAGATCGAGATGTATATCAACTGGATATATCTCAAGTTGATACAAATGCTGAAACAACTTGCCTAATAGCTCATGCATCCAACGATGAAAGCCAGCTTTAGCATATGCGGCTCGGTCATTCGAACTTTCGAAACATAAATAAGCTTGCAGCAGGGAATCATGTTGTGGGAATTCCACTAACGAATTTTGCTACTACTAATCACTACTTAGCATGTCTGAAGGAAAAGCAACAACGAGCGTCTTATAAGTCCGAGCTGATAAACTCAAACTCAAAACCATTACAAATGCTGCACATGGATCTCTTTGGACCAAAAAACATGCAAAATATTGGGAAAAAATCATACTGTTTAGTTATCATCGATGACTTTACTCGATTCTGTTGGGTTTTCTTTCTACATGCAAAGTCTGAAACTGGTGAAATATTGAAAATCAGTTAGATCATAAAGTGAAAATCATTAGAAGTGATAATGGAACTGAATTAAAGAATTCTAATGTTTACATGTTTTGTGCAGGAAAAGGCATCGCCGACAGTTCAGTGCTCCTCGGACTCCTTAACAAAATGGAGTTGTAGAAAGAAAGAATAAGAAGTTGATCAAAGATTCCAGATTCATGTTAGGAGGTGCCAAAATTCTAATCACTTTCTGGGATGAAGCAATAGCTACTGCTTGTTTGTTCAAAACCGAACACTTCTTTTTTAGGATCAACAGTAAACTCCATACGAGTTGATATTTGGAAGAAGACCTAATATTGATTATGTTAAATCTTTCGGTTGTCCTATTATAATTCTAAACTCTGATGATCATCTAGGAAAGTTTGATGCAAAAGCTGATGATGGATTTTTTTCTTGGATATTCGTCAGTATCAAAGGCTTTTAGATTTTGCAATTCTAAAACCAATACTGTGATTAAAAATTTTAATGTACAATTTCTTGAAAATTTGTTTCAATTAGTTGCAAATGGTCCTGCATGGTTATTTGATTTAGACTCATTCTCCAAATCATTCAACTCTAATTTGTTTGAAACTACAGATAGTTTAAAGAAACAAGAAGGAGATCTGGGTTCATTTAGTGATAACTCGGATGATGACATGGATGATTCAAAAGCCAAGTATATCCATTTCTCTCGTTTTGAAGAACATTCAAAATCTACAACTGAACCTCCTGAGCATCCATAAGTTCTAGCTGATCTTGTCCCAGAAAACATGGTGATTCAACAAGAGTCAGAGTCTTCATCAGATTCTAATTTGGATTATTTTATCAATTACTCATACATCGTCTCTATTGCAAGATCAATCTAAGTTGAATCAATCAAATCTATATGTGAATATTCGAAGTAAAGCTATCCCAACATCTCGCATTCACAAGAATCATCCACAGTCTCAGATCACTGGTCCAATTAATAAGTGAACTATGCAAATCCAATCAGAACGAAAAAAAAATATGTTTGTACTCGTGTTTCTTGTCTCAAGTTGTCCCTAAGAATATCATAGAGGCTTTAAAGGACAATAGTTGGATTCAGGCCATGCAAGAAGAGCTGTTACAGTTCAGAAAGCAAAAGGTATAGAATTTGGTAGACTTACCTGAAGGAGAATCTGCCATCGGAACAAAGTGGTTATTAAGAACAAGCCTGGCGATTGGGGTTTGTCATCCGAAACAAAGCAAGACTATGAAGAGGTAGAACTTGAGTAACGCATTATATGGTATATGCGTCTTATATGAAGTTCTTTGGTATTGACTATGAAGAGGTATTTATTCCAGGGATACACTCAAGAGGAAGGAACTGATTATGAAAAGGTATTTGCTCTAGTTACAAGACTTGAAGCCATTCGAGTTTTTCTGGTATATGCTTCTTATATGAAGTTCTTTGGTATTCCAAATGGACTTCAAAGGTGCTTTCTTATATGGGCCAATCATAGAAGATGTATATGTCAAGCAACCTTCTGGTTTCGAGGATCCTTACTATCCACATCGGGTGTAGAAGCTGAGTAAAGCATTATATGGTCTTCATCAAGCTCCAAGGATTTGGTACGAAACATCGTCGAAGCATTTGATTGAACATGGATATGCAAGAGGTCATATCGATCCTACCTTGTTTATTAAGAAGGTTGGAGAAGATCTGCTGTGTGTACAAGTTTATGTTGACGACATTATTTTCGATCAACAAGTTCAGATCTATGCAAAGAGTTCGAAGAAATTATGAAATCAAGATTTCAGACGAGTTCAATGGGAGAGATTAACTTCTTTCTTGGATTGCAAGTGAAACAGTAAGAAGATGGAATTTTCATCAATCAAGAAAAATTCGTCGAGAAGCTATTGAGGAAATTCAAAATGCGGGTTTGTCAATCTATTAGAACTCTGTCTCATGTCAATTCAAAGATTGACCTGACCCAAAAGGAAAATCTATAGACCAAACCTTATATCGTTCAATGATATGATCTCTGATGTATTTGAGTGCATCAAGGCCTGACATTATGTATGTTGTTTGTGTTTATGCCAGGTATCAATCAGACCTGAAAGATTTGCATGTGAGATGCATGACCCAAAAGGAAAATCTGTAGACCAAACCTTATATCGTTCAATGATAGGATCTCTGATGTATTTGACTACATCAAGTCCTGGCATTATGTATGTTTTTTGTTTTTGTGCCAGGTATCAATCAGACTCGAAAGATTCGCATATGATCACTATCAAATGAATTTTTCATTATCTCAAAGGAAAACCAGCGCTTGGACTGTGGTATCTTTATGAAGGAAACTTCGAGCTACATGGTTATTTAGACAATGATTATGGTGGTTGTTCTTTAGATCGAAAATCTACAATGGGTGGATGCCAATTCTTAGGTCCCAAATTAGTGTTATGGTAGTGCAAGAAACAAACGAATGTATTCGTTTCAACTGCAGAAACTGAGTACATAGCTGCATCAGCAGGATGTTCTCTAGTTCTTTGGTTGCTGAATCAACTACTAGAATATGGGTTTAATTTTCTAAAAAACACCAATTTACATAGATAATAGTGATGCTATGTTCATTACCGTTAATTCCGTTCAACATTCTAAAACTAAACATATCGAGATTAGATCTCATTTTCTAAGGGACAATTCAGAAAATAGCTTTAGTTGTATTGATAAAAGTTCAGACTGATCAATTGGATAAACTTTTCACAAAATCGTTTTTGCCGGGTCGGTTTGAATTTTTTGTTCAATCTATTGGTTTAATCAATCATGGTTAAATCATGTCTTTTATCAAGAAAAAACAAAAACATATAATATCGGAAAATCCAAAATTAGAATAAGTGAATTCATTTTTTGCTTTGATAGCCTTATATATATGTATGAATTCTTCATTGAAAAGAAAAATAGAACAAAAAGAATCAAGCGTGCTGAAAAGTAAGAAGTGATAGATAGACTAGTTTTTTTCTGAAACACCATATTCAATCAATAAAGACTGACAAATGTTAATGATGTGTGACACAACTCAAGAAATTGGACTGAACAAGTAAATTCAATGATGGTTTCACTAAATAACTCATGATCTTTGTGTTAAGAACTATCTTAATGTTAGTGTTAATTATTCGCTTTTCAGATAAACTACTTGTAATGCCACTTACACACACTAGGAAATGATGTAATAAAATCAATGTGAACCAAAACATCTGTGAACTTCTTTGTTGTGGTTTCAACAGACCTAAAGTTTCACACGAGTTCTCCATTGTGTGTGCAGACATGTCGAATCATTGATGCTATTCTTGGACTTCTTGAAACTTATAAATTTCTTAAAATTTAAAATTTTGGGGGAGAAACAAAGAAAATATCAAAAATGAAAAAGGAGAAAAATAAATGTCTTGGAAATGAAAAGAAAATAAAAAATCATGTTTTGAATGAATTGGATGATACTAAAATGATCTAGCATGTGTGTGTTGAATATTTGAGAAAAATCGTTGTTGTGAAAATGAATATGGAAAAGCTTCTGGCACAATTGAAATGTGGATAATTGAAAAATCATAAAAAATTACAAAAATAAATGTGTAATATGTTTTATGGTGAAAAATGGTGAAAAATCACTAATGGAATGTTTCATTTTGATTAATTCTAAACATTATATGCATTAATAACTGACAAGTGACATGCGAGAATGTCAAAGATTGACTGTCAAATCAAAAAGTCAAAGATTCTCACAAGTCATGATGTCAAACTGCCAAACAGTGTTCATGCGGCTAAAATCAAGAAATATCGTCTAAGTATGGAAGACTTCCAAACGACCAAAGTTGTCATACGTCTGAAAGTTTGGAAAATATTGTAAGTGTTGATACTTGGATGTTATACAGGTCACCAAACGGCCAAATAGTATCAAGATGGCCAACAGATGAATTCTTTTGAAGTTATATTGGGCATTTTATAATGCCTAAACGGCCAAGTTTGAAGATTTTGTCTAAGTGTTGTGAGACAATTGCCAAACGGCTGAGAATTTTGGCTTTTTGTATAAATACCAGCACTTATTCATTTTTCTTTCATTTCTCATCTGATCACTTAAACTCTTTGGCGATTCATTTTTATTGATCCGATTACAATCAAACACCATAAATATGTTAAGTTATCAAAGTTCAAAGGAATCTAAAGGAAGAATCGATGAATATGATCTATTCAAATGTGTTAAATTTCGATTTAGACCTAGGCATTTTACTGATAAGTTAGGTGTTTTGTGAACTATTGAGACGCTTTAATAAAACTTTAACAAATTTGATCAGTTAAAATGGAATATACAAATCTTGAAATCGATAATCGTGTTCCCTTTGAATCAACTAGATTAAATCAATTTTGATCTTTATGTTGTGTTTCAAATGGCTGTTAGACAAACTCTACATTCCGTTGAAATAACCAAGTGTAAAATCAAATTAATTTTTTCAAGAATCTGATTTGAAAAATAGTTTGAATATGCAATTAGTATAAACTCATGAATTGGTTCACAAAGAATCTCACACACTTTCGATTGATTTTAGACTCATCATGGCATGAATGATGTTAGGGCTATTTCCAGTTTAAGATTTACTTTGTACTTTTTTTATACATTTATGTATAGTTTAGGGTTTATTTTGTTATTTTCCCTAAAATGTATTTGTTCCATAAAGCATGTAGTGAGAGAGTGTGAGGAGAGAGGCTAGATCACATATTCACGTTAGAGAGAGAACTAAGTGTGTGTGATTATTTTTTTCTCCTGCATTTGTACTACAAACTTGCTTTGATCATCAATACAAAAGAGAATTATTAAGTAATGAATTGTGTTGCTGATTGAACTGTGTTTTTGTACTTATCATTCTGATCATTTGAGCGATATCATCGATCCAATTGAACCTATCAATTGGTATCAGAGCTGTTGGGTGATCTTTGATTGTTGTTGTTATTGATGGAATTTTAGCTACCATTAGCTTTGATTCATGTTTGTGTAAAGAACTGCAAAGTTTGAGATCAATTGGTGAAGATTTGATTGTGTTTTTGAAGAAATTGTTCATGTTCGTCATTTCACTGCTCAAAATTTGAAATCTGGAATTTGTTGTTGATATTGAGAAATTGTTGATTGAGATATGCTAGAAATCATAATCCTAAGCTTCGTTCATGATCAAACATCACTGATTTAGCGAATTCCGTTAGTCTCTTGCAACTAGGAATTCTATCTAGTACATATTACCACAATAGTTAATTAAAAGTATTACATTATATAAATAACTAAATAAATATTTAGTACAAAAATAGTAACTCGAGCAACTGTCGTATCGCAACAAGTAGCGTTTAACGAATAGTATTTCAGGGAATTACTAGTTTACACGATTGATAAAAAGTACCGATTGTTAGCGAGATGTTTTCGTAAATTATATTTGTTATTTAAAGTTTAGGATTCAAATTGTAATAAGTAATAGTGAAATTAATTAACTTTGGAAGTAAGTTAATGATAATTGAAACTTGAGGGACGTTGGTGTAACATTTTAAATAAATGCAATCATAAAGTGCAATCCTCCCCCATAATCCAATCTTCATCTTCATCTTATAAACTTACACACACAAACCCTACGACTTGCTACACCGCCGTTCGCACCTCCACACCTCTCAACCAGCACCACCATTCCCCATCGTATTAGTATCACACAACCGCAGACTCCGGTGTGAAACCGCTTGCCGTATTAAACGCCATTGTTCATCCCCGTCGCCGTATCTGTCTTTGCTTCGGGCGTCGTCACTATCGTCAGCGCTCACGCAACTCTCCAAAGAAGTTATTTCCTACTTCCTATCGATTCCGGTATGTTACATATTCCTATAACTCTTATTCGGTTGTTTTGGTGCGCTCTCGGTTTCGTCACGGGATTTCGGTTCGGGTTAAATAATACAATATGCGTTATATATAGTTAAATGTACATCAACTTGATCACTGGTGTCGCGTGCTAGCTTACAACTTGAACCAAAGGGAGATCGATGCTGCCAAATATATATACATAAATGTATAATTGAGTGATCAATTTTTTAGATACATCTAATGGTTGGAGGACATGTGCGTGGCTAATAAAAATAATGTGGGTCATCATTGTTTTGAGTAACATCCACGTTATGTATAAATCTCCATATATATGTGTAGATACCTTATTTTTTAATAGAACACATATGTGTGTCTATGAGTGTGTGTTAGCATTTGGTTTATGCTTGGATATATATGTTAACAATATTAGGTGTGTTGAATTTTATGATGATAATGTCTTGATGCAAATAGCTTAATCTTAATGAATATGACGATAAAGAGATGATACATTGTATGTGAAGTGTGCATAATGATTGAATATGTATAACTAGTTGATGATACAAGCTTACCAGAACATGTTAAATAATTCCATGTGTTACATTATAGAATTTTAAACTTTGATTAAATTATTTCCTGTGTGGATGGAAAATAATATAAGTATAGAATTTGTTCATGTGTTAATTTGTAGGTATATGCTGCATGTGTAAGTAAAAATCTGCGAGCTTCATGTATGAGTATATATAATATATGTTTGGTTATAAGAGGAGAGTTATCCTACATAGTGTTGGAAATCTAAGAAGGCTAAGAAGGATTTATGACCTTTAGATCTCTTTTTTAATGGTTGAGATCAATTTGTAGGAAAAGAAATTGGTGGAAGGGTACATTAGTAATAGCCACTTTTGTTGACTTTCTCTCTCCACATGCAAGGCACATGCCAATTCCCCCACTTTTTTTAAAACTTTCATAACTTTTGGATACGATATTATTTTTTTTTTAAAATTACACCAAAAAAACAAGCGTTTTGTTATCTTTAAAACGCGTATAATATTGATATATAAAAAATAAAAAAAAATTCCGGCACTTGTCTTGTCCTTGTGTAATATCATGTGATTGTGTTATATTATAACTAGTGAAATATCACTTTTATCGGTTCATTCTTAAGTCATTATATAATATCATCTTATTATAAATATTTGTTGTGTCATATTATGTGTTTAGAAATTATCGTCGTGTCACAAATTGTTAATATGTGTTTGAGAAATGTTCAAAGACAACGTCATTTTTTGTTACAAAGTGTGAGAATGACACAATGGTAAACAAAGAGACAATGGTAAACAAAGACACAATGACACTTTTAAAAAAATTATAACTCACAATATAAATCAAATTTGAAAAAAGTGGTTCGGAGACCTTGTTCCCCATGTATTTCTCTTTCAGAAAATAAATAAACGAAAAATTAAAAAAAATTAAAAAAATTACCTTTTTTTTTTTTAAATTAGACACAATGAAAAAAGACACAATGAGAAAATAGTAGTTTTTTTAAGTTTTGTTTATTTATTTTTGAAGGATGATGATGTGAGAGCAAGATCTTTGAAATACTTTTTGTGTTATTGTGTAATTATTATTAGATCATTGTGTAATACTTGTCAAATAAGATTACACAATGACCCGATGAATGACACAACAACCTTACGGATGACACAATCATACAATGACCTGATGAAAGACACAATGACCTGACGGAAGACACAATGACCTGACGTTAGACACAATGAGCTGAAAAATTGTGAAAAAAAAGTTCGTTTATTATATATCAATATTATACGCGTTTTAAAGAGAAAAAAAATCTCGTTTTTATGGTGTAATTTGTTTAAAAAAATAATGTCGTATGTAAAAGTTATAAACGTTTTAAAAAAGTGGGGGAATTGACATGTGACTTGCATGTGGAGAGAGAATATTTAAAAAAGTGGGCATGACTAAAATACCCCCTCTCTTAATTTTCCTAGATGCCACATGTCAATCTCTTATTGCTTCTTAGCCTTCTTAGATTTATAACACTATGTAGGTGAACCTCACTCTTGGTTATAATACATATATATGTGTTTTAGTATATATATATATATATATATATATATATATAAAAGAAATCATTAGTTATAATTATGTGTGGTTGAGTTTGAATAACAATGAATATGTGGTATTATATTAGATGTGATTTGGTAGTTATAATGAGCTGGTGACTTTAACGGTATAGACCATTGTGTGTCTAAACTTTTAAATGATAACATTTGGGTGTTGGTCGAAAACCGAACCGAGAACACGAAACCGAACGTGAACTTTGCTAGAGTAATTTATACCTAATTAAAAGAACTCTAGCAGGTTGTTGGTTGAACTTGGAAGTTATAATTTTTGCTATTTATTGTAGTTGCGCAAATCTAAGGTGAGTTTCACGGCCCCTTTTACTATTTTCCTGTTGGGGGAGAAAGCACGCATGAAAACATTTGATTTTGTATTTACTTATATATCATCATGGATTACTAAACGTTAAACTTAACATACGAAAGTCCTTTCATTCTCTCGAACCGTTAATATACGGGGTATAGCGAGGAAGTTCGGGTAGTACTACTGGGTTTGACAAACCCCACCCTCGGCTGGGAGCCGGGCAGGTGTGAATTGTCCTAATCTCATGGCCATTGAATGTTAACAATGGTAACAAGGCACAACATAAACAGTCAGCTCGGATTCGAAACGTTTGAGTAACATGAAAACTTGGGTTAGCTACCTACTGATATATTTGTGATTTACATTATTTGGAAAACTTATTTATGAACTGTTACTTAAACCTGTGAACTCACCAACCTAGCGTTGACACTTTTTAGCGTGTTTTTCTCAGGTCGCCAAGGTTAGCTGAACATCTCAATAGGACATGCATCATGGGTCTGCATAGTTTCAAACATTTTATTTATAATTATTTCATTTCAAATTCTATACCTTGGGGCGCGTGTTTTGCGCATATGTTTTACTTTACTTTACGCTTCCGCATTGTTTTAAACGGTTAAACTCTGACGTTTGGTTTTCTCATTTATTGAGACACGTTATTTTTAAACTCATTTAGAGTCGTTTGTGTAATTAATGACTTGGATCCTGGTTTGTCACCTTCCTAACGGTAAAACTCCGTTAGTGGAATTTGGGGGTGTGACAGATTGGTATCAGAGCCATTAGTTATAGCGAACTAGGTTGCATTGCATGGCATTCTAGACTATAACTGCATTTCATTAGTTACACCATGATTAGTTACAATTACATGAATTATTCGTTACCTATTATCTGAACTACTTGTGAACTGTTACCTGAAATAAATTGTAGGCCTATCGACGTGACTCAATTTGGTGGCTTGTGTAGTTAAGTTGATTAAGTAAAGCTTTAAAGAACTCTAGAAGAATCTTCTCGGTTAGTGTGACTTGAACTAAGTATGCACTTCCCAGTTTTACACCTTAATCACAAAGTATACATAAGGTATGCTTGATCAAAACACAACGGATTCGTTATGCTGTTGAAAACCTAATACTGTCTGAGAAACCTCTTTAACTGGATTACAAGTTATAACTCACATCATGATGACAACAAGCTAGTATTGACTAGAGACTAATGAACACACTTTTATAGTTACCTACCCCATATGACAACCAACCGGCAAAGACCGATGCCTAATGAATAGGGGTTCAAGAACAAATGAGCTAGATTATCGACAGAGACATATTAACTGTGAAGTCCTAACTTGACTGTTGTAGGACCTATTACACTTTACCACATATCACATGACCCATTATGTGCTATAACATGTTAGTTGATATGAGATATATTATGTGCTATAACATATTACTACTTGTGTGAAACTATTAGGTGTAATAAATATGTTACCTACTTGCTTATTGAATACCAATATTGTGTTTTTAACATTAATTTTTTTCCCTTATACTTGTCAATAACTCATAGTATGTTTGACATATGTTTTCCCTATAAGTACATCACACTAGGCATCTATTTGTATCCTTCATATGTAGTGTACTTCACTTATAATCATAAGTATACCCAACTCTCTTTAGACATGCCATATACTTAGATTGGAATAGAATATAGAAATTTCAAAACAATAAGAAAGGTAAAACATAAGAATAAAATATGTGATGGGAAGCAAGTTAGGATGGTCGTGTGATGTAAATTGACGATTACGGGTGCGCAACGTAATGGTGAATTTATGATACACGGGGATCCTGGCAAAAACACGTCGTGTGGATTTTACCCAAAACATAATAAATAAATAAAGTTAACTCTAGTTCATCTCAACCAAAAGTCCATCTCTAAATAATAATGGGTAAAAAGTTCGTCTTAGATTACAACCATAAGAATTGAATTAGTTACACTTACGCACACAGTTATTTGTAATAGTTAGACATTATATTTATACGTATAAGATATGTCATCATCCTCAACTACCTCTCATGCTCATAGTAAGAAACTTGTAATTTCCAACACTCCACCATCCTCACCCCACTTACTCTACTATTTCAACACTTAAAGTGATAAGAAATTTTTCACCCTATAAACCTTACAAATGACCAAATACAATCTGAACTCTATTAGAACCTAAGTATTCTGTTTAGTTAACTCATAATAATCTAATCAAAACAACTCAAACCAAGTATTAGATTTCTTTGAACCAAATTGAAGTGATCTGCCGTTACTAAAATTTTGACAACCTAAAGTTTTTCTTTTCTTATTTTCCTTGTAACCTTAAACCCTTATTGACTTTACTAAAATTTCGGGACGAAATTTCTTTCAACAAGGGGATGATGTGACAACCTAAAATTTTCTTTTCTATTCTTCCTTGTAACCCCAAATGGTTACCAACCTTACTTAATTTTCGAGACGAAAATTCTTTTAACAATGGGATGATGTGACACCCGGTAATTTCGGGTTAACGCCGTTAACCCAACTTTAGCGAATTCCGTTAGTCTCTTGCAACTAGGAATTCTATCTAGTACATATTACCACAATAGTTAATTAAAAGTATTACATTATATAAATAACTAAATAAATATTTAGTACAAAAATAGTAACTCGAGCAACTGTCGTATCGCAACAAGTAGCGTTTAACGAATAGTATTTCAGGGAATTACTAGTTTACACGATTGATAAAAAGTACCGATTGTTAGCGAGATGTTTTCGTAAATTATATTTGTTATTTAAAGTTTAGGATTCAAATTGTAATAAGTAATAGTGAAATTAATTAACTTTGGAAGTAAGTTAATGATAATTGAAACTTGAGGGATGTTGGTGTAACATTTTAAATAAATGCAATCATAAAGTGCAATCCTCCCCCATAATCCAATCTTCATCTTCATCTTATAAACTTACACACACAAACCCTACGACTTGCTACACCGCCGTTCGCACCTCCACACCTCTCAACCAGCACCACCATTCCCCATCGTATTAGTATCACACAACCGCAGACTCCGGTGTGAAACCGCTTGCCGTATTAAACGCCATTATTCATCCCCGTCGCCGTATCTGTCTTTGCTTCGGGCGTCGTCACTATCGTCAGCGCTCACGCAACTCTCCAAAGAAGTTATTTCCTACTTCCTATCGATTCCGGTATGTTACATATTCCTATAACTCTTATTCGGTTGTTTTGGTGCGCTCTCGGTTTCGTCACGGGATTTCGGTTCGGGTTAAATAATACAATATGCGTTATATATAGTTAAATGTACATCAACTTGATCACTGGTGTCGCGTGCTAGCTTACAACTTGAACCAAAGGGAGATCGATGCTGCCAAATATATATACATAAATGTATAATTGAGTGATCAGTTTTTTAGATACATCTAATGGTTGGAGGACATGTGCGTGGCTAATAAAAATAATGTGGGTCATCATTGTTTTGAGTAACATCCACGTTATGTATAAATCTCCATATATATGTGTAGATACCTTATTTTTTAATAGAACACATATGTGTGTCTATGAGTGTGTGTTAGCATTTGGTTTATGCTTGGATATATATGTTAACAATATTAGGTGTGTTGAATTTTATGATGATAATGTCTTGATGCAAATAGCTTAATCTTAATGAATATGACGATAAAGAGATGATACATTGTATGTGAAGTGTGCATAATGATTGAATATGTATAACTAGTTGATGATACAAGCTTACCAGAACATGTTAAATAATTCCATGTGTTACATTATAGAATTTTAAACTTTGATTAAATTATTTCCTGTGTGGATGGAAAATAATATAAGTATAGAATTTGTTCATGTGTTAATTTGTAGGTATATGCTGCATGTGTAAGTAAAAATCTGCGAGCTTCATGTATGAGTATATATAATATATGTTTGGTTATAATACATATATATGTGTTTTAGTATATATATATATATATATATATATATAAAAGAAATCATTAGTTATAATTATGTGTGGTTGAGTTTGAATAACAATGAATATGTGGTATTATATTAGATGTGATTTGGTAGTTATAATGAGCTGGTGACTTTAACGGTATAGACCATTGTGTGTCTAAACTTTTAAATGATAACATTTGGGTGTTGGTCGAAAACCGAACCGAGAACGCGAAACCGAACGTGAACTTTGCTAGAGTAATTTATACCTAATTAAAAGAACTCTAGCAGGTTGTTGGTTGAACTTGGAAGTTATAATTTTTGCTATTTATTGTAGCTGCGCAAATCTAAGGTGAGTTTCACGGCCCCTTTTACTATTTTCCTGTTGGGGGAGAAAGCACGCATGAAAACATTTGATTTTGTATTTACTTATATATCATCATGGATTACTAAACGTTAAACTTAACATACGAAAGTCCTTTCATTCTCTCGAACCGTTAATATACGGGGTATAGCGAGGAAGTTCGGGTAGTACTACTGGGTTTGACAAACCCCACCCTCGGCTGGGAGCCGGGCAGGTGTGAATTGTCCTAATCTCATGGCCATTGAATGTTAACAATGGTAACAAGGCACAACATAAACAGTCAGCTCGGATTCGAAACGTTTGAGTAACATGAAAACTTGGGTTAGCTACCTACTGATATATTTGTGATTTACATTATTTGGAAAACTTATTTATGAACTGTTACTTAAACCTGTGAACTCACCAACCTAGCGTTGACACTTTTTAGCGTGTTTTTCTCAGGTCGCCAAGGTTAGCTGAACATCTCAATAGGACATGCATCATGGGTCTGCATAGTTTCAAACATTTTATTTATAATTATTTCATTTCAAATTCTATACCTTGGGGCGCGTGTTTTGCGCATATGTTTTACTTTACTTTACGCTTCCGCATTGTTTTAAACGGTTAAACTCTGACGTTTGGTTTTCTCATTTATTGAGACACGTTATTTTTAAACTCATTTAGAGTCGTTTGTGTAATTAATGACTTGGATCCTGGTTTGTCACCTTCCTAACGGTAAAACTCCGTTAGTGGAATTTGGGGGTGTGACAGCTATTTCCAGTTTAAGATTTACTTTGTACTTTTTTTATACATTTATGTATAGTTTAGGGTTTATTTTGTTATTTTCCCTAAAATGTATTTGTTCCATAAAGCATGTAGTGAGAGAGTGTGAGGAGAGAGGCTAGATCACATATTCACGTTAGAGAGAGAACTAAGTGTGTGTGATTATTTTTTTCTCCTGCATTTGTACTACAAACTTGCTTTGATCATCAATACAAAAGAGAATTATTAAGTAATGAATTGTGTTGCTGATTGAACTGTGTTTTTGTACTTATCATTCTGATCATTTGAGCGATATCATCGATCCAATTGAACCTATCAATTGGTATCAGAGCTGTTGGGTGATCTTTGATTGTTGTTGTTATTGATGGAATTTTAGCTACCATTAGCTTTGATTCATGTTTGTGTAAAGAACTGCAAAGTTTGAGATCAATTGGTGAAGATTTGATTGTGTTTTTGAAGAAATTGTTCATGTTCGTCATTTCACTGCTCAAAATTTGAAATCTGGAATTTGTTGTTGATATTGAGAAATTGTTGATTGAGATATGCTAGAAATCATAATCCTAAGCTTCGTTCATGATCAAACATCACTGATTTGTTGATTTCGATACATATTTTGTCAATTTGTCTCAAAACCCACTTGTTGTGTTCTTCATCAAAAATCCGGATCTGATTGAGATTTAGCCTGATTCAAGGTATAATACTTTGAAGGAGTCTTAGAAACATCATTCCTAAGCTAATACAAGTATTGAATTGAACAAAAACAAGAAAAATTAAAGAATTGATCTTATGTTCATCACAATTTTGACTTTGAAAAGTCAATCTGATATGAAGATTTGAAGAAGTGATTGATATTTTCCCAGAAAAGAATTGAAGAATTGAGTGGTTGATTGAAAGAAATTTTCCTAAGTGTTGAGTTTTAGTCGGGTGAAGTTTGATACTATTCAGCCGGGTGATTCACGATTTAGCCGGGTGAAGAAGAAAAATTCACTGTTCAGCCGGGTGAAGTAGAAGAAAAACATTGTTCAGCCGGGTAATAGGTGAAAACACTGTTCAGCCGGGTGAAGACACTGTTCAGCCGGGTGAAGACACTGTTCAGCCGGGTGATATCACTGTTTAGCTGGGTGAAGTACTGTTCAGCCGCGTGAAGTGTTCAGCCGGGTAAAGACACTGTTCAGCCGGGTGATAGAAGAAAAACACTGTTCAGCCGGGTGAAGACACTGTTCAGCCGTCCCAACTTTTGTTGACCCGTCCAAACTGTTACCCGTCTCAATTGTTGACCCGTCCCAACAGTTACCCGTCCCAACAGTGACCCATCTCTAAAAAAAAATGACAAATTAGTCATTTTTCCAAAATTTCATCAAAATCGAAAAATTCAGTTTTCCAAAATTTCAAATTAGTCATTTTTAGCCACCATGACTTCTCAGAAAAATCATCAAAATGACTTTGAAAATTCAAGAAAAATGTCAACGGGCATGTTACCCGTGATCCGAGAAGAAAATAAAAGAGAAGATATCAATGAATTTATTACAGAATTCAATCACATGTTTGAAACAACATATCTTCAAGTTGCAAAAGCTTGTGATCAAAAGAGAAGAGACTTTCTTGAACATACAAAACTCGCTCTTGTGACTCAAACAAATTCTCATGACAATCAGAAAGATGAAGAAGAAGAATATGATTGGAGTGAAAACAATGATGTTGTTTCCATTCAAGAGATTGAAAAGAAAGATAAAGAAATTAGCAACTTGTCAGAAATCAATGCAAAGCAAGATGAGACAATTGCTCAATTGAAATCAGAAATGGAGAAATTGATGTCTGAAAAGGAAATCAAGAAAGATGAGAACAGTTCTTATGTTGAAATGCCAATTGAAGTCAGAGAAAAGATGTGCACCAAAGAATGTTTTCAACAAGTTGAACACTACAGAATATACTCTTTCAAGATTTGTGATAAACTCAAGAAGGAAGAGCAAATGCACAAGAATCTGAAAGAACAACACGAAATATCTAATCAAAGAATCACATCTCTCGAAGAGTCACTCAAGAAAAGTGAACAAGAAGTTACAAATATAAAGAATGAAGCTGCAAAATCAAACACACACTCATCCAGTGTGATCAAAGATTTGCAAGAAGAGATTACAACGTTGAAGAAACTCTCTGAAATGGTTAATTCAGAAAACAACAGTCTGAAAACCAAGCTTCAAGAAGAACAAGAGAAATTCAAAATTCTTCAAGAAGATCACAAACTGTGTGAAGACAGATTCAAATCTCTTACACAGAATGTTGATTCAATGCTTATCGAAAAGCATAATCTGAATGTACAACTCATGGAGCTCACTGTTAAACTGAACAGATCACAATCTGATTTGGAGCTTATCAAAGAAGAAGCTGAAAAGGTAAAGTCATCCGAACAAGAAAAAGAGGGATTAGTGCCAACCGGAATAGTTGGATCACTATCTTCTCAAGAAGAAGAAGAAAAGACACAAGAGTTTCAGTCAAAGAAGAAGAAGAAGGTTAGAAGAAAGAAGAGCAAAGCCAAGAAGAACAAGACAAAGGCCGTTTCATCTGATTCTACACCACAGCTATCTTCAACTCCAAAGTCTCAAGATTCCGAATCCCCGAGTGATTCAAACAGTAACATCTACTGTTTAATCTGTGACTCTGAAACTCATCATATCTCTGATTGTATCTACAGTCGAGGTGTCTTTCCTTTTGGGTCAAAAAGTGACAAGTTCAAGACTCCAGCTTCTTCAAGCAAGCTTCAACAAGATTCAGAGGTCAAAGCTTCAACTGCAAAGACTTCTCAGAAGAAAGGAAAGAAGTCTCCCTTCAAGGATCATCAGAAGTACTGCGAGATATGTGAGATGTACAATCACATGACATCAGAATGCTGCTACAACAAGTACTGCACCACTGTCAGATATACAACCACGACACAATGGAATGCTACTACAACAAGTATTGTTCCTTCTGTGACATGGTAAACCACAACACATCCGAGTGCTACTACAAGCCGAGAAGGTCTGTCCAAAGAAGTTCATCATGTGCATACCCTTCCAGGTATTTTTCTATCTTTAAAAGATCTAATCATAGACATTCGTTTGATGAAAATCAACATGTCAATGATTCATGGAAACCAAAGTTTGTCAAAAACAAAAAGACAAATCATGATTTGAATGATAAAATGATTCCAATAGTGAATCAATCTTTGAATAAGAAATATAGTCAACAAAACCTGTTTTTAAAAGAAAATCACAATTTGTTTGAAAATGACTATAATTAATCTTCTGACAAACAATCCATGAAAGAAGATGAAGGTACAAATTACATTGTATCATCAAAACCACCACCTGAAGGTACTCCTTGCACGTATGAGAATATCTCATATGTTGATGAATTTGGATGACCCAAAACCGAAATGGTTTGGGTCATTACCTCTAACTGATTTGTTAGTGTGTTAGGGACAGTTATGGAGGCCGGTCAAATAAAGAAAAGAAGACCGTGGTTGATCCCTTATCATGACAAGATACCGAATCTTGTTCATGATGCTTTCGATGCAACTGACACCAAATGGAGTTGGAAACAAAAAGGAATCATTGCAGGAATTTTTAAAAACATTTTCGAAAATCAAACAATGATGGCAGTGCAAGAAACAACCGATGTTTCATTTCGTCTGTTTAAATTAACTATATTGCATGCACTCTTCATACATTGATAACATATCTGCCATTTTCTTTTCATTAAACTTTCAATTTTCGTAGAAATTTAAAAGTTTAGGGGGAGAACTCATTATTAAAAAAAAATGATAAAATCAGAAAAATCCAAAAATATGTTGAATCTACTTGCATGTACATGAGAAATGATAGATACACTAGAGTTATTCAATGCATCATTTTAAACAATAAAGACTGAAGCGTGAAAATTGATGTGCGAGACAGCTCAGACAATTATACTGAACAAGTATATTCTTTGATGATTTAACTAAATTCTAATGAGTTTTTGTGGTTGAAACATCTTAGTGCATGTGAAACATTTATACAAATCAAATAGATATCTCGTGAAGCATCTAAATTACATCGGGTAACGATGCAATCTATTCAGTGTGATGAACCGCATCGTGAGCTTCTTTGTTGTGGTATCCACAGACCTGAAGTCTCACATGAAGTCTCTTTTGAGCTTCAAGGTGCAGTAAAAGATTCCCAAAGTTGGAACAAAAAGAGTCCCAAATGTGGACCGTCACCAAACAAATTCCAAAAAGGAATTTAGAAGATTCCCAAGGGGAACAATAGGAAATGAAAAATTCCAAAATGGAATTCAAAAGAAGTCCCAAAGTGGACCAAATCCAAATAGAACCCAAATTCCACACTGTTTATGATTGTAAGTGACCTGACGTGTTGAGTTGTTCTCAGGATATTTAGATGAGGTGTATAACTTTCTAATGTGCAAAGTATGGGTCACTCAAAACTTATTCCTAATCTACTTAATTGATCATCAAGAATAGAAAAAGTAAGTGTGTCACTTCGAGCTAATTGATTTGTTCAACAATTTATCACTCAATTACTTCACAATTCAAATGTCTATTTTAAAAACTACAAAACATGTGTTGGATTAATTACTGGTATGATCTCATTGCAGGTTAAAGATTCAGAATGTAAAGAGAAAATTCCAAAAATATCAAAAACATTAAAAAATTCAAAAACACCAAAAAGATTGTCATTTTAATCTTTTTCTTTTGTGTTGGCAGTTTAAAATGTGTTATTGATGTAGGAGTTGTTCATCGAGCAATATCTCATCCGGTTGAGAACTTAATCTTTACATTGATGATAAATGCACATTATTGCCTGAGTTTTAATGTTTTTCTTTGAGTTGCAGGAACAGTTTCCATTGCAGAAAAAGCTTCCACGCGACTTGAAGATGTTCCTGTTCAAGCCTGATTCCAGTCGAAAGATCTCCAAGTCAGATTGCTGAGTGTTAAGAATCCTCCTCTTAATATCTCATACACAGATCCTGTTAACCTCTAAAGAAAAAGTTGAGGGGGAGTATTCTAAGTCAAAGAAGTCTTCGCAATCTACTTCAACCGTTGAAGAACATCCTGTTGCTGATATATAGATTCACAGGAATCTACTCTCTGCTTATTTCTTTCCATAGCCTCTGATGTTACTAAAAAGGGAGAGAAAGATGCAGATTGCTTGTTGAAAGACAGAGTGTTGATAGCATCATCTTAGGGGGAGTACTGTTGGGTCCTCTTGAAGATAATGCATATCAAAACTTTAAGTTGCTCTCTATGCTCGTAACATGAAGATTTAAGCTGATATGTCGGATTTGTAAAGTGTCATCTTAGGGGGAGTACTGTTGGGGTTATTTGAAGATGTCACTTTCCAAATATAAGCGAGTGAAGATATCGAGCATCATCACGAGCAAGCACGGGTGAAGACGTTCATAATTTGTATTTGTCTTAGAATATTTGTGTAATCGTTTCGTGCTTAAATGTGCGTTTGTGCTTAACTGCACGTGGTTAGGTTACATTGTAAGGTGAATGGTATGGACTATAAATACCATCACCTAGGTCATTTGTAAGGGAGTTGCCTACATTTCATTCCATATCTTTTGTAACCTCTCCATTGATCTAATACAATTCACATATTCATATTATCATCATCTTCATCATACTTTGCATTGATCTTCATGAACACTCAAGCATCAATACGTGATCAGTGAGTTTCCGCATCACTGATTGCAAACAACGTCCCCAAACAATCTCAGATCTAGATCCAAGCTCGGTTCGTCTAGAACTATCAAATGAATTTTGAGCAGAAGCATGATGTAGCAGCATATCTAAATGAAGAGTCTTTAGAATCTGTTGGATATGAAAAGATGACTCGTTTTCTTCTCTAAAACAAATATGTCTATGCAATTTGTGCAAAGCCCATAATCTATTCAAGAATAATCAAGAAGTTTTGGCGCACTTCATCTATTGAAGAGAATGAAGATGGAAAGAAAGTTGTTAGGGGATTCATATCAAAAGAAAGAATGATTAAAGTCTCTGAAGAATCAATAAGACATGCTCTTAGACTTGGAAACAATCAACCATGGGATGTGGCCATTCTTACAAAGAACGAAAGTAAAATTGTCTTTATGGCTATGGGACATCCGAATCACTTTCCAAAAAACAATGTTTTCGTGCTAGAGTAAGTAAACACTGGAAGCTAATATGTTACATCTTTCAACACTGCATGTCTAAGAGAAATGTTGGTTTTAACTCATTCTCTTATGAGTTAGCTTCTCCTATCGTGTCCTTGGTTAAAAACCAAAGATTAAAACAACCAACATGTCACACCAATACAAACAACTCAACATAATTAAAGAAAAGTTTTTTAAAGTCCACAATAATTACGGGGCCCAAGGGCAGCAGCCCATGGTTAGGGTCGCGTTGTTTTCTTATGAGTCGTTAATGAATTCATATAAGTCTGTAATGAAATTTGTTATCGGAAATCTTGTCATTTGGTATGCATATTGCCCCAAAACAGCTAAAAAAATTTGCTATATGGGATCTAGAACTCACTTTATTATAATAATAAACTTCATGTCTAAGAAATCTAGACTAGGGACACTTCACACGACCTGAAATCCTCCTTTTTTCTTGATGATTAGATGCTCAAACACATAGATCTTGATCCCTTGAACCCAAAATCCTCAAATATACAACTTTCCTACTTTATCTCTCTAAATGAGGCTACATGAAGGCTGGTTAGGATTTTTTTTATTGGGGGATTATGGGCCCTTAAACCCATATTTTAGGCCCATGGACCTTTAAGTCTATAGTCTCTCTTTCTTTTTAGCCATAATACCCAAAATTAAGGCTCATTTACCTTACTCCTAAAGAGTAAGGTCGGTGATTGCCCACGCTTATATCACGTGTTTTCCTCATCGTTTCTACATTGTTTTAAAGCTTTATTCTTCTTCTTCTGTTTCTTTAGTTTTCTCCCCGGTTGTGTATTTTTTGTGTGTGATCGATTGTTGTTACCATTCCTTCTTGTCTATCTGTGTTTTTTTGTTTCTTTATCCTGCTGGTTGTAGATGTGATGGTTTGATGTCTGCTTATCGTCGTGATTCTCTTTGTTGGAGGGTTTTGGTTGGTTTTTCGATCATCGGTGTCTTATATCTCAAGGATTTGTTCATTGTTGTGGGATTCGTAGCTTTTTTTATGACTTGATTCGACATGCAGTAGCGGATTATTGTTGTTTGTCTACATAGTAGCATCTGCCACGGCTACGACAGTTATTGATTTTGTGGGTTTTTGGATGATCGGATTTAGGATGCAGTAGTCGATTTTCATAGTTTGGCTTTTTTTATTGTCGTCCGACTGCAAGTCTCTTTTTTTCAATTATGTGTTTGTTTGCTTGTATATTGTTGTAGTTATCTCATATGTGTAGTGATGGGTGTTTGACAGGGGGTTGAAGTTGTTTTCTATTGTTGGTGTTTCCTCTGTCCGCAGTGCCATTTATGGCGTGCGCAGATGGGTTTGATTTGGTTCTTATGGTGGCGGATCGTTAGGTGATGTGTTTCAGGGGCATCACTTGCATTGTATTTTCATTTGTTTGTAAAGGTTATACATATATTGAGTTATTAGTATAGTGCCAATAAACCGTTTCATCATTTTTATCTGGTAGTTTTATACTTCTATGTGTTTTTTTGGTGATTGATTGTAGATTTATTTCTGAATTTCTCACAATGTCCCCGACAGAATGCAGTCGAGAAGGAATGCAACTAAAGTATGTGTATTCTAACATCTCCTAAATGAAGCAAGTAGCAACTTTTAAAGGAATGAACCAACTTGTAGATTGCAGAATCATCCTAGCATCTTTTGAATGAACAAGGAACATGTCAAAGCTTTTGAAACACAACAATATAAACTATCCCACAGTTTTTGAAGTGCGGAAACGTACAACATCAAACTTAGACCACGTCATTGTTAATGCATTATGTTCTAACAAACACTAGCAGCTTGCTATCAAACAATGTAATCCACCTGATTAATGCAGCAATGTAGAAGTTATGCAATTCACCGGACATGTCCTTGCAAACAACCAGCTCTAATGCAGACCCGGCTGCCCCAACGCGCAGCCCGGCCTATAATCTAGTTTAAATTAAATGCTTGATTTGACTTTTTGGGGTGTTACAAATGATGAGAGGAGTGTTTTGGTTCAAAGAATTGATTGAATTAAGCGTTAAATCTACGAATGGTTAATTGGTTTATTGAGTGACGGTTTTGAAATCAATGAAAACGAGGACTTTAATGATCATTGTATGTTTAAAGGTACGTTATGGGTTCGAAATTTTCTTCTAAACATTTTACTGAGGTTTAATTGTGTTAAAAGCGACTAGAAATAGGTTTGGTATCGTCGCTGGAGCGTCGCCGACGGTGGCCAGAATTACCACCGGAAAAACGGAGCTACAAGGGAAGAGGGATTGGGTTATAAAAATTTACAGTTTGCACCCTGTAGTTTGATATTGTTATTGAATTAAGTTAAAACTTGAATATAAATTTAAAGAATGACATTTTTAACCTAAATTTAAATTAATCTTTACTTTACCCAACTATCTTAACCTTGTTAACTTGTTACTTTTATAAAACTGATGTTTTTATATAATTACATTGTTTTGATGATAAATAATTATTTTTAGACTTAATAGTAATAAATTTTAAAATATTTATAAAATCCTTTTTATAAATAAAAAATTTATAAATTTTGAAATTAATCATTATAATATTAATTAGATAAGTACACTTATATTAATAAATGAAACGTTACATATTAAAGAATTTAAAAACGAATAAATAAAATATAAATGGATCCGGGTTTGGGTTTGAGCCAGATGTTACAGGCTACACCCGTGTCACCCTAGGGCTAGGGCCACGCCGTGGCACCCCTTAAACTCTCTTATAAATAGAGGATTTCACTTCTTCATTTCTAGACCAGCACAATTCAAGTCACACACACACCCACTCGTTCCAAACCAGAGAAAACCCATTTATTAAGTCCTTGGACTCTTCAAACAACCAAGAGTAGTATGGAAATCACCATAATCACCCTTAGAAGTTGGTAATTCAGTGTTATGATGTTCACATCTCTTCTAAAGAGTGCGATTGTTTGCATAACCCTTGTTGGATAAACCTTATGTGTTCCTTGGGAGGAGATTAATCTTGGCTTTAGTTAATGTTTAATTTTTAGTAATGGGTGTGTTGTTTTTCTTTTACATCTTTGCGGGATCACCTTCGTGGTAGGAGCTTTGATATTATTTATGGTTAGTTTTCATTGTTGTATCATATAAAGTGTTGAGTAACTCTTGGAAGTTATGGGGGAATCATATGTATATGTGAGGACCCATAAAATCAGATAGGTGAGGCAAGACATGTATATAGTAGAATTATTTTTATCCCTAAAATAAACCAATATCTTGGTTTTGGTAATGGCCATGTGAGGCTTACCCACCCACATATTAGTACTTGACGACCGGTAGTACCTCTAAGGGGAGTACCACATCTTAGGATCTACCTAACTTGGGACCGACGTGATGACTCAAGTCCTAGGTTCTAGAAAGACGGGTGCACGACTATTACTCTTTGTTAATTGTGCGTCTTTTAGATAACTAAAAGATGTTGATTCCCGTTGTTCTTAAAGCCCATATTGTGAGTATGTTTTATGAGATTCGCTACAGCTACCCAGCTATCCATAGTGTGGAGTGTTGGAGATACCGTTACTTTTTCTGCAGTTTATTGTTCTCGCATTAAACCAACTCAACTTATTAATTGGCTAAATGATAACAACGGTTGACTATTGACTCCCTTCTTTCTGTTTGTGGATCGATGTTTGGTTCTTAACTAGGCTATCTATGCTTTGATAGGTGCACTTGCCTGTTGTAGGTATTTGTAGTCTCTAGTAATAATCATTTTTACAAATGTTATAACCTGAGAACGTATCCAAAACTACCATATAATCATAGTTACAAATACGTACATAAAAAGACACAATGACAAACAAGAAGACACAATGATTTTAGAACATATATTCTAATACCTAAAAGCTAAATCATAAAAGAAAATCCCAAAATTTAAGCCGTAAAGCTAAATGTTAATGTTAAACACTAAGAGTTAAACCTAAAACTAAAATCTAAAGCACAGAAAACCTAACAGCTAAACTCTAAAAACTAACCATAAAAAAATAGTGTCAAGCTTTGCTCGCGATTCGACTGGAACTAGGACCTGAATTGAATTCCAAAGCTCTCACACTGCTATCCAAAGAATGAAGAAATCATAAATTTTAAAGTTATATCATTAAGCTAAACCCTAAACTTAAAACTCTATTTTTAAAAATCGTAAAACATAATGATGATCAAAAAGACACAATAAGCTAAACATAAAATTCTAAAATTACCTAATAAAAGCTAAACCATAAAATCTAAGATAATAGACTTTAGGGGGTTAGTTTCAACGCTACCAAAATGAGTTCAATCAGGGTTTGTTTAAGCCATTTAACTAATTAAAAAAAGGTTTATATATATTTTACTAAAAAAAACTTTTGATTTGAACATAGTCCTCAAGTATAATATATACTCGTATCCTTTAAAGATAGATGAGTAAAGTAAAGAAGTTGTATTAAAGTACCATTGTTATCTTTTTAGATAGTTTATGTTTATTTTGTAACAACGCTAATCTCTCATATATATGTCTCAATTGCTATAAAATAGTGTTTAACTCTTATTATGAGCAATGCTGGTTTTTTTAACAACATATTAAACAACGGTATTCATAGCAAGAAGCTAGGATACGAATGAGTTACAAGCTACAGCAACCAATGCATAAATTTAAACATTCTCCAACTATCCCAATCTAGACAATCCAATTTTTCTCTATTCTTGATCCGTAGGAAACCTATTACTTTCTTCCAATGTTTTCAATGGACAGGAGTAAGTGCCTTTAAGTATCTTTTTATTTCTTGTCTTCCAAACACAACATAATGTCACTTTGAACACCGATTACACCATTAGTGGCTTGTTTGATCCATTCTTGAAACCAAATTGACTCAAGTCCACTAGCGCCCCAAGCAATTGAGAGATAATGATAGGCAGCTTCATCCAAATACCTAACTGTGTCCAAATTTTTCTAACAAAGGGGGAAATTCAAAACGATGTTGTACATCTTCATCAAAGCAATTGCATATAGGGCATATCGTAGAGCTTATTTGAACTCCTTTTTTGGCAAGAGAGACACATGTTGGGAGTGCTGTTAAAGATAATCCTCCAACATATAAAGTTATCTTTGATAGGGAGCCAATAGTTATTTTCCAACATACCTTCCATTTTTTAACATATTCCAAACCACTGCCCCTTTAATTGAGGCTGTTCACTATCATGTTCCCACACCCATTCATTCGATCTAATGATGATATTCACAACTTGAAGAAAAGATATATACGAGTTCAATTGATTTATCTCCTCATAGCTTTATAACACTCATTTCCATTCTATTTCCCTTGTGATGACCCCATTTAGCACATTGTAACAATCAACGACTTTACAATTGTCAGTTGCAGCAAGTTTAGCAAGAGCAGAGATTTGATCTGATCAACTGATGAGTTTTCATCCAAACATAACACCAAAATTCAATTTTGTCCGCTCTTCCTGCTGTTCAACGAGTACTTTTTACAATATCCATTGATAGAGAATTTAAGTCTCTACTAATTGACAAAATATTTTTCCATGTTCCTATAATTGCCATTCGCATTGGGATTGAGTTGAATGATCTCAAATTGTGATAGATAGACCCTACTACTTTTAACCATAAGCATTTCGTCTCAACTTTAGCCCTCCACCACCATTTGCTTAACAATGCAAGATTCATTGACCTTAGAGAACCAATCTCCAAATCACCCATGTCTTTTAGAGCCATAATTCTAATCCAATTTATCAAGTGCAATTTAAAACCAGAGCTCAACCCACCCATAAAAATCTCTTCTTGTATTTTTTCAAGCACTTCGATCACATGAATTGGATCTTTTAAAAGTGTAAAGTGGTATATCGGAAGACTTCCCAGAACTGATTTAAGTAGTATGATTCTTCCACCAAATGACAATGATTTAGCTTTCCATGTGGACAACTTTGATTAAAAGGTATCCATCAAACTTGTCCAAATTTTTTTATTCGATTCATGTTTGCACCAAGCGGAATGCCAAGGTATTTAAATGGAAGAGATCCCACTTGACAGTTGAGGTTTCGAGCAACATTTATAACTAAGTTCTCCTCCACACCGAAGCCAAAAAACCTACTCTTTTTGTATTTTATTTGAAGCCCCACGGTGGGCGCCAACTTCTTTTGGTAAAAAATTGATCAAACCAAATTAGTAAAGTGAGGTAATGTGTTTTAATGCGAATACCGAATTATAAACAAAAATATATGATGAACACGATGATTTATACGAGGAAAAGCCCTTGATCAAGATATGATTGCCGGCATAAAAACCTTGGGTGATGACAATTGTCTATCACACCATTCATCAGTCATATGGCTGAAGTCTTCATGAGAAGCACATCATTTTGATTTATCTTTTTGTCCAGTTTCTTTATCATTCTTTCTTGGCCATCTTGCTCTTTCACCTAAGTCCTGGATAGCAAGTAATAATCCACCCATCTCAACAGAAAAACAATAGTCATATATTTTAGGATATTCTTCCTCATCTTCTTCTTATTCCACTGCATGAATATTTTGATTACTAGGCCTTGAATATGGTTTAGCTCTATTGTTCTTGAATGAGGATCCTTGTTTCTTCTCGTAATGCTCTTTTATTGTAGATGTGACACCCCGCCCGGTGGCGGAAAACACCGGGCTGTCATAGAATTGGATATCCATAGTAAACAAAGCACATGGTGTTGCTTTTATTAAAGTCTAATAATTATTATCATAAGTTGGGGGATCATAAGTCTTAAATGCAAAACACAATCCAAATATCAGTAAATGAAATAGTCATGATTAGTATTATTTCTAGGTCCAAGTCCCTATGTCTTGAATAGCAAAGAAACAAGCCAAAATCACGCGTCACCTGAAATACGCGAAAAATAAAGTTAGCTACACAAGCTAGTGAGTAAAACCCGAATTGAATAGTAATAGTATTGAAATCCGAGATCAACAAGATATGCTGCGCAATCCCACATGTATAGTAATTTCGTAATATCACCCTACCAGGACCCCTAGAATAGAATAGCACACCAACCACAATAGAAACCATAGTATCTCGTTTAGCCATTTGTCATGAGAACCACTCATGTAATAAATAATGATAACTTTTAATAACCGTCGTTTACCGTCTCGATATATAAGTCATCATTTAGCAATTTAGGGACATGGCATAGTATAGCATCATAGCATAGCAACATAGTATAGCAACATAGCATCTCGACATAGTAAACATGGAATTAGAAAGGCCGGGTTTAAATCACCTATCGATGTTGTACAAGCAGGTGGGTTTGTCAAACCATTAGCGCTAACATTGTACCGGTGGGATTACAAAGCAATAAAACTACTTTTAACTAACACATAAGATTGCATCAAGCCGCGAACTAGATTAACATATTTGTATGATCTCTTCTAGAAAACAAATAGAAACGCAATATAGTAAAAGACATATTTCAGCCCCAAAATAGTAAAATGGAAAAAGGGGAGTGAGTTTACTCACCTGAACAATATAGATAATAGCAAACGCAAGAAAGTAACTAAATAGAATCGAGGATCGCCCAGATATTAGAATCACCTAATTAACCGGGAAACCTAATTTAGAAACGAGACAAATAATATAGTAACTAAAATCAAGAACTTAGAAATTCTAGGGTTTTGGATTTGGGGTTTTAGGGTTTTAAATTATAAATTGAAAATTAGGGTTTCAAAATATAATTTGGGATTTTTAGGGTTTTAAAGTACCAATTGGGAGTTAGGGTTTTAAAATACAATTTGGGAATTTAGAGTTTCAAATCCAAATTTAGGGTTTCAAAATCCAATTTGGGGATTTAGGGTTTCAAGAACCAATTTTTGATAAACGACAACGTTTTAAGTAATATATTTTAACGGATTTACTTTAAACAAAGTTTATAAATTTAAAGCCTAATCATATGGATATTGTATTGAAATTGTACATTTGTATGTTTTGAAAATGTATTTGACTTAACTATATTATTTAGGTATTTAGTAAATATAATCAAATGTTAAAAATGTTTAAAGGTAATAAAATTAAGTAAATAGGTTGTGGGTTTCGAACCTGGGACCATGTGTCCAAACAACACACGCAACAACCACTGAACCAGGCTTGATTTTTGTTAATAAAATTGATATTTAATTGTTTTAACTTTCAAAACTCAAGAACACCCTTTTTCAATACATACCCTAGAACAAGAAATCAATCCAATTCGTTTAACCCAGTGAATCAAATCCAAAATAAACAGAGGGCTTTTAATCACCATTGAATCGTGATCATTTTGATATATGAAACTTACTTGGTTGGTTACGAATTGGAGCGGAGATGGTGATGAACACGAGATGAACCCTAGAATTTGGTTTTATGATTTTGAGTAACCAAAATGGAATTGGCTGAGCAGAGAGTGAGAGAGATGCCGAGGGAGTGTTTTGCACCACAAATAATTCTGAAATTTCTGTTACAATGGTTCAATCAAGTTCAACTTTTGACGTTTGATTCAATTAGATCAATTGGTGGCATTTACAACAATTAAAGTTGAAATGAAGGTGTTATTGCACTCGATATCACTACTGGAACGATTTGATTCATTCAATTGTATTAACTTCGCGTTAAGTAGTCGATTGATTAGATGGTCTTAAAGCGACGGTTTTAGAATCGATTTTTGACGAGTGCTTTGCTAGTTATTCGATGATTAAGAAGTTATTACAGGTTCGAAACTCACTTGGCCCCATTCTAACACCTTTGGATTTGACTAAAACGCAACAAAATTGGATAAAAAGATGTGGCCGGAGCTATGCCGGAATCCGGCAAGGTTGCCGGATGCGTACACGTCGGAAACACGGGATGGGGCTGGGGGTTGGGTCAATTTGCAATTTACTGAAACGGTCCCTCAACTTTCAGTTTGTTTTAAATAGTCATTTTAAGTTTAATTAAAGTTTATAAATTGACAGTTTTGGCACAAAGTTAAATATATATATCTTTTAACTAACTAACTTAACTAAACTGAAACGTAACAACTATTTAAGTGACATTTTTATAGTTTTAGTTCGTTTAAGCCATTAAGAGATCATTTCGAGGCTTAGAAGCGTTTTGTTTAACGTTTTCAATAATTTTCTTTTACGAACTATATATATATTTATTTATATATATATTTTGAGTTCTATTGTCACGAATAATAATTATTTGATAAGCGTAAATGTTTTGCGACATAAATACGATTATTTAATTGAGACGAGAATAACGTAGAATCCAATGCGTTTATTCATAATATTAATAATAAACGTTATATTTTGAAGAAAAATAAATACGAATACGATAAAGAGAGATAATTTCGGGTTCGAGTCGGGCATTCGGGTTCGGGTTTCGGGGCAGATGTCACAGTCTCCCCTCCTTATAGAAATTTCGTCCCGAAATTTGCTCAAACCGAAGTAGAAGAGAATGAAGCAAAAAAGTGCGGATACTTAAACTTCATTTGGTCTTAAATTCATGTTCACACTTAGAGTTTTTAACGATCATTAATGATTGGTATCTGATTACGCTTGAGTTGTTTGACTTCACGGTCCATGATATCCAAGGGACGTTTAATAACTTGCATTGATTCATTAGCGATATGCACAATGAGATTTCTATTGGATAAGTACTTCTTCATATTAGAAAATGAAACACGGGATGAACACCGCCCACTTTCGTAGGGAGTTTCATCTCGCAAGAAACTCTTGAGAATTCGATCAATGGGAAGATGAGCATTTTGATTGAGACATGATTTTAAATAACGAGATTAAGAAGTTATTTATTTTTAATTTGCTTTGTCTCATTGTGGATTGTTTATTTAACTCTTTTCACTTATAAGAGTTCGGTCGAACTATTTGTATGTCGATTCGAATAAATTTTATTTGTTACTCAATATAGGAATAGAATAGGATACCAACTTGCAAATGACATATTTCAAGTATATGGATTTAGAATTATCTAAATGATCATCGAAAATAGTCGTAATTATTAGAATGTTTGAAACGAATTAAGTAACCTTACACATAATTGAGTGGCTTATATGCCCTTAGTAAAATGAGTAAACAAGTCTAGTGAAAATAAGATGATTAAATCTGGCTCAGCTACACAAGACAAGCTTACTATGGTTCCCATGCACCAACTTTCATAATTCCGTGTGCACCCGTAATTACTTCAGTTTTTGCATGGACTCCACAGTTCATTCGATCACGTGCGAGTCAGAAGTACACAGCAATTTGAGGTTAAAATGATGATACGTATAGGTATTGATATCACACTTGATAGAAATAGTACTTGGGAGAATCATATTAAGATGAAAAGTATATTGATGATTTAGAAGAAACTAACGCCCATTAGGTAGACATTGCCCATATAAATAACTTCGTTCAACGATATAGATAGTCAAATTCAAGTACTAGGATAGTAACACTTAAGTTTTTGAAAATCGACTTTATGTGTGTAAGATGTAATAATGTAGTTTATTGAGATCTTTAGAAAAAAAAATTAGTTTCAAGAAAATTTGATAATGCGAATAATCCAATTTATAGTTCGAATGAATAGATCACTTAGTTCCAATTGGATTTAACTTTTAAGGTGTTTGTATTTATGACCAACCGCTTTAGCTAAACCAGATGTACTGACTATGGAGATAAACAAGTTTATAAGAGATGGTGTTGTTTTTCTTATAATGTAGTTTTAAAGTCTAAATAAAAAGTTGAAAGTGTTAATCTTTACCATAGATAAGAGAATTGAATTGAAAATAAACAACACAATTTAAGTTATAAGTACTTGGTATTGAAAAAAAACAGAAGTCATGGTGTTTGTTGCAAGTCTTTGTGTCGTATTTGGGAAACGGGAAAATGTTTGTGTAAATATTTGGCCGACGTTAGAATGACCAATCACTTTTTAAAGAAACCATTTATCATGAAATTTATATGTATATATGTCTATTTTTTTTTTACAAGATACTAAGACCAAAAGGTTATTAAAAACTCTTTTTTTTTTAAATATATATATGTATATATATTTGTTTGGGAAAATAAGAAAATTATTTTAATAGAATCGAATACCGTTAGTTTTACAAAGTCCATTGATTACACGTTGTGTTAGGGTAACGAGTTTATAAATGAAACGCATTGGGTTTGGATTAGTTCGTGAAGACTAGTTGCGCAGAATTTCGTTGGTGGTCATATGTATAGATGAAACATTTAGTTAAATGAGTTCGAGAATAGTTGTGTAGTGAGTTCTCGTTAGATTTGGATAACGGATTCATGGATAGTATCTTGTAGTTGATTAACGAGTACATGTTTTGATGGTTAGTTCATAATTTGATAGTAGATTTATCGTTTTAATGATAGATTAGAAATTGGATTAGAATCTTGTAGTTAGATGAGTAGTTTAGAATCTATCTGAGTATAGGAGTCAAGTTGAAATATTTTAAGGGTAGACGTTCGATTCAAATACATTAGCTTATGAGAATAGCAAAATCCGCTAACTTTTATTTAGTTATGGAATTTAGCCTTGGCTATAATTTAGAAATCATAACAAACCTTTGATTGGAGAGTTGATATTTGATTTAGAACTATAAGTACGACTTAGATTCGGTAATCGATATATGCATGATCTGAAGTTTTGGATAATTCGATTGAGATATGCCTTAGTTTTGAATTGAAATGTTCGGTTTACAATGGTGTAATTGTGCTATATCGATAAGCTAGCGAGTATATCGCATAAGTATTATTGTAGCTTAGAAAACAAATGGAATGATGAAACGTAGAATAACACGGTTTTGTAGCAACATCTTTGACCGATAGAAACATCCGATGTAATAATAGCAACTCGTTTCACTTAGAATATCATAGAATCTTTTGAAACATACCATAGAAAATCACGTAGAAACTTTAGAAACTTTAGAAATTTCGATTAAATGAAATAGTGATAGTACTTAGAACATCATAGAATCCTTTGAACATTTCATAGAAAATCACTTAGAAACTTTAGAAACATTAGTAAATGAAGTTGGAATATTATTTAAGTCAATATAAAAATTCATAGAAATAGTTATAAATCGTAGGAATGAATTCATAGAATCATTAAGAAAATGAAATTTCAATGGCTTAGGAGTGTGTCTTGGTTTTGGACACTAATGACTTATCAAAGTGTTAAGTTCGTTTTCAACGTATTCGAGAAAGCGTGCTTTAGCCTATAGGTTCACACTCATCTCGTACATCCCCAGGTAAGCATACAGGTCTCTTAAAGAGATTTATACGAAATGCTTTGCCTTAGACAGGATGTCCGTGATACAGGCGTTCCCCCTTCCGGATTGCACACGTTCCCACGTTTCAAACTTACTTAAGACGATGACGAGATTTCACAAAGAGAAAGATCCTAATCATACAGACGAGTCTCTTGTAGCTCCTTCGCGAAATCGGATAAGAAATAAGATAAAGAAAAGGCATAGAAAGGTTCATAGAAAAGAATAAGGAAATAAGTTCTAGAAGAGTTTTCTAAGCACAAACTATTTGTACTAAGGCCTCTTAGGTTATAGTCTAGGTCGGTGTGTTTCTAATACCCTATCCTAGTTCCCTATAACCATGGCTCTGATACCAACTGTGACACCCCGCCCGGTGGCGGAAAACACCGGGCTGTCATAGAATTGGATATCCATAGTAAACAAAGCACATGGTGTTGCTTTTATTAAAGTCTAATAATTATTATCATAAGTTGGGGGATCATAAGTCTTAAATGCAAAACACAATCCAAATATCAGTAAATGAAATAGTCATGATTAGTATTATTTCTAGGTCCAAGTCCCTATGTCTTGAATAGCAAAGAAACAAGCCAAAATCACGCGTCACCTGAAATACGCGAAAAATAAAGTTAGCTACACAAGCTAGTGAGTAAAACCCGAATTGAATAGTAATAGTATTGAAATCCGAGATCAACAAGATATGCTGCGCAATCCCACATGTATAGTAATTTCGTAATATCACCCTACCAGGACCCCTAGAATAGAATAGCACACCAACCACAATAGAAACCATAGTATCTCGTTTAGCCATTTGTCATGAGAACCACTCATGTAATAAATAATGATAACTTTTAATAACCGTCGTTTACCGTCTCGATATATAAGTCATCATTTAGCAATTTAGGGACATGGCATAGTATAGCATCATAGCATAGCAACATAGTATAGCAACATAGCATCTCGACATAGTAAACATGGAATTAGAAAGGCCGGGTTTAAATCACCTATCGATGTTGTACAAGCAGGTGGGTTTGTCAAACCATTAGCGCTAACATTGTACCGGTGGGATTACAAAGCAATAAAACTACTTTTAACTAACACATAAGATTGCATCAAGCCGCGAACTAGATTAACATATTTGTATGATCTCTTTTAGAAAACAAATAGAAACGCAATATAGTAAAAGACATATTTCAGCCCCAAAATAGTAAAATGGAAAAAGGGGAGTGAGTTTACTCACCTGAACAATATAGATAATAGCAAACGCAAGAAAGTAACTAAATAGAATCGAGGATCGCCCAGATATTAGAATCACCTAATTAACCGGGAAACCTAATTTAGAAACGAGACAAATAATATAGTAACTAAAATCAAGAACTTAGAAATTCTAGGGTTTTGGATTTGGGGTTTTAGGGTTTTAAATTATAAATTGAAAATTAGGGTTTCAAAATATAATTTGGGATTTTTAGGGTTTTAAAGTACCAATTGGGAGTTAGGGTTTTAAAATACAATTTGGGAATTTAGAGTTTCAAATCCAAATTTAGGGTTTCAAAATCCAATTTGGGGATTTAGGGTTTCAAGAACCAATTTTTGATAAACGACAACGTTTTAAGTAATATATTTTAACGGATTTACTTTAAACAAAGTTTATAAATTTAAAGCCTAATCATATGGATATTGTATTGAAATTGTACATTTGTATGTTTTGAAAATGTATTTGACTTAACTATATTATTTAGGTATTTAGTAAATATAATCAAATGTTAAAAATGTTTAAAGGTAATAAAATTAAGTAAATAGGTTGTGGGTTTCGAACCTGGGACCATGTGTCCAAACAACACACGCAACAACCACTGAACCAGGCTTGATTTTTGTTAATAAAATTGATATTTAATTGTTTTAACTTTCAAAACTCAAGAACACCCTTTTTCAATACATACCCTAGAACAAGAAATCAATCCAATTCGTTTAACCCAGTGAATCAAATCCAAAATAAACAGAGGGCTTTTAATCACCATTGAATCGTGATCATTTTGATATATGAAACTTACTTGGTTGGTTACGAATTGGAGCGGAGATGGTGATGAACACGAGATGAACCCTAGAATTTGGTTTTATGATTTTGAGTAACCAAAATGGAATTGGCTGAGCAGAGAGTGAGAGAGATGCCGAGGGAGTGTTTTGCACCACAAATAATTCTGAAATTTCTGTTACAATGGTTCAATCAAGTTCAACTTTTGACGTTTGATTCAATTAGATCAATTGGTGGCATTTACAACAATTAAAGTTGAAATGAAGGTGTTATTGCACTCGATATCACTACTGGAACGATTTGATTCATTCAATTGTATGAACTTCGCGTTAAGTAGTCGATTGATTAGATGGTCTTAAAGCGACGGTTTTAGAATCGATTTTTGACGAGTGCTTTGCTAGTTATTCGATGATTAAGAAGTTATTACAGGTTCGAAACTCACTTGGCCCCATTCTAACACCTTTGGATTTGACTAAAACGCAACAAAATTGGATAAAAAGATGTGGCCGGAGCTATGCCGGAATCCGGCAAGGTTGCCGGATGCGTACACGTCGGAAACACGGGATGGGGCTGGGGGTTGGGTCAATTTGCAATTTACTGAAACGGTCCCTCAACTTTCAGTTTGTTTTAAATAGTCATTTTAAGTTTAATTAAAGTTTATAAATTGACAGTTTTGGCACAAAGTTAAATATATATATCTTTTAACTAACTAACTTAACTAAACTGAAACGTAACAACTATTTAAGTGACGTTTTTATAGTTTTAGTTCGTTTAAGCCATTAAGAGATCATTTCGAGGCTTAGAAGCGTTTTGTTTAACGTTTTCAATAATTTTCTTTTACGAACTATATATATATTTATTTATATATATATTTTGAGTTCTATTGTCATGAATAATAATTATTTGATAAGCGTAAATGTTTTGCGACATAAATACGATTATTTAATTGAGACGAGAATAACGTAGAATCCAATGCGTTTATTCATAATATTAATAATAAACGTTATATTTTGAAGAAAAATAAATACGAATACGATAAAGAGAGATAATTTCGGGTTCGAGTCGGGCATTCGGGTTCGGGTTTCGGGGCAGATGTCACAGTAGAAGCATCGAGTTTATCCTAAATCCTTTTATCGTCATCCAATCTGATGAACCTTAAGGCTCTGATTCTTACCTCCTCTAACTTTCAGCATGGAGTCATCACGAGATCATCATTAAATGGAGAATCCTTTTATAACCCCATTTTGAACGCTTCCATAGTAGTTACTGTGACATCTGCCCCAAACCCGATACCGAATGCCCGACTCGAACCCGAATCCGTTGTTTTTACTTCTATTTATTCGTAATTCAAGTCATCAAGTTGTAACACTTCGTTTATTAATAACAAGAATATTTCGGAATCCATTTTTTTACCCGTCGTTAATAAAGCGATCGAAGTTAATACGAACTAATATATAAAATATAATAAAGATTAATTCCAAACAAGATATAAATTGAAATTCATATAGCTGGTTTTATAAATAATATCAAGTTTATTGTTTCTATGTCTAAAATAATCATTAAACGTCAACAACAGCATAGGTATAGAAAAACGTTAATTTTATAAAAGTTACGAGTTAACTCGGTTAAATTGGTTAGTTAGAATGAAGTATAAAGTAATTTTGGGTTACAAATGCCAAATTTGAAACTTGTAATAAGGTTTGAAACTCAATTATCAATCAAACCTAGCTACAGGGACTGATCATGTAATTAAACAAACCTGAAACCCCCCCTCGCTTATGGCCTGTAATAGCGATCCCATCACCGGCCATATTGGCCGGAATTTTTGCAATCTTCGGCGACTTCCAATACACGATTGTAGCTCGTTTTAACCCAATCCAAACTATATAAAATGCTACTCTACACATTTCGAACCTATGACCAACCTTTAAATCTTGTTTAATCGACCAACTACATGTCCAAATGCTATTTTAAAAATCGGCGATTAAAAACCCATATAACTCAATCATTTCAAAACGCATAAATTAGTAAACTCAAGCATCTAGAATAATTATCCCATTGATTAAAATCGGTTTGCAATGTTTAATTGAATTAATAGCTCGTAAATGATCATCAATTACACTAAATTAATCTCGAGACGAAACCAAACCCAAAATATTGTTTCTAAAAAAATTTGAAACAATTCAATCTAATTAAAATAACCACTCGACCTCCATCAAGCTCCTTGATATCCTAATTCCAAAGAAAAACCTCAAAGACTCGTGTTTGATTCCTCTTTTGTTTGAAACCTGCAACACACCAAATGGGCATCGAATTGTTATTAGTTCCTAAAATTAACCTGGGATTTTCATTTACTTAATCACGTAGAGTGAATCTGGAAGGCTAATTTGCATTTTAGCAGCTTCTATGTTCGTTCATCTTTGATTCCTAAGCAGTCAAGTTCTTGTTCTTCCTTGTTCTTGATCTAATTCGTGCACAATCAAGTAAGCCATTCTATATAAAATACTCGTTATTAAGTTGGGATAAAAAGCCCTCTATCAATTTTACATTACATTGATTCATATGGATTTAATTTGAGAATTAGGGTTTGTGTTCTTGAACGGAATTGGGGATTTTGTGCGTATGTGCATAAAACCTTTTTAGTTCAAGTTTTGTTCAAAAGATACTTGCTGGTTTACTGGTTTGTTACATGGGTTGTGAGCCTGAAGACCCAGGTTCGAATCCAAGGTCCTACATATTTTTATTTTTTTTTTGTTCAAACCATTTTACCAATTTTTTTAATTAAAAATCTTAAATCTAAATATTAATACTAAACCATCTATATTACAAAAAAGTAAAACCTTATAAATTATAGTAAAATCATTATTTTATATAAGATTGGTTTTATAAATTTACTTATTACAAATACTTTAAATTCTTTAAAAACTCTATAAAATGTATTTCTAATACTTTTTAATACATACAAAGTTTTATAAATAATAGATTATACAAATAATACTTTTAAATAAATCTTGTATAATTTTAAAATGGTGCTAAATGTTTTAAGGTATTTCTAATAAATATAATATATTATTTTAACATTATATAAGTGGTTATTAAATATATATTATTAAAGTTTCTATCGTTTATCAAAATAATTATTATTTCTATTACTATCGTTTCGAATAAATGAGTTTATATATTTTTAGACGTTTCACGAGAAACCCCCGAATCTCATTTAGGAACTCTAGAATTCCAATTTCATTTGACTCCTATTGTTACGATTCTAGTTTTCTATACAATATGCTTTACTAAGTTAGGATTGTCATTTAATTAGGTGATTTTAATATTTGGACGATCTTCGGCTATATTTATACTATTTACTATTTGTTTCGAGCCCAAGTTTCAAGGTGAGTAAATTCACTCCCCTTTTTACTTTTACATTTTGGGGCTGAAATATGTGTTCATATACTATACAATGTTTTCAATATTCTAGTTATTTTCCAAAAGAGATCATAAAATGTGTTATTCTTGACTCGCGACAAGATGCAGACTTATGTGGTAGTCAATAGTAGTTATATTATTATGTAATTTCCACCGGTACAATGTTAGCGTTAATGGTCTGGCCAACCCACCTACACTTTACAACATTGATAGGTGATTAAACCGGACGATTCTATATGTTTGATTCTATACATTGGTTACTATTAATATACTGTGATGCTTATTGCTATGCTGCTATGCCCCTTAGATGCTAAAACAATTATTGATAACTTACACATCGAGACGGTTAAATGACGGTTATCACTAATTGTAACATGAGTGGTTCCTCATGACTTGTTGCTAAAGGTTGCCCTGTGGGTTCAACAGTTGTTGATTCTATGTACGTTTCTATGGTTATGGTTGAGTAATATGAAATTGCTATACACATAAGCTTGCGCAGCATATTATGATGATCTCGGATTTCCATACTATTATTTACAAATTATGGTATTACTCACTAGCTTTCAATAGCTAACTTTGTTTTCAAATATTTCAGGTGATGATGTTATTTCTATTCAATCAAGACATAGGATGCCTTAGACTTAGAGAAAAATAACAGACTATTGCATTTACTATTTTAGTTATTGCTTTTGTTGTTTTCTATTTAAATCTTATGTTCCAAAACTTATGTTAATCATTATTAGACTTTAATAAAAGTGTGCCATGTGCTTTGTTTACAAAGATAGCTATTTCTATGACAACCTGTGGCGGCACATAAGCTCGCTTGCTCACACCTTTATTCGATTCGAAGTACCTTCCACCTGCACTCGCTCCGCTCTCCACCCCTCAGGTATGGTAAGTTCAGAAGTTTTGAAAGAATTCTTAATCTTCCGAACTACCAAAAATGAGGGTATGGAGCCGCGTCGGTCGTTAGGAAAGGAAACCCACGGAGAGAATAAACGGACTCCTCGAGGGCTACTTAAGCCACTTTAGTGCAAACCAGAAGGACTGGAGCTGTTGGATGTTGCTGAGTGCTGCTATAACTTAACAACCAAAAAGCTTTGCGTCGAACTTCAGCCCGTCGGGTGGGGTGTCACAGTTTGGTATCAGAGTCATGGTTATAGGGAACTAGGATAGGGTATTAGAAACACACCGAGCTAGACTATAACCTAAGAGTCCTTAGTGCAAATAGTTTGTGCTTAGAAAACTGTTGTGGAACTTATTTCCTTATTCCTTTTTATGAACCTTGCTATGCCTTTTCTTTATCTTATTTCTTATCTGATTTCGCGAATGAGCTACAAGAGACTCATCTGTGTGATTAGGATCTTTATCTTTGTGGAATCTCGTCATCGTCTTAAGTAAGTTTGAAACGTGGGAACATGTGTAAACCGGAAGTGGGAACGACTGTATCACGGACATCCTGTCTAGGGCAAAGCATTTGTTTAAATCTCTTTAAGAGATCTGTATGCTTACCTGGGGATGGACGAGATGAGTATGACTCTATAGACTATAGCACACCTTCTCGAATACGTTGAAAGCGAACTTAACACTCTGATAAGTCTTAAGTGTCCAAAACCAAGACACATTCCTAAGCCTTCAAATTCTATTTATTTATGAGATCTATGATTATCATTTTCTATGATTTCAAATTATTTCAATGGGTTTCTCTATTATTTCAAATGTTACTCCAAGTTTGCTTATTTACATTTCATTGATTTCCAAGTGATTACTATGTTATGTATTCTAAAATTCTATGAAATTCAAAGTACAATTATCCTTTCTATTCAATCCAAAATTCCATTACAACTTATGTTATCCAAAATTTTCTTATGTCTAATAAATTCTTTTTCTATCTTGTCCTTTAGAATGACAACAAGACGTGAACGACTCACTAATACCATCGCGCCTAATGTTCTAAATCAAAACTAAGATATATTTACTAGCCTCAATAAAATTATCAAAACATCAAAACAAATACCAAATCTAAGGCATATTTCTAGTCTCAATTCAATTATAAAATCCAAAATTAAAGACTTAATTTATGATTCCTGAAATCTCGTAGCGGATTTACTATTTTGTTATGTCAACGCATTCGTTTGATTTAAGAATCGAACGTTTACCTCCAAAGTATCTCAAGTTGATCTCAATACTCAATATTTTTCTAAACTACTCATCTAATCATAAGATTCTAATCCAACTTCTAATCCACCATTAAACGATGCTATTCATAAATTCGTTTTTCAAAACTTAACGTGAACTCACTACACAACTATTCTTAAGCTCATTGAACTAAAACATTTCATTTGTATATATTATCACTAATGAAATTCTATACATCTCGTTTCTATAAACTCATTCAAGCCCAACGTGTCTTACGTATAAACTTTCTACTGCGGTTTTTGTAAAACTACCAACCAATAGTTAATTCTATTAAAAATGATTTCCTTATTTTCTATATATATATATATATTATAAGAATATTATAATAAATGATTTCTTTAAAAAGGGATTGGTTATTTTAATGATTACACAACATTTCCACGTCTTCTCAATTATGATACAAAGACTTGCAACAAGCACCATGTTATATGTTTTCTAATACCGGGTACTTAAAACTTAGACTGTGCCATTTATGTAATTTCAAATCAATCCCATTGTCTATGTTAAATATTAAAACTTTCAAATTTTTATAAATTCATTACTTAATTATTCAGTTTTTTTAAAAAAACCGCATCATAGACCAACAACATCAACATTTATAACGTCGTTTACTTCCATAATCAATACACTTGGTTTATCTTTAACTTCTTGTCATATGTACTCAAGTGTCTAAAAACTCGAACCCAATAGGACTCAAGTGATTTATGCATCTGAACTATAAACTGGAATAATCACATTCATGAAACTAATTTTTCTATAATCCTAAATAAACTATCAATTAATGCTTATGAACTTAATATCAAATGACATCTACATCTCACACATAAAGTTGGCTTTCAAAAACTTAAGTTGTTACAATTTTGGTACTCTAATTTGACTAGCTATGTCGGTCAACAAAACTATTTAGAAGAGCTATGACCACCTAATAAACTCAACTCACTCGAATCATCAATTTATTTATCATCTTAAAACCATACTTCACAAGAACTAAATGCTATTTAGTATGATTTCGGAAAATATGTGTATCATCACTCTAACTTAGAAATTTTTGTGTACATTTGACTCACACGTGATCAAAAATTTTTGCATGGTCCACCATGAAAAAACTGAAGTAATTACGAGTGCACATGAAATTATGAGTTGGTGCATAGAAACCATAGTAAGTTTTGTCATGTGTTTAAGGGCAATACGACAAATGCGGTATGACAAGAGCAAGGTGGATACGCCATTGTTACGTCATATATATAAATGCTTTTCTCATATTGTCGAATGACGCGTTGTTGCGATCTGTGAAGTTTTGTGTTGTTCCAAATATTATATTCATATAATAATACGTATTGTATACCATCGAGTAAGATAAGCCATATTCTAAGTTGATCTAAACATAACAACCCATTTACTGAACATATGCATAAAGATCAGAAATCAATTCTTATAAAAAAGAAATCAAAATATAATTGCTTTCATATATTACCATTTGTCATCCTCATCATCTAGTGCTTAGTTGGTGAATTCTAATTCAACTCTGCGAGACTAATGTATCCTTGTTCAAAATCAGAAGAGCTAAATAACGTAAGAAAAATTATAATGGAAAGCTAAATATTTCAGGTGATGATGTTATTGTTATTTAATCAAGACATATGATGCCTTGGACTTAGAGAAAAATAAAAGACTATTGCATTTACTATTTTAGTTATTGATTTTGTAGTTTTCTATTTAAATCTTATGTTCCAAAACTTATGTTAATTATTATTAGACTTTAATAAAATTCTGTCATGTGCTTTGTTTACTAATATATCCATTTTTAAGACAACCTGGTGTTTCCGCTGCCGGGTGGGGTGTCACAGTTACTACGTCAAGATTTGGAATTTCCAAAGCTTTCCTGCCAAATTTAGTGACATAATCCCTAAGGGATTCATCACGAGGCTGGGTAATTCTATACAGATCACTGGTTATTAAAAAGATTAACCAAATGAGAAAATGAAATAACATAGTAAGGAGGTAAGCGTAGCAGCCATTTAAGGGCAGATCCAGTGAGTGTAGATCCAAGACCTTTACACAAACATGCTTCTTTGAGCTTGTCTGGGATTGGATTTATTTCCATTATTTCTCTATATTGGGCCACATGCTCTTCTGGATCAGTTCTACCATCATAGAGTTTCATGTTGGGGGTTTGGAAGCGCTTTGGTATCTCTGCATCACAAATTGGTAAAGCAAATCTGTATACTTTGTGACCTCCAACTGGAATTTCAGGAATTGGGCTAACCACCCTCAGAACACTAGATATCATATCCTAAAGCTTTTGTAACTGGCCAAACCCGGAGTGATACCTATATCCTGCATCAAACCATGATTAGTACCCAAAGATACATTATTTAAACTGTCACCTCTTTGTTGGAAGAATTTTATTCCAGAATAGTATCTACAGTAACACACTTCAACAGTGATAGTTGGTCCAGTAGAGGCAATGGTTAGCATGGGGATAAAGTCTCCATCATGTACTTCGGTTACTTTAGGCCATTGTATGTCTGAGGATCCTTGATCCTTGTAGATGGAGGATCCTAAAGGATTCTGCATTGAGGATCCTGCAAATGTGAAGGTTCCTTGAGAGAAGGTTGACGATCTTGGCTACGATCCATGTTGAGGCATTCCCATCGATCTATGCTGGAATATAGTGGATGAAGGATAGGTTGAAGGTCATGGAACTTGCTTAGACATGGATCCTGGAGTGTTGAAATCAAGTGCTTTTGGCATATATGGACTGATCTCCTCCACATGCTTCTTGGCCTTCTTGATATCTTCAATTTCCCGAAGGATCCTTTTATTAGTCATGTTCTACTACTCAATATAGACTTTCTTCTGCAAACACAACATAGAAACATCATTGTTAGAAGTTACAGTAAGGGTAGTAACATGATATTTTGATCCTTGGAAGACAACAGTCGGTTTCTTATGAGTAACGTCCTTTATCTTCACTGATCCCAAAGATGAAGTAGACATCGGCATAGAAGATGATGATGATGATGGCATGCTAGTTGAAACAAATTTCTCATGAGAAACCATTTGAGAAATGTTAAATGTATGAAATATTGAGAGAATGAGATGCAATTGATTAGAATAAAAGCATCAATTGCCCCACAGTGGGTGCCAAATTGTTTTGGTCGAAAAGTGATAAAACCAAATTAGTAAATGTGAGGTTGAGTGCTTTGTCACTTTTGATGATTATGGTACTGAAATACAAGATAAACACAGAGATTTATATGAGGAAAAACCCTTGATCAATCTATGATTGCCGGAATAAAAACCTCGGGTGATGACAATCGTCAATCACCAATTATTAAAGATAAGAAAATGAAGTACAACTCGAGAACTATGGCGGCTTAATACAGTAGTATGTGTAGAATTGCAGAGAGTCGAGAGATCAGAGTGTGAGTTGTGTGTGATAGCTTAGACATAGCCTCCTTTATATAACATAAAAGAAATAATTGGATCCCCTAATTTTAAGCTTGAGCCGTTGGAGGGTGTTGACGACGTTTCCAGCTGATTTCATAACTCCCTTGACCGAGATTTATGGTGGGCTTGGTCAAATAGCCGTTACCTGCATTAAAACATATAAAACACGCAGAGAACAAATGTTACTTAATCGACGGTTATAAGCATCAAGGATCCTTAATCCTTCGAATGTTTAAGGATACTTGATCAAGCGTGTTCAGGATACTTTATCCACGATCTTTAAAATTTGAGCCTTAACAATTGATAGTAAACATGGATGGCTTGGAGGAAGATTTCTGAGCACCTGCAGGAAAGGAAAGACAAATGAGTATTCATGTTTCAAGAAATCAGACATTAATAGTGAAGCTGCTTACTAGAAATTGTAAAAGGAGAGGAACAGGATGCTTCATTTGCGGTCTCTTTACTTCAGATTTTGAAGCTTCGAATTATTGGATCCAGGGCAAGGAAAGCTTGAACTCTTAGATCGAAGGTTGGGACTTTACACTGCTTCGCAAAAGTTGTAACTGCAAATAAAACACATTTGTTAAGAATAAGATATACAGCAGAAAAGAATTCAGAAGAAAGGATCTTATATCCTACCCTTTAAAACCCATGTGATAGGAAGATCCTTGCCATCATGGATGGAATCCCTTCGAACGAAAATGAACTGGTTTTTCCAGAAAGGATCATTTTGAGTTGTTTTCAGAATAGGAACCGCTTGATGGGGTTTGGATTTTTAAACAAATCGGTTAGACCCATCAGTAACCAGATTGTACAGAAATGATAGTTCAGCAACCGTGAACCATATGACTTTTTTGCTGATGATTTCCTCAATGGTGAACAGTGTTCGCCATATGATAGGCATAGCCTGGACGTAACTCAAACCGGTCATCACAAAGAAGTCGTTGGTCAAGTATGGAAATGGGTATGAATAACCGATCTGGATAGGAAAAGCAGGAAAATAGACCTAATTGGTTGAAATAGAATCGCTAAAGCCTGTGGGATTGAATGGGCAAAACATAGTATTTGGCGATAATCGAACAACAAGACTGTTGATTTCTAAGTCAATGAACTTGAAAATCTCTTTGGAGGGTTCTTTCAGGAGGTTATGCGAACGAAGGGACTTTGAAACAGATGAACGAATAGTATAGAAGCTAAGGCTTGATTCCTTATTCATAGTGATTAGGATTTGTTACGACAAACAAAGGAAAATCGCTCAATATGAAGAAAGAAAGAAAGAAAGAAAGAAGGAAGGAAGGAAGGACGGTTACCTGAATGATTCTCTCGTCGCAGGAAAATGATCGGGTGATTTTTGGATCTTGAAGGAGAAATGGAAGAGACGGTTTTTTTAATTTCCTATTAAATAGCATAATGGGGGTTTATTAAAGAAAAAGAGATCAATCAAATAAATCAGAGGATCATGATTTCAAAGATTATTTAATCTATACTTTTGCTAATGTATTTAACCGCCATATTTAAGGGTAATTGTTAGGGATGGATTTTCAGCAATTAAGAATATGGTATCCTTTATAAAATAAAGTAACTACATTATGGTGATTAGAAGTCCTCGAACAAATGATGATCCTTATTCACCGTATATCTATCTTTTATTAATAATTGTTTTCTAAATTTTTATTTATTTCAGGTCATGGAACGTGGTTCACTGAATATTTAGCGCATGGGAAAAAGATCTTCAACAGTCCAACGTTCGTAGGACTAATTCTCCCGATTTATAGGATTATTAGTTATGATTAAATAAAGAGGCTAAATGGCTCACATAACACACATTCTTATTTTATTCTTCTTCTTTCTCGATTTTCTCTGCTCACACACACTTATTTATAATATCCATCATAGTTCTTGAGTTGTATATCTATTATTTCTATATCAGTATATTGGTGATAAATTGTTATCATCATCCGAGGTTTTTATGCAAACGATTTTTAATTGATCAAGGGTTTTTCCTCGTAAAAATCCTTGTGTTCTTTTCATTATTTTAATCCATAATAGGAAATTTGAGAGGGAAAATATAAAATACCATGCATGAGTTGATGAAGCAAATATCCTCAAATATTAAATATTTGCAAATTTTTAAACATAATAATTATGATTTCTTATATAAATATTATTATTTAACCCGTGTGTAATACACGAGTGCTAAACTAGTTTTCATTAAAACACATAACCTCACATCAATTAATTTGATTGAGTTATTTTTACCAAAACAGTTTTAGAAATTTGATAAATTTTACACACACGAGCATCATTGAGCAAAATGTTAAAAATTCTAAATTGAATGATTATGACTTATGAACGTATTATTTCCATAAATTAAAATATTCCCAATAAAACTTTAGCAATAAACTAGAGTTAGTGACCCTGCAAACTGATTTGGGGCAGTAAACTGATCAGTCAAGCCAACGGCCAACTACCCATTTTTCTAAATAAAGTATGCGATTTGCATCTTTGACTTTCCTTAATTATTAAATTCGGAATATTATTTTATGTTTTATATTAACATCAATGTATAAATTAATAAACTTGTCATACTTTTTGTATCGATTAACAATAATTGTGAGAGAAAATAAAATCGTAGCCGTGAAAAATGATTATGATTCGATCTTGAATATTAAATGCATAAGAACATTAGCAAAAGTTATCTAACAAGATACCAAACGCAATCCAGATTTGTTTTGCTTAAACTGTTTTTCAAATTGTAGGTTAAAATCATTATAAGTGGTATGAGAAGGATTAAATAAAGGTATATTTTGTCTAAAAATTATGAAAAGTGTTTTTATTTACAATAAACATGGTTCAAATGAAGTCTGATTGAGCGCATTCAAACGATGTTGAAACCGTCTTATCGAACTTTATCATCTTAGCTTCTATGGTTTAGTTCTAAAATTTAATTTTTTTTGAGGATTTAGTTTTAAATTATAGGTTTTTTAGAGGTGAGAGTGCTAGTTTTAGGGTTTTTTTAAGGGGGTGGGGGGAGGGTTTGAAAACAAGATTCTAACACCGTAAAAATTAGTTCAATTGAAGTTTGTTTGACCCACTTTAACGTAGTTAATAATCATTTATCACGCCTTTTATACAAAACCCACAACGTAGTAAAACCATCCTCCTGTTGTTTTTTTCTACGTCGATGATGGCATCCCCTTTAACTAATGTTTTTAGAACCAAAATAGACCATGACATAACTAACTTAATAATATAATATTATATTATATATATATATATATTATATATATATATATATATACTACAACTTAATTTTAAAAAAATAATAATGTGAGACTAACCTTTAAATACATAATTGCATTTGAGTTTTAAGTCGTGTTGGCAAATTGTATCTTAGAGTGTTTAATATGTTGCAGATAACACGATTAACACAAGTATTAAACATGAAAATCACTAGTTTAACATATGATAATTTGAGCATAACAGTTATGAATTAGGTTTAATTACAAAGTCTAAATTTTCTAAAAAGTCTAAAAAGGAATTTGGACCATTAGATCTAATATTAAATGAAAATCAATGGCTCATAAGCACAAGGTGGCATAATGGTAAATAGTTAGAACTTTAAATGATAAGTCAATGGTATATTAGTCTTGTCTCACTTTCAAATTCCACTCTTTTTTTTAAACGTCCTTAACTTTTACATACGACAATATTTTTTAATAAAAATTACACCAAAAAAACGAGTGTTTTTTTATCTTCAAAACGCATATAACATTGATATATAAAAAATGAAATTTTTTTTTTAAAGTTTCAGCTCATTGTGTTATAGACGGGTCACTGTTGGGACGTGTCAACAACTTGGGACGGCTGAACAGTGCTTCACCCGGCTGATCAGTGCTTCACCCGGCTGAACAGTGCTTCACCCGGCTGAACAGTGCTTCACCCAGCTGATCAGTGCTTCACCCGGCTGAACAGTGCTTCACCCGGCTGAACAGTGCTTCACCCGGCTAAATAGTGTTTTCCTTCTATTACCCGGCTGAACAGTGAATTTTTCTTCCTTCACACGGCTGATTAGTAACTTCACTGTTTGGACGTGTGAGCCACTATTTGGACGGGTCAACTTAGTGGTTTCAATCACTTAGGAAAATTTCTTGAATCAATCACTCAATTCTTCAATTCTTCTTCTGATTATGATAAGTTTCTGGGCAAATATCAATCAATTCTTCAAATCTTCACTCAAAGTCAAAATTATGACGAACACAAGATCAATTCTTCAATATTTGTTGTTTTTGTTCAATTCAATACTTGTATTAGCTTAGGAATGATGTTTCTAACAATCCATCAAAGTATTACACCTTGAAACAAGCTAAATCTCATTCAGATCCGGATTTTTGATGAAGAACACAACAAGTGGGTTTTGAGACAAATTGGCAAAATATGGATCGAAATCAACAAAACAGTGATGTTTGATTATGAACGAAGCTTAGGATAGTGATTTCTAACATATCTCAATCAACAATTTCTCAATATCAACAACAATTTCCAGATCACAAAATTGAGCAGTGAATATGACGAACATGAACTTTTTCTTCAAAAACACAATCAAATCTTCACCAATTGATCTCAAACTTTGCAGTTCTTTACACAAACATGAATCAAAGCTAATGGTAGCTAAAATTCCATCAATAACAACAACAATCAAAGATCACGCAATAGCTCTGATACCAATTGATAGTTCGAGACGAACCGAGCTTGGATCTAGATCTGAGATTGTTTGGTGATGTTGTTTCCAATCAGTGATGCGGAATCTCACTGATCACGTATTGATGCTTGAATGTTCATGAAGATCAATGCAAAGTATGATGAAGATGATGATAATATGAATATGTGAATTGTATTAGATCAATGAAGAGGTTACAAAAGATATGGAATGAAATGTAAGCAACTTGTTTACAAATGACCTAGGTGATGGTATTTATAGTCTATACCATTCACCTTACAATGTAACCTAAACACGTGCAATTAAGCACAAACGCGCATTTAAGCACAAAACGATTACACAAATATTCTAAGACAAATACAATTAATGAACGTCTTCACCCGTGCTTGCTCGTGATGATGCTCGATATCTTCACTCGCTTATATTTGGAAAGTGACATCTTCAAATAACCCCAACATTGTTGTTTCTATATGTTTTAAACTTGTTTATAGTCTTTTCTGGTGTTGATTATACAGTTTTAGACCTTTTTTTAACATGTTTTAGACTTGTTGATGTGCTAGTATTTTGCATATTTTTTGGGTGGAGCACCTTGTTTGGGTGATGTTTTAGACTTATGTTATGTTGGTGCAACATTTGTATCGTTATTTGATGTTTTTTTTATTTATATTTTTTAAAGCGAATACATTCGAATCTATTCGAATTCGATTCGAATTCGAATAACTTAATCGAATCGAATACATAGATTTTTATTCGAATGTGGATCGAATACGAATACAGTTTTTAAAAGTCCCAATTCGACCAATTCGATTCGCCTAATTCGCCCAATTCGATTCGCCTAATTCGCATTCGATTCGAATGAACACCCCTAGCCACATGTCATCATCTCATGGCTTCTTAGACTTTTTAGGAAAATTAGACTTTGTAGTATAACTCCACTCTAACAATTATATGTTTTATGTATTAAGGAGAAAAAATTATAAACCCTATGCTCATAATTTAAATATTTTTAAAAAACTATAAAATACATAATGTATTGTTTTTGCTAAAACTGGCTGGTATCGTGTGTAAACAAGTTAATCATAGGTGTAGTTTTAACTTTTAAGTTCAAACATGAGTTGGATTAATGTAGAAGTATGATGCTTTCTAGATAAAAAAAATATGGGTGCGTCTATACACACTCATCATTCTTACTTGTTGCACCCCTCTAAAAAAACTTTTGAAACTTGTCAAAATATGTCCCGAAACTTTTATTTTCCTTATTCCTTAAAAAATCGTGTTCCTAAATAAAATTAATAATATGCGCATATAAAAAAAAATTATGTCGGTATTTAAAGGTGCGGTTAACTTTTTGTATGGTCCGATTCATTCGGTTGTAAAATCTTTTTATTCGGTCGCGAAATCATTTTTTTGGTCTAACCTAACCGAATTAAACTGTTTTAGTATGTTTATTTGGTTATGGAGTTTTTTTTGCCTAACCAAACCGTAATAATCCACTTTATTATGATTATTCGATCCGGTTTTACGATGAAACCAATATTTATACGGTTTATTAAGATAACCGAACCAAACAAATCATCTTTTTTTGTTACAAAAAACCAAATTCACAATTTGGATACTGTTAGTAACCAAACCAAAAGTCAAATTTGCAATTCGGTTCATTTTTTCGGTTACAGATACGATTTATTTCGACTCTTTTTTGTTTCGGTTAGTATTGACACCCATAGTCGATACTCACCAACTAATTACAATAGCTTAATCCAACATTATAAGAAATTGAATCTTAATTTAAGAGAAAAATATAATTTTGTAAAAAAAATGTTGAAACTATAAGGATGGGGTGTAACAAGTAAAAAAAAATTGAAAAGATGGGTATATATAGCAACACCCAAAAATAATTATAATAAAAAAAGTTAAAAATTAACAAATCTATCTATCATATCCTTTTGTGACCGTAAAAAAAACTATAACTTCTTTAAAGTATATATTCCCTTATTCTCATTTCAAATGTCCATCTTCTCATTTTTTTTTTTGTTGTCCTAACTTAAATGTCAATTTCCAAACATATAAGTGTAATTTCTGTTTTGCCCATATATATTTGACATAAAAAGTGTTATTAATTTTAAGTTAAGGGTATTGTTGTCATTTGATTGATAAAAAGCTACATTTCTTAAATTTTATGCTTTGGGTCCCATGACAATTAATATGGGACCGAGAAGTACTTTTTAATATGTTAAATAATATCATCCATCTTGGTAAATATTTTTCAATCATCATATATATTCTATCCTTAGAGCATTCACAGTAGAGGAACCATCCCTATCTCTAAATTTACACTAAAAATCACTACATTTTCTCTTTCCTTCTATTTAAATAATAATATTTTTATACATTTATCATTACAGTTTCTCTCTCCTCCACTCACAACACTTTCAAAAAATATTAAAAAATTATAGGGGGTGAACAGTAGCTTTTCAAATATAGAGTTTCTCTCTCATCCACCATCAAATTTTCTCTTTCCTTCACTCACAATAATTTACAACCACTCATACTCACCCCCTAAAATATAAAAACCCCACTCACATATATTTGATTCTCCCACTGTGAATGCTCTTATTGTGATTATGTATTACTCTATATTTTTTTTTGACAAACATTTTTTAAAAAACAATAAATTGATTTTTAAGGAGAAATAGACCACACATGTTCATAGTATGATTCAAACTCAAGATCTAGTGCTCCCAACACAAGTGTGTTACCAATGGATCACCAACATCAATATGTTTTGTTTATACAAATAGTAAAACACTCATGTATGCGATACGCAGGTAGAAAGAAATATAAGGGTAAAATTATATTGATATTTTTTAAGGATAAGTAAAATATTCATATTCGAATAATTAATTAATTTATCTACATGTCAATGTTTTAGTGATTTCACATAGGATTTTGCTTACCTGTCATGCTCGAAGTTATTGTGACACTCCACCCGTTGGTGGACTCATCGGGCATTGTCGTGAATATAGATATCAATAGTTCAAAGAACATAGTACACCATTTTATAAAATATAATAATTATTATATCATAAGTTTGGAACGTAGTCTAGAAAAGAAACGACAAATGCCTTAAATGCAAACCAACAAATACAACAATTTTATTGTTTATTAATTCTTGGTCCGAAGTGCCCATATGTCTTGGAAAATAGTAATAAATAATCATCGACCACCACCTGAAATATGCGTAAAATAATTTTACCTATAAATAGCCAATGAGTAATACACAATTGATCATAAATAGTATAGAAATCAAAGATCGTCATGAATATGTCACGCAATCTTATATGTATAGCAATTCCGTATCTATTACCCTATCATGACCCCTTGAATAACATAGAAAACCATCATTAGAAACCCCACAAGATATCTTTTAGCAACTTATCATTAGAAATTATTCATGTTTCAATTAATGATAACTTTTCAAGCAATCGTCATTTAAGAGTCACGATATATAAATTATCAATAATTATTTACCAACTTAGGGACATGGCGTAGCAACAAACATCATAGCATAGAAACTAGTAAACATAGAATAGAAAGGTCGAGTTTAAATCACATATTGTTTTTGTATAAGTACGTGGGTTGTAAAACCATTAGCGCTAAAATTGTACTGATGGGATTACAATGCAATAATACTACTTTAAACTACCACATAAGGTTGCATCAAGCTCCAAACACGACTAACACATTTTATGATCTCTTTTGGTAAAATAAAATCTAAAACTGTAGTTTGGTAATGGTACACATATTCCGACCCCAAAACGTAAAAGTAAAAAGGGAGTAAACTTACTCACCTTGAATTAGAAGCGCGAAATAAAATAGTAAACCGACAAGATAGAATCGAGGAATGTCCAAATACTAAAGTCACATAAGTATATAAACAATCCTAACTTAGCAAAATGTATAGTATAGAAAACTAAATCCATAAATTATGAATTTAAGGTAATTTGAAATTCTGAGGAGACATTTGGGATTTGGGGTTTTTCGGTAAATAGATAGAAATATATTAATTCTTTTAGGCATAACATCGAAAAATAATAGTACTAATAATAACAATAATTTTATATAATAATCATAATAATAGTATTGTCTTGTAAACGATAAGTAACACAAATAATATGTTTTTCCAATTAATTATTTAAAGTCGAGAATAGATTATGTACACTAAAAATACTCTAAAATATTTAACAACATTTATACTGTATTTAAATGTCTTATACAAAAGTCTATATTTATAAAACCTTTATATATTTTAAGGTATTTAAAAGCATTTGTAAAGATTAAATTAATAAAACTAGATTTATACAAAATCATGGTTTTATATATTTGATAAGTTTTTTTGATATTTTACAATATATATATATGATATAAGGATTAGTATGTAGAGTAGGGTAATTAGTAAAAATGGATAAAAATGTAAATAAAACAAATAAATAAAAATATGGCAGCCCATGGATTCGAACCCTAGGCCATACACACAGACCAACCACTTAATCAAACTGAGTTCTTGGTGTTTTTTGTAGCAATTGAGATATCAGTGAGTTAGAGTAATCGATTAGGAGTGTTTTACTAGTATTGAATTAGTTTAATTTGGTTTAGAAATGGACGAACACGTTTGAGTCTGAATTGAAAGTAAATGGTATTAATGGGTGTTGAATTGGTTGATTAAAACTAGATTGAATGGTATTGGCAGTTTCTAATCGATTAGGAAGGATTTGGCCAATTTAGCATGCGGAAAATTGGCTTAGGATCGTTTTACCGTCGTTTAATTTGATCAAAAGTGACAAAAAAACAGTGTTTAGGTTCGCCGGAACATCACCGGGAAAACGGGCAACGGGGGGACTAGTTTGGGTTTATAAAATTTTATAACTTTGGTCCCTCCATATTGGTTTGATGTTTAAACGACTTTATATCTTTAATACAAGTTTTATTTTTGACAATTTTAACCCAAAGTTAAACAAATCTCTATTTTAACTAACTTACCTAAGCAAATTAACTTATAACTTTTATAAACTTGACGCTTTTATATATTTACGTCGTTTTTTGACGATAAATGATTCTTTTAGACTTAGAAATAGTAACATTGATAATATTTATAACAATTTTTTTAAACTAAAATTTATATATTTTGTAGATTAATCGTGGTAAATAGTAATTAAATAAATACACTTAGATATTAACTTGTAGAAAACTCGATCGTTTTATTGATGACGGGAAACATGGAATTCCGAAATATTCATTTATATAATTAAACAAAACTTTACATCCTAATGAATTAAATACGAATAATTAGAAACCAAACAACAGATCTGGGTTCGAGTCGGGTATTCGGGTTCGGCTTTGAGGCGTTTTATAGATTGATGGAAAATTTAATCGCGTGTCATGGTATGCTCCATATTCGAAATAATGAGAGGAACTGATTTGATAGATTAAATTTGTTAGCTAGATGAAATGGTATGAAAACATAGAATAGGAGGATTTAATGAATGAATTTTATGAAGTTTAAAATTTTGCGATTATCCTAATTTATTTACTTATTCTAACAAATAGTTTTTGCTACCAGTCTTTTTTAATAGTGTTTAGTTAATGTGAAACCGATTGGAAAATATCTGTAAATATCCGAACCGATTTAATAAAAGATAACAATATTTATTATATTATGGTTGTATTAGGAATCTTATGTATTACATATATTTATAACTAGTTACGGTCCTTGCGCTTCGCGACGGGGCCATATTGTTTACTAATCAAACCCCAGATATACCAAAAGAGACATGCAAAAACAATTAACTTAAAGATAGTAAAACTTAGAACAACAAAATCAACCAAAAATGGCAACTTCAAGCCCAAACATGTAAAACGAAACCGATTAGTTAGGTCCCGTTATCGAAACTGGCTCTGAGCATAAAAAATGCATTAGCTGCTAGGTGAGTTGCAAGGATAAATCCCGCCATCTACACCTGCCACGCCATCTACACTGTTTTTTTTAAATAGTAGTACCTCATCACAGCCAAAAATCGTGTTGTATCATCACAACCAAAAATAATTTTGTACTAATGCAAACTAATACCAAAAACTAAAACCGTCAACAGATCCACCCACATATTCTGCATATGATTGAGTACCACACACAACAAATACGGTACCGCACACAATGAACGTAACGCAATAAAAGTAGTACAACACTATTGACAGCAATTCAACTGAAAGCCACCCAAATCCAAGGACCGGCAACCATCGGCGGCTTTAACAGCCGGAACCACACACATGCAAAGGCAAGTCTAATGGTCGCACATGTCCTTGGATCGACAACTATTCATGGTTAAAAACTCAGAAGTTGAGCCATGACCACCATCACCATCCACCCAAGGTAGTAAAGACAACCGGAGATGAATGACAAAATACATAGATCAACGAATCAAAACCCCAAAAAAAGCACCACATGGTCACATCTCAACAGAAAGCCACCCAAATCCAACGACCGACATCCATCGCCGGCTTCAACAGGCGAAATCAAACATATGCAAAAGCAGGTCAAATGGTCGCATAGATCCTTGGACGGCAACTATCAACGTCTAAAAACTCAGAAATAGAGTCATGACCACCATCAAGTCATCAACATCCACCCATGGTAGTAAACCAACCAGAGATGAATGAAAAAACACATAAATCAACGAATCAAAACCCAAAAACCCAGAATAAGCACCACATGGTCACAGGTCAATCGAAAGCCACCCAAATCCAAGGACCGGCAACCATCGCTGGCTTCAACAGCAGAAACCAAACACATGCAAAAGCAAGTCTAATGGTCGCACAGATCCTTGGATCAGCAACTATCAATGGGTAGAAACTCATAAACAGAGCCATGACCAGCATCAACATCCACCAACGGCAGTAAAGACAGCCAGAGATGAATGGGAAAACACATAGATCAACGAATCGGAACCCAAAAACCTAGAAAAAGCATCATCGTCGCCATTGAACAACAACCGGAAACAACCAAGTCACCGGAACCACTAGAAACGGTGATATCATAAAGAGAGAAAGAGGTAACAGTGATGTTATTGAGAGAGATGTGCGTAATTTGTGGGGAGAAAGGGAAAAAACATTTATATACCCACAGCTCACACATTAACATAGGTATCACACACAACAAATACGGTACCACATGCAATAAAAGCAGTGCGTAACGCAATGAAAGCAGTATAACACTGTTGATCCCAATTCTAATGTAGATATTATAATAACTTATAATAATATATGTTATCAAAAACCATATCATATTATGTGTAGTACATAGGTAGTAATATAGTTTTATAAATGTAAAGTAACTAAGTTCTATGATTTACAAGACCAAAATTAGCCTCCAAGTAATGGCTAGAGACTTCCCAAAAGACAACTAGAACAAATACATTTTTAAGGATGACCAGGATGAACACGCGCTCGTGAGGAGTGGTGAGCATACCACTCCCTCCAAAACGATGAAGGTGACTAGCTCATTATTTTGTATTCCATTTTTGTGGTGTTTGATGTTTGAGGAGGTGGAGAGATCAAAGAAGGATCCCCCCACCCCTTTCCTAAGAGGTGAAAAAATGTGATAAGGAATGAAATTTAGATGGTGACATTACATTATCTAATTGGTCCAAAACATTTATTTAACATTTATTTTTGGAGCTTGGGGGACTACTCCCTCCACCTTATTGAGATAAATAAGTAGACCATGAATGTTCATATTGACAATTTGTTTTGAGACAACAGCTTGTAATAGTTTAGTTGTGTTGTTTGATTTTCATTTTTAAACGTTTTTTCTTAGGCACGTTGCTTGGTGGTCACAAGCCTATATATATTGTTGGGTGTTAACCATTTTGGTTAATCGTCCAATAGAGATTGTATGAGCATTTTTATCAATTTAATTACGTTCGAAAGTATTCTCTGTGTTTGGGTATGTGTGTGTCTGTGTGATCGTGTTTAGACTCTCAACTTGTGTCTCGACGTATTCCACGATTCTAGAAACATTCGGTTCATCTAAGATATCGATCCAAGTGAAGAACCAGGACCTACAAGCAGTATCAAAGCATCACATGCAAACTTCTTTATTTTAAAAACACACATGTAAATTACTTGGATTTTTGTTACACTAAGCTTGGCATGAATTTAAAACCCGACATCAAAGGTTCGGGCGAAACCTCAAGGTTTCGTGCGAAACTATCAGATTTCGGGTGACCCCACTTTGTTAATTTGTATTTCCTGAAAATTGAATCGTTGGATCATTCTCAAATTTTAACTGAAGCTTCGTAACTCATCAGTGAATATTTTGACTGTTGGGATTACGCTAATAGCACTTTGAGATAGGGTTCGTAGTCCATAAAATGTAGCAGTTCGAAGTTTCGGATTGAAAAACCTAGTCTCAATTCCTAGAGATCGGACCGTTTCATTGTCTTGAAATTTTAACTTTAGCTTTCTAACGCATATATGATCAAATCCGAAAGTGGAAACTTGATTTAGAGGTCTAAAGGTTTGGGTTCTTGTGCGAAACCTTGCTCATCCGACACCTCTTTTGCGAAACCTTGCACACCCGACACCTCCACCTCCACCTCCACCTGAAACCTCCATCGGACACCTCCACCCGACACCTTGCTCCAACACCTTTCGTGCGACACCTCCACTCCAACACTTAACGTTTTTGTTTTCTGGTTTTGAGTTTAGGTTACAACAAAATGACAAATTCAAGTATGAATATGAATGAGATAGCCAAGTTGAAGCCTCCAAAGCTAGTCAAAGGAGCTGATCAAACTAACCTCACACAAATAGCAAGGGTGCCAATCGCGGGTAATATAACCAGTTAAATCCGAATATCATACCTAAAGGATTTCATATCACGCCCTTAATAATAAATTTTTGTTGAGTTCTAACCGATTTAAAAGTTTGGAATTTTGAAGTAAACTAAAATAAATATAATTAATCTGTATTCTATAAAAATTATTAAATACGAAAACGGGAATACTAGGCAATGAAAACTAGCAGGAAATAAAATCAGGAAACTGTTAGTGTGACATCTGCCCCAAACCCGAACCCGAATGCCCGACTCGAATCTGAAGTTATTCATTTTTATGTATTCGTAATTATTTCCTTTAAATGTAACGCTTTTTAATTAAAGATATATACATAAATATGAATGAGCGTTACGTTAATTTCCCGTCTTTGCTATCTTTTCGACTAAGGTATTATCTAACGATTGCTAATTAATTTCTAAGTATTAGTACACTATATCTCCAAAACTATATATATATATATATTTATATATATTGTGTTTTATAAAGAGATGCTATAAAATATAAACAATTAGAGACTCAAATAACCGTTCCAATGTCAAAAACGAGCTAAAAATATAAAAACGACACTTACAAAATCGTTACGTCTCAACTCGGTTAAGTTAGTTAGTTAGTTAATATAATTTATAAACTAACTTTGGGCCAAAACTGTAAATTTTGAAACTTATATTAAATATTTCAATCTGAAAAATAATAATCAAACCACAAGGGTTGATTGTGTAAAAGTTAAAAGTTTACCCAAACCCCGCAGCCCACACCCCGTATTTCCGGTACCAATACCGGCAGAGCTCCGGCAAGTGTTCATCTTGCGACACTAGTGTTCTTAATGCGACACTAGTGTTCATCTTGCGACACTAGGGTGACTTGACTTCTGGGTGTGTGTCGGGTGTGTTTGCGACAATAGTTTAAGTCCCAAAGAAAGTTGGGCAAGAGCCTTGCGACACTGCAAGTGGAGGTGCTGCTGAAGCAGCATGCTACACTATGGTTCGCCTATGCGTGACTACTTGCGACACTAAGAAAGAAATGATGATTTTTTTATAATAACTTAAACCACCTGGTCCAAACAAGCAAGATCACTTAAAAATCAGGTGAGTTCTAGACCTCACTTCCGTTTCAAACACAATTTTGAGGCTAACATGCATACCGAGATGTTTCCTGGACTGTTGGACTTTATTATGTGATGTATGATGATGATGTAAGAACGAGTAACTGAATACTTGTATATGTATATATACATAAACGAATGTATGCCTTAACGGAAGATAAGAATCCTACAGGGAATCTCATAAAACTAGCTAAGAATCCTACTAGGGATCTCATAAAACCAGCTAAGAATCCTACTGGGGATCTTATAAAGCCAGATAAGAATCCTACTGAGGATATCATAAAACCAGCTAAGAATCTTACTGGGGATCTCATAAAACCAGCTAAGAATCCTACTGGGGATCTTATAAAGCCAGACAAGAATCCTACTAGGGATCTTATAAAATCAGACAAGAATCCTAATGGGGATCTTATAAAACCAGTTAAGAACCACAAAATAGGTCTCTTATGACCAAAGAGGACACGATGATGACTTACTAACAGACAAAGGTATTATGCTATGTGTTATACGAATGTGACGTCCAATATGAGGATGCAATTTACGTGTATTACATGAATGATATGAAAAGTTCCTAAAGATGTTATAAAACTAGAACTCACTCAGCGTAGCTGACTTTTGTATGCATGTTAGATTGATGTGCAGGTTTGAAGACTTAGGGAGTTGCATGGCGAGAGCTAGAGACTTGCTGAAGACTAGCATTGAAGAAAATACCTTTGAGATCAAATTTACATTTTGTAATGTTTGAAAGAAGTATTTAAGACTATTATGATGATGAATGATGTTTTTAAACAAGTATTCTGCTGCATTTTAGATTTTATTTAAATTATGGTTGTTTTCATGCTTCTGAATGCCAACTGTGGTACTTGCCGAAAGGCGGGCGTTACATATAACGTGTTTACAACATGAATTACGCATGATTGATTGCTTGTCAAATGGGTAATCGAAAATTTCATAAAATAGGCACGTAATCGACAATTAAACCATTCCATTTTGCTCCATTACACTCGACTAACACTCTACCATTACCGAAACATCATTTCTATCTCTGTTATAATCGAATCGATCGATCAAAAACTAAATTCCGGCGAGACAGTAGTTTTCTATCTTTCGGGCATCATTACATGTACTTTTTGGGTTCGTTTAAATCCTCTAAATCATCTATACCTTTCTAAACCATCAATTTCATCTTGTCATTCCAGATTTTGTGTGAATTGATCAAGAACGGTCAACTTTTCCTTCTATTCGAATATGTATCAATCGATCATAATAAAGTAAGTTTCTTAAATCAAAACACTCGTGATGCAACGGGGATTAAAAGCCCTATGGTTGATTTGGGAGAGATTAACCCGTTGAAATCAATTGTATGGATTCTTGTTCTAGGGCTTGTAAATGGAAATGGGTTAGGTTGTTCTAAAAAGGATAAAAGTATTAAAAATCAAAGTTTATAACAAAAATGGAAGTTGGTCAAGCGTTTTAGTGCGTCTGCTATGCGTGGAATGGCCATGGGTTCGAGTCCCATGGCCTGTTTTTATTAAATTTTCACATTTTATACCTTTTAAACATTTAGATATATTTTCTAAATAATCTAAGTAACATCTTTTATATTAAATACATTTTTAGGGATTGAAAACATGAAAGTTTTAATACATATATACTAATAATTATGTTCGTGGTTATAAGTAATTATTACAAATATTATTTCTAGAAAACTAAAAAAATGGATTCGTATAAAATATATTCAATACGAAAATACTATTACGTCTCGTACCTAAATCCCAAATTGTATTTCAAAACCCTAATTCCTAATTTGTATTTTAAAACACTAATTCCCAATTTGTGATTTAAAACCTAAATCTCAAATCCGAAACCTTAGATCTCGGATTTTGATTTTTGTTACTATTGTTCCGTTTCTATGTTAGGGTTTTTCCCAATTATTTAGGTGGTACTAATATTTGGGCAACCCTTGGTTCGTTATAGCTGCGTTTCTAACGGTTCCAATATAATTGCATTTCAAGGTGAGTAAATTCACTCCCCTTTTTACTTTTACATTTTGGGCTGAAATATGTTCAATTACTATACAATGTTTTCAGTTTCTATTTGTTTTTCAATGAGATCATAAAATATGTTAGTCTTGTTCCGCGGCAAGATGCAATCCTTATGTGGTAGTTTAAAGTAGTATTGTTACTTAGTAATCCCACCGGTACAATGTTAGCGCTAATGGTTTGACAAACCCATCTACATGTATTTCAAAATAGGTGATTTAAACCCGACCATTCAATTTCAATGTTACAAGTTATTATGTTACAAGTTGCTATACGATGATACAAGTTGCTATGCTATGTTGCTACGTCCCTTAGATGCTTAAACAATTATTGATAACTTATATCGAGACAGTTACATGACGGTTTCTAAAAAAGTTATCTTTAACTAATAACATGAATTGGTTCCTCATGACAAATGATTTCAAGTTGCTATTACATGAGTGTGTCAAGGTTTCATGGTCGAGAATGATATGAAATAGCTATGCATGTGAGCTTGCGCAGCATATTATGATGATATCGGATTTCTATATTATTATGTATTCAAAATGTGGTTTACTCACTAGCTTTAAATAGCTAACTTTATTTTTACATATTTCAGGTGATGCTTGAGATTATTTTGCTGCTTTGCCAAGACTTAGGATTGCCTTGGACCTAGTTAAATAATAAATATAATTGCAACTATTGTTTATGTTTTATAAATTTGGTCGTTTCTATTTAAGACACATGTTCCAAATGTATTAATCATTATTTGGCTTAATAAATAATTATCATGTGCTTTGGTTACTATTGATATCCAATTCTCTTGACAGCCCGGTGTTTCCGCCGCCGGGCGGGGTGTCACAGTCAGAATTGGGAACGCGACTATCTAGATCTTGAATCATGTTGGTAATCTTAATGCTCCTAATTTTGGTGATAGATAATTGGAAACCGGTTCTAAAATTACATCAAAATAAAACCCACTAAGATGTGCTAGATCTTCTTTCAGTCTCACTAGCATATTAAAATGATTCCTAAGCGATGTGTGAAGCTCACTGGATGTGCAACTCAAATATCCTCTCGGTCTCATCAACCTAATAAGGTAATCGTGTGTCCACATATATTATCACGTCTCAGTCTAACAATTCGCAATACATCCAAAAGTGCAAGAGATGCAAGGACCAACCTACTGATAATGATTTTGACTAAAATAACTCATATTATTATATTATTGAGGCTAGCTCACTCTCGTGCAAATAAAATCCCCACAAAACCATTTATATAATCTAGTCCTGGAATCATGTTGGTAATCTTAATTCTCCCGGTCTTAAGATTAGCAAGAAATAAAACTTTAAACTAGTTATATTATCTATTCAACCAAACTTTTAATCAAAACATTAAATGGTGACTAAACACGCACATACATCATCAATAAGTATACAAACAAGACAAACGAAGCATACGAGAGTCATGATAAACATAATCAATCACAAAATCATCAATCTTTGCACCAAAATTATCATTACAAGGTTTTTTACATGAAAATCAACCAATATTGATCCAAATACCCAAGATCATAAAGCTTATCCAAAAATCATCCCTGTTCTAAATAGATCTGTGAAACTAGCCACACATGACAATCAGAAACATGAAAACAAACATAGTAATGTTTAGATCTAACATGTTTTCTAACAAATAATCACGAATCAAAAGTCAAATATGAACGAGTGATAACCTACTACTAAACTCCTTCAATCTTAAAAATCAAGCTTAAGTTCTTCAGAGGCAAGTCTCCTTGCTCAGTCCATGCTTTTACCCTTCAATCCATGGATTCAATCTTGAAGAAAAAGATTTTAATCATCAATATTAGCTTCATAGTTGTGGGGTAGCCTACTTGAGAAAGAAGGGGCGGGCACTCTTGCCTTTCAACCCCACTATACTATTCATAGTTGTGGGGCACTGTGTACTTACAGCCTCTACGATAAGCAAGTGAATGGGGCCGGTGCGTGCCGAACGGAACGGTTCATCAAGCCATTTTTAGCCTTCACTCCCTCGATACCTTATTGGAGCTTTGTAACCAGTGGCCGGTTTCCCGTCGCTAGAGCCTTTTCCCAGTGCACGGAGCCCCAACGAGGAAGGCGTTAATGGTTTATGGTCCATAATGCTAATCCCTCTTTTTGTGCTACTCGTACTCCTAGGGCGGGAAGAAGATAAGAAAAGGCCAAGCGTTCTCTTGGTTTCCCAACCTGTTGCTTCTAAAGGCTGCCCTATCTCGGTTGGATGTTGGTCCAGCCTACTACGAGAATCCCGTATCCAGCAGTATAAATAAGAAAGATATATCCTAAAAGAAAGGCCTTTTTCGAGAAAAAAGAGGCTTACGTATCTTCTTTCCTTATCAGAACGCTATGACCCTTTTCCATAGTTACAGAGATTCCAGATTCGCGGGAATCAATAGAAAGAATTTCTTTGTAGACAGAAAGGAAAGATTACGACTCTTTCCAATAGATAACCAAAGAGCAGACAGGAGCAAGCCAGAGACCTATTCAATATGAGCTAGCTACCCATTAAGGGAGCTTAAACCGATGTCCCTATGTGCATACTTTAAGATTAGTGCTCTGAATGCTCACAATACCCTTAAAGAATCGTTTCCAGCAATTTGGAGTGAGTGGTGTACAAGAAAATGACCTCGAATCCCTAAAAAAGCTATTTAAATATAATCAAATAACATTTTTTACGCCCATAGAGGACCTCTGAGAATGTCAATGACACCATTAAAGGACCTCTAACAACGTTTTTTGACACGTGACAAATGGTCAACACTTAAAATTATGTGCCAGAGGCAGCTGGAGGACTGTTATATCGAATGCACATTCTCTGATGTCTTGTTACTTTTAGATCACCTTTAAGAATGTCATTACTCAATTGTAGAGGTCCTCTAAGAATGTTTTTGGTAAAATTCTTCGTTTTTCTAGATTACTTTATTTAAGTTCTAATTTCTACTTATTTTGTCATACTTTCCAACAAATGTAGAACAAAACTAAATAACTAGTAAAACCTAGAATTTTATACTAAAAAAGACTCTAAAATCAAGACAAGCAATTAAAATAATAATAATAATCTTTAGTTATGGATTATTTTAAATAAGATAAGATAAAAGTGAGATTTTGTCGGGGAATCGGTGTCGTGGTGGTGCTACAAGATGGCGATTTATCGTACAGAAGAATGGATCCACGGACCTATTCATTGTGTTATTTTGTTTTAATTGATTAGTCCTGGAATGTGACATGTTTTATTATAACGTAAAAACACAAATGAATTTATTGTGTTAATCAGGACCGGTGCCGAAGTTTTGGTAAATTGAGAAAAAAAATATTAGAAAATGAAAGAGGTGAAAAAGAAATATTAAAATTTAAACTTAAAGTATATAAATGTTAAATATTATTATTTTTTGCATTTGCTATTATTATTATATTTAGATTAATCAATTACATTAAAAAAAACTATCTTCTATTCTTGTTTAAACTAGATTTAAGACCAGGCCGTGCGTTGCAGCGGCCAGGTCAAGAAGTTGGTTCTTGCATATTTGACTTCGTCACATGTGTTGAAAAAAAAAGTCTCATGTTCTGTACGTCATGACGAAAAAAAGTCATGTGTCACATGTTAAAAAACGATGAAATATCAAAAGTTAAAGGTCAACAAGATAACAATATTAAAGTCGTACTATATGTCAAAGTAGAGTAAAAGAGCAAAGTTGAAAATTTATTAGGGGCTAAAATGACAATTAGTAAAAGTCGTACTATGTGTCAAAGTGGAGTAAGAGATCAAAGTTAAAAACTCACCAGGAGCTCAAATGACAATTAGTAAAAGTCGGGGACTAAAGCCGTCAATGCGTTAAAAGTCGGGGATTAAAACCGTTAATACGTTAAAGTAAGAAAATGTTAAACGCGACGTGGCGGGACGGGAGAGGCCGGTGCTTTGCACCGACCTTCCCTATTAGTAGATATAGAAAGACTGGTTATACAAATTAAATTAACTACTTTTTTTTACTTTCAATACCGCATATACGTGGTTTTATGATACTTTATGTTTATTTAAATTTTAGACTACGTATATACAATGTCATAAATTATATATATATATATATATACATATGGTATCATACTACTGTATAAATGCAGTACCATGATACTACATATATATAGTATAAAAAAATTACGTGTTAAGTTTTTATTAATACAACTATAAGTATGAAAAAGAGAACTGTGTTTAAGTAAGAACTAGACAACTCTTTCTTTTTTTTTAAATATCATATGCCTTTAACCGGTCAAAACTATAGTTCTCTTTAACTCTGTAAATGACAGTTTACTCATCGTAAACAATAACTTTTAAACCTATGATAAAAAAGAAGTTTTATTCTTTTAGTTTACTGAAAACAATTAAATATATAAAGAATACTAATGTATATTAAATAAATAAAATGAAGGATAAAGGGTCAGCAATCACATCTTGTACGTGATGCATATGTAGTAGTACACGAAAAGTTACTATTCAAAATCTTAATATTTTCAATAATAGGAGAATGGTTATACAAATTAAATTAACTACTTTTTTTTACTTTCAATACCGCATATACGTGGTTTTATGATACTTTATGTTTATTTAAATTTTAGACTACGTATATATAATATCATAAATTATATATATATGGTATCATACTACTGTATAAATGCAGTACCATGATACTACATATATGTAGTATAAAAAAATTACGTGTTAAGTTTTTATTAATACAACTATAAGTATGAAAAAGAGAACTGTGTTTAAGTAAGAACTAGACAACTCTTTCTCTTTTTTTAAATATCATACGCCTTTAACCGGTCAAAACTATAGTTTTCTTTAACTCTGTAAATGACAGTTTACTCATCGTAAACAATAACTTTTAAACCTATGATAAAAAAGAAGTTTTATTCTTTTAGTTTACTGAAAACAATTAAATATATAAAAAATACTAATGTATATTAAATAAATAAAATAAAGGATAAAGGGTCAGCAATCACATCTTGTACGTGATGCATATGTAGTAGTACACGAAAAGTTACTATTCAAAATCTTAATATTTTCAATAATAAGAAAATAAAATAAAGTATATAATTTATATTAAATAAATTGAAGAAAAATTCAAATAGAGAAAATCAACTTTATATGTATATAGTTCAAATTTAAGTATGTTTTTTTTTTCTTTTTAGTGCATATAGCTCAAATATTAATATGTAATTTTCTTGAAATATTTAAAACCTTTTAATTAAATTATTAAACGTATTTTACTAGCCTTATGTATCTTTGTAATTAGGTTTTAGTTAAATTGTCATTTTAGTTTGTATACTTTTGTGTAGGGACAACCATGTTATAATTTTCATTGGTTATGCTATTTCAGTCCAAATATAAGTTATATATATTTCATATATAGGGATTATTATAAACTATAATTGATTTAATTTAATTAATACACCTAAATACTAGTTCTATATATACTTGTTAAATTTATTTAATAGACTTTTATTAATATATATCTAAATCATAAAAAAGGTTTAATTTTGGACTAAGCCACAAGTACATTTTACGGTTTAAACCACAGTTTATTATTAGTATATTGTCGCTCACAGATGATATGTAAAGTGCAACTCACTAATGTAAAGGGCAGTATAGGATACATTTGTGTGGTGTTGATTCCGCAATTTAAAAACTCTAATGTAAAATGTCTTTCATATAACTATAAAAGTATAACTATACTGAAAATAGCTATCTTAATATTTTATATGTTTATCTAAAAACAATACATAATTGGTAATAACTCACCTGAATTGATTCCAAACTAATCTGCGTAATCTAATGACATATATGAGAGAGAAATGATAGTGTCCATAGAGTAAGAAAACATGATGTCCATGCTTGAACCTCAAACCTCACTTGTACATTTCACTACTTTAATGAAAGAATAATGGGGCCACAAATACATATAGGTTAGATGAGAATTTGAAAGTATGAGTTATTTTTGTTGGTCACATTTGAATCATAATAGATAGAGAGATACACTTATAGGTATCATCCTTCTTGTCTCATACCCACACTTTAGAAAAATTCGATATCAAGATTGTAGCTGTTTAAAATTTGCATATTTATATGTGGAAATGTATTCTATTGATACATATTCAAATTAATTATTTAAAATATAAACTAAGATTTCATAAGAATGTAAACAAGTGGTAAAAGTTATAAACATTGAGTCATGATAGAGTCCAAACAAAGCGACTTAAAGGGGCGATCTTACCGTTTCATCAAACTTAACTAAATCCTTACTTACAAGAGCCATTTGGGAGTTTAAAGCAATTAAGAATCTCAGTCTTTTCCAAATTTCTTTGTTTAAACTCTCTTTTTATTCCATATTAATTTCAAATCACTAGCAACATTAAGTTTTATGTTATATGGAAGGATGTTTTTATTTGTACTCAACTGGTTCATGGGACTACGTGGAAATAAAAATTTAATGTCCTTTGCATTCAAAAATGATTGCTAGTGAGAGATTAAAGGATAATGCTTCTCCTGGCTATCTTAAGGCTCAACTTGAACATATGGACAACAAATGTTATCTAAGGTTGAGATGGATATTCATGTTCGAATCCTAAAAGATTTAAGTCAGATGCATAGTAGGACGAAAGCTGATCTTATTCAGAGGTCTAGATTCAAGTGGGTTTTCGAAGAAGATGAGAACTATTGTTTCTTTCATGGTAATAGTAACTTGAGTACTTCTATCAATAAGATTCATGGGGTGTTGATTGATGGGTAATGGGTAACCAATCCATTGTTATTAAAAAGCATGTAGCAAATTTCTTTAGGGCTCAATTTGCTTATACCCTTACTGCGAGAGGCCTTCATTTGTCATTCCTGGGATTTTTCGGTGTCTGATGACTAGGTATTTTCCATGGTTGGTGTTTTCTCGGTAGCTAAGGTCAAGAGAGTTGTATGGGAGTATGGGGTGGTAAAGCCCCAAGACTCGATGATTTTAGTTTCTATTTTACTCGGAAGTATTGGAACTTTTTGGAACTCGATTATGTGGATCTACTGGCTTAGTTTCATGTTTATTTCATGCTTATGGTGAATTAAATAAGGTATGTGTCTCTACTTTCATTGCTTTCTCCTAAAGCTAAGGATCCGTTCACCCCAAATGGCTCAAGGCATGTTAGTCTCATTGGCATATGAACCCTCGGGTATGATCCTTAAGCTAGATATTACTAAGGCTTTTGACTCCTTATTTTGGGAATTCTTTGACATGGTCTTGCTCCAAATGAATTTCCTGTCTTTATGGATGTCATGGATCTGATTAATTATGAGTTCTAGTCGTGCTTCCATCCTGGTGAACGAATGCCCTTCGAAGGAGTTTTTTTGTCAAAAAGGCTTAAGGCAGGCTGATCGTTTATCCCTATTTTTATCTTATTTCTATGAAAGCATGGTCATGTATAATTCAAAGGTTGTTTTGGAAGGTGTTCTTCAAAGTATTATAACTCCCAACGAGGGTCCTATTTTCTCTTATTTTATATTCGCTGATCATGTAGTTACGATTGGCAAAGCCTCCATTGTAAATGTGTCTATGAATTCTAGGCTTTTGAATGGCTTCTTCTTGGTCTTGGGCTTAAGGGTGACCTATGTCAAAAGTATTGGTGCTCCATAGATGTTCTATCTGGCATGGTTTTCATTCTTCATTTAAATGTTAGTAACCTTCCTTTAACCTATTTAGGGCTTAAAGTTTAACCTTCATTTATCCTATTTAGGGCTTAAAGTTGAGCTAATATGAATTTAATAAAACATTGGGACCAGGTAACTGACGTTTTTAAAGCTAGATTGACAAATGGAAGGTTAGATTCGAGAAGATAAAAAAATCATTCTTAATGTAATTAACTATTACTTCCTCCGTCCCATTTTAAGTGTCATGGGATCCACAATACAAAATTTAAGAAAAAGTAGATTATTATATATTTTCAACCTACAAAATGGCAATAATGTCATTAAAGTCTTTTGTCTTTTAGTCATAAAGTAGCTTTTTTATTAAATAATTAGGGGTAAAGTTGGAAATTATACTTTTATTTTTGGAATGGAGATTTAAATTTGAACAACTAAAAAAGAAAAGATAAATATTTAAAATGGGACCGATGGAGTAGTTGATAGTTTTACAAATAACGTTGGTTGATAAAACAATGTCTTTGAGTAGGGGGTTTATAAATAAAACACATTGGGTTTTGGAGGAGTTAATGAAAAATGAAATGTATTGAATTCTATTAGTGAGTCTATGTATAAGTGAACATATTAGTTCTTTGAGATAATGAATAGTTGTGTAATGAGTTTGTATTAAGATTTGGATAAAGAGTTTATGGATACATTGTGGTTAGATTTTAAGGTGATGAACATATCGAAGACGATTAATGATTTTATGATTTAGTGGTAAGTTTATGATTTGATGATGAATTTATAGTAAGATGATGAATTTATAATGATGATTTTATGATTAAATGAATAGTTTTGAAAACATTTCGGGTATTGAAATTAAGTTGACGTACTTTGAATTTAAACGTTTGGTTTGCAAACCAAATGAATACTTTGGCTTATCAAAGTAGTAAGTCCGGTAACTTTAATGAACACGTGACTACCTATAAGTAGACACTTACTTTTGAGAGTTTCTAGGTAAGTAACGGGTCCAACGGTAGGTTTGGATTTATATGAATACTTGCCTTAGGCATAACACATCAAAAGTTCAGGTGCTCAACCTTATAGTATTGCACGTGTTCAATTATGGGACGTAGACTTTGACGATAATTCGAAAACCATGAATAAAACCTTAGATTTGAAATATGACGATTCAGTTGAGATTAGGTATTATGCCATAGATATTGATTTGAAATATTTGATTTACACTGAAGTAACTAAGTTTAAGGAAAAATCAAGTATAACACATAGGTAAACATGTAGCACATAATCTAGTGTCATGCAAATATGTAATGTAACACGAGAGAATTATGTTTAGATGGCTTAGTTGTGACACCCCGCCCGGCGGCGGAAAACACCAGGCACGTCAAGTGAATTGGATATCAATAGTACAAAGCACATGGCACTAAATGCATATTTTAATATCATTAAAGTAATAATGTTGTGACATAAATGAAGCAATAACTAGTCTTAAAATCATAATAAAAGCCGACAAATAAATCAAGTTTATTTATTCTACGTCCAAAGCATCCTAAGTATCTTGAACCATAACCGTCTCAAACACCACCTGAAATACATGTAAAATAAGTTAGCTAAAGAATTAGCTAGTGAGTAAAACACAGTAATAGTACGTAATACGAAATCCGAGATCATTATAAATATGTTTCGCAATCTTATGTGTATAGAAATTTCATAATATATATCTCAACTGTGACAAACGAAACACACAATGAATCCAAACAACCTTGAACCTCGTAAAGTAACTTTAGCAACAAGTCATGAGAACCACTCATGTTACAAATACTGATAACTATCGTTTAACCGTCTCGATTTACAGGTTATCAATAAATGTCTAAGCATCTAAAGGGACATCGCAACATAGTAACACACATCACATATAGTACCAAGAAACAAACAAATCAACCAAAGAATCACCGGGTCAAATCACCTATCAGGCCATTAGTGTAGGTGGGCTTGTCAAGCCATTAGCGCTAATATCATACCGGTGGAAATTACAAGATAATATAAATACTATTGTCTAACACATAATTTCGCATCATGTGGCCAAACAAGATTAACACATCTAATGATCTCATTTTGAAAAATAGAAACAAAATAAAAGAAACCGTAGTATAATATCGAAACACATATTTCAGCCCCAAAAACGTAAACAGAAAAAGGGGTGTGAGTTTACTCACCTCTTAAATCAAAGATAACTGAAAAAGTAAAGCAACTATAACGAACCGAGAATTTCCCAAATATCGGTACCACCTAATTAATTGGGAAAAATCCTACTTAGAAACGAAACAATATGTGACATCTGCCCCAAACACGAACCCGAATGCCCGACTCGAACCCGAAATTATCCATATTTAATGTATTCGTAATTATCTCCTTTAAACGTAACGCTTCGTTATTAAGAATATATAATAAATATGCCGGACCTCTAAGCTATTTTCCGTCTTCAATAAATCGACTAAATTATTACGAACGTTTACTAATTAATTACTAAGTACAAATATTAAACCTCCAAAGTATATATATACAAATATGACATTTTATTAAAAACAAAAATATATATATATACTATTATAAAGATTATTGAAAATAAATATTGGCAAAGTCTCAAAAATTACCCTCTAACGTCAAAAACTAGCTAAAGATGTAAAAACGTCATTTCTATAAACGTCACAACGTTACTCGGTTAAGTTAGTTAGTTAATATAATTTATAAATTAACTTTGGGCCAAAATTGTAAATTTTGAAACTAATAATAAAACTTAATTCTATCAGCAAAACATTAATGAAACAGCAAGGGTTAATGATAGGAATCTGATTGGTAACGGATAGTAATTTTAAGAAATTGAAACAAACGGATAGGCAACAGTTGACTACGATACAGATACACCACGTAATCAGATCCGTTGGGCAAACTAAACTGAAACTGAGATACAGAAATCACCACTCAATTCAAGTTTAGGTTCCAAGAACACCATTCAAACTAGCCGGGTTTGAAATAGCATGGAAGAATTAACTCAACTCATAATCCAATGAGCAAAATTAACAAACATAATTTTCGTTCATCAAAACTTACTGTCCTTTTCGTTCCTTGAAAATCCATTACATAAAGGAATTAAAACTCAAAAGAAACTGCTAAAGATCATGGGCTAACTAATTTGACCACTACTATTTTAATGAAATAAAGAATTAAACTAAAATTAAATTTAAAAACCATAAAAGAAAAGATGTGTAGAACGTGGTTATTTCCGGTTCGGGTCATGGGTCGGATATTGCTATCATTCTCTCCCACTTGAAAGAAGTTTGTCCTCAAACTTGATAACTGATCTTCAGGTGGTGGCTCGGGAGGTATCTCGGTTGTACACCCGATGGCGTATAGTTTGATACGAAACAAAAACTGGACTTGAAAGGAGATCTTGGTTGCATGGGAATTAAGGTGCATGACATCCATGGAACTCCAATTTTGCATTAAAACATCACTCTTATGTTGAACCACACTTAAAGCCACTTTTAAAGCAAATTCAACTTTCTCAAATTCAGAAAAGTCATAATTAACAAATGTTAGTGATGGACTTTTCTTGATGCTCAAATTACCAAAAGTAGATGATATTTCTTCCCGGCCGTACTTATACCAAATTTTCTGCTCTCCTAAAGTAGTATTTAAATTTTTCTCTACGACCTTAACCTTAATTTCATCTTGGGCAACACTGTCTCCCTCTTGAATTGTACTCCCACTAAGAAACTTTTGCACGAGCAAACACTCATCGGCATTTGGAACAATTCCGTCATCATCATATTGAGGTCCTTGGTTCGTTCTCATAACATTGCTGATCGTAGGCTTCAAATTCAGTGAAGTTAGAGAGCCTTGATTTGTTTTTACTGCACGGAACTTGGCTGGTTCATTCCCAAACACCAAATGCCTTAAAACCTTCATCTGAACATATAATTCCCTGACTTGTTGCTCCATAAATTCCTTTTGTAAAAATTTCATTTGCTCTTGTAACACTTTTATTTGTTGTTCGAAACTCTTCTTATCAGACACCATGATCGAAACTGTGATGTAGACTTAAAAGTTTTTTTTTTTTTTAGTTGAAGGATGGAGATGAGTCGAAACGAATCGCTTCGGCTCTGATACCAAATGATAGGAATCTGATTGGTAACGGATAGTAATTTTAAGAAATTGAAACAAACGGATAGGCAACAGTTGACTACGATACAGATACACCACGTAATCAGATCCGTTGGGCAAACTAAACTGAAACTGAGATACAGAAATCACCACTCAATTCAAGTTTAGGTTCCAAGAACACCATTCAAACTAGCCGGGTTTGAAATAGCATGGAAGAATTAACTCAACTCATAATCCAATGAGCAAAATTAACAAACATAATTTTCGTTCATCAAAACTTACTGTCCTTTTCGTTCCTTGAAAATCCATTACATAAAGGAATTAAAACTCAAAAGAAACTGCTAAAGATCATGGGCTAACTAATTTGACCACTACTATTTTAATGAAATAAAGAATTAAACTAAAATTAAATTTAAAAACCATAAAAGAAAAGATGTGTAGAACGTGGTTATTTCCGGTTCGGGTCATGGGTCGGATATTGCTATCAGTTAAACTGTAACTTAAAAAATTTACCCAAACCACCCCCGTCTCCCCCCCCCCCCCCCGGTGTTTCCGGTGAGGTTTCCGGCGACACCCAAAACCGGTTTTAATCCACTTTAAACCAATTAAAAGTACCAAAATGTTCCTATGTAAAATTCGAACCCAATACCATGTTGAATATTTGGTAAATGAGAGGTCAACTCTCAAGTTGTCGGTTGGTAACCCGAATGCAAGTTCGAAAACTCGAGGTTGCGTTTCTGTAACCCAACCCGGTTTTGAGACATCTAAAAGATATTGTTGGGATGTCCAACCTATGAGTTGATGGGTTTTATGACAATTCAATTGTCATGAATTGCAAGTTGATGGGTTTTATGACAATTCAATTGTCATGAATTGCAAGACTCTTGCATTTTCCTTTCTACAAATATAACACTCATGCAAAGGAAAGAATATGACACATATAGTTTAACAACACACAAACAATCTCGTATACATCGTCTCCTCTGGTTTCTTTTCAGGAAAGTGTTCAACGTCCGGCAGTACGCTGCTTTCGTCCGGTGTACCCTGGGAACAGACGACGAATCTGTTTAAGGGAATTGTGTCAAACACAAGCCCGGATCTTTCTTTCTAATATCTGTTTTGCAGGATCATCAATCTCATTGTTGTTACTGTCGTTTACATTGCTGTTCAACTGAAGTTTACTAACCACAATGGTTTTGTATCATTTGTAACTTGTTCTCTACATGTATTTCTGATTTGGTTTTGTACACGGTAGTGTACTAGTGAATTTCCCATGTATAACGAGAGCAACGTTATAATATTCCGTTAATTATTTTAATAAAAGTGAACTTATTTCCAACATACCATGTCCTAATCATGCTGTTTAATCAAGCTAATCCACATCAAATACGGTTTCAAAACCGTGGCCTTAAATCCACCAACTCGAAACAGCTATTAACGGACGAATCAGTAAATTGAATTGATGGAATTGATCACCACAACGTTTTGAATCGGTTGATAATAATTAATCGACCTTTAATCTACGAATTAAACAACCTTTAATCCAAATTAACTCGTATACAACCTTAAACCTATTCGACTATTTCCGGTGCACTAAAACACAATTCAATCGACATTCTTCATCTCCTAACCTCCCTCTTGCTCTCTACCATATCAATTTCAATCCAAATCATCTAAATCACAGTCTTTGATCCTAACCCGTCGTGCGTGTCTGTTCTTCATTCCATCGAAACAAATACAACACCCAAGCAGTAAGTATGTTACATTGAAATGATCCTTCTATGCGTGGATTAATAACCCTCAATCAATTCATGATTTCATTGTTACAGTTTCACGAATTGCAGTGATTTGTGTTCTAGGGTTTAAAAGGAAATTGGGGTGTTTGGCTTAAACATGTTAAAATAATTTAATTTCTATGTTTTAACAACAACACAACTAGGCGCGGCTGGTTAGAGCCTTTTGTTACAAACTAAAGGTGTTGGGTTCGAACCAGGGCCTGATTACTCTTTTTCAATCTTTTTGTACTTAATGTTTTAAGTAAAATACTAACCTAAAACTTATACATATATATTGTTTGAATTTCAAATAGTTATTGTTAGAAATATTATTATCTATCACGACGTTACGAATAAATAAATTATATATTTTTGAAATCTTTTTACCGAAAATCCCACATCCCAAACCGGCAAACCTAGAATCCAAATTATCTAATGTTTTATCTATTATTTTCCATTCCGGTTTTCTATACTATTTGTTGCTAAGTTAGGATTCTCATTACTTAGGTAAATCTAGTATTTAGGAAGTCCTCGGTTCTATCTAAGTGTTGCTATATTATTTCAGAGTCGTATTTGAGGTGAGTAAACTCACTCCCCTTTTTATTTTACGTTTTGGGGCTGAAGTATGTGCTACGTTTACTATTTTTCTAAAAAGAGATCATACAAATATGTTAGTCTTGACTCGCGACAAGATGCAAACTTATGTGGTAGTTTAAAGTAGTTTATTGCTTTGTAATCCCACCGGTACAATGTTAGCGCTAATGGTTTGACAAACCCACCTGCCTGGACAACATCGATAGGTGATTTGACCGGGCCATTCTATTCTATGTTTACTATGGTTTCTATGCTTTGACGGTTGTTGCTCTACTATGATGCTAGTTGCTATGCCATGTCCCTAAGTTGCTAATTGATTACTGATAACTTACAAACGAGACACATAATTGACGGTTGGTAAAAAAGTTATCAGTAAATCAAATACATGAGTTGGTTCCTCATGACAAAATGGCAAAATCAAGAAGTGTGGATTCTATGTGGTTGTGTTCTATTCTATTCTAGGGGTCATGGTCGAGTAATATTACGAAATGACTATACATGTAAGCTTGCGCAACATATCTTGTTGATCTCGGAGTTCAATACTAGTATTATCAAATTGTGTTTTTACTCACTAGCTTGTGTAGCTAACTGTGTCTTTTTCACATATTTCAGGTGGTGCGTGATTATGAGATTTTACTTTTGCCAAGACATAGGATGCATTGGACTTAGTTAATAAAAATGACTTCATTGCCATTACTGTTTCGTTTATGACTTTTATTGTTTTGCTATTTATGAATTATGTTCCAAACTTATAAGTACAATTATTAGTCATTAATAAAATGATGCCATGAGCTTTGGTTACTAATGATATCCATTCCAATGACAGCCCGGTGTTTCCGCTGCCGGGCGGGGTGTCACACAATAGCAACAGAATCACAAATCCGAGATCTACGGTTTCGGATTTGGGATTTAGAGTTTTAGATTATAAATTGAGATTCTTGGTACGAAACGTAATCGTATTTTCGTATTATATTTTATACGAAACCGTTGTTAGTTTTCATATGTGTTTTTGGTATAATTACTTATAACAATGAAACCTTATTATTTGTATATTTGTATTAAAAATTATATGTTTTAATCTTAGAATAATATTTAACTAAAAATGTTTCATTTAGGTTGTTAGAAAATTACGGGTTAATGTTTAAAGTGTTTAAAATATAAAAATATCGGAAAATGAGGGAGTGGGTCTCGAACCTGTGACCTCCGCGTGTTGAACCATCATGTGCAACCACTAGACCAGATTAGTTTTTTGTTAATAAACCCGCTTTTTAATTGTTTTAACTTGTTATAACTAACAATACCCATTCCCACACAAACCCTAGAACAGAGATCAATCCAATTCGTTTAACACAGATAATCGAATCAAAATTGGTTATAGGGCTTTTAATCCCTGTCATCTCGTGATCATTTTGATGTATCGAACCTACCTGTTGGTGATGAAAGGATACGGATTTGAGAAGGAGAAAAGGGGCGACTGTTCTTGAGGTTTTTGGTAGATCAGAAACTGATAATGTGCCCGGAAAGTTGAAAATGATTGAAGTCGGCGAAGTTTAGTGTTGGTGTTTAGATTTGGTTGTTGCAGAAAGAAAAGAGTGTTTGGTGTTTGGGGATATGATAGTCGAGTGGCATGGAGCGTGACTGTCGAAGGGATTGATGTAATTGCAAGTATTGGTGTTGTTTTTGATTTCGTGATTTCGGTTTACAAAAATAGTCCAATCAACGCGTTAAACAGCTGTAATCGCGCAATTAAGCTTTGATACAGGTTCGAAATTAGTTACAAGCAACTTTGGAATGTTTCAATTAGTTAAACATGGAAGGAATCGTGCGATTTAATGGACACCGGAAAACGTGAGTGGTGGACGAAAGAACAGTGGCCGGAATTGCGTGGTCTCGCAGGGGGGGGTTTGGGTTATATAATTTTTCAGTTTTAGTCCCTGAGCTTTTGGGTGTTTGATTATTTTAAGTTAATAGTCTTAATACAAGTTTCAAAACTTACACTTTTGGCCCAAAGTTAGTTTTCAAATTATATTAACTATCAAACTTAACTAGATTGAAACGTAGCAATTTTATAAGTAACGTCTTTATAATTTTAGCTCGTTTATGACATTGAGAGACTATTTCGAGACTTAGAAGCGTTATTTGTTTGACGTTTTTAATAAGTTTTCTTTTATAAAGCACACTATATATATATTTTTGGATTTAGATAATATAAATAGTGATTATTTAGTATACTTTAAATATTTTGAGATATAAAACGATTGATTAAATACGATGAGAATAACGTAAAGATTCGATATATTTATTCATAATTATACTGAACGTTACATTTTTAAAGAAAATTAAATACAAGTACATTAAAGATAGACATCTTCGGGTTCGAGTCGGGCATTCGGGTTCGGGTTCGGGGTAGATGTCACATTAGTTATATACTACTTCATCCATTTCTAATAACCTAATGCACTATAACCATGGTTCTGATATCAATCTGTCATACCCGATCGATGGCAAAATCCTCAGGGCGGACGAAGTGAATGTTAGTTCATAACTCATGCTACTTAAATGGTTACAATAATATAATTTCCATTTCATTAAGTTCAACAAAAGTAAATGCACCGAACGTTCAAACAACCAACAAAAAGTCAAACATAAATACACAAACAACATCTTATTAAATTAGATAATTATCTAAGTCCATGATCTTAGATATGTGGTTCCTGTAATAATTGTCTAAGCTGCGTGACTTGAAACTTATAAGCTAATTGGTTTAGCTGGTGAGCATTCATAGTTATTTGAATACACACACACACAATCATGTACGGTTCTGTAGAGTGGCAGTAAGGGTGACTTATCTGTCAACTTTTCCACTATCACCCCAAAAAACCAAACTCTGCCTTACGTAAAGTTGCCAGAGTACGATTAACCTCTGGATTTGAAATCACTGCTTATATACCCAGCATTGGCATAATTCACAAGAACATTTTGTAGTCTTAGTAAGAGGGGGGAGGGTTAAGGATTTACCCGGTGTGAGATATCACATTGTTCGAGGAACCCTAGATGCAGTCGGAGTATAGGATCGTCAACAAGGGCGTTCTAGTGCGTTGTAGATTCTTATCCAAGACTTGTATCATTTAATGATGCCATGTGAATCGCTAGAAACATGTGAAGTGTATGGCTAACCTAATAACGAAAGTTTCGTAAGGGGACTGGAGCAGGCTACCATGAGACAAAAGATCTTCTTTCTAAAGAGATTCGATTCGGAACTATTATATGTCCAAGGTTCAATATTGAAAAACTTTCAGAGGTTTTCCCTGACTTTGTCCGTGTCAACAAACAATTCGAAATACCTCGACTTTTTAGAACAGGTCCGAGTCAAATAGCAATGATTTGAAGCACTTCTTTTTACACAAACTCTTTTATTAAGTAACATTAAATCCCTTTAATTATCAGTAATTTTTAAAATGTTTTATAAGTTATTTTATGAAATACTTTACACAAGACTATATATATAAATTAATACATATAAGATTTCTTTTATATGATTAAGATTATAGATTTCTTTTATGAGAAGTTTTCGAGTTTTAAACATTAGCACATAATAATTTTAGATTTTATAGAAATATAAAATTCTAAGTAAACTAATTTATTTATGGGTTCTTGTATTTAGTACTCTTGAGATTTATGATCAAATCATTTTTAATTACCTGCAATTATACTAATTGTATTAGTTAGAGGATTAAATTTATAAGTTAATTTTTGTAAAGAGTTAGTTAGTTTTATCATATCAGTTATATCACTTATTAATCTAGTAATTTTAATTAATTTCATAAAGAGCTAAACTTTATATACAATTTAATTAGTATATTACATATTTAATCATTATTATAAACATTTTTTACTATTAGACTGTGATCTCTTCTTATTTTACCAATTAATTTATTTAACCCAAGTTTCAGTTAGAACCTTAGATTCTTGAATCATCTTTAGTTATCATTCTAACATATGACGACATCCTTTAGTTGATCCTTAAGGAGATTCTTGGTGCCTTTTTCAAGTTTTACTTTTGTTTCATTTCATCAAGAAGTTATCATGTGAATATTCATATCCCCTTTTCTTGTTTTAATTTTGAGTGATTTCATTTGAACTTATTAATTAGAATTCAGTTATTCCTTTTATTCATGTTGATCGGTAAATGAATCCATGTTATTTCTTTACTTGCAAAATATATGTTCATAGCATGATAGCACTTTTTGTGCAAATGTAATCATTAATTTATTGAAACTGACAGTTATTAATGATAGATATATTGGCCTAAAACCCACCCCCTGATTCTTGGATGTTTATAGTTGAGTTATCATTTGGACCCTATTCATAAAGAACTTAATATTCGTGATTACGTGGCTGCTTTTATCACGGTTTGATTTTGTGTTGTTATCATCTATGTAAATGTTTGCGCTTATAAGTTTTGACATAATGAAATGAATTGACTTTTTATCATTATATCTGTGACACCTACCCGGTGGCGGAAACACCGGGTTGTCATAGAAATTTGATATCAATAGTAACAAAGCACATGGCACACTTTTATTAAATTCTAAAAGTTTTCATAACATAAGTTTTTGAACATGAGTCTTAAATAGAAACAACAAAAGTAACAAAACCGAAACAGTAAATGCAATTATCTTTATTATTTTAACTAGGTCCAAGGCAATCCTATGTCTTGGTAAAGCAGCAAAAAAAACATCAACACCACCTAAAATATGTGAAAATAAAGTTAGCTAATGAAAGCTAGTGAGTAAACCACAATTGATAAATAATAGTATAGAAAATCTGGGATCATCATAAATATGTTGCGCAATCTTACATGTATAGCTATTTCATACTATTCTCAATCATGACCCCTTACACACATATTGAAAACCGTCATTGTAATATAACTTGTAGTCATTTATCATGAGGAATCAACTCATGTATTAATTAAAGATAACTTTTCAAACAACCGTCACTTAATCGTCTAGATATTTAAGTTATCATTATTTATTTAGCAACTTAGGGACATGACATAGCAACATAGTATAACAACTTGTGACATTGTAGTTGTAATTGCAATTGTAATTGTAATTGTAATTGAATGGTCGGGTTTAAATCACCTATCGTTGTTGTACATGTAAATGGATTTGTCAAACCATTAGCGCTAACATTGTACCGGTGGGATTACCAAGTAACAATACTACTTTAAACTACGACATAAGTTTGCATCTTGTCGTGAGTGAAGACTAACACATTTTATGATCTCTTTTGGAAAACAAATAGAAAATTAAAAACATTGTATAGTATTTGAACACATATTTCAGCCCTAAAACGTAATAGAAAAAAGGGGAGTTAGTTTAATCACCTTGAACTCGGGCTCGAAATAAATAGACAACCGACCAGATAGAACCGAGGATTGTCCAATTACTAGAATCACCTAAGTAAATAACAGTCCTAACTTAATAAATCATATTGTATAGAAAACTAGAATCGAATATTAGGGATCTAAGGTAATTTGGAATTCTAGGGTTTCGATTGGGATTTTGGGAATTTCCATAAATGATTAGAAAATATATAGACAACAACACGTCGAAAGAAAATATAGTTTTGATAAATAATATATGGTGGTGGCAGTTTAATATTAACTTGTTTTATTCCCGCCGTGCGTTGCGGCAGCAATTTGACTGGTCCGTTGAGTTAATCAAGTATGTTTCTGCGAGATGGAAATTTTTATATGTAAACACTTAAGCCTCAAACATAAAAGACTGAGCAGATACACTTGTAATATATTCCCGATGGTGCTAAGAACCTTGCAAGTTGCAACTAATGACAAAACTTGATCAACCCATCTCGACCACTCATGAGAGTTGCACTAAAAAATGTGATGCATGAATTGGAGTCAGCCTATTGAACCTGGAACTAATTAATATTTGACATCATCAAGAAAAAAAAATTTAACTAATTCATACCCCTAATTATAACATTTTGCAGATAGGATCGCTAAAGTACTTATAAAAAAAATTAGCACTTGTAATTCGGAGTGGCTGAACTGTTTGATGATGCCTCCACCGACGGGAAGAGACATCGCCATCGATCATCATCAAGACCTTCCAACACGACCACTACAACCCGCCGTAATATCCAAAGCAAAACCCTACATCTGTTTGACATGCACTCAATAAAACTTAGGGAAGAAACAAAGCGCAATACTCAAAAAAGAATTTGTATATGAAGAGATCAAAGACACACCTCACAACCGCAACCAGCGACGGAGACAACCAAAGGTTACACCTCGCTGGAGGGCGGAGCCAATCGTGTCTCCGTGTCTGGTAGAAATACATGCAACCCCAAATGAGATAACCTAAAATGTTGTTAACCTAGCTAAAAGTGGCTACATATGAAGTTACAAAAATACCCCATAATGTTACTGTTTAATTCTATCATCTTTCAATAAAAGAAGAATATAACTTATTTGATTATTAATTTCAAATAATAGAAAATTAGTTAATGTTATGAAACAATAATAGTTTGCTAGTAAATAAATAAACTTTTGAATCTAACTATTTAGAATTCATAATATCATGGTAAAGATTAAGTTGAACGTGTGTAGGGTTTTAAAATGGTTTATATTTTATAAAGTTAATTAAATATATTTGTACAACATCTAAAGCTAGTTTTTACAAATTCTAACTCTTTACCAAACTTATATACATACATATATATACATAATAACAATTTTTTGAAGTTATTTTTATAAATAATTTTGTGTTTACAAACAATTACATATGATTTTTAATATATATTTTTTAATATAATTGCAATATAGAGTAATGTTAAAATTTGGCCCAAAAATAAAATGTAAGGGACCAGATTCGAACCTTGGTCCCACATTCAAACAAATTTTGTTAAACCAACCGTGCTAGCTAATTGTTTAAGAATGAACTTTAATTGCTTCTGTTCTAAAATAGTCAAATATCCTCATTTACAAAATCAAGAATAAACCCTAAATACTAAACTAAATCCAAATGAATCAAGATAATGAACTAAATTAAATCCAAATTGACAGAGGGCTATTGATCAGTGACTAATAACGAGTATTTTATATAGGAAAACTTACTTGATTTTAAACTAATTCGATCCAAGAAGAACAAAGAACAATACGACTGTGGAAGAATTGAAATGGCATTTAGAGGCTGCTAAAAATCAATCATTCAATTGCCTTCCAGAATCACTCCTTGTGATGCGTCAAGCAGAATCCCTAACCTAATTTTGAATAACATTATCGTCTAGATGATTGACTGGCGATGAAAAAGTCCGAATAAAGCTTGAATTACTCACAGATTCTTTGGGGATTTTCTCTGTGAATTGAAGGTTCAAAGAGCTTGAAGGAGCAAAGGAGATCATAATGGGCGATTCAATTTGATTAATTGCATTGTAAAAACCGTCGAACAGGTTATGATTTGATTACGAGTTAATTGAGATAAATTGCTGTCTAATTCGTTGATTAAAACCCGATTAATTTCTACCAACAGCTTGCATTCATCAAGAGGGTCGAAATAGTTAATTCAATTTACTGATTGTATTTGTTTTGAGATGATTGAATGTTGTCGGTATTGAAACCGGTTTATAATATTGAAGTAGAACATGGGTTAGTCGACTTTAGGATAATCAAGGTTTGGTAACAGGTTTGAAATGGGTCAAGGAGCGTTTTAAAAGCATCTAATTGAATCAAAACAACAAAAAAAACATCCTTTGAAGCTTACCGGAGTTTGGCCGGTCTCCGGCCAATCGCCGGGAACCAAATGCCAGAAACAAGGGGCGCGTCCAAAGGGGGGGTTGGGTTAATAAATACAGCTTTGTCCCTTCTAAAATGTTTTGTTTTTAGTTGCCTACCATAACTTTAATGTAAGTTTGAAACTTGGCAGTTTCAGCCCAAAGTTAGATTAAACATTAATTTGACTAACGAACTTAACCGAGTTAACTCGTAACGTTTATATAATTTACGTCTTTATATCTTTACGTTATTTTTTACATCGAATGATTATTTTTAAACTTAATAGTACTTAGCTTGGTTAATATTTATAAAACCTCTTTTATAAAGTACAATTTATATATATTTTGGAGATTTAATTATTGCACTTAGTATTAAATTAGTAAACGTTAGATAATAATTCGGTCGATTTATTTAAGATGGGAAATAGTATAAAGGTCTGACATATTTGTTTATATTAATAATAACAATACGCTACATCTTTGAGAAAAATAAATACGAATACAATAAAGATAGATAGCTTCGAGTTCGGGTCCGGCATTCAGGTTCGGATTTGGGGCAGATGTCACAATATCTATATGTATTTCAAACCTGTTATTACTCACCAGCTAATCCTTTAGCTGATCAGTTATTTTTCACATGATTTAAGGAAAAGAGAAATAAGAGACGTACTTTGGATGCCTCATAACTAAGGACTTGGACCTAGTTAATTCAATAAAATAAAGTAGATTGTTTTGGTTATTTTTAGTTGTTTGGATTATCTGTTTTGTTTTGTTTGGATAAATTTAGTTGGGATTTTAATAATATTGAAATTATTTGAAGTATCATGAGCTATGAACAATCATTCAATAGCGTCCACCTCAAGGGTTCCGCCATCGGTCGGGGTGTGATACTTCCTTTCAACTTCAGATTTGCGTTGTGTGATTACCTGATGCATTGAAAAATCGAATTTCATTTACTTTGTGACTCGACCTAACATTGACCCGACCCGTAAAAGTGTGACGTTTAGCTATCTAGGTAGTTAGAATTCAAGAACCAAAAAATTCCGACACCATAGAAAAATGTTCTTGGGTCCATCACTGCTCTCCTTCCCCTACAAGAACATAAACCTTCAACTCCTTTGAAAATATTCCAATGTTAACCATAAAAACTGATAGTCATGTATAGGTCGGACTCACCGGCATGTCGGTGTTATATGTTTTTGTTAATAACTTTGTAATTTACTGTCTAGCGAACCTACGGGCGAATCTATAGATTCGCCCGTAGCATAGAATAGTTTTTGTTTATTGTTCGGTTTTGTTGACCGGGCGAACCTATATTGTGCCCGGCGAAGCTATAGTTCGCTTGATTGATTCGCTGCCAGCGAATCTATAAGCGAATCTATAGCTGAACTATATATTGTAATGTTTTCTCAATGCAATAGAACTTTTGTACATTTTATCAAACCCTAATTGTGTGTGTGTGACGGCAGGAGGTGCTAGGAGCATATTTCCATTATCATTGTAGCTTGATTACCTCAGTTTATCTTGTTTTGATCTTGTTATTGTTATTGGGTTATATTGGACTATTGTTTGGTTGAATCTTAGTGTGTTTGTTGTCTTACAAATCATTATAGCACTGAAATCTCGATCTAGATGGACCAACAATATGGTATCAGAGCCTTAGTGCTCTTGATTGTTTGATCTTAGAGATTTTTTTGTTGTTTTTGGGGTTTTTGTGTCAAAACACTGTTTGATTCATTTCTGGACTGTTTATTGTGTTTCTGAGTTGACATTTGCTTGGGGTTTATCATATTTAGTGGTAGGAAGCTGTAGAAACAAACGGATATTCAATTGGTTGTGTTTTGAAGCTGTTCTGATTGATTTTGGACTGAAACAGTTTTTCTCGTAAGCCAGCGAAACTGGTTGTTCATCCAGCGAAACTAAGTGCTCTTCTAGCGAATCTACATAAATCTTGTGTTTTGGTATTTACAGCTTTTGATTAGCGAATCTGAGATTTTATTGAACGAAAGTTCATCTGTTTGGGTCATTATGCAAGCGAACTTGCTGCCAAACTCAATTTGGGCACAAGTCTCTGTTCTGACCAGCGAAACTGTATCTGCTGTCGAGCGAATCTGTTTGTCTGTAGAGCGAATCTGCCGAGCGAATCTGTCTGTCCTCTGAGCGAATCTAAGCCAGCGAATCTGTCTGTTTTGGGCGAATCTAAAATCTGCTTGTGATAATGACTACATCAACTTTGAACATAAATGATCTAGATAGTGTTCAACCTAACAGGCCACCGAGGCTTGTTAGTGGTAAAAATTTTGAGGATTGGAAGCGGTGTTTGAAGGCGTTTTTCTATTATACTGATTACAATCAATGGGAGTCAATTGTTAATGGTCCTCATGTGCCAAAGAAAGCTGAAGGAACTGTTACTTCAATAAACACTGATCCAAGTACTTTCACTGAAGGAGACATCAAGTTGCTTGATCGTGATAAAAAGGCCCTTGGAGCATTGATACTTTGTTTGCATCAAGATATTTACAATAGGTTTGCTGAACACACAACTGCCAAAAGCTTGTATGATGCGTTGTGCGAGTTCTATGATGGTAATGAGGATTTGAAGTAGGATAGAAAAGCTCAAGCTGAGAAAGAGTTCAATACATTCGTGGGGTATTCGCAAGAAAATTTGACTGATATTACCAACCGCTTTCTGTCAGTATCAAGCAACCTGAAAAAGTATGATGAGAAGCTGGGAAATTATGAGCAAGTCACAAAGTTGTTGGATTCACTTCCCCCTCAGTGGAGTCTTCAAATCAAACTGTTGAAGCAAGAGAGAAACTTTCACGACTTTAAACTGATGGATGTTATAAACAAGCTGAATTCATTTGATCTTGATGTGAAGAGAAGAGAATACAATCAATCTATGATGGTTCCAAATATCCCTCCACAGAATGCTGCACTAATTACATCCGCTGCAAACTCTCCTATCTATGGTGCTGCATCTGGAGGATCATCAAGTCTTGGGTCTGTTAAATCTGTTGGTGCATCTACAAGTGTTGGTTCCGGTTCGAATGCATCTGTCACCACTCAGATTCCATCTGACACTATGGCTTTATTTGGAATGTTTGTTCATAGCTATGAAGCTCTTGTTGCTGGAGAATTGAAGGGAAAGGGGATGACTGTTGAGGATATATATCAGGTGGATCCTGATGATCTTGAAGAAACCGAAATCCAATGGCAAATGGCCATGCTTACTCTTCGTGCTAGACGGTTTATGGAAAGAACAGGTCGAAGAAGTTTTGGAAATCAGGGACAGAACAACAAGCTTGGGTATGACAAAGGGAAGTTGAGATGTTACAACTGCAAGCAATTGGGTCACTTCAAGAGGGAATGTCCTTTACCAATTGTTACTGAACCCGTGAATTCTGGAAATTCGAGAACCGTTCCTATTCAAGAAAGACTTGAGGAAGTGAAACCGAGAAATGAAACTGCACTGCTCACCAATTTTGATTGGAGTGCAGAAATTGAAGAAACAAAGGAAGAAATCAATCATGCCTTAGTTGCTGAGATTGTTGAGGATGATGATAACTATATTAATTGCTTTGACCCTTTCAAAGAATTTTATGGTGAAAATGGTGAGAATTATGATGAAGCTGCTGAGTCAAAGATTAAGTCAACTGAAGAAGAGAAAGGTTGGAGTAAGGTCGTAAAGTGTGAGGTTGATGAAGAGAAAGATGAAGAAGGGAAAGCGGAGGAAGTTGATGAAGATCAGTCAGATGCTATTGTTCAATGGCATCTGAATCATTCGGGGTTAGTATGTGAAGCTGCTGTTAATGAAATGAAGAATGATGAAGAGTCAAAGCTTAACTTGGAAGCCATGATTGAGAAGGCAAGGCTTGATGTTGTGGATGAGTTCAAGAGAAGCACTCCTTATTGCCAGTGTGATCGCGCTCTTGCTGCCGAAAAACTGGAACATTCAAGCGCCGTTGTAAATAGTCATTGGCACATTGATACTGGATGTTCCAGACATATGACTGGGTTGAAGGACATGCTGACAAATTATCAGATCATTAATGGTGGATATGTTGCTTTTGCGGGAGACAAGAAGGGTGGTAAGATGATTGGTCAAGGAGAAGTCTCGAATGGCTCACTAACCTTGGAAGACGTTAACTATGTTCCTGAACTGGCATTCAATCTTCTCAGTGTATCACAAATCTGTGATAAGAACATTCCAGTGTTGTTTCTTCCAAATGAATGTCTGTTCTTGAAGCCAGAGTTTACTATTCCTGAAGATTTGGTGATCATGCGAGCTCCAAGACGAAATGATACATATATGCTGAATATGGGATCAAAAGAATCAACTTCCACCGTGACCTGTCTTTTATCTAAAGCTTCATCTTTTGAATCTTTTCAATTGCATAGACGTTTAGGGCACATCAAATTTAAAATACTAAATAAATTGGTTAAGAACAATTTGGTCAGGGGTTTACCACTTAAAGGTTTTTCTGTGGTTGAGAAATGCATGGCTTGTGCTAAAGGAAAGCAGCACAAAAAGCCACATAAACTTAAAATTGAAAATTTTATCTCAAAACCCCTCGAATTGTTACATACTGATTTATTTGGTCCAATAAGTGTCAAATCTATTGCTAAAAAATCTTATTGCTTGGTTGTCACAGATGATTACTCCAGGTACACCTGGGTGAGATTCCTGGCAAACAAGAGTGAGACTGCTGAAGAACTAATGAAGTTGATTCCTCAAATCGAGGTTCTTGGAAAGCGAAAGGTTCAAGCCATCAGAAGCGACAATGGAACTGAATTCAGGAACCATATCTTCAATTCTTTATGTGAACAGAGGGGTATTCTCAGACAGTTTAGCGCCGCACGAACGCCACAACAAAATGGTCTTGCTGAAAGGAAGAATCGAACTCTTGTGGAGGCTGCTAGAACTATGCTGATTGAGTCAAAACTTCCTATTATCTTATGGGTTGAGGCAGTAAATTGTGCAGCTTATGTTCTGAATCGGGTACTGATTGTCAAAGACAAAATGAAGACATCATACCAGTTGTTTCGAGGGATAAAGCCGTTGATTGATTTTCTGCGCCCCTTTGGATGTTCTTGCACTCTGTTGAATACTCAAGATCAGAAAACGAAGTTTGGTGCTATTTTAGATGAATGCTTCTTTGTAGGATACTCGAACACACAAAAAGCGTATCGAGTTTACAACAAGCGAACGCGGATTGTGCAAGAGTCTTATTATGTTGATTGGCAAGAGTCGAACTCTACAAGCATTGGCTGTGAACCTGCATGGTTTTACGATTCCACCACTGTTTTCAAATCATTCAATCTTCCTAACTCTGATGATGATGACATCATTTCTCACACACCTGTTACAATCATTAACCTTACACCTCAACCACCATAACCTTCGATCACACAAATACCTCCTGTTTCATTTGACATTCCTCCACCTCCACCACCTCAATCCGTTCCAATTCCTCCATTAGATATTCCATCATCATCCACTTCCATTCCAACCTCTACCACTAATACAATTCCTCCAACTTCAAATGTGCCTTCACAACCATCTAACCAAACATCCTCATCCCAAACCAACCCTTTGCTTCTCAACACAAATTTCAAAACTTTGAAAGATCATCCTCATGATTATATCATAGGATCAATTACTGATGGTGTGCGAACTCGGAGTCGAAGTGGTTTGATTAATGAATGTCTCTATGCTGCTTTCTTATCTCAAGTTGTTCCGAAGAATTATAAACAAGCACTTGAAGATCCTAGTTGGGTTGATGCCATGCAAATGGAATTGCAACAATTTAGGAAGCTTAAAGTTTGGGAACTTGTTGATCTTCCTCCTAATAAGTGCCCCATCGGCACTAAGTGGGTCTTCCGAAACAAGCCAGATGATCGCGGTGTTGTTATCAGAAACAAGGCGAGATTGGTTGTCCAAGGATTTGCTCAAGAGGAGGGGATTGACTACACTGAAGTTTTTGCTCCAGTCGCTCGCCTTGAAGCCATTAGAATCTTTCTTGCTCATGCTGCTAACAAAGACTTTAAAGTCTATCAGATGGACGTTAAATGTGCATTTCTATATGGAGATATCGATGAGGAGATCTATGTATGTCAACCACCGGGTTTCGAGGATCCAGATTTTCCTTCAAAGGTGTACAAGCTTGATAAATCCTTGTATGGGTTGCATCAAGCTTCACGTATCTGGTATGAAACTCTGACACAGTATCTTCTCAGCAAAGGTTTCTCTCGTGGGACTATAGATATGACATTGTTCAAGAAGGAGGTGAATGGTGAGCTGCTGATTATTCAAGTGTATGTGGATGATATAATCTTCGGTTCGACAAATGAGGGGCTGTGTAGAGAGTTTGAAAAAGTGATGATGGATCGTTTTGAAATGACAATTATGGGGGAGATGTGTTTCTTCTTGGGGCTGCAAGTGGAACAAAAGCATGATGGAATTCTTATCCACCAAGAGAAATATATCAAAGAAATCCTCACAAAGTTTGGCATGGATGATTCTTCTCCCGAACTGATTCCCTTCACCGCTCAAACATGCCTTACTTCTGATGATAATGAGAATCCTATGGATGCTCATCGGTACCGCTCGATGATCGGATCTCTCATGTATCTGACTGCTAGCCGACCAGATATTACATTTGCTGTGTGCTACTGTGCTCGTTTCCAGGCCAATCCAAAAGAATCACACGAGAAAGCTGTTAAACGCATTTTTCGTTACCTTAAGGGTTCCTCTCGTTTGGGACTTTGGTACCCAAAAGGTGGGAATTTTGATTTACATGCTTTTTCTGATAGTGATCATGCTGGTTCCAGGATAAACCGAAAATCAGTCACTGGCGGATGTCAATATCTTGGCGAATGTCTTGTTTCCTGGCAAAGCAATAAGCAAACAACCGTCTCCCTGTCCACAGGAGAAACCGAATACATTGCTGCTTCAAGCTGCTGTTACCAAGTGCTCTGGATCCAGCATCAGATGATGGATTACGGCATCAACTTTCTTCATACACCACTCTTTTGTGATAATCAAGCTGCTGTTGGAATTGCCAAGAATCCTATTCATCACACTCGCACCAAACACATCGAAACAAGAATTCACGCCATTAGAGACGCATAGGAAAAGGGGTTCATTGATATTATTCCTATTGAAACTCGAAAGCAAAAAGCTGATCTTTTCACAAAAACTTTTGACAAACCACGTTTTTATGAACTGATCTCTATGTTGGGACTGATATCATTTTGAAACCTTTATCTATGAAAAATGGCTTTGTAAATATGTAAATAACTTTTTCATGTTCTTCCTTGAATATCCGTGGGTTACTCATTTCTTCGCTCCTTTACTTTTATTTCATTTTATTTCTTTTTAGTTTCTCTTCTTTGTTCTGTATATATATATTAAGAAAATCCGAAAAACAAAATTTCTTATTAGATAGCTATTATATAGAAATTTTGGGGGAGATATTAAAGATTAACTACTTATAGTTTTTCAAATTTTGTTATTTCAGGATCCCCGCTTTTGAAATGATGTTGAAGAGACGTTGAAGGAGGTCAGAAGTATTGTGTTTGGGATATGTTAGATAGGCTCAGCCCGAAAACAAAGTAAACAGTGATTGTGCAGCCAAACATAACGTTCAAGAACTCGACAATAAGGATTATCCCCTTGACATTATTGGATTGCACAAAGTTACGGGTTCTGTCAAAAATGGGTTGAGAGCGTCAAATCTTTGCTTTGATTTCCCTAAAAATCCCAAATCACCCACACCCTAGCCCTGAATCGAGTTACTAGTTAGCAAAACAAAATAAAAAGCTGCTAGTGTTGCTCTTTAGAAAAACCTCTGAGTGAGTTACTTGTTAACTCCTCAGAATTTATTGAGTCAAAAGTGCTTAACTCCTCTGCTATACGGAAGTATTGACCTGGAGTTGGTGGATCTTCTCTGCTATACGGAAGTATTGACCTGAAGATTCACCGAGCATGCTCAAATGTTTATCTCCTCTGTTATACGTCGGTATAGACCTGGAGCTCTAAAGCTATTTGAGTTTCCCAAATAATAAGTCGCAATGTGTTCAAAAGAATCATTGTTGACAAGCTCCACTCACAAAAAGATGCAAAAATTGCACAATTGTCTAAAGAAGTTCATGAATTGATCAATATTCAAGATTTGATCCAAGAAACTCAAGCAAAGTCAATCATATTGCTCAATATACCCTGATGATAGGACTTGTTCTTTTTACCTAGATGTCTGTGGGGACCGAGTTGTCTGAGCTTCTTCAATCAAACCAAAACATAATAAAAGTAGCTGCTGATCTCTTGTTGAAAGGACTAAGGCATGGGTTTAAATGGACAAACATATCTGCAATCCTGTCAATCTATGATTCTCTCGATTCTGCTCGAAAAACGTCATAAAAATTATATATATCCTTCTTTAGTTTTAATTTCTAGCTTTTTCTTTCACTTTATTTTAATTTTTCTTTTTATGTCTTTAATTTTCATTTAATGCTTCTATTTTTCGGAGCGTTGAAATCGTGGGACGTTTTCATGGATTTGCAAAGAATTTAAAAATTGAGAAAAACCAAAAATATTTTATTTTTTTTTTGTGTTTTGTGTTCCAGCGAATCTGACAGCGAATCTACAGGTTCGCCCGGAACTTATACTTGTCGCCGTGTATTCTTTAGACCATAAGTCCCGAGCGAATCTGAAGTTCGCTTGTTCACATCACCAGCGAACCTGTGGACATATATATATGTTCTGTCTGCAAATTTCTTTCACAAGTTCGCTGCTACTGTTGCCGCATCACTTTCAAATATTTTTTTTCGCAAGTTCGATTCTCACTCACCACAACTCACTACCTTTGAACCGCTTTTTAATCATCTCTGGTATGATTTACTTTCATTTTAATTATCAATTTTATCCTTAAACCTGTTCTTAATCGCCGATAATCCAATCGACCCACTTTGATTATGTATTAATTTTTAAACAACTGATTATGCGCTTTAATGTTTATCAAAACGTGCTCGTTTCATGATTATATTGCTTGATTGTTGCTTTGATTGTATGATTATGGTTTTTAGACTGAGATTTGGGCGTTTTTCAAAAACTAGGGTTTCAGCGAACCTATGTGTTCGTCTGGCGAACCTGAACGAAAGTTCAAAACTTCGAGTGAACCTATGCTGTTATGCCGTCCGTGCATCAGCATAGATTCGCCCGACTGTTTCTAGCGAACCTATACATTCGCTCGACCAAATGACTGATTTTTCATGTCAGCGAATTTATAGGTTCTGGTGCCAAATCTCAGCTTGAATCTATATACTGTTTCACAATTTCACGTTTCTGATCAATTTCCGTTTGTTTTTCAGGTACGATGTCTACGTTATTTTTCGAAAAGAAGCACAACATGTGTGCTTTGCTAGACGAGAATCACGAGAAGGCAGTGGGATATAAAGATTGTATCCGGTGGCTAAAATCTTCTCACATTCATCACGCTATCTTTCATTCACCGACCATCTACGAGCTACACATTAGAGACTTTTGGAGGACAGCCGTGATGAACGTGTCTGTACAGCCATCACATATTTGTGCCAAGGTTAATGGGTTTGATTTAGAGTTTACTGAAGCTGATGTTGCAAGGGTTTTAAGGTTAGAGGACGATATCGGTGATGAGGTTAACATGACTGCTGAGGAGGTTTATGGGGCATTTAGGACTACGGGTTATGAGAGTCCAATGTCGGGGGAGAAAAAGATGGAGTTTGTCAAATCCTATTTGATCAAGGAATGGAGGTACATCGCGCACGTGTTCATTATGTGCCTTGATCATAGGAAGGGTGGTACTGATGGGCTGAATCTGGATTGGGCAAGGGCCATGGTTTTGTTTTGTCGAGGGCAGAAGGCAAATCTAGCAAAGCTGATCTACAACTACATGCTAGAGAACATTCATGCTACTAAGGGGAACAAGTGGTTGATGTATCCTAGATTCTTGCAGATGATTCTGAATGACAAGCTGCCTAATCTGCCCGTTATTGGTGATGTGCTGAATATCTGGTCCATGCATTCGAGAATATTTGGTGACTGCAAATCGGCGCGATCTGACTGTGTTGGTAGGACATCGTATTTATGCGAAAAAATGTAAACTGCTGATAGATGGGTAAATATACAAAGGTTGATGGAAATTGATAGAAAAAGGGGTGGTGAGAACATTGAGGTTATTGAGAAGAAGCTGAGGAAGCGAAAACCATATGCGAAAGACAAGGATTATACTTTAGATCAAGATATTGATGAGATTCAAGCTGAGATAAATGCTGAAAGGGAGAAAAGAACGAAGAGGAAGACTGAGAGTTCTGGTCAAACTGAGAAGAGAACCAAGCAGAAACACGATGTTTCGGGTACATCTGCTGAGTCTGTTAGTGATTTGAAGGCTGAAATAGTGAAAATGAAGTCTGAATTGGTGGATCTGAAAGGTAGATATGCAGACTTGGAGACGAAGGATGCAGAAAAATTGACGGTTATATCTTAGATGAGTAGGATGATGAGGGACCAACAGTGCTTAATTGTTCGGATATTCAAGGAGCTGAATAGCTTAAAGGAAAAAGATGGATCGTATCCGGCAATGTATGAGCAAGAATTGACAAACTTAACGGATGTTGTAAAGTATCCGTTAATGCAATCTGCGTTTGGGGATAAGGATAAAGGGAAAGCTGCTGAAGAGGTGCTTGATGAAGACATGGGTATTGATTTGGATGCTTTCACAGGGGCTGAGGTTGCTGGAGGTTCTAGTATGAATTTCAATTTTATCGACGAACCTGATATGGAAATGGATATAGAAAGTGAGGAGGATTTGGAGAATGAGGCGGAAAAGTATAATGTTGGAGAAAAGGGTGTGGCTTATCAGTTTGAACATATTGATTTGGACAAATCAGAGTGGTTTAAAAGGGATGAAGAGATCGTTCCAGAATTTCCTATCTTCCAACATCTAGACAAACCGAATACTTCGCAATTGGATAGACAGGTAATTGCGTGGAAATACAACTGTCTAGTGGATGCTTATATGATCAAAAGGAGAGGTGGGGATATCAGTTACATTCGAAATCGAAAGCATTTCGCCACCTTGCCTCGATGGGATTTGCGTAGGTTGGCTGAACTACCTCTGTTGGGAAAGGAGGATAGTGGGAGAGCGTTTGCATTTGAAGTTACGATCAGAAAGGCTGCTGAGAATAACTTTACTGATTTTGGATACCAGAAGCCCAAAAGGATGAGGCAGAAAAAGGTCAAGCACTGGGTTTCTTGGAAAGGGAAAGTTGTGTTGAAGATTGATGCTCCAAAGATTATGACTCGGGTTAGGGTTCCTGATACTCAGCCTCCTCGTCTACAAGAATTTCTGAAGTGGTTTTATGACAACGGTACGGGTGAGGTGATTATTAGACTTAAAGGAGAAGATCGTCCAAAAATACGTTTGTTTGATCCAATGGAGGTCTTCTCATTCTGCGATGAGGATTTGAAGATATTGTGTGAGAATAGTATAAAGCACGGGGCTGGAGACGATACGAGGGCTGAAGCGAATTTGTTCGTGAAAGTCGCTAACAAAGCGAATTTGTTCGTAAATGAAAGATTGAGGATGACGGATGAGCAGCGAATGGATATAGATGACTTGTCCAAACAGCTTGATAAATCTATTGAGAAGAGGTTTGAAAAAACTGTTGAGGTTGTTGAGGATGTGATAGGTGTGGAGCAGACAGAAGAAATACAGGCGGAAACTATTGATCTTGATGTGCCTGATACAGTTGACACCGAAGCTGAGTTTGTTGAGTCGATTTTGGTTTTTAGTGAAGATGATGAGGCCGGAACTGAAGATGTGACTAATCCATTGGCCGGGATTGAATCAAGGGCTGGAGCGTTTATCGAGCAACTTTGAAGCCGAAAAAGACGGAGCTTAACCAGAAGACTTCCCCGGGTGAGGTCCAACCTAGGGGGAGTATTGATAGTCATGTATAGGTCGGACTCACCGGCATGTCGGTGTTATATGTTTTTGTTAACAACTTTGTAATTTACTGTCTAGCGAACCGCCCGTAGCATAGAATAGTTTTTGTTTATTGTTCAGTTTTGTCGACCGGGCGAACCTATATTGTGCCCGGCGAAGCTATAGTTCGCTTGATAGATTCGCTGCCAGCGAATCTATCAGCGAATCTATAGCTGAACTATATATTGTAATGTTTTCTCATTGCAATAGAACATTTGCACATTTTATCAAACCCTAATTGTGTGTGTGTGTGACGGCTGGAGGTGCTAGGAGCATATTTTCATTATCATTGTAGCTTGATTACCTCAGTTTATCTTGTTTTGATCTTGTTATTGTTATTGGGTTATATTGGACTATTGTTTTGTTGAATCTTAGTGTGTTTGTTGTCTTACAAATCATTATAGCACTGAAATCTCGATCTAGATGGACCAACAAAAACTGATACCTATGGGGCCGAAGACAATACGTATGTTATTTTTCAAGCTATCTGACCATTTTGTAAGTATCAGATCTATAAATTACACAACTAACGAAAAAATACAGAGACCTTTATATGCCCTCATAAAGTCATAACCCACTCCCCTTGTATACACACTACATGCACATATATGCCTATCTTTGAGGTTTTTTAATTCTTTTTGAACTTATAAATTTGATGGTATTCAAGAACACTAAACATAGTTTTGTATTATAACTAGATTAAACCCTGTGGGTTACATGAGTGGAAACATAAAAAACATAATTCTAAAACTTTAAGAAAAAAGTAACATTTGAAAATAAACTACATATTATATGGAAGATATATGAAAATAGAAACACAAATTGCATTTAAACTGTAATTTTAGCCTTGAACAAATAAATTTAAACTACAATACACTCGTAGTACCAAATTAGATATTGTCGTTTTTAAACTGTGTGCCTTATAAATCCTACCAAACAATTTATAAAAATATTAAGAAAAACATTCATACAAATAATCCAAATGATAAATATCCGGCAAAATTCACGGCTACACTCGTTTGTACCGATTCGAGCGTACGGGTCGGCATGCATGAGTCTAGGCCGTAATTGCTTAAATTGTTTGTTTCCAGTTTTCACAGTGACTTATGGGATGTAAATAAGGTAGATTGAAACTTTTGAAGAAGAAATTATGTGTGATTTAATGTTATCGATTTCTTTCTATACATAGCTTAAATGAAAAGATTCTTAGTTTTAAACGAAAAATGCTCCATCACCCTTTTCAATGAATGACACATTTCCTCCAAAACCCTCTTTGAGGTATAGATTTGTTTGTTACATATTTAAGTAATGAAAGTGAGGTAGCTTTTGAAGTTGACATAGAGCCAGCTTACCCCCACAAATATCACATGTATGCATGCTAATTGCTAATTGACTCTTTCAAAAAGGGAAGGTTGGGCCCTCTGGTCTCTTTCTCCACAAACCCGATACCGTTAGTTGCAACTTGCAACCCCACCCACTATAAACACTACTAATTTTTTTTTATTATTTTGGTTTTTTATGTCAGTTAGTCTATAAAGAAACTGACTACGGATAATAATACAAAACTACAATATCATAATAGCATTCTATTTTTCACTTTCGTTATCAAGACACTCGTGTTAGCCTATCCTATCATTAATTATTATATGTAAATATAGCCATTAGCTTTACTATGTAATGTAAGGATAACGATATTATTTCATTATGTGATATGTAATATACTATTATTAGTTTATTACTCTTTTGCTTGATTATTTTGGTCCGGTTACATGAATCTCTTTTTATTTTGTTCTCTTCAAACCATTTAATAACCATTTACTCTGTACAATAAATTAAACTGTAAATAAATTACACTTTTTTAGTCTTTTATGTTTATAAAAACATACATGTTGCTCCTTTATATATAAAACTCATAATTAACTTCTTTTGTCTATAAGTTTGATGTATTAATAGTAATTTTTTAACACTAACAATGTTAAAATGTTCGCTTAAGCTAATGGTAGTTTAGTCTTTTTACCCCTAAAGCACTATTTAAGTAGTTTTACATAAAATTAAAGGATACATTATGTAATTTTAATAAATTTTATTAAAATGTTAGCTTGTTTATATATTTTTAAATCTTTTATGCACATTATCATTTAGTTAAATTGTAGATAGTTATTTATAACTTTTATGCGTATATTCATTTAATTAAAAACTTAGTTTATTTATCATGTACTTAAAAACCTAGTTTATGTTATATCTACAAAAAGTCATGTTGATTTTTAATTATATTGTAGATTAGAATGATATTTACAATATTACATCCGTATCATAAGAAATATCTAATCAAACACAATCATTAAAATACATAAATTGTAATTCTTAACTTTAAATATTTTTTACCAAAGTAGTATTGGTAGAAACGTTATTTACTAATTTGGTGTTGTTGGTATAACATTTTCCAAATTAACGTTTTAATTATTTTTACCGTTTGTCATTTATAATCTCATTTGATAAACATTATTACTTAAATAGTTATTGTTTTATCCATGTTAACAACATTAATAGTTTTCTAACCATTTTAGTTATGTATAAAATAGAAAATATAACAATTTTTTTTTTTGGAATACACTTTTTATCACATCTTACTAACAAAAACAAGTTTTATTAACGAAAGTTATTTGCATTTAAAAAGTATTATTCTAGTGATGATGTGCACGTAATTAAAAGTAAATAAAACTCGTAAACGTGTTATCAATTATCAAGTAATAAAAACCATTAGTGACGATCATTATAAATTCTTAGTTTTTAGATCGGTTCGATAAAATTCGTAATCTCTATCTCTAATATAATGAAGGAAAACCAATTTTACTTATGTGGTAAGTTTTAAGAAATTTAGCTTATATGTCATTATTTTAGATATTCTCACATATTAATAAAACTAATTACAATTTGGTCCCCTGATATTAGTAAAATCTTGAAAAATTTAAAAATAGTTACACTTTTAACTCTCTCACACTGGGGTGTGTTTGGGTCAGTTTGTATTTGATAGGGTATAAAAATAAAACTTTGAGATAAGTTGATAATAATCTACAATTAAATACCTCAATATTTTTAAGCATATCTAACTTTTTTATACGAAATTAAATTTTAAAAAAATTACACCATAAGACCAAGGGCTAAACGCATATTTCCTACTAAAAAAACATTAAATGCATATTTCCCCTATAAATTATTTTAATGCAAATATATCCATTTTTAATTGCAATATATACCCAATTTTAGTAATATTGGGGATATATGCCATTGATATTTTTTGATGGAAAAATATGCAATTAGGGGGTGTTTATAAGGGTAAAATGCAATTATTTATAAAACGAAACATTTAATTATCTTTAATTTAAATATAATATTGTTATACGAAAAATAAATCTGTTAAATACTCCATCCGTCTCATTAGAAATGTCCACATTTCCTTTTTTTATTTGTCTCATTTTAAATGTCCACTTTTAAAATATATTGGTCAATTTCCAAATATACCCTTACAAACACAAAACTAACATAAACAAACAAGGTGATGGACCCACATAATATTTATTGATAAGGAGTATTATTGTCAAATTACAATAAAAAAGAGCAATCATTTAATGTGCCTAAATCTTTTAGTTTTACAAACTAAGACACTCATAATGGGACGGGGGAGTAAATCTTAATGATTTTATATGCAAAATATGTTTATATATATATATATATATATCTATATATCTATAATAATCTCTAATAATAGCACTAATTACATTTTAGTATCCTAATATTTAGTAAAATCTTAAAAAATTTAAGAGTATTTACATATTCAACTCTTTCCTACTAAGGTTTATATGTGATAAAGTATAAATGAAACTTGGAAATAAAGTTAGTAATAACTTACAATTAATTACCTCGGTATTTTCTAAATATATATAACTTTTATACGACATTATTTAAAAAATCTACATAAAACCGAGCATTTATTTTTTTAATTATTTTAGTATAATAATACGCTATACTAAAAAACAATTTTTTTAAATAAACCTTTTGTTCTGGTTTTATCACAGTGTTGTCTCAAAACTGAATGGAACCGTCTGTGTACCCTAAAGTATCCTTAAAATCACTATCTCAGTGTTATGTTCCCGAGCATAACCTTTTATGCTTGTGTAAGCATCTTATGAAAACCGGTATTTCTTATTTGCGAGTTAGAAATCATTTCATATGTGAAACTTGTGTTTTAACATGTGTGTTAAAACCTAATGGTATTCTAATTAAGTATTAGAAGAGATTCTTTATAATATAATCGATTTTGTATGGATTTAGTATTAATCTTTTAAATTTAAAATCGTTTTTTTTTTGTTAGAAACAAATGATGAAATCACTATTCACTTGAAAACGTTGACAATCATAATCATTAATTATGCGTGCTTTACAAATGATCATTTTATAAAACTTTTTGCATCAAAACATTTTGCAAACGTTTTGTTGAAACTTTTCATTACATGAAGCCATATGCTTAGAAAGTTTGATGTAGACTTTTTGTTGACTAATGTGCATGTTAGAACACATTTACTTATCTAGCATGTGTGTTAGATATGACCTAAATTTTATGGTCTAAAAGCATCTTATGTAGGCGTTTATTCTTAACATGTGTGTTAATGATGAATTTAAATAAGAGTGTTTAATGTAAACATTTTATCTCTAACATGTGCATTAGAAGTTTTTTATTCAATAAAACTATTTACAATTTTGGGTATTGATTTCCGTAATCAAAACATAAAAAATTAAAATAGTTTATTTCGAAACTGCTAAGTGCATGTTATGGCAAAACTAAGATTTGGTTTAAAATGAAATCAACCAAAAGTTTACATAAAATGTTAATATAGTTTGTTACTCTTGTGAAAAGTAACATGTCATAAAGCAATAATAGATTGAAGTTGACTATTTGATGAAAGATAAATCTTTGTTGCTATGAACATATATAATTGTTCAAATACTAATACTTGTGAACAATTTACTATATAAACAACATGATGTTTTATATCAATTTTGTGATTGTTCAAAGTGAGAGTACCACTATGTGAGATCAATTTATGATTGTTCAAAGTCCATATGAGTCAAGGATGAAACCTTTTGAGAAAAAGAGAAAAAAAAAGTTTATGATCCTAGACTGAATGATGATCTATGTATGTTTGTGTGACTTACATATTAGACTTTCAAAAATATTAAGATTTTGTGATGTTGCCAACTCTCATTGTTTGCTTAAACTATGAAATGAATGTTGTGAACGAATATTAGGATATTCCTTAAAAGCTTTGAAGAATCAGAATGATGCATTTTCTGTTCACATGCTAGAGTATTGTAGTCTAAAGCATGCTAGACTAGTACTTGTTAATTATGGGGCTCTGAGGAGACTACTAATGTGAAACATTCAACTCATATACAACATAAAAGTAAAGTTGTGTATAAGACAATGTGAGTGACGGTTGTCATTCAATATAAGAAAAGTCATATAGCTTATAGAGAGCTCAATTTTCTAGATTTAATCTAGATGGTAACTTGAAATTATTTTAAGTTTGAGATGGTTAATAACAACCTATGACAAGGCATGTGTTGCTTAGCCGGTAAACAAGCATTGATGACATCATTGATACAAAGACGTTGATCTTGTTCAAATCTTGGATGTCTAATATTTAAACATATTCTATCTAAGTGCAAGAAATGTGGGGGAAGCCATTAAGCCATTTGAGAAATGGTATTTGAGAAATTTTATCAAACCCGTGTCAAAAGGTATCAAAAGAGAACCTTTTGTTGAGCCAAATATAATGCAAATATGTGACCGAATCTACTAGTTAGACTCGAAGGTCAATTAGTTATATTTGACATCCAATTACTAATGGCATGAATATGTTAGCCTTGAAATGTGTTTTTAAAGACAAAAATATACCTATATTCGGGTTGATACCTAGGGTTATTGTCTTAAAAATGTAAAAAGACAAGATTAACTTGTGAGTTAATAACACATCATAACAACTCATCTCAACTGCAATTATCTATATTGACTTGACGAATTCATAGATAATGGTTTTGGATCCAACAACTGTGGATTGATGAGAGACGGAGTTGTGGAATAAGACTAAAGCCCATGAAAGAAGGTATATGAAGGAAAACCTAACTTAGTTGACGGGAGATCCCAAGATCTAAGTTCAATAGGACAACCTACTCATATATCTAATGGTGGTCACTGTGGGGGCATAGTTAATATATCAGTCGATATATAAGCTAATATGTATAAATGTTTATATATGTCCTCCTAAATTATAAAGAGAGCTTAAATACTTCCTAGTCCATTCCCATAACAACACTGACATGTTGTGAGGCTAAGCATACCATATGGTTAATGATTTGCGTAATCATAGTAACCTTAATGCTTTTAAAGATTTTTTAGATAAATCACCTATGTGAAAGAGAAGTGGGGTCGCTTCGAATGAAACTGTGGGGTGCGCAATTCCTAAAGCTTTCGCAGAACCAGGCTAGTGTTCCATGACCATAACGGACACGCCAATGAGGGTTTGACCGAACCAGGGAGAGTGTTGTGTGAAGTGTATTGTCGTCTCCATAAATGGTGGTTGGTTCAAGGACATCACGTCTACCGAACCACTAGGAGACTAAGTATGCATCACAACGGAAGGTTCAAAGGTAACACCTACCTATCCGGCAATACTCAACCGCTGAATTATATCTAAGAAACTTGTATGTAACGATCAATTTGGATTGTTGGAGTAATATGTGAAAATGTGTTTTCACATGAGAAAATGAGTTTTCATATGAGATTTCGTCTTTTTCACATATGAGGGATTGTTGGAAAATTTTGTATAACACAAATATATTTTGTGAAAAATACAAAATAATATATTGATTGGTGTTTAACTTTGAAGTTAATGTGAGTTTCAACTCATTATTATGTTGAATGTATGTTTCAACTCATGATTTATGGGTAATGAATGAGATGCTTGACTCATTTTACCTATAAATACCAAGGTGAGCCTTGGTTAGAACATACAATAATCTACACCAAATAACTCTACTCTCTAAATCTCTCTCATTTTTTCTCTAAAGAACTTTCAACATATTTTAATTATGTTCATGTATTTAGGTATAATTTGTGTTGTGAGTCAATCTCGGCAGTACATACTGTTTCGGCTGTTGTACCCTGGGAAACAAACGAGTTCTCTAGGGAGACTCGGAATTTGTTTAAAGGGACCCGTGTTGAACACGAATCCTCAGCCACGATTATGCTTCTGCTTCTATTCATTTCTTGTTATCTAGTTTTATTTCGGTTGTAATCGTATTGTAATGTACTTGTTTTCTTTATTTTCTTTGTATTGTAAATGAATCTATCAAAGAATTTTTAGTTTTTGTACGAACGGTTCCTACACAAGTTTGTGTCTTAGCTCATGTTTAGCTACTCTTATATGGTTTTTTTATTTGCTTCCAGTTTTGGTGTATAAGTCTAGCCTCTAGCTAGCAATCTTTTCTCTCTTTCATAAAATGCCTCCTAGATGGCTTTTGGAATTTCCTACGGTTCCACGTTAATCGGTTCTTTAGTTGTATATCTTTTGTTGTTTGATTCTTTTTTCCTGTGAACATTAAGGTTTTAGCTCCTTGCTAGCCCTTTTAATAAAATTCTTCGCCATTCAAAAAAAATTAAAATCTTGATTTCATTGGATAAAATATGTGAAACTTCAAACCGCTTGCCGACATGATATGAGAAAAAAAGTTTAAAGTTTGACTATAATTGAAAAATGCATAAATAACAGAAACATTATCAATTTAAATGTTAGTGTATATTTCAAGTTTCAATGATCATTAATTCTAATAATATCTATTTAATTATTTTATAAAAATTTTATAACATTAGACAAAATAATTAATATCTGTACTGAAACCTAGAACCTCCAAAAGGATTAATTGTGTTTCACATTTTTCTTAACAACTAGATTTTATGCCAGGGCAGCGCGTTGAGGCTGTCGGGACACTTGTTCATCGAATGAATATCAGTTGTGTGTTATACTGTTCTAAGTTACATCTGCACAAATGCACATTGATTGTCAATTACTGCAGGTCTGCTGAGTTAAAGCCTTTTGACTTTGTTGGTGATATAGTGTAGTTTGTGTTGCATGTCTTGAAGTGGCTAGGTAAAATACTCTAGAAATAACACTCTGGGAGAAGGCGAACCTCATTCAACCGAAAAGCGGAAGAGGAAAAGAAATCGTTGTCACAATGACAACCATAACTGAATATATATAAAAAAAAATAACATTGCATTTGCTGTGAAACTTTTGGTTAACATGTGAAAATCTATACCAGCCTGCAAATGGAATGAGTTTAGTAACAAAATAGTTGTTATCACGTTTCGTTGGCATGTAGATATTGAAAGCCATTAAACTCTGTTGTTTTGCACATATTCATCTTTATATTCTACTAATGACAGATTTTAGAACTATTAAATACTACCTAGAAACACGTTAACAGACTCTACATGAAATAGCATTTGTTTATCACCGTTCAGTCTTTCAACAATGTATTTCTAAAACTGAAAGTTGCACCCTAATTGAAGACAGTGTCATTATAGAAGAGATATTTAATATGCAAGTATACTAAATCTTAGTTTCTCTAATGTCAACATTTCCATCCAACTTAGGAAGCCCTGTAAATTAGTTACACTTCATCTAGGTTTGAGATTATCCTAATTAACTTTAATTCTTGCCTCATCTAACTAAGCTTGGTGTCACGTTGTCGACCCCGACCTATGAAATTTGCATAGTTGTAGTTAGTCGTAAGTTTTGAAAGCTAGGTACATTACCTAGCTAGTGTGCAAAAATATTAAAGAAACAGCTTAGTCACGATGATAACAACCACATCACCATTTAACAACAACATAGTAATACCAGAAGAAACTACAAACCTAGCAACAACAACAATATCCCAATATCTAGAAGCAAACAAAAAGACAAAGTACAAAGACCAAAGAAAATATCAACAACTTACTTGAGAGAAAGCACAATACGGCAGGTGAAACACCATTTCAACATCAATTGCAACTTCTAACCCACGGACGACAGGCGAAACAATCGATGGACAACAACTATAATTCTATAAAGACCACTACTACATGACCGATCAGATCATCAGAAGACGTTCCATAACCTGCAACGGCAGCTACGACGCCAACGGTTACACCACCGATGACTGAAAAATCAACAAAACAACTACCAACAGAAAACAACCAACAAAGGATGTAGAATCAAAAGAGGGAAAGAGCAAACAAACACTCAGATAACGAAGAAACACAACGGACAAACGTCCGGCAATCAACTTGAACAACGGCAAAACCACATCAAGAAGACTGGAAACACCTAACAAATTAGAAAGGAAAAAAGTAAATAAAAAAGGGAAGAAATCAAGTGAAAGAAACGTGGAATGTGGAAAGCACACGTGAGGAACACTTGAAGATCAACCGGCCTTACTCTTTAGGAGTAAGGTAAATTAGACTAACTCTATGTTCTAGAGTTACTAAAGATAAAAGAGAATAGAGTGACTAAGTTCACTTTTGTTTAACTTTCTTTTCATTTCTTTCGTTTTTTTTCTTCTATCCACTTCCTTTCAAATTGAAAAGATGAAATTTTAGCCTAATCACCCCTCTTTCTTTTCTTAAAAAAATATCTTAAACACAACAATTTTTTTCTTTCTTTCATTTCCCTCCTTAAAAGTACTCTGGAACATGATAATTTTTTTTAATGCATTCCACTTCTCTTCTTTACTTTCGTTAAGTTAACCCAAGAACACAACGTAAGAGATCCTTATAGATTTAAGCTAAATAGATGGTTTTTTTAAACGGAGGTTCATGCAACGATTTATGACCGGTACACTCAGATATAAAACGACTGAGATTGAAACTTCACCTTTAATACCAATAAGTGTTTAAGTTTTTATAGGATTAATATGTAAAGGTGATTAATAGAAATAGTGAATTCTATAACATGCATGGGTGATTAATTACATAGTCGCAGTTTTACAATGACAATCTTCATATTTATGCAAAATTTCATCGGATTTTTGCATGCATAATTAATCATCTATGCATAACTTAATTAGCTTACTCGACAGTTTGTACGCAATAATAACTACTATTACATAAATTTTAGCTAGTTGTATTCCCTCGCTCGCACGTTGTGCGAGCGTTGTTTCTAGTCCGCAGGGGTTAACTTGAAGCATGCAAATGATTTTTCCGGTCCGTGAAGGTTATATTAAAATCCAGAGACCATATCATGTATTGTTTTGGTATATCGATTACCATCAAAATCACCATCTCTAAATATCTTTATACCATAGCCACGACAAATGCTTTCTCCACGACACCTACACTTCTTGAATCTATATCTATACCTTCTAATAAAATAAGGTTTTCGAGGACACGTGTCATTCATTGGAGAGGGTGTTGGAACATTTTTCCCTCTCAAAACTAAAAATTTTTTTTCTAAGCTATGTATAAAAAAAATCGATAACATTAAATCACCTCTAATTTTCTCTTCTAAAATTTCAACTCACCTTATTTACATCCCTGAAATCATGGTGAAAACAGAAAACAAACAACATAACAATTAACTCACCACAATTTACGACCTAGACCCATGTATACATGTCGACCCGTACACTCGACCAAGTTCATAACTTCATATGAGTGTTATTGTGAATTTTGCCGGATATCTATCATCTGGATTATTTGTATGTCTGTTTTTCTTAATCTTTTTTAAATAAATTGGTAGGATTTATAAGGCACCCATTTTACAAACGTCGATATCTAATTTGGTCTATTTTTCTTAGTCTTTTTTAAAATTAATTGGTAGGATTTAGAAGGCACTCATTTTACAAATGTCGATATCTGTTTTGGTTAATAGTGTATTTGTAGTTTAAATCTATTTGTTCAAGACTTAAATTAGAATTTGAATGCAGTTTTTATTTTTATTTTCATATATCTTTTATGTAACTAAAATGGGTGCCTTATGTTTCCACCCGTGTAACATACGGGGTTTAGTCTAGTTAATGAATATATTAAACCTATAATTCAGTGTTATTTGAAGTTATTATTTGGGTATGATGATCAGAATAACAAATTTTTCTCATCTCCAAAAAAGAAAATCTCCTTCCCTGTCAAGAGAATCAAAATTCATCTACTCAAAACCAACATGAAAAAAAAAGACAAAACCCATTTGAAGATCTTGAACATAAATCAAGTTAACCAAAAAATTTCACCCATCAAAAGTGAATTATGTGTATCATTGTAAATGAAATTAAATATTTTGCTTAAAATCAAATCTAAATAAATCATGGACATGATACACAGTGTATCTAACAAAGCAGGTTCAGTTTGAAATTGTTTTCCTTATCATAGCCATATTCAATTGAAACAAAAACTCAGATTTAAAAATGACACAAAGAAGCGTACATCAGGCAAGAGTCAGTTTTCATTAATACAACAATGCAAATCCAACATAGGCTCAAAGTTCTCAAGGAGAATAGAAAACCCATGGCTGCAAGTGGGTTGTAGGTTAAAACCCACCATCCACCAATCTTGCCGCCATGGCTAGGTGTCCATCAAATTTCAGCAAAATCATTAAACTCATCATAGCCAAATCCATCTAACCATCAACGATAGATCGAGCCATCAAAGTATTCCGATCATAGATTTGTGAACAAAAAATCCCTAAAATTCCAAACAATGTAGAGATCAGTTGCACTGCCTCATTGGCACCATGCACGGAGATTAAGTTCGCACATCTACAATAGAATATCAATCGGATCACCAGAAATCACATAACAAACAACGGCTAAAAACATCGAAGCCACCACCGTCACAATAACCAACACCTGCTACAACCAAAAAAAGATCAACAAACCATGAAGAACAAACAAATGTAACAATCGGCCAACATGCAAGAACAAATTGCACAATAAGCCACGTATATCTAAATATCTGATAGCCACAACAACAATAACCATTTCAAACCATAGGCCACACAGATCTAAAGATCCGGAAACCATCATCGGCAGCAACCACGCATAACAAACGACAACAATCGATGCCGGACTTTTAGAGAACTTGCCGGATTTTCAGAGAACTCGCCGGAGCCATTGCAAACCATAGGCCACAGATCTAAGGATCCGACAACCATCGTCGGCAGCAACCACACATAAAAACCGACAACAATCGATGACGGATTTCAGAGCACTCGTCGGAGCTCAAAAACAAAGAGAATCACAGATTCGGCAACAGAGAAAATAACATATTCAACAACAAAGAGAGAGAGATAGTGTGTTATATAGTAGGTGCGAAATACCAAAACTACCCTTAAGATACTGTTCATTTTCATCCTTCTTTCAATTAAAAGGAGAATTATTCTTTTGTTCTTTCAATTAAAAGGAGAATTATTCTTTTGTTCGAGAAGTTTAAAACCTTTTTATACTAAATAATAACCTGAATTATTTTGTTTTTTATAAAACTAAATGGTTAGAAAATATACATTTAATTAAGAGAGAAATTCATATACAAATTCATTTTTTTACAAAATGTGAGAATGACACAATGATAAAAAAAGACACAATGTCACATTAAAAAAACTATAACTCATAATATAAATCAACACGTTGTCCTCTTTCATAAAAAACAAATAAAAAATTAAAAAATCAGTGTTTTCATTGTGTCTTTTGTTATATAAAAAATTTACAAAAGACAAATGAAAGTTAAAAATAAAGACACGATGAAAACGATGATTTTTTTATATTTTTTTCGTTTATATTTTTTAAGGAGGAAGGTGTGGGGAAGAAGGCATCTGAAACATTTTTTTAAAATTCTATTTAAATTGTGAGTTGTTAATTGAACTACATTGTGTCTTTTTTATAACATTGTGTCATTTTTACACTTTATACAATTTTTACACTTTGTAAGATAACTTCACCCATATTATGATAGTATGCATAAAATTTTTTAAAATACATAAATAGACTAAGTGTTTAACTAAAAGATGTTAAAATTACAGAAGACGTCATTTAAGTTTAACTAAAATTACTCGAATAGTCCGTTAGGGGTAAAAATATTAAACTACCGTCGACTTACCTGGAAACTTTAACATTGTTAGTGTTAAATGACTAATAATGCACCAAATTTATAGAAAAATGACGCTAATTATGAGTTTTATTCATAAAGAACCAAAAGTACATATTTGTACAAACACAAAAGACTAAAAGTGTAATTTTGTCTAAATTTTAAAAGCTTTTATATCTTTATAAACGAACAATAGTACTAAGGAATTAGGCCAACTAAAAATTTATTTATTTGTAGACGAAGAAGAACTGAATAATAAAAAAACTAATTCAGTCCTCTCTCGTCTCAACCATAAATTTCAAGAGCAAATCTATCAAAGTGGAAGAAAACCTTTTAAAATTAAGTTTTATACCTTAACATACAAGAACTCAAACTAGCAAAACATAAATTTATACTAATATATTAATTTATTAAGTAAATGTACTGAGCGTTATTTTCTATTGTTTGATACCATGATGCCCACACGTACACACCAACGTGTGCATTTATGAGCAAATTGTTTCTTGTTGAGCGTGTTTAGGATAAGGAAAATATGTATAACATGTATGGTGACTATGTTATTTGAACCGTGAAAATTTGAATATTTGTCAAGTTTAAAACTTGAGGTTTGGTTTATGGTTTGCGTTTTGATGAACTAGTGGGTACAATTCAGTTTACAACTTTTATAAACGTTTTGGACATTAACTTTTTTCATGGTTCAACAACACATCCGTTGTGTCTCTATATAAACGTAGCGTTTCTTTGTAGTGATAAATATAAATAAAAAGATTAATTTAAAATTCTTCAGTTCAACATCTTACGAATTACTCGATTTAAAATGTAAAACAAGTACTTAAAACAAGTTAAGGAAATTAAAATAAAATATTTCTATTTAAAATGATCAAAAGATATTTAAAAAATTGTATTAACGTTTACATTTGAAAAAGTAAAAAAAATATTACTGAAAATTAAAAATTCCAGTTAAAATACATTTAATAAAAATAAATAAAATAATTTAAAAAAGAATTAAAAGTATGTATATTGAAAAAAAATATATTAAAAACATTTGTAAAGTAACCAATTAAAATAGAAGTGAGAAAGAAATAAGTTTTAAAACTACATCATGATAAATAGTTTTTAAACTACACCATATTAGTAAATAATTTGTACAATTACACCATATTGATAAAAAAATTCTAATTTTGTTGCCCTATAAACATTAACTCATTACACTTATTTTTATATAATATATTAATGCTCAATGATAAGATGATATCCAAATATTACAAAATGCATAGATGCCCATTAACCGCTGCATGTAGACATGTGGTTTAGAGTGATTGACATAATTTGCGGAATAAAACAAATGCGATTACACCATATCTCGTCTCATAGAGTATATCGACGTAAAAGAAACAAACTATTGCCCGCATAAAACTGTCCCGCCGTCCCTACTATCCACTTGAATTTGGATTTGTTCAATATCCATAAATGCCTTAAAATATTACTCCCTCTCTCGTAATTTAAATTTTTATCTTTTCTTTTTTAGTTGTCACAATTTAAATGTCAATTCCAAATATAAAAGTATAATTTTTAATTTTATCCTTAATTATTTAACACAAAAGCTACTTTATAACTAAAAGACAAAAGACTTTAATTGTATTATTGTCATTTTATAGGTTAAAAATATATAATTATCCATTTTTTCTTAAACTTTGTGTTGTGGGTCCTATGACACTTAAATTGAAATGGAGGAAGTATATAAATAAATAATAGAAAAATAGACAAACACAATTGTTTTTTAAATAATGATTTTTTAATTAATTAGAGGTGGAAAGTACTTATATCAATCATCTAATTAGTGTTAGTAATCAAAGCCAATTTTTTACACTGACGCGTCATGTTAAATCGTGTTTCGACCCGTGTTTCCCTACCTCAAAGAGATGTTCAAGTTGGTGATGTTTCATGTCTCTTATGTGATCGGTTTGAGGAAGATCCCGATCATCTCTTTGCTATATGCTCTTTTGCTCGTGAAGTTTGGTCTCACGTGGCGATTTGGTTGAAATTACCAATCATTCCCTCTAGTTCTTTGGACGCTCTTTTAGATACAAGCGGTTATGATTGGAGAAATGGGTCTCATCAGTAAAAGGTTATCAAAGCTATTTTCCGAACGGTTTTTTGGTGTATTTGGTGTGCGCGAAAAGTTGGATCTTCAGACACATAGCCCCTTGTCCAAAGAATGCTTTAGAAGAAACCAAAATACTTAGCTTTCATTGGGTTAAAAATAGACCAAGCTGAGATGATTAGAGTGATTTATGTGGTGTAGTTTTAATTTCAAAAAACGTAACTTTCCTTTGCTGTTCTACTCTAGCCTTTGGCTAGTCTTTTATTTTATGCAAATCCGCAGTTAAAAAAACATATAATTAGTTTTTTGAACAGCTAACTCAATTAAAAATCAAGACTAACAAGAAGCTAAAATCGTAAATAAGAGTACAAAACAAGAAATAAAGAAAACAACACAACAATCAAACACCAACCACTAAGAAGCAGTTGTCACACCCCGACTGATGGCGGAAACCTCAGGGCAGACGTAAGTGAATAAATTCTTTGTAGCTCATGGTACTAAAGTGATTAAAATAATATTGAGATCTAAATTTCATCATCTAAAGAAAGGTTACAATGATTCAAATAAGCAACTAATACAACAATTAACTTGATCTTTATTAATCCAGGTCCAAGCATGTCATAAGTGATTCAATTCCATGTTATGTTAAAACCTATCATGCAAAAGTGTATCACATTAGATAAATTGATTGCACAATCAAACCTAGATGACTGCAGCCACTTAATCACACAGATTAAGCAGTAACAAGCAAAAGCATATGTCGGTTACAATCACCACGCATGTATGTAAATGGGATAGGCTTGTCAAGCCAAATAAATCTATCATTGATAACCATTGGTTTGAATAAATTAATGATTGTGCAAGCATAAATGTTTATCAACATATGAAACACCTAATTGCAAGTAATAACACAAACATGAATTGAATTGAATATAATGAATCATATGAATAAAAATGAACAAAAATGATAAAATGATTTAATAGGTATGATTTCACCCAAAAACATAAAATTTAAACAGGGCTATGAATACTCACCTGGTAGTTAACTGATAAATATATAACGACTTGAAATAACGCACCAAGAACCTCCTTAACGATAACCTAAGGAATGTCGGCTTATGTTAAAATAATAACTAAAGATGATTCGGGAATCTAGAGTTCTAATTGGAACTTGGGGTTAGGTAACTAATTGATTTATATAGGAGTAACTTATTTAAAGTGATTAAGTAAATGATTAATAAATAATTAAGTAATATATAAAAATGAAATCTTTATATAGTTAATTAAAGTTACTAGATCCATAAGAAATAAAATAATAATTTAATGATATCAATACATAATATAACAAATCAATCATTAAGTATTACTTTTTATAAGCCTTTTTGTTAAAAAATTTATAATTTGATATTATTGGTAATTAATACATATAATACAAATGAATTTATATACTACCATAAAGTAAATTAATAGTATTTAAGTGAGATATTGTTTTGAAAAAAATGGTTAAGGTGAACAGGGGAACCAAGATTCAAACCCGAGACCTTTTGTGTAATTAATTACGTAACTACCACTAGACTAAGCTTGCTTTTGATGATATAACCAGAATTTAAATTTATAAATTCAGTTTTCACCAAATGCCCCAATTCCATCATAAACCCTAAAACCCTAATCTTAAAAATTGAACGTGAAACTAAATCTGCAACAGAAATCAACCACAAGAATCATCATTTACGTATGAAAACGAGTATAAATATATATATATTCGATTACCGTGATTGATGATAAAACAAGGAAGAATAAAGAGGAAAAGAAAACGCAGCCCAAGGAGATTCACCGATGATAAAACAGTTGATGTAGATAAAACTTATAATGCAGAATCACTGGTTGATGATCAACGAATAAAACTCAACTCTTTCATGCTAAAAATGGAGTTCCCTTTTCCACCTCCAACACTACAAATCTTACTGTCATGAATAGTATAGCAGTCCGAGACAACAATACAGATTCATAAGGGGAGTATCCGAAACCCACACATCCACCCAAAATCGGATTTGCTCACCATTGCCCAATACGCCTTTAATTAAACCGACTAAATCAAAACCAACCCGTTTGAATTCATAGTCGTCTTTATAAATGTTTTTTCCAACCACTATTAAACGAGGGACGAATTGAGATGGGGCTCTAACCCCTTGAGTTATGATGAATCGACCAAACTACATTCCAAGAGAGTTATGATGAATCGACCAAACTACATTCCAACGGCTAGTTTTGAACCCAAGTCAAAAAGTGAAAAAAGGTAGGAATTGGTTCCATTCAGGTCTGGGAAGGAACATGTAGGAAGCGGTTCTGTCACACCCTCAATTTTCCACAAACAGGGTATCCGTTAGGCGTGTGACAAAACCAGGATCTAAGCCATTAGTTACACCAAACGACACTATATGAATTTAAAACATACGTATCTCATTAAATGAGAAATTTTTATTACAAATAATTGTTTAAAAGTTTGCGGAAGCGTAATGACAAGTGAATGTCAAAACCTTTTGAGTAAATTAGATGCATTAAAAGTATTTAATACTAAAACATTCAGTAACAAATGTAAATCTTGAAAACATGTAGACCCAATGATGCATGCATGCCCTACTTGTGCTCGTGCTCCTGATTTACCTGAGAAAACATACTAAAAAGTGTCAACACAAGGTTGGTGAGTTCAATGAGATTTGTATATAAATAAAAGGTACTATTATAACATAGATAAACCAAAAATCTATTTTATTAGGCGGTTTGCAAGACCGTATGCTTATTGCTTGTCAACATGTCGAGATGAAAGCTAAACGTTACTTTTGCCTTGTCGCCATCTAACCAGGATGAACCATAACCTTAAGGACAATTTGCACCACATGACGCCCAGCCAAGGGTGGGGTGTCGTCGCAACCCGGTAGTACTACTCAAATTTATCTGCTATCATTTATAAGGACTTGAATGTGGTTCCAATTCGTGTAAAACATTATAAGCCCTAATAAAATTTACCATTATAAAATCTTGCCCGTAGGCATTTATACTTTTACCAAAACTTACCCGTAGGTCCTACCCAAAGGTATAAAATGCAGCCTTAGTTGGCCCCGCCGGAAGGCATAAAGTGTTGCCCGAAGGTATAAAATGCAGCCTTAGTTGGCCCCGCCCGAAGGCATAAAGTGTTGCCCGAAGGCATAAAAATGCAGTCCGCCTGAAGATGTTGTAAAATAGTTGCCCGAATGCACAGTAAAAATATTTGTATGTTTTCTCTCTGAAAAAGATTTAAAAGCGGGCAAAGAACTCATCTTAGGTAGCTAGCTAGTACATGTATGCGCATAATTGTTGAATAGTTCACAAAAGCATTCAGTCACCAACAAATTTCCTATTGTACACATAATGATAATCTATATTATTAACACAGAGTTTATTATACACATGCGGTTGAGCTCTTTATATTAATTAACGTGTGGTGTTCGACCATAATTGATGTTGAGTTATCTATTAGTCCCTTGAAACAATACTAGACTCAGTTAAAGTAATCACGTTTTTGTATACTACTAGTATATACTTACAAACATGTATATATTTATGTAGGTGTAGACATTCCTGTACACTTATATTATAATTGTCATGTCTCGACATAATTCATCCGCTTATTATTTGTAGTAATAATATTGATTAATAATTATATATTTTTATAATAAGATACCTAAATAAAGACTTTCATAAGAATACATGTTGCATCAATGTAATTAACTGTCATCTAGTAATTATTAATCGTGTCACTAACTTATAAATCCCTATGTCATTCAATATTGACCACAAAGCTACCTATATTGTGTTTCCCAAATATTACGGTACCATAATTACTTTGTAATTGCAAAATGATGAAATAACGCCTCATAATTATAATGATTGTAAATATGTTGCATATATTGTACATGTCAATCATAATTGTGTTACTAACTTCATTTTGTTTTTGTTATAGTACACATATCTTTTATTATTTGTTTAGAGCTTGGCGCACGGTTTATTATATATATTTTATATAAATTGAAACCTCACAATTATACCTTTCTATATGGTTCATGCTCGTTTCTATACAACTCGACCCCATAATGTTGACTGCCCGATCACTAGGTTTCAACCGCTTGGATTTCGTTGACCAAACCCGAGTACCTTAGCGCACCCAATCTACATCTAACACTAAGTTACTACTACCACAATAACAAACCAGGTCACCACTGTTCACGGCCTTACACCATCGACTTGAGTCGCTACCACCAACAACCACCATAACCATTAAGACGTGTTGTTGTAACCATCATCCACCACCATATATTATCATGTAAAAATCACCAAAAACCTGCCATCAACATCATCTCCATGAACAGCCTCTAACTTCACAGTAACCACACCATTGGGGTTGGTGGCCCAGTGGGAGAGGCTTTGCCTTTAGGAGCACCATTTGAGGGAGGTCTCAGGTTCAAACCTGAGCATCTGTAAAATATTGGAGTTTAATTTAGGAGTAGGATAGTTTGTCGTTCTAAAAAAAACTTCACAATAACCACACCTGCCGCCGCTATTACGATACAATCCAACACCAAACACCATCGTCATGTATAACAAACACCATCACCATTGTTAAAGCATCTTCGTTGCTGCTGTTGTTCCACTCGACACCACCATCACAGCAACCTTCTACCACTCGAAACCACAACCTCAACCTCACTACACCACCGAACCATAACAACCCCTCATGATAACAAAGCCCGCACTTAACAAAACCCTACTAGACTTGCCGGAAAACGAAGAAGAAGAACCATAGCTGCCGCAACATTTCAAAGCCTATAACTTTTTACATGCTGCGATTCATATAGAACGGACACCAACGTTGGATTCCTCTCCTCGAGACGAAGATTTTGGCATATACGCCTCGTGGGGACGATGGAGTTGGCCAAAAATTGGCCGGAAAGAAGTTAGGGAAGGAGGGTGCCGGCTAGACGAGTTTTTGTTGTATTTAGGGTTTTAAAATGATAAGAGGTAGATAAGGGGGTTTATATAGTTAGGGTTTGCAAGATGGGTGTTTTGCCAGTATTATATTGTCTTTTGTTGGAGCGCGTGTCTATACGAGTCTCTATCGGGATTTATATCGTCTAACAGTTCTATTATAACAACAAATGCTCGATGCAAAGTATAAAATATATTTACTATGTAGGTTCTTGATATGACTGGTATTCGAGTTGATGCACGTTCTCGTCACATCACCAAACACTTTTTTCATAATGTATGTTTCACGCTCAATGTCAGATTATTAAAGTATTTTATATAAGAGACTGATGCGTGCAATATATATAAAATAAATAAACAAAAACACCTAGTTTTAAATTTTTAAAACCAAGACAAACCGACTATTTCACACACAACCGGCAGTGGACCGGTCGAATGTAATATAGCTAAAGTAAGTCCGGGTGTCGACCCACAGACTCTATACATATATCATGATAAATTAACTAAATTAAGACTCACTAACTAGACACGAACTTTAAATGAAATAATATTTGAAGGGGGGGTTGTTAAAATAGTAAGTTGCATAAAATGTAAATGACATGAAAGATGAGATACGAAAACAATGATTGAAACGAACCACCTAGACCCGACATGTCACACCCTCAAATTTCCACAAACGGGGTATCCGTTAGGCGTGTGACATACCAGGATCTCAAGCCATTAGTTACACGAACTTTGACTCAACGTTTATAAAAAATAATTAACTTTGTAAATAAACCAAAATTCTAAGTTTAAATGTGAAAACCAACTTTTAGCGGAAGCATAAATAAATCTGGTACGCAAAATCCCGCGCACAAAATAATAAACCAAATTAATTAAATAAACTAAGTAAATAAATTATTGTTTTTGAAACAGTCCAAAAGACGACCCAATGCATGCATGTCCTACTCGTGCTCGTGCTCCTTAAATACCTGAGAAAACATACTAAAACAGTCAACACATAATGTTGGTGAGTTCAATGAGATTTGAATATATATATATATAAGGTACCGTTTATAACACAGATAAACAAAAATCCATTTTATTAGGCGGTTTGCAAGACCGAATGCTTATTGCTTGTCAACACGTCGAGATGAAAGCTAAACGTTACTTTTGCCTTGTCGCCATCTAACCAGGATGACCCATAACCTTTAAGGACAATTTGCACCACATGACGCCCAGTCAAGGGTGGGGTGCCGTCGCAACCCGGTAGTACTACTCAAATTTCCCCGCTATCATATATTAATCAACCTCGAACTTTTATAAGGACTTGAATGTGGTTCCAATTCGTGTAAAGCACTATAAGCCCTAATAAAATCCTGCCCGTAGGCATTTATACTTTTACCAAAACTTGCCCATAGGCATTTATACTTTTACCGAAACCTGCCCGTAGGCATTTATACTTTTACCGAAACCTGCCCGTAGGCATTTATACTTTTACCGAAACCTGCCCGTAGGCCCTACCCAAAGGTATAATATACAGCCTTAGTTGGCCCCGCCCGAAGGCATAAAGTTTTGCCCGAAGGCCCTGCCCGAAGGCATAAAAATACAGTCCGCCCGAAGGCGCTGTAAAATAGTTGCCCGAAGGCGCATTAAAACATTTGTATGTTTTCTCCCCGAAAAAGATTTAAAAGCGGGCAAAGAACTCACCTTTGAATGCACAGCAAAACTAACAGCAAAGCTAAGCTATAAGTGTGTTTCACTCAACAACCTGCTTAATAATTAGATACTAACTATTAGATACTTACATTTATATAATTACACATATTCTTATGCACACATTCTTGCATCACGTTTCATGCACACCTAACCATCATGAGCCATGTATCGATTTTTGTTTCACGTGTTCATCAAATAAATATATATACATACTGTTTTCTTATACAACTCATACAATTTCATACATTTAATTCATGTATACATGCTTTTGTATATTAACTTCACATTCATATCATCTATACACCTCTACCATACAGCCGCATATATATACACACATTACAATCGCATATTGCTATACTCCCTAGACCTACATACACTCATTGATCCATACATGAACTCGATCACCAATATATATTTTCCGCTACGTACTGTTGTATATTTACACAAACATACATTGCATACTACCATAACTTACGCATGTTGATTCTATATGTACATACAACACATACGCGCACGCACACACAACATACATACACGCACATATATGTATCAGATTTTACGCATCCACACACATATTATCACATACCATCACGCACGATTGTATATATATATATTTACCATTTCATTTTCTACTTTATATATATATACATAATATAGATGCATACAAAACCTACATACCTTCTAAGCATACATACTCATATAGCAGCACATTCTACATACCTACTTACGTTTACATTCATGCATAACATCACATCCACATACATACTACACAAACATATAACCTTGATGTTTGATTAATCCATACGTACGCACGCTAATATATATATATATATACATATATATCATCTAATACAAACACTTCATGCGGTCATTTATATATACACATACTCACATATATATACACATCTTATATATACTTACACGATGCTGTTACTACTTTACATTCGTATATACATCGCATGTACACAACAAACTCCACATAACACCTACGAAGATCGATACAAAAGTACATGTTTTCGGGTCACGAAACTCACCGGAAAAAGACGACGAAAGAGATGATCGGAACGGGACTGACTCCGGTTGAGAATGGCTGCTGCTCGAGTCTGTATACGTACATATATACATACAGAATCATACTCACACAATCGGTTTATATATATATATATAGATACGTACACCGGAGTTCGGATCGCGAAACTTACCGGAAAGCTATGAAGATGATCGGAACATAAAGAGGGGTACTGCTGCATCTGCTGCCCTTCGTGGCTGCTGAATACGAAGATGATGATCGTGTGGCTGATTAGGTTTTATGTGTTTGTGTGTGTACGAGATATTGCAGCCGAAAAAAGAATAAAAAGGGGGTTGACGGGTGGGCTTTAATTTTAAAACTTACACCCTTGGTCCTTCTAATTTAAAGATTATTTTAGTTTAGGATTTAAACTTTAGTAACTAGTTTAATTATTTACAAACCGACCCTAAACTTGTATAAAACGTACGGAATAATTTGAGATTAGGTAACGGTGTTAACATGAAATCACGGGGTGTCACATCATCCCCTTGTTAAATGAATTTTCGTCCCGAAAATTACGTCACTTCACTAGTTGTCTGCAACGAAATGGAACAAAAGAAAAAGAGAAAAAGAAAATTTTCCGGGTTGTCACATCATCCCCTTGTTAAATAAATTTTCGTCCCGAAAATTAAATGGTGCCATTGGTTGCTTGCAACGATTTAGAATAGACGCATGACCCTTGATGCTGCTCAGGAAAACTGTTTGTATATTTCTTGTAGTTTAACTGGAGCTTCGAAAGAAAGCCATCGTACGCTTGGAGTGTCAAATGAAAATAAGAGCATCAATCATTATATTTTATAGCAGCTATAAGGTTGTATAGGGATGAAACGAAATGAGAGGTTATTCTGAACAGTAATGCTTAAGGTTCGCACAATATGCTAGTTGGTATTAATTGATTTTTGTGGATTGTATTATTCATCACCTAAACTCACGGAGCATAATCGATATTCGGACTTATACATGGGGGGGTCAATTACAAAAATCACTTAGTTTTATGCTATCACTGTGAATAATGGGTATCTGAAAGTCATAAATGTCTATGTGTATAGCGGTTTCTCCTAAATTATTATAGCTTAAACATCATTAAGGTGTTACAACATTTCTTCGAGTTTCTCCTTTTATGATAAATTGTACATTTAATTAGTCATTAATATAGTGTTCCTGAGAGCGTTTTAAATCTACGGAGATTATATTGATGATAATTATGATGTCTTAAACCTCTCCAACCTGATAATAGTGTTTAAAAGTTAACGAGCAGGTTTTACGAAACCAGCCACTCGCTAAGTGGCTCACGAGAATTACCATTGATATCGGGAAGAAAAGAAAAAAAAATTGTAAGTGGTAAATTACACATTATAACTACTTGTCCATGAGCTAGGTCTCATCAAGATTCACATGCACTACAAATTACTATCCCGTGTGCACCCGTGATGATAATTTATCTTGCATGCTCACCCTAATTCCACCCATCTAGTGTTAAAACATTCCAAAGACTATAATACTGAGTACAGAATGGTGCCAAAGATGAATGACTATCTATAGCTTAATCCTCGACTCTAAATTGATTAACTAGGAGTTACATTAGGAAGTGTAGTCGGAAAATTTTCGTTTTAAGTATTAACTTGAGTTATAGAGTTTTGATGGAATCATTCACTCACATAAGCTACCGAATAGCATGTGGTTATTCTTTTACTCGAGACAGTACAATTTCAATTAGGAAGTAGGCAAAACGTTTCTCCACTTTGTGGTCGATTTATCCCCCAAGGAATATTAACCAAAATGTGAGCTCATGGTTCAGGTAATAATGAGGTTTACGTGTCAAAAGTTTTCTGTAATAATGCAGGTAATGGTCTGGTCCAACCAGTCTTTATGTAAAACGAGCATACCATGAATATTCATCTTCATGACATGCCTTTTCGAGTCCAAAGTTTCCACGGTTGCTGGAAGCATCGAGTTGACGAAAGAAGGTAATTATGACGAGATGGAAAAGTTTTAAAAGTTTAAGTAAATGGTTCAGCACCAACAGAGAACGCGGGGGGGGGGGGGGTAGTATATACCCTGGTTTTCATTCTTTATCCCCCAACGAATATAAAGTCCAATTATCAGATATTGAAGATCATGAATAACAAAAGGGTAATCATAGTCCACCGGTCGACGATGAACCCCGGACGACGCCTCTTGGATCCCGAAATGAATTCGTAGTAGGATGAGAACGAGAATCAAAATCAAGATTAGAATTTAAGTCTACAGTTGTCGGCAAAATAAATCAATATAAGGGAGTCTGCCTAACGAAACAAATATAAGGAATCACATATAAGGTAGCACGTATTAGAACACGTATAAGCCAATCTAATGTAACTAATGTGCATGGTGAGTGTAACTAATGCAATGCCTAGTTATAGTCTAGATGCAAATGCAAATGCTAGTTCCCTATAACTTATGGCTCTGATACCAATCTGTCACACCCTCAAATTTCCACAAACGGGGTATCCGTTAGGCGTGTGACATACCAGGATCTCAAGCCATTAGTTACACGAACTTTGACTCAACGTTTATAAAAAATAATTAACTTTGTAAATAAACCAAAATTCTAAGTTTAAATGTGAAAACCAACTTTTAGCGGAAGCATAAATAAATCTGGGACGCAAAATCCCGCGCACAAAATAATAAACCAAATTAATTAAATAAACTAAGTAAATAAATTATTGTTTTTGAAATAGTCCAAAAGACGACCCAATGCATGCATGTCCTACTCGTGCTCGTGCTCCTTAAATACCTGAGAAAACATACTAAAACAGTCAACACATAATGTTGGTGAGTTCAATGAGATTTGAATATATATATATATATATAAGGTACCGTTTATAACACAGATAAACAAAAATCCATTTTATTAGGCGGTTTGCAAGACCGAATGCTTATTGCTTGTCAACACGTCGAGATGAAAGCTAAACGTTACTTTTGCCTTGTCGCCATCTAACCAGGATGACCCATAACCTTTAAGGACAATTTGCACCACATGACGCCCAGTCAAGGGTGGGGTGCCGTCGCAACCCGGTAGTACTACTCAAATTTCCCCGCTATCATATATTAATCAACCTCGAACTTTTATAAGGACTTGAATGTGGTTCCAATTCGTGTAAAGCACTATAAGCCCTAATAAAATCCTGCCCGTAGGCATTTATACTTTTACCAAAACTTGCCCATAGGCATTTATACTTTTACCGAAACCTGCCCGTAGGCATTTATACTTTTACCGAAACCTGCCCGTAGGCATTTATACTTTTACCGAAACCTGCCCGTAGGCCCTACCCAAAGGTATAATATACAGCCTTAGTTGGCCCCGCCCGAAGGCATAAAGTTTTGCCCGAAGGCCCTGCCCGAAGGCATAAAAATACAGTCCGCCCGAAGGCGCTGTAAAATAGTTGCCCGAAGGCGCATTAAAACATTTGTATGTTTTCTCCCCGAAAAAGATTTAAAAGCGGGCAAAGAACTCACCTTTGAATGCACAGCAAAACTAACAGCAAAGCTAAGCTATAAGTGTGTTTCACTCAACAACCTGCTTAATAATTAGATACTAACTATTAGATACTTACATTTATATAATTACACATATTCTTATGCACACATTCTTGCATCACGTTTCATGCACACCTAACCATCATGAGCCATGTATCGATTTTTGTTTCACGTGTTCATCAAATAAATATATATACATACTGTTTTCTTATACAACTCATACAATTTCATACATTTAATTCATGTATACATGCTTTTGTATATTAACTTCACATTCATATCATCTATACACCTCTACCATACAGCCGCATATATATACACACATTACAATCGCATATTGCTATACTCCCTAGACCTACATACACTCATTGATCCATACATGAACTCGATCACCAATATATATTTTCCGCTACGTACTGTTGTATATTTACACAAACATACATTGCATACTACCATAACTTACGCATGTTGATTCTATATGTACATACAACACATACGCGCACGCACACACAACATACATACACGCACATATATGTATCAGATTTTACGCATCCACACACATATTATCACATACCATCACGCACGATTGTATATATATATATTTACCATTTCATTTTCTACTTTATATATATATACATAATATAGATGCATACAAAACCTACATACCTTCTAAGCATACATACTCATATAGCAGCACATTCTACATACCTACTTACGTTTACATTCATGCATAACATCACATCCACATACATACTACACAAACATATAACCTTGATGTTTGATTAATCCATACGTACGCACGCTAATATATATATATACATATATATCATCTAATACAAACACTTCATGCGGTCATTTATATATACACATACTCACATATATATACACATCTTATATATACTTACACGATGCTGTTACTACTTTACATTCGTATATACATCGCATGTACACAACAAACTCCACATAACACCTACGAAGATCGATACAAAAGTACATGTTTTCGGGTCACGAAACTCACCGGAAAAAGACGACGAAAGAGATGATCGGAACGGGACTGACTCCGGTTGAGAATGGCTGCTGCTCGAGTCTGTATACGTACATATATACATACAGAATCATACTCACACAATCGGTTTATATATATATATATATAGATACGTACACCGGAGTTCGGATCGCGAAACTTACCGGAAAGCTATGAAGATGATCGGAACATAAAGAGGGGTACTGCTGCATCTGCTGCCCTTCGTGGCTGCTGAATACGAAGATGATGATCGTGTGGCTGATTAGGTTTTATGTGTTTGTGTGTGTACGAGATATTGCAGCCGAAAAAAGAATAAAAAGGGGGTTGACGGGTGGGCTTTAATTTTAAAACTTACACCCTTGGTCCTTCTAATTTAAAGATTATTTTAGTTTAGGATTTAAACTTTAGTAACTAGTTTAATTATTTACAAACCGACCCTAAACTTGTATAAAACGTACGGAATAATTTGAGATTAGGTAACGGTGTTAACATGAAATCACGGGGTGTCACATCCTTGTAACATCCGGCCCCTCATACCACCAATATTGTCCGCTTTGCTACATCAGAGCTCACGGATTTGTTTTTGGTTGCCCGGGTGAAACCTTCCCAGGATGGTCTCACCCATCCTGAGATTGCTGTCATCCGAGCACGCTTAACTGTAGAGTTCTGCACTCATCCACTAGCGTTAAGCCCCAAAACGCGTTGTTGGTATTTGAGGTCGGACATTCCTTATAAATCCCAGATCTCTCCTGCCCACGGCCGATGTGGGATTTGCCTAAGGTGTTACACGACATCTCTATGTTGCAATTATCACTTGAAATGGACGTTCTGATTATGGAACTAGTAGCAAAAGATATTCACTTGAAGACACCACAAATAAAACTCTCGACCCTTCTCGCGAAGACACCTACGAGCTTGTAGCAAGTTATTACAAACACCAGTTTAGCAGGTAAACGCCCTCACGGCTGTCTAACCTAATTATGATTAAGTGACCTTATATGAATTCCAACCTCACAGTTTAAAACTCAAAGCCAATTTAATGCATTCAGTTGATTTGTTAACCATGTTTGCTAAACGAAACCTAGATTGAATTCTCACGAATATCTATTCTAGCAATCAACAAACAAGACTTAACAATGCATCTAATCACCTCACGGATATCTTAAACAAGCTAGTACATTTTCATTAGGTTAATTCTATTATTGTTTCCTATGGTTTGAGCATGCATTTAACCACAACACATTCATAACACACAATAGATGAATTGAACCAAATCCTATTATATGACATAGACAATCAACAAGGATTCAATGGAAACATTAATCACAACCAACCAATTCCAATACACATATAAGCATCAATTGAATTAAAGCAATAAACTTTTACTTAAGCATAACATCCATAATCGAAAACATTCCAAATCCAAGTTCAAATAATTAACATATATTCATCTTAAGTCTAGGCAGCTTTAAGAGCTTAGCCTAGCATGTTTAGAACAAAAACAAAGCTAAAATTAATGTAACAAAACATGGTGGAAAGAATAAAAAATGAAGGATTAGAGAAACCCGGAAGATGCAAAAAGCAATTCTTGAATCCACGTGCTTCCGTCACTTTGATTTCGTGTTCCTAGCCTCCAAATAACCTCAAATCAGCCTTTTTTCCGTCCCTCAATCATGCATGGAAGGCTGGGGTTGAAGAAAACTTGATTATGTAGTGAACCGTGCCAAAAAATGTGAAACTTTCTGCCGAAAACGCGTCACCGCGTCGCGCGGTGACGAAATCATTGTGTAGTCGTGTGGTATGATGTCACCACACCACCACAAACATTCCAGCACGCCACATCGTGCGGTGGTGACTACCTTTGTGGCCGCGTGACGTGGTGAGGGCCTTCGGTTTCGTGCTTCGGTTTCTTCGTTTTCACGTACCGGCTTGCTCGTACCTCCGTTTCGCGCCCCGTTTTCGCCTACGGATTCGATTTTTTGCAAGGTTTTCATTTCCTTATCAACATGGGACCTAAGAAACAATAAAACATCAGTTGTATAAAAATAATCATTAAAACTACGTAAAACGACTCGAAAACGGAAATAAACACTAAACGGGAATTACATATAATTAACACTCTATCAGAGACTAACGTTCGTTATAGTGTATTAGGTCCTTAATGAGCCTTGTTTATCATGTTAGGCATGTATTGTTTAATATATTGGGCCACTATTGGGCCTTTAAGCCCACTTAATAAAAACACACAGTCGAGATAATTTAATAGAGTTGTGTTAACGGAGTTATTCTGAAAATGACAGGTGTCACAGGTTCTTATTCAGGATGGAAAAACCTCTGGGTTTGGAACTGGGTTCGGCGGATACACATGATACCAGATAGGAACGAGAACTGGTTCCAGGTTGAACCTGCTGAGTCGGGCCCGGAACAGGTTTTTTTTTCATATCTAAACAAAACATTATCTAGAAAACATATGAGTTAAGCAAGATAAGCATCAATTTAAACTTTAGCAGGTCAAGGCCCAAATCATACAGCCCAAATTGTTTTAACAACCAAAAACATTTTTATCTTCAATTTCATAATATATGACAGACTAAAATTTATAAAAAGAACCAGCATCAGAACTAAATCAATAACCACTTTCTTACAGCAGACTCAAATGGGACCCCTACATATTTACAGTTTCTTTAAGGTTATGTTAGTTTTTCCTTCGCTAAGAAACAATTAGTAGATGGAAGTTATTGGATTCTGATTTCCGCATGTGAATTAGTTGTTTTAGCAGGTGTGTCTGTTAAATCACAAATTTGAGAAAATAACTTAAAATTTCACTTAACTTTTAAGAAACATAGGATTGATGATTATAAAAGAGAGGCCATTGACAAATAAATATATACAATAGAATATCATGAGATTATTATGCTACTCATAGTTTATCATCCCAATAGTTGAGATTAAGTATGTGAATCTTAATTTATCAAAAGCCTTTGTGAAAAGGTCAGCATAGTTTTTATTGGTATGAACCTTGATTAGCATGGTTATCTTTTTCTCTATATTATCTCTAATGAAATGATAAATGACATTAGTGTGCTTTATCTTTGAGTGTTAGATAGAATTGTTGGTGTTAGAGATTGCACTGTTGTCAATATGAATAGGATTGTTCATGAAAGAGATGCCATAGTCTCTTAGTTGTCTCTGAATCCACAGCACTTGAGCACGATAACTGGAAACAACACTATACTTTGCATTAGCAGTTGAAGTGGAAACACAAGTTTGCTTCTTGCATTGCCAAGATACTAGTCTTCCCCTTAAGAACTGACATCCTCCTGAAGTAGACTTCTTGTTGATTTTGCATCCTCCATACCACTATTTGTGTAGCCAAAGAGATAAAAGTCATCACTAATTAAGTACCACAATCCTAGTTTTGGTGCTCATTTGAGACATCTTAAAATTCTTTTGGCAGCACCATATGCGAGACTTTTGGAGGTTCTTGAAATCTTGCACACAAGCATGTGGCAAACATTATATCTGGTATGCTGACAGTGAGATACATGAGAGAACCAATGATAGCATTGTATTGTTGCTGATAAACTGGTTCTTCCTCAAAATCATGGCTTAATGAGTATGTTTTAGACATAGGTGTTTTGGCAGCTTTGCAGTCAGTTGCTTGAAACCTGGTCAAAATGTTCTTGACATATTAGACAGGTATAAAGATGCCTTCAGCTGTTTATTTGACCTGTAACCCAAAAATAATGCTAGTTCACCCATTGAACTCATCTCAAATTTGGACTTCATGAACTTATTAAAATCTTTGCACAAATTCTCATTTGTTAACCCAATAATGATATCATCCACATACACTTGCACAAATAGATTGTCTTTTCCCTCAAATTTTACGAAGATGGTCATGTTAATGGTTCCTCTTGTGTAGCCATTTGTGGTGCTTGATGTAAATAATAAAGAGATTTATCAATTTTGCACATATAGTGAGGGAACTTTAGAATGGGTCCTACCAAATACAAGTTACCACTTGTAGGATTATGCTAAATGCAAGTTCTGCTAAATCGCAATTATCTCATGTGCTGAATCCTTGTGATATTGTTTGATCGGTCACTTATACTAAGATAGATAAGCAATGTAACAGTAGACACAATTATACTATCAATATAGATACTTCTTTTCTATTGAAACCTTGAACCGAATGTTTACAATAAAAGGATTAGCCACCAGTATACACAAGTGTGGTTTATTTATACTACTCCAGAATTGATCCTAGCCATCTTTTCTAGATATAATACTAATGGCAAACTACAGTCATTGATCTAACTATAACATGACATTCCATGAATATGAGATCTTATTGGATAGTATAAAAAAGATATCAAACTTCAGAAGGTGCTGAAAGTTGTGGTGTCTCCACTACTCTTCAGCTTAGACATAGTTGTTTATGCTAAAGATCTTTAGCTAGTCGAGCTACTTGCTGGAAAACTGTCCTACAACAGATACATTTTCAGCAAATAAACATCAGCAGAAAAAACTTGATTACACAGAATTCAGCAGATGTTCTGTATAATCTCTTAGACTGTTTGGATCCGATGCTTTGACTTGTATTTTATTGTAGCTTTATCCTTCACATCCCAATAATAGGTAACTTTAAAAATTTTAAAATACACATGAAATCTCTTATATATATATATAAGGTACATTACATATATAATTTATTTTTTTGGTTGCATAAGATTTTTCATAGGCTTTCTAAACTCAAGTAGGTTTTTAGTTTTTTCTCTAACTCATATGCTTCTTTCGTACTTCACCAGATTAATGCTATTGCCCACTATGCATTTTACAAAGTTCTCAAACACATGTGTTCAATTTCTAGTTGCAATAAAAATTCAACCTTTAAAAATATTAGTAGGGGCTAATGTTATGCATAAAAGAAACAAAACTAGAGGTGCACAAATCGGTGTTTTTTTCCCAGAACTAGTTCCGGGTTGGAACGGCGTACTAACTCAGTGGGTAATCGGGTAAAGATACACCTAGGAACCGGGTACGAGTACGAGGTGTAGGATTCCATACCCACTGTAACCGAGTACGGTAGGGTCGGGTTCGGAACCAAGTAAAAGTATTTATTTATTTTTTTAATATATAAGATATATACACATATATATCTTTTTGTAGAGTATGAAGTTACTAAATAAATTTGACTTTTTATAAATCCAAAGAGTTAACAAAATATAAGATATTAAACTAACGATGTAAAAAACTACTATTTTTTAATAGCAAAACATTTTGAATCACGAACTATGTCATATGATCTTAGACGATATCGAGCTATAATGAAATATTCACCACCCGCCCCTATTTCAGATTGCTCGAAATTTGAGACTAATTTCAACACCGAACAAAACTTCATTGTTGTATGCTTTTCCAAAGTGGAGTTTAAAGAAGCTCCTAACAAAGCTTCACAATACATGTAACGAGCTTTGTTAGACTCGTCACTCATCTCCATTAAATGCCAATTTTGCCAAATTATTTGGCTTCGATTATGCGCAACAAATTGAACAACCGTTGGGACTTGAGAAGAACCTTCACCAAGGGATGGGTGTGATATCGTATCGAGAGATATGAAAAACAAGAGTAGTTTTTGTGTTTTATGCTTTCGGTTTGGCATGTTCAAGTGGAGTAATTAACCAAACCAACAAACATATATTTAGAGTACTCAAGGGGGGTGTTATTACCTTTACTACTAAAATGTAGTGTCGGTGGTTCATGTTTGTCTTACACGTGCCCTAGTTTTTGTTCACGCGTCCCTTTACTTAAAGTATGGCTTCTTCTCCATGATTGTTTTTCTTCTTCATCACTTTGGGATCAAGCTTTGTGCTTGATATGGTCTAAATTATACAAATTAAATATAAATATTCCATACACTTTTTGGGTTTCTTTTGGTCTGTTTCAACTCCTAATTGGTTCATATTTATATTTTTATGATCTTAAGAGACCATGAGCTAAATGATTTATTTTGTCTCAAATTTCCATCGAACAAAATAATAAAATCTTTAAAGTGTTTTTGTTGACTTGCAACTTTTATCAGTTAATTAAAATAAAGCGTCACATTTATTTGTTTAAATTGGTATTAGTTGGGAATTCACAATATATGTTCACGTGGATATGGAATTTTGTATATATGAGGACTTAAGAATTTAACTTTCATTCATATTATTGGATCCTCTTTTACAAGCCCACATGAATAATTAAAACAATTAACCTAACTCTTTTCTTATATATATATGTGTGTGTGCGGCGGCTAAAAAGAAAAGAAAAAGAGAGACGGCAGAGGAAAGAACGAATGAGAAAAGAAGTGAAGCAAGCTTTCAGGCACGTCAAAGAAGTCAACGTTTTGATCGTGAATTAATTAAGCAGGCTAGCAGGCTGCTGAATTAATTTAAGCTAACAGACAAGCTGCTGAATTATTTTTATTCTTTTTCGATGAACGGTAACTCTGTTTATGTTTCAGTTTTTGTTTCTACTTTGATTATGGTAGGCTAATCGTTTATAACTACCTAGGCGTTATGATGAATTGTTGACGATATTTTGATTTCGTGTTTGGATACTTTTGTTTATGGTTTATTATGCTTGATTAAAGTTTCAACCTTTATGGCTAATTGATGTGTTTTTGCATGTTGATGTTGGTTTAAATTAATATTATTAATCCACGTATTCTTGGTGATTGTCTATGTCACAGAATAGGGTACGTTATAGCCATTGACTTGCGTTGTGGTTGTTTATGGTTAACCTGCAGTAAAACCATAGGATTAATACTATTAGTTAAATTAATAAAAACGTGTAACCAACTTAGAAATCCGTGAGGTGATAGGTTGTTAACTAGTAAAGTTAGTTAATTTGCTAGGTTTAGGTCTTTGTGAGAAGTCCGGCTTAGTTTATATTAACATACTTGCTTGTTAGATCAATTAGTTAGGTTGAAATGGCTTTAGAGTCCGTATCGTGAGATAGGTCTTTAATTTAAGTCAATTAAGCGTAATTCGATTAGGTAACTGTGAGGAAGCTTAATCCCGTAACCGGTGTGGTAATAACTTGATAGTGATACTTTAGGTTTCTTCTCGAGAAGGGTCGAGGGTCCTAGTTAGTGTTGCCTTTAAGTGACTAGTTTTAGATCCCGGTTCCATAAACATTAGTCCAAACATGAGTGATAGTTAACGTTAACGATGATTCTAGCCTAGGTGGTTTGTTTTCTCTCATCTGTTTTAAATCCGTCTTTTAATCGTCAGTTTCCATTTTTAGTAAGTTTCCTAATTTAGAAAGTTTCTATTTTTAGTAAGTTAAACCCCCCTTCTTAAATAATCTTTCTTTTAAGTTCGTGTCTAGTTTACTTGAGTCTTGTCTAGTTAATTAAACGTAGTATATAGAGTCTGTGGGTCGACACCCGGACTTACTTAAGCTATATTGCATTCGACCGGTCCACTGCCGGTTGTGTGTAAGTTAGTAGGTTTGTCTTGGTTTTATAAATATTAAAACTTAGGTGTTTTTAGTTATTATTTTATATATATATTACACACATCAAGTGGAGTAATTAACCAAACCAACAAACATATATTTAGAGTACTCAAGGGGGTGTTATTACCTTTACTACTAAAATGTAGTGTCGGTGGTTCATGTTTGTCTTACACGTGCCCTAGTTTTTTGTTCACGCGTCCCTTTACTTAAAGTATGGCTTCTTCTCCATGATTGTTTTTCTTCTTCATCACTTTGGGATCAAGCTTTGTGCTACAGAAATTTCGTCTGATTATTTCTTTGGTTTATTTTATATGGTTTTCTTCCTTGATTTCGTTATTGCCTTTTGCGTTTATGTTTCAATTGGGTTTCTCTTTTTTGTGTCATTTCATATTTCTTTTGATGGGTTTCTTCTTTTCTTTAATCGTTGTTGATTGTTTGGTTTTTCTTTGCTGTGTGTGTGTGTTGTTTTCAGTGTGCGGGGCAAATTGCTTGTGTTCTTCTTGATTCCTCTACTTTTTCTGCCTTTTTGTGTGAATTTCGACATGCATTGATTCAATATATATATTTTTTACAGACAGATTTGTGTTGTTCTCGGTGTTCTTTCCAGGTGTTAAGCTCATAAAGTAAAGGTTGATAGAATCATGTCTTCGGTTGTGTTTGATTAGGCGGTTGTGGTGGTTTTCTTGGTTGTGTTTTCGGATCCTGGTGTGCATGCAACTTTTGTGTTATGTTTGAGGATTCTAGGTTGGTTATCAGTTCCTTTTCCTTTTGTTTTTGTCTGTTGTTGTTTGCTTGTGTTTGCTTTTGTGATGCTGGTTTGTGATATTGTGTATTGATGTGGAGTTTGGCCTTTGTTTTTTTATTTGTGTGATTCTACTGTCTTTTGGCGTGGTCTCTATTTTTGGATTTAAATTATCATTTATTGTTTTGCCTAACTGAGTTTCGATTGTGTTGTTGCTGACATTTGATATTGTGCTTTGGTTGTTTTTATTAAGTTGTCTCTTGGGAGTTGACATTGTTTTTATTGTTTTTTCAGTGAAAATGTACGTGTTGTTTACTAATTCATTGTTGGGATTGTCTTTATTGTCTTACAAAGTTATATAGTTGAGAGACTATGAAAGAACAAAATTAATAGTTGGCTTTGGTTACATAATATATCTTCTTCCTTGCATGTTTAACAAGCTACTAATAAGCAATATTTCGTTTTCTTTATATAAGTTTAAAGAAACTATTAGTGCAAATCTCAATGCTCATCGGTTATGCAGTAGGTGTGATGTTTACTATTGGTGCATATACGTTTAGTAGGAAAGAGTACATTTGGTAATCCTGTGTAAACCAATGTTGTAAGGGAGGTCGTGTTAGGCAGACACATCCTAGAGACCCTCCAGAGTGGATTGTTTCTCTTTTTTTTGATAATCGTTTTTTAACCAATATATGTGTGTATACTTCTATGTTCTCAATAATATCATTTGGTGCTCAGATTAACGCTTCTATTGACATGATAATTTTAGACATAACATGATAACTTTAATAAAAATATCTCAGGATTCATACACTCTGTAAGAGTCATAATAGTGGAAATTTGGTTCGGTTGCAAAATGTTACATCTGAATTAAAAATAATGTTTCCTCAACTTCTAAGAAAGCTCCATAATGCTAACTGAGATGAATGCCTTCTTTAACAAAACTGTTGCGACTATGATCAGTTTGGCGCAACAAAAATGGTCTTGATAACCTGAAAAAAAATCTTATGTAAATGATTACAAGTACACAATCCATTATGCATGAACTAGGCTTTTATGTCTTAAATTCCTACAAAATCTTGATGAAAAACTAATATCAAATGTCACACAATTGCTTCAGGCACCGTTTTAATACTACAGTCAAAGACGAACAAGATCAATTAAAGTCGCTTTCTTTAAAGACTCTATGACACGCAAGGATATATTAATGTAGAAAAATAACAAAAAGTTCAATGTGCTACCAAGGGAGTGCATATCGCTACAACCTAAGGCCAAGACATCCACGAGCACTACAGGTGAAACCTCAAGTAAAACAATTGACAACAAAACTTAACAAAAACTTTTGAACATAATGCTAACATCAACTTCAAAACAAAACAGGGACTCACAAGCAACACAAAAGTGCTGAGTAGGACCCAAAATCCCCTCTCGATGCAACATCAAGGAAATGAGTTTGAATGCGTCAGCTAAATATATGTCATCTACTTGCCAGCTTTTGTTATGAAGCATATGAAAGACAATACTTTTTTTACCATCTGACAAATGCTTGAAAATATGACTTGAACACCGCTTATGCAAACATGAAGACCCAAGGCACATGACAACTTCTTTTGTTTATCCTATTTTATATATGTAACTTAAACTACCAACCAATGTGTTTTAACAGATCCATCAACACTATGGTGGTAGTCATTTCTCTGACGGTTTAGACATTTAAGACTCCAAACAATAGCTACTATGTAGAAAGCAATTGCATCAATATGTATAAATCAATGACCTCTAATTCACGACAAATGCAAGTCAATTACAAGCAATAAAATAGAATGCATAATGCAAGTCAACAAAAAAAAATGGACTGTGTAAGGCAAGTAAACAAGAAATCGTAAACAACACGAATCAGGGCCGCCGCAACACGCGACCCCGGTAGTATATCTAGTTGTGTAATAAAACACCAAAAACCGGCTCAAGAATAAGTTCCAATTTCCATGATGTCGTTTCCAACAGCTTGTTTTGAACCCAAGCCAAAAAGCGAAAAAAGGTAGGAACCAATTCCATTTAGGTCCGAGAAAGGACGACTAGAAACCATAACCGGTTCAGGGTTGAACCCGCCAAGTTGGGTTCAAAACCAGCTTTTTTACATGTTTAAACAAAACATTGATCTAGAAAACATTCGAGCTGAGAAAAATAAGCAACAATTTCCAAATCATTTCTACACAAACTGATTTAACAACACACAACATTTATAGTTTTATAATATATGACTTAACTAAAAATTATCCCTTATATTGAAAATCCAATAATATTGAATAGTAACACCCTTATATTGAAAATCCAATGATATTAAACAGTAATAAAATTATACAAGTTTTTATGTTTGGTGTATTATTTCTTAATGCATGTACAAGTTTTAAATAAGGTTGTACAATTGACTTATGCTTGTTTAGACAAAGAAGCAACATTAGAACCAAATCAATAATCAATTTAAACAATTTCATGGTGTTAAACCGAATCATAAAGACCTATGTTCTTAAGACATGACAATTCTTAATAGTTATTAATGATAAATAAAAATTTCTTTATCGTATTTAAAATAGAAAGAGTCACCTTTTAATTAAAGTGTTCGATCCTCGCAGCAAGAACAACATCCACACGACTTAAATATGATATATATATATATATATATAATATTAATAATTCGTTAATATTTTAATTTAAGTAGTGGTCTAAAACCATTAAATCTCATATAAGCATAAACATATACAGAGAGAGAAAGGGAGAGAATAGCAATGATATTTAAAAATCGCCCAAGCTATTTACACCGCCTATTTTTAACAAAAAAAAACTATTTTATATGCCGCGTATAGGGCTATACGTGGCATATAAGACCTTTATATCTCAGACATAATAAGACAAAAAGGACTATACGCGGCGTAGAGGTCTCTACGCGGCGAATAGCTCCTTTTGTCTTTTTTTTATTTTGTTAATAAAAGTTTATTATACTTATTACATATTTGGCCACAACCACACAAACGAAATAAACATTTTATATAAAATGAGTCACAACCACATTAAATAAACTGTCTATAAATGCATAATTTTTAATATGATAACCACACTATATAAACTGTTGATAAATACATGATTTTTAATATGATTACAAGTTATTTTGACCTAGTGAAATGTCTTCGCTGTGCCATTAGCCGTGTACTTGCCGGTGTGGTTTGAGCCAGCAAGAGATGGGTGCAAGAGAATAGATGTGAAGCATACTCCCACTTCATCTTTCGGTTTGAAACATTCAGCTAACTCAAGCTGCTAGATATGAACCGTGTGTTAAACACGTTAGTTCAAATGGCAGGGTTAACTATGTTGAAGAAATACATCATTTGACTAGTGAAATGTCTCCGGTTTATAAACCATCATTTGCAGGGTTAACTTTAACACTGGTGTTACAAATCACGGATGTCTTCTGTTTTTATATTATAAACCATAAAACGTGAATAAAATATAATTTTGCAGTTGATTACAAATTATTTGACCTAGTAATATGTCTCCGGTTTCATAACTCAGTTTTATCTTAAACGAGTACGGAAACCAGAGACATTTCACTAGGTCAAATAATTTGTAACATACTCCAAAATTATTCTATTTTTCACTATTTATGGTTTGTCATGAAAAAAAAGAGACATCTATAATTTGTAACACCGATGATATAGGTATAAAAATTACGCAAAACCTTTACAAATTAACATAAGTATTATATTTATTACTTCACATGGGATACCGCAATCCGAATCATAACCCCGGTTTCATCAGTAGTCCTTGTATTAGGAGACGGATGACACCAGAGCTATGATATTGCGGTATACCATGTGAAGTAATAAATATAAAACTTATATTAGTTCGTAAACATTTGTTAGGCTGTCCGGGCGTCGTAGTTTGTTAGGCTGTTCGGGCGTCGTAGATTTCAACCGTCATGAAGCGTCTGAATCTGAGTATGGTTGTGAATTGTGAAGTGTGTGATAAGGTGTTTGTGAGGTGTGTATGTGAACGTGAGTATGGAAGTCTTAAGTAGAGGAAGTTTTAGAAATCAGGTGCTGCGTATAGCGCTATGTGGCACGTTTAGGGCGCAATACATGATGTTAGTTCTGACGAAGGACCTTATACGCCGCGTATAGCCCTATACGCGCCTATACGCGGCGTATAAGGTACTTCGTCAGAAATAACATCGTGTATTGCGCCCTATACGTGCCACATAGCGCTATACGCGGCACATGCCTAATTTTTAATTAAAAATATTTAAAAAATTAAAATTTCTTTAAATTTTTTAATACGTTTTAAAATATTTTTGTTAAATTTTTAATAGTTTTTAAAGGTTTATTGTTAATATTTTACAATAACAAAATATTTAATAACATAACAAAAGATTTACGAACAAAACACATCACACAAACATAAAAAAAATTCATCATATATATACATCAAGTGTCTTCAACCAAAATACATCAAGTTTTTATAAACAAAAAAGTAAAAATATATATGGTCCCCCTGATCCTCATCGTCGACATCGATCCGCCGTCTGGTACGCGACGCCCCGGGGTGGTCGTCATATCCAACAGGTAAGTAAACGGTTGTCCCGTCGACTCTAAAGCTCTGATACGGTCACGAACGAGCCAGTCGACAAGGTACTCTATCCTCTGCAGCCGTTGGTCCACAGATTCTGGCAACTGAACCGCCTGATACAAAACAGGGACATGCTGAGGCGGGTGATCCAGGTCCCACGGGATTTAGTCCTCGTCGGATACCTGCTTTGCAACCGGATCAATTTGCTCGTCATCCATCTGCACCTCCTCATGTGGTATCTGCGGGGGCTCTACCAACCGAACCAGGACGTAACGCTCCCGCATGCCCCTGCGAACCATCACCTGTAAATCAGGTTGGCTCAGCCGCTTAATGCGGCGGACTATCCCCATTGATCTCGCCGAAGCAATGTCCACCCTTTTGGGTTGGACCGGCGGGAGCGGAAGCAGGGTCATCTGATGGATGTAGCCGAAATGATGAGCGGCCCGTGTAACCAATGAACCGCCCATCAGAGCCCCCCGCCCCTGTCGAGTAACGTACCCGATAACGTAGTCGGCAAAACAACGGGCGAGGTTGCAGTGCCTGCCTGACAGGAGGCACCGCAAGTAAAACACGTCGCGCAGACTATAGTGATCTGTACCCTGCCGACGTCCGTGGATGGTACCCGCGATCAGCCTGTGCAGATATCTGTACATGGGATCGCGGATCGCAGTGGCTTTGGTGGAGGCATCCCGGTGACGCCCGTCACCAATCGCCGTCCACCACAGCTGTAACACGTCCCTGGCGGTCTGATGTACCGCCTCGGTGTACAGCGGCTGTCGCGTCTCGACTTCGGTGTATAAGCCGATAACGACAGCAAACTTCTCCATGGATAAAAAATGGTCAATACCAAAAAGACGAACTTGACCTCCGCCTGAGTAGCATCCGAACCCTCAGGAATCGGATACTCAGTGGTACCGTCCGGACGTGGCCTGAAGGAGGTTGTTGATTTTGAACGTGTATAAGAGCTATGTCTACCCGGGTCAACTGGAGGAGGTTGTTCTTGTGATGACATATTCGACGGAGTATAAGAGCTATGTCTACCCGGGTCAAGTGGGGGAGGTTGTTTTTGCTGTTTTTTCTGACGAGGGCGACCCCGTGGATCCTGACGCTTTTCAGGATCATTATTTGTTGTTTTTGTTGAAAAAAGGGCTGACTTAAGCTTATTTAACATGTCCCATTTTTTAATAGGATCTTTCTAAGAACGTACTTTTTCATTAATTTCATTCAACCCTTTTTCAATATCTGGTTGTGCAGCGGCCTCTTTGGACTCTGGCTCGAAATCAAGTTTTCTCCAGAAGGGGTCTATCGATTGTAGTTGAATAGACGTGACTGTAAAATAAAATTACCTATCAGTAAATCAATCAAATAATAGGTTTAAATTTTAAAAACAAGAGTTACCACCTGTAAGCTTGTGTTGCTCTATGCTACAAGCACACGTCAAACCCATAGAGGTCTGCAACTAGTGTCCACATGAAGAACCCGATTTAATCATCTTTTCTGACTTTTTATGTTCGACTTCAAGAATATTAAGAGCATCAATTGATATGTTACGTAATAAGTTTTTAAAATGTTTGAAATTATGATGCTTCATAATTTTTATACTGGACACCTCAAATGATTTGCTAATCTCAACCTCTGTTTCATTACAACCTTAAGAACATACCCTACGATTGTCTCAAACGAATTATTAGACCCGTGAAGGTATCTCTTAATGTTTGCATGTTGGCTCTCAACTTTGTTTGTCGTATGTTGGCCAAAATTGAGACGGTCAAAACTTCAACACGTAACAAACTTTTCTTTGTAAGGATTCAACAAGCTATCCCTGATATACACCCATACCCTTGAAAACAAACACTTATGATAACAGACAAACATATTTATTAAGAGCTAAATTAAATAATATAACATACCGCGTCTCTCTATCGAGGTTAAATATTCTTCCATTTTCCCACAATTATAATTGTAATCATCGATCGTCCCGGACGAGCACAATTTCGTCCAGCTATAGCTAAAGTTATCCCATACTTCGTTTTTGAATAGACTTTTCCATTTTTTGGAAATGTTTTGTTGAATGTGCCACTGACACAGGTTTTTGGTGGCTTTGGGAATACGCTGTTACACGCGTTCATCAGGGCTAGATCCCTATCGGTAACGATCACACGTGGCTGAATGTAGTCATTTATGACATTTTTCAGCTATATAAGGACCCACGTGAAATCAGCCTCTCGTTCCATAGAAATGAACGTGTGAGCGATACAGAACGACTTCAGCGTGGAAGTCATACCAACAAACTGTAAAAAAGGCCATCCATACATGTTTGTTTTGTAGGTTGCATCAATCAACAACACGTGAGGGAAGGCACACCGCATTTTATACGAGGTGGAATGAATAAAAAATACTTGTTTCGTCCGTTTATTTTTACCGTCTTCGAATGTTTGAAACAAGAACCCATTTGTATCAAGAAAATTTTCAAACGCCTGCATCGGGGTCTTGCCAATTTTTTCTTTATCTTTTATAGACCCGACGTAATTATTTATGTCTTTCACCACGCATAAGATTTCGGGAAACTGATCTCGTAAAACATCCAAAATCTGTACCGGTCGCATGCCCTGACGGTGTAACCGCGCAACCACGTCTTTTTGCTCGTCATCCAGCCTTCTAAGATACGGGTGCCCCTCCTTAAATACAATAGGGCGGTGGTTGTGCGTCTGGTTTTCTACAATTAACTTCCAGCAATCACTTCCGCTGTCGTATCTCCCTAAAAGTTTAAACGGACAGTTAGTTTTCGCACTACCCGTCCGCCTAACTGTCGCCTGGCTTTTGTATTGCCCGCCACGGCTGCATCTAAGGTCCACAGCGCCGTTCCTTGATCGATCGACCACAATAACACACCCATGCTCCTCTCCTCTCTTTTTGACCCATTCCTCTAACTCGGCTCGAGAAGAGAAATACTAAATAAAATATAAAGTCAATAATAATATAATCACCTAGTTATAACTTAAACATATAATATATGATTAACATGTACGTTGTCTGTTACATACGAAACGGTCGCCTCGCGTATGTAATCATCGTCGGACTTCGTCATTGTTTTCATTGTTTTCATCGTTGTCCTCGAACGTATTTCGAACGTTGTTTGGTCCGTAGTTTAAATCGTACGAGACATATGTGCTGTAATTAGATGGTTCACCTGAATAAACGGATGACGGCTGCGTATCGTAATACGGGTCTCCCACAGGAATTTGGTAAGATGGCCCACTTTCGTGAAAATTATATTCCGGTGTCGGCATCTCGTTCAAATCAAACGTCGGTTTTATCTCTTCCTCGTTTACGTCTTGAAACGTTGGAGGTTTTCCAAAATCTTGACTCAAGGCAGGTTGTTCGTAAAATTCCGGCGTCAGCATCTCGTTCAAATTAAACGTTGGTTCTTCATCCTTCGGCGGATCGAAAAAATTCCACCACGACATGTTTTTTTTGTTTGTGTGAACACACGTATTGGTAAGTTATTGTTTGTGATGAATGTTTGTGTGAAGATTGAGAATGTTGGATTGGTTATAAAGAAAATTCAGTCGGAACATATACGCCGCGTATAGGCCTCTACGCGGCGTATGTACCCGAACATCGTACCTGCCACAGATCATTCCTTCTGAACCTCGTACTTCCCGCCGCGTATAAAGCTAAACGCCGCAGATAGGGTGGTTTTATCGTATTATGTCTTTACCTTATGCGTCGTGTTTAGCTCTATACACGGCGGATAAAATAGTTTTTTGGTTTTTAAGGTCCGGTATAAATAGCATAACTCTTAAAAATAAAGAGTTGTTAACATTAAATGAAGATAAGCACAAATTTATTAGATTCCCTAATTTCAGGTTTACGCAGAAAAAATGAAGGCTAAAAAAGTGGCAATTTGTAGGTGGGTCCCACGGCTAACAATGGCACATTGTTGCAAAGATGAGCTGGTACCCTTCCCATTCCTCTATATAATCAACTCACAACCCACCTCGACGATGACGACCAAACCCTCTCTCTCTCTTCTATATACACAAATACACACTCTCTCTCTCTCTCTCTCTCTCTCCCTTTTTCTCTCTCTATAGATATACACATCCGGTTTGTGTATATCCGCAGCCGTCGTCGGTTGCTTGGATTTGTTGGTTGTTTGTTATTTGTTATCTTCACAAGATTCTCTTAACAAAATTATATCGATTTCAAATTCACACACACACACACCGATTTCTATCCAGATCTGATACTAAAAAAAACTAAACTTTATTCGTAAGATCTGATTGAAAAAATGTCGGTGGCTTTGAATCATACTCTTCAGGCTCGACCTGAATCTAATTTACCTTTATTTTCTTCTTCTTCCCGTTCGGTGACTGGATTATCACAGATTGGGGTTAACAAAAGAAGAAACTGTGGTTCGGTTGTGAAACAATCGAGTCTGTTAGGGAAGAAAGTGTACGTGTCGGGTTGTGAAACGCTTCGTAAATGGAAACTTGATGGTCCTAGGCAGAGAACAGTTGTTAGGTCATCGTTGTCGTTGGTACCTGAGAAACCATTAGGGTTGTATGATCCATCTTTTGATAAGGATTCGTGTGGGGTTGGTTTTGTTGCTGAATTATCCGGAGCAGCTAATCGTCAAACTGTGTGTTTCGCTTTCATAACTTTGTATTTGTTTTTGTTTTTATCAATCAAATTATTAATGAGTGAAAAGAGTTGTTTTTTTATTTAGGTTACTGATGCGATTGAGATGTTGGTTCGTATGTCACATAGAGGTGCTTGTGGATGTGAGACCAATACCGGTGACGGTGCCGGTATACTTGTCGGTCTTCCGCATCATTTCTACAAGGAGGTAGTTACTGTTTGCATGCAGTTTTTTCAACTGTTTTTATAATCAGACACTGATAATTAGTTAGATTTTAAGTTAAACTGATTGAAAAATGGTTTTTGTTGCTCGTTTAGCCTGCCATTTTGATCTGTATTAATGATTTTTAAGCGATTTATTGTTAATTTGTACTGATACTTGTTTGCATGCAGTTTTTTCAACTGATTTTGTAATCAGACACTGATAATCAGTTAGATTTTTAGTTTACTTGATTAAAAGGTTTTTGTTGCTAGTTTACTTGCCACTTTCATCTATATTAACGATTATTAAGTGATTTATTGTAAAATTTGTACTGATACCTGCTTGCATGTGGTTTTTCGAACTGATTATTGCTGTTTTTATAATCAGAATCAGTTAGATTGTAAATGATTCCATTTTAAATTTCTATTGTTAATTTAGTAATAATAATACTTGTTTGCATGCAATTTGAGTGATGTGATTAGTGCTGTTTTTATCATCAAAATCAGGTAGAATTGAAGTGATTGCTGTCTCTAAACATAAAATCAAAGTTAGAGTATTCAGTAAAAGAAAAGTGTGCAACTGTAGAATTAATTTTTTTTAAACATTATTTTTGTTTTGATTTTACTTCACCAGGTGGCAAAGGATGAGGGATTTGAGCTACCACCACCAGGTGAATATTCAGTAGGCATGTTCTTCTTGCCTACTTCTGAAACTAGAAGGGAGCAAAGCAAGATTGTGTTTACAAAGGTACATCAACAATTTAAATAAAGAAATGTTGCATGCAGTTTCAAATTTGGATATGGTATGGTTTATGCTGGATTTTGTATAAAAGTTAAACATTTTGTTTGCAGGTTGCTGAGTCACTTGGCCACACAGTTCTTGGTTGGCGTACTGTCCCCACAGATAATTCTAGTTTGGGTAAAGCGGCTCTACAAACCGAACCTGTTATAGAACAAGTGTTTCTCACACCCACTTCTAGGTCAAAAGTCGATTTTGAGCGACAGGTATATGTTAATTTTCATATTTTTGGCCATTTTAACCGTTTTAAATATAAACAGGGCTTTATCTTGTTGTTAATTGGTATCTGCAGATGTACATACTTAGAAGGGTTTCAATGGTAGCTATCCGGGCTGCGTTGAACCTTCAACATGGTGGTGTGAGGGACTTCTATATATGTTCTTTATCTTCTAGGTTTGTTTTCCTTGAGATTATTTCTTTATATTTGTAGCTGTCTGTGCCATTAGTTAAATTTAAACAATTTGTTTCTTGGATGCAGAACTGTTGTATATAAAGGTCAGTTGAAACCAAACCAGTTGAAGGACTATTATCATGCAGATCTTGGGAATGAAAGGTTTACGAGCTACATGGCACTGGTAATTATATTTTTTCATAAACTTGATTCTTTGTCTGCTGACTTCATACTTAACAACAGCATTGGATCAACCGGTTAACGGGAGAGAGATGCAAATGTTGAGGAATGACTCTGAGGCATTCTTTGATTAATTTGTGAATTTGGATTGGGATGCTGGATTGGATTCTTCAGTGGTGAGTTGGCATTAAGAAGTACATCATGTTTCCAAAAACTTGATGCAGTGTTTTGCTCACTTCTTGAAGATGAGACCTGTGTTCACAAGCTGTATATAGGGTTCCTTGACATCCTGGTGTACTTTGATGTAAACTTTTATTGCCATTTTGACAATATTTTGGATTAAAAATTATTGGTTTTTGGTGCAGATTCATTCTCGATTTTCAACCAACACTTTTCCTAGCTGGGATCGTGCTCAACCTATGCGTGTTCTTGGACATAATGGTGAAATCAACACACTTAGAGGAAATGTCAACTGGTAATTCCTCCGCTTTGTACTGTTATTATCCATTTATGTTTAAATAAATATATAATTGTTGTGTGTTTCTTTTTTAAGGATGAAGGCACGTGAAGGTCTTTTAAAATGCAAAGAGCTCGGCCTCTCAAAGAATGAGATAAAGAAACTTCTTCCCATCGTAGATGCCAGCTCATCAGATTCAGGTGCGTATGAATTGTTATATAGACATTGCTAACATTTGATTAAATTTAGTCTTTGTATTAATTTTAACTTTGTGATTGTTTAGGTGCTTTCGATGGTGTTTTGGAGCTTTTAGTGCGAGCTGGAAGAAGTCTTCCTGAGGCTGTTATGATGATGATCCCTGAAGCATGGCAAAATGATAAGAATATGGATCCTCAAAGGAAGGCTTTATATGAATATTGCTCAGCTTTAATGGAGCCATGGGATGGGCCAGCTCTTGTTTCATGTATGATCTTCATTCCACTCACAATTGTTTATTGAAACATTTAATTTGTGCTTACTGTTAAAGCTTATGTGCAGTTACTGATGGCCGGTACCTTGGAGCGACACTGGACCGAAACGGACTGCGGCCAGGTCGGTTCTATGTTACTCACAGTGGACGGGTTGTAATGGCGAGTGAAGTTGGAGTTGTTGATATTCCACCAGAAGATGTTTCTAGAAAAGGAAGACTTAACCCTGGAATGATGCTTCTTGTTGACTTTGAGAACCATACTGTTGTAGATGATGAAGCTTTGAAACAACAATATTCACTTGCAAGACCTTATGGAAAGTGGCTTGAGAAACAAAAGATTGAACTGAAAAAAATTGTGGAATCTGTTAATAAATCTTCACGTACTTGCCCTCCCATCGCTGGGGTGCCAAAGGTACAACTCTCTTCTTTACGAGTGTTGTATGTATATTGAATAGTGAGACTTAGATATCTGCTCATAGTAACACTTCGCATGGTAAAACACGAACCTAAAGTTATTGTTAGTTGTGATCCTGTTGTAAGAAATATATGAATCTTTTGAATGGGGGGAGAGGTCTTACAGAGTAGGTTAAAAAGGACTAGATTATTAACTATATTTTATGGTCATCTATGTTAAAAGTGTATATGTAACCATCAGAAACAAAATATGTTCATCCAAACATTAGTTTAGAAATTGGTTTTTATAACTTAATGTCACAATATTCAGTTGCAAATCTCAAATCACCCATCTAATATCTTTCTAGTCTTTCCTCTTGAGAAGTTATACTGACTTTTATAATTTTAGGCAGCTTCAGGAGAAGACATGGGTATCCAGGGTCTCTTGGCACCATTAAAAGCTTTTGGGTATGAATCTTCTTTTATTATTTGTTACTATTTCTTGAAATCTTGTATTGCTGGCTTAGTAAATGTGGATATGTGATTATGCAGTTATACAATTGAGTCCTTGGAGATGCTTTTAATGCCAATGGCCAAAGATGGTGTTGAGGCACTTGGTTCGATGGGAAATGATGCTCCATTGGCTGTGATGTCTAACAGGGAGAAGCTAACATTCGAGTATTTCAAGCAAATGTTTGCACAAGTAACAAACCCTCCAATTGATCCTATTAGAGAGAAAATTGTAACTTCCATGGAATGCATGGTGGGCCCAGAAGGTGATCTTACAGAAACAACAGAAGAGCAATGCCATCGTCTTTCATTAAAAGGCCCACTTTTGTCTATCGAAGAGATGGAGTCTATTAAAAAGATGAATTACAGAGGCTGGAGAAGCAAAGTTCTTGATATAACCTACCCAAAAGAACTTGGCAAAAAGGGTTTGGAGGAAACCCTAGATAGAATCTGTTCTCAGGCGCATGATGCAATTAAAGAGGGCTATACTACATTGGTACTTTCTGACAGAGGTAAACCATTTGAAACCCTAGAAGTGGGTTATACTCATGTATTGATCACGGTTTAGATAATTTAACTTTTTTGTTTCTTCTAATGCAGCTTTCTCATCGAAGCGAGTGGCAGTGAGCTCACTTTTGGCTGTTGGCGCGGTCCACCATCATTTGGTCAAAAAGCTTGAACGAACCAGGGTTGCATTAATGGTGGAATCTGCAGAGCCACGTGAAGTGCACCATTTCTGTACACTTGTTGGGTTTGGTGTTGATGCCATATGCCCCTATTTGGCAGTTGAAGCCATTTGGAGGTTACAAGTTGATGGTAAAATCCCACCAAAATCAAATGGCGAGTTCCACACGAAAGAGGAATTAGTTAAAAAGTACTACAAAGCAAGTCACTATGGAATGCAAAAAGTTCTTGCCAAAATGGGAATTTCAACTTTAGCATCATATAAAGGCGCCCAAATTTTTGAAGCAGTTGGGCTATCAACAGAAGTGATGGAAAGATGCTTTGCTGGCACTCCAAGTAGAGTTGAAGGAGCTACATTTGAAGCACTTGCTGGTGATGCCCTTAATTTGCATAATTTAGGGTTTCCAACACGCATGTATCCACCAAACAGTGCAGAAGCTGTTGCCTTACCTAACCCTGGTGACTACCATTGGAGGAAAGGTGGTGAAATTCATTTGAACGATCCTTTAGCTATGGCAAAACTGCAAGAAGCTGCTAGGGGTAACAGTGTTGCTGCATATAAAGAGTATTCGAAACGTATTCAGGAATTAAATAAAAGTTGTAATCTCCGTGGGCTTTTAAAGTTTAAAGAGGGGACTGCTAAGGTTCCTTTGGAAGAGGTTGAACCCGCTAGTGAAATAGTTAAACGGTTTTGTACTGGTGCCATGAGTTATGGATCCATATCCTTAGAGGCCCACACCACACTTGCCATTGCTATGAATAAAATTGGAGGCAAATCTAACACAGGTATGTATCTCAAATGTTTATTTTCACATATTGATAAGTCAGGAAATGGGGTTAAAAAGGCCAGTTTGATATAATTACAAAATTTGGTAACGATGAATACACAATACGATTACGATAATAATTTAAATTTGAATAAAAATGATTTAGGAGTTTATAACATTAAAGTTAGATTTCTGGTCAGTGGTCACTTTCAAGTTTCAACCTGTTGTCCCAGTCATAAGGATTTAGGTTGAAAATGCCTCCTCTAATTCTTCAGGGTAGACATTAAAGATCTTCAACAAGTTTATGTATCTGAAATAAGTTTATTAATTTCCTGATTCCCGTTTGTATGATGCGTAGGTGAGGGAGGTGAAAATCCATCTCGTTTGGTACCGCTTCCAGATGGGTCTATGAATCCCAAAAGGAGTGCAATCAAGCAGGTTGCTAGTGGACGATTTGGTGTTTCAAGTTATTACCTTACTAATGCTGATGAATTACAGATAAAGATGGCTCAGGTAAAGAAAGATGCTTATGTAGTTAATGCATATTGTGGTTAGCCTTTGTAATCTGGTTGGAACAAACGTTAATGGACAGATAATGGTGAATTTGCATCTTTAAGTGATTACACACATTTGGCCTTTGGTGATTAAATAAACCACCACAACCGTACATTGTATGCTGAGTATATTACTTACATTGAGTTAATTGTCACAGGGAGCAAAACCTGGTGAAGGCGGTGAACTTCCAGGACATAAAGTTATTGGAGATATTGCTGTCACAAGAAATTCGACAGCTGGCGTTGGATTAATCAGCCCTCCCCCACATCACGATATCTATTCCATCGAAGATCTTGCTCAATTAATTCATGATCTAAAGGTAATAACGTTATTCAAGTTTCATTTACATTGTACAACTTATTATTAGGGTTTTATGTGACACTTGTATTTTTCGTTATTGTAGAATGCGAACCCTTCTGCTCGAGTTAGTGTGAAGTTGGTCTCTGAAGCTGGTGTGGGAGTGATTGCTAGCGGTGTGGTCAAAGGCCATGCAGACCATGTCTTGATATCAGGTCATGATGGTGGAACCGGTGCTTCAAGATGGACCGGGATTAAAAATGCCGGGCTCCCATGGGAGCTCGGTCTAGCCGAGACACACCAAACTCTTGTCGCAAACGACCTTCGTGGTCGAACTGTGTTACAGACAGATGGTCAACTAAAAACCGGGAGAGATGTAGCCATGGCTGCTCTTCTTGGTGCTGAGGAGTTTGGTTTCAGTACTGCCCCGCTTATCACACTTGGTTGCATCATGATGAGAAAATGTCACAAAAACACCTGTCCTGTTGGGATAGCCACCCAAGATCCTGTTCTCCGTGAGAAATTTGCAGGGGAGCCTGAACATGTAATCAATTTCTTCTTTATGCTAGCAGAGGAAATGAGGGAAATCATGGCTGAGATGGGTTTTCGAACTGTTAATGAAATGGTGGGACGTGCAGATATGCTTGAAGTTGATAAAGATTTAATAAAGGACAATGAGAAACTAAGAAACATTGATCTGTCATTATTACTTCGACCTGCCGCTGATATCCGTCCTGATGCCGCCCAAACTTGCATACAACAACAAGATCACGGGCTAGACATGGCTCTTGATCAACAGTTGATAACTCTTGCAAAACCTGCTTTAGAAAAGGGTCTACCTGTATACATCGAGTCACCAATTTGCAATGTAAACCGTGCAGTTGGGACAATGCTTAGTCACGAAGTAACTAAACGGTATCACTTGGCGGGCCTTCCAGCTGACACTATCCATATCAAACTTGATGGAAGTGCAGGCCAAAGTATTGGAGCGTTTCTCTGTCCAGGAGTTTTGCTTGAGCTTGAAGGTGACAGCAATGATTATGTTGGGAAAGGATTGTCAGGTGGCAAGATTGTTGTTTATCCACCAAAAGGAAGCGGGTTTGACCCAAAAGAAAACATTGTTATTGGGAACGTGGCTCTTTATGGTGCAACGAGTGGGGAAGCTTATTTTAACGGGATGGCGGCAGAGAGATTCTGTGTTAGAAATTCTGGGGCTAAAACGGTGGTGGAAGGTGTTGGTGATCATGGGTGTGAATACATGACGGGTGGAACTGTTGTCATATTGGGTAAAACCGGGAGGAACTTTGCTGCTGGGATGAGTGGTGGAATTGCTTATGTTCTTGATGTTGACTCCAAATTCCGGTCAAGATGTAACCCAGAGCTTGTTGATCTTGACAAGGTTGAAGATGAGGATGATATTACAACTTTAAGAATGATGATTCAGCAACACCAACGATACACAAACAGCCAGCTGGCGAAGGAAGTGCTTGCTGACTTCGACAATCTTTTGCCTAAATTTATTAAGGTTTTCCCGAGGGATTATAAGCGTATTCTGGCTACCATGAAAGAACAAGAAATTGCCAAAAACACTGCTGATATGGCCGCTGAAGAAGCTGATCTTAGAGAGGAAGAGGAGTTGAAGGAGAAAGATGCTTTTGAAGAACTGAAAAAATTGGCGGCCAAGTCATTGAGTGAGTCGGTTAATATTAAGGTCAAAGAGATGGTCAGTGAACTCAATGAGATTGAAAAGGATGAACCAGCCACCAGACCATCCCGGGTTGAAGATGCAGTCAAACACCGTGGTTTTGTTGCTTATGAACGTGAGGGAGTATCGTATCGGGACCCAGCCATTCGGATGGAAGATTGGAATGAAGTTATGGAAGAGACAAAACCTGGACCACTTCTGAAAACTCAATCTGCACGGTGTATGGATTGTGGCACACCCTTTTGCCATCAGGTAAAAACGACTTAAATTCTTTAAGTTTTGTTGTATTGTAATAATCTTCAATTTGTTCAGTGTATTAATTTTTCTGAACTTGTTGCAGGATAACTCAGGCTGTCCACTTGGCAATAAAATTCCTGAATTCAACGAGCTGGTTTATCAGAACAGATGGCGTGATGCATTAGATCGGCTTCTTGAGACAAATAACTTCCCAGAGTTTACGGGCCGGGTCTGCCCTGCTCCATGTGAAGGCTCTTGTGTGCTTGGTATTATTGAAAATCCAGTCTCAATTAAAAACATAGAGTGCTCAATTATAGACAAAGCCTTTGATGAAGGATGGATGGTGCCCAGACCTCCCCTCACGAGAACTGGGTATTTTGACTTTCTTTCCAGTGACTCTTGAATATTACATTTAAAAGAAAAAAATATTCTAACATCCATTTTCCAACAGGAAAAAAGTGGCTATTATTGGAAGTGGACCTGCTGGGTTAGCTGCAGCTGATCAGCTAAATAGGGTGGGCCATACAGTAACAGTATTTGAGCGTGCTGACCGAATCGGTGGGCTCATGATGTATGGGGTTCCTAACATGAAGGCTGACAAAATTGATGTGGTTCAAAGGCGGGTTGACCTAATGGCTAAGGAAGGTGTGAATTTTGTGGTTAATGCGAACGTAGGAACCGATCCATCATATTCCATTGAACGGCTTCATAAGGACAATGATGCTGTTATTTTAGCCGTTGGATCCACAAAACCAAGGTTTATTATTATTTTTTCTTCATGAGTGTAACTTCTTGAGTACAGTAGTCAATTCAGTTTTTACATTTCAGGGACCTTCCTGTTCCGGGACGAGAGCTATCGGGGGTACATTTTGCCATGGAGTTTTTGCATGCAAATACTAAAAGCTTATTGGATAGCAATCTTGAAGATGGTAATTATATCTCTGCCAAGGGTAAAAAGGTTATTGTAATTGGTGGTGGTGACACCGGTACAGATTGTATTGGTACATCTATCCGACATGGTTGCACCAGCATTGTAAATCTGGAGCTTCTTCCCCAGCCACCACAAACCCGAGCACCTGGCAACCCCTGGCCACAGGTATGATTAAAGTACTTTTAAACCCATGATATGCAACTATATTTAGCCAACGATTTCTTATGTTTTTATTTGTCTTGAATATCATGCAGTGGCCTCGTGTGTTCCGTGTAGATTATGGACACCAAGAAGCTGCTACAAAATTTGGAAAAGACCCACGGACGTATGAAGTATTGACTAAAAGGTTCATTAGTGACGAGAATGGGTCAGTGAAAGGGGTTGAAGTGGTGCAGGTCCGTTGGGAGAAGGACGACACTGGTCGGTTCCAGTTCAAGGAGGTTGAGGGTTCGGAAGAGATCCTTGAGGCTGACTTGGTTTTGCTAGCCATGGGCTTCCTGGGTCCGGAGTCGGTTAGTATTTGCAGCTTGGTTAGTTTGATACTGGTTTAGCTTAATGTGGGTAATTATTTACTAAATGGTTATATATTTTCTTGACAGACGATAGCAGACAAATTGGGATTAGAGAAAGATGGGAGGTCGAATGTGAAGGCGGACTATGGGCGGTTCTCAACAAACGTGGAAGGTGTGTTTGCAGCGGGTGATTGCCGGAGAGGGCAGTCGTTGGTGGTGTGGGCCATCTCGGAAGGGCGGCAGGCGGCTGCACAGGTGGATAAGTTTTTGATGAAAGATGAGAAGGATCTGGAAAGCATGAGGTTACAAGAGAAGGGGAAGAAGGAGCAACAAGCAGTTCGGACATAATAGATATTGATAAAAGAAAGGGTTATAGAGAAGAGAAGAAGATGGTTTGTGTGGAAGTTAAGTTAGTTTTGTATCTTTGAGGCTCTGCTGTTTATAGCCTTTTTTACCCCTTTTCTTTATTTTTCTTTATTGGTTGTTGCTTGTGTTGAACTTTGAAATAAGAAATGTACAGATGAATCTGTTTTGGTTGTTTTGCTATTAGTGTGAGATGTCAATCCAAATGGTGAAAGGAATATGTGACATGATAATAACAAGGATTAAACATTGACAACTGAGCAGAGCATTCGGAACTAAACTGCTAAATTAAACTGTTTCTTGTGTTAAACTTCAACTCTTAATAGATATTGATAAAAGAAAGGGTTATAGAGAAGAGAAGAACATGCTGTCAAGTAGAGGTGCACAAAATAACCGGTTTAATAACCGAAATTGTTTATTAACTGATGAAGGAATAACTGGTTAGGGTATTTTTTTAACCGTATGTTTGTTATCGATTAGGGATTTTTTATGAATAACTGGTTATTAACCGGTTTTTTTAAAACCGAATTTTAACCGATCCACAGGTTAATCGGGAAAAACCCGAAAAAATAATAAAATGTTAGAAAAACCTGGTTAATTAACCAAACCGGTTAAAGTAAAATAACCGAAAGTTTTGAAAAAAACTGGTTATTAAACGAACTGGTTAAAGCGAATAACCAATTTTCTCAATAACAAAAAATAACAGGTTAGGGTATTAAATAACCGGTTAACCGAAATTAACCGATTTGTGCTCTCTATCGTCAAGAGAAAGTCTTAGTTGACTTCAATGATAAGTTACAATATGTCAGTCTCTTGAAACATGTATGCTCAGATTTCAGAAGTGAAAGACTGCTGTCAGAACTTAAAAACTGATGTGAATAGGTCTTTAATAATTTGTAACACTGTTTGTTTTTATACATGTTTAATGCCAGTCAAAAGAAAAACCGGGTCTGGGTATCATAGGTATGGTGTGTTATGATACATGTTGAATGCCAAATGTCAAGCAGTAACCAAAACGGGTTTAGGGTTGATGCAGGGCAGAAACCATAAACAATTCTGGATCCGGTCTCCGGAGAGATCTTAAGGAGCAAACCATTATTCACCGATAGACGTAGTCTATTCTCGGCGATTGGGATGAGGTGCCCCCTCTTCTCCTTAGAGGTTCTCATTCGACGGTTGGTTTACGGTTCATACATGTTGAATATTTGGTGGAAACTATAACCGTTTTTGGGTCGGGTCTGGAACCGGTTCAATCAACATGTATGAATCGTAATAGATGATTATATACACTCGTGATTGTTTCTCAATCTATGTCGACTAGGTAGTATTTTTGATGTGTTGAAATGTTTATATAATATAGATATGTTGGTATTTAATCGTTTGTGTAATTATGTGTTTGTGAGCCGTTCGATTATGTGTTCATGAATCACATGTGTGAATTCTATGCTGTTGATATCTCAAATTGAGAGATATCCATCTATTAAATAGAATACAAATTTACATATATGGCACATGAGAAAGAATAATATACAACAGGTAATAAAGTGAATTAATTTTGTTTAACAACATGGTTATGTGTTTGTGAACTCTTTGTGAACATATTCAGTTCCTTACTAAATGAACATAAGAACTATCGTTTGGTAATTGTTCGTGACCCATTCGTGAACAAATTGATTTCTTAACAAAGAGGATTCATTCAGTTCGGTTACAATCCAACATGCACGTGACACATTTGTGAATTTCGTTATGCGTGTTGTAGTGGTCCTACATGCATGTGACACATTTGTGAATTTTGTTATGCATGTTGTAGTAGTGACATTAACGTGTTCAAGTGCATAAAAGAAACATATGAAGTTGCGACAACTCGGTTATAGAGGTCTAAACATATATACAAACATTTTTAGATAACAATACCATTGTTTTTAGGATGGTATCGTCTCATTAAAGCATGTTACCGTCAATCGATATAAACCTACGATACCAAAAAATACATTATTTGAATACTTTCTTTTTAACGTGTTTGTCAAGACAACAAGATAAACACTAAATAAATAGAACCAAAGTTTTTTTTTAAAAAAATCAATGAACAAAAGTTATTGAAAAAATCAAATTAGTAAAAGAATTAGTAGTTATCGACTCAATAGACATATAAGGCCAAGCTAAGATTTGGGGCCCTCAAGTTTTAAGGTCTTTTAAAAAAAACATATATAAATTATAAATCTTCTTTTATAATAAATTGCTAACCAATGACACCACACTGTGCCACTTGACAATACTACAATCACTTAAATAATTTCATTTACATTTGTTAACTTTTTCATTACCCATTTCTATTTAAAATTATATAATTTCTTTTTTACCATTCAAGCCGTGAGTACTCACGAGTGTTAACCTATTATAATTTATGAATTGGGCTGTGGTTGGGCTGTTCCACCGGATGACAACTTTAAGAAAAATATTTTTGAATCGGGGCATCTCTAAACTCTAATTCTGTGACACCCCGCCCGACGGCAGAAACACCGGAATGTCAAGCGAATTGGATATCAATAGTATAAAGCACATGGCACACTAAAAGCATGTTTTAATATCATTAAAGCAATAGTGTCGTGACATAAATGAAGCAATAAATAGACTTAAAAACCCAAATAAAAGCCGACAATTTAAAATGTCTAATTCCCATTTATTCTAGGTCCAAAAGCATCCTAAATGTCTCGAAGCTTAAACGTCTCAAACTCCACCTGAAATACGTGTAAAATAAGTTAGCTAAAGAATTAGCTAGTGAGTAAAAACACAGTTAATAGTAAATAATACAAAATCCGAGATCATTATAAATATGTTTCGCAAGCTTATGTGCATAGCAATTTTATCATATTACTCAACCAAGACCAACGAAACCAATAACGAATCCAAGAACCTTGAACCCCGTGGGGTAACTTTAGCAACAAGTCATGAGAACCACTCATGTTACAAATACTGATAACTATCGTTTAACTGTCATTTAACCGTCTCGATATACAAGTTATCAATAATTGTGTAAACATCTAGGGACATAGCAACGTAGCAACAAGTATCATAGTATCGTAACAGTAACTATTCTAACGAATCAAACAAAGAATCACCGGGTCAAATCACCTATTTTGAAATACATGTAAGTGGGTTTGTCAAACCATTAGCGCTAATATCGTACCGACGGAAATTACAAATAATATACAATTGACTATCACATAATTTTGCATCAAGCGGCCGACAAGATTAACACATTTTATGATCTCATTTTGAAATAAAAACAACGAAACGAAAACCGTAGTATAATATCGAAACACATATTTCAGCCCCAAAAGCAAAACAGTAAAAAGGGAGTGAGTTTACTCACCTTGAAATGCAAATATAACCGAACCATTAGAAACGCAGCAAACGAGAACCGAGGGTTGCCCAAATATTAGTACCACCTAATTAGTTAGGAAAAACCCTAACTTAGAAATGATACAATAGTAACAAGAGTCAAAATCTGAAATCTAGGGTTTCGGATTTGGGATTTAAGGTTTTAAATCACAAATTGGGAATTAGGGTTTTGAACTCCAATTTGAGAGTTTATACGAAACGTTATTGTATTTCGTATTTGAATATATTTTATACAGATCGAATTTAAGTTTTCTTGAAATGATATTTGTAATAATAATACTTATGAACTTAAATCATTATCATTTGTATATATGTATTAAAACATATATATTTTTAAGTTTTAAAAATATATTTAACTTAAACTATGTCATTAGGTTAATTAGAAAATATAATTAAGTGTTTAAATGGTTAAACTATAGAAATTAAAAAAACAAAGGCTGTGGGACTCGAACCCGGGACCAACAGCCTCGCAACGCACTCACTAACCATCAGGCCAAGTGCACATTTGTTAATAAATTTGATTTTAAATTATTTTATTTTTTATCTTATAACAAAACCCATTTTCATTACGAGCCCTAGAATCAAGAACCATTAAATTCGTTTCAACCTGTTAATCTCATCCCAAACGAACATAGGGCTTCTGATCTATATGTAATCACGGTCATTTTGATATATAAAACTCACCGGATAACGATCGATTTGATATAGATTGGATAGGTGATAGAACTTGACTGCTTCTTGTTTGATTCACGAAATCTGGAATAGATGAGATGAAATTGAAGGATTAGGGAGTTGTAGATGATAGAGAGGATTAAAACGAAACCAGAAAATACCCGAAATGATGCTTTGAAGGTGGTGAACGCTTAACTCGCCGGAAAAAAAAAATAGTTTTGCTTTGATTTGGTTAATTTGCAGGAAGATAAGAATGTTTTGATGATTTGTAAAGTGCTAGTCGAATGAAGATAATGATTCGGGTGATATGGAATTTGATTTACTCGTCAATTATGCGACTAATTAAGAAGTTGCCGATTGCAAATTGTATCTCACAATCAAAACGGGTTACTTAGCTGTAAAACCGCGTAATTAACATAAAAGGGAGGTTCGAACTGATTAAGGTAAGTCTTTTGGACGATTTCGGTTGATTGAAAGTTTATAAAAAAATGTGTAAAATGGGTTGCCGGAAAACGATTTTTTTGGCCGGAATTGTGTCGCCGGCCCCCCTGCCGGATTCACGGGTCAACAGACAAGGGGGGAGGGTTGGGTTTAACAATTTATAGTTACAGTCCTTTAGGTTTTATCTGTTTACAATTTGAATTATAAAGTTTTAATTTCAAGTTTTAAAATTTACAGTTTTGACCCAAAGTTAGGTTATAAATTACACTAACTAGCTAACTTAACTACGTTGAGACGTAATGACTATACAAGTGACGTTTTATTATTTTTAACTCGTTTTTGACATCGAATGACTATTCCAAGACTCGGAAACAATTTCGTCTAGCAACTTTTATAAAATCTCTTTTATATACTATATATATATATATTTTGAGATTTATTATTACAAATAGTATTTATTTGGTGCACGTGGATATTTTGCGACCATAAAACGATCGATTAAATAAGATAAGAATAATGCAAGGCCCAACATAATTATTCATGATAATAATGACGAACGTTACATTTTAAAGATTAAATACGAATACGAAATAAAAGAGGATGAACTCGGGTTCGGGTCGGGCATTCGGATTCGGATTCGGGGCAGATGTCACAAATTCACTTCTCGAATCCTCGACTCCCTTGTGTGTTTTGATTTGATCTTATAGGATTGTGATCGTGTTCTTTGATTGATTCTTAAGCTTTGAAATTAATTTAGCCATGCATAAAAAACCCGGTTCGTACCCGATGGGGCCCATACCCGGTGAACCCGGTTCAATACCCACTGGTTCCTAACCGGTTATATTTTTGTCATCGTACCCGTTCCCGACCCGAAACCGGTTCTTACCCGACTGGAACCGGACCCGACTGCTGGTTCTAGCCGTTACCCATTTTTTTTTTAAAAAAAGAATAGTAGTTGGAAAAAGGTATTATAGCCGTTAGGAATAGTTTAGTGACCATTTTTTGTTTTTTTAACCCCTCTAACACCCCACTTGACCACTATAAATATTAGTTTGATGTTTTGGTTGATTACCCCACTCGAAAACGCAAAAACGAAAGCAAAAAAAACACAAACAATACGCAAAAAACTCTCTTTTCCATCTCTCATTTTTGTTACTCTCAATATGACATCACAATCCGCAACCGTTTCTTCTCAAGCCCCATTTGTTGTTTAAGTTCTTCAACATACCCGAAACCAAAGAATTTGGCAACATTGAGATTTAGTGGAGATGATTGATGGGCCACACAAGCTTCGTTGAAAGTATTGTGTAACTTTGTTGGGGGCGGCTTCAAACTCGGCTTTGGACAAGCATATCACAAAGAAGTTTTGTCCGGCGTTGAAAAATGCCCCCGAGTCCGATTAAGCCGATAAGGGGTCTGGTGATGAAATAGTTCATTATAGTGTCGATATGGTCCAAGATCATACGGCGAAGTTCGTGATTCAAAATTGTTTGCCATTCAATCACTTCGATAACCAGCAATTGACAGCTTTGATTCGAGAAACGCTTCAACCTTGTTAAAAATAACTAGTGTTGTTTGGTCGGTTCCACATGTTTGCATTGAGTCTTATCTTTGTGTAACTGCTCATTGGGTGGATCTTTATTCGTGGCAAATGATGAAACATACCATTGCTTTTGAAATTTTTCCGGTTCCACATACCGGAGATTTTATGTTTGAAACATTAGATAACGTAATACAAACTTATGGTTTACAAAATAAATTTTTTTAGTAGCTTTTGATAATGCTTCAAATAATACTAGTGCGGTTGAAAAACTTATGGTAAAATATAAACCGATTTGCAACGGTGATTTTCATAGTCGATGTGTCGCACATATTATTAATTTGGTATTGAAAGACGGGCTAAGGTCCGATTTATGTTCTCAATATATATATATATATATATATATATATATATATATATATATATATATATATATATATATATATATATTTCTTTGATTGGAATACGGATGAGATCAGAAAGGCCATCATTGGGGCAAACGATGCAATAGCTTCGGTTAGAGCAAAGCCCAATGGCATAACCAAATGATTGTTTAGCCAATGATGGATTCCGGGCCACGGAATGAATCGAGGAACTAAGGACGTTTCCAATACCGATAGCAGCTCCCGCTGAAGCAATTGTAGCAGCTCCGGCCCCTATTAGTTTTGCACCTTCTAACATCTAGAGTTGATCATTCTCCTCACGCCTTTTCTTTTTCATTCACGATTTGATGTTCTAGATCAGAGATAGCCCTACCGGGAATTCGTCTCAGTTAGGCGCTTATAGGAGAGGTGCCAGCCGTCAAGTAGAAATGAGAGATGAGGGCACATCAGTTTACCAAAAGACAGTAGGCTGATACGATTTGTAAACTAGTACCTGAAACTGACAATCTTGAGCTCTAGGGCTTACTGCTTAATCAAGACTACTTGCAGGCTGACTCCTAGTACCTGTGGCAGTTTTACTATAGCACCAGCCCCGGAACTCCCTGACTTGATTCAATTCTGCTGCTGCCCTTCCTGACCAGGAATGACTTGCTTAGCTAGTTTCCTTGGGTTAGACTAATAGAGGGCTTAGCCGGAACCCGTAGCTGCTCTGACCGATCCTGACAGGCTGAAGGATGATATTCGTGGACGGGAGACGTACCCTTAACCTGGAGATCAAGTGATGCTCTCAGCTAGAGAGGGGTGCCCCGGAGTGGGTACCCGATCGATTCAATCAACAACTAGGATGGGGTTGTTCTTAAACAATGAGAGATGCATTTGAGTTTGTTTGTATTTCTGTTAGTGCTCTCAGGGTTGTGAAACAAGTGCAGTACAAATAAACTCACGTTTTTTTTACTGATAAAACTCATGAGGGTAGCAAAACTGGGTTTGAAAGGGCCTACTGTTGCCGTTGAAAGGAATTGTTCAAGTGTTGTGAATTGAAATTAGTTGACTCCATGAAAGGCTGGAAGCTTCTTTCTCCTATGTAGTTAGATGAGATCGAGTTAGTCTTGTCTTCCACAGGCTAAAAGGTACTATCCGATGGAAGAAGTGAGGCTTACCCTAGCAAACTGATGTAAAATATGTCATAACGAATCAAAGCAATGAATTGAGTGACCTGCTGGTCTGATCAAGGGGAGGGATACATTCTCAATGTTGCTAATCTATAGCACTTTTGAGAAGGAGCTAAAGTACTTTCTTTAGAGATCACTTGTCACACCCTCAATTTTCCACAAACGGGGTATCCGTTAGGCGTGTGGCATACCAGGATCTCAAGCCATTAGTTACAGTAACACTGACTCAATGTTTTAAATAAAAGTATAACTTAAACGTTAACCCAAAACTCAGTGTATAAAAATGTAAGTTTTCAAAGTTTAGCGGAAGCTTTCAAACAAACTCATTATTTAAATAAACTTGTACTCAACAGTCTAGCACGATACTAGTATAAAACCTGTGCTCAATAGTCTAGCACAAACCGCCATTTATTTTCATTAAAGCCAACAACGTAAATAATTGTTCAAAATAAAATAAAAGGACTCATGCATGATATGTCCTACGTGCACAGCTCCTAGCCACCTGAGAAAACATACTAAAACGAGTCAACAAATAATGTTGGTGAGTTCAATGAGTTTAAGTAACAAGAGTATATAAAAATACTGAAACCGTTTAACCGATAAACATCATTACTATTGCTGGTTAGCTAGACCACCTCGTTTACTACATGAGCACGTCGAGATTAAACTGAACGATACGATAAGGTTGCCTTGTTACCACCACGACGGGTGACCATAAGTTAAAGGACAATTTGCACCACCTGGAAACCAATCCAGCGTGATGGGGTCTGCCGAACCCGTAGTACTACTCAAATTTCCCCGTTATACCCACTGTATATTAATAATCTTGACAAAAAGGAAAGGACTTTAGGGTTGGGTGGAATCATGCTCAGTAAAATAAACAGTTAGACAATAGAACTTTGTTTTATCAAAACCGTTGCCCGAAGGCCGTAGCCCGAAGGCATAAACCGTAGCCCGAAGGCATAAACCGTAGCCCGAAGGCCATTAAAATCTTGCCCGAAGGCCCTGCCCGAAGGCATAAAAACTCAGCCCAAGGCTGTTTAAAATCTTGCCCGAAGGCGTGTAAAAACATTTGTATGTTTTCTCCCCGAAAAATATTTAAAAGCGGGCAAAGAACTCACCTTTGTAGCGCACAGCAAATAAGTCAGCACAATACAACTAGAGATCTAAATCGTCCTACAACCTGCTTTAATAATTACTTTCTAATTATTAACTAGGAACACGTAAATAAAATATATAATATAGTATTCGCTAGGGTTTCGTGGATTCGGTTCGGTTTCGAATAGTATTAACTCATTAAACCGTATTATACATGTATCACATATCACACTTTCATACACATATATATAATTTAACTCTTTATGCACTTAATGTTTTATGTCCTACCATATACCTCTCTACATTCATTTTTCCATGTACCACTTATACTCACTCATATTACAATATGCCATCAGACACATAAGTATATCTATCATCATCATTTATCTATATTACATACCTCAGGTATACGTACAATAGCACACGTATTTTATATATATGAAATACCCTATACCTTACTTGTTTGATATCATACATTCATGACACAATAAATTCTTCAATACAACATATGTTCACCTATATACATATATATATGCTCCTACTCCTGTCGGTTTCGATTATTACACATGCACACACACAATTCAATTCCTCACAATATAAATCATGTTCTAATTAAGTTTACTGATGTATCTACACATATATTAATACACACAGCCACATCAGTATATATACTTACATACATACAGTTGTACATTGTTAATACTATTAACTACATAAAAACATGCGATTTCTGTTGCTACTCCTTCCATAAAACCTACTCACACATATCTATTTGTTGCAGCTTTATACACAGACCCATATATATATATATATATACATGCTCGATCTACTACCACCTACACACGATTAAGAGGCCTATAATATTGCTGTTATTTTCTGGTTCATATACATACATGCCGCATATATAATTAATCGTTCACACATATACAGTTTCTTTTATATATATACTTTCACGTATACATATATGCTGCTGAATTCAAATTAACACAATCCATACTACTATGGTATACATACTGTTATGTTTTAATTATATATACATGCATCACATACATACACTTTAACTCATATATACATACAAACAACCGAGATCAATCGCATCCGTAACAAAACCGAAACGACCCGTAAACGAAACCGAAACTTCAATCGAAACCCGTAACGAAAACGACATAATAACGAGTTGCGGGGTTGGTTATGCTTACCGGAAAAATGAGAGCAACAGGCGAACGTGGTCGGAGTTGCTGGTTTTCCGGTGGTGCGCGACAACGGTGCGGCTGCTGCGTTTTTGTTTCCTGTCATCAGCGACGGTGAAAGGTGGAGGTTGATGCGTTTATGTTTCCCGACACCGGCGAAGATGATGATGGTACACGATGATGGTCGATGCGGCTGGTTAGGGTTTAGTGGGTGTATGTGTGTGTGTCGATATGTTGAAGACGAGAGACACTCGACGGTTTGGGGGGTTTGGGTTTATAATTTTTTTATTTTTCATAATGCCCCCTCCAAGTTTGGTAAGTTGTTTAGTTAGTTTTAAAGTTAATATTAAACTTCTATTGATTCCATATTTGACCCTAAACTTATATATGTGTATTTTTAACTAACGAGACCCAGTTATGATTGAGTTAAGGCAAGTTAGCAAAAATTAGCTAGAGCGGGTTAATGACGTTAACCTAAATTTGCGGGTTGTCACATCATCCCCTTGTTAAAAGAATTTTCGTCCCGAAAATTACGTCGCATCGTTGGTTGTCTGCAACGAAGTAGAATGAGAGAAAAGAGAAAAAAAAAATTTCAGGTTGTCATATCATCCCCTTGTTAAGAGAATTTTCGTCCCGAAAATTTAACCATTAGCATCAGCGTATGGCGTTGAGGATTTTGAGTAGCCAAGGATGTTCATACATTATTAGATTTTCTGTGTTTTTACATGAACTTTAATTCACTCTTTGAGTTCAACGAACTTTAATATTAAGAATCTTAATGTACTGATTGTTTAGAATTCTAAGCCTATGATTTCAACGGGTTCCTCGAGGAAACGTTATTGTTCATCACTATAAAATATATTGAGTGGAATAAGAGTGTCTCCCTAGACATACACTACCTTAGGTTGGAGGCACAAACAATATTGCAGCAATCCTATTAAGGACTTCAGATGGTACGATTCATCTCAGGTTTGACAAAATTTCAAAATTTCTTGAATCCTCCATTTAGTAAATGTGTCATATTAGAATTTTTCAAGATTTTGTTGTTCTTCAAATTTTCAAGGATCAAGCATTAACTAAAGAATCCATGTGTTGTTATAAATCATTAAAATTGACACAACATGTGTGCGAGGTAAGGAGGAAATGAATTTTTCATCACGTGCAAGTACTCTGCTTTATTAAAATGAGCATTGTGAGAATCCGAACTCATGGATGCCGTAGGAATTCTAAGGATAAATGACAAAGGATAATTAATGACACTACTTATATGCTCGGAAGTATACGTTTTAAGCAAAAATGATCACGAAATTTAATAAGTGTTTCCATCTTCGTTAACTATAGGATTTTTGTTGTGATCAGAGAACCAATGGTTGTATTTCATAGGATGATATCTTATTACAGTTCACGAACTAAAGTAGTCTTAAAATGTCGATGTTTCATGAGTTGTTCTTATTCATTTGAGATACAATGGGTTTTCTTTTAGATTGAATTTATGTGTTACGGTCAGAAATGTGCCGGGAGGGGGGGGTATATGATACACCAAGCATCTGTGTACAGAGAAAATTTTCTAGAATCTTATCTTTTTATTCGAATAGGAGATTTATTCAATCGTATAGGTTCTTTTAAGGTGATCTAACAATGTTCCTTTCAAAATATATATATATATATATATATATTTTTTTTTAACACATGGATTAGATAAGAGTTCAAACAATAAAATGCTAGCAAGAATTTGATATCAAGCTTCATTAGGCGATAGTGTTTGAATTCGCCATTAGGGTGTTAAAAGAGATTGAGAGATAACAGTCTGGCTGAGGCTTGGAGTTTAACGGACCAGATAAGGATACCATGTCATTTTGCTACGTGTGTTGTGTAACTTCAATAGTCTCATTAAGCATGTAGTTTCTTCTTTTAGGGTTTTCATGGTTTACAACGATTAGGTGACAATTGCTTACATTACAGCTCAAATAGTTTGATCATGGAAAGTTGATTTCACACAAAGTAAAATCTCTTGAATAGACTAGAGCTTCGAAGGAAGACATCACATGTTTGGATTGTCAGATGGCAATGAGCGCATCACTTATTATATTTCTTTAATGATACAAATGTGTGTTTGAGATAAATGAAGTAAGAGGTTGTTACTATGAACATTAATGGATGAGGTGCCAATTGTTTATTATTAACGGTATTATTTATCATGTGAACCCTTCGTCATGTAAAATATTCAAATTATTTATCAGGGTTGGGGGGTTAGTTTAAAAGAAAAAAAAATCACTTAGTTTGTGTTATCACTGTGAACAATGGATATTAGAAACTTATAAGTGTCTAGGTTTATTGCGAATTACCTTATGAATGATAGATGTAATAATGTCCATAGAAAACACGTGTTCATAAGAAACTCGAAGGTGATCGATTATAGAGTCGCGACATTAATAACGCTTAAGCTGGGTTACTGTCAAGCGAATTATTTGGTAGAGAATTTGAATATGTTTTTCGATATACTGAGTATAAATAATGTTTATGAATTTAAATGCTCTTGTTGGATAAAAAGAGTAGTCCAAAGCGTGTTTTACAACATTGAAGATGCAAATAGTGATTGCAATACAATTCACAAGGAGTGGTCATGTGGTTGGTTTATTCTGACAGGAAGGAGTTTTCCAAATAAGTCGTAGTTTTATAGGGTTCCTCCTAGTAACCTTTACTATTACAAGATTTGTTTAATGCTCGATTGAGGAAACCATGATATTAAGTTGTTATCGGCGTTGGGTAAAAGGTCATAACACACTGACCAAAACTTAAGGCATTCCATTGTATTATGAGTTTATGGCATTAGCACGATAGAAGTTTATATTGGAATGTGGTGTTATAATAGTTTACTACACAAGGATAAACTTGATATCATTATGTTACTTAGAGATGGAGTTTTGTTTCAGGTGAATCTGTGTTATCTAGTTCTTCACTTTTGGGTTTTGGTTGTAACCCACATGACAGGTTTTGTCAGGATCATCGTGTACCTGTAAATTCACCATTCCGTTGCGCACCCGTAATCGTCAATTTACCTTACACAATCACCCTAGTTTGTCTCCCATCATGGGTTTTAATCATAAGTTTTATCATGCTTATTGTTTTATGCTTATTTATAAGATAACTTATATTATTCCGAATATAGGATGTATAAAAGAGGTATGGTATTTATATAATACTTGCTTATTTATAAACTGTAGGTTGTGTTTGTGTTAGTATTCAAACGTAGTCTTTGTGTAGAACGAGAATTCCATCAGTATTAATCTCCACGAGAAGCCACTTCGAGTCAATAGTTTTCATGAGTGCATCAAGCACCGAATAGACAAAATAAGGTAAGCGTGACGATATGGAGAAGGTTTAAATAACAGGTTAAGCACCAACAGAGCAACCGGGGGTGGGGGTAACATATTCCCTTGATTCATCATTCTTTAAACACCCACGGAATACAGAGTCTGATTGTTCAGATGCGGATGGTTTGATCATGGCCCACCGGGTAGCGATAAACTCCAAACGATGCTCTCGGATCCCGGAAATGAATCCGTAATAAGATGGGAATGAGAATCAAAATCAAGATTAGAAATCAAGTCTACGGGTAAGGCAAAATAAAATAGTATAAGGAAATCTGCCTAAGGAAACAAGCATAAGGAATCATATATAAGATAGCACGTATAAGAACATGTATAAGCCCAATCTAATGTAACTAACGTGCAGTGTGAGTGTAACTAACGCAATGCCTAGTTATAGTCTAGATGCAGATGCTAGTTCCCTATAACTTATGGCTCTGATACCAATCTGTCACACCCTCAATTTTCCACAAACGGGGTATCCGTTAGGCGTGTGGCATACCAGGATCTCAAGCCATTAGTTACAGTAACACTGACTCAATGTTTTAAATAAAAGTATAACTTAAACGTTAACCCAAAACTCAGTGTATAAAAATGTAAGTTTTCAAAGTTTAGCGGAAGCTTTCAAACAAACTCATTATTTAAATAAACTTGTACTCAACAGTCTAGCACGATACTAGTATAAAACCTGTGCTCAATAGTCTAGCACAAACCGCCATTTATTTTCATTAAAGCCAACAACGTAAATAATTGTTCAAAATAAAATAAAAGGACTCATGCATGATATGTCCTACGTGCACAGCTCCTAGCCACCTGAGAAAACATACTAAAACGAGTCAACAAATAATGTTGGTGAGTTCAATGAGTTTAAGTAACAAGAGTATATAAAAATACTGAAACCGTTTAACCGATAAACATCATTACTATTGCTGGTTAGCTAGACCACCTCGTTTACTACATGAGCACGTCGAGATTAAACTGAACGATACGATAAGGTTGCCTTGTTACCACCACGACGGGTGACCATAAGTTAAAGGACAATTTGCACCACCTGGAAACCAATCCAGCGTGATGGGGTCTGCCGAACCCGTAGTACTACTCAAATTTCCCCGTTATACCCACTGTATATTAATAATCTCGACAAAAAGGAAAGGACTTTAGGGTTGGGTGGAATCATGCTCAGTAAAATAAACAGTTAGACAATAGAACTTTGTTTTATCAAAACCGTTGCCCGAAGGCCGTAGCCCGAAGGCATAAACCGTAGCCCGAAGGCATAAACCGTAGCCCGAAGGCCATTAAAATCTTGCCCGAAGGCCCTGCCCGAAGGCATAAAAACTCAGCCCAAGGCTGTTTAAAATCTTGCCCGAAGGCGTGTAAAAACATTTGTATGTTTTCTCCCCGAAAAATATTTAAAAGCGGGCAAAGAACTCACCTTTGTAGCGCACAGCAAATAAGTCAGCACAATACAACTAGAGATCTAAATCGTCCTACAACCTGCTTTAATAATTACTTTCTAATTATTAACTAGGAACACGTAAATAAAATATATAATATAGTATTCGCTAGGGTTTCGTGGATTCGGTTCGGTTTCGAATAGTATTAACTCATTAAACCGTATTATACATGTATCACATATCACACTTTCATACACATATATATAATTTAACTCTTTATGCACTTAATGTTTTATGTCCTACCATATACCTCTCTACATTCATTTTTCCATGTACCACTTATACTCACTCATATTACAATATGCCATCAGACACATAAGTATATCTATCATCATCATTTATCTATATTACATACCTCAGGTATACGTACAATAGCACACGTATTTTATATATATGAAATACCCTATACCTTACTTGTTTGATATCATACATTCATGACACAATAAATTCTTCAATACAACATATGTTCACCTATATACATATATATATGCTCCTACTCCTGTCGGTTTCGATTATTACACATGCACACACACAATTCAATTCCTCACAATATAAATCATGTTCTAATTAAGTTTACTGATGTATCTACACATATATTAATACACACAGCCACATCAGTATATATACTTACATACATACAGTTGTACATTGTTAATACTATTAACTACATAAAAACATGCGATTTCTGTTGCTACTCCTTCCATAAAACCTACTCACACATATCTATTTGTTGCAGCTTTATACACAGACCCATATATATATATATATATACATGCTCGATCTACTACCACCTACACACGATTAAGAGGCCTATAATATTGCTGTTATTTTCTGGTTCATATACATACATGCCGCATATATAATTAATCGTTCACACATATACAGTTTCTTTTATATATATACTTTCACGTATACATATATGCTGCTGAATTCAAATTAACACAATCCATACTACTATGGTATACATACTGTTATGTTTTAATTATATATACATGCATCACATACATACACTTTAACTCATATATACATACAAACAACCGAGATCAATCGCATCCGTAACAAAACCGAAACGACCCGTAAACGAAACCGAAACTTCAATCGAAACCCGTAACGAAAACGACATAATAACGAGTTGCGGGGTTGGTTATGCTTACCGGAAAAATGAGAGCAACAGGCGAACGTGGTCGGAGTTGCTGGTTTTCCGGTGGTGCGCGACAACGGTGCGGCTGCTGCGTTTTTGTTTCCTGTCATCAGCGACGGTGAAAGGTGGAGGTTGATGCGTTTATGTTTCCCGACACCGGCGAAGATGATGATGGTACACGATGATGGTCGATGCGGCTGGTTAGGGTTTAGTGGGTGTATGTGTGTGTGTCGATATGTTGAAGACGAGAGACACTCGACGGTTTGGGGGTTTGGGTTTATAATTTTTTTATTTTTCATAATGCCCCCTCCAAGTTTGTTAAGTTGTTTAGTTAGTTTTAAAGTTAATATTAAACTTCTATTGATTCCATATTTGACCCTAAACTTATATATGTGTATTTTTAACTAAGAGACCCAGTTATGATTGAGTTAAGGCAAGTTAGCAAAAATTAGCTAGAGCGGGTTAATGACGTTAACCTAAATTTGCGGGTTGTCACATCACTGGTACTCCCAACAATTGAAAGAACATGTGCCCCGGTACTCCCTACCAGAGGTTACAACGAGGTATTTGATCAACTTTTGAAGCATGCGAACGTTATGGGTAATGAGTTGTTGCTAGAGCTAGGCAAGTCACCCTGAACCAGCTAGGAAGCCATGCTATGCAATAGAGGAAGGGTTGTTGTAACCTGAGCATAAGTAAACACGGGCACTTGAGGCATGCTAACTTATGGTTTCAACCTCTTATATTCCTAGAATCTGAGTTCATGACATTCCTTTAGTTGTGAAAGGAGTTGGTTTCTAGTTCAGAGGCTATATAGTAAGCTAGAGAAGCCATCTCTTCAACCTACGAGATAGAATGATGATCTAACTCCTTCTAACCCTCGGTAGTATGATTCGATGTGTTCACACTTTTTCAGTTTGAATAGTTGTTCGATTAGGAGATGGTAGGGTCTTTCTTATTGAGTATGTTACATCTAGTCTGCCCAGCTAGTGTGACATCCCGCCCGGCGGCGGAAACACCGGGCTGTCATTGGAATTGGATATCAATAGTAAACAAAGCACATGGTATTTAATTATTAAGTTTAATAATGATGTAGTAAGTTTAGTACATGAGTCTTAAATGGATACGACAAAAGTAATAAAACCGAAACAGTAAATGTAATGTGTGATTTATTATTCTAGGTCCAAGGCAATCCTATGTCTTGGCAAAAGCAGCAAAAATAATCATAAGCATCACCTGAAACATGTAAAAATAAAGTTAGCTATATAAAGCTAGTGAGTAAACCACAAATTGCTACATAGTAATACAGAAAATCCGAGATCATCATAATATGTTGCGCAAGCTTACATGTATAGCTATTTCATATCATTCTCGACCATGACCCCTTGCACACACATTGTAAACCATAATTGTAACGTAACTTGTAGCCATTTAATATGAGGAACCAACTCATGTATTAATTACTGATAACTTTTAAGCAACTGTCACGTAACCGTCTTGATATTTAAGTTATCAATAATTATTTAGCAACTTAGGGACATGACATAGTAATAGCAACTTGTATCATTGTATAGCAACTTATAACATCGAATCGCAACTTGTAACATTGTAATTGTATGGGCGGGTTTAAATCAGCTATCGTTGTTGTACATGTAGGTGGGTTTGTCAGACCATTAGCGCTAACATTGTACCGCTGGGATTACAAAGTAATAATACTACTTTAAACTACCACATAAGTTTGTATCTTGACCGGAACAAGACTAACATATTTTATGATCTCTGTTGAAAAGTAAAATAGAAAAATGGAAAACATTGTATTGTAATAGAATACGTTTCAGCCCCAAAATGTAAAATTAAAAAGGGGAGTAAATTTACTCACCTTGAAACTTGGACACGAAACAAATAGTAAATAGTTCTAAATTGAAACGAGAATCGTCAAAATATTAGAATCACCTAATCAAATGACAATCATAACTTAGTAAAACATATTGTATAGAAACTAGCATTGGAAAAATAGAAGTCAAAGGAAATTGGAATTCTAGGGTTTCGGATTGGGATTTGGGGGTTTTTCATTAACCGTCTAAAAATATATTAACTCGTTTATTCGAAACAATAACCATAGTAATAATAATTATTTTGATAAGCGGTAACAACTTTAATAATATATTTTGATAACAACTTATATAATGTCAAAAATATGTTATCTTTGGTAAATTAGTTTAAGAAATTTACATAATTTAAAGTATATGAACGTCCATTTACAAGTCTTATTTGTATAAAAGTTTGTATATATTTCGTAAGTGTCCAAAATACATTTATGGTATTTTCTACTATTTAAAAGTATTCGTAATATTAGATTTTATAAAACTAAGTTTATAAAATAATGATTTTGGCTATATTTGTAAGATTTATACGTTTGAATAAAATGTAGAATATGGTATAGGTTTAAGATAATTGCAACAAAATGATAGACAAACATTAAACAAAAAAATAAAATAAAATTAAAAGGTGCTGCTTGTCCCTGGTTTCGAACCAGGGACCTATCTGTTTACAATCCACACAGTAACCAGTTGCACCATAGCCCTTTTGTTGGTTAAAAATGGAACAAAAATAGTTTTAACACGTTTTAAAAGAACACCCCAAAATAAACATGAACCCTAGAACACAAATTCGCAAAATTGATCGGTCAATCAGTCTTGAAACCTAGAATAAAGATAGGGCTTTTGATCCTGGCCTGATAAGGATCGTTTTAATATATTGGTTTCGATCGAATTGGAACGAAGGCTGATGAAGAATAGGGGCGGTCGTGGTGAAAATCCCGAAAGAATTTTTGGATGCTTAATCTGGAAATTGATGTTACAGGGAACAGGAACGAGCGAAAATAAGTTAGTGTGTCGAATGAATTTGGTTTCTATGATCAAAAGTAATACATACGGGTTCGAGTTAGTTGCCGAGTTAAATGCGATTAATTGGTTGTTAATTTGTTGTTTTTAATCTAATTGAATGCTACCAACGTCTTCTAATTGATTATATGAACGTTGTGATGAAGAAAATTAACCGAATTGATGCGTTTTGGAATGATTGAGTTAATTGGGTGTGGGTTTCGGTTTTAGAAACGCAAATTAAAGGACCAATTGATGTTTAAACAGAGATTTGGGGTTCGAAACATCCTTAGGAGGTGATTAGGATGATTTGTATATGTTTAATTGTGTTAAAAATGTGAAAAAAACCCGGTTTTGGAACTCGCCGGAGAAGCGGCGCCGGTGCCGGAGATGGCCACTGGAAACGCGGGGCTGCGCAGGGGGGAATCTGGTTTGGGTTTTTACACGATCAGTCCCTGCGCTTTCAAAATTTTAATTTAGGTAATACAAGTTTTAATATAAGTTTTAAAAATGACAGTTTTAGCCCAAAGTTAAATTGTAAATTATTTTAACTAACTAACTTAACCGAGGTGAAACGTAAGGTTTATATAAGTGACGTTTTTATGTATTTATTTTGTTTTTTGACGTTAACGGTTATTTCAAGTCTTTGATAGTTTTATTTCTAATAATCTTTATTAAAACTCTTTTAGAAAAATACACTTTATATATATATATATATATATATTGAAGTTTTAATATTTGTATTTATTTAGTATTTAATTAGTAACCGTTGAATAAAATTTTATCGTTATACATTAAAGACGAGAATGACGTTAGGCTCGACATAATAACGAAACGTTACATTTAAGGGAGATAAATACGAATACATTACAAACGAATGATTTTGCGTCCGAGTCGGACATTCGGGTTCGGGTTCGGGGCAGATGTCACAGTCTCCCCTCCTTATAGAAATTTCATCCCGAAATTTGCTCAAACCGAAGAAGGAAAAAGGAATGAAAAGATGTGGATGGACACTTCACGGTCCATAATTTTTCTAATGTCCATTCGATAAGTTGCATGGATTCATCGATTTGGAATTTTGGATTTCATCGGAAGGCGTAAAGGGGTTTTTATTAGATAAACATTCCTTTATATTTGAAACATGGGAAATAGGTTATTTATTTATTTGTTTGTTAAATTTGCATTTATTATTATTATTATTATTATTACCATATGTATATATATATATATATATATATATATATATATATATATATATATATATATATATATATATATATGATAATCATGAAAAACAAGACCTTGAAGTTTAAATTCGCACCATAAATATAAAACTCATAGAAACACTTTTTCTCGTTCTTTTATTCTACTACATAAGGATTATTAAATCCAACATGATGAAACAAACTCTAATGAAACAAAGTTCTTATTGCCACCCGAATAAAATAGAAACGTAATGATCATTTAGGAAGCATATCGTTCACGACGTCATTGTTTGCTTGAGCTTGATTAGTTATGATATTGAAAGTTCTAGCACGACCAACTTGATTAGCATTAGCATTGGTATTCACGTTCACATTGATAGGCTGAGGACAATTGTTGCGGAAATGAGTCGGATCGCCACAATTGAAACAAGCACGACCTTGATTACCCCGATTGTTATTAGCATTTTTCCAACAATCTTTAGCCACATGCCCATAACGTTGACAAACAGAACATTTAAAACATGGAGTTTCAGGAGCATGATAAAAAGGACATTGATTGCATTTGGGTAGAGTTCCCAAATAAGACTTTTGATTAGCATCACCCCCTTGCGGTGCCTTAGGAGCAGTTATTGCATAGTTGGTGGCATTGACCTTTCTCTTTGTGGAATCTCGTCATCGTCTTAAGTAAGTTGGATACGTGGGAACGTGTGCAATCCGGAAGGGGGAACGCCTGTATCACGGACATCCTGTCTAAGGCAAAGCATTTCGTATAAATCTCTTTAAGAGATCTGTATGCTTACCTGGGGATGGACGAGATGAGTGTGACCCTATAGGCTAAAGCACGCCTTCCTGAATGTGTTGAAAACGAACTTAACACTTTGATAAGTCTTAAGTGTCTAAAACCAAAACACATTCCTAAGCCTTCAAATTCTATTTATTTATGGATTCTATGATTATCATTTTTTTTATGATTTCAAGTTATTTCAATAGTTTCTATATGTTATTCTAAGTTTGTTTATTTACATTTCAATGATTTTCAAGTGGTTACTATGTTATGTGATCTAAAATTTCTATTCAATTCAAAGTACAATTATCCTTTCTATTCAATCCAAAATTCTATTACAACTTATGTTATCCAAAATTTTCTTGTGTCTCATGAAATTCTTTCCTAGTTTATCTTGTCGAATGACAACAAGACGTGAACGACTCGCTAATACCATCGCGACCCAAATGTTCTAAATCAAAGCTAAGATATATTGACTAACCTCAATCATATTATCAAAACTTCAAAACAAATACCAAATACTAAATCTAAGGTTCTAATCTCAATTCAATTATCGAATCTCAAATTAAAGACTTAATTCATGATTCTTGAAATCTTGTAACATATTTACTATTTTGTCATGTCAACGCATTCGTTTGATTTACGCATCGAACGTTTACCTCCAGAGTATCTCAACTTGATATCAATACTCAAATATTGTCTAAGGTAATCATCTAAATCATAAGATTCTAATCCAACTTCAAATCCTCTACTAAATGATGCTATTCATAAACTCGTTTTCCAGACCTAACGTGAAATCATTACACAACTATTCCCAAGCTCATTGAACTAAAACATTTCAATTGTATATATGATCACTAATGAAATTCTATAGACCTCGTTTTTATAAACTCATTTAAACCCAACTTGTCTTACGTATAAACTTTCTACATAAAACACCATGTTTTATCTGCGGTTTTTGTAAAACTACAACCAATAGTTAATTCTATTGAAAATAATTTTCTATCTTCTCAAAGGAAATATACATATATATATAATAAAATAATATATATGTAGTACAATTTTTTTTGATAAATTACTTCTTTAAAAAGGATTGATTATTTTAATGATTACCCCACATTAGCACGTTTTCTCAATAATAATACAAAGTCTTGCCACAAGCACCATGTTATTTTTGCTAATACCGGGTACTTAAAAGTTAGACTGTGTTATTTATTTATTTTCAAATCAATCCCTCCATAGATAGTAAATATCTAAAACTTTCAACTTTTTCTAAACTCATCATCTAATTACTTAGTTTCTCTTTTTTAAACCGTATTATAGAAAAATAACGTCACCTCATATAACTTTGTTACTTCTATAACCAGTACACTTGGTTTACCTAAACTTTTTGCTATATGAACTCAAACGTTGAAGAATTGTATCTATTAAGAAAACTGAGTGATTTATTCATTTGAAACTATAAATTGTATCATTCTCATCATGAACTAACGATTATGAACTTGGCGATACTATGAACCTTTGATATCTACATCTCACACATAAAGTTGGTTTATTTCAAAAACTTAAGTTGCTACAATTTCGTACTCGACTTTGACTAGCTATGACAGTCAATAATACTATTTACAAGAGCAATAACCACCTATTAACTCAATCCTCTCGAATCGCTAATTTGTGTATCATCTCAAATTATAATTCACAAGAAATAAATGCTAAGGGATATAATTTCGGAACCTATGTGTATCATTACCTTAACTTAGAAATTTTGTGTACATTTAAATCGCACGTGATCGAATAAACTGTGTGGTCCATGCAAAAACTAAAGTAATTACGGGTGCACACGAAATTATGAAAGTTGGTGCATGAAAACCATAGCGAGTTTTGTCATGTGGTCGAAAGCAATGGTTTGCACAGAATTCCACTTGTCATTATCATCCAGTGCTTAAGCTGGTGTATTCTAATTCAACTCCTCGAAACTAACGTATCATTGTTCAAATCTGAAGAGCTAAATAACGTAAGTACATTTGTAATGGAAAACTAAATAATTGCATCGTTCGTATCATCTTCTTCTTCGGTTTGAGCAAATTTCGGGACGAAATTTCTATAAGGAGGGGAGACTGTGACATCTGCCCCGAACCCGAACCCGAATGCCCAACTCGAACCCGAAATCATCCGGTTGTAATGTATTCGTATTTATCTCCATTTAAATATAACGCTTCATTATTAAAAATATATATAATAGATATCTCGAGCCTTACGTTATTTCTCGTTTTTAATATCAACGACCGAGATATTATCCAACTTTTACAAATTAATTACTATTTACAATAACTAAATCCCCAAAACGTCATTTATATAACGATATAAAAACTATTAAACCTCAAAATAGCTTTTCAATGTAACGATATAAGAACGTCATTTATATAAACGCTACGAGTTATCTCGGTTAAGTTAGTTAGTTGATATAATATATAAATTAACTTTGGGTCTAAAATGTCAAGTTTCAAACTCAAATTAAAGTTATAAACCTAAAGCAATAATAAATCAATCTGCAAGGGCTGAAAGTGAAAATAACCAAACCAAATCCCCCCCCTCGTGAGCCCGTGTTTCCGGTGAAACAACCCACCGACGCCGGCGCAGTCTCCGGCGATGCTCTGGCCACACCAAAAAGCATTTTTATTATGGTTTTAACCAAATTAAACCCATGTAAAACGTCCCTAGCCACTATTCGAATCCAATACAACCCTTAAACCAGCGAATAATCACCAAATCCAGTGATTAAATCGGTTTCAAAAACCAATTTGTAACCCAAAACATCAAAATAAATCTTCAGGTGTTATTGCATCAATTTAACGCATTCAAATCGTTCATACCATTGATTAGAAACCGTCTACATTGCGTAATTTCAATTAAAGCACCGAATTAAACACCAATTGATTCAATTTACTCCGTAATCAAACTCGGAACCGTTGGACTTGTTTTCAATCAAATTAATCCAATTCAGTTATTGTAAAACACTCCTACGACATCTTTCTCACTCTTTGATATTCTAGTTCCAATCGAGATCATCAAGAAATCAAGTTTTGATCTCCAAAACCGTCGCCCTGTTCGTCATTTGTCTTGATCGAATTTGACAATTAACATGTAAGTTTCTTATATCAAAATACTCGTGATGCAACGGGGATCAAAAACCCTATGTTTGATTTGGCTGAGAGTAACAGGATTGAACGAATTGAATGGATCATGTTTCTAGGGTTTGTTCTTGAATTAGGGTATTTGTACTAGCTAAGTTAAAAGAATTTGTAAACGAAACTTAAACAAAAACTAAGAATAGCTTGACTGGTTAGTGTATGTTATGATGAACCAAAAGGTGCTGGTTCAAAACCAGGGACAAACCCATATTTTTATGATTTTAATTAATCACTTTATTATCCATTTTTGTCATTTATTTTAAAATCTAACACTAAAACCCTAGTATATATTTTGTAAAAATGCTAAGAACTTATATTATATATCAAAACCATGATTTTATAATACATTCATTTATTACAAATACTTTTACTACTATATAAACACTATAAAAATATATTGTAAATACTTATAAAACGCATACAAAGCTTTATAAATATCATGCTATGTAAATAAGACTGTTATATAGATCTTCTATACTTTAAGAATTGTGTTAAGGCAACTCCTAATAAATATAACATGTCTTTGGCATTATATAAATTATTGTTAAAATATAATATGTAAGTTTCTATCGTTTATCAAAAATAGTTATTAATACAATTACTAACGTAGCGAATAAACGAGTTAATATATTTTTAGACGGTTAACAAGAAAACCCCAAACCCCAATTCGAAACCCTAGAATTCCAATTTCCTTTGACTTCTATTTTTCCAATGCTAGTTTCTATACAATGTTACAAGTTGCTATTACTATGCCATGTCCCTAAGTTGCTAATGATAACTTAAATATCGAGACGGTTACGTGACAGTTGCTTAAAAGTTATTAGTAATTAGTACATGAGTTGGTTCTTCATGATAAATGGCTACAAGTTACGTTACAATTATGGTTTACAATGTGTGTGCAAGGGGTCATGGTCGAGAATGATATGAAATAGCTATGCATGTAAGCTTGCGCAACATATTATGATGATCTCGGATTTTCTGTATTACTATGTAGAAATTTGTGGTTTACTAACTAGCTTTAAATAGCTAACTTTATTTTACATGTTTCAGGTGATGCTTATGATTATTTTTGCTGCTTTTGCCAAGACATAGGATTGCCTTGGACCTAGAATAATAAATCAGACATTACATTTACTGTTTCGGTTTTATTACTTTTGTCGTATCCATTTAAGACTCATGTACTAAACTTACTACATCATTATTAAACTTAATAATTAAATACCATGTGCTTTGTTTACTATTGATATCCAATTCCAATGACAGCCCGGTGTTTCCGCCGCCGGGCGGGGTGTCACAAAGAAGACAATTCGGAGAGGCCACGTGGAGAGGTTTAGACTCATCGAAGCTGACTGGGCTGCGATTCGTGAAGCCGTGAACGCCAATGATAACATGGAAGATGAAGAAGACGAGGAAGAACCTGAGGAGCAACACGAGGAAGAACCCGAAGAAGAGCCCGAAGAGCGCCACTCTCCCATTTTCATGATGACTGATAGCGAAAGGGCACGAATCCTAGCCGAGATGGACAACGATAAAGAAGAAGAACACAACGAATATGAGGAGGAGCCTGCTGAAGATGGAGACGAAAACAGGGGCGAAGTCGATCACCATCACCGTCCGGAGGAGTCCATTCCTATGGACTATGAGTACAGCGACCGACCTTCGAGGGCAAAAGGGAAGAAGAAGATTAAGGAGCTGTCAAGCGCCAAGTCACGCGCTATAACAATACCCAAGAGGGATCCCTACTTGGCACCATATGACTACAAGCAGCGGGAATGCGATGAGCTAGCCGAGGCAAGTGTACCTAAAAACTTGATGTGCGTGAAAGTATATATATATTTAATAAAGATTTTTCACACAAATTTAGTTTTAAAAGGGTTTTCACCTAAAAATACTAAATCACACACAGAAAGGCAAGTGTACCTGTCAGCTAGTAATATAGTAAAAATGGTAAGAACCGGATATTAATCCGTGGACACGGTAGCTCTCGATACTAAACGTTTGTTAATGTTTGTCTGATTAAAGACCGAATTTGGGTTTTTCTTAAACTAGCATACAAGGAAAATATTAAACTAATAGAATTTTAACTAGAGGAATAAAACTATGGAATTAAGATATTATCTAGACTAGGAATCCACTTAACCTTGATGATGAAAACTATTAATGGTGAAGTCAACTTTCTTTTGGGAATAACTAGACTCCGATTAAGGATATCTAACTAAAATGATTCTTTGGAAAACTAGAACGATAAACACATCCTAATCACCTAAAATCATACAATTGAGCCCAATTGATGTCAGGTAAACTAGTCATCCGCTAAAATGTACTAGTTTCATAACTAAAGGAAAACTAGAACGACAATCACATCCTAATCACCAATAATTACGTAAAGTAGACAAAATTATGAAATGTTCCAACATGTAATTCTCAAACTAAGTCATGCAAATCTAGATATCGTGGCCACAATTCCAAACCTACACATCTAACATGTTTAAGAAATTACAACATCACAATCATCTTTTCAAATATCGTGTGAAAGAAAGCACACTTGTCTAATTTCATGTCATCTAACATTCCAATCATCATTTCTAATATCATGGCATAAATCCTACAAAATTCATTTATAAGATTTACAAACAAATATCAAGAAGATGGGTTTTTCAACATGTCAACTTCCTAACATTCATCAACATCATATGACAATAAAAATGGACAAGCATACAACATCATTGAAATATTACCATAATTTCATCATTGATCTTAACATAAAACATCACCAAAATATTTAAGTTTCATCCATCATCAAGGAATAAGTGTTGGTCCATCCGGATCGTGATTTCAGTGCTATAATGACTTGTTTCACAACAAACACTCTTGATTTGAACAAACAAAGTATAATATAAACCCAATAACTAAAGAACAAGATTAAACCAAACCCGGAGGTATATAATGCTACATAGATAGATAACATATGCTCCTAGCACCTCCCGGAAACACACACAACACACACGGACTTTGGATAAGATTTTGCAAGATAGTCCACCAAAAGTCCCCATTGCCAAGAGATAAGGTTTCAATATATATCAGCTATAGGTTCGCTGATAGATTCGCTGACAGCGAATCTATCTAGCGAACCAGATAGCTTCGCCGGGCACAATCAGGTTCGCCCGACGACGAACCTTATCTCTGTGACAACACTAATCTAGACTACCGGGCGAATCTATAGATTCGCCCGTAGGTTCGCTAAAACAAAAACAAACAAAATACATGCAAAAGATATAACACCGACATGCCGGTGAGTCCAACCTATACATATGACTATCAATACTCCCCCTAGGTTGGACCTCACCTGGGGAAGTCTTCTAATTTAGCTCCGTCTCTTTTGGCTTCAAAGGTTTTCAATAAAAGCTCCTGCCCTATCTTCGATACCGGCCAACGGATTTGTCACGTCTTCAGATCCGGCCTCTTTGACTTGACTAGACTCATCATCGGCGACATCAGTATCAGGCATATCAATAACATTCGTTTCCTCCTGAATATTTTCTGTATGCTCCTCGCCTCTCACATCTTCATCAACAAACTCTATTACATTCCATTCAATTTTGGCCCAAAAATTAAACTTATAAAGATCCGGCCCCATCATTAGGTTCGCTCAAATAGGTTCGCTCAGCAGCATCAACAGATTCGCTCGGCAGCAATTGATTCGCTCGTAGCAGCAATAGATTCGCCCGACAGGTTCGCTTGGGCAGAACAAAGTCTTGTGCCCAAATGAGATTGGCAACAAGTTCGCTTGCACAAAGCGCCAATCAGGTGAACTTTCGTTCAGAATCTCTGTAGATTCGCTGACAACAGTTTGAAATTTCCGAATCACAAATTTGGTCTAGGTTCGCTGGATGATCCAGTAGATTCGCTGGATGAACATGCAGTTTCGCTGGGTTACGAACGACACAGTTTCAGTCCAAAATCAACCAGAATAGCCTTAAAACTCAACCAAATTAAGATCCGTTTGTTTCAGTAGCTTCCTATAACCAAAAGCGACAAACCCCAAGCAAATTCCAACACAAAAAACACAACAAACAACCCCGAAATGAGTCAAGAGTGTTTTGACACAAAAACCCCAAAATTAACACAAAAATCTCTAGGATGAAACAATCAAGAGCACTAAGGCTCTGATACCATATTGTTGGTCCATAAAGATCGTGATTTCAGTGCTATAATGATTTGTAATAAGAAAACACATTTGATTCAAACAAAAACATCAAATAACAACCCAAAAGAGGTAAATATGCTACATAGATGAAAGATATATGCTCCTAGCACCTCTAATCAGCACACAAACACAATAGAATTGCTGTGATTTTGTTTACATGTGTAACCTCCCAATTCTTGGCTATGTTTCAAGCAAACTAAACCCTAATCATACTAAACTATTTATAGATCAGCTATAGATTCGCTGCTAGATTCGCTGACAGCGAATCTATCAGCGAACTATAGCTTCGCCGGGCACAAACAGGTTCGCCCGATGACAAAACAGATCTATAGACAGCGACTAAACTAGACCTCCGGGCGAATCTATAGATTCGCCCGTAGGTTCGCTAGATACAAAAACATAACAAAATACATGCAAAATATATAACACCGACATGCCGGTGAGTCCAACCTACACATGACTAACAATACTCCCCCTAGGTTGGACCTCACCTGGGGAAGTCTTCTGATTAGCTCCGGCTTTATGGCTTCAAAGATGTTCAATATATGCTCCTGCCCTATCTTCAATACCGGCCAAAGGATTGGTAACGTCTTCAGTTCCGGCCTCTTTGTCTTGACTAGACTCATCATCGGCGACATCAGTATCAGGCATATCAATAACATTCGTTTCCTCCTGAATATTTTCTGTATGCTCCTCGCTTCTGACATCTTCAACAACAATTTTGGCCCAAAAATAAAACTTATAAAGATCCGGCCTTTTTGCTAGGTTCGCCCAAATAGGTTCGCTCAGCAGCAGCAACAGATTCGCTCGGCAGCAATAGATTCGCTCGGCCGCAGAAATAGATTCGCCCGACAGGTTCGCTTGTAAAATGAGCCAATCAGGTGAACTTTCGTTCAAAATCTCTGTAGATTCGCTGACAACTGTTTGAAATTTCCGAATCACAAATTTGGTCTAGGTTCGCTGGATGATCCAGTAGATTCGCTGGATGAACATGCAGTTTCGCTGGCGTACGGGCAAAACTGTTTCAGTCCAAAATCAACCAGAACAGCCTCAAAACTCAACCAAATTAAGATCCGTTTGTTTCAGTAGCTTCCTATAACCAAAAGCGACAAACCCCAAGCATATTCCAACTCAAAAACACAACAAACAGCCCCGAAATGAACCAAGTAGTGTTTTGACCCAAAAACCCCAAAATCAACACAAAAATCACTTGAATCAAACAATCAAGAGCACTAAGGCTCTGATACCATATTGTTGGTCCATCCGGATCGTGATTTCAGTGCTATAATGACTTGTTTCACAACAAACACTCTTGATTTGAACAAACAAAGTATAATATAAACCCAATAACTAAAGAACAAGATTAAACCAAACCCGGAGGTATATAATGCTACATAGATAGATAACATATGCTCCTAGCACCTCCCGGAAACACACACAACACACACGGACTTTGGATAAGATTTTGCAAGATAGTCCACCAAAAGTCCCCATTGCCAAGAGATAAGGTTTCAATATATATCAGCTATAGGTTCGCTGATAGATTCGCTGACAGCGAATCTATCTAGCGAACCAGATAGCTTCGCCGGGCACAATCAGGTTCGCCCGACGACGAACCTTATCTCTGTGACAACACTAATCTAGACTACCGGGCGAATCTATAGATTCGCCCGTAGGTTCGCTAAAACAAAAACAAACAAAATACATGCAAAAGATATAACGCCGACATGCCGGTGAGTCCAACCTATACATATGACTATCAATAAGTATCATTCTAATCTAGATAACATGAGTGTTTAGCCCATAAGGCTTACAAAAACTACAAGAAACATGATTAAACTAACTAAAAACATGATTAAACTAATTAAAACGTTTAAACCGAAAACAAGCAAGGAGAATGAAATATGGTTGGTTGATGATTCTTGAGTCTTCCATGGCTTCCAATGGCTTCCAAGGGGTCCAAAAACACTCAAAATCAGTGAATCTTAGTGTAATTTTGCTCTAAAAACTCAACAACCCGTAATGAATGAACACAAGGCTTTTTATAGCAAACAGCAGATGTGCACTACCTGGTGCACGGTCGTGCTCCAAGTCGTGCTGGTAGCTACAGTATTATCTTTTTCGCCCAGGCATTTCGCAGTTTCCATTTTCAGCAAAATCTCGATTCCCGTCTCGAGGTAGCAGGCGCACGACCGTGCTTAGACCAAGCACGGTCGTGCTCGAGTCAAAATCACGGGCACGACCAAGACATGCGCGGCACGAGCTGAAGACGATCTCGGAAATGACTTGAGCAAGGTCGTGCTTGGCCTACGCACGGTCGTGCTTTGACCAATTTCACCGGCACGCCCTTGTGCACAGCCTGTGCTTCCGAGGAAAAGCTGAAGCACGATCGTGCTAGGTCTGAGCACGGTCGTGCTTGTGACCTGTTTTCGTCAATTTCTCTTGAAAACACGTCTTTTTTCCGTTCTTTTCTTCGGTGGTTTGTCTTGGCTGTAAAATCACAAAAAACACAATTTAGTACTTAAACTAATGAAATTACAATCAATTAATAACCAAATTCGGGTTAAATGTGAAGAATAAATATGTATATTTCTATACATATCAAACATCCCCACACTTGAACTTTGCTTGTCCTCAAGCAAACTTAAATGAACAAGATCTCCAATGACAACAATAAACAAATTAAACAACAAGCAAAATAGCTTCAAAAGGGGTGAAAACAAATAGTTGGTATCAAAGAGGCAAATGATCAAAAATGTAATGACAACTATTAAGACATGTTTCACCTCTTGAGTCCCTAACAAGCATTACCTTACCCTCTTGCAATGTTCACACACACTCGGATGATTTATGGACATACATGTAAGGAGTATGTTTAGAACACTCAATGCCAAGTCAATGAATCATACATGTTAGGGTCTATTTCTGTTTAAGATTTACTTTGTACTTTGTTTTATACATTTTGTATAGTTTAGGGTTAATTTTGTTATTTTCCCTAATGTATTGTTGCATAAAGCATGTAGTAAGAGAATGTTAGAGAGAGAGTCTAGATCACATATTCACGTTAGAGAGAGAGTTAAGTGTGTGTGATTACATTCTCCTGCATTTTGGTACTACAATATTTGCTTTGATCATCAATACAAAGAGAATTATTAAGTAATGAATTGTGTTGCTGATTGATCTGTGTTTGTGTACGAATTATTCTGATCATTGAGCGATATCATCGATCCAATTGAACCTATCAATTGGTATCAGAGCTGTTGGTATTGTGTTCTTCGCTATTCATCAAGCAAAACACTACAATATTGCTCAAAAATCATGATCTGAATGAATTGTTGCTGTTTTTAGTTGTGATTTATCATCGCAATCACTTCTAATTCACAACGATTGTGCAAATTCCATCAGATTGTCATCAGATCTGAGGAATTAAGAAGAAAAGAAGAAGTTACTATTTGATCGAATTTTGCTCAAATTCATCAAAATTTGATCATGTTTTGGATTGATTGAGATTAGGGATTGATAATCGGACCATTTCGCTGATTGTGTGTGAATTTTAAAGGAATTGGACAAGTTTTTGATAAACCCAGAAAATTTCTCATGATGAAGATGATGAACAGTATGAACAGGTTGAAGATTAACTAGCCAGGTAACAAATTGACTTAGACAATTTCCTTTGAACTTAGATTTGTGAACAAATTAGGTCCTGTGCAGCTGTGTAAAGGAGTTTTGTCTAGACGGGTAAAGAATTTGACAAGAAAAAGCTTGTACTGTTCAGCCGGATCAAGAACTATTCAGCCGGGTGATCAACTGTTCAGCCGGGTGATTGACATTCTTGCCGGGTGACTCACAACTGTGCTGCCGTGTGATCAACAATTGTTCAGCCGTGTAAAGCCTTCTTGCCGTGTAAAGTTCTTGCCGAGTCAAGTTATTGCCGTGTCAAGTTATTTCTCTAAAGCCGGGTACTGCCGGGTGAAGATTATCAAGGTTACAACTGTTTAGCCGGGTCAACTTTTTAGCCGGGTGAAGAAGACATTTTCACTGTTCTGCCGTGTGATCCTTTTTTTAGTTGTTTCAAACCTTGTTATCTTATCTTGTCATTAATTACTTGTCTTTATTTTAGTATTTTAACTATTTCTTTTCAAAAATTTAAAAAAAAACAAACAAACAAAAATATTTTCTTCAAAAATTGTTAAAATGACACCTAATGATGATTCTGATAACCGTGTTCCTAGACTTGTCAATCATGCAGATTTCAAGAATTGGACAATTAGACTGAAGCATCATCTTTGCTCAATAGACAATGATCTTTGGAAGTCAATTGATAAGGGTCCTCACATTCCTACACAAACTGCTCCTGATAGTGCAAGTACCTACACCAAAGACTCTACTGAACCTTATCCAGAAGATAATTTATCAGCAGAAGACTTAAGAAAAGTGAAGAATGATAGCAAAGCATATTCTTTGATGTGTAAGGGACTGCCACTACAAGTTTTGTCAAGGTTGGATGCCTATCAAACGGGATATACACTGTTCAAAGCTTTGAAGTCTATTTGTGAAGGAGGTGAACAACTTAGAAGTCTCAAGAAACAAAAGCTGAAGAGACAGTTGGAGTTATTTGAACACGTTGCTGGAGAATCTGTGCACCAGATGATGAATAGATTTGTTCATCTGACTACTGAAATGACCAATGTTGGTGCAAAAACAGATCTTCAAGATCTAAATGACAGATTACTATGTGCTCTTCCATCATATTGGAAACAAACTATGACACTACTGAAGCAAACTGAAAAGTTTCCGATGGATTTGGATCTGCTCATTGCAAAGATTGAAGAAGTAGAGATTGATGAAAGTTCTAGAAACACTGATAGAACTGGTTCACATGCACAATACAAATATATTGTGAATCCTGCTAATAATGTGGAGAATGCCTTTCTTGCACAAGATGCAACTAAGTTTGAAGATGAGGGTGATTTATTTGTTGGTGCAAGTTTTTATACTGATTCATCATACATTCCAAATTCACCAACTTATTCTCAACCTCAATCTCCACCAAGAGCTCAAGTTCAAAGTCAGACTCTGAAGAATCAAGTAGAAAATCAAAGTTCGAATGTTCAAACAAAAGTAAAAGATGTGATGAACATCTTGTTACAAGATGACGAGACCAAAACTGCTTTTACTGCTTTCATGGCAAGCTTTCAAGCTTATCAAGGAAGTCATTTGTCTCAGATGGATGTTGTACTTCAAGATCTTTTTGAAATGGATCCTGATGACGTTGAGGAAATGGATTTGAATTGGCAAATGGTAATGGTTGCATATAGAACGCAGAAGCATGCATATGTTAACCGAAGTTACAAGCCTCATGCAAACAAGACAGTTGGTTTTGACAAATCAAATGCCAGATGTTTAAACTGTAACTGCTATGGTCATTTTTCTCGGGAATGCAAAGCTCCTAAGAATCAAGTTCAAGTGGACAGAATCAAGGTCAAGTTCAAAACTCGCAACAGTCTTCAAGCTATCAACAAAGGAATCAACGTTTCATACAGAAGCCATATCAAAGTCTTCCCAAGCCAAAACTGGAAGATGAATGCAAGAAGCCAGAAGATCAGATCAAAGCACTGGTAGTGAGTGTGAAAGATGGATATGATTGGAGTGCTTATGCGGAACAGTTTACATCTGATCTTACATCCAGTCTGGCATTAGTGTGTGAAATTGAGGAAGCAATCAGAAGAAGGGGATGGTAAACTAATTGATGCTGTGAGTGAAGATTCAGAGGAATATGACTGGAGTGCAAAGTCAGATCCTGTTGAAGAATCTGAATCAGAAATTGCGCTGATGGCTACATCCAGTGAGTCTTCATCATCCATCGAACAACCAAAGGTTAGTACTGATTTACCCCCTAACTATGTTCCATTGCCTGAGGATGTGAAAGAAAGGTTATGTTCTGAACAATGCATTAAACAAGTAGAACATTATCGAACTCATTCATTTAAAATTGGTGACAAATTAAGCAAACATGAGAAAATTCATGAACAACTTAAAATTGATCACAAAATTGCTGATGAGAAGATTTTGTCACTTAAAGAATCTTGGAACAAAACCTTAAAGGAACTGGAACTTGTAACCAAACAACTTGAAGAAATGACCAAAAATTTTGAACAAGAAAAGGTTGCTCATGTAGTGACTCAAGTTGAATTAACAAAGGTTAAGAGTTGTAAAACAATGGTTAAACAACTTGTGAATGAAAGAGGTAACAAAAACAAAACAGGGTTGGGTTTTACTCATGAACCAATGCCTAAATCAATCACACAAACTTTACCTGAAAACTTCAATGAATTTGATCATTCACCTGAAAATGAACGTAAATTCAAAGAAATTCAAAGAAGTAAATCCGAATCCGAAGGATCTTAGGTGTTGATTGAGAGTTTGAAAGAAGTAGATGACGTGACGACTGAAGCTGATGATGAAGCAAGCAACAAATCAGAGCCTGTTCTCATTCAACTTGTTGAATATCCTGAACTGATTCCGAAGCCAGCAGAAAAGGTGAAGGATGAAGGTGAATTTTCAGGATACAATGATCCAGAATACATCAAATGGAAGAATGAGCAGAAAGCAAAAGTTGCTGATCAACTGATCAAGAAGAATGCTGTGAAGAAGGCTGAAGTTTCAACTGCGACGATGCAGAAATCAAATTTAACAGTCAATCAATCTGAAACGAAACAGTCGAAAGGTAAAAGTGTAATGAAATCGAATGACATACCTAAAGCTCAAACTGTTAAAACTGACAATGTTAAACCTGTCAAGAAGAAAGTGTCAAAAGGTAAAACAATTAAGTTTGTTTCTGCAGGAACTTTTGATTTGAACGGATCTTATGGTAAACCAATCAATTCTTCAATCAAATCTAACTCTGGTCTGAAAACAGGTTCAGGTCCTAAGTCTTCCGCTGTCAATGATAAAAGAATTGAACCAAAGAAGGTAACCAAACAAGATGGTTTAAAATCGAATCAAAGTCCCAAGCAATCAAAATCACAAACAAAATCTCCACAAAAGAATCAAGTTAATCTAAAACCGAACAAAATTGATAATGAATCACGAGTGGGTTCAACATCAAAAGTTAACAATCGGCTCTTTAAGGTTAGCAAGAAACATTGTGAGATTTGTGATCGTTATAACCATGCAACTGCTGAATGTTTCTTTAACAGGTACTGCAGTTTCTTTGACAAAAGAAATCATTCTTCAGAAGAATGTTTTTATAACAAATTTTGTGATATTTGTGAAAGAAGAAACCATGACACAAAGGATTGTTTGTTTAGGAAAAACTCATCAAGAGAAATGACTCCGTTTTCAAATTTTCACAGAAATCAAACTTTTGGCTTTCAAAAATTTAACCAAAGTCATTCTCCTGATTTGAGAAACTTCAATCAAAAACAATTCTGGTTTTAATAACTTTTCCTCAAGGAATGTGTAGGTTAACAGTTTTAAACCGAGAGCTTTGATGGTAAGAAATCAGAAATTTGAAAATAACCTTGATCCTAAGTTAGAGGAAAGGTTTACTGCTTTAAGAAGAAAGCAATCGATTCAAGCCAATGGGCGAAACAGTTTTCAACCAAATCTCCCGACTGAAACAAATTTTCAAAATCTTCATTATCAACAAGTTACTGTTACTGATAGATTCGGAAAACCCAAGACCATGTGGGCCTGGGTTGACCAAACTAACTAGTTGAATTGTTGAAATGCAGGTGCGCCCAAGAAGACCTATTAACTCATGGTTCGTTGATAGTGGGTGTAGCCGACATATGACAGGCAACCATGCCTTGCTTCAAGATTTTAAGCTAAAGAATGGTACACATGTTGCATTTGGAGGAGATGCTGGTGGTAAAATAACTGGAGAAGGAACCGTATCAAATGGGGTTATTAGCTTTGATAAAGTCAACTACTGTGCACAGTTGAACTTTAATTTGCTAAGTGTATCTCAAATTTGTGACAAATCTTATTCAACGTTATTTGATGATTCTTTCTGTTATATACTCAAACCAGGTTTCAAGATTGACAATGAGTGGGTGGTGGTTAAAGCTCCAAGAGATCGTGATGTATACAAGCTTGATATGTCACAGATTGATGCTGAAACCGAAACTACTTGTCTCATTGCGCATGCATCAAATGATGAGAGTCAGCTTTGGCATAGACGGCTGGGCCATTCAAACTTCAGAAACATGAATCGTTTAGTGACTGGAAATCATGCTGTGGGAATACCGTCAAAGAAATTCTTTACAACTAATCTCTGTCCAGCATGTTTGAAAGGAAAACAGCACCGAATGTCGTTTAAGTCCAAGCCAGAAAACTCCATTTCAAAACCCTTGCAGATGCTACATATGGATCTTTTTGGACCAACAAATGTTCAAAGCATCGGAAAGAAGTCTTATTGTTTTGTCATCATTGATGATTTTACTAGATTTTCTTGGGTTTATTTTTTGCATGTTAAATCTGAAACTGCTGAGTTGTTAAAAGAATTTATTGTCAAAGTTGAAAATCAGTTGGATTGTAAAGTGAAAATCTTGAGAAGTGATAATGGAACAGAATTTAAGAACGCTAATGTTGATTTGTTTTGTGCAGAAAAAGGAATTGCGCGACAATTTAGTGCTCCAAGAACGCCTCAACAAAACGGGGTTGCGGAACGGAAAAATCGAACACTGATTGAAGCAGCAAGATCCATGCTCGCAGATGCCAAAATCCCTATCACTTTTTGGGACGAAGCTATTGCTACTGCATGTTTTGTACAAAACAGGACATTATTGGTTCAGGATAAACAGAAAACATCTTATGAGTTGTTATTTGGAAGAAAACCGAATATTTCTTATTTGAAAGCATTTGGTTGTCCTGTATCGATTCTAAATTTAAGTGATCATCTCGAAAAGTTTGAGTCAAAATCTGACGATGGATTTTTCCTTGGTTATTCGTCTGTTTCTAAAGCTTATCGGGTTTTTAATAGCAAAACTAACAATGTTATTGAAACTATTAACGTAAAGTTTTTAGAAAATTCGTTTCCGTTAGTGGCTCATGGTCCCGAATGGTTATTTGATTTAGATTCGTTATCAAAATCTTTCAACTCTAATTTGTTTGATTTCTCAGGAAAATCGAGTAAAGAATCAGGAGACTTGGGATGTTTTAGCGATGATTCTGATAATGACGATGATAACAATCTCAATTCTGAGTATCCATTCATGTCATTTCATAATCGTGATCATGTCAAATCTAGTCAAGCTCCGGGTCCTTCTGGGTCTCAAGAAGATCAAGAATCAAATATTCTTGGTGATGATGATAATCCGCAAAATTCTCCTAATGATGGTGGATCTGTTCAGACTCAACCATCATCAGATCCGAATGTTGAAGTTGTTCCAGAATCATTTGACTACTTCATCAATTCCCCGGATCAAGTTCCTAATTTCACTTCGCATACTTCTACCATTCTACAAGATCTACCGAATCTGAATCAGTCTAATCTGGAGAGTTAAGTGCAAGGTGATGTTATACCAACTCATCGAATTCATAAGAAACACCCTGTCTCTCAGATTATTGGGCCGTTGAATCAGAGAACTACGAGAAGTCAGACTGAACATGCAAACGTTTGTCTTTATTCATGTTTTCTTTCTCAAGTGGTGCCAAAGAACATTTCAGAAGCGTTACAAGATAATAGTTGGATTGAAGCCATGCAAGAGGAGTTACTTCAATTTCGCAAACAAGAAGTTTGGAAATTAGTGGACTTACCTGAAGGAGAGAATGCGATTGGTACAACATGGTTGTACAAGAACAAGCCAGATGAACGTGGTATTGTTGTGAGAAACAAAGCTAGACTTATTGCACAAGGTTACACTCAGGAAGAAGGTATTGACTATGAAGAAGTGTTTGCTCCGGTCGCTCGACTTGAAGCTATTCGCGTTTTTCTAGCATATGCCTCTTTCATGAAGTTCAAAGTGTTTCAAATGGAAGTTAAAGGCGCTTTTCTGTATGGACCAATTACCGATGATGCATATGTCAGACAACCTCCTGGTTTTGAAGATCCTGATTATCCACATCGTGTATACAAATTGAGCAAAGCTTTATATGGTCTACATCAAGCTCCAAGGATTTGGTACGAGACGTTGTCTAAACATTTACTGGAACATGGTTTTACAAAAGGTCAGATTGATCCAACTTTATTTATGAAGCGGGAAAATGAAGATCTTTTATGTGTCCAAGTGTATGTGGATGATATCATCGTTGGATCAACCAGTTCGTCCATGTGCAAAGAGTTTGAAGAAATCATGAAATCAAGATTTCAGATGAGTTCGATGGGGGAGATTAATTTCTTTCTCGGATTGCAAGTAAAACAATCAGCGGACGGAATTTTTATCAACCAATCAAAGTTTGTTGAGAAGTTGCTGAAAAAGTTCAAGATGCAGGATTGTCAAACTATTTGAACGCCATCTGATGTGAATTGCAAGATACAGCCGGATCCAAAAGGCAAATCCGTTGATCAAACACTGTACAGATCAATGATTGGTTCACTGATGTATCTTACTGCATCAAGGCCAGACATTATGTATGCTGTATGTGTGTGCGCCAAATATCAGTCTGATCCAAAAGAGTCGCACCTGGTTGCTGTGAAACGTATTTTCAGATACCTCAAAGGGAAACCAAATCTCGGGTTATGGTATCCTTATGATGGCAATTTTGAATTATATAGTTATTCTGATAGTGACTTTGGTAGGTGTGCTCTTGACAAGAAATCGACTACGGGTGGATGTCAATTTCTAGGTCCTAGACTTGTTTCTTGGCAATGCAAGAAGCAGACCAACGTTTCTGTATCAACAGCTGAAGCAGAGTATATCGCTGCATCTGCAGGATGTTCTCAAGTTTTGTGGTTACAAAACCAATTGCTTGACTACGGGTTTAACTTTCTCAAAACTCCTATATACATAGATAATACTGCTGCTATGTTCATTACTGCTAATCCTGTTCAACACTCAAAAACCAAATATATCGAAATTCTATATCACTTTCTCAGAGACTGATGTGTTGTAAAACACATCTCGTTTTCATTGTGTTTTAAGTCGTTTTTGTTTTTGTTTGAGTCAGTTTTAATTGTTTCTAGTTGTTTTTAGTTTGATTTTGTTTAAATGTTTTTAGAACAAGCTTGGCACTTAATTGTGAATGTTTTTCAGGTAAAAACACCAATACGTGAAAGACGGATCGAAAATCGGAGAAACGACGCGACAAAGGAGCAACAAAACTCAAAGTTTCTGTTAAGAAGGGGAGGTGGCGGTACCGCCACCTACTGCTATCCACGCCGCGGTACCGCCACCTAGTCGAGTTACGGCTATGCTTTGATTTTGACCTAATTCGACGAGTTTAAAAGGCAACGCGGAGGACGGTTTTGATATACGAATTTGGAGGCTGCTAAAGACGATTTTGGAGCAAGGAAGTTGAAGTTTTGAGCACGGAATCAAGCTTTGGAGGTAGTGATCGGGTAGTTTTCATCCGACCTAGTTGTGTTTTACATGCGTTATCTTGATTTCTCATCGTTATTACTCATGAATACATTTACCTTGACTTGTTTTGTGTTTTTTACTTTAACTATGAACTAAACTTAATAGTTACCTAGGTTGTTTGCTATTGGTAATGTTTATTTGATTAAACTTGGTTTTTGGTTGATTGATAAAACGATTTAGTAATTTTATAAAAGTTTGATTTTTATATTCTATGATGTGTTTTGAATGAATGAATGGATTGTGTTATTTGTTAAATCGCCTTACGTAGCTTTGCAAATGTCTTTTGTGTATGGTTGCGTATCAATATCGTTAACTCTTGTTTTCGTGTTTTGAATGGTTGTCTAGACGTAGGAACCATAGGAGGTTAATTAATAATCCAATAAATTCATTTGTCCTACTAAGTCCAATACCCGAGAAGTGAGGATTTATGAACGTGTCTTGTTTGTCTAGTTGTTAGAAATAGGGTACGAGAGGAACTTTTCTAATAACGAAATAAACTTGTACGTTTGAGTCATAGAATTAACTATTAAACCACCCCTTGTGTCTTAGGATATATTGGATCGGTAAAACTGAGAGGGGAGTCGATCATAGGGTATTTAATTACTGTTAAAGGAACCGAGAGGCGATTTAACTAAGTAGTGGGCTTAATCAACACTTCGGATAACCAAAAGGTCACACCCGGATAATGGTCTAGGATCCTTAGGAAGTTCGTAGAGTTGCAGTTTATGATCCTAGTTTCGTTTTAACAACCAAGTCTAAAGTTTAATCAATAATCGTTCACCATTAGTAACAACCTAGGTAACGTTTTTCTCTAATCTGAATCAAGTCTTAATTACGTTTTCAATTCGTTAATTTTAATTAAAGTCTTTAGATCTAATTTTCATTTACTTTATTTGCTTATAAACAAAACCCCAATCTTTTCAATCAAATTATTTAATTAGTTAATTTTGTTATTCAGTTGTGTCTCTAGGGTTCGATACCTGTTTTACCATTAACTATACTATCTCACGTCAGGTATACTTGCCTTGTGTGGTCTAGTTTAGGGTAATTAGGATTAAATTAGAGTGTTTAAATTAGGTTTTATTTGTTAATTTTTATAGACCATTTTAGCACATCAAGTTTTTGGCGCCGTTGCCGGGGACACTTGGCAATAGCAAAAATTAACTTTGATTAGTTTAGTTTGTTTGTTTAGATTATCTTTTGTTTGTTTATCCACTCTTTTATTGCTTAGTTGTTTTAATCTTAAGTTTTAGTTTTTTTTAGTACTTATATTTTCTTTTGTTTCAGTTTTTGCAGTCTATGCCACACACGCGCTCGGAAGGAGAAAAAGAGTATTCACCATTTACAGATCCCGAGCTCGAGCTTCACGAACGTAAGCAAAACCTTCGTGAAAGGTTGAAGGAAGTGTTGAATTCAAGGTTTAGAGATACTTCTCCAGTTCGTAAACTCGAGATGGGAGATAACGCTAATCCACCAAGGCGCACGGTTCACCAACAAGCTAGTGAGGGGGTTTTTGGAGCACGTTCTCCTATTGCACATGGAGCTTTGACCAACACCAACACATGGTAGATTCCTTCACATGTGATGAGCACCATCTCGAACGTCACTCAGTTTCATGGTTTGGAAGATGAAGATGCTCAATCACACTTGTCCCGGTTTACTCGCATCTGCAACACTTTTAATATTTCCAATGTTACTGTAAATGCTATTTACTTGCGTTTGTTTCCTTTCACTTTGCAGGGTCGTGCTCTTACTTGGTTTGAATCTCAGCCGCATGACTCCATCACTACATGGGAACAACTCTCGGATAAGTTTTTGAGCAAGTACTATCCACCATCAAAAGCTGCACGTTTGAGAAATCAAATCCACTCTTTCAAGATGGACCCCGATGAAGCCTATTACATGGCTTATGAAAGGTTCCAAAATTTGCTTGCTAAATGTCCTAACCATGGGTTGACTGAATGGGCCTTGGTTGAGAAATTCTTCAACGGGCTCACACCGGCTAAGCAGGAAATGTTCAATACTTCGGCCGGGGGACATGTGATGGAAAATAAGACTAGAGAGGAGTGCGAAGATCTTTTCCAGAGTTTTGCGTTAACCGATCAACAGTCATCTTCTGCTGCTCGAAGTACTTCTCAGAATACTACGGGTACTCGTGGTATGTATCATGTTAAATCTTCTGAAGGTAATTCGGATCCTCAGGTTATTGCTGCCTTGGCCACTTTGACCAAGGAAATGAAGGAAATCAAGATGAGTATGACCAAGTGTGAGTACTGTCGAGGTAACCATGATACTTCAGTTTGCCCGACCATGGAACATGAGCAGGTTGACTTTGTGGGTAACATGAATCAGAATCGGAACTCTAACTCTGGGTACGGTAACACTTATAATCAGAACTGGAAGAACCACCCGAACTTTGGGTGGAGATCGGGCGGAAATGGTAACCCACCTGGTTTCCAACCTCGAGCCGAACAGAATCAGGGTCAATCTTCAGAGGGTAGTAATGACACTAAGGAGATCAAAGATATCTTGGCCACTCAGACTCAATTGTTGACTCAGCTTATCTCTAAGGATCAAGAGACACAGAATCGGTTGAGGGAGCATGACACTATCTTGAAAAATCAACAGTCTGCTTTTCTGGATCTTCAAAGAGTGGTAGGCGATATGGCAAGGAGGATGGAAGAAAGACCTATGGGGTCGTTTTCTGGTGGTACTGAGATGAACCCTAAAGCTACACTTAAGGCTGTGACAACTAGAAGTGGTAAGGGGGGAGAGAAAGAACGACCACCGGTAGAAGAGGAAGAGCCGGTGGACGAGGAAATTGAAATGGAATCACCGGGAAAGGTTGAAGAAAAGAAAGATTCTACTACTGAGATTCCGGGTGAGAAAGTGCAAGGTAAGAAGGACGGTGAGACAAAGAAAGCTCCAGTTGATCTTAGACACGTCCCATATCCTGCTCGTCTTATGCAAGACAAGTATGTTAAGGAGTTCGGGTCTTTTCTAGAGATGTTCAAGCAGTTGAAGATAAACCTTCCATTTATAGAGGCAATTCAGCATATGCCTAAGTACGCCAAGTTTTTGAAGGATCTTTTGTCGAATAGGAAGAAGCTTGAATCTTTGTCTAATGTGGAGTTGAATGAAAGGTGCTCGGCAGTGGTCCAGAACAACTTGCCCGAAAAGCTTGAAGACCCAGGTATTTTCACTATCCCGTGTTTATTTGGTGGGTCTTCGGTAAAACATGCTTTAGCCGATCTTGGTGCAAGTATAAATTTGATGCCATACTCCATGTTTGTGCGACTTGGGTTGAAGGAGATGAGTCCGACCCGTATGAGTATATCTTTAGCGGATAGGTCAATTAAATACCCGGTGGGCATAGTTGAGAATGTTTTGGTAAAGGTTGATAAGTTCATGTTCCCGGCCGATTTTGTGATTCTTGATATGGAGGCGGATGAGAGGGTTCCGCTAATTTTGGGTCGGTCGTTTCTAAGGACGGCGAAGACCATTATTCATGTGTTTGAAGGGCGGATTACACTTCGTGTCGGGGATGAAAGTGTAACTTTGATGTGATGAAGTCAATGAAGAACTCAAATGGTCAAGATGATGCGGTCTACTTCATCGACACCATTTTCTCTCAGATGGATCGTTGCATCAATTATGTTTGTGGAACGGATTTACTAAATGAGCCGGGCATGATTGAAGAGGATCCCGAAGATGCACTTGAGGGAGAAGTCAAGATGGTAAATGAAAGCGTGGAACCGCAGGTATTGGGTAAGGAACGAGTTGACCCGTTCCCAAATTTTTTAACTACTAATATTCCGGAAATTCCGGAAATTTCTGATGCTTGCAGGTTTGTTGAAGAGGAAAAACCATCCATTGAAGAACCACCGGTCTTGGAGCTCAAGGAATTACCATCTCATCTAGAATATGCTTTTCTAGATGGGGTGGCAGGTTTGCCGGTTATTATTTCTTCTAAATTATCCCTTAGTGAAAAGACTAAATTGATTTCTGTTTTGATGGAAAATAAACAGGCAATAGCATGGAAGCTAAGTGATATCAAAGGAATAAGTCCGTCGTTTTGCACACATCGGATTCTCATGGAAGAAGATCACAAGACGGTGGCGCAACCGCAAAGGAGAGTAAATCCGAATGTGGCGGAAGTTGTGAAGAAGGAGGTGCTTAAGCTTCTAGATGCGGGTTTGATCTACCCGATTTCGGATTCACCATGGGTGAGCCCGGTCCAAGTAGTTCCGAAGAAAGGAGGGATGACGGTGGTGAAGAACGAGAATGACGAGTTGATTCCTACTCGACCGGTAACAGGGTGGCGTGTATGCATAGATTACAGGAGATTAAATGACGCCACCCGAAAAGACCACTTCCCTTTACCTTTTATTGATCAAATGCTTGAAAGGTTATCCGGGCAACAATTTTACTGTTTTCTTGATGGGTTTTCAGGTTATTTTCAAATACCCATTGCACCGGAAGATCAAGAGAAGACGACGTTTACTTGTTCACAAGGAACATTTGCCTTTCGAAGGATGCCATTTGGTTTATGCAATGCACCGGCCACATTCCAAAGATGTATGGTCGCAATATTTCAAGACATGATGGAGAGATCAATGGAGGTATTCATGGACGATTTTTCCGTGTTCGGAAATTCGTTTGATCATTGTTTGGGGAATTTGGATAGGATGATGAAGAGGTGCATCGAAACCAAGTTGATGTTGAATTGGGAGAAGTGTCACTTCATGGTCACCGAAGGCATAGTGTTGGGTCATAAAATCTCAAGGAGTGGTATTGAAGTTGATCGGGCCAAGATTGAGACGATTAGCAAGCTTCCACCACCTACAAGTGTCAAGTCGGTACGTAGTTTCTTGGGTCATGCGGGTTTCTATCGGAGGTTTATAAAAGATTTTTCAAAAATAACCCGACCCATGACCCGTTTGCTTGAAAAAGATATAGTTTTTGAATTTGATGATGAGTGTTTGAAATCATTTGAGTTTCTTAAAGAGAAGTTGGTTGAGGCCCCCATTTTAGTTGCTCCGGATTGGAACCTACCGTTTGAAATAATGTGTGATGCAAGCGATTACGCGGTAGGAGCTGTTTTGGGTCAAAGAAAGGATAAGCACTTTCATCCGATCTACTATGCAAGTAAAATGTTGAATGACGCTCAAGAGAATTACACAACAACGGAGAAGGAACTTCTAGCGGTGGTTTATGCATTCGAAAAGTTCCGGTCTTATTTGGTTTTATCTAAAACCGTTGTTTTCACGGATCACTCGGCTTTGAAATATTTGTTTGCAAAGAAGGATGCAAAGCCGAGGTTGATTAGATGGATTCTACTCCTTTCCGAATTCGATATTGAAATAAAGGATAAGAAAGGGGCGGAGAATCTAGCGGCGGATCACTTGTCACGTTTGGAAGATCCGGATAGAGAAACGATGAATGAGGATACCATTGGTGATACATTTCCTCATGAATCGTTGTTGCGGATTGAAGTTGAATCTGATGGGGAATTTGTGAACTATATGAAAGCCGAAGAACAAGGTTTGCCTTGGTTTTCGGACATTGCAAATTATCTAGCTAGTGGTGTTGTTGCTAAAGGGATGACGAGTCAACAACGAAAGAGGTTCTTCGCAGAGGTGAGCTACTATATATGGGATTCGCCTTATCTATTCTGGGTTGGGGCGGATCAAATCTTGAGAAGATGTGTTAGTCGAGAAGAAGGGGTTGAGATTCTTAGGCATTGTCATGAGGGGTTGACGGGAGGCCATCATGGATCATCTTACACGGCCAAGAAGGTATTTGATTCGGGTTTTTATTGGCCTACGATCTTTAAAGATGCTCATGATTTCGTAAGAAGGTGTGATGCGTGCCAAAGGACGGGTAATATTTTGGCAAAGAATGAAATGCTTCAAAATCCCATCCAAGTGTGTGAGGTGTTTGATGTGTGGGGGATCGACTTTATGGGACCTTTTCCTTCATCTAAGGGAAACCGGTATATCTTGATGGCTATAGATTATGTGTCCAAGTGGGTCGAAGCACAAGCGTTAGCAACAAATGATGCAAGAGTGGTGGTCGCATTTCTAAAGAAGTTATTCTCTCGTTTTGGAACGCCTAAGGCGTTGATTAGTGATCGGGGGACACACTTTTGCAACTCACAAATGGAAAAAGCTATGGCAAAGTATGGTGTGAATCACCGGCTTTCAACCGCATATCACCCACAAACGAATGGTCAAGTGGAAAATGCAAATCGTGGGGTGAAGCGGATATTGGAGAAGACCGTGGGAAAGAATAGAAAGGATTGGTCGGATAAATTGGATGATGCATTGTGAGCGTTTCGGACGGCCTACAAAACTCCTATAGGCACAACTCCTTTCCGGATGGTATATGGTAAGGCTTGTCACTTGCCGGTGGAGTTGGAACACAAAGCGTTTTGGGCATTGAAGACGGTTCATCTTGATTTGCCCAAAGCAACAAGAAACCGTTTTCATCAATTGCATGAATTGGAAGAGTTGAGGGATGAAGCGTATGCAAGGTCATGGAGCTACAAGGAGCGGACAAAAGCTTTACATGATAGCCGATTGAGAAACGTGAAAGAGTTTAAGTGTGGGGATAAGGTATTGGTTTTTAACTCACGTTTAAAATTGTTTGCAGGAAAGTTGAAATCCAAATGGAGTGGCCCCTACACGGTGAAAGAGGTGTTTCCCTATGGTACGATTGAAATCGAGAACGAAAATGGGGAATCATGGAAGGTCAATGGCCATCGGTTGAAGATTTACATCGGAGGACCGACGAACGCCACGGAGGAGGAAGAGGACCTCCTCGAACCCACCAAAACGGATTAATTTGGGTGGAACATCGGGTTGATACCCGATTGTAAAGTTTGTACAAAATTCCGAGTCGTTTTAGGTACGTTTAATTGCTTTTGAGTCATTTTCTTATTTTACATTTTTGTTTTCTTTTGTAAGTTTTGCAGGTTTCAAAGCGAGAACAACGTCGATTAACAAGCCTCCAGGTAAGTTTTAAGTTTTCGGGTAATGGGGGGTGAAAATTTTGGCTAAGTGTGAGTATTTTAACCAAGTCAATAAGTTTCCTACACTTAGAAAAATTTCCAGCCCACAACACACACAAAGTTTCTGTTAAAAACAGTAGGTGGCGGTACCGCCACCTTATCTTCTTCACGCCGCGGTACCGCGACGCAGGAGGCGGTACCGCCTTCTGATCTAGTGTAGGTCACGGCACCGCGAGGTTCTTGCCGACGGGTTTTAATTGTTTTCTTTTTCCTACAGCCCTAACCACCCACACATATACCTACCTCCTTCCAGCCGCAAACCACCATACCAAACCCCAAATCCACCATTTTTTTTACCAAATTCTTCACATTTTCTTGCAATCTATCCATCCTACAACCACATTCCATCAATTCTTTCATCTTTCTTCACATTTAACCACCAAACCCAACCCACATTCACCCAACCCGACCCATTTGCGAATTGAGGTATAAAATTTGGGGGTTTTTCTTAATTTTGCTTGGTTTACTTTCTTAATTTTTTTTGTAAAGTTTTAATTTTTATGCAAGTGTTCTAGCTGTTTGGTGATTATGATAGGTTTAAGAGTTGATTTGGTTTCCCTACTAGTAATTAGGTTGATGTTTGATGTGAGGTATAATGTTAGCTGATTTTTGGATGATTGAGTGTCATGTTTTACATGCAATTATGAATGGACTTTTAGTATGGAATAGGAATGGCATATCCCACTAGTTCATGGAAGATTTTCTTTTTGGAATGGTTAGTGGAATTAAGAGCTAAGAAAGGTGAATGGGAACTAAGTTAGCATCTTGAATTGTCGTAATTGCCAAATGAGTAACTTTGAGTCTTAGTTTAAGATAAGTGTCGGTTCAGTTTTAAGTCCTAGGATTTTTGTTTTATTTACTTTTCAAAGTTTGTTTTGGGAGATGTTTAGTTTAGACTTAAGCTTTCAATCAACCTTTTCCGTACTCAATCTCCATTCGGACGAGGTTTGATTAAGATGCATTTTAGTTTAAGCTCAACATTTTCAGGTTTTAGCAACTTTTACTTTTAGTTTTAAGGGTCAAACGCGAATGAAATGCTACACGTTTGTCACCATTTAGTTTTCCTTTGTTCAATTTCTTTTCTGCAATTCTTTTTATTATTTGTTTATTTTGTTTACCATTCTGTACTCTTCTCTCGTTCATCCGTTCTAATTATTATATAAATTGTTTCTGCAGAATGTTTGGAAGGCCCAGAGCAATAAGAGCCCGTCCCCGACGACAAATTGACAGAGAACCGGTTATTTTCCCTCACGAAGATGATATTCCAGTACCCCTTGAGGATCGTGATATTAGTACCCACACTCTCCTTCAATTTGTTGAAGACACCGAGGAGAGAAATATCTTCGATAAACTAGTGGGCACGAGACTCCTAACTCCCCGAAACATTGACTTTGAATTATTTGGGGGTATGGGAGAGGAAGGACACTTGCGAGACTACCTCCCAAACAAATGGTTAGCCGTCCTTACACCGAATGAAGATCAATACGAGGAGTTTGTTCTCGAGTTCTTATGCACATTCCGGTACTCACCAAAGGACTATGATAACAGTCATGCTGTATCGTTTTCCTTGGGTGGTCAGGTTTGTACGATGAGTGTCCCCGAGCTCGGGGTAGCATTGGGTTTTTATACCCAAGAGGAGATTGCCACTGTTTGGTTCAATAATGCTACTAGGGGTTTTCACAAGAAAGCATATTTGGCAAGCTTGGTTGAAGGGCAAGTTAAATCAGCATGGCCGGGTATTGGGGTAGGGGATTACGACACAGATTGTCAGGCTAAGAATATTCGTGATCCATGCCTACGATACCTTCAAAGGATTTTAGCATCAACTCTTATTGGTCGCGGCGAAGGAGCCGACAAATGTAATCTGCAAGACATTTTTTGTCTTTATCACATGTCCAATAAAGATTTGGTAAATTTTGCTTCTGTTTTCTGTATATCTGCTAAGCGTCCCCGCCGTGGGGGTAGAGACGCTCGGTTGGACTTAGGCCCGTACATCACACGGATAGCGAGGCATGTGGGTGCTTTTGACCGCTTTCCTGAACGGTTTTTGACACAGGGACCTAGGGCCGGGTGGCTCAGTTTGGAGGACTTAATGAAGGGGAAGATTTTGATATCAACTAATCCCCCACGGTTGAAGTATGGCGTTGGGGATGGAGACGCGGGTGCGTCTAGTTCAGCTGGGCCGTCTAATAGGAGGAGGCGACGACAATCACCGGTTCAAGAACCCGAACCGAATCCTATCCCTCCGTATCAGTCAACTGGCCCAGTCACTATGGATATGCTTCAGCACCAGATGGCGAACATGTTCTCAATGATTGATCAAACTTTCGCCACATTCAATAACAATTTGGACAGGAACTTTGCTGGGTTGAATGACCGAATAAACCAGGGATTCACTGCGCTGAACCAACAGTTTACTCAGCAGATGGATTCGAGGTTCACGGCCATGGGTCAACAGGTTAATGAAAACATCAACCAGCGATTTCGGACTTATGAATCGAATGAGCGAAGAATAGGAGGGCCATGAGGGCGATGATGGAAAGTATGGGGGTGCCGATACCTCCATACTACATGGATCAGCATGATTGACAGATGATGGTGGTAGCAGGAACGAGAGAAGTGCAGCACTGGTTCTTTTTCTTTTTCTTTTTCTTTTTCATCTTATTTTACTTTATTTTATTTTGTCATTTATTTTATTTTGCTGCTGGTCTGTAATTTAACTCTGTAATGTGAAACACTTGTCGGTACAATTCCTTGCTTATTTTGTTAGTTGAATGTTGGTTTGAGTGTTACCACGTGCTATGAGATTGTTGGATGATTGTATGGTACATTTGGGCGCAAACGAGTTATATCCGGTGGTTGCTGTTGAAGAAGAAAGAGTGGGCAAAGTTTGCAAGGAAAGCTTTAATTCAGAGGTGAAAGTACCTGGAAACATCATCATTACCAGACGAGTTTGTTCTAATTACATCCCCTTGTTTAGTTTTTTCTCTTTCTTTATTATTTTCTTTTATCTTGATTAGTTTGTTTTTTTTATTTGTGTCCTTTAATTTATTTCTCAAAGCCACATTGAGGACAATGTGTGTTTTAAGTGTGGGGATGGGGAATATTATTTTTATTTATTGTGTGTCATTTTGAGTCAAAAAAAAAATTAAAAAAATAAAAAAAAAATGTCTTAGATTTTTCTGCGTTAAATGGGAGATGATGAGTAAACGCTAAGTTTTTTGGGTGTTTCAAATTACTATATGTATAACACTTTAAATGGGTAGAAAGCGTATTCAATTTGGGATGTGTTGGTAGGCCCAGCCGGCTATAAGGTTTTCAAAATTGTCTTAAATATACTTAGATAATTACGGTTTTGTGGGTCCTCATCTTTGAAAATGTTGAAGCTTGAAGAGACAAGTGTTGAAAAAGTTAGGTTTTAGCGTTTAACCGTATGAGTATTAGAATGTTAATTTACTTAATAGCACACTATTATCTAGTTTACTGAGTAAATGTCGATTTTAGTGGCGCTCCATCAATCCATAACCCATGTATATTATCAAGAGCATTCACTGTATAAATTGGACAAAATTCCAATAATCCAATGAAATATATGGATGAGGATGAATAGATCACTTTAAGAGCAAAGCTCAACTTACTGTATAAATCTGGATCAAAAGAAGCCAATGAGCTCAATCATTAATTAAATATGCTCGAAATTGACCAGACCATCATTCCATTAAATTCATCTGTAGATTGATGTTTTAACATTCATACAGTTAGGCTAGAATTTTACTTTGAAGTGCATGAGTTGAATCGGGTGGATGTATGAGTACTAAGTGTGAGACCTTTAGACTAGTGATTCTGAAAAATCTAAGGAAACAACTAACTTGGCAAGAGCTATCACTTTGAAGCTGAACTTAATTGCCTGATTTTATTGAAACTTGAAAAGTCGGTGGTTGGGTTTAACTGGATAAGAATACCTTCAATCGTTTGTTGAATACGTGATTATACTTTAATAAGATAACCATTATTATTTATTGACCCAAGGATTTAGTTCTGATTCCATTGCAGATTTTTCGAGGACGAAAAAGTGTCAAGTGTGGGGATGTTTGATGTGTTGTAAAACACATCTCGTTTTCATTGTGTTTTAAGTCGTTTTTGTTTTTGTTTGAGTCAGCTTTAATTGTTTTTAGTTGTTTTTAGTTTGATTTTGTTTAAATGTTTTTAGAACAAGCTTGGGACTTAATTGTGAATGTTTTTCAGGTAAAAACACCAATACGTGAAAGACGGATCGAAAATCGGAGAAACGACGCGACAAAGGAGCAACAAAACTCAAAGTTTCTGTTAAAAAGGGGAGGTGGCGGTACCGCCACCTACTGCTATCCACGCCGCGGTACCGCAACCTAGTCGAGTTACGGCTATGCTTTGATTTTGACCTAATTCGACGAGTTTAAAAGGCAACGCGGAGGACGGTTTTGATATACGAATTTGGAGGCTGCTAAAGACGATTTTGGAGCAAGGAAGTTGAAGTTTTGAGCACGGAATCAAGCTTTGGAGGTAGTGATCGGGTAGTTTTCATCCGACCTAGTTGTGTTTTACATGCGTTATCTTGATTTCTCATCGTTATTACTCATGAATACATTTACCTTGACTTGTTTTGTGTCTTTTACTTTAACTATGAACTAAACTTAATAGTTACCTAGGTTGTTTGCTATTGGTAATGTTTATTTGATTAAACTTGGTTTTTGGTTGATTGATAAAACGATTTAGTAATTTTATAAAAGTTCGATTTTTATATTCTATGATGTGTTTTGAATGAATGAATGGATTGTGTTATTTGTTAAATCGCCTTACGTAGCTTTGCAAATGTCTTTTGTGTATGGTTGCGTATCAATATCGTTAACTCTTGTTTTCGTGTTTTGAATGGTTGTCTAGACGTAGGAACCATAGGAGGTTAATTAATAATCCAATAAATTCATTTGTCCTACTAAGTCCAATACCCGAGAAGTGAGGATTTATCAACGTGTCTTGTTTGTCTAGTTGTTAGAAATAGGGTACGAGAGGAACTTTTCTAATAACGAAATAAACTTGTACGTTTGAGTCATAGAATTAACTATTAAACCACCCCTTGTGTCTTAGGATATATTGGATCGGTAAAACTGAGAGGGGAGTCGATCATAGGGTATTTAATTACTGTTAAAGGAACCGAGAGGCGATTTAACTAACTAGTGGGCTTAATCAACACTTCGGATAACCAAAAGGTCACACCCGGATAATGGTCTAGGATCCTTAGGAAGTTCGTAGAGTTGCAGTTTATGATCCTAGTTTCGTTTTAACAACCAAGTCTAAAGTTTAATCAATAATCGTTCACCATTAGTAACAACCTAGGTAACGTTTTTCTCTAATCTGAATCAAGTCTTAATTACGTTTTCAATTCGTTAATTTTAATTAAAGTCTTTAGATCTAATTTTCATTTACTTTATTTGCTTATAAACAAAACCCCAATCTTTTCAATCAAATTATTTAATTAGTTAATTTTGTTATTCAGTTGTGTCTCTAGGGTTCGATACCTGTTTTACCATTAACTATACTATCTCACGTCAGGTATACTTGCCTTGTGTGGTCTAGTTTAGGGTAATTAGGATTAAATTAGAGTGTTTAAATTAGGTTTTATTTGTTAATTTTTATAGACCATTTTAGCACATCAGAGACAACTCTGAAAAAAGGTTTAATAATTTTGATTAAAGTTCATACCGACAAACAACTGGTAGATCTTTTCACAAAATCCTTTTTGTCAGGACGGTTTGAATTCTTGATTCAATCCATAGGGTTAATCAATCATGATTAATTCTACTTTTTGAAAAACCAAACAAAAATCTGAAAATATAAAATTCAAAAATATAATAAGTCGATGTCAAGTATTGATTCCTTTGTCTTTTATTTTATTGTTTTGCATTGTGTGTGTGCATGAAAAGAAAAAGAAAACAAAAAGATAGAAAAAGCAAAAAGAAAAGAAAAGAAAATATCATGTCATAAGAATCTATATTGCAAAAAGTGAGAAATGATAGTTACACTAGACATTATTTGTTACATCATTTTTAATAAAGACTGATGAATGTTAATTGATGTGCAAGACAGCTCAGGCAATTAGACTGAAAAAGTAAGTTCATTGTTGACAAATATAAACTTAATGATCTGTGTGTTAAGTTCCTTTGCTATACATGTCAAGATATATATCTTTTGAAACATTGCTTGTGATGATGGTTGTTCATGATCGGGTAACGATGCAGTCTATTCAGTGTGATGAACCGCATCGTGAGCTTCTTTGTTGTGGTATCCACAGACCTGAAGTCTCACACGAAGTCTCTTTTGAGCTTCAAGGTGCAGCAAAAGATTCCCAAAGTTGGAACAAAAAGAGTCCCAAATGTGGACCATCACCAAACAAAAATTCCAAAAAGGAATTCAGAAGATTCCCAAGGGGAATGATAGGAAATTAAAATTCCAAAATGGAATCAAAAGAAGTCCCAAAGTGGACCAAATCCGAATAGAACCCAGATTCCACACTGTTTATGACTGTAAGTGACCAGGTTTTTGTGCAATATGCATTCAGGTAGTGGTTGATAAGGAAATATGTTGCCATATGTATGCATGAGGGTCACATAAGTCATTCTAATCGAACCTTAAATCTCATCATGATACTGAAAAAGTAAGTGTGTCAACTCGAGCTAATTGATATGTTTTCATATCATCACTCAATCAAACATAAGTCAAATGTCTATTCAAAACTTGCAAAAACATGTTCAGATAATGTGTGGTATGATCTCACTGCGATATATTGATTCATTGCATTGCATATGTCTTTATTTTAATGTGTGTGCTTTGTGTGTGCAGGCATATGGAATCTTTATCGACATCGACATCCTTGTTAAACTTAAAAATTTCAAGAAATTTCAAGTTTAGGGGGAGAATAAATTGAAGAAAGAAAAAGAAAATATTTACAAAAATCCAAAAATATTTTGAATAAGTGTGTTTTTGAATGAACAAGATTATGTGGTATGAAAAGCAAATGTATTGGATGTGTTAAAAACAAACCCAAGGTCTTGTAATATGTTTTTAAGAAATTGCTTCGGGATATAGAAATTTTGGTTATGCAAAAACATTTTTACAAGGAAAATCAAAGAAAATGAAAAAGGGATTTAACTAGAATTAATATTTGTTGACTTGTATTAGATTTTTGATATTTTAATGTGACAAACCCTAATAAGGATGTCTTGTCTAATTAATATGTCGAGAATGTTTGCAGGTGCAATAAATGCAGTTGAAAAGTCAACAGACGAGAAAAATGAGAAAAATTGCTCAAGTGTTATTGTCGGGTGAAGATATCAGAAACAACTGTTCAGCCGGGTAATGAAGATACTATTTAGCCGGGTAAAGTTGTGGTGTTTGATATGAGCCGGGTGATTGTGAAAAGAAGTGAAGCCGGGCAAAGATATTATGGCTACTATGCTGCCGGGTAATGAACAAATCATTATACAGCCGGGTAAAGAAGTCATCGATATCTGTCGGGTGACAAGTTGTGTTACTATACAGCCGGGCAATGAAGTGTTGACATTGTACAGCCGGGTAAAAGAAAGAAATCTTTTTCTTGCCGTGTAAATGAAAAACACTGTGTAGCTGGATAAAAGTATAACAACTGTGTTGCCGGGTGATGAAGAAAAGGAAGCCGGGTGATGAAAATCACTATGTTGCCAGGTGATGAAGAAAAGGAAGCCGGGTGATGAAAATCACTATGTTGCCGGGTGATGAAGAAAAGGAAGCCGGGTGATAGAGAAATCACTATGTTACAGGGTAATGGACAAAAGTCACTATGCTGCCGGGTGATGAGTAAAATCAAAACAGGTGTAGTTGTTCATAACTCTTACCCGTATCTACAGTGCCTTACCCGTCTCTATAGTGAATGACCCGTCAAGTGTTTTTACATGTTTTTATGTTGACCCGTCCATGTTGTGACCCGTCCCAAGTACTTGACCCGTCCCAACAGTGGTTGACGCGGCTCAACAGTGCATGACCCGTCAAGGCTTATTGGGCTTTTATGCTTACCCGTCCCATTTTGTTGACCCGTCACTATAAGTTTGACCTAATTTTCAATCATATAAAAACCCGCCTCTTCACAAACACTTATCATTTCTCACAAATTTTTTCAAGCAAAATCCCCTGTACCACAACTCGTTCATATTTTTGTTCAATCGATTGTTCTGTAACAAGTTTGATTGATTGAATAAGGTATTTTGAACATGTTTCGACTTTGATAAATCTGCTAATTGATCGTTAAAACGAAAAATGATGATGAACAGTGTTTAGACCAATGAATCGACACTTTGATTTTGCATGTTAAAACTAAAATCGAATGTTGTAATAGGTGTATTTACTGTCGATTATCATCTTTCAATCATTAATTTGCATCAAATTGGTTAAAATAAACTAAATCAACTCAAAATTGTTCATAACTATTGAACCGCCATTGATGACCTGATGAATGTTCTTAAGTGTTAACTTCAAAATGATAAAAGTGTGTTTAAAATTGACAAATCATTGTTAAAACCGAGCTTAAACATGTTAAACAACTTCATTATACAAACTTCAGATTTATGTTTTAAGTGAATGAACTGTTAAGTATGATGTGTTGTATGATCATTGATTCACAAAGGTGTTTGTTGAACAAAATGATGAAAATCAGATTGTTAGATCAACTTAGGTGTTAAAATGATTATATAATTGGTTTACATTATAACTTTTTGTTCATACACTTATGTAAATTTGAAATTTATCAATGAAGAATCTAACTCACTTGTCTTGTTTTGTCAAACAGATGGAGAATTTGAAGTTTGAGCCTAAGCACAATCTAGTGGCTTGTTTGGATGAGTCTATTCCAGAGACTGAGGGATATAGAGACATGATCAGGTTTATCAGAAGAACGAAGTATGTCTATGCTATGTGTGCAAAGCCTGTGATATATGCTAGACTCATCAAAAGTTTTTGGAGAACAACTGAGGTGGTGACAAATGAAGATGGTGTGACTGTTGTAAGAGGATATATTACCAAAGATTTAGAGTTGATTGTTTCTGAGGAGTCTATCAGAACAGCTCTAAGGATTGATGATGATGAAGCTGATGCAAATGATGAGCTGACAACTGCTGAATGTCAGGCATGTTTTGTGAATATGGGTCATCCTCCCATATTTCCAAAATCGCAGTTTGTTAGAGCTCGGTTAGGAAAGAAGTGGAAGTTACTTTGTTATGTGATACAACAATGCATGTCAAGAAGGAGTGCTGGTTTCGACAATTTTCCTTCTGACATTGCATCTCCAATTGTTGCTATTGCAGAGAACAAGCCGTTCAACATGTCAAAGTGGATAATGAAGGGATTTGTATTCAATCTAGTGAAGGGCAAAAGATTCAAGTTTCTCATGTATCCGAGATTCTTGCAATTGATGATTAATGTTGCTTATCCTGTCATTAGAGAAGAAGGATTTACTGGAGGGATACTATACACTGAGGACATGAATGATCTATCTTATAGGAAGATGAGTATAGGAAATGTACCAAGTGTTGAGTTATTTGACTATATGAGGGATATAGCAAATAATGAGGAGGATATTGAGATAGTATATCATCACATTTCACATGGAGAGATTGTGAATCCACAGGACCTAGTTGATGAGGTGCCTGATAACTTATTGGATGATGATGAGTATTTTGCTCGACATCCAGAAGAAGAAGAAGATGAGAATGAGAACGAAGAAGAAGAAGATGATGGTGATAGTGAACGTGAGGATGATAGTATGATGATAGTGGGAATGATGGTAATGATGATGCTGAATCAGTTTCTGAGGAGGCAGAGAATGTTGAGATTGATAAACCAGTGGAGATTGAAACAGAAAATGTCGAAGTGATTGAAGAACCTATTGAGGTTGTTTGTGTTGCAGAAGAAGGTGTTATTGATGCACCTAGGGATATTACTGTTCAATACTCAAGATCTCGAAGATCTAAGTCTGTGATTGAGCCTGTGTTAGTTGATGAGCCAGATGTTATTGAAGATGTAAATGTGCAAGAGATAGTGGACATTGTACAAATTGCTAAAGAAGTTGCGGCTGAAGTGGAGATTGTGGCACAGACAATCGATGATGCTGAAGAGTGTATGATTGTTTCTGATCCAGTTGACATTGCCACATCCCCCAAATCAGCTGAAAACATTGAACAACCTTTGGAGTCTTCACCAAAAGTTGATTCAAGTGTTAATGTGAATGAAGAGAAAAAGAAAATTGCTGAGTTAGAAGAGATGGTAGCCAAACTTTTGGAGGCTAATGAACAATTGAAAGCTTCCAATGAGAGGAAGAAAAAGAGATTGGATGAATTTGGGCTACTCATCATCAGAATCTGGAAACGTTCAAAGCTTTAGATGCTGACTATGTGAAGTTAAAGGCTGAGCATGAAAATCTGAAGGAAGATCATGAGAAACTGAAAGATGATTACAAAGAGTTATCTGCGGAATGCAATACTCTTAATGCTGAGAAGGAGCTTGAAAAGTGGTTGGAAGAAGCAAAGCCGAAGAGATCAAGTTCTTCTTCTGATAAAGATTTTTCTGATGATGTAATGGAAGTTGCTGAACCTACGCAAGATGTGAAGGTATATTATACTAGAGCTCGTGGTACGAAAAATGTGGGTATACAGATTGATACACAAATGTCTATTCCCGATGAAGCCGCTGTTACTGTCATTTCTGACAAAGCTGAGGGAAAACGTAAGTTGGATGAAGTTGCTGAGATTACTGAAGAAGAGTTTGTTTCGAAGAAAGCCAGAATGAATGAAACAGTTCAGATTGAGCCGATTCAATCTGAATCTATAACTGAAACTGAGGTGGCTGAGATGGAAAAGGTGGTGAAACTGTGAAAGAAGCTGAAACTGACAAAACAGTTCAGATTGAGCCGATTCAATCTGAATCTGTAGCAGCAACTGAAGTGCCTGAAGTGGTTGAAATTGTTGAGGATGTGACAGAAACTGTGACAGAAGAAGCATTTCAGTTTGAGCCGGTTCAAACTGAAACTGCACCGATGATTGAGGCACTTGAAGATTTGGACGACATTGATTTCACAGAGTCTGAACCTGAAGCTGAACCTGAAGTTAATCCAAATGATGAGATACCAGCTGATTTGCCTGAACGGAATGCTTATCTAGAAAAGATGAAGTACAATCCAGTATATTTGAATGGACTGAGTGTGAGTCAAATTAATGAAGAATATGAGAAGTGTTTGATTGCACAAGACAAGGCAACTGCTGATGAAAAAGAGTTTGTTGTTGAGATGGGTGAATGGACACCACTCCAAGAGAGCCTGAACATTGATGATTTACCTCCAATAGAGCTTTATCATCAAAATCCAGAAGAAATGTCAAGTAGAAGTATGCGTGAATGGCTGAGCTCGAGGCACTATCCATATAGAACTTTGAAGAAACTGAAACATGAATCACTGAAGAAGATTGTAATAAGTTTTATGAAGACTGAGAAGATGTACAATCGGATGTTTTACTTGGATTACAACAACCCACAATATTATGAGCTCACTAAGAGATACAAAGTGCTCGAACCCAAAGAAATAACGGTGATGGCTTTACCTGAAGATGCGCACAAGAAGAGACAAGAGTTGATTGATATGTTTCCAAGTGAGGTTAAGTCATATAATATTCCTATGGATGTACGAGAATCATGGCATAAATCTGCCACAGCAGGAGATGTTGTTAGATCTCTGCTGAGTAAAGGACAGTCCGTTGCTGAACTTCTTGATTCTATGATCGTACCGGAAAAATCCAAGAAGGTGAAAATCATTGCATGGAAATATGACGAAGTGTTTGATGCATTTTTGATTAAACGAGTTAATGGTTTATGCGATGTTTACCATTATTACTCGAGTACTTTTAAGTTGGAAGTGCAAGACTTGAAGGAGTTGCACAAACTGAGGTTAATTAATCACACGCATGCTGAGCGTGGTGACAAATGTGTGATGTTACTTGATGCTGGTATAAGCCGTTTGCCGAAGTACTTGGAGTTTAGGGGACAACAAGAAGATACTGCTTATGTTCAGAGTAAGAAAAAGAGGAAAACAAAGAAGTTGATCGTGAAAGATATGTATTTAGAAGAGTTCTGTGATGAGTACTTTGACAAGTGACAGAACCTGGTTTAAAAGTGATTGATGGTACTCAAGCGACAAAACCAATTCTGAAGTTTTTCTACAATCAGGAAACTTTTGAGCTGAAATTGGTACGAAATTTGGATGACTGGGATAAGGATATGATTACATTATTCAGTACGTTCGAGTTGAAGCTGCTACATCCATCTTACATCGATCATCTGCGAAATTACACAATGGAGAAGTGTAAAGACCCAATTGCTGAAGCTGACCGAAAACTGTTTATGGTAATGATTGAGGTGATTGCAGCTGCTTCTGAGAAAATTCGTCTAAGGAAGACATTACTCAATGCTAACCTTGTGAAGGTCGATATTACGGAGATTGAATTCATGCGTGTGACTGCGAAGGGTACACTAGAAGTGCAAGTCAAAGGACGAGAAATGCCATATGAATTTTATGCTAACATTGATTTTGCAGGTTTGACCCTTGATTCTTTGAAACGCATGAATGATTTTGTAAAAGTCCAAAGATAAATCTTAGGGGGAGTACTGTTAGGGTCTATTTCTGTTTAAGATTTACTTTGTACTTTGTTTTATACATTTTGTATAGTTTAGGGTTAATTTTGTTATTTTCCCTAATGTATTGTTGCATAAAGCATGTAGTAAGAGAATGTTAGAGAGAGAGTCTAGATCACATATTCACGTTAGAGAGAGAGTTAAGTGTGTGTGATTACATTCTCCTGCATTTTGGTACTACAATATTTGCTTTGATCATCAATACAAAGAGAATTATTAAGTAATGAATTGTGTTGCTGATTGAACTGTGTTTGTGTACGAATCATTCTGATCATTGAGCGATATCATCGATCCAATTGAACCTATCAATACATTATCATAAGCTTGTGCAAAAATCAAATCTCCATCAACTAGTATAAAACGCTTGCATAAATCAAGAGGACTTGGTTTGGGTTTTGGTTCGGTGGTGGTAGAGGTGTGGAATTTGGAATGAGAGAATGGGAAAAGGCGTTAAAAACTCGGCGGTTAAATAACTAACTAATTCATATAAAACTAATAAATAAACCATTATGGTTTTTCCGGATGGAGAAGGGATTTCATCATAAAGTATACAAAACTTCCTCTTCTTTTGCACATTTTCACCTTAATTGTGGTGAAAGCCTCTTTTCGATTTTTCATTAATTTTTTTTTAACTAAACATATGATCATGTTTAGCAAAAATTGACTACTTGAATAGGTAAATAAACGATGAGATAATATAAGAACCGACCGAGTTTAAACAAAGAGAATTTGTGAAATATAGGAGGTTTCGGGATGGTGAAGTGGGTAGATAGGATAATAGCATGAAAGCGCACATGGGGGTTATCTAGCGGCTAGGTTTGGATGGGTAAATACATGAAAATGGTGGTGAATGAAGATGGGTGTCATAATGCCTCAATCATTTTTACGCAATGTCTTAAATTGTGATCTTGAAATGTATATGTAACACAAGTTCTAAAATGTATAAAAACATCCGGCACACTCAATTCCAACAAAAACAAGAGCAACAATGTGATACAAAGCTAGAAAGGCTAAAAAAAAATTTACTCTCGCAAATGAAAGGGGTGGGGTGTGTAAGGCATGACATGTAGTTCATCATTTAGCTCACACGCTTAATGGTTGCCACAAAATTTTTTTTTAACTCATTTACTTCCCTTATCAACTATTTCTTTTGCAAAAACACCCTTTTTTATTATCTTGCTTCATTGGTTGATTTGTCAAAAATGATTTTTCTAATTGCCACAAAAATTAATGCTGGAGATTTTGCAAAAATAAATAAGCTAAGGACAAGAACAAGTTTCCATTCATGCATATCCCTCCCCACACTTGAATTGCACATTGTCCCCAATGTGCAACAAAAAATGCAAAGCAAAATGATATCAATAAGAATGCATGGAGGTAAGGAAGAAAAATGCTCCCCTGTCAAAATCAGAGTACGCGTGTGCTTCGAAATCTACGAGTGCCATGTTCATCCACCTGCAACCAAAAACAAAACTACACCAAGCGTTTACACTACTAAATCATCAAACCATCACCAATCATCTAACCAAATAAAATTAAAATAAAAGCTAGATTAAACAAAAATATTAAAATCTAAGAGTCTGTATGAATGAATCACAATAGTAACAATTCAGTCATGACATAAACAAACAAAAATACCAACAACCAAACAGAAAAAAAATGCATCAGATCACCGAACTTGAACATCAACTAGTCATCTTGATTTGCCCCTGAACCACTCGCTCCGTTTTGGCGTGACCGCTTCTGACCAGGATTTCGCCCAAAAGATGCGTACATGAACGGAGGGGCAGGCAGGTCGTAGTGATGGTAGGCAGCAGCAACCTGATGAGATGAGAATAGCCAGTCAAACCCTCTCCGTGTCTCATCTTGAATGGATTCGAGCATGGAGCCCTGTCGCTCCTGCTCAAGGCTAAATGCATCCATTCGTTGCCGCTGCAACTCGATATCACTACGCATTGTGTTTTGGGCGGTCTCAAATTCTACGAAACGGTTCCACATCTGTGGAATTGTAGGGATCGCGACAACATCAGCAGCATCAAGATTGTCCATAAAGCGCATAAAGTCATCATGCTGAGTCCCCCCAACTGCAAACGTGGTGCCTCCTACATTCTCTAGTTCCCTATGACCGAGATTGATATTCTCCCTGCGAATGAAGCAGAAAAGGAAGAACAGATATCGGGTAGAGACATTTCCTACGCTATCACCACGTAGGCAGATGGTTCCCACCAGGACTCGATGAATGAACTGATGCAGCGGATCCCTCAACTTCGTATCCTTAGCGGTTCTTGCCACATAAGGACCCGATGCGACCTCTTCCCAAAACCCTGCCTTCTCGAAATCACTTCTGAAGTCATGCAGCCCATCAAATAGCTCGGTCTGTAGCTCTGATTCGGTGTATAATCCCATTCTTTGTGAAAATTCAGCTACAGACATCTTTCGCCATGTTCCCCCCAAACGAAATCGAACCCCGTGACGTTTCCTGTAGATATCGCGTGAAGGATAACTAAATTGGAATGTCGCGAAGAACTCGATGATCAATTCAGTATATTGTGGATGTTGAATTGAAAATAGTCTCGTCCAGGGGGGGTCATCATGGGCTGCATACGGCCGTCTTGGTTCAGGCTCTCGACTAAGTCCCAGTCCAAGTAACGAGCACATTCGATCTGATGTCGACGCTCCCATAATGAATTAAGAGCGGGCATGCATGGTCGGTCATGTTTGTCTCTAGAATCGAATTGTAGCCACTCGTGATCCATCTGTACAAACACAGCTAAAAAGTCATAAAAATGACGAGAAAATAAAAAAGAAAAACACAAAATTTGGGCAAACAGAAGAGATGCACGACTGTGCATTGACCAGGCACGGTCGTGCTTAGGTTAGAGTTCTCGGGAACACAGGCAGTGCGCCAACCAGCACGACCTTTGCGTTCATAGGGAAGCACGGTCGTGCGCAGGTCGAGCACAGGCGTGCTTGAGCCAAATTGCTCGGAAGCACAGGCAGTGCGCCAACAGCACCACCTCCTTGACCCGAGCACGGTCGTGCTCTGTACATGCTACAGTTATGACGAAGAAAAATCCCGCAAAACTCAGAAAAATCACTACTATTTGCCATAAAAATCAAAATCTCACAGAGGGGAAAGGATCTAGAAGACAATAACAAGAAAAACAACCCTAAAAACTAAGATTTTAAGCAACAATCGGACAAGAATGGTGTTCATCTCTATTCAAGCCCTAGAAACCTAAGAACTATGAATTAAAACACAAAAAGAGTAGATGGATCGAAGTTACATACCGAGATTGAGAGGAAAATTGGAAGAAACGAGTGGAATGGAGTGGAATCGCGTTTTGGTACTGTATATCGAGTGGGTGGCTATAATGGAGGTTAGGGAAATGTGAAAGTGAATTGTGGAGAAGAAGATAAATGTAAAAACCTGAATTTCCGTACAAACGCACGGTCGTGCCCCTCTGGCCACGCACGGTCGTGCTTTGTCAAGCACGGTCGTGCACCTCATCAGGTTTTACATTTTTCGACATTTTTACTCATTTAGGCACCAAAACGTCAATTCCCTTCGATTATACACTCGCAAAAACAACTGAAACGAACCAAAGGATGTTCCGGATCTTCACTTGTCACCCTCTCTCCTTCGAAATGCAAACAAAGATTTCAAAAACTCGTACAAAAACACCAACAACAATAATAAAAATAAAAACAAATAACAAAGTAAATAAACACACGAACATCCGGGCTCCCTCCCGGCAGGGCTTAGTTTATGGAGTCCTTAGCTAGACTCATGATCCCCGAATTTATTTGTTCTTGGGGTGGAGTGCAAGAACCTCCAAAGCCATGTCAATCGGTCCTTCAACATAAATCTTCAATCTATGACCGTTGACTTTAAATACTCCTCCATCGTCGTGTGAAATCTCAACGGTACCATATGGAAACACCTTCTTCACTGTGTATGGACCGGACCATCGAGATTTCAATTTACCCGGAAACAAACGCAACCTTGAATTGTATAGCAATACACGATCCCCCACTTGGAATTCTTTGTGGTCCTTCAAGCGGCGATCGTGTAAATTCTTGGTCCGTTCCTTGTAGATGGTGGAATTGGCGTAGGCTTGATTTCTTAATTCCTCTAGCTCGTGAATCTGGAGAAATCGAGTGTCACCTGAGATTGTCAGGTCCAGATTAACGGCTTTTAATGCCCAATAAGCCTTATGCTCCAATTCCACAGGAAGATGACACACCTTTCCATAAATCAACCTAAAGGGAGTGGTGCCTATAGGTGTCTTGTATGCAGTTCGAAAGGCCCAAAGCGCATCATCTAATTTCTCTGACCAATCCTTACAGTTTTGACTAAACGTTTTCTCAAGAATTCGTTTGATGCCCCTATTAGTGACCTCAACCTGTCCACTGGTTTGTGGAAGATATGGCGTTGAAAATCTATGGTTCACTCCATAGCGTGACAACGCCCTTTCTAATTGGGAATTGTAGAAATGCGTCCCACGGTCACTAATGAGTGCTTTGGGGGCACCAAAGCGAGAAAACAACTTCTTCAAAAACTTGACAACTACCCTGGCATCATTAGTGGGCAAGGCCTGAGCCTCCGCCCACTTGGAAACATAATCAACCGCCACCAGGATATATTTATTGCCATAAGAAGTTGGGAAAGGTCCCATAAAGTCAATACCCCAGACATAAAAAATTTCACAGACTTGGATACTGTTCTGGGGCATCTCATTTCTGGCAGAGATGTTATTTGCCCTTTGGCAAGCATCGCAAGCACGGATCATATCATGAGCATCATGGAAGATTGTGGGCCAGAAGAAACAAGCATCAAAAACCTTCTTCGCAGTGAGAGTCGCTCCATGATGTCCTCCTGTGGGTCCTTCATGGCAGTGGTGTAGGATTTTAGAAGCCTCCTCTCCATACACACATCTGCGTACAATCTGATCTGCTCCGACTCTGAACAGATAAGGATCCTCCCACAGGTAGTGCTTCACGTCAGCAAAGAATTTCCTCTTTTGCGGGTGAGTCAAACCTTTCAACAAAATACCACTTGCCAAATAATTGGCAAAGTCGGCGAACCAAGGATGCTCATCCTCATGCGTCTGTATGTGCATGAGGGACTCGTGGGGAAAATTGTCATTTATGTGTAACCCCACGTGTTCCTCTGAAGCTGGGCACTCAAGACGTGAAAGATGATCTGCTGCAACATTTTCAGCACCCTTTTTGTCACGGATCTCAATATCGAATTCTAGCAGCAACAAGATCCAGCGTATCAATCGTGGTTTAGCATCTTGTTTGCTAAAAAGATAACGAAGGGCAGCATGATCCGTAAACACAATGGTTTTGGAAAGGACACGATAAGATCTGAATTTATCGAATGCAAAGACCATAGCCAAGAGCTCTTTCTCAGTGGTGGTGTAATGCTCTTGTGCGTCATTCAGGGTCTTGCTCGCATAATAAATCGGATGGAAATGCTTATCTTTCCTTTGCCCTAAGATCGCCCCTACTGCAAAGTCACTCGCATCACACATCAACTCGAATGGTAAAGACCAATCGGGGGCTACCATGATAGGAGCATTGACGAGTTTTTCTTTCAGAAACTGAAATGCTTTTAAGCATTCATTGGAGAAGACAAAAGGGGCATCTTTCTCAAGGTGCTGTGTCATAGGCCTGGCGATTTTAGAAAAAACCTTGATGAATCGCCTGTAGAAACCAGCATGGCCTAAAAAGCTCCGAATGGCTTTCACTGAGGTAGGAGGTGGTAGCCTAGAAATGGTATCAATTTTGGCTCGGTCAACCTCAAGACCCTCCTGTGAGATCTTGTGCCCTAAAACAATGCCCTCCTTTACCATGAAGTGGCATTTTTCCCAATTAAGCACAAGATTGGTTTCCTCACACCTGTCAACATTTTCTTCAGATTTGTGAGACAATGATCAACGGAGCTCCCGTATACAGAAAAATCATCCATGAAAACCTCCATGGAGTCCTCGATCATGTCATGGAAAATGGCTACCATGCAGCGCTGGAAGGTAGCTGGGGCATTGCACAGTCCAAAGGGCATCTGTCGGTAGGCGAATGTGCCATAAGGACATGTGAATGTCGTCTTCTCCTGATCAGTAGGAGAAATGGGGATTTGAAAGTACCCCGAGAAACCATCAAGAAAACAATAAAACATCCTCCCAGATAAGCGTTCAAGCATCTGATCAATGAAAGGGAGGGGGAAATGATCTTTTCTCGTAGCATCGTTGAGTTTGCGATAATCAATGCAAACTCTCTAACCAGTGACGGTGCGAGTAGGAATCAACTCATTCCTCTCGATAGTGACCACCGTCATCCCTCCTTTTTTCGGGACAACCTGTATCGGACTCACCCATGCGGAATCAGAAATCGGGTAAATCAATCCAGCATCAAGTAGTTTAATCACCTCTTTCTTCACGACCTCTTGCATATTAGGATTGAGGCGTCTATGATGCTGTACAACAGGCTTGAAGTCCTCCTCCATCAAGATTTTATGGGTACAAAAGGATGGACTGATTCCTTTTACATCCATAATCTTCCACGCGATTGCCTTTTTATGCAATTTCAAAACCTCAAGTAATCTCGCCTTCTCGTCACTCGTTAAATCAGAAGAAATGATGACAGGTAAACCAGACTCACCATCCAAGAAAGCATACTCTAAATGGGATGCTTCAGCCAACCGGGATGCTCGATCTTTCCATGATCCTTCCGTCAGCCAGGATCCTCAATGCAATATCCACCGATTCCTCCCCCATTCAAAATCAAGGATCCTTTCTTCAGAATCAAGGATCCTCAAGCATGTAGTGGTAAAGAGTTACTAATCTTCATACTCATCGTCTTACCAGTCTTCACACGCAAAACCCTAACCTTAGCCGCACCATCAGCAGCGATCACCATTATCATCCTTTTTCCATCTCCGGCAACTACCGTTGTGATCATATATCGTGACTATTGCTGCTGTTCGGGATCACTAACAACCGCAACCACCGACTCTACCACCATTGCGCCACTGTTACTACGGTCTTTGACCACCTCCTTCACCACTGGAAACCCCCAGTCGCCTTGTACCTTCTTTCTCAGTTTCTTGGTACGTCGTATATTCAAATAACTTGTTTTTTTGTTGACTAGTTTTTGTTACGGTTTCGACTTCGGGTTTCGCTTCGTATTCGTTTGACTCGTGGACATGTATAGTACGATACATTTATGATCATGAACGCACGCCGCTATGTGTCGGGTTCAGTTACGGTAGTATATATGTGTTGTTTGGTGTCTATGTATATATGAATATACTTGTTTATAATCATTGTGGGTATGGGTAATTATTGTATGCGACTGCATGGAATATATATATGTGTGTGTTCATAGTGTTTGTACGAAAACAAAAGTTTATGTGTATTTTGTGTAAAGTGGGTATATAGAATTGTAATCAAGCATGAAATAAAAACATTGGTGTGTGTACGTTGGAGTTAACAGAGGGTATGAGTGTGTATGAGTATGTAAGTAATGGTAGAATATACTTGCGATGGTGTTAATGTGATAATACATGTGTGCATGATTTTGTGGTGTATAAGTTGTAGAAGTCATATTTTTGTTGTGTGAGTGGGGATAATATATGGAATTCACTAACTCATTATAGTAATAATAGATAGATGTTAATATTATGAGTAGAGATAATATATGAAAGTTGTTATATGAAAGTAGGTGTTGGGTTTTAGTTTGTGTTATGTTAAACGTGTAAATATATACATACATGTGTATATGATGGGTTATCATTATTATGTATGTATAGATAGTGACATGGTGTTTTATGACATAAACCATATGTATCTAACATACGTGTGAACTTGTATGTTATGTGAAATAATATGTATGTGTGTGAGTGGTGTTTGATTTAAAATGGATTGTTAGAATGATAGTCTAAACATTTTAGTCGTAGTCAAATGTCAAAACTAGATTTATTACATGTCAAATTATAATTGGGTTCTGGATATGAAATTGAGTCGGCGAATACGAAACCGAATCGAAGACGAGAAACCGTCTAAGTTTTATTTTAAATTGCTAGTAGCTAATTAGTGAACATGTTTAGGTAGTGGGACTACCTAGGCCTTTTACTTGAAAATTGATTGTAGCTGCGGAACTTAAGGTGAGTTTCACGGCCCCTTTTACTATTTTCCTGTTGGGGGAGAAAGCACGCATGAAAATATTTTTTTTTGATTTTGTATTTACTTATATATCATCATGGATTACTAAACGTTAAACTTAACATACGAAAGTCCTTTCATTCTCTCGAACCGTTAATATACGGGGTATAGCGAGGAAGTTCGGGTAGTACTACTGGGTTTGACAAACCCCACCCTCGGCTGGGAGCTGTGCAGGTGTGAATTGTCCTAATCTCATGGGCCATTGAATGTTAACAATGGTAACAAGGCACAACATAAACAGTCAGCTCGAATTCGAAACGTTTGAGTAACATGAAAACTTGGGTTAGCTACCTACTGATATATTTGTGATTTACATTATCTGGAAAACTTGTTTATTGAACTGTTATTTAAAACCTGTGAACTCACCAACCTAGCGTTGACACTTTTTAGCGTGTGTTTCTCAGGTGGCCAAGGTTAGCTGGACATCATAATAGGACATGCATCATGGGTATGCATAGTTTCAAACATTTCATTTATTATTTATTTGCATTTTAAAACATATACTTTGGGGCGCGTGTTTTGCGCATATGTTTTGGTTACTTTACTTTACGCTTCCGCATTGTTTTAAATGGTTAAACTCTGACGTTTGGTTTTCTCATTTATTGAGACACGTTATCTTTATAAAACTCATTTAGGAGTCGTTTGTGTAATTAATGACTTGGATCCTGGTTTGTCACCCTCCTAACGGTAAAACTCCGTTAGTGGAATTTGGGGGTGTGACAGATTAGTATTAGAGCCATTGGTTATAGCGAACTAGGTTTGCATTGCATTGCATTCTAGACTATAACTACACATCGCATTAGTTACACATGCATTCACGTAATTCGCACTCATTCAAATAAATTGTACTGCTGATATGCTTTTCATCTTTGAGTCAATTTTTTTTTATTTATAATTATAGATAATGAATTAGTCTTCCATTATACACTCACTTAGTTATAACATACACACATACACTAGCATTGCAGGCCTATCGACATGACTTGATTTAGCTTCTTGAGTAGTTAACTTGGACTAAGTAAACTTTAGAGAACAGTAGTAGAATCTTCCCTGGTGAGACATGAACTAAATATACACTTGCTAGCTTCACACCTTAATTGCATGAGTATAAATAATGTATGCTTGATCATAATTCAGCTGATTCATTTTGTTGTTGGAAACTCAAAGCTATTTTGAAACTGTCTAAGAAACATCTTTCATAGGATTACAAGTTATAACTCATATCATGATGGCAATAAGCGACTGTAGATCAGCGCCTAATGAACATGCTTCTATAGTTACCCACCCCATATGGAAACCAACCGGCTGGGCCAACGCCTAATGAGTAGGGTTATAAGAACAAATGAACCAGATATCGACTTAAACATATTTACTGTAAGGTCCTGACTTGACTGTTGTATGATCTGTTACTGATAGTCATGTATAGGTCGGACTCACCGGCATGTCGGTGTTATATCTTTTGTATGTATTTTGTAGTTTTTGGTGTTAGCGAACCTACGGGCGAATCTATAGATTCGCCCGTAGCATAGAATAGTTTCTGTGCATTGTTCTGTTTTGTCGACCGGGCGAACCTGATTGTGCCCGGCGAAGCTATCTGGTTCGCTAGATAGATTTGCTGTCAGCGAATCTATCAGCGAACCTACAGCTGATATATATTGTAACATTATCTTAATGCAAGACAACTTTTGGCAAATATCTTATCCAAACTCTTGAATCGTGTGTGTGTAAACTGGAGGTGCTAGGAGCTTATATTATCTATCATTGTAGCGTATTTACCTCTCGTTGTGTGGTTTTGATCTTGTTCTTGGTTGTTGGGTTATATTGGACTTTGTTTCTTCGAATCAAGTGTGTTTCGTTGTAATACATATCATTATAGCACTGAAATCTTGATCTAGATGGACCAACAATATGGTATCAGAGCCATAGTGCTCTTGATTGTTTGATCCTAGAGATTTTTGTGATGTTTTTAGGGTTTTTGTGTCAAAACACTATTTGATACATTTCTGAACTGGTTTGTGTGTTTCTGTGTTGTATTTTGCTTGGGATTTGTCATATTTGGTCATAGGAAGCTTTTGAAACAAACGGGTCTACAACTGGTCATGTTTTGAAGCTGTTTTGTTCGTTTTTGAACTGAAATTGTTTTGTTCGTAACCCAGCGAACCTATCTGTTCTTCCAGCGAATCTGGGTGTTCATCCAGCGAATCTAGTACAAATCTTGTGTTCTGTGATTTTGTGTTTGTGTTTAGCGAATCTGAAATTTTATCAAACGAAAGTTCACTTGTTCGGCTCATTGTGCAAGCGAAACTGCTGCCAAAATCATTTGAGCGAATCTGACAGCAAATCTGTCGGGCGAAACTGTGCCTGCTGTCCAGCGAATCTGTTTGTTTGTTGAGCGAATCTTCGAGCGAATCTGTTTGTTCTTTGGGCGAATCTAATCCAGTGAATCTATTTGTCTTTGGCGAAACTACAATCTGTTTAAAATTATGACTACATCAACCCTGAATATTAACGATCTGGATAGTGTTCAACCTAACAGGCCACCCAGGCTTGTTAGTGGTGAAAATTTTGAAGATTGTAAGAGGTGCTTGAAAGCTTTTTTCTACTACACTAACTATAATCAATGGGAGTCAATTGTAAATGGTCCGCACGTGCCAAAGACAGTTGAAGAAACTGTTACTTCAATAAACACTGATCCGAGTACTTTTACTGAAGGAGACACCAAGCTGCTTGATCTTGACGAAAAGGCACTCGGGGCATTGATACTTTGTTTGCATCAGGATATTTACAACAGCTTTGCTGAACACACAACTGCAAAAAGCTTGTATGATGCGTTGTGCGAGTTCTATGATGGTAATGAGGATTTGAAGTTGGATAGAAAGGCTCAAGCTGAGAAAGAGTTCAATTCTTTTGTGGGGTATTCGCAAGAAAATTTGACTGATATTACCAATCGATTTCTGTCTGTATCAAGTAACCTGAAAAAGTATGATGAGAAGCTGGGAAATCATGAACAAGTCACAAAGCTGTTAGATTCACTTCCTCCTCAGTGGAGTCTTCAGATCAACTTTCATGACTATAAGCTGATGGATGTTATAAACAAGCTGAAGTCATTTGATCTTGATGTGAAGAGAAGAGAATACAATCAGTCTATGATGGTTCCAAATATTCCTTCTCAGAATGCTGCACTTATTTCATCCGCTGCAAACTCTCATATCTACAGTGCTGCACCTGGAGGATCATCAAGTCATGTGTCTATTAAATCTGTTGGTGCATCTACAAATGTTGGTTCAAGCTCAAATGCATCTGTCACCACTCAGATTCCATCTGACACTATGGCTTTGTTTGGAATGTTTGTTCATAGCTATGAAGCTCTTGTCGCTGGTGAATTAAAGGGAAAGGGGATGACTGTTGAGGATATGTATCAGGTGGATCCTGATGATCATGAAGAAACCGACATCCAATGGCAAATGGCCATGCTTACCCTTCCTGCTAGACGGTTTATGGAGAGAACAGGTAGAAGAAGTTTTGGGAATCAGGGACAGAACAACAAGCTAGGGTATGACAAATGAAAGCTGAGATGCTACAACTGCAAACAATTAGGTCACTTCAAAAGGGAATGTCCTTTACTAATTGTTACTGAACCCGTGAATTCTGGAAATTCAAGAACCGCTCCTATTCAAGAACGACTTGAGGAAGTGAAATCAAGGAATGAGACAGCACTGCTCACCAATTTTGATTGGAGTGCGGAAATTGAAGAAACAAAAGAAGAAATTAATCATGCCTTGGTTGCTGAGATTGTTGAGAATGATGATAACCATATAAATTGCTTTGATCCTTTCAAAGAATTTTATGGTGAAAATGATGGAAATTATGATGAAGATAAAGATGAAGAAGGAAAAGTGGAGAAAGTTGATGAAGATCAGTCAGATGCTATTGTTCAAGGGCATCTGAATCACTCGGGATTGGTATGTGAAGCTGCGGTAAATGAAATGAAGAATGATGAAGAGTCAAAGCTTAACTTGGAAGCCATAATTGAGAAGGCGAGGCTTGATGCTGTGGATGAATTCAAGAGGAACACTCCTTACTGCCAGTGCGATCGTGCCCTTGCTGCAGAAAAACTGGTAATTGGTCTTCCTTATGAAGTTATTGAAGATATGTGTTCATCTGCATGCAAAATTCATTTAATTGGCATATACAAAGCTAATAAATTGTTAATGTCAAATGAAAATGAATTAAAGAGAACTAACAAAGAGCTTAAAGTGAGTGAATCAAAATATTTTGTCAAATTAAGAGAAGCTTTGAAAGAAAATGAACATTTAAAAAGATCTCTTTTGGAAAAGAATTGTGAAATAAATTACTTAACTGAGCAAGTTACACTTGCTGAATTTGAAACCAGAAAACTTAAAAACAAATTGGAACAGTGGACAATATCTAGTATGAAAAGGGAGGAACTCTGCAAGAAACAACGGGGGGCCAGAGTTAAGACAGGTTTGGGTGTTGCCAATGAAACATATGCATATCCCCCACCTAGTACCTTCTGTTACTCTCCAACACCTATTCCTCATCCTTCGAATGAGTTGATACAAGAGATTATACAGAATGACACTAACAGCTCTATTGCAGGTTTAAGTGGAGTAAATCTTAAAGAGGTTAGAGAGGATTACGCCTATGGTGGGAGTACTGGGCTTGGTTGTTCTAGCAGTAATGATTGTTCTAATTCTGATTCCAAGAAGTCTGTTGAAGACATTAGATTAATTAATTCTGTTTCTAGTAATGTGTTACATTCAGACAATTTTATTTTTAATAGTAATTTAGGGTGCACTACTTCACACCCTAATGTGTTGAATGATAATGTGATTGTGAATAAGTGCGTGAATGACAAAGATGAACTTTCAGGTCCTGTCTCTGAAAGTCAAACCAAAACAAATTGCTTTCAAAAGTTCTTTACTCATCAAATTCCGTCTTTCACACCAGTGAGGATTTCAAAACCTAAATCTGAATCTGAAAAGGTAAAAGTCACAGCAGGTAAATCAAAAGAACCTTATGACTCTTACAGTGATTGCAATTCTCAACTGTCTGAATGTGATGAGGAAATTGAAATGGATAAAGTTCTTGTTGATAAAGTTTCCAAAGTAGGTTTGAAATCTCATTGCTTTAAATTTTGAAATATTGATCATACTGTTAAGCAATGTCCTAAGCTTGTTACAAATAGTTCAAAGCAAAAATCTTTTGGAAAAAGATTAAACACGTTTGTAAATAATTTCTTTTGTAATTCTTCTTCTGTTCCACGGCCCAAGTACACAAAGGCTTGGGTGCCAATTTCAAAAGTCTAACTTCTATATATTTAAATAAATGTCAGGAACATTCAAGTGCGATTGTAAATAGTCATTGGCATATTGACAGCGGATGTTCCAGACATATGACTGGGTTGAAGGACCTGCTGACTAACTATCGGATTATCAATGGCGGATATGTTGCTTTTGCGGGAGACAAGAAAGGTGGCAAAATGATTGGTCAAGGAGAAGTCTCGAATGGTTCACTAACTTTGGAAGACGTCAACTATGTTCCTGAACTGGCATTCAATCTTCTCAGTGTATCACAAATCTGTGATAAGAATATCCCAGTGATGTTTCTTCCAAATGAATGTTTGTTCTTGAAGCCAGAGTTTTCTATTCCTGAAGAATTGGTGATCATGCGAGCTCCAAGACGAAATGATACATATATGCTGAATATGGGATCAAAAGAATCAACTTCCACCGTGACCTGTCTCCTATCTAAAGCTTCATCTTTTGAATCTTTTCAATGGAATAGACGTTTAGGGCACATTAATTTTAAAATTCTAAATAAATTGGTTAAGAACAATTTGGTTAGGGGTTTACCACTTAAAGATTTTTCTATGGTTGAGAAATGCATGGCTTGCGCTAAAGGAAAGCAGCACAGAAAGCCACATAAACTTAAAATTACAAATTCTATCTCAGAACCCCTCGAATTGTTACATACTAATTTATTTGGTCTAATAAGTGTCAAATCTATTGCTAAGAAATCTTATTGCTTGGTTGTCACAGATGATTACTCTAGGTACACCTGGGTGAGATTCATGGAATACAAGAGTGAGACTGCTGAAGAGCTAATGAAGCTGATTCCTCAAATCGAGGTTCTTGGAAAGCGAAAGGTTCAAGCCATCAGAAGCGATAACGGAACGGAATTCAGAAACCATATCTTCAACTCTTTCTGTGAACAACGGGGTATTCCCAGACAGTTTAGCGCCGCACGAACACCACAACAAAATGGTGTTGCTGAAAGGAAGAATCGAACTCTTGTGGAGGCTGCTAGAACTATGCTGATTGAGTCAAAGCTTCCAATTATTTTCTGGGCAGAGGCAGTTAATTGTGCAGCTTATGTTCTGAATAGGGTACTGATTGTCAAAGAAAAGATGAAGACATCATACCAGCTGTTTCGAGGGATTAAGCCGTTGATTGATTTTCTGCGCCCCTTTGGATGTTCTTGTACTCTGTTGAATACTCAAGATCAGAAAACGAAGTTTGGTGCTGTTTCGGATGAATGCTTCTTTGTAGGATACTCGAACACACAAAAAGCGTATCGTGTTTACAACAAGCGAACGCGGATTGTGCAAGAGTCCTATTATGTTGACTGGCAAGAGTCAAACACTACAAGCATTGGCTATGAACCTGCATGGTTTTATGATTCCACCACTATTTTCAAATCATTCAATCTTCCTAACTCTGACGATGATGACATCATTCCTCACACATCAGTTTCTATTATTAACCATCCACCTCCACAACCACAACCACAACCTTCATCTATACAATTACCTCCCACTTCATTTGAGATTCCTCCACCTCCACCACCTCTAACCTTTCAAACCTCTCCATTAGACATTCCATCATCATCCACTTCCATTCCAACATCTACCACTAATACAATTCCTTCAACTTCAAATATACCTTCCCAACCATCAAATCAAACATCCTCATCCCAAACCAACCCTTTGCTCCTCAACACAGACTTCAAAACTTTGAAAAACCACCCTCATGATTATATCATAGGATCAATTACTGATGGTGTGCGAACTCGGAGTCAGAGTGGTTTGATTAATGAATGTCTCTATGCTGCCTTTCTATCTCAAGTTGTTCCGAAGAATTATAAACAAGCACTTGAAGATCCCAGTTGGGTTGATGCCATGCAAATGGAACTGCAGCAATTTAGGAAGCTTAAAGTTTGGGAACTTGTTGATCTTCCTCCTAATAAGTGTCCCATCGGCGCTAAGTGGGTTTTCCGAAACAAGCCTGATGATCGCGGTGTTGTTATCAGAAACAAAGCGAGATTGGTTGTTCAAGGATTTGCTCAAGAGGAGGGGATTGACTACACTGAAGTTTTTGCTCCAGTGGCTCGCCTTGAAGCCATTAGAATCTTTCTTGCTCATGCTGCTAACAAAAACTTTAAAGTCTATCAGATGGATGTTAAATGTGCATTTCTATATGGAGATATCGATGAGGAGATCTACGTATGTCAACCACCGGGTTTCGAGGATCCAGATTTTCCTTCAAAGGTGTACAAGCTTGATAAATCCTTGTATGGGTTGCATCAAGCTCCACGTATCTGGTATGAAACTCTGACACAGTGTCTTCTCAGCAAAGGTTTCTCTCGTGGGACTATAGATATGATTTTGTTCAAGAAGGAGGTGAATGGTGAGCTGCTGATTGTTCAAGTGTATGTTGACGATATAATCTTTGGTTCGACAAATGAGGGGCTGTGTAGAGAATTTGAAAAAGTGATGATGGATCGCTTTGAAATGACGATTATGGGGGAGATGTGTTTCTTCTTGGGGCTGCAAGTGGAACAAAAGCCTGATGGAATTCTTATCCACCAAGAGAAATATATCAAAGAGATCCTCACAAAGTTTGGCATGGATGATTCTTCTCCGGAACTGATTCCCTTCACAGCTCAAACATGCCTTACTTCTGATGATAATGGGAATCCTGTGGATGCTCATCGGTACCGCTCAATGATCGGATCTCTCATGTATCTGACTGCCAGCCGACCTGATATTACATTTGCTGTGTGCTACTGTGCTCGTTTCCAGGCCAATCCAAAAGAATCACACGAGAAAGCTGTTAAACGCATTTTTCGCTACCTTAAGGGTTCCTCTCGTTTGGGACTTTGGTACCCAAAAGGTGGGAATTTTGATTTACATGCTTTTTCTGATAGTGATCATGCTGGTTGCAGGATAAACCGAAAATCAGTCACTAGTGGATGCCAATATCTTGGCGAATGTCTTGTTTCCTGGCAAAGCAAGAAGCAAACAACCGTCTCTCTGTCCACAGGAGAAGCTGAATATATTGCTGCTTCAAGCTGCTGTTGCCAAGTGCTCTGGATCCAACATCAGATGATGGATTATGGCATCAACTTTCTTCATACGCCATTTTTTTGTGATAATGAAGCTGCTGTTGGAATTGCCAAGAATCCTATTCATCACACTCGCACCAAGCACATCGAAACAAGAATTCATGCCATCAGAGATGCACAGGAAAAGGGGTTCATTGATATTATTCCTATTGAAACTCGAAAGCAAAAAGCTGATATTTTCACGAAAACTTTTGACAAATCACGTTTTTATGAACTGATCTCTATGCTGGGACTAATATCTTTTTGAAAACCTTTTTCAATGTGCATTGAATTTGTAAATAACTTTTTCATTTTTCTTCCTTGAAAATTCGTGGGTCACTCATTTCTTCGCTACTTTATTTTTATTTTTATTTTACTTTATTTTATTCCTTTTTATTTTCTCTTCTTTATTTTGTATATATATATTAAGAAAACCTGAAAAACAAAAATTTCTTATTAATAGCTACAATATAAAAATTTTGGGGCAGATATTAAAGATTAACTACTTATAGTTTTTCAAATGTTGCTATTTCAGGATCTCCGTTTTGATTGATGTTGAAGAGACGTTGAAGGAAGTCAGAAGCATTGTGTTCGGGATATGTTAGATAGGCTCAGCCCGAAAACAAAGTAAACAGCGATTGTGCAGCCAAACATAACGTTCAAGAACTAGGCAATAAGGATTATCCCCTTGACATGACTGGATTGCACAAAGATACGGGTTCTGTCAAAAATTGGTTGAGAGCGTCAAATCTTTGCCTTGATTTCCCTAAAACATCCCAAATCACCCTCACCCTATCCCCGAATTGAGTTTCTAGTTTGCAAAACAAATAAAAAGCTGCTAGTGATGCTCTTCGGAAAAACCTCTGAGTGAGTTACTTGTTAACTCCTCAGAAAGTATTGAGTCAAAAGTGCTTAACTCCTCTACTATACGGAAGTATTGACCTGGAGTTGGTGGATCTTCTCTGCTATACGGAAGTATTGACCTGAAGATTCACCGAGCATGCTCAAATGTTTATCTCCTCTGTTATACGTCGGTATAGACCTGGAGCTCTAAACTATTTGAGTTTCCCAAATAATAAGTCGCAATGTGTTCAAAAGAATCATTGCTGACAAGCTCCACTCACAAAAAAAAAGATGCAAAAATGCACAAGTGTCAAATGAAGCTCAAGCTTTGATCAATATTCAAGATTTGATCCTCGAAATTCAAGCAAAGTCAATCATATTGCTCAGATATATCCTGATGACAGAACTTGTTCTTTTTACCTAGATGTCTGTGGGGACAAAGTTGTGCTCAAACAAAAAACATGATAAAAGAAGCTTTTGATCTCTTGTTGAAAGGACTAAGGCATGGGTTTAAATGGACAAACATATCTGCAATCCCGCCAATCTATGATTTTCCGGATTCTGCTCAAAACGTCATGAAAAATATATATCCTTCTTTAGTTTTAATTTCTAGCTTTTTCTTTCACTTTATTCTATTTTTATTATTACTTTATCTCTTTAAATTCGGTTTAATGTTTTTATATACGGAGCGTTGATAACGTGGGGCGTTTTCATGGATTTACAAAGGATTTAAAAATTTGAGAAAAACCAAAAATATTTTAATTTTTCTTGTTTTGTGTCCCAGCGAACCAACTAGCGAATCTACAGGTTCGCTCGCAGCTTATACTTGTCACCGTGTCTTCTCTTGACCATAAGTCTCGAGCGAATCTGAAGTTCGCTAGTTCACATTACCAGCGAACCAACTAGCAAATCTATTGGTTCGCCCGGACCTATTTTTGTCGTTGTGTCTTCTCTTGACTTTTGGTTCCGAGCGAATCTGAAGTTCGCTAGTGTTTTTGTCAGCGAACCTGTGACTGTATATATATGTGTTGTCAGCGAAACCATTCACAAGTTCGCTGTCACTATTACTGTAGCCGTATCTTTTTCAAACTGTTCAAACGTTCGATTCTCACCCACGACCGACTTTTTTATACTAAATCGTCTTTGCTTTTGTCTGGTATGTCATCGTCTTCATCTTAATTTATGTTTCATCCCATCAATTGTACATTAATCTCTTTAAATCCATCGATCTGTGATATTATCTGAATCTAATGACTGATTTGTGTTGTTAGTTAGAAATTTACATTGTAATATCCTCGTTTGATGATTATACTGCTTGATTGTTGCTTTGTTTGCTTCATTATGGTGTTTTGACTGAGATTTGGCCGTTTTTCAAAAACTAGGGTTTTCAGCGAACCTACGTGTTCGACTGGCGAATCTGAACGAAAGTTCAAAACTTCGAGCGAACCTATGCTGTTATGCCGCCCGTGCATCAACTTAGATTCGCTCGGTTGTTTCTAGCGAACCTATACATTCGCTTGACCAAATGACTGATTTTTCATGTCAGCGAATTTATAGGTTCTGATGCCAAATCTCAGGTTCGCTCATGCAGCGAACCTGTTCATCCCAGCGAATCTATCAACTGTTTTCAAAACTTACGTTTCTGATCAATTTCCGTTTATTTTTCAGTCACGATGTCTACGTTATTTTTTGAAAGAAAGCACAATATGTGTGCTTTACTGGACGAGAATCATGAAAAGGCGGGTGGCTACAGAGATTGTATTAGATGGTTGAAGTCGTCCCACATTCATCACGCTATATCTCATTCACCAACCATATATGAGCTGCACATAAGAGACTTCTGGAGAACTACTGTGATGAATGTGTCTGTGCAGCCATCACAAATCTGTGCCAAGATTAATGGATTTGATTTGGAATTTACTGAAGCTGATGTGGCAAGGGTTTTGAGGCTAGAGGATGATGTTGGTGATGAAGTAAAAATGACGGCAGAAGAAGTATATGGTGCTCTTCGGACCGCTGGTTATGAGGGTCCAATGCCCGGTGTGAAGAAGATGGAGTTTGTGAAATCCTACTTTATCAAGGAATGGAGATATATTGCACATGTTTTTATTATGTGCCTTGATCATAGGAAAGGTGGAACCGATGGGTTGAATTTAGACTGGGCTCGGGCCATGGTTTTGTTCTGTCGAGGGCAGAAGGCAAATCTAGCCAAACTGATCTACAATTACATGCTAGAAAACATCCATGCCACTAAGGGGAACAAGTGGCTGATGTATCCCAGATTTTTGCAGATGATTCTGAATGACAAGCTGCCCAATCTACCTGTTGTTGGTGAAGTGCTGAAGATCTGGGATATGCATTCTAGAATTTTTGGGGACTGTAAATCGGCACGTTCAGATTGCGTTGGAAGAGTTTCGTATCTGTGGGAAAATATGTACCCAGTTGACAGATGGGTACATATTCAGAGGTTAATGGAGAATGAGAGGAAACGAGGTGGTGAGAATATAGAGGTTGTTGAGAAAAGGTTGAAGAAAAGGAAGCCGTACGCCAAAGACAAAGATTATTCACTGGATCGGGAAATAGATGAGATTTAGGCTGAGATTGATCAGGGTAGAGAGAAAAGGACCAAAAGGAAATCGGATGCTCCGACTGAAGCGTCAAAGAAAGCAAAACAAGATGTTCCGGGTACATCAGCTGAATCAGTTAGTGAGTTAAAGGGTGAGATTGAAAATCTGAAGTCTGAGATTGTGGATTTAAAGAACAGATATGTTGATTTGGAGACTAAGGATGCTGAGAAATCAACAGTTATTTTTGAAATGGGGCGGATGAGGAGGGATCAACAGTGCCTGATAGTTAGAATATTCAAGGAGCTGAATAGCTTGAAGGAAAAGGATGGGTCAGATCTGGCTATGTCTAAGGCAGAACTGAAAAGCTTAACGGATGCTGCAAAGTATCTGTTAATGCAATGTGAGTTTGGGGACAAGGATAGAGGTAAAACCGCTGAAGAATTATTTGATGAAGATATGGGGATAAACCTGGATGTGTTTACTGGGCCTGAAGTGGTTGTTAGTGCTGAACCGGAAGTTGATGTGAATGCTGACAGTGAGGAGGATTTGGACGATGAGCCGGAGAAATACAAAGTTGAGGAAAAAGGGGTGTGCTATCAGTTTGATCATATTGACTTGGACAAATCCGAATGGTTCAGAAAAGATGAAGAGGTTGTTCCTGAAGTGCCTATCTTCCAGAAAATTGATGAGCCAAACACCTCGCAGTTAGATAGACAAGTTATTGCATGGAAGTATAACTCGCTTGTGGATGCATATATGATTAAGCGAAGGGGCGGTGACATCTGTTATATCAGAAATAGGAAGCATTTTGCCACTTTGCCTCGATGGGACTTGCGTAGGCTGGCTGAGCTACCTTTATTGGGAAAAGAGGAAAGTGGGAGAGCCTGTGCATTTGAGGTTACAATTAGAGAGGCTGCTCAGAATAACTTTGTTGATTTCGGGTACCAAAAACCGAAGCGAATGAGACATAAGAAGGATAGACACTGGGTTTCGTGGAAAGGAAAAGTTGTATTGAAGATCGAAGCCCTAAAGATTATGACAAGGGTCAGGGTTCCGGATACACAGCCACCGAGACTGCAAGAATTTCTGAAATGGTTCTATGATAACAGTACGGGTGAGGCAGTTATCAGACTCAAAGGAGATGACCGTCCAGAAATTCGTCTGTTTGATCCAATGGAGGTTTTCTCGTTCTGTGACGAAGATTTGAAGGTACTGTGTGAGAACCGTATCAAGCACGGGGCAGGAGATGATACAAGGACTGAAGCGAACTTGTTCGTTAAAGTCGCAAACAAGGCCCGAGGAATACGTGCTGAGCTGAGAAGTGTTAATGAAAGGTTGCGGATGACTGATGATCAAAACATGGATATGGATGACTTGTCAAAACAGCTTGATCAAACTATCGAGAAGAGGTTCGAGAAACCGGTCGAGGTGATTGTATTGGATGTGGTCGATGAGGAGCATACTGAATATGCCTGATACAGTTGACACCGAAGCTGAATTTGTTGAGTCGATGTTGGTATTTAGTGAAGACGAAGAGGCCGGATCTGAAGATGTGACAAATCCGTTGGCCGGGATTGAATCGAGGGCAGGAGCGTACATTGAGAATCTTTGAAGCCGAAAAAGATGGAGCTTAAACAGAAGACTTCCCCGGGTGAGGTCCAACCTAGGGGGAGTATTGATAGTCATGTATAGGTCGGACTCACCGGCATGTCGGTGTTATATCTTTTGTATGTATTTTGTAGTTTTTGGTGTTAGCGAACCTACGGGCGAATCTATAGATTCGCGCGTAGCATAGAATAGTTTCTGTGTATTGTTCTGTTTTGTCGACCGGGCGAACCTGATTGTGCCCGGCGAAGCTATCTGGTTCGCTAGATAGATTCGCTGTCAGCGAATCTATCAGCGAACCTACAGCTGATATATATTGTAACCTTATCTTAATGCAAGACAACTTTTGGCAAAAATCTTATCCAAACTCTTGAATCGTGTGTGTGTAAACTGGAGGTGCTAGGAGCTTATATTATCTATCATTGTAGCGTATTTACCTCTCGTTGTGTGGTTTTGATCTTGTTCTTGGTTGTTGGGTTATATTGGACTTTGTTTCTTCGAATCAAGTGTGTTTCGTTGTAATACATATCATTATAGCACTGAAATCTTGATCTAGATGGACCAACAGTTACACTTTATTACATATCACATATTGCATGACCCATTATGTTCTATAACATGTTACTTGATATGAAACTTATTATGTGGTATAATATATTACTAGTTGTGTGAACTAGTATGTGTAATGAATATGTTATCTACTTGCGTACTGAATGCCCACATTGTGTTTATAACATTTTTTTTCTTCATACTTATCAAGTACTCATAGTATACTTGACATAAGTTTCCCCTATAAGTACATCACACTAGACATTTATTGGTATCATTCACATGTAGTGTACTTTACTTATAATTATATGTATACCATAATTTCCTTCAACACATCATATACTTAAAATGAAATAAAATACCATACATATAGGTACAAAACAATAAGCATGACCAAACATAAGGGTAAAACATGCGATGGGAAGCAAGTTAGGATGGCCATGTGATGTAAATTGACGATTACGGGTGCGCAACGTAATGGTGAATTTACAGGTACATGGGGTTCCTAGAAAAAAAAACCCGTCGTGGGGGTTAAACCCAAAGCATAATAATAATAAAAAACGAAAGTTAACTTAGATTAATCTAAAGCAAAAGTCCACCTCTAAATAATAATAGGTAAAAAGTCTATTCTAGACTTTTCAACCGTGGGAACCGTATTAGTTACACTTACGCAAACAATGATTCGTAATAGTTAGACATTATATTTATACTTATAAGATATGTCATCATTGTCAACTTCCTCTCACACTCCTAGTAAGAAGCTTGCAGTTTCTGACACTCTACTCTTTCGACACTTAAACTAATAGAAATTTTATGTCCTAAAACTTACAAATTACCAAATGCAATCCGGACTCTATTAGAGCCTTAGCATTCCGTTTAGTTAACTAACGACAATTTAACTAAAACCACTCACATCAAGTATTAGTTTTTTTTAACCAAACCGAAGTGATCTGCCGAGCCGTTACTAAAATTTCGGGACGAAATTTCATTTAACAAGGGGATGAAGTGACAATCCAAAACTTTCTCTTTTTTTTAATCTTTCTTGTAACACCAAACGTTTACCAATCTTACTTAATTTTCAGGACGGAAATTCTTTCAACAAGGGGATGATGTGACACCCGGCAATTTCAGGTTAACACCGTTAACTCGACTCTCTTAAATTTTTGTGAAGTCCGCTAATCAAATAGTGTTTTATACGCGCTACAGTTGTTTGAAATTATTAATCATGTGATAATTAATCACGATAATAATTCGGGAAGTTATTTGAATCATAACGAGTAATGCCAAGCTGATAGTAATTAAAATTACCGAGTGATTAGTGAAATGTTTTTGTAAATTATATTTGTATTTTAAAGTTTAGGTTCAGATGTATTTAGTTAAAAGTTCAACTAAATAAGTTTGGAAACAAGTTAATAAAATACAAACGTCAGGGATCATTGTTAAATAAAAGTATTAAGATTATATATATCCCCCCACCCACATATCATCTTCATACTCATCGTCTTACCAGTCTTCACACGCAAAACCCTAACCTTAGCCGCACCATCAACAGCGATCACTATTATCATCCTTTTTCCATCTCTGGCAACTACCGTTGTGATCATATATCCTGACTATTGCTGCTGTTCGGGATCACTAACAACCGCAACCACCGACTCTACCACCATTGCGCCACTGTTACTGCGGTCTTTGACCATCTCCTTCACCGCCGGAAACCCCCAGTCGCCTTGTACCTTCTTTCTCAGTTTCTTGGTACGCCGTATATTCAAATAACTTGTATTTTTGTTTACTAGTTTTTGTTACGGTTTCGACTTCGGGTTTCACTTTGTATTCGTTTGACTCGTAGACATGTATAGTACGATACATTTATGATCACGAACGCACGCCGCTATGTGTCGGGCTCAGTTACGGTAGTATATATGTGTTGTTTGGTGTCTATGTATATATGAATATACTTGTTTATAATCCTTTTGGGTATGGGTAATTATTGTATGCGACTGCAGGGAATATATATATATGTGTGTGTTCATAGTGTTTGTACGAAAACAAAAGTTTATGTGTATTTTGTGTAAAGTGGGTATATAGAATTGTAATCAAGCATGAACGAAAAACATTGGTGTGTGTACGTTGGAGTTAACAGAGGGTATGCGTGTGTATGCGTATGTAAGTAATGGTAGAATATACTTGCGATGGTGTTAATGTGATAATACATGTGTGCATGATTTTGTGGTGTATAAGTTGTAGAACTCATATTTTTGTTGTGTGAGTGGGGATAATATATGGAATTCACTAACTCATTATAGTAGTAATAGGTAGATGTGTTAGGGCTCGTTTCTGTTTAAGATTTACTTTGTACTTTGTTTATACATGTTTGTATAGTTTAGGGTTAATTTTGTATTTTACCTAATGTGTTGATGCATAAAGCATGTTGTGAGAGAATGTTAGTGAGGGTGTCTAGATCACAAATTACACGCTAGATAGAGAATTGTGTGTGTGATTGTATTCTCCTGCACATTGTACTACAACAGTTTATGCTTTGATCATCAATACAAGAGAATTATTTAGTAATGGATTGTGTTGTTGATTGAATTGTGTGTTGTTACTTAGATCATTCTGATTTGCAGCAATATCGATCCAATTGAACCTATCAATTGGTATCAGAGCTGTTGGTATTGTGTGTGTTCTTCGCTATTCATCAAGCAAAAACACATCAATATTGCTCAAATCATGATCTGAATGATCTGTTGCTGTTTTTGGATTTGATTCATCATCGGAATCATCTCTAATTCACAACGTTTGTGCAAATTACATCAGATTATCATCATATCTGAGGAATTAAGAAGAAATTGAAGTTCACTGTTCGATCAATTTTTTGCTCAAAATCATCATAAATTGATCATGTTTTGGATTGATTGAGATTGGAGATTGATAATCGGTATAAATCGGTGCTTGTGTGTGATTTTTGGAGAAATTGGACAAGTTTTTGTTAAAACCAGAAAATTTTGATTGAAGAAAATGATGAACATGATGAACAGGTTGAATATGAACTAGCCGGGTGATAAATTTGACTTAGACAATATTTTTTGGACTTAGATTTGTGAACAAATAGGTCCTGTGCAGTCGTGTAAAGGATTTTTGTCTTGACGGGTGAAGAATTTGCAAGAAAAAGGTTATACTGTTGAAGGAATTTTTAAAAACATTTTCAAAAATCAAACAATGATGGCAGTGCAAGAAACAACCGATGTTTCATTTCGTCTGTTTAGATTAAGTACATTGCATGCACTCTTCATACGTTGATAACATATCTGCCATTTTCTTTTCATTAAACTTTCAATTTTCGTAGAAATTTAAAAGTTTAGGGGGAGAACTCATTATTAAAAAAAAAAATTTAAAAAATTAAAAAAAAAAAATAAAAATCAGAAAAATCCAAAAATATATTGAATCTACTTGCACGTACATGAGAAATGATAGTACACTAGAGTTATTAACGCATCATTTTAAACAATAAAGACTGAAGCGTGAAAATTGATGTGCGAGACGGCTCAGACAATTATACTGAACAAGTATATTCTATGATGATTTAACTAAATTCTAATGAGTTTTTGTGGTTGAAACATCTTAGTGCATGTGAAACGTTTATACAAATCAAATAGATATCTCATGAAACATCCAAATTACATCGGGTAACGATGCAGTCTATTCAGTGTGATGAACCGCATCGTGAGCTTCTTTGTTGTGGTACCCACAGACCTGAAGTCTCACACGAAGTCTCTTTTGAGCTTCAAGATGCAGCAAAAGATTCCAAAATGGAACAAAAAGAGTCCCAAATGTGGACCGTCACCAATCAAATTCCAAAAAGGAATTCAGAAGATTCCCAAGGGGAACAATAGGAAATGAAAAATTCCAAAAGGGAATTCAAAAGAAGTCCCAAAGTGGACCAAATCCAAATAGAACCCAAATTCCACACTGTTTATGATTGTAAGTGACCTGACGTGTTGAGTTGTTTTCAGGATATTTAGATGAGGTGTATAACTTTCTAATGTGCAAAGTATGGGTCACTCAAAACTTATTCTTAATCAACCTAATTGATCATCAAGAATAGAAAAAGTAAGTGTGTCACTTCGAGCTAATTGATTTGTTCAACAATTCATCACTCAGTTACTTCACAATTCAAATGTCTATTCTCATAACTGCAAAACATGTGTTGGATTAATTGCTAGTATGATCTCATTGCAGGTTAAAGATTCAGAATGTAAAGAGAAAATTCCAAAAATATCAAAAACATTGAAAAAATTCAAAAAACACCAAAAAGATTGTCATTTTTAATCTTTTTCTTTTGTGTTGGCAGTTTAACATGTGTTATTGATGTAGGAGTTGTTCATCAAGCAATATCTCATCCGATTGAGAACTTGATCTTTACATTGATGATAAATGCACATTATTGCCTGAGTTTTAATGTTTTTCTTTGAGTTGCAGGAACAGTTTCCATTGCAGAACAAGCTTCCACGCGACTTGAAGATGTTCCTGTTCAAGCCTGATTCCAGTCCAAAGATTTCCAAGTCAGATTGCTGAGTGTTAAGAATCCTCCTCTTAATATCTCATACACAGATCCCATTAACCTCTAAAGAAAAAGTTGAGGGGGAGTATTCTAAGTCAAAGAAGTCTTCGCATTCTACTTCAACCGTTGAAAAAGATCCCGTTGCTGATATATAGATTCACCGGAATCTACTCTCTGCTTATTTCTTTCCATAGTCTCTGATGTTACTCAAAAGGAAGAGAAGGATGCAGATTGCTTGTTGAAAGACAGAGTTTCGATAGCATCATCTTAGGGGGAGTACTGTTGGGTCCTCTTGAAGATAATGCATATCAAAACTTTAAGTTGCTCTCTATACTCGCCACATGAAGATTTAAGCTGATATGTCAGATTTGTAAAGTGTCATCTTAGGGGGAGTACTGTTGGGGTTATTTGAAGATGTCACTTTCCAAATATAAGCGAGTGAAGATATCGAGCATCATCACGAGCAAGCACGGGTGAAGACGTTAATAATTTGTATTTGTCTTAGAATATTTGTGTAATCGTTTTGTGCTTAATTGCACGTCTTTTAGGTTACTTTGTAAGGTGAATGGTATGGACTATAAATACCATCACCTAGGTCATTTGTTAAGAGAGTTGCCTATTCTTGTTAGTCATATTCTCTTGTAACATCCTTTGATCTAATACAATTCACCTATTCTAATTATCATCATCTTCATCATACTTTGCATTGATCTTCATGAACATTCAAGCATCAATACGTGATCAGTGAGATTCCGCATCACTGATTGCAAACAACATCACCAAACAATCTCAGATCTAGATCCAAGCTCGGTTCGTCTCTAGAACTATCATTATAAGTGCCAATTTTTGTGCAATCTAAACATATTGGGTCAACCTGTTGCACTTAAACAACAATTGCTGATGCTTGTGAGTTGCTGTTATATTTACACACACTCACTCAGCTGTTAAAATTTTTAAACTAAAGATCATAAAATTTTTAAACTAAAGATCATAAATTGTTGTTATATTAAACTAAATATCATAAATTTTTAGTAAGACAGTATTTAACAAATCAAAAACACGCAGCTCTTAAAATTTCTAGCCACCAAAATCGCATCTCCAACTCACCATGTCTGTGGTTGCAATACCACCACCAACAACAGCACCTGCAACACCACCAAAGAGAGCATAAGCCAAATTATCCATTCTTTCTTCAATTAGTCCATTGATATCTTTACCTTTAAACAACCATCAACAATAATCCAACTTCATCATCAACAACAACAGCTGCAACTACATAACAATACACAACTAACATAAAAAACTATAGAAAGTAGAAACAGTATGTTAAAAACCTGCACATGATGAAATAAAACACCCAATAGATACAAAAACCTAAGACAATAAGAGCACCAGATAACAACCTAGGAAGATTCAATAAAGACAGTAGGAATCAAAACCATATAAGAAACAAACCTTATGTAAATGAAATATATATCTCCATCGAAGATTCAGAGCACTAAACTACAAAACACCCTAAGTTAATGTGGTAAGTTGATACAGATTTTGAAGCCCTAATGTTGATTCAGAATCTGGTATGAACCCTAAAGTTGATTCAGAAATTGAAGCCCTCAATCTCAGAATCAAAACCCTCGCTAAAATCGGATCTTTGTTGCTCTACAAACGATGGAAGTAGGAGACGATTGAGATTAGAATAACAAGGAAAGTCCGGATTTGGTCTCTGAAAATAGAGAGAATGACCTGGAACGATTTTGATTTGAATAGAGAGGCGGAAGATAAATGCACATGCTTTGAGTTGAAGGCGCATGTTAGGGTTTTTGAAAGGTGTTGAAAGTTAAGGAAATTGTTAAATTACCTATTTGCCAATCTAATTTGCTTATTAATGTAGTATAGATATAGATATATTGGGTGTTTATTATATAGTGTAAATGATAATGGTTGTATAAATATGTCTAGGTGTTTAATTGTGTATTTATATATATATATATATACACATATATATGCACGTATGTATATATGGTGTACATATGTGAGTGGGTTGATTTTTATATAATGTGGGTGTTGGTTTTTATAAGTTTGGAGACTAGGGTGCAAGTATATTTATTTATGTGCTTGTATGGGATTTTATTGGTTTTGGTAGTTATATAAGTTTAGTGTATGATCACACACACATATATATATATATATATATATATGCATTCGTACGTATGCATGTATATATTTATATATGTGTACAAGGTTGTCTAGTGGCTATTAGGTTAATAAAATTGGTATCTTTATTAATTTGTTGCCTAGTATATGTCATAAGTGTAATTTAAATATATATATCCTAACAATTGGAAATGCTAAAGATATTAGTGGGGAAATGCCTATCTAAGTCATGGTAGTAAAAATAAATTCCTACGTGTACTCGGGTATTTAATATGACGGGTTTCGTCATCGGTTTTTATCGTAAACATACATGGGCCAAGCCCATAATCTAAGTTGGGCCTAAGCCTAATAAGGGTTGGGCCAAACCCAATAGTTTAAGTGGGACCTAAGCCCAACAATGGTTGGGTCAAGCCCAATGGGTTTTTTAAAAAAATTTCCGGGCCCAAAAACCGGGATTGTTACACCATGCGACAACTCTGAGGAATGCTTTTAACCGTCGTGATAGGGAGAGCGAAAACGCGGTCTAAAAGAACCCCATCTACCACCACCCGCCCCGCAGGGATAGAATCTCTAACGACATTCGGCTTTGCGATCCCCACAACGTACTCTTCCACATCACCTGCAACATAATTAAACCTAATCACCTTGGTATCGTGATGGCATCCTCGACTGAGAGCATGAACACACATACAAGTCCCACATAACCATTGGCCCGATTCCTTTAGGGCCTCACCAACCGAGACAAACAAATCAACATTTGTTGCAACCGCATCCCTCAATACATTTTTTCGATCATCCGATGATAAATGCATCCGTTTAATATGTGCCATTAACCGAGGGAAACCTTTGGAACCCGTCATACCATCCGGGCAACAATGGAACCCCCTAAATGGGCAAGGCCAAAACCCATCTAAAGAACGAACACCGGCCTCCCTAGAAGAACCCGCCTCATATCTAAGGTATCACCCATAACACCACGGGTTTCTGATCGGAAACCCAAAGAAAACAAACCAAAAACCCTCAAAACTCTAAAACACCAAGCAAAGTGTGGTAGTCTTTCATTGAGGCATATGATCGAACACCTGGTGTGCAGAGTAAGAGGGACGGTTTCAACACCCAAACTGAATAGTCATAAGTGCCCAAACGCAAAACCAACAAATAAGGAAGAAGATGGAGGTGGGTTAGGGCAGGGAAGGCGGGTATGGAGATGGGCAAGGGCTGTGAAGGTGGGACGGGAGGGATGTTACGGTGGAGGAGGGGGCTGTGAAGGTGGGAGATGGGCGGTGAAGGTGGAGGTGGAGAGGGTGGGAGCGGAGCAGACGGGGGAGGTGGCGGAGGATGACGGTGGTGATGGTAGTGGTGGTTAAGGTGGATGGTTGCCGGTTCAGGTGGATGATTGTCGATTAACTGAAACAGATCAAGAACATGATGAAATCTGCATTTAAAAAGACGAATGAAAGGATGTAGTACCTGATTATCGTGAAAGATTAAATGTTGTTCTCTGTGAATTTGAACATGAATTTAAAAGATCAATAGGGTGTAAATATAAACAAATCGATTAAATAAAGAATATGCCGTAATCATAACATGAAAATACGGTTACCTTAAGTCAATCAACCGATCGTACAATGTGTATATGTGATTCAACAGTGATCTTGGAATTGATAGTTGTTTCTGAATTAAAGGAACTTCTTATGACCAAGATCTGTTGCTAACCCACAAATCCCTTAAATCCCCGCTCCAATAATGACATATCAATTCCAAAACTAATTCTTCATAATCGTTGCCCAAATTAAACGATGTTTCCATGCTTTTGAACAATGAATAAGGAACTGTGATTGACGGAATTGAATGAATTAACTGATATTGTTTCTAAAATTATGGCTATACAAATAATAACCTCAAATAAATTCAAATAACATGAATATGTGCTATATATAAAACCGGTAAAAATACTTGCCAATAATAAAAACAATCGTTTCCATTTTTAATGAATTAATTGGTTTATATGATAATGTTAAGCAAAAAAATGTATTATTTCCAGTTTAATTATTTTTAAAGTTAAGTATAACTTTGTGATTACAAAACAATAAAATTAAAGTTGCCACCTAAAAACACTTTCGTTCGTTGCATATTAGATTTACACAAAATCTTAAATAGCCCTCACTTTTACTAACAATAATTCATGTTCAAATACTCATACATTTTCACATCTATCACATACTTTTACACTACACTCACGTACTGTATGATCCACATATTACAAACCTGATAATCTAAATGTTGTATAAATGAAACATATCAATATCATTAACAAAACTTTACTTAAAAAGCAGACTACAACTGATGGATACTTGACAAATAACAAAAACAGAAACCTATAGCTGATGGATACTAACCAAACATTTTGAGTTGACCCACAACCAACTCTTTGTCCATTTTAAAACAATGAAGAATACAATTATAAATTTTTTTAATAAAGTCTTGTTACTATTGAAAAATGTTTTGGACGTACATACTAATTAGTCAATCGCAATCTCAGCACGTTAGGGTTAAACAACATATTAGAGATTATGAACGATTCATCAATGAGCACAAATAACATAACAGGAACTCCAAAAAAAACCATATTTTCACATGGGAATGTAAGCAATTTAAAACACATCAAGTATATTGGAAAAGGTAAAAACATTTAAAAAGACATTGAAAAACCTCCAAAATGTTAAAGAAAACAAAAACCTCTGTTTTAAAGCAAACATGACCAAACCAAAAATAATGATATGATGTTCATAACACACAATTATTCAATACTCATTCTCAACTGAGCCAATAAGCAAACCAACCAATAGTCATGGTAAAAACAATCAACACCATTATCAACCGAATATGACACTTGCTTCTCCAGTTTAGGCACCAAAAGCTTAAGTCCATCAGCTTGGCCCGACGACACAGAACTACGTGCAACTTTAGTTGTTGAATTTGCTATGGGAGGATCAACATCAAAGGCATCTGAAAGGTTGCGCTTTAAATCAGAACTTGTAGACGACACTGCAGAGTTTTTAGCACGAACCAATGGACTTGTTGCGGTGCTTTTTTCAGTGTTAGAAGCAGGGGTAACATTATCATCTTTAACAGAAACAACATCCTGTTTCAACATAAATACCATAACTAGTTAATTCGGTTATTTGTTTTTATTGTACGTACAACATATTCATTCAAAATTGGATAGATTTTATACCTTGTGAATAACAGTATCTTGTGATGTCATGTCCAAAATTGACACATGTTCAGAATCAGATTGAGCAGGCTGAAAATATTATTTACAATGATTTAATTATAAATGAATTAAAATACAAACTGTAATTAAAAAATATGTAGCTTTAAAACATGTGTAAACATAAAAGTTGAACCTGTTCACGGTCAACTTTTTGGTTAAGTTGACTAATGATGTTTTCATCAGCTGTTAACTTATTGATTCCATAAACTGATAAACCGTGATCCAAAATAAAGCTGGAGATTTCAATCTTAAAGGCAAACTTTCTCCGAAGAAGAGTATTCAAAACAGGTGGATAATCATCGAAATCAGAAACCTAAAAAAATAAACAATATAAGTATTTGCATTGAAAGTCAAAATACAATAACATAGAAGAGAGGTTGAGTTACAGAGGGAAGATATGTCAGATCAAGCATACGAGAAAAGATAAGGTACAAGGCAGTTATGGTTAAACACTATAACATTACATGTCTGGATACCAAAAATTCCCTCATTTGCCCGATCCAAGAAAAGGCATGCTTTTTTTAGGTTTTAAACTTACTATATTGCTTATACTCTCCTATGAATTTTCAAATAATAGTTTTCTTTTACTAATTATCAAATTAGAAAACATAATATATTGATCATCCGGTTTAAGAAGTTTGGTTCTTATATTTTTTTAAAACTGATGTACACAACTCAAGATATCCATTGGTTCTATATTGTGCTATAATTGTTGTTGTTCATAATTTATAGTATATGAAGAGGTATACCTGTTGAACACTTTGTATCATATCCTTGGATTTTGAACTTCCAATAATATCCTTACTTTGAGAACTCCCAATCAAATCCTTGGCAGAAAATTTGAGTAGCTTTTTGGCTTCTCGATCAAATAAGTTTAAACTTAAAACACCAGTATGGTCTTGTACACGTAACTGAATCTGAAACCTGATGTTTATAAAAAAATGATAATATGAGTTGAATAAAATTATAATTTTAAACATTGTTAATGTTTAATGTAACAGTTCACAAACCTTGAAATTGGATTTCTAACATCTACCATGCATTTGTTACAACGATAAATCATGGCATCATCAAATTCAGCAGCTGACTTTGGGTTATCATCAATAAGAATAACGGGCTCCACTTTTTTGTAACATTTACTGCATCCAAGATAGCCCCATGGCTTATCCTCGCAGAAGCTAATGATTGTTGCCAGTATAACAACATGCTTTTCCTATGTTGATGACAAGAAGACAAGTTGGTAAATCGATCTTAAATGAGATAATAATGTTAATAAATAACTGAGATATATATATTCATTACATAGTAAAATTAGATTCTTACTTTTTTTTATTTCACTGACTTCTTCAATATTGATGAATTCAGTATTAATAAACAGCTCATCTTCTGTAGATATCGATATGAAAGAATCTTTGCTAACATTAGTTAATAAGCTATTGCAATTATCATTGTCGGATATACTGTTTGAAAAGAAAGATTGATATTAGTATGAGGGATTAATGAATATAAGGGTTCTAAATAAATAACATAAAAGGCAATAAGCCATCACACATAACAAAACTGTTAACTATTAACTGTGCACACATAACATGATTGAAATTAAGTTAATGTTAGATACCAAGTACATCTCAGTAAAATAAAGAATGAAACCTATTGAGCACAACATGTTAATCTAAATGTTGTATAATTGAAACACATCAATAACATGAAAAAAACTATACTTAAAAGGCAATCGAATAAAAGCTGAACCCACAGTCATAAAGTTAACATCAAAATTCAAACTGATCCGAATGAAAGTCTCTATGCATTAAATTTTAAAGCCTTTATAACTTTCAATCAAAATGTAATTAACCTGAATGAACTAAAAGTTTAAAAATTTCAATCATAATATGCAAATTAAAAATACATCATTAACCTAGATTTAAAGTGCTTTATATTCAGAATCTGCTGATGAAACTTTGAAAATTAAACAAATAAACTTTAATGTTTAAACAAAGAAAGATTGTTATTAGTATGAGGGAATTAGGTTCATCATAGAAAAAAGAAAGGTTAAAGACATAAACCTCCTCTTAAAACTTATGATGTCCTCGATATCGTCATTGATAAATAGCTTTGTCACATTGTACGAAGTATTAACAGTTGTCTTACCTGTTATATTTATAGATTAGTCTAAAATAGGATATGTAGTATAATTTGAAAAAAAAAAGAACTAAGATAAGAACAAACCTTGGAACCACTTGATCCTTTCAAATTGAAGAATGACTATAAAACGAACCTCCTCTGGATGTTTTTGAAGATATTCAATAAATTGTTCAGCATACTCAGCAAATAATGTTACTGAAATTACTTGGCCCCTATTAACATAAACTTTAATAAACAAATAAAACATTTTATATAAATATTAAAGTTTACTTGATATATAAGAAAAAATACTCTAAATCTTGAATTCTAAATGTAGCTTGTTTCGTGGGAATCCCTTCACCATTCAAGAATGTCTTAATAGGTTGTAGATCTTGTACCTCGCCTATGACATCTGTAAATATATTTTTTAAGTGTTAAAAATGACAATATAAAGTTAAGCAAAAATTAGTATATAATTCTATTAACCAACACTAAGATCTTCACTTGTAGAATGTTCCAAAATATATTTCAAGGAAGTAAAAGAGAAGCCATACTGGGGTCCGTTAAAAACACTGCAACGTTCAACTTTAGTAGTTGAAACAAAAACGACTTTATTGGTGTTGTCTACATACTTATACGGAGACCTCACGGAACCGTAGTTTGGCTTGAATACAAAGATAATGATATTTTCATGAAGCAGGCGTGTAAACCTTTGGAGAAACCTTTTATTGACAGTACCCGTTATTTTAGTCCCCTATGCAATTAGAATAAAATAAAATGTTAGTGATGTTAAAATAACATTAAAAAACATATATGATTTTACAAAAGTCATAAAATACCTCTTCATCCATGAGAATCATCTCAATTCAATAAACTTCCTTCTTATTGATGTGATCAGGTAACTTCCAAAGACGAACAATTCTAAGTTTCATTGTTGTATCATCATTTGTTAGGTCGATATTCTTAATGAGAGTAATGTTATTATGCTCCATTAGTGTGCTGTTATCAATACAAAATAATACACATCATTAGAAATTAAAGACCATATATGTAAGAGAAAACTACTTGGATGGCTGTTTATTTATATACTTTGTTAGTTTGTTTGGACCCAAAAGACAATATGTAAAATCTTTTTTATTCAGTTACATATACAAGATGCATACTTCTCTCAGACTTGGGATTTATCTGAAACTAATGTGCCATAAAATCGTATATGTACTTTGGGTTTCTCATGTAATATAAACAAATAGAATGGTTCTAAGTTTCTAAACCACATGACGAAGATCCCTAACAAGCATCAGATCTATTTCTGATCTTTTTAAATTCAAATGATAGTAAACGATAAATTATGACAACCAGTAATACATTTCACTGACCCACATAAGCTAAAGCTCTAACTTATCATGCTAATAGACAAGAGAGGCAGAACTGCACTAACTAATTAATTGAGCAAATTTTGAAGAAAAAAATTTCTATGGTTTCGTAAGGAGCAGAGTAATCGCCAGAAGACAAAAACAATCAAAGCCCACCATGATTACACCAAACTATCCACCTTCTGCGAACGATCTACCCAACAATAATTGATCAACAGAATATGACACCCAAAGATACATAAATACATGCATACATACATAATCATGAATCATAAAGAGTGTGTAGGGGTGTGGGGTGAGGAGATGTGGATAACTGGCTCAGGTTGACTTGTCCCACAACAATATAAATCGATCTTAAATCACAAACATGTTCTTAAACAGGCAACAACAACTTTATACATACATAAATCACAAACATGTTCTTAATCAGGCTTTAGAATCATGAACTGAAACAACATCTATACGAACTTAATCACAAAACAACATCTATACATAAAGCCTTTAGAATCACGAACTTAAACAACATCAAAAGATAGCATTCATCGAAACCTAGAAATCGGAAACAAATTACGTATGATTACAGATAAGAGTGAAGTAGATGTGAGTGAAGGATCAATTGGGCGTAAATATATAAAGCAATCGAATAAAAGAAGAATGAGCCCTAATTTTGATTGAAATACGGTTACCTTATAATGATTCTGGAAGATTTCGATCATCATGTCAATCGAAAGGCAGAGATTCAATATGGATTTTGGAATTGATCGACTTTCTTCTAATTAAAGGAAGATGGATCTGGATTTAAGAGAATGAATGAGATATTCATCATGTAAATTTGAAATTGTGAGATGAATCTATATAAAGAAACAGTGAAGTTGAAGCTGTGAAATTAAATCAATTGAAACCGATTGATATTTTCCAAAAATCTATCATACAATCGGCGCCCAAAACATACAAGCACAAGAGATGCCGCCCAAATCCTTATATCCCGCTCAAATTTTTTTTCACCACAAATAGTTGCCGCCCAATTGGGGTCTTGTGGCCCCCCAAAAAGTGAGAAATATTATATAGATTTACATGAGGAGGTACATGACATTGAGAGTGATGATGAAGACCGGCAGATATATAATCCCTTGAAGTTACCAATGGGTTGGGATGGAAAACCAATACTATACTGGCTCTATAAGCTCCATGGCCTTGGTCAGGTCATGTGTACTACTACTACTGTTGTGCAGCTTTTAAAAAGATGATCATTTGCAACACTATGTGCTCCTGCTGTTATATATAAGACAACTTTGTAAAATCACTAACAACTACAAATAATAAAAACCATAAGCAAAAAAATCACGATGCTTAGATGAAAATAGCGACAATCAGATTGTATTCTTGTTTTGCAAAATCGCGATATTCGTAAATGGGTTTGGATTGCAAGTTTTGTATATCAATGGAAGTGAATTAGCATATCTATACATTGTAAGAGATAAACCGTTTGCACATCTATACATTGTATAAAAACAGAATTGATATGATCATTATGATATGATACACAAAACAGGTGGTATAAAAACAAAAATGATATGATCATTACGAGCAGATGCAGCAACATCATGACAGCTAAATGCAGATAAGATTATCAAAATAGAACAATAGTGTGTATAGCAAGTGTAAGAGATTATACGTGATATATGCGAGAGATACTATGGGATTGTTTCATGTAAATGCCTTTCAAATCAAGCATTATTTAACCATTATCATGCAACATTCTGATTAACACCCCCCCCCCCCGCCCCGCGACACAAAACACATTAAATAATGAAATATGCAGTTGCTGCTGTTACTGTTGAGAATGTGTTGATGCTAAACACATTTCCAACACTGCTACTATTGATACACATTCATACATACATTCACAAACTGTTTTGCTACTGCTTTTTTCAATAATCACAACACACCCAACTGCAAAACATCATCTATCTCTAAACCAACAATCTAAATATGTTTGCAGACCCCAACCAGTTAAACCTACCCTTTTTACTTTAGTTTTGAAACTCAGAATTGCTTATGTAAACACATTGTTTGCATAAGCATTCAGCTAAATAGATTTCAAGAAGGTGAGCATACCAGATTTTTAACAGAACTCAACTCAAAAACAACTGCAAAAGCAAATAACACATAACATTAAAAGTGAGCAATGATATATTTACTTGTCAAACTATCTAAATAAGCTTCTACACTCACAATTTGGTATGTAAAACTTTAAACTTAAATGCACAAACCAAGAAAAACCCGAATAAAAGCAATTGCACAACACATGAAACCATCAACAACATTCAAGTCATAACAACAACAAGTCAACAACAGCTGTTTTAAACATCATATTTCATTAGTCAAAAAATGATGACACATTGAAGTTAATAAAACACACACATTTAAATGCTAATTATAGCATTCATACATTCTTACATTCATACACACATACAAAACACACATTTAGATTCTAATTATAGCATTCATACATTCTTACATTCATACACATATACAACACACACATTAATATCAATATTAGCTTATCTATTCTACATAATTCAACATAAAGGAATTCGGTTATTGATTTAATAAATAGATAAATAAAAATGCAGTTGAGCTGTTGTAAATTGCAAGTTATTTGCTGATGTTTTACGACATGTTTAACCTACGCGAAGGGTGCAATTTGACCTTTTACCTATAAATTTAACCTTCTACAATGAAAGCTGAAGTCGTGATCTAACCCATTGTAAAATGTAAGTAGCTGTCTGCAATTTAAGCCTTAAAATTTGAATGGTTGCACAACTACATTACCAATTGCAAAAGGAAACCTGCACAAAATGGTTTCGTTTTTTGGTTTTCTCTCGAATAGTTTCATTAACCTTTCCCATGTAATATGCATTTGAGACTTTTTAATTATCTTAGTGCCTCATTTATGTAGTCAATATGCTTTGTTTAAGGAGTTACCTTCGAGGTCAATTGTTTGTCTTTTGGACCCCGATGAGAGGTTCTCGTTGAGTATCTATTCATCTAGCAAATAGCACGACTAAATATTGATTTCCATTCAAAAGGGCTTCTCTATGTCTAAAGATTAATAACAATATAAGCCAGACCTGCAATTAACATCTCCCTACATTAGTATAAGTATGGTTAGTTATATTGGGATATGTATATCAAGTAGCAGGTAGCAAAACTTATTATACCATTGATGGGGGCTACCATTTTTTAATAACCTTAACTTGATCTGGCAGTGGGATCACCTTGGGGGAAAACTGGTGCATGTCTCATTCAAATCTACATGCGCTGAGATAACGTAAAGACAAAAGAACACATTGTTAGTTAACAATATAATAGATAAATGTCTATTGGAGATTTTGTGCTGATAATTTCAGGAAACCACAACCTTTATATAATTATACTTTGACAACACTGTGGAAAGCTAAACATATAGAATCTTTCACCGCTCAACATCCATACATATAGAATAGTTAGACCAAATGCACTATATAATATTGGACAAATAATAAAATGTTATAAATCATCAATAACCACTTTAATTGCAGCAGCAGAAAAGAACAAAAAAATACGATATAAGCCCATTAATTAACTTTACCAAACAGTAATAGAGTAACACTCAAATCACAATATCTAAACAAAACTGATGTAGCAGCCAATGAATCATAACAAACAGAACCAACATCATAGATATCAACACTTAATAAAATCACAAAGCCAACGTCCAAATACAAGAACCATATATCACTGATAACAATAGCTACTAAGGACATAAACTAAAAATACTAACCCATATCAATATTTGCACAGACACAACTGTAAAAATATGATTACCCATTTGACTGATTTGAACACACCAAAATATGATCAACTATATCAATATTTGAACTCACCTGGACCATGTTTAAAATTCCGAAACAACCACTTCTCAATCCACTATCGTAATCCACAAGAATTAGCCTCAGTTAGTAAGAACTACAAAGGCAGAACAGGAAATGAAAGGCTCAAAATCTTAGTCTTCCAGCCTTGAGGAATTAGAGTCTTCCATCAAGACCCCGAATCATCAAAGAGTTTTATTATGGTATTAAAAGGTAAAATTTATAATACTATCATTGTTCGTTACGTCAATAATAACATATAATAGATATGATGAATAATAATGCACTAATATGTCAAGTAATTTTAGTGGATAAAATACTAACATCTCATGTCTTTATCTCTAATAATAGATATTCATCTATCAAAAGTGTTAATACCAGTGATGGTTACAGCCAAATAGAATTTATGTATACACCACACAATTCACATTAACATAGAAATCCTAATGTTAAAACCTATGTACATGCATATCTTGAAGCGAAGCACAGAAGATGATGGATGTTCAGTTTTCTATATGATATGTATAGAAATATACATATTTATTCTTCACATTTAATCCGAAATTGGTTATTAATTGGTTGTAATTTCATTAGATTAAGTACTAAATTGTGGTTTTTATAATTTTATAGCCAAGACAACCCATTGAAGAAAAGAACGAAGAAAAGACTCGTTTTCATGAGAAATCGATGAAGAACAGGTCAGAGCACGACCGTGCGCAGACCAAGCACGATCGTGCTCGTGTCTTTCACTCGGGTGCACAGGCTGTGCATAAGGTCGTGCTCGTGATTTTGACTTGAGCACGCCCGTGCGCCAGCTAAGCATGACCGTGCGTTGATCGTTTCCGAGATCGTTACAAGCCAGTGCCGCATACTTCTTGTTCGTGTCCGTGATTTTGACTCAAGCACGACTGTGCTTGGTCTAAGCACGATCGTGCTCCTCCACCTCGAGACGGGAATCGAGAAATTGTTGAAAATGGTAACTACAAAATGCCTGTGCGAAAAAGAAAACACTGTAGCTGCCAACACTACCTGTTAGGGCTTGTTCATGTTTAGAAGATTTACTTTGTACTTTGTTTATACAGGTTTGTATAGTTTAGGGTTAATTTTGTATTTTCCCTAAAGTGTTGAGGCATAAAGCATGTTGCTAGAGAATGTTAAAGAGAGAGTCTAGATCACATCTTACACGTTAGAGAGAGAATTGTGTGTGTGATTGTGTTCTCCTGCACCATTATACTACAACTAATTGCTTTGATCATCAATACAAGAGAATTATTTAGTAATGGATTGTGTTGTTGATTGAATTGTTGTGTTTGTACCTTGATCATTCTGATTTGAAGCAATATCGATCCAATTGAACCTATCAAACACTACCTCGTGGACGACCGTGCTCCAGGTAGTGCACATCTGCAGATTGTTATAAAAAGCTTTATTCTCATTCATTTCAGGTTGTTGAGTTTTTGGAGCAATTTTACACTAAGAACTACTGATTTTGAGTGTTTTTGAGCCCCTTGGAAGCCATTGGAAGCCATCAGGAGACATAGAAGACTCGAGAATCATCAACCAACCATCTTACCTTCTCCATGCTTGTTTTCGGTTTTAATATCTAGTTAGTTTAATCATGTTTTTAGCTAGTTTAATCATGTTTGTTGTAGTTTTTGTTAGCCTTATGGGCTAGTTACTCATATTATCTAGATTAAGATGATACTTATGCCTTAATGATGAATCAAACTTGAATTTTTTGGTGATGTTTTTTTGTCAAGTTCAATGATGAAATTATGTTGATGTTTCAATGATGTTGTATGCTTGCCCAAATTTTATTGTCATGCGATTTTGTTGAATATTAGGAAGTTGACATGTTGAAAAACCCATCTTCTTGATATTTGTTTGTAAATCTTATAAATGAACTTGTAGGATTTATGCCATGAGATTAGAAATGATAATTGGAATGTTAGATAACAAGAAATTAGACAAGTATGCTTTCCTTCACAAGATGTTTGAAAAGATAATTGTGATGTTGTAATTTCTTAAACATGTTAGATATGTAGGTTTGGAATTGTGGCCACAATATCTAGATTTGCATGACTTAGTTTAAGAATTATAAGTTGGAATATTTCATTATTTTGTCTATTTTATGTAATAATTGGTAATTAGGATGTGATTATCGTTTTAGTTTTCCTTTAATTATGAAACTAGGACATTTTAACGGATGACTAGTTTATCTTTAGTTCTTGACATAAAAGACATCAATTGCCCTTAATTGCATTATTTTAGGTGATTAGGATGTGTTTATCGTTCTAGTTTTCCAAAGAATCATTTTAGTTAGATATCCTTAATCGGAGTCTAGTTATTCTCACGAGAAAATTGACTTCACCATTAATAGTTTTCATCATCAAGGTTAAGTGGATTCTTAGTCTAGATAACATCTTATTTCCATAGTTTTATTCCCTTAGTTAAAAATTCTCTTAGTGCCCCCACTAATGATGCCAGGGTAGTTGTCAAATTTCTGAAGAAGTTGTTTTCTCGCTTTGGTGCCCCCAAAGCACTCATTAGTGACCGTGGGACGCATTTCTGCAATTCCCAATTGGAAAGGGCGTTGTCACGCTATGGAATGAACCATAGATTTTTAACACCATATCATCCACAAACCAGTGGACAGCTTGAGGTCAATAATAGGGGAATCAAACGAATTCTTGAGAAAACGGTTAGTCAAAACCGTAAGGATTGGTCAGAGAAATTAGATGATGCGCTTTGGGCCTTTCGTACTGCATACAAGACACCTATAGGTACCACTCCCTTTAGGTTGATATATGGAAAGGCGTGTCATCTTCCTGTGAAATTGGAGCATAAGGCTTATTGGGCATTAAAAGCCGTCAATCTGGACCTGACAAACTCAGGTGGCACTCGATTTCTCCAGATTCACGAGCTGGAGAAATTAAGAAACCAAGCCTATGCCAATTCCACCATCTACAAAGAACGGACCAAGAATTTACATGATCGTCGCTTGAAGGACCACAAAGAATTCCAAGTGGGGGATTGTGACACCCAACAATTTCGGGTTAACGTCGTTAATCAAACTTAACCAAATTCCGTCAGTCTCTTTCAACATAAATCTCATTTAATAACTAAAAATTATAATTTAACTAAATAACTAAAAAAAATATTTATTACAAAATAGTAATTCGATAAAATTTCGAATCACAACGAATGTCGTCAAAACAATAGTAATGAGCTCATACAACTACAAAGCGTTGTTGCAGAATTGACGGAATAATTTCGTAAGTCTTATACGTCGTACAGAGTACCAGGGTCAAATTGTAATTAGTTAAAAGTTAATTTAGTTAACTTTGGGAACAAGTTTTATATATGTAAATCTTGAGGGACTATATTGCAAATATGAATTTATATAAAATGAATCTCTTCCTCTCCTTCACTCCTTCACGTAAACAAAAACAAAAACCTAACAGGTTCCGTCGACAACCACCCGCGCCACCACCGCTGGCATCGCCAGTACACCGCAGCTGCTACCACCGACGAACTCCTGTGAATGTCACCACCGTTTTCGTCGCTGGTCTTCTTCTCCATCATCTTCTCCGGGTCTGACAAACACTTCCATCATCTCCGATGACTCCCGCAATCACCGACGAACATCCCTCTCTTTCCCACGTCGACCGGTACATGTTTAGTTACTTTAATCGTTTCGTATTGTTTCGGTTTCGCTGCCGGGTTGTGGCTTGGGTTACAATTCAGTTCTAAAAATATATGTATATATCTACGGTGTGTATATGTATAACTTTGGTGTGTCGAGAATTAAGGTCGGGTTCGGTCCGTAGGAGACTGTGTTCGTAATAGTATGTAGGTATCTAAGCTTGATATACGTAGGTGTGTTTATCCTATGCAACTGTTGTTTGTGAGCATGAATGTATACATATACATGTATGAATATATATAACTGAGTTAAATGTGTATTGCTTAATGCTTTGTGTGTGTATGTGGTAATATATACGGTTGTGTGTGTATGAGATGTCATGATGATATGATGATGATAGATATAGTATGGGTATGTATAGATGTGTTCATGTGTTGAGATGACTATCGGGTCGGTTTGCGAATCGGGTTTGGGGATTAATTTACATGTCAATGTCTTGTATGTGGGAATATATATGTATAAGTTTAGTTTGTATGTATATGCTTAATACGAAGCACCAGTAGCGCAGCAGTGTATATATATATATATATATATATATATATATATATATATATATATATATATATATATATATATATATATATATATATATATATATATATATATATGAATGTGTATATGCTAGGCAATATATAAATAATCATGTGTGTATGATTGGGGTTATCTAAGTATGTGATGTGTGTTTCTTATATATGTATGTATATATGACAAAGTGTATACTTGAGATCATTCATTTGTAGAAATATATACAAAATTAGAGGATGTAGAGTCTTGAATAGGCATGCACATATAAGAGTATGATAATGTTAAAGATGAGTTCGTAGTGTAAGTTTGAGTTTGCATGATAATGTCAAGTTTGCTTGTTTAAAAAAATACTAATAATAAAAAGAAATAAATTTAAGTACATGTACGGATGATGAAGGAGGTTAAATATTTATACTAGGATGATTAACGGGGTTGAATCATAATAGTATAGTAACATGATGACAAGTATAGTAGATGATGGGTTGTATATGAAGATGATTAAATTAAAATAATAATTTAAATATTTTGGTTGGGTCTCAAGTACAAACCCACTTTTATTATATGATGTATTTATACTAAGGCGTTGGGTACGAAACCAAAACGAGAACGCGAAACTGAATGTAAACTCTATTAGAGTAATTTGTATCTAATTAGTAGAACCCAAACAGGTTGTTGGTTGAACTTGGAAGTTATACTTTTTGCTAATTATTTGTAGCTGCGCAACCTAAGGTGAGTTTCACGGCCCCTTTTACTATTTTCCTGTTGGGGGAGAAAGCATGCACAAAACTAATTTTGATAATGGTATTTACTTTATATCTCTTGATTATTAAGCGTGAATCATAACAAGTTGTTAAAGTCCTCACTAAATCTTCGAGCCGTTAATATACGGGGTATAGCGAGGAAGTTCGGGTAGTACTACTGGGTTTGACAAACCCCACCCTCGGCTGGGAGCCGGGAAGGTGTGAATTGTCCTATGTTGTTGGTCCATTGTTGTTGTTAGCAATGGTGTCGAGGCGCAAATAAATCTCAGTCAACTCGGTATCGAAACGCTTAAATAATAAGAAACTGGGTTCGCTACCCAACGATATAATTGTATTTTACATTATCGGCTGTTGTATTTTTTTTTATGATTATCTAAACCTGTGAACTCACCAACCTAGTGTTGACACGATTTAGCATGTCTTTCTCAGGTACTGTGCATGGATTAGGAGCATGTTTGGTTAAGTCTTAGCTGCATTCAAAACTCCATTTGTTAATTTTATTTTTATTAAACTTAATGTTTGGATGCGTGGTTTACGCATTGAATTGTAGGAAATTTTATTTATGCTTCCGCACTGAAATATATTTTAAACATGGTTTTTATTAATGTTGGTTTTTAAATTCATATAGAGGTCGTTCAATGTAACTAATGGCAATGAGATCCTGGCATGTCACGCCCTAAACGGTAGAACTCCGTTAGTGGAAATTGAGGGTGTGACAGGGATCGTGTGTTGTTATACAATTCAAGGTTGTGTTTGTTTCCAAGTAAGTTGAAATCTCGATAGTCCGGTCCATACACAGTGAAGAAGGTGTTTCCATATGGTACCGTTGAGATTTCACATGATGATGGAGGAGGTTTTAAAGTCAACGGTCATAGATTGAAGGTTTATGTTGAAGGACCGACTGACATGGTTTTGGAGGTTTTGGCCCTCCACCCCAAGAACAAATAAATTCGGGGATCATGAATCTAGCTAAGGACTCCATAAACTAAGCCATGCCGGGAGGGAGCCCGGATGTTCTTATGTTTATTTACTTCGTTATTTTTTTTTGAGTTTTTGAAATCGTTGTTTACATTTATGAACTTTATGGACAATCTCGATGCTGGTGATTGTGCTGCGATCCCTACGGTTCCATAGATGTGGGACCGTTTCGTGGGATTTGAGACCGCCCAAACCGCAATGCGGAATGATATTGAGTTGCAGCGGCAATGAATAGATGCATTTAGCATCGAGCAGGAGCGACAGGGCACCATGCTCGCATCTATCAGGATGCGACATAGAGAGGTTTTGACTGGCTGTTCTCATCCCATCAAGTTGCTGTTGCTTATCATCACTACGATTTGCCTGCCCCTCCGTTTACATATGCACAGTTCGGAGCAGATGCTGGGCAGAAGCGGTCGCACACAGACGGAGCCAGTGGTTTAGGGGCCAACAGGGACGATTAGTTGATATCCCAGTTCAGTAATTTGATGCGATATTTCACCATGTCTTTAGTTATTCCTTTCTGTTTTTTGGTATTTTGTTTGATCGGCTATGACTGAGTTGTACTAACTTGCTTCATTCGTACAAACTCTTTGTTTTGAATCTTTCAGCTTTATGTAATCTGTATTTTATTTTAGTTTATAGTAGGTTGGATGTTGGTTATGATTCGATGGTTTGGTAGTTTAATGCTTGGTGTAGTGTTGCTCTTGTGTGCAGGTGGACAGGCAATTGGATTATATATGGCGTTCGGAAATTCCAGACTACATGCTTGTTTGGACTTTGGCAGGGGAGTATTATTCTTTCTAACATCCATGCATTTTCATTTACATCATTCTGCTACGGATTTTTGTTGCACATTAGTGACAATGTGCAATTCAGGTGTGGGGAGGGATATGCGTGATTGTGAACTTTTCTTGTCCTTAGCATTATTTATTTTTGCAAAATCTCTTGCATTAATTTTTGTGACAGTTGAAAAAATCATTTTTGACAAATCAACTAATTAAACAAGATAATCAAAAAAGGGTGTTTTGCAAAAGAAGTAGTTGATAAAGAGAAGTAAATGAGTTAAAAAAAATTTATGGCAAACATTAAGCGTGTGAGCTAAATGATGAACTACATGTCATGCCTTACACACCCCTACCCCTTCCATTTGCTAGAGTGAGTTTTTGAGCCTTTCTAGCCTTGTATCACATTGTTTCTCTTGTTTTTGTTGGAATTGAGTATGCCGGATGTCTTATACATTTTAGAACTTGTGTTATATATACATTTCAAGATCACAAATTAAGACATTGCATAAAAATGATTGAGGCATTAGCATACCCATCTTAACCACCATTTTCATGAATATACCCATCGAAACCTAGCCACTAGAAAACCCCCAATTGCGCTTTCATGCTTTTAGCCCTTCTTATGTTTAAACACCCACTTCACCTCACCTAAACCTTTTATATTTCACCAATTCTTTTTGTTAAAACTCGGTTGGTCCTTATATTATCTCATCATTTGTTTAGCCTATTCAATTAGTCCATTTTTGCTAAACATGACCATATGTTTAGTTAAATATTGAAAGAATAAAAAAAAAGAATAGAAAAAAATAAAAAAAAAGTAAAAAAGAGGCTTTCACCACAATTAAGGTGAAAATGTGCAAAAGAAGAGGAAGTTTTTGTGTGCTTTATGATGAAATCCCCTCTCCATTCGGAAAAACCACAATGGTTTTATTATTAGTTTTGTAGAAATTATTTAGTCACTTAGCCGCCGAGTTTATAACGTCTTTTACCCACTTTCTCATTCCAAATTCCACACCTCTACCACCACCTAACCAAAACCCAAACCAAGTCCTCTTGATTTATGCTATTGTTTTATATTAGTTGATGGAGATTTGATTTTTGCAGAAGCTTATGATAATGTATGATTCATTGACTTGGCATTGAGTGTTCTAAACATACTATTTACGTATATGGACATAAATCAACCCAGTGTGTGTGAACATTGTGAGAGGGTAATGTTATGCTTGTTAGGGATTCAAGAGGTGAAACAAGGCTTATTAGTTACCATTACATTTTAGATCATTTGCTTCTTTGATGTCAACTATGTGTTTTCACCCCTTATGAAGTTATTTTGCTTATAGTTAATTTGTTTATTGTTTCCATTGGAGATCTTGTTCATTTTAGTTTGCTTGAGGAAAAGCAAAGTTCAAGTGTGGGGATGTTTGATATATATAGAAATATACATATTTATTCTTCACATTTAATCCGAAATTGGTTATTAATTGGTTGTAATTTCATTAGATAAAGTACTAAATTGTGGTTTTTATGATTTTACAGCCAAGACAACCCACCGAAGAAAAGAACGAAGAAAAGATGCGTTTTCATGAGAAAACGATGAAGAACATTGTTGGTCCATCTAGATCGAGATTTCAGTGCTATAATGATTTGTGAGACAACAAACACAATAAGATTCAAAGTTTTATGGTCCAAACACTTCAAACAACCAATAACAAGATCAAAACAATATAACCAGAGGAAATCAAGCTACAAAGATAGTGAAAATATGCTCCTAGCACCTCCAGCCGTCACACACACACAATTAGGGTTTGATAAAATATGCCAAAGTTGTATTGCAATGAGAAAACATTACAATATATAGTTCAGCTATAGATTCGCTGATAGATTCGCTGACAGCGAATCTATCAAGCAAAACTATTAGCTTCGCCGAGCATAAACAGATTCGCCCGACGACAAAACTAATCTATATGACTACACTAATCTAGACTTCCGGGCGAATCTATAGATTCGCCCGTAGGTTCGCTAGAACAAAAACTTATAAAATATATAACAAAACAAACATAACACCGACATGCCGGTGAGTCCAACCTATACATGACTATCAATACTCCCCCTAGGTTGGATCTCACTTGGGGAAGTCTTCTGTTTTAGCTCCGTCTTTTTCGGCTTCAGAAATGTTCAATGAAAGCTCCAGCCCTTGATTTGATACCGGCCAAAGGATCAGTCACGTCTTCAGATCCGGCCTCTTCATCTTCACTAAAAACCAAAAATGACTCAACAAATTCTGCATCGGTGACATTAGTATCAGGCAAAATAGAAGCAGTTGTCTCCGCTTGTAAATCATCAGTTTGTTCCTCACCTATCACATTCTCTACAATCTCAACGGGTTTCTCAAACCTTTTCACAATTGATTCATCAAGCTGTTTGGATAGATCATCCATATCCATTCTCTGCTCATCTGCACTTCTTAGCCTTTCATTCACCTTCTTTAACTCAGCACGTACCCCTTGGGCTTTGTTTGCAACTTCGACGAACAAGTTCACTTCAGTTCTCGAATCATCTCCTGCCCCGTGCTTAATTTCATTCTCACATAGCACCATCTTTCCGTTCCACGACACTCAGTGCTTATCTTTCTTTGACCTCTTCCTTATCGGCTTTTGGTACCCAAATTCCGTGAAGTTATCTTCTGCAGCCCTTCTAATTGCAACGTCAAATGCACTTGTGTTTACATACCTGGAGGAATTAAAACGATTTAATTTGTAATGAATAGCCTTAAGAGAGATTCGAACTTGAATATTTTCAAACAAACCGGTTACAATGCAAGCGAATGTGTTAAATGAATTCGCAGAAAACATATATATACAGCCCTAGGTTCGCAGAAATACAACGGGACGAATCTCAGGTTCGCTCGGAACATTAGGTCAAAAGAAAGTCGAAAAGACTTAAACCAGGTCCGGGCGAACATGTAGATTCGCTGCAAGTTCACTGGATTGAAGAATTTAAAGAAAAATTAAAATATTTTTGGTTTTTGGTAATTTTGATTTTATTTAAGAATCCTTGAAACGCCCCACAGTTTCAACGCTAAAAAAAGAACTTAAATGAAGAACTTAAATGAAAAATATAGACATAAAATGAAAAATAGAAATAAAAATTAAAGTAAAACTAAAATTTAAAACAAAAGAAGGATATATATATTTCATGACGTTTTTCGAGCAGAATCCGGAGAATCATAGATTGGCGGGATTGCAGATATGTTTGTTCATTTAAACCCATGCCTTAGTCCTTTCAACAAGAGATTAGCAGCTTCATTTATCATGTTTTGGTTTGGTTGAAGAAGCTCAGGCAACTCGGTCCCCATAGACATCTAGGTAAAAAGAACAAGTTCTATCATCAGGGTTTATTTGAGCAATATGATTGACTTTGCTTGAGTTTCTTGGATCAAATCTTGAATATTGATCAATTCATGAGCCACTTTGACATTCTGCATTTTGCATTTTAGGGAGTGTAGCTTGTCAACAATGATTCATTTGAACACCTTGCGACTTATTATTTGGGAAACTCAACTGATTAGAGCTCCAGGTCTATACCGACGTATAATAAAGGAGATAATCATTTGAGCATGCTCGGCGAATCTTCAGGTCAATACTTCCGTATAACAGAGAAGATCCACCAACTCCAGGTCAATACTTCCGTATAGCAGAGGAGTTAAGCACTTTGACTCAATACATTTTGAGGAGTTAACAAGTAACTCACTCAGAGGTTTTTCTGAAGAGCAACACTAGCAGTTTTTTATTTTGTTTTGCTAACTAGAAACTCAATTCAGGGCTAGGGTGAGGGTGATTTGGGATATTTGGGGAAATCAAGGCAAAGATTTGACGCTCTCAACCCATTTTTGACAGAACCCGTATCTTTGTGCAATCCAATCATGTCAAGGGGATAATCCTTATTGCCGAGTTCTTGAACGTTATGTTTGGCTGCACAATCACTGTTTACTTTGTTTTCGGGCTGAGCCTATCTAACATATCCCAAACATAATACTTCTGACCTCCTTCAGCGTCTCTTCAACATCATTTCAAAAACGGGGATCCTGAAATAGCAAAATTTGAAAAACTATAAGTAGTTAATCTTTAATATCTCCCCCAAAATTTCTATATAATAGCTATCTAATAAGAAATTTTTGTTTTTCGGATTTTCTTAATATATATATATATATCTATACTACATTATTAAGAGTATTAGAAGGACAAAACAGTAATTTAACAATTTCCTTAAATTTTTCAACACTATAAAAGCGTAACACAACTCATTACATGTTTTTAGGGTTTTCATTCAACCGCCTCCCTCTTCATCTTCAAATCTGCATCTTCAAATCTTCATCTTCATCTGCTTCGCCTCCCTCTTCATCTCCAAATCTTCATCTGCTTCGCCTCCCTCTTCATCTTCAAATCTTCATCTGCTTCATCGAGCTTCAATCAGTCATCTCATCTCTTTAACATGCTCCGATCACTCATCGCTTCCTCACCTCTGACGCTTCCTCATCTGAATGTTCACAAATCTTAAAGCATCAGACTTTCAAACCCTTAAATGAGGCTCGAGCTGTCGATTGAAGCATTGTTCACAACCAAACCCTACCGCTGCTGCCTCTCATGAATGTTCACCACCAGACCTAAACCCTAAATGAAGCTCGGTATATACAAACGTGATGAATGTGCAGGTTATTATCTTTGTCTCAAACCTCCGCCTACATTCGTGGCTTTAATCGCTTAGTTATACAGATTATTATCTTTGTCTGAGAATGTGCAGATGGAAGCAATTATAGTGTTCAGTCCAAGTGATTGGAACGATTCTAGCATGGATGGAACCTCATATGCTGTACACGATCTAAAAGCGTATCTTGAGGGTTTGGCACGTCAGCTATTTGGTAACTAATCGAACTTATGATCTGAAATGAATGAAAGTGTTTTAAGTAATGGGTGTGTTGTATGTGTTATTAACAGCAACAATTTGAATGTGTATGAAAGTGGTTTGTTATGTAGTATAGATAAATATAGATGAATGTGATTTGTTGTGTTTTTTTAACAGTAGCAACAGCAGCACAAAGTGTTCTAAAAAATAATCTTTTTTAGGTTGCTGTTACATAAATGTGTGTGTTTATAAGTGTGTTGTGATTTTTTGAAAGTAAATTCTATAGAAAAACAGCAGCAACATCTGATGATCTGATTTTGTTTTTTTTTTTGTGCAAATTTTTGCAAAAATGTGTGTGTTTTTGTGGTGTGTTATGCTGTGTTGTGACGTTTTTATTGAAACAGCAGCATCAGATGTGTGTTTGACGTGTTGACTGAAACAGCAGATGTGTGTATGAATGTGTGTGTATGTGTGTGTGTGGGGGGGGGGTTAATATTTGTGTGTTTAGTTGTGTTGTGTATGAATGGTGAATGTGTTGTGTGTTGTAGTATAAATGAGTGTGTGTATGTATGAATGTTGTGTTGCATTGTGTATGTATGAATGTGCTATAAATATAACAGCAGCAGTACACATCTAAAATGCTTTAAATATAACAATAGCAACAATAGCACATTTTTTGTAAATATAACAACATCAACAGCACAAAATGTTCTAAAATCATCTTTTTTGGACTGCTGTTACATAAATGTGTGTTTGATGTTTAAAACACTATATATAAGTGTGTTGTGATTTTTTTGAAAGAAATTTTTTTAAAAAAAAAACAACATCTGATGATCTTTTTTTGTTTTTTTGTGCATTTTTTGCAAAATGTGTTGTGTTGTGTTGTATTGTGTATGTATGAATGTCACTTTAAAAAATGTGTGTGTGTGTTTTTTTTGTGTTGTGAATAAGTGTGTGTGTGTGTGTTGTATGAATATGTTGTAGTATAAATGAGTGTGTGTGTTATGTTTATGTTTTCTTTAGCAGCAAAACAGGGTGTGTATGAATGTATTTATGAACTTGTTAATTTTAGAAGCAACACCTATTTGTGATTTGTATGAGGGGGGGGGGGGACTGAATGTTTGTGTTGTATTTGTTATTAACAGCAGCTCACAAGCATCATCAGTTGTTGATTAAGTGCATCTGCTCACTGCTGCTGTTGTAGTATAAATGAGTGTGTGTGTGTGTGAATGATGTGTTGTATTGTGTATGTATGAATGTTCTATAAATAAAACAGCAGCAGTACACATCTAAAATGCAACAGCAGCACATTTTTTGTAAATATAACAACAGCAACAGCACAAAGTGTTCTAAAAATCATTTTTTTGGGCTTCTGTTACATAAATGTGTGTGTTTGATGTTTAAAACACTATTTATAAGTGTGAATGTTGAATGTGTTTTGTTGTGTTGTGTGAATGTGTGTGTTGTGAATTTGTTGTGTTGTATGAACAACATCAGTTTCAAAAAGGGTCAAACTTAATTGAGCCTTTAATTCAAAGTTTATCATTTTTAATTGAATGTGTGTTTTATGAACCGAGGGGGGCGGGTTAATCAGAATGTGGTGTTGTGCTGTGTTGAAACAACAGCAGTAAACATAATAGGAGCAGTAAATATTGTTTGTGCTGTGTGTTTATGAATGTGTTGTGTTGTAGTAATGTGTGTGTTGTGCTGTCTTGTCTTGTGTTGTGTTGTGTTTTATTTTGTGTTGTTTTATGTTGTAAATGATAAAGATTTCAAAAAAACAAAGAAACCCGTAAATGATTAGATCAATGGTGGTTATGAAAGAGTTGAAAGAACAAAGAAACCGGTAAATGATTAGGTCAATGGTGGTTATAACAATAGCAACATCACACGGTTTATAAAAGATATACATTCATAGGTTATAATAGTGTATAGTCGTTAAGTTGATTACATAAAAAAATTTAGGAGGGTATGCCTTATGTGGCTTTGTATGAATTTGTGTTGATGAATTTGATGGAAATTTTGTTATTAATTGTTTATATGAAACAACAAAGTCCAGAGCAAAGTCTTGAAATTCAGAGTTCCATTAATAAAGAAACAGATTTATTCCATTATATAAATCACTTACACATGTCTTCTAGACCAATTGGTGTGTCCTGAACGTGCATGGTGTCTTATGTGTGTTGTGTTTTTTGTAGTTGGGAAAAAAGGTTTTAATAAAGTGTGTTTTTAACTTGACCCGTTTCTGCATTTTACCCATTTCAACCCATATGATGCCTATTAGGCTGCTATAAGAAAAACATGTCCATTCATACTTTGCCACCTGATCTTACCGTACACACGAATAACACACACATAGCAAAACACACATATAAGTAGTAGCTTATTTTGACAGTTTGGCAGGTAAATATATCATCGCTCACTATTAATGTTTTGTGTGATTTGTTTTTGAAGCTGTTGGTGAGTTGAGTTCTGCTAAAAATCCGGTATGCTCACTTTCTAGAAACCTGTTTAACTGAATGTTTATGAAAACAACGTGTTTAAATAAGCAATTTTGAGTTTGAAAACTGAATGTGTGTTTTTTTAACCGAGGGGGGCGGGTTAGTCAGAATGTGGTGTTGTGCTGTGTTGAAACAGCAGCAGTAAACATAACAGCAACAGTAAATATTGTTTTGTGTTGTGCTGTGTGTTTATGAATGTGTTGTGTGTTGTGTTGTATAAATGTGTGTGTTGTGATGTCCTGTGCTGTGCTACGTTGTGTTTTATGTTGTGTTGTAAATGATAAAGATTTCAAAAAAACAAAGAAACCCGTAAATGATTAGATCAATGGTGGTTATGAAAGAGTTGAAAGAAGAAAGAAATTGGTAAAATTATGAACAAAACTGTACTATGTTTATATAACAACAGCAGCAGCTGTTTATATGTTTTTGCTTCTGCTGCTGTTTATATGTTGCTGCTGCACACGAAAACAATGTGTTTGCTTCTGCTGCTGTTTATATGTTTATATGTTGTTGCTTATGAATGTATGTATGAACTTGCTAATGCTTATGAATGTGTTTGTTATGTGTTGTGTTGTGTGTATAAACAATGAAAGCATGTATAAAATATGTGTGTGTGTGTTAGGGGGGGGGGGTTAAACAGTTGCTGCTGTTTATATGCAGTTGTTGTGTTGTGAGTGATAATGACATCCCAAAAATACAAAAAAAGCTGTTTGTATGTTGTTGTTGCTGTTGTTCCAAACAGGCTAGAAAAAATGCTAACATACAACGGGTCAAAATGGGTTAGATATGTGTGTGAATATGTTGTTGCTTATGTATGAACTTGCTTATGGTTTTAATGAATTTTGATGCTTAAAAACACTGAATGTTGTTGCTGCTGCACAACTTTTTTTTCTCTTAGTATAATTACAAATCTTCATCATCATAAGTGTGTGTGAATCTGAAAGTGTGTGTCTGTGTGAATGTGTTGTTTGGAAAAAAAATGAATGTGTTATGTTGTTGCTGTTTTTAAAAAAATGAATGTGTTATGTTTTTGCTGTTTTAAAAAAAATGAATGTGTTATATTGTATGTTAAAGACCACCAAAACACACATATTGTAATAAATTTAACAACAGCAGCAGCTGTTTATATGTTTTTGCTGCTGCTGCTGTTTATATGTTGCTGCTGCACACGAAAACAGTTGCTGCTGCATATATTTTGCTGCTACACACGAAAACAGTTGTTGCTGCACATGAAACAGTGTTTGAAACAGTGTTTGAAACAACTTTGAGGGTTAAACACTTGTTGCTGTTGCTGTTTATACATTTCATAGACCAAGTATAGCTTTTTTTTATCGTCTGTTATGTGAATGTGTGTGATCGTTGTAAGAATGTGTGTGTTATGTGGATGGGGTTGTGGCTGCACTTTTACAAACATAGTTAAGCGTATGCGGTGTGTGTTTTTGTTTTGCCATGATTTGTGCTGTCAATCAACTAAAATTGTGTTATGTGTGTTATTGTGCTATGTGTGAACTTCATGAAGTGCTTGAGTGAATGTGCTATGTAAGTCTACATGTTTTATGTATTGAATATATACACTGGTCTCTGAAAGTTGCATTGTAAAAAAAGTAGATGGTTAGGTAAATGTGTGTCCTAAATATACCTTTTAGCAGCTGTTTTAAATGCTGATCATATGTTTAAAGCAGCTGCACATCGTAACAGCAGCAACAACTGCAGATCTCATTAATCGGTGTGTTTTTCTGATCTGATCAAAAGGCCTATTACAAGGCTACTCATATGCTTATGTTTTAATGCTGTTATAAGGCTGTTATTGTTTATGTTCTATCCATAAGCCAAAACTGTACACATATACAGGTTATAAACATGTTTTTTATTATTATGTGCAGCTTTTGTGCAGTTTGTGACCCGTTTAGCATCATTCACTTGTTTGACCCATTTCATTATTGTTTATATCTTGGAGTTTTTGTTTTGTGTGCAGTTTGTGCAATTCGGCTCAAGATTTTTGTTGCCCTTAATTAAACGAATCCATCAATCAAGTATGTAGCAAAAAGTTCTGTTTACTATGATTATATATGAATAACGTTAGTTGAAAATAATAAACTATCAAAAGTTACAAACATGCTCGAGTGAAATTTTGAACATGGTTATTAAAATTGGTTAATGGAACATGTCATTTGGATTTGCTATTGTCCATGATTTTAGTCCTACTAAATTTAGGTATGTTCATTGATCAATTAATTTGACCAATTTACATTACTTTTAGTTCCTCTTTGACATGAATTGCTCTTTTTGATGCATTTTTAAGACCATACCAAAAAAATACATCATAACATGGTATTTATCAATGCAAATAAACAAAAACAAGTTGTATGTTTGTTTCAACTTGGGAAGCTCAATTGTAGTAAAGAAATCACTTATGAACAGAACATGAAAGCACATGATTGTATGTTTTTTTTATGATGAAGTAAGTGATCTACTGGGTGATATCTTTATTTTTGTTAATTTTAGGGCTAGTTCTATAAAAAAAAGTCTAAGAACTTTGGTTTGATTTTGTCTGAAGTTAAGACCCTTCATTTACACTCACAAAACCTCAAACTGAAGTTAAGTCCCTTCTATTTTATTGTAAAATCTGTATTTATTACGGTCGTTTTTCTTGTTTGTTTTAGGAATTCTCAAATGTCTCGCGATGTCATATTGTACTCTTTGAAGGTGAAGAGATGCAAGACAAGCTTAGTTATTAAGTTGAATCACCTTATGAGGTACGGATGTGTAGGCTAACACCAGCTTTCATTTACTCTGTTTGTGGCTATTTGAATGGTTTTAGCATTTTTATTTTGAACAGAAAACAAACACCTATTTTGAACATAAGACGTGGCATGCAAAGAAATTACATGTTTTGGTTCAATTTTAAAAACGGTGTTTTATAGTTATTTTAATGCCGATTACTGTATGCAGTACTAGATTTAGTTTGAAGCTTGATTGTGGACCTGAAAAAATTGTTATTATCATTTGGTGGCAAACATACTCTACATTTTCCATGTCTTTCTACTATTGTGTTTCATTATTCTTGGTTTCAAATAACAATCTTCTATTCCATAATCAAAGTATGTGTTTTTTTGCTTGATTCATTTGTTTTCATATGGGTTTACTCAATTAAGAGTGGCTCACATTTGGCTTTACAAATTGGTTTTGTACATTGCGTTATTGTAGTCTATTTTGCCAAATTGGTTGTGGTAAATTTTGCAAAAAGCTGAAATAATATGTAACATTATAAAAGAACGTGCAAGCCTAAAATAAAAGTTAACAAATAATTGAGACTTGTAAGGTTTATGACATTGGTATGTTACACTGTTATACAAATAATCTAACAAAATATTACATAATTGAGCCACGAGAGTACTAATTAGTTAACAGAAACAAGTATTCATTGTAAATTGTCGGTGGTTGCATCGCATCGCCGCCGCATCGCGCGGGTACCTTACTAGTATATATATATATATATATATATATATATATATATATATATATATATATATATATATATATATATATATATATATATATATATATATATATATATACAGAAGAAAGAGAAGAAATAAAAAAAATGAAGGAGCGAAGAAATGAGTGACCTACGGATTTTCAAGGAAGAAAATGAAAAGGTTATTTACATATTTACAAAGATTAGACAAATTAGACTTTTGAAATCGGGACCCAAGCCTTAGTGTACTTAGGTCTTTGAACTGTAGAAGATTTACTGAAAAAATTATTTACAAAAGTATTCAATCTTCTTCCTAAAGATCTATGCTTTGAACTGTTTTCAACTTGCTCAGGGCATTGCTTGACCGTATGATCATCATTTCCACATTTAAAGCAATGAGATTTCAAACCAACTTTGGAAAACTTAGAAGCAAGACTTCTATCGATTTCAATTTCTTCATCACAATCAGATAATTGAGAATTACAATCACTGTAAGAGTCATAAAGCTCTTTTGATTTACCTGCTGTGACTTTTACCTGTTCAGATTCAGATTTAGATTTATCAATGTGATCCATGGATGAAAAAGATGATTCCTTATCTTTAGGTTTTGAAATTCTCATAGGTGTGAAAGATGGAATTTGTTGAGAAAAGAACTTTTGAAAACAATTTGTTTTGGTTTGACTTTCAGAGACATGACCTGAAAGTTTATCTTTGTCATTCACACAACCATTTTCAATCACATCATCATTCAAATGACTGACGTTTGAAGTAGAGCATCCTAAATTACTATTACACATTAAATTGTCTGAATGTAAAACATGACTAGAAACAAAATTAATCAGGCTATTGTCTTCAACGGGCTTCTTGAAATCAGAATTAGAACAACCAGAACTGCTAGAACAACCAAGGCCAGTACTCCCACCATAAGCATAATCCTCCCTAACTGTCACACCCTTAATTTTCCACAAACGGGGTACCCGTTAGGCGTGTGACATACCAGGATCTCAAGCCATTAGTTACAGTAACACTGACTCAATATTTTTAACAAAAGTTTAACTTAGACGTTACCCCAAAACTCAAGGTATAAAAATGTAAGTTTTCAAGTTTAGCGGAAGCTTTCAAACAAACTTATTATTTAAATAAAGTTGTGCTCAACAGTTTAGCACAAAACCAATGAAACGTGTGCTCAATAGTCTAGCACGATACAGTATAAAACCTGTGCTCAATAGTCTAGTACAATACCGAGTTAAAACCTGTGCTCAATAGTCTAGCACAAAGCCGGTAATTGTTTTCAATAAAACCAACAAGGTAAATAAAAGTTCAAAACGAAGTAAAACGACTCATGCATGATATGTCCTACGTGCACAGCTCCTAGCCACCTGAGAAAACATACTAAAAATGGTCAACACATGGTTGGTGAGCTCAATGAGATATTTAACAAAAGTTTATAAATATCAAAACAGTTAAACTGATAAAGTTCATTTACTATTGCTGGTTTGCAAGACCACGTCGCTTACTACATGAGCACGTTGAGATTAAACTGAACGTTGTGTTGTTTGCCTTACTGCCATCAAACTCGATGACCAAAAGTTCCAAGGACAATCTGCACCACCTGGATCCCTACCAGCGTGATGGGGTCTGCCGAACCCGGTAGTACTACTCAAATTTCCCCGTTATACCCACTGTATATTAATAATCTCAACTAAAGGAAAGGACTTTTGTTGGAACGTTTATGCTCAAGTAAAATAAGCCATTAGACAATAGAAATTAGTTTATCAAAATAGTTGCCCGAAGGCCCTGCCCGAAGGCATAGAACGCAGCCCAAGGCCGTATAGAATCTTGCCCGAAGGCCCTACCCGAAGGTATAAAAATGCAGCCCGCCCGAAGGCGCTGTAAAATAGTTGCCCGAAGGCGTTGTAAAAACGTTTGTATGTTTTCTCCCCGAAAAAGGTTTAAAAGCGGGCAAAGAGACTCACCTTTGAAGCGCACAGCAATTACACAGCACAAATGCAACCAAAAGAACCTAGACTGCCCTAGAACCTGCTTTAGCAATTATTTACTATTTAATTACTTGGAACACACAAGTAAATATATAATACGGTATTCGCTAGGGTTTCGAGTATTCGGTTCGGCCTCTTACGATAACAGCAAGACGACAGATAGATTTACACGTAACTCACACCTCATGATTTACATTCCTGCATTTTATATAGGTTTACATGCAAACACAATTCAACATCTTGTCATTTAAATCAAACCCAACACGCATCATTATTCCGATAATCATAACACTTAGATACATGTTATTTCACCTATTCGCAAGTGTGCATGTATAAATTAATAATTTACAAATATATATACTATCATTTACTCACTTTCAATCATGCATACAATTACACATATATTTTCCTTCTATTCATACCCTCGCTACATATATACTATTATTCTCATGTACACGTTTCAATTTATACCAACCTATACATAAACGCACCAATTGCTCTGCTTCCCCATATAATTCCTTATGCACACAATACTCCCATTTATATGTATATACAAAAATTGTATTTATACATCTACCCGCACCATGTCTTGTTATACATACACACAACAATACATGTAAAATCTCACCGATTTCATACTTACATCATACACATAAAAACGCCAAATTATGTACTGTTGTAGGTGCTCATGATTGACATTCATATCGAACATAGATATCCATACACATACTAATTTATACGGGTTGATCGCATACATACGGTTGCACACCTATTACGTACTTCATGTCCGTAATTCTGCATACACGTAAGACTAGTGTTTTCATACATACAGTACGCATATAATACATACACATACTCACCTATATATACTTCTACTGCTCTAAATATATATATTCACATGTTAAAACATTTCATACATTAACAGCTCATACATCCTCATTCGCACACTATTACAAACATACGCATATACATATATACTCCACTTGATATCGATACACACACTACATACTTGCAGGTTTTTGCACATATATACACATTACATACATACATCCACTGTAACATACATATATATATAACTTACGTGCACACACATATTATACAGTACTCATGTTGCTGCTGCTCTTTATCCATCGCACCCATATACATATACTTACTACGCATGCTGTTCATATACCTACACAACCTACATACCCGTAACACATACAAACATATACATCACGCACGGCATACTTTCTGCACAAATGTTCATCACACATATACATACATGGTAGAATACATATATACATATAGCTATTTAGTTGAACCGATCAAGGACCGAGCCGTAAAAGAAAACCGAAATCGAAACCGTAACGCGATAAATGACGAAAGTGCACGATAAACACGTACCGATGATCGAATGGGTGAACGGACTGTTGTTACGATTGCAAGGGTGGTCGGGGTTGCAGGTTTTCCGGTGGCGCACAACAACGGTGCGGCTGCTGCGCGCGTTTCTGTTTCCCGGCACCGGCGACAACGGTGCGGCTGCTGCGTTTCTATTTCCCGCACCGGCGACGACGATGGTACATGGCGATGATCGATGCGGCTGGTTAGGGTTTTTAGGATGTGTGTGTTATTTGCCGTCGACGAAGAAGAAGAGGGGGGGCGGGTGGTTTGGTTTATAAGTTTGAAATTTACATATGAGGCCCTTTAACAATGATGGGTTATTTAATTTTAGCTTTAAAGTTAATAATCTAGTTTTGTTAATTACATAATGACCCCCAAACTTATATACAATCTAACCGAATAGTTAAGGAATAGCTAACTGAGTTAACATGGAAATTACGGAGTGTCACATCATCCCCTTGTTAAATGAATTTTCGTCCCGAAAATTACGGCACTTCGCTGGTTGCCTGCAACGAAATGGGATAGGGAAAAGAAAGAAAATTTTCAGGTTGTCACATCATCCCCTTGTTAGCAGAAATTTCGCCCCGAAATTTACCAAATAGCATTAGAGTATGGCGTTGATGTTTCGAAGAGTCGAGGGTGTTCGTACCTTATTAGATTATATGCGTTCTTACGTAAACTTCGATTCACTCTTTGAATTTCAACGAACTTTAATAATAAGAATCTTACAATGTTTGAGTGTTTTGGATTCTCAGCTCACAAATTTAACTAGTTCCTTAAAGAAAATAATCATTCGTCACTTTAAAGATGTTAAGCGGCAAAACGAGTTTCTATCTGGAAGGTACTCTATCTGGTTCGAGATACGAGAAATATTTGACCAATCCTTTGCAGGATTTCGAATGGTCCAATTTATAGAGAGGGGGGGGGGGGTATATGATGTTCTAAGCGTTTTATCATAGAAAAAGTTTTCAAGGATCTTGTCTTTTCATTCCAATATATGATCGATTTAATCGTATAGGTCTTTTACGGTGATCTAACAATATTCCTTTTAAAATACCGTTTTAGTTTACGCATGAATTAGATATGAGCTCAAACAATAAGATGTTAGCAAGGACTTTGATATCGAGCTTCATTGTGTGAAAGCGTTTGAATTCGCCATTAGGGTGTTTAAGAGATGGTGAGAGATAATAGTCTGGTTTGCTAACTGGTTAGGCAAGGATGTCGTGTTATTTCATTACTTGGGTTGTGTAGCTTAACTAACTTCCTTAGGCATGTAGTTTCTTCTTTTAGAGATTTTACAGTTTAGAACGAATAAGTGGTAGTTGCTTACATCGCGCTTTAATTAGTTTTGATCAAGACTGTTAATTACATACAAGGTGGATTCTCTTAAATTAACATAAGCTTTGAAAGAAAGGTATTGCCCAATTGGAGTGCCAAATGACAATGAGAGCATCAATTATCATATGTCTTAGCAGATACAATGTGTATTGGGATGAACAAAATAAGAGATTGTTTTTCCAAACTTTAATGGATGAGGCTCAAGCAGAACACAAGTTGGTATCAATTGTTTATTGCGGATTATACTATTCATCAATTGAATCCTTAGAGTCACAGAACATACTCAATGTTCAGAGTTATATACCTGCGCGGGGGGGGGGGGTAGTTATAAAATTCACTTAGCTTTTCATTATCATTGTGGGTGATGTATACTTGAAAGTTATAAGTGTCTAGATGTATAGCGAATTGCCATATGAATGACAGAAATAATTGGGTTGTAAAACAAAATTTAAGGGTGATCGCTTTTAGGCTCGCAACATCGATAGCACTCGATTTGTGTTACCATTATGCGAATAATCTGGAAAAGAGATTTGAACATATTTTTCCGATGTAGTGAATGTAGATAATGTTTATGAATTTAAATATTCTTGATGGATAAATAAGGTTTTAGATCCAACGTGTGTTTTGCAACAGTGGAGATGCAAATAGTGATTGCAATACCATTCATGAAGAGTGATCATGTATGTGAGATATTATATGGCTGGTTAATTCTGACAGGAAGGAGTTTTCCAAATAAGCCGTAGTTTATAGGGCTCCCCTCAGGGATCCTTACAGTTACAAAGTTTGTTTAATGTTCAATTGAGAAAACCATGATATTAAGTTATTATTGATGTTGAGTAAGAGGTCATAACACGCTAACCAGAATTTAAAACGCCTCATTGTATTATGAACTTGTGACTTAGCAAGGTAGATGTTTATATTGAAAAATATTTAGATTGCTTGCAGACAGGTTGAATTATTACCTTTAAGAATCAGTAATTAGTAGTAGAATCCCTATTAAGTTTGCTTAAGTAGTTCCTTACTATTATTTTCATGTTGTTATTTCTGTAATTTAATCCTCTTGTACCTAGGTGTATAAGGTAAATTGTATGTAGTTTAGAGATGAACTTTTGGATTTGTAATGTGAGGTTGTATTATAATTGTTTACTACACATAGGTGTATTGTACGCGTCTACCATTCATAGAAGGAGTTTTATAAGTGCCGATTAAGGATAATCTCAACATCAATGCGTTACTTATATAAATGGAGTTTTGTTTCCGGTGAATCTGTGTTGTATTGTTTCTTCCATTCTGGGTTTTGGGTTTAGCCCACATGACAGGTCTTACCAGGATCATCGCGTACCTGTAAATTCACCATTACGTTGCGCACCCGTAATCGTCAATTTACCTTATACGATCACCCTAGTTTGCCTCCCATCATAGGCTTTAATCTTAGGTTTTATCATGCTTATGGTTCCGTTCTTATCTATAATATACGTCATCTTATTACGAATATAGGATGTATAAGAGAAGTAAGGTATATTTGAACTAATCGTGTAAAAAAAAAATTCTTGCACTAATTAATGTATCTGAATGGTCCAACAGTCTATATGCAGTACAAAATACCATCGGTATTCGTCTTCATGAGGTGCCTCTTCGAGTCAATAGTTTTCACGAGAGCAACAAGCACCAACTTAATTAAAACAAGATAAGTGTGATAATATGGAGAAGGTTTAAAAGAATAAAGAATAGAACGGAATACTTAACGAAAGAAAATCACTACGGATAACTTCAACGTCTTAATCTTTATGATTTGAGTGTTCAGTACTTAACGCGCTTTTGTTGTCAACACGAGTTCAACAGAGTGAGAAAAATCTGAGTAAAAATCGGTTTTCTAGGATTACAAGATTTAACGTATTTTGACAAGAAGGAACGAACTGCTGATTTACTTAAGCTCCACTTCACGAAGTCTATGAGAGACAGCCTCAAAAAGGTCAAAACAGCTGCCGTCGTCAGTCTCACATCTTGGCCTCTTTGCGCCTCGAGAAGAAGAGTCAGTCACATCGTGCAAAGAAAGATTGGGTTTAGGCAGGAAATTAAATTCATGCTTGGGATAAGGACACAGTACTTCGTATAAGGATTCCTAAGCTACAAAGATCTTATATCAGGTAAGCACATAAAATGTAACACGTATAGGCAATCAAGCGCTAATGCTAACTAGGGTACTACTGTGTAGTGTGAGTGTAACTAATGCAAATGCTTAAAGTTATAGACTATATGCAATGAAATGCTAGTTCCCTATAACTTATGGCTCTGATACCAATCTGTCACACCCTTAATTTTCCACAAACGGGGTACCCGTTAGGCGTGTGACATACCAGGATCTCAAGCCATTAGTTATAGTAACACTGACTCAATATTTTTAACAAAAGTTTAACTTAGACGTTACCCCAAAACTCAAGGTATAAAAATGTAAGTTTTCAAGTTTAGCGGAAGCTTTCAAACAAACTTATTATTTAAATAAAGTTGTGCTCAACAGTTTAGCACAAAACCAATGAAACGTGTGCTCAATAGTCTAGCACGATACAGTATAAAACCTGTGCTCAATAGTCTAGTACAATACCGAGTTAAAACCTGTGCTCAATAGTCTAGCACAAAGCCGGTAATTGTTTTCAATAAAACCAACAAGGTAAATAAAAGTTCAAAACGAAGTAAAACGACTCATGCATGATATGTCCTACGTGCACAGCTCCTAGCCACCTGAGAAAACATACTAAAAATGGTCAACACATGGTTGGTGAGCTCAATGAGATATTTAACAAAAGTTTATAAATATCAAAACAGTTAAACTGATAAAGTTCATTTACTATTGCTGGTTTGCAAGACCACCTCGCTTACTACATGAGCACGTTGAGATTAAACTGAACGTTGTGTTGTTTGCCTTACTGCCATCAAACTCGATGACCAAAAGTTCCAAGGACAATCTGCACCACCTGGATCCCTACCAGCGTGATGGGGTCTGCCGAACCCGGTAGTACTACTCAAATTTCCCCGTTATACCCACTGTATATTAATAATCTCAACTAAAGGAAAGGACTTTTGTTGGAACGTTTATGCTCAAGTAAAATAAGCCATTAGACAATAGAAATTAGTTTATCAAAATAGTTGCCCGAAGGCCCTGCCCGAAGGCATAGAACGCAGCCCAAGGCCGTATAGAATCTTGCCCGAAGGCCCTACCCGAAGGTATAAAAATGCAGCCCGCCCGAAGGCGCTGTAAAATAGTTGCCCGAAGGCGTTGTAAAAACGTTTGTATGTTTTCTCCCCGAAAAAGGTTTAAAAGCGGGCAAAGAGACTCACCTTTGAAGCGCACAGCAATTACACAGCACAAATGCAACCAAAAGAACCTAGACTGCCCTAGAACCTGCTTTAGCAATTATTTACTAATTAATTACTTGGAACACACAAGTAAATATATAATACGGTATTCGCTAGGGTTTCGAGTATTCGGTTCGGCCTCTTACGATAACAGCAAGACGACAGATAGATTTACACGTAACTCACACCTCATGATTTACATTCCTGCATTTTATATAGGTTTACATGCAAACACAATTCAACATCTTGTCATTTAAATCAAACCCAACACGCATCATTATTCCGATAATCATAACACTTAGATACATGTTATTTCACCTATTCGCAAGTGTGCATGTATAAATTAATAATTTACAAATATATATACTATCATTTACTCACTTTCAATCATGCATACAATTACACATATATTTTCCTTCTATTCATACCCTCGCTACATATATACTATTATTCTCATGTACACGTTTCAATTTATACCAACCTATACATAAACGCACCAATTGCTCTGCTTCCCCATATAATTCCTTATGCACACAATACTCCCATTTATATGTATATACAAAAATTGTATTTATACATCTACCCGCACCATGTCTTGTTATACATACACACAACAATACATGTAAAATCTCACTGATTTCATACTTACATCATACACATAAAAACTCCAAATTATGTACTGTTACGTAGGTGCTCATGATTGACATTCATATCGAACATAGATATCCATACACATACTAATTTATACGGGTTGATCGCATACATACGGTTGCACACCTATTACGTACTTCATGTCCGTAATTCTGCATACACGTAAGACTAGTGTTTTCATACATACAGTACGCATATAATACATACACATACTCACCTATATATACTTCTACTGCTCTAAATATATATATTCACATGTTAAAACATTTCATACATTAACAGCTCATACATCCTCATTCGCACACTATTACAAACATACGCATATACATATATACTCCACTTGATATCGATACACACACTACATACTTGCAGGTTTTTGCACATATATACACATTACATACATACATCCACTGTAACATACATATATATATAACTTACGTGCACACACATATTATACAGTACTCATGTTGCTGCTGCTCTTTATCCATCGCACCCATATACATATACTTACTACGCATGCTGTTCATATACCTACACAACCTACATACCCGTAACACATACAAACATATACATCACGCACGGCATACTTTCTGCACAAATGTTCATCACACATATACATACATGGTAGAATACATATATACATATAGCTATTTAGTTGAACCGATCAAGGACCAAGCCGTAAAAGAAAACCGAAATCGAAACCGTAACGTGATAAATGACGAAAGTGCACGATAAACACATACCGATGATCGAATGGGTGAACGGACTGTTGTTACGATTGCAAGGGTGGTCGGGGTTGCAGGTTTTCCGGTGGCGCACAACAACGGTGCGGCTGCTGCGCGCGTTTCTGTTTCCCGGCACCGGCGACAACGGTGCGGCTGCTGCGTTTCTATTTCCCGCACCGGCGACGACGATGGTACATGGCGATGATCGATGCGGCTGGTTAGGGTTTTTAGGATGTGTGTGTTATTTGCCGTCGACGAAGAAGAAGAGGGGGGGCGGGTGGTTTGGTTTATAAGTTTGAAATTTACATATGAGGCCCTTTAACAATGATGGGTTATTTAATTTTAGCTTTAAAGTTAATAATCTAGTTTTGTTAATTACATAATGACCCCCAAACTTATATACAATCTAACCGAATAGTTAAGGAATAGCTAACTGAGTTAACATGGAAATTACGGAGTGTCACACTAACCTCTTTAAGATTTACTCCACTTAAACTTGCAATAGAGCTGTTAGTTTCATTCTGTATAATCTCTTGTATCAACTCATTTGAAGGATGAGGAATTGGTGTTGGAGAATAACAGAAGGTACTAGGTGGGGGATATGCATATGCATCATTGGTATAACCCAAACCTGTCTTAACTCTGGCCCCCCGTTGTTTCTTGCAAAGTTCCTCCCTTTTCATGCCAGAAATAGTCCATTGTTCCAATTTATTCTTGACTTTTCTTGTCTCAAACTCAGCAAGAGTAACTTGCTCAGTCAAATAGTTTATTTCACAATTCTTTTCCAAAAGAGATCTTTTCAAATGTTCGTTTGCTTTCAAAGCCTCTCTTAGTTTAACAAAAAATTTTGATTCATTCACTTTAAGCTCTTTGTAAGTTCTCTTTAATTCGTTTTCATTTGACATTAACAATTTATTAGCCTTATAAATACCGATTAAACGAATTTTGCATGCGGATGAACACATATCTTCTACAACTTCATAAGGAAGGCCCACTACCAGTTTTTCAGCCGCGAGAGCACGATCACACTGACAGTAAGGAGTGTTCCTCTTGTATTCATCCTCAGCTCCATGTTTGGCCTGTTCAATCATGGCTTCGATGTCAAGCTTTAATTCCATAACATTGTCAGCATCGGTACTGGCATTTTCTGTCCCATTACCAACGTTGAATGTGACCTTCTCTTCCTTTTTAGCAACAGCTTCACACACTAATCCAGAATGAACAACTTCTTCCTGATCCTTTCCCATATTAATCACCATCTCAGCAACTTTACCACCATCCTCAGCAACCTCTTCAATCAAACTAACCTCAGCAACCTTTCTAGTATTTGTTCCCTCTTCAACCTTATCAATCACTCTAACATTCTCAACCTCTTCACCATAAAACTCTTTAAAAGGATCAAAACAATCAATGTAATTGTCATTGAGAACAGATTCTTCAACAACTTCAGCAATTAAAGCTTCATGATTACCACCAGATTTCACAGACTCATAACTTGATGATCCTTCAGAGACTGCACCAGGTGAGTTTGCAGCGGATGTAATCGGTGCAGCATTCTGAGGAGAGACACTTGGAAACATCATGGATTGATTATATTCTTTTCTCTTTACATCCAGATCAAATGACTTTAATTTGTTTATCACATCCATTAGTTTAAAGTCAAAGAAATTTCTTTCTTGTTTCAGCTTTTTGATATGCAGACTCCATTGAGGAGGAAGAGAATCGAAAAGCTTTGTCACTTGCTCATGATTTCCCAATTTTTCATTATAAGTTTTGAGATTGCTTGACACGGATAAAAAGCGATTCGTTATATCAGTCAGATTTTCATGCTTGAATCCAACGAATGAATTGAACTCATTTTCAGCCTGAGCTTTTCTATCCATTTTTTTTTTTGGAAATTAGATTCTCTCGTAGGTTCTCTGGTAGGTTCTCTGTTAGGTTCGCTGTAGGTTCTTTGGTAGGTTCGCTGTAGGTTCTCTGGTAGGTTTGCTAGTAGGTTCGCTCGCTTGCTGGTAGGTTCTCTCTCTCGCTCGTAGGTTCTCTCGCTCGCTCGTAGGTTCGCTCGTAGGTTCTCTCGCAGGTTCTCTGGCAGATTCTCTGGTAGGTTCTCTCGCAGATTCTCTCGCAGGTTCTCTCGTAGCTTCTCTTGCTCACAGAACCAAACAGGTGAACTTTCGTCAAAAATAGTAAGTTCGCTGATCAAAAAATTTATATTTCCAAATCACAAATATACAATAGATTCGCTGGAAGAACAGTAGGTTCGCTGGATGAACAATTAGATTCGCTGACTTACGGGAAAAACAGTTTCAGTCCAAAATCAACCAGAACAGCCTCAAAACACAACCAATTTTCGATCCGTTTGTTTCTATAGCTTCCTATTACCAAGTATGACAAACCCCAAGCAGATTTCAACACAGAAACACAATCAACGGCCCATAATTGAATCAAACAGTGTTTTGACATAAAAAAAAAACCCAAAAACTTCACAAAAATCTCTAAGATCAAACAATCAAGAGCACTAAGGCTCTGATACCATATTGTTGGTCCATCTTGATCGAGATTTCAGTGCTATAATGATTTGTGAGACAACAAACACAATAAGATTCAAAGTTTTATGGTCCAAACACTTCAAACAACCAATAACAAGATCAAAACAATATAACCAGAGGAAATCAAGCTACAAAGATAGTGAAAATATGCTCCTAGCACCTCCAGCCGTCACACACACACAATTAGGGTTTGATAAAATATGCCAAAGTTGTATTGCAATGAGAAAACATTACAATATATAGTTCAGCTATAGATTCGCTGATAGATTCGCTGACAGCGAATCTATCAAGCAAAACTATTAGCTTCGCCGGGCATAAACAGATTCGCCCGACGACAAAACTAATCTATGTGACTACACTAATCTAGACTTCCGGGCGAATCTATAGATTCGCCCGTAGGTTCGCTAGAACAAAAACTTATAAAATTTATAACAAAACAAACATAACATCGACATGCCGGTGAGTCCAACCTATACATGACTATCAAACATGTCAAAGCACGACCGTTCTCAGACCAAGCACGATCGTGCTCGTATCTTTCACACTGGTGCACAGGCTGTGCAAAAGGTCGTGCTCGTGATTTTGACTTGAGCACGCTCGTGCGGTAGCCAAGCACGACCGTGCGCTGATGGTTTCCGAGATCGTTACAAGCCCGTGCCGCATACTTCTTGGTCGTGCCCATGATTTTTTAAGCACGGTCGTGCTCCTCCACCTCGAGACGGGAATCGAGATTTTGCTGAAAATGGAAACTGCGAAATGTCTGAGCGAAAAAGGAAAACTGTAGTTTCCAGCGCTACCTCGAGCACGACCGTGCTCTAGGTAGTGCACAGCTGCAGATTGTTATACAAAGCCTTATTCTCATTCATTTCGAGTTGTTGAGTTTTTGGAGCAATTTTACACTAAGAACTACTGATTTTGAGTGCTTTTGAGCCCCTTGGAAGCCATTGGAAGCCATCGGGAGACATAGAAGACTCGAGAATCATCAACCAACCATCTTACCTTCTCCTTGCTTGTTTTCGGTTTGAATATCTAGTTAGTTTAATCATGCTTTAGCTAGTTTAATCATGTTTGTTGTAGTTTTTGTAAGCCTTATGGGCAAATTACTTATATTATCTAGATCAAGATGATACTTATGCGTTGATGATGAATCAAACTTGAATATTTTAGTGATGTTTTTATGTCAAGTTCAATGATGAAACTATGTTGATGTTTCAATGATGTTGTATGCTTGTCCAAATTCTATTGTCATGTGATGTTGTTGAATATTAGGAAGTTGACATGTTGAAAAACCCATCTTCTTGATATTTGTTTATAAATCTTATAAATGAACTTGTAGGATTTATGCCATGAGATTAGAAATGATAATTGGAATGTTAGATGACATGAAATTAGACAAGTATGCTTTCCTTCACAAGATGTTTGAAAAGATAATTGTGATGTTGTAATTTCTTAAACATGTTAGATATGTAGGTTTGGAATTGTGGCCACAATATCTAGATTTGCATGACTTAGTTTAAGAATTATAAGTTAAATATTTCATAATTTTGTCTACTTTATGTAATTATTGGTGATTAGGATGTGATTGTCACACCCCCAAAATCCACTAACGGAGTTTTACCGTTAATTGTGTGACAAACCAGGATCTCAGTCATTAGTTACACCAAACGACACTATATGAATTTAAAATATATGTGTCTCATTAAATGAGAAAATTTAATACAAAGTTAACGTTTAAAAGTTGGCGGAAGCGTAATCGAAATGTAATGTCAATAATATTAAATGGAACTAAATGCGCAAACACGCGCCCAACATAAGAAACATAGTTTAAAAATTTGTTAAAACCAAACATAGTTTTTAAATGCAAGAGAGTGTTTAAATGCAAAGTTGTGACTCCATGCCATGTCCTAAGTGCGTTGAACCTCAATGACCTGTAAAAGTGACAGGCTAACAAGTGTCAACACGACGGTTGGTGAGTTCACAAAGTAAGTATGAAAGTAGTTCAGTTGCAAGCAGAAATATAAATTAAGTATGTCATTGTAGATAGCTAGTCTACAACACATGTCCTTAGAGGCGTATGTATCTGACCGAAGCTGACGTATGTACACATTAAGTGTATTTTGCCCGTTCGTACATCCCAGCAGGATGCACTGTAAGTATGTTAGGTCATTCAACACCCGTTCGACAGGTCCTTCTGTCGTGCTAGCGCGACTAGCCCGGGTGGGGTTGTCAAACCCAGTAGTACTATTCAAAATTTCCCCGCTATTTAACAAATACTAACGGTCAACTAGGTATCCATGAGGTCTTTCATGAACAAAATAAAAGTTGCTCTAATCCAGACATGCGACATACAAAATTTGTAAATTCGTAAAAGTAATCGTCCGTGTTCAGCTCATAAAAAGGTAGAATAGTAAAAGTGTGGTCTAGTGAACTCACCTTAGGTAGCGCAGCAATTCTGATAGGTTCAATTGGATCGATATCGCTCAGATGATCAGAATGATTCGTACACAAACACAGTTCAATCAGCAACACAATTCATTACTAAATAATTCTCTTTGTATTGATGATCAAAGCAAATATTGTAGTACAAAATGCAGGAGAATGTAATCACACACAGTTAATTCTCTCTCTAACGTGAATATGTGATCTAGACTCACTCTCTAACATTCTCTTACTACATGCTTTATGCAACAATACATTAGGGTAAATAACAAAATTAACCCTAAACTATACAAAATGTGTAAAACAAAGTACAAAGTAAATCTTAAACTGGAAATAGCCCTAACAGTACTCCCCCTAAGATTTATCTTTGGACTTCAACAAAATCTTCAACAGTTTTCATCTTTTGCTTTTTCAGCTCCAATCTCTCACCAATCTTCAGTCTCTTCTTTAACATCCAACAACTGCTTTCCTTTGTTTTCTGCTTGTTCTTTTAACGCTTCCTCGATGCATGACTTGAACTTCTCAGCGATCTTTGCTTGTCTCGGCTTTGATTCATTTGTAAGGATTGCACATGCATTCATGCGTTTCAGAATATCAAGTGTCAAACCTGCAAAATCAATGTTAGCAAAAAATTCATATGGCATTTCTCGTCCTTTGGCTTGCACTTCTAGTGTACCCTTTGCAGTCACACGCATAAGCTCAATCTCCGGAATATCCACCTTCACAAGGTTAACATTGAGTAATGCCTTCCTTAGACGAATTTTCTCAGAAGCAGCAGCAATCACTTCAATCATCACCACAAACAATTTCCGATCAGCTTCAGCAACTTTATCTTTGCACTTTTCCATTGTGTAATTTCGCAAATGATAGATGTAAGATGGATGTAACAATTTCAGCTCGAACGTACTGAATAATGTAATCATATCCTTATCCCAGTCATCCAAATTACGTACCAATTTCAGCTCAAAAGTTTCCTGATTATAGAAAAACTTGAGAATTGGTTTCGTTGCTTGTGAACCATCAATCACTTTCAGCCCCGGATCAGTCACTTTATCAAAGTATTCATCCGAAAATTCTTCTAAATACATGTCACGCACCACCAACTTCTTTTGTTTTCTCGTTTTCTTCGACTGAACATACGCACTATCTTCTTGTTGTCCTCGAAACTCCAAATATTTCGGCAAACAGCTTATACCAGCATCTAACAACATCGCACATTTCTCACCACGCTCAGCATGCGTGTGATTAATTAACCTCAGTTTGTGCAACTCCTTCAAATCTTGCACTTCTAGCTTGAAGATACTTGAGTAATAATGGTAAACATCGCATAAACCATTAACTCGTTTAATCAAAAAAGCATCGAACACTTCATCATATTTCCACGCTATGATTTTCACCTTTTTGGATTTTTTCGGTACGATCATAGAATCAAGAAGTTCAGCAACTGACTGACCCTTGCTCAGCAGTGATCTCACAACATCACCTGCTGTTGCAGACTTATGCCATGATTCTCGTACATCCATAGGAATATTATATGACTTCATCTCACTTGGAAACATGTCTATCAACTCTTTTCTCTTTTTGTGTGCATCTTCTGGTAAAGCCATCAACTGTATTTCTTTTGGTTCAAGCACTTTGAATCTTTTCGTCAACTCATAATACTGTGGATTATTGTAATCCAAGTAAAACATCCGATTGTGCATCTTCTCTGTCTTCATAAAACTTACCACTATCTTTTTCAGCGATTCATGCTTCAGTCTTTTCAACGTCTTGTATGGATAGTGCCTCGAGCTCAGCCATTCACGCATACTTCTGGAAGACATTTCTTCTGGATTTTGATGATAAAGTTCTTCTGGAGGTAAATCATCAATATTCAGGCTTTCTTGGAGTGGTGTCCATTCACCCATCTCAACAACAAACTCTTTCTCATCAGCAGTTGCCTTGTTTTGGGCATTTAAGCACTTCTCATACTCTTCATTGATTTGACTCATAGTCAGTCCATTCAAAAATACTGAATTGTACTTCATCTTTTCTAGATACGCAAATCTTTCAGGCAAATCAACTGGTATCTCATCATCAGGATTGGTTTCAGGCTCAGCTTCAGGTTCAGACTCTGTGAAATCTATATCGTCCAAATCTTCAAGTGCCTCAATCATCGGTGCAGTTTCAGTTTGAATTGGCTCAAACTGAAATGCTTCTTCAGTCACATTTTCTGGCTCATTCTCAACAACTTCAACCACTTCAGGCACTTCAGTTGCCACAACAGATTCAGATTGAATCGGCTCAATCTGAACTGTTTTATCAGTTTCAGCTTCTTTCATAGTTTCATCCACCTTTGCCATTTCTTCCACCTCAGTCTCAGTTACAGATTCAGATTGAATCGGCTCAATCTGAACTGTTTCATCCATTCTAGCTTTCTTTGAAACAAACTCTTCCTCAGTAATCTCAGCAACATCATCCAACTTACGTTTTCCCTCAGCTTTGTCAGAAATGACAATAACAGCGGCTTCATCGGGAATAGACATTGGTGTATCAATCTGTATACCCACATTCTTCGTACCACGAGCTCTAGTATAATATACTTTCACATCTTGTGTAGGTTCAGCAACTTCCATTACATCGTCAGAAAAATCTTTATCAGAAGAAGAACTTGATTTCTTCGGCTTGGCTTCTTTCAACCACTTTTCAAGCATTTCCTTCTCAGCATTAAGAGTATTGCATTCCGCAGATAACTCTTTGTAATCATCTTTCAGTTTCTCATGATCCTCCTTCAGATTTTCATGCTCAGCCTTTAACTTCACATAATCAGCATCTAAAGCTTTGAACGTTTCCAGATTCTGATGATGAGTAGCCCAAAATTCATCCAATCTCTTTTTCTTCCTCTCATTGGAAGCTTTCAACTGTTCATTAGCATCCAAAAGTTTGGCTACCATCTCTTCTAACTCAGCAATTTTCCTTTTATCTTTATTCACATGAACACTTAAACTCACTTTTGGTGAAGACTCCAAAGGTTGTTCAATGTTTTCAGCTGATTTGGGGGATATGGCAATGTCAACTGGATCAGAAACAATCATACACTCTTCAGCATCATCGATTGTCTGTGCCACAATCTCCACTTCAGCAACAACTTCTTTTGCAATTTGTACAATGTCCACTATCTCTGGCACATTTACATTTTCAATAACATCCGGTTTCTCCACTAACACAGGCTCAATCACAGACTTAGATCTTCGTGATCTTGAATATTGAACAATAATATCCCTAGGAGCATCAGCAGCAATTTCTTCAACTGCTTTCTCTACTTCAACTGGTTCATCAGTCACTATTTCAGCATTTTCTGTTTCAATCACTATTGGTTCATTACCTTCAACATTTTCTGCCTCCTCAGTATCTGATTCAGCATCATCCTCATTTCCATCATTCCCACTATCATCATCATTATCATCACCTTCACTTTCACTATCATCACCATCATCATCACTACCACATTCACTCTCATCTTCATCTATTTCTTCATCAACAAGATCTAATGGATTCACAATCTCTCCTTGTGATATGTGATGATACACAATCTCAATATCCTCAACATTGTTGGCTATATCTCGCATATAGTCAAACAATTCAACACTTGCAACATTCCCTATACTCATCTTTCTATAAGATAAGTCATTCATATCCTCAGTATACAATATTCCTCCAGAAAAACCTTCTTCTCTGATCACAGGATAGGCAACATTAATCATCAATTGCAAGAATCTCGGATACATGAGAAACTTGAATCTTTTGCCCTTCACTAGATTGAATACAAACCCATTCATAATCCATTTCGACATATTGAATGGTTTGTTCTCTGCAATAGCAACAATCGGGGATGCAATGTCAGAAGGAAAATTGTCAAAACCAGCACTCCTTCTTGACATGCATTGTTGTATTACATAGCACAGTAACTTCCACTTCTTTCCCAACCGAGCTCTAACAAACTGTGACTTTGGAAATACGGGAGGATGACCCATATTCACAAAACACGCCTGACACTCAGCAGTAGTCAGCTCATCATTTGCACCAGCTTCATCATCATGAATCCTTAGGGCTGTTCTGATAGATTCTTCAGAAACAGTCAACACTAAATCTCTGGTGATGTTTCCTCTAACAACAGATACTCCAGCCTCATCAGTCACAACCTCAGCCGTCCTTCAAAAACTCTTGATGAGTCTTGCATATATGACAGGCTTTGCACACATTGCATACACATACTTGGTTCTCTTGATGAATCTGATCATATCCCTATAACCATCAGTCTCAGGAATGGATTCATCCAAACATGCCACTAGATTGTGCTTAGGCTCAAACTTTAAATTCTCCATCTGTTAAACAAAAACAAGAACAAATGAGTTAGATTCTTCAGTAATAAATTTCAAATTTACATAAGTGTTTGAACAAAAAGTTATAATGTAAAACAATCACATAATCACTTTAACACCTAAGTTGATCTAACAATCTGATTTTCATCATTTTGTTTAATAAAAACCTTTGTGAATCAATGATCATACAATACATTACACTTAACAGTTTATTCACTTAAGAACATAAATCTGAAATTTGTATGATGAAGTTGTTTAACATGTTTAAGTTCAGTTTTAACATTGATTTGTCATTTTTAACACACATTTTATCATTTTGAAGTTAAAACTTAAGAACTTTCAACAAGTCATCAATGACAGTTCGACAGTTATGAGCGAATTTGAGTTGATTCAGTTGATTTTAAGCAATTTGATGCAAATTAATGGATGAAAGTTGATAACCGACAGTAAATACATCTATTACAACATTCGATTTCAGTTTTAACGCACAAAATCAAAGTGTCGATTCAGTGATCAAGTACTGTTCATCATCGTTTTTCGTTTTAACGAGCGATTTACAGGTTCATCAATGTCGAAACATGTAAATTATACCTTATTCAATCAATCAAACTTGTTATAGAACAATCGATTGAACAAAAGTATGAACGATTTGAGGTACAGGGGATTTTGCTTGAAAAACTTTGTGAAAAATGATAAGTGTTGAGAAGAGGCGGGTATTTATATCGTTGAAAATTAGGTCAAACTTAAAGAGCCGGGTCAACAATTTGGGACAGGTAAGCATAAAAGCCCAATAAGCCTTGACGGATCATGCACTGTTGAGACGGGTAAGGCACTATAGAGACGGGTAAGACACTGTAGAAACGGGTAAAGGTTAGGAACAACTACACCTGTTTTGATTTTACTCATCACCCGGCTTCATAGTAGTCTTCTTCATCACCCGGCTTGCATAATGACATTGTTCATTACCCGGCTACATAGTGATCTACTTCATCACCCAGCTTGCTTTTCTTCATCACCCGGCAACACAGTTGTTGTACTTTACCCGGCAACACAGTGTTCTTCACTTACACGGCAAGATGAAAACTTCATTCATTTACCCGGCTGTACAGTGATAACACTTCTTCACCCGGCTGTATAGTAACACAACTTCTCACCCGGCAGATATCGATGACTTCTTTACCCGGCACAAAATTGACTTGTTCATTGCCCGGCAAAACAGTAGTCATAATATCTTCACCCGGCTGTCTTCTTTCACACAATCACCCGGCTTATATCAGACACAACAACTTTACCCGGCTGAATAATGTCTTCATAACCCGGCTAAACAGTTGTTTCTGATATCTTAACCCGACGAAGAAAAACACTTTGACAATTTTTCAATTTTTCTCGTCTGTTGACTTTTCAACAGCATTTATTGCACCTGCAAACATTCTCGACATATTAATTAGACAAGACATCCTTAATAGGGTTTGTCATATTAATAATCAACAACATTAAACATGCAACAAATTTAATTCTAATTAAATCCCTTTTCCTTTTTCTTGATTTTTCTTGTAAAAATGTTTTTGCACAACCAAAATTTCTATATCCCGAAGCAATTTTCCAAAAACATATCACAAGACCTTGGGTTTGTTTTTAACACATCCAATACATTTGCTTTTCATACCACATAATCTTGTTCATTCAAAACACACTTATTCAAAATATTTTTGGATTTTTGTAAATATTTTTCTTCTTCACTTATTCTCCCCCTAAACTTGAAATTTCTTGAAATTTTTAAGTTTAACAAGGATGTCGATGTGTCAATAAAGATTCCATATGCCTGCACACACACATCACACACATTAAATAAGGACTTATGCAATGCAATGAATCAAAATATCGCAGTGAGATCATACCACACATTATCTGAACATGTTTTGCAAGTTTTGAATAGACATTTGACTTCTGTTTGATTGAGTGATGATATGAAAACATATCAATTAGCTCGAGTTGACACACTTACTTTTTCAGTATCATGATGAGATTTAAGGTTCGATTAGAATGACTTATGTGACCCACATGTATACATATGTCAACATATTTCCTCATCAACCACTACCTGAATGCATATTGCACAACAACCTGGTCACTTACAGTCATAAACATTGTGGAATATGGGTTCTATTCGAATTTGGTCCACTTTGGGACTTCTTTTGATTCCATTTTGGAATTTTAATTTCCTATCGTTCCCCTTGGGAACTTCTGAATTCCTTTTGGAATTTTGTTTGGTGATGGTCCACATTTGGGACTCTTTTTGTTCCAACTTTGGGAATCTTTTGCTGCACCTTGAAGCTCAAAAGAGAATTCATGTGAGACTTCAGGTCTGTGGATACCACAACAAAGAAGCTTACGATGCAGTTCATCACACTGAATAGACTGCATCGTTACCCGATCATGCACAACTATCATCATAAGCAATGCATCAAAGAAAATATATATCTAGACATGTATAGCAATGGAACTTAACACAAAGATCATTAAGTTTAGATTTGTCAACAATGAACTTACTTTTTCAGTCTAATTGCCTGAGCTGTCTCGCACATCAATTAACATTCATCAGTCTTTATTTAAAAATGATGTAGCAAATAATGTCTAGTGTAACTATCATTTCTCACTTTTTGCAATATAGATTCTTATGACATGATATTTTCTTTTCTTTTTGCTTTTATATTTTTGTTGTTCTTTTCTTTTTCTTTTTCATGCACACACATAATGCAAAACAGAAAATAAAAGACAAAGGAATCAATACACGACAACGACTTATTATATTTTTGATTTTTATATTTTCTGATTTTTGTTTGGTTTTTCAAAAATTAGAATTAATCATGATTGATCAATCCTATGGATTGAATTAAGAATTCAAACCGTCCTGACAAAAAGGATTTTGTGAAAAGATCTGCCAGTTGTTTGTCGGTATGAACCTTTATCAAAATTATTAAACCTTTTTCAGAGTTGTCTCTGAGAAAGTGATATCGAATTTCGATATGTTTGGTTTTTGAGTGTTGAACAGGATTAGCAGTAATGAACATAGCAGCAGTATTGTCTATGTAAATTGGAGTTTTGAGAAAGTTAAACCCGTAGTCAAGCAATTGGTTTTGTAGCCACAAAACTTGAGAACATCCTGCAGATGCAGCGATATACTCTGCTTCAGCTGTGGATACAGAAACGTTGGTCTGCTTTTTGCATTGCCAAGAAACAAGTCTAGGACCCAGAAATTGACATCCACCAGTAGTCGATTTCCTGTCAAGAGCACACCCACCAAAGTCACTATTAGAATAACTATATAATTCAAAATTGCCTTCATAAGGATACCATAACCCGAGATTCGGTTTCCCTTTGAGGTATCTGAAAATACGTTTAACAGCAACCAGGTGCGCTCTTTTGGATCAGACTGATATCTTGCACACACACATACAGCATACATAATGTCTGGCCTTGATGCAGTAAGATACATCAGTGAACCAATCATTGATCTGTACAGTGTTTGATCAACAGATTTGCCTTTCGGATCCGGCTGTATCTTGCAATTCACATCAGATGGCGTTCGAATAGTCTGACAATCTTGCATCTTGAACTTTTTCAGCAACTTCTCAACAAACTTTGATTGGTTGATAAAAATTCCGTCTGTTGACTGTTTTACTTGCAATCCGAGAAAGATATTAATCTCCCCCATCGAACTCATCTGAAATCTTGACTTCATGATTTCTTCAAACTCTTTGCACATGAACGCACTGGTTGATCCAAAGATGATATCATCCACATAAACTTGAACACATAAAAGATCTTCATTTTCCCGCTTCATGAATAAAGTTGGATCAATCTGACCTCTTGTAAACCCATGTTCTAGCAAATGTTTAGATAACATCTCATACCAAATCCTCGGAGCTTGATGTAGACCATATAAAGCTTTGCTCAATTTGTATACACGATGTGGATAATCAGGATCTTCAAAACCCGGAGGTTGTATAACATATACATCATCGGTAATTGGTCCGTACAGAAAAGCGCCTTTAACGTCCATTTGAAACACTTTAAACTTCATGAAAGAGGCATATGCTAGAAAAACGCGAATAGCTTCAAGTCGAGCGACCGGAGCAAACACTTCTTCATAATCAATACCTTCTTCCTGAGTGTAACCTTGTGCAATAAGTCTCGCTTTGTTTCTCACAACAGTACCACGTTCATCTGGCTTGTTCTTGTACAACCATCTTGTACCAATCGCATTTTCTCCTTCAGGTAAGTCCACTAATTTCCAAACTTCTTGTTTGCGAAATTGAAGTAACTCCTCTTGCATGGCTTCAATCCAACTATTATCTTGTAGCGCCTCTGAAATGTTCTTTGGTACCACTTGAGAAAGAAAACATGAATAAAGACAAACGTTTGCTTGCTCAGTTTGACTTCTCGTAGTTCTCTGATTCAACGGCCCAATAATCTGAGAGACAGGGTGTTTCTTATGAATTCGATGAGTTGGTATAACATCACCTTGCACTTGACTCTCCAGATTAGACTGATTCAGATTCGGTAGATCTTGTAAGATTGTAGACGTATGCGGAGTGAAATTAGGAACTTGATCCGGTGAATTGATGAAGTAGTCAAAAGATTCTGGAACAACTTCAACATTCGGATCTGATGATGGTTGATTCTGAACAGATCCACCATCATTAGGACCCGGAGTTTGATTAGATTTGACATGATCAGGATTATGAAATGACATGAACGGATACTCAGAATTGAGATTGCTATCATCGTCATTATCAGAATCATCGCTAAAACATCCCAAGTCACCTGATTCTTTACTCGTTTTTCCTGAAAAATCAAATAAGTTAGAATTGAAAGATTTTGATAACGAATCTAAATCAAACAACCATTCGGGACCATGAGCTACTGACGGAAACGAATTTTCTAAAAACTTTACGTTAAAAGTTTCAATAACAGTGTTTGTTTTGTTATTAAAAACCTGATAAGCTTTAGAAACATACGAGTAACCAAGGAAAAATCCATCGTCAGATTTTGACTCAAATTTCCCGAGATGATCACTTAAATTTAGAATCGATACAGGACAATCAAATTCTTTCAAGTATGAAATATTCGGTTTTCTTCCAAACAATAACTCATAAGATGTTTTATTTTTATCCTGAACCAATAATGTCCTGTTTTGAACAAAACACGCAGTAGCAATAGCTTCGTCCCAGAATGTGATAGGGATTTTGGCATCTGCGAGCATGGATCTTGCTGCTTCAATCAGTGTCCGATTTTTCCGTTCCGCAACCCCGTTTTGTTGAGGCGTTCTTGGAGCACTAAATTGTCGCACAATTCCTTTTTCTACACAAAACAAATCAACATTAGCGTTCTTAAATTCTGTTCCATTATCACTTCTTAAGATTTTCACTTTACAATCCAACTGATTTTCAACTTTGATGATAAATTCTTTTAACAACTCCGCAGTTTCAGATTTAAAATGCAAAAAATATACCCAAGAAAATCTAGTTCAATCATCAATGATGACAAAACAATAAGACTTCTTTCTGATGCTTTGAACATTTGTTGGTCCAAAAAGATCCATATGTAGCATCTGCAAGGGTTTTGAAATGGAGTTTTCTGGCTTGGACTTAAAAGACATTCGGTGCTGTTTTCCTTTCAAACATGCTGGACAGAGATCAGTTGTAGAGAATTTCTTTGACGGTATTCCCACAGCATGATTTCCAGTCACTAAACGATTCATGTTTCTGAAGTTTGAATGGCCTAGCCGTCTATGCCAAAGCTGACTCTCATCATTTGATGCATGCGCAATAAGACAACTAGTTTCGGTTTCAGCATCAATCTGCGACATAGCAAGCTTGTATACATCACGATCTCTTGGAGCTTTAACCACCACCCACTCATTGTCAATCTTGAAACCTGGTTTAAGAATATAACAGAAAGAATCATCAAATAAAGTTGAATAAGATTTATCACAAATTTGAGATACACTTAGCAAATTAAAGTTCAACTGTGCACAGTAGTTGACTTTATCAAAGCTAATGACCCCATTTGACACGGTTCCTTCTCCAGTTATTTTACCACCAGCATCTCCTCCAAATGCAACATGTGTACCATTCTTCAGCTTAAAGTCTTGAAGCAAGGCATGGTTGCCTGTCATATGCCGGCTACACCCACTATCAACGAACCATGAGTTAATAAGTCTTCTTGGGCGTACCTGCATTTCAACAATCACTTAGTTAGTTTGGTCAACCCAGGCCCACATGGTCTTGGGTTTTCCGAATCTATCTGTAACAGTAACTTGTTGATAATGAAGATTTTGAAAATTTGTTTCATTCGAGAGATTTGGTTGAAAACTGTTTCGCCCAATGGCTTGATTTGTTTGCTTTCTTCTTAAAGCACTGAACCTTTCCTCTAACTTAGGATCAAGGTTATTTTCAAATTTCTGATTTCTTACCATCAAAGCTCTCGGTTTAAAACTGTTAACCTGCACATTCCTTGATGAAAAGTTATTAAAATCAGAATTGTTTCGATTGAAATTTCTCAACACAGGAGAATGACTTTGATTAACATTTTGAAAACCAAATGATTGATTTCTTTGAAAATTTGAAAACGGAGTCATTTCTCTTGATGAGTTTTTCCGAAAGAAACAATCCTTTGTATCATGATTTCTCCTTTCACAAATATCACAAAATTTGTTATAAAAACATTCTTCTGAAGAATGATTTCTTTTGTCACAGAAACTGCAGTACCTGTTAAAGAAACATTCAGCAGTTGCATGATTATAACGATCATAAATCTCACAATGTTTCTTGCTAATCCTAAAGAGCCGATTGTTAGCTTTTGATGTTGAACCCACTCGTGATTCATTATCAGTTTTGTTCGGTTTTAGATTAACTTGATTCTTTTGTGGAGATTTTGCTTGTGATTTTGATTGCTTGGGACTTTGATTCGATTTTAAACCATCTTGTTTGGTTACCTTCTTTGGTTCAATTCTTTTATCATTGACAGCAGAAGACTTAAGACTTGAACCAGTTTTCAGACCAGAGTTAGATTTGATTGAAGAATTGATTTGGTTACCATAAGATCCGTTCATATCGAAAGTTCCTGCAGACACAAACTTAATCGTTTTACCTTTTGACACCTTCTTTTTGACAGGTTTAACATTGTCAGTTTTAACTGTTTGAGCTTTGGTGTTATCATTCGATTTCATGACACTTTTACCTTTCGACTGTTTTGTTTCAGATTGATTGACAGTTAAACTCGATTTCTACACCTTCGCAGTTGAAACTTCAGACTTCTTCACAGGATTCTTCTTGATCAGTTGATCAGCAACTTTCGCTTTCTGCTCATTCTTCCATTTGATGTATTCTGGATCATTGTATCCTGAAAATTCACCTCCATCCTTCACCTTTTCTTCTGGCTTCGGATTCAGTTCAGGATATTCAACAAGTTGAATGAGAACAGGCTCTGATTTGTTGCTAGCTTCATCATCAGCTTCAGTCGTCACGTCATCTTCTTCTTTCAAACTCTCAATCAACACCTCAGATCCTTCGGATTCGGATTTACTTCTTTGAATTTCTTTGAATTTACGTTCATTTTCAGGTGAATGATCAAATTCATTGAAGTTTTCAGGTAAAGTTTGTGTGATTGATTTAGGCATTGGTTCATGAGTAAAACCCAACCCTGTTTTGTTTTTGTTACCTCTTTCATTCACAAGTTGTTTAACCATTGTTTTACAACTCTTAACCTTTGTTAATTCAACTTGAGTCACTGCATGAGCAACCTTTTCTTGTTCAAAATTTTTGGTCATTTCTTCAAGTTGTTTGGTTACAAGTTCCAGTTCCTTTAAGGTTTTGTTCCAAGATTCTTTAAGTGACAAAATCTTCTCATCAGCAATTTTGTGATCAATTTTAAGTTGTTCATGAATTTTCTCATGTTTGCTTAATTTGTCACCAATTTTAAATGAATGAGTTCGATAATGTTCTACTTGTTTAATGCATTGTTCAGAACATAACCTTTCTTTCACATCCTCAGGCAATGGAACATAGTTAGGGGGTAATTCGATACTAACCTTTGGTTGTTCAGTAGATGATAAAGACTCATTGGATGTAGCCATCAGCGCAATTTCTGGTTCAGATTCTTCAACAGGATCAGCCTTTGCACTCCAGTCATATTCCTCAGAATCTTCACTCACAGTATCAATCAGTTTACCATCTCCTTCTTCAGACCAATCTTCCTCAATTTCACATACTAATGCCAGATTGGATGTAAGATCAGATGTAAACTGTTCCGCATAAGCACTCCAATCATATCCATCTTTCACACTCACTACCAGTGATTTGGTCTGATCTTCTGGCTTCTTGCCTTCATCTTCCAGTTTTGGCATGGGAAGACTTTGATATGGCTTCTGTATGAAACGTTGATTCCTCTGTTGATAGCTTGAGGACTGTTGCGAGCTTTGACTTTGGCCTTGATTCTGTCCACTTGAACTAGCTTGATAATTGTAGTTCTGATTCTTAGGAGCCTTGCATTCCCGAGAAAAATGACCATAGCAGTTACAGTTAAAACATCTGGCCTTTGATTTGTCAAAACCAACTGTCTTGTTTGCATGAGGCTTGTAACTTCGGTTAACATATGCATGCTTTTGCGTTCTATATGCAACCATTACCATTTGCCAATTCAAATCCATTTCCTCAACGTCATCAGGATCCATTTCAAAAAGATCTTGAAGTACAACATCCATCTGAGACAAATGACTTCCTTGATAAGCTTGAAAGCTTGCCATGAAAGCAGTAAAAGCAGTCTTCGTCTCATCATCTTGTAACAAGATGTTCATCACATCTTTTACTTTTGTTTGAACATTCGAACTTTGATTTTCTACTTGATTCTTCAGATTCTGACTTTGAACTTGAGCTCTTGGTGGAGATTGAGGTTGAGAATAAGTTGGTGAATTTGGAATGTATGACGAATCAGTATAAAAACTTGCACCAACAAATAAATCACCCTCATCTTCAAACTTAGTTGCATCTTGTGCAAGAAAGGCATTCTCCACAGTATTAGCAGGATTCGCAATATATTTGTATTGTGCATGTGAACCAGTTCTATCAGTGTTTCTAGAACTTTCATCAATCTCTACTTCTTCAATCTTTGCAATGAGCAGATCCAAATCCATCGGAAACTTTTCAGTATGCTTCAGTAGTGTCACAGTTTGTTTCCAAGATGATGGAAGAGCACATAGTAATCTGTCATTTAGATCTTGAAGATCTGTTTTTGCACCAACATTGGTCATTTCAGTAGTAAGATGAACAAACCTATTCATCATCTGGTGCACAGATTCTCCAGCAACGTGTTCAAATAACTCCAACTTTCTCTTCAGCTTTTGTTTCTTGAGACTTCTAAGTTGTTCACCTTCTTCACAAATAGAATTCAAAGCTTTGAACAGTGTATATCCCGTTTGATAGGCATCCAACCTTGACAAAACCTGTAGTGGCAGTCCCTTACACATCAAAGAATATGCTTTGCTATCATTCTTCACTTTTCTTAAGTCTTCTGCTGATAAATTATCTTCTGGATAAGGTTCAGTAGAGTCTTTGGTGTAGATACTTGCACTATCAGGAGCAGTTTGTGTAGGAATGTGAGGACCCTTATCAATTGACTTCCAAAGATCATTGTCTATTGAGCAAAGATGATGCTTCAGTCTAATCGTCCAATTCTTGAAATCTGCACGATTAACAAGTCTAGGAACACGATTATCAGAATCATCATTAGGTGCCATTTTAACAATTTTTAAAGAAAATATTTTTGTGTTTTTAAAATTTTTTGAAAAGAAATAGTTAAAATACTAAAATAAAGACAAGTAAATAATGACAAGATAATATAACAAAGTTTAAAACAACTAAAACTGAGTCACACGGCTGAACAGTGAAAAATTCTTCTTCACCCGGCTGAACAGTAGCTTTTGTTCTTTACCCGGCAGAGAAAAGTCTTCACCCGTCTAAACAGTCACACGGCTCAACAGTTGTATGTCTTTAAAGTGTTAATCACCCGGCTAAATAGTTACACGGCTAACAGAAATAACTTGACACGGCAAACAATTTGACCCGGCAAGAAGAAAATATTCACCCGGCTGAACAGTTATCAACACTTCACCCGGCAGACCTTGACACGGCTTGAAAGTGTTAATCACCCGGCTAAATAGTAACAAGTTGATCCGGCTGTTATGTTGATCACCCGGCTGAACAGTACTTTACCCGTCTGAACAGTTTTTCACACGGCTAAACAGTATATCACCCGGCACAACAGTACACAGAATTTTACTTGCAATTCTTCACCCGTCTAGACAAAACTCCTTTACACGGCTGCACAGGACCTAATTTGTTCACAAATCTAAGTCCAAACGATTATGTCTAAGTCAATTTGTTACCCGGCTAGTTAATCTTCAACCTGTTCATACTGTTCATCATCTTCATCATGAGAAATTTTCTGGGTTTATTAAAAACTTGTCCAATTCCTTCAAAAATCACACACAATCAGCGAATTAGTCTGATTATCAATCCCTAATCTCAATCAATCCAAAACATGATCAAATTTTGATGAATTTGAGCAAAATTCGATCAAACAGTAACTTCTTCTTATCTTCTTAATTCCTCAGATCTGATGATAATCTGATGGAATTTGCACAATTGTTGTGAATTAGAAGTGATTGCGATGATAATTCACAGCTAAAAACAGCAACAATTCATTCAGATCATGATTTTTGAGCAATATTGTAGTGTTTTGCTTGATGAATAGCGAAGAACACAATACCAACAGCTCTGATACCAATTGATAGGTTCAATTGGATCGATATCGCTCAGATGATCAGAATGATTCGTACACAAACACAGTTCAATCAGCAACACAATTCATTACTAAATAATTCTCTTTGTATTGATGATCAAAGCAAATATTGTAGTACAAAATGCAGGAGAATGTAATCACACACAGTTAATTCTCTCTCTAACGTGAATATGTGATCTAGACTCACTCTCTAACATTCTCTTACTACATGCTTTATGCAACAATACATTAGGGAAAATAACAAAATTAACCCTAAACTATACAAAATGTATAAAACAAAGTACAAAGTAAATCTTAAACTGGAAATAGCCCTAACAAATTCAGTTTCTAAAAGCACACAGTAATACAGCAACCTAAATAACAGTAGGTCTATTAATGTGTATTCATGTAGGGTCATAGTACCCTATGCATCCAAATGGTCATACAGTTTGTGCGGGTTTGGTTTAGTTTGACTTTTTTTACCATGTTTGACTTTTAGTCCAAGTTTGACCAAGTTTGACTTTTAGTTGACCCAAGTTGACCCACGACCCGTTGGTGATTTGTTAAGTGTAAATATGTTGCATTTGGTGTATTTGACCACATTATATTCATATACCACATCACACGTCACACATTCAACAAATTGAATTTCAAATTTCACAAAAGTTTCCTTTATAGGAAAGTCGGACTTTTAAAGTATACTTGCATAATTCAACATCCTAAGCATGTCAACTATTACACACATACCATAGCACGCTTCACAAGACCACAACACCTACTATTACTTCATAGTTTCCAATATAAAACACATTGGCATGTATGGTCATTTCTAGGTATAATATAATGTTTACATGTTTTGTTCAACTAGTATAGTAACAACCTACATCACGCATCCTAGTTAACTTGCACATACAACTTAAACTTCAAATAATCAATTTCAAGTAACCAATTAGTACTTGCAATGTCATCTCATGATCACAACATGTTTACCATCATTCATATGCAACCCAAGTCATGTTTGTACGTCCAAAATCACTAAATATATCTTCTAGTAAATTTCCATGACAAAAAGTTTCTACATTTAGCAAGTATTCCAAACCAAGTCGAATTCGTACGTCCAAATAACCAAAATTCGTCTAACACATCTTACCAACGTGCTAGTAAACCCATAACAATCATTAGATGTCCACAACATGTAATTTCACATGATCTCTAACACAAAATTTACTATTTTAAGCAATGTAGCATAATACTTATGAAATTTCACAAACAATTAACCAATCTTCATCCAATTCATCATCTAAATACAAAATCAATCACATTTCATACTAATCATGCATGTATCATCAAGTTTCACTAATTCCTATCAAACCCTAATTTCATAAACACACTTTTTGTATCCACTTCATCATCTAATCATCAAATTAACCATTAACACATAATCAATAAACCATTTCCACAACACAACATCAATTTGACCATTTTTGGATGAACTAGGGTTTCATTCCTATAATTTTCCTAACATATATATATAACGTTAAGGATGAAACTTACTTGTTATGTGTTTGTAACTTTAATCAACAACCAAAAACACCACCTAAGACCCAACACAACCGAACATCATCAATGGACGAACCAAGCAGCCGAATCTTCAAATGGCCATAACCTTTTAATCGCTACGAGTTAGAAGACGTATTTACTATCATTGGAACCGTCTCGTCGAGAAAGGGTGACGGCTGCAAAAGGGTTTTTAGGGTTGGGTGTTCTTTTGTAAAAAAATGAGAAAGAAAAAGGGTTTAGGAGGCTTTTGTACCTAGGGTTTTCATGTAGAGTCTTTTAATAATTACCGCGTTTACGATATTGCGTCTCGTTTCGTCATTTGCCATAAATCATTGTCGACATTTACACTATAGCTGTGATTTTGAATAGCGTTATCGATTATTATTTACTTGATTAAAATTAAATTCTGTGAACGTATCTGATCAAATGCGTGTTTCGTATTATATAATCAATTACTTTGACTTTATTTTAAGTTTATAAAACATTATTTTACACAAATATATCGGTTGAGCACTCGTTATAACTTATTGGGTCACTATGGGCTTTGTTTACCTTAACGGACTTTGTTTATCAGGTTGGGTCACTATTAGGCCTTTAAGCCCAATTAGTACAATTACATGATTTAGGGAATATAATTAACAGATTTGTGTTAACGGAGTTAACATGAAAATGCTGGGTGTCACATCATCCCCTTGTTGAAAGAATTTTTGTCCCGAAAATTGGATACAGTCAATAAAAATGTCCGAACTTAAAAGAAAATTTTGTGAGTTGTTACATCATCCCCTTGTTGAAAGAAATTTCGTCCCGAAATTTAACCAACAGTATTAGTGTTAGATTTTGTTATTTGAAATAGTTAAGGATGCTTGTACATTATTTGATTCTTCACACTCATACGTAAACCCTGGTCCACACTTTAAGTTCTAACAAACTTTGGTTATAGTGATCTTACTGTGTTTGAGTGTTTTGAATTCTTTGCCTATAATTTCAACAGTTTTTTTTTCTGTGAAACGTAGTTGTTCATCGATTGGGACGACGAATGTTCCATTACGTAAGAGCTTGTTTAGGTTGAAGACATCAGAAACGTTATGTACCATGTTTATCTTTTAACACTGATCCAGTCAATGGTCTAGAAGGCCAATACCCTAGGGTTTGAAATGGTCTAATGTGTATTATGACTTTGATGGAATTCCAGAATTTTTTTTTTGAATGGGATTTACAAATAGCGATTTCTATACTGTATATTCCGGGGATATAGGTTAATGCGTTCCACGTTGTTATTAGCTATCCGAGGACCGAGTACTAACAGAAGGGTTCATTTATTGGTATAGATTATTAGACTAGGACACTTGTGTACAAGTTACACCGTGTGTAGGTACTTGACTTCATTATAGAAGCGTTATCAGAACGCGGTCTCAAGGATGTCATGGACCTTCTAAAAAAATAGATGAGGAATGAATTTTGATACTATCTATATGTTCGGACGCACGTGAATTAAGCAAGAATGATCAGGGAATTTAATAAGTATTCATGATTCGTTGTGGTAGATAGAAAAGTGGTTGGATGATGTAGGGTAAAATGTTATTAATGTTTGCTTACTGAAGTAGTATAAAAAGGAAAGTGTCTATGTTACATGAGGTGTTCCTAATCCTTTGGACTACACTCGATTTTCTCTTTGATGGAATCTGAGTGTTACGGTTAGAAGTGTGCTCAGGGAGGGCATATGATACGCCAAGCATTTTCTCACAGGGAAGGTTTTCAAGAATGTTATCTTAGACTTCGCCATACATTTGTTTCCATAGTTGTTACAGCTACAATATCTCAGCATTTCATTCCACTTCCTGCGTATGATCACAGTTTCATGCTGATCATCTCATTATAAAGTTCTTAATTTGTTGTTTAGTGTTTTAACCTAGATAGTTTTATGGTTGTGTTACTGTGTTATCAAGCTCTTGTTGTTACGTGATTTCCGTTGTCTTTTCTGATTTTAATTCCTACAACATTAGCTGAAAACAGGTGTTCTTATGGGCACATATTTTAATTGAACTCCAGGGTAATGTTTACAAGGGTGTGAGGGAGTATACGATAAACAAACCATTTTCTCATAAAGGTAGGTTCCATGAGTTTCGTAAGCCGACATTAGGTGAGGGTTTGATTCACTTTTCGGGTATTCTTTATGGAGATATAGTTTTAGTCCAGTTCATTATTTGTGGTTTTAGCTCCCTACCCTACTAGGTAAGGGTTCCATGTTCAAATAGTAATATTCTAGCCATGATTTATAACAGGATTCATCATACGGTAGTGTTTAGATTCACCATTTGAGTATATAAAAGTCGATGAGGTATAGCAGCCCGGTTAAAGTTTAGAGTTCTAAGTTCACTAGTGGTTCAATAAGGATCTAATGTTATATCAATACTTGTGTCGTGCGGCTTCAATAGTGTCATAGAGTATATAGTTTCCTCTACTAAGACATTAACGGGTTAGAACAACTAGGTTAAAGTTTCTTACGTTGCGAATAAAAGAATTTTGTACAAGAAATTTAATTAAGTTTAATACGAAAATTCTTGAATAATGGAGCTTCTAAGAAGGGACATCAGACTTTTATAGTGTCAAATGATAATGAGAGCATCCAATATTGTGTTTCTTAGCAAATACAAAGGTGTATTAGGAATGGAAGGAAAATGGGAAGTGGATATCCTGGACCGTAATGGATAAAGCTCCCCCCAGAACATCAACTGATAGTGTCGGTTCATTGTTGACGGTGGTAATCATCACGATAATTCTTAGAGTCGTGGAGTGTATTCAATATCATAATTTATATGCGTGTGTCGGTTATGAAACATTTGGTTTTTTTTTGCTATTACTGTGAATAAAGGTTGTATGAAGGTTATAACTACCTAAGTACATAGCAGATTACCCTATGAATGACGGATTGAATTAAAATTATTAGAAATCATGTGTTGTTATAAGGTATGAGAATGATCCGTTAGAGTTTTCCTGGTTAATTATTGGTTTGGTTTCGAGTCCCACATCCAACGTGCTGTTAGTGTTTGTGTATAGGGTGTACCGCAGCTAACCCACCGCACCACAAGCAGCTTGAAGGCGTACGTGTCACCTACTAACATTCTTGCCTACTTACTAAGTCATTCAAAGGGGTTAGGGAAAAGGAATATATATTAAGTGAAATGGTAATGTTATAATATATATTGTAACATCGGTTATGTATTAGAATTTTATGTGGTTCGAATCTGAATGATCACTGACCTGAGACTTTGAGAACGCTTAACTTGTTTCTGTTACGCGAAGAATCCGGTAGAGGAGTTTGAATATATATTAAATGGACAAAATTAAGAAAATGTTTTTAAATTCAATGTGCTTGAGAGAATTTTTTTTACCCAAAACGTGTTTTGCAACTGTGGAGATGTAGATTGGGTGTGAGAATTAACATTTACGAGAGTGTTGGATCAAGACGAGTCATCCAACTAGATCGAAACGTATACTTACCACACACGTGGTTCATTGATGCAAAGTTAATAGTAGAAACATCATGAGTCAGGATTTTTTTTTTTGATAACTTATTATCAGAAACAATTTGAAGTTCTGTTTATCTTGAAGAATTGAGAATAGGTTATGGTTAGGTGAAGTACTTTTAGGACAAGCCTGATATGTTACGAGGTATTTAAATGAATTTTTAAGCAATACAGATTTACTTCACAAGAAGTGATTTTGAATGCGGAATATTACGCGGTTGGTTTATCATATCAACAAGAGTTTTATATATGTATATTTTTTTTAGTTGTTAACGTTATGAGACTCCTCCATGGAATCCTAGAAATTATAGGGTTTATTTAACCTTCATTTACAGAAACGATGATGTTAAGATGTTACCGGCGTTTGGCAAAAGGTTGTAGTACACTGACCAGAATTTAAAGCATCGCATATGTATCTTCAGGTTGTGACTTTTGTAAGGTATATGTTTTAACTGGTGGACTCAGATTGATTATATGTGAAATGAGTCATCATCATTAGGGGACAAATATAGTAGTAGTAAAACATTATCAAGTTTTTCAACATAGATCTCTGCTCTTATTTGTGTGTCGTCAAGGAAAGATTTCAGTTATTTGTTATTTAGTTGTATAACGTAAACTATATGCAGTTTAAAGATAAATTCCTAATATGTCATCAAAGGTTGTATTGTAATTGGCTACCATCCATAGATGGTTTTTATGTGTTCAGTCAAGGATAGACTTGATATCAGTGCGTTATTTAAAGATGGATGTTTCTTTCAGATGAATTTGTATTGATTGGTTCTTCACTTCTGTGTTTCTTTTTCGGTATCACCCACATGGTAGATTTTGCCAGGATCATCATGTACCTGTAAATTCACCATTACGTTGCGCACCCGTAATTGTCAATTTACCTAAAACAATCACCCTAGTTTTTTCCCCATCGGGTACATTGATCTTACGTTTTATTTTCTTTGATTTATATTCATCAGTATGGTATTGCTATCGCATGTCAAATATTGAATGTGTATAAGTGTATGATAAGCTTATAAGTAGGAGACACTATACTACATGTGTAGGACACTAACAGACTATTAGTGTCACACCCTCAATTTTCCACAAATGGGGTATCCGTTAGGCGCGTGACATACCAGGATCTCAAGCCATTAGTTACAGTAACACTGACTCAACTGTTTAAAATAAAGTTTAGTTTTATAATAATCCAAAAACCGAGGTATTAAAATGTAAGTTTTTCAAAGTTTAGCGGAAGCTTTCAAACAAACTCATTATTTAAATAAACTTGTGCTCAACAGTCTAGCACAATACTAGTATAAAACCTGTGCTCAATAGTCTAGCATAAAACCGGTAATTGTTTTCAATAAAACCAACAAGGTAAATAAATCAAAACAAATTAAACGACTCATGCATGATATGTCCTACGTGCACAGCTCCTAGCCACCTGAGAAAACATACTAAAACGAGTCAACAAATAATGTTGGTGAGTTCAATGAGTTTAAGTAACAAGAGTATATAAAATACTGAAACCATTTAACCGATAAACATCATTACTATTGCTGGTTAGCTAGACCACCTCGTTTACTACATGAGCACATCGAGATTAAACTGAACGATACGATAAGGTTGCCTTGTTACCACCACGACGGGTGACCAAAAGTTAAAGGACAATTTACACCACCTGGAAACCAATCCAGCATGATGGGGTCTGCCGAACCCGTAGTACTACTCAAATTTCCCCGTTATACCCACTGTATATTAATAATCTCGACAAAAAAGAAAGGACTTTAGGGTTGGGTGGAATCATGCTCAGTAAAATAAACAGTTAGACAATAGAACTTTGTTTTATCAAAACCGTTGCCCGAAGGCCCTGCCCGAAGGCGTAAACCTCAGCCCAAGGCTGTTTAAAATCCTGCCCGAAGGCCTTACCCGAAGGTATAAAACTGCAGTCCGCCCGAAGGCGCTGAAAAATGGTTGCCCGAAGGCGTTGTAAAATATTTGTATGTTTTCTCCCCGAAAAAGGTTTAAAAGCGGGCAAAGAACTCACCTTTGAAGCGCACAGCAATTTAAACAGCACAAATGCAACAAAAGGGCCTAAACCGTCTTACGACCTGCTTAATAGTTAAACACTAATTAATACCTAGAACTTGCATATATAGATATGTAAATTTACACACACATATATATCCTATATATATCCACTCTCGCTGCTGCAAAAACATATACATATGTTCCAATACATACTACTATCAGGGTACATCCACAACTACTGTAATATATACATACATGGCTGTTCTTACATGCATACATCCAAACTCTCGCGCACCATTGTTGCTGTTAATCACGTTTTCATGCATACAAATCCATCATAACACTCACATACATGCATATAATCTATGATCATATAAAATCAGGCGCACACATACATAATATCGTACGTTATTGTTCATATTAACCATATACACACCTTTCTGTTTCTACTACTACTGTTCCCATACCATCGACATACTACTGCAACTACGTATGCGCATCCATATATACATACATTTATACCATGCTTAACCATTGCTTTATTCATCCATACACGTTACATATCACCTACTTATAACTATACAAAATCACATATACATACATATATACATTCAGACGCGCACACACAACAACTCGCATACATACACATCCGCATAGCATACAACATACATGCTGTTACATACATCCATCTTGCATCACATACATACACACGCGTATATATATATATATATCACTACATACACCAACCCACACATACATTCATCCATTCATACACTCGCCACATCTATTATATATTTACATTCGCACACCTATACACATCACAGTTCTAAATATATGCAGCCGCTAACTATTTCCTGTTGTTTACTTATGCTGCTGCTGTACCACACCATATACATACGTACATACATGCATAACATATATATACTCCGGTTCAGTCAATTAACGCATATACACACTTAAAATCATAACCTGCTTATTCATATATTGAAGTCAATGCTACTGTGTACATGTAGATGTAATTAATCTTCATCATTGATGTTCAATCTAGATACATACATATACATAAATACGATTTCTGCACATAGACATACACATAGAACGCACAACAACATCCTAATGTATTGTATAAAATCGAACCGAATCCGAGATCTTAATCGAAGCTACTGCTATAAAAGGCTTACCGGAGACTAACGGAGAGGATGATCGGAAACGACGGGGGGCGGCGGCTGCTGTTGAGTTTTCTCCTGGATGCCTACGAGAGAAAGAAGAAGAGAGACGAGAGGAAGGTCGATGCTGCTGACTGGATGCGACTGGATCGGTTGAGGGAGGCGCAGAGAAAAGGGTTTGATGTTGTGTTGTGTGTCGATGAACAAGAAGCAGAGGAAGAAGGCGGGTTGGGGCTAGGGTTAAATACTTTAATTACACCTTTGGCCCTTATACAATGCAAGGTTATTTAATTTAGTTTTTAAGTTAATTGTTTAGTTTAGCTATTTGCAACTCTAACCCCAAACTTAATAAACATTGAACGGAATAGTTAAAGAGTAGTTAACGATGTTAACTTGAAATTGCGGGTTGTCACAATTAGTGTGATGTATCAATGGGTCGCATGTATCAGGTATGGCGTAAGTTCATACTAAGTGTACGACTACTACTCTAGGCTCAATCTGAGTGTACGATGTGTATAAGCAGTAGTAATATTAATTCAAGTAGATAACATGTAGTGGATCACACAATAAGTGACATGTTACAACTATTAATGTGTCTCATATTAAGTAACATGTTATAGCACACGAATGTGTCGTATAATAAGTGATATGGAATAGCACGTAGTAGGTCACATAAGTATTAAGTCAATATCTCACTAGGAATGAGTTTCTGGACAAAAATCCATTACTGTTGTTCATGTACCCCTATACCTTAGGCATCGGTCTCTGCCGGTTGGTTTCCATAATGAGGTAGGTCATTCGAAACTGAATTGTTTTGGTTTCATATGAAACCCGTTTGTTGCCATAATCTTGTAAGTTTCAAGTTATAATGAAATGTAAACATTTCCCCACTAAGGCCCCTAAAAAATAACTTTGGCCTAAAAAGCGGGATAACTTTGGAACAAGGTCATTGTCAAATATTTCTCATGCATACTTCAGTGAACAATTAAAAAACTAGCAGATACACACCTAGTTTAAGCTTCACTAGCTGAACAAGTTACTAAAAAAAATTCGCCCTAAAGTTTCACATAATACAAACTGGTCACTTCATATAATGCTAGTGTAGGCGTGTGTATGTGCAAATAACATGTATATATGTCATAAATAAATTCACATACGTGCAACTAATGCAGTGTACAGTTATAGTCTAGAATGCAATGCAATACAAACCTAGTTCGCTATAACCAATGGCTCTGATACCAATCTGTCACACCCCCAAAATCCACTAACGGAGTTTTACCGTTAATTGTGTGACAAACCAGGATCTCAGTCATTAGTTACACCAAACGACACTATATGAATTTAAAATATATGTGTCTCATTAAATGAGAAAATTTAATACAGAGTTAACGTTTAAAAGTTGGCGGAAGCGTAATCGAAATGTAATGTCAATAATATTAAATGGAACTAAATGTGCAAACACGCGCCCAACATAAGAAACATAGTTTAAAAATTTGTTAAAACCAACATAGTTTTTAAATACAAGAAAGTGTTTAAATGCAAAGTTGTGACTCCATGCCATGTCCTAATTGCGTTGAACCTCAATGACCTGTAAAAGTGACAGGCTAACAAGTGTCAACACGACGGTTGGTGAGTTCACAAAGTAAGTATGAAATCAAGTAGTTCAGTTGCAAGCAGAAATATAAATTAAGTATGTCATTGTAGGTAGCTAGTCTACAGCACATGTCCTTAGAGGCGTATGTATCTGACCGAAGCTGACGTATGTACACATTAAGTGCATTTTTCCCGTTCGTACATCCCAGCAGGATGCACTGTAAGTATGTTAGGTCATTCAACACCTATTCGACAGGTCCTTCTGTCGTGCTAGCGCGACTAGCCTGGGTGGGGTTTGTCAAACCCAGTAGTACTACTCAAAATTTCCCCGCTATTTCACAAATACTAACGGTCAACTAGGTATCCATGAGGTCTTTCATGACCAAAATAAAAGTTGCTCTAATCCAGACATGCGACATACAAAATTTGTAAATCCGTAAAAGTAATCGTCCGTGTTCAGCCCATAAAAGGGTAGAATAGTAAAAGTGTGGTTTAGTGAACTCACCTTAGGTAGTGCAGCAATTCAGTTTCTAAAAGCACACAGTAATACAGCACCCTAAATAACAGTAGGTCTTTTAATGTGTATTCATGTAGGGTCATAGTACCCTATGCATCCAAATGGTCATACAGTTTGTGCAGGTTTGGTTTAGTTTGACTTTTTTTTACCACGTTTGACTTTTAGTCCAAGTTTGACTTTTAGTTGACCCGAGTTGACCCACGACCCGTTGGTGATTTGTTAAGTGTAAATATGTTGCATTTGGTGTATTTGACCACATTATATTCACATACCACATCACACGTCACACATTCAACAAATTGAATTTCAAATTTCACAAAAGTTTCCTTTATAGGAAAGTCGGACTTTTAAAGTATACTTGCATAATTCAACATCCTAAGCATGTCAACTATTACACACATACCATAGCACGCTTCATAAGACCACAACACCTACTATTACTTCATAGTTTCCAATATAAAACACATTGGCATGTATGGTCATTTCTATGATAATATAATGTTTACATGTTTTGCTCAACTAGTATAGTAACAACTTACATCATGCATCCTAGTTAACTTGCACATACAACTTAAACTTCAAATAATCAATTTCAAGTAAGCAATTAGTACTTGCAATGTCATCTCATGATCAAAACATGTTTACCATTATTCATATGCAACCCAAGTCATGTTTGTACGTCCAAAATCACTAAATATATCTTCTAGTAAATTTCCATGACAAAAAGTTTCTACATTTAGCAAGTATTCCAAACCAAGTCGAATTCGTACGTCCAAATAACCAAAATCCGTCTAACACATCTTACCAACGTGCTAGTAAACCCATAACAATCATTAGATGTCCACAACATGTAATTTCACATGATCTCTAACATAAAAGTTACTATTTTAAGCAATGTAGCATAATACTCATGAAATTTCACAAACAATTAAACCAATCTTCATCCAATTCATCATCTAAATAGAAAATCAATCACATTTCATACTACTCATGCATGTATCATCAAGTTTCACTAATTCCTATCAAACCCTAATTTCATAAACAGACTTTTTGTATCCACTTCATCATCTAATCATCAAAATAACCATTAACACATAATCAATAAACCATTTCCACAACACAACATCAATTTGACCATTTTTGGATGAACTAGGGTTTCATTCCTATAATTTTCGTAACATATATATATATAATGTTAAGGATGAAACTTACTTGTTATGTGTTTGTAACTTTATTCAACAACCAAAAACACCACCTAAGACCCAACACAACCGAACATCATCAATGGACAAACCAAGCAGCCGAATCTTCAAATGGCCATAACTATTTATTCGCTACGAGTTAGAAGACGTGTTTACTATCTTTGGAACCGTCTCGTCGAGAAGAAGATTTTGATATATAATAGGCCTCGTGACGACGTCGGAGATGGCCAGAATCTGGCCGGAAAGGGTGACGGCTGCAAAAGGGTTTTTAGGGTTGGGTTTTCTTTTGTAAAAAAAATGAGAAAGAAAAAGGGTTTAGGAGGCTTTTGTACCTAGGGTTTTCATGTAGAGTCTTTTAATAATTACCGTGTTTATGATATTGCGTCTCGTTTCGTCATTTGCCATAAATCATTGTCGACATTTACACTATAGTTGTGATTTTGACTAGCGTTATCGATTATTATTTATTTGATTAAAATTAAATTCTGTGAACGTATCTGATCAAATGCGCATTTCGTATTATAGAATCAATTACTTTGACTTTATTTTAAGTTTATAAAACATATTTTACACAAATATATCGGTTGAGCACTCGTTATAACTTATTGGGTCACTATGAGCTTTGTTTACCTTAACGGACTTTGTTTATCAGGTTGGGTCACTATTGGGCCTTTAAGCCCAATTAGTACAATTACATGATTTAGGGAATATAATTAACAGATTTGTGTTAACGGAGTTAACATGAAAATGTTGGGTGTCACAGTGATTATCGTTCTAGTTTTCTTGTAATTATGAAACTAGGAGCGGATGACTAGTTTATCTTTTGTTCTTGGCATAACAGACATCAATTGGACTTAATTGCATGATTTTAGGTGATTAGGATGTGTTTATCGTTATAGTTTTCCAAAGAATCATTTTAGTTAGATATCCTTTATCGAAGTCTAGTTATTCCCACGAGAAAATTGACTTCACCATTAATAGTTTTCATCATCAAGGTTAAGTGGATTTTTAGTCTAGATAATATCTTTTTTCCATTGTTTTATTCTCTTAGTTAAAAATTCTCTTAGTTTAATATTTTCATTACTTGTTAGTTTAATTCAAAGAAAAACCCAAATTGACTACTTGATCGGAGAAACATTAACAAACGTTTAGTATCGAGAGCTACCGCGTCCACGGATTGATATCCTGTTCTTACCATTTTTACTATATTACTAACCGATAGGTACACTTGCCTTTCTGTGTGTGATTTAGTATTATTAGGTGAAAACCTTTTTAAAACTAAATTTGTGTGAAAAATCTTTATTAAAAATATATATATATTCACACACATCATTATACAACGCCAACGCTTCCCCATTTTGTGTTGCAAAGATAGATGCTGCCAATAAACTTGGCATAGATATCTCCGAAAGCTGCATACAAAAACAAATTTATTTGTTAAAAAACCTAATCCCAAAATCATACTCAATTGACATAAACCCTAGAATTTACAATGACAATCAGTACACAAACAATCATACCGCAACAAAAGTTAAAGAGCGCAATCGAAAGTATATAACCAATTTATCATCAGCCACCAGTCTCCAAATCCGATTAAAAACATACCAAACGATAATTAGATGAGAAAAAAGGACACGATGAAGATGAATATCTATTATGTATACAACGATGATATTTAAGCATGTACATGAGCAAGAAGAACACGATGAACATGATGGTGGTAGTTTCGCTGACTGTGAAGAATATAATGCATGATTTATTTAGGGTTTGTGTTGGAAAGAAGAACTCGATGAAGAACATGTGCGAAGTAGGCGGCAGTCTGATATTTGATTTTGAATGCCGCCTCATTTAGGATTTATTTAGGGTTTGTGTTGAAATTAAAGGGATTGGTAAAAAGAGTATTATGCCCATCCAATTTGCATATTAAGGTAGTATAGATAACACATGCCTCCTACCTAAACAATATACAAATTACAAACAAACAAGAATTTAGTTAAAGGAGCAAGTTATCAAACTAATTTGAACAACAACAACGACGACTACAAAATAAAATGGTTATTAGCATGATTCTAACAATATCAATGACCATATGAACACGACGTACCCAATCTAATTTTGCTATATGTTGTGTTGAAGTAACCCGAATAAACTTCCACTATAACATAAAAATGAGGTGAGTCATAAAAATACCCATCACATACAAGTCATGTGATGGGACCTGACAGTAAAACTTAACGGGATTAGTGATAAAGGACTATCATTACAACATATTTAAACATAAATGATGTGATCTACAACTTTTAAACATAAATGACCATTATTTCAGTTTTAAATAAACAAAAGGACCTAAAATACAATTTTATCTTTTTTTAGAATAGAGGTTGGTGCAACAACCTATGATCGATGCACTCTGAGGTGCAATGATCGAGATTAAAACCTCTCTTCTAACACCAATAAGTGTTTTTCGTTGGCATTGGGGCTCTTCCATTACTGCGAACGCAGTGGAGGCTCATCACAACCCTCCTTACGGGCCAAGTTGATCGAAGTCGAAATTTGTTAACCAACTGTTTTAGGGAAAATCGGGCAAGAATCTTTAACCATGCCATGTAAAACCCTTAGGCTCGGACACGAAGCCAGATGGTAGCCGAATGAACTTCATTGCCTTAATCCACCAAAAGCGACACATGTGAGAGTTGAACTTGGGTCGCAATGAAGAACATAAGTTATCTTACTAATAGGTCACAAGTTATATTTACTAATATCCAATGGTTGTATAAATTGGCATCTTTTCTAGATTAATATGAGGATACTTGAAATTCATATATTCTTTTCATATGATTGTCGTTCAAACACCTTTCATTATTTATCGTGTATCCACGTTGGAGTTAATTGAATCCCACATGAATATGAATTTGTTCAAATGGCTTCTAGGATGTATTATTTACAGTCAACACAGGGCTCAAGATGACGAATTAACACATGGTTTATTAGTAATGACAATCATATTGGTAAAGATGTTGGTATGGTTACTTATATCCTACTGTTCAAGCTTGTTCAAAAAAGGTCATTGGAGTGGCAAGAAGTAAACTTACAAGATTATTTTCTATGATGCAGATGGTTCATGACAGATGAAATATAAACAAGTTTTACATCATAACTAGTACGAGTAACCGTGCAATAAAATCGGGGCGACCTTTACAGACTAACATCTACGTTGTATGTGTTGCTTTGCATCGGGTTTCATAGATGAATGTTGTTTCTCGTAAGTACAAGTCAATGGAGATCACAGTTCGAGAACCTCTCAAATTGCCATAATCGATCTTTGTTCATCTCGGGTCCTAAACTCGTTATATCATTATCAATTTTGTGCTGGTTCCTACAATTGACCATCGGGATACAAGTGCTTTATCATATCAAAGAAATCTGGAGGAGTAATTGATCTATATCAACCTTCATCGTTCATTTCGATTAATACACGTTCGTTTGTTCCCTGTTTCATCTTTTCGCGATGTAGTCTCCTAACAAGTCTGTTTTATATGTAAAATGATCGTCTTCATTCTAGGATCAAAAGCACTAAATCAAATTGATCAAATCCAGAATCTATTATACTCAAATTAGGAATTTTGGTTTTAGGGTTCTTGAGAGATTTGGGGAAAAACAAAAATATCAAACACAAAGCCCCGGGTTCGATCCCAGCTTCTCCCTTGTATTTTTTTGAAGCTTAGTTTATTAATAGGAACCAAATGTAATTTTTTATAAATACTTGTATGTAAATATCACACTTAAGCACCTCTAAGATATACAAAAGTATAAACAGTTTTTATAAATAAAATTTTATAAATACAAACTTTTGAACAGTACATTTAAATAGTCTAAAAATGTTGATTAATATTTTAAAGTATTATATAAATCTATTTGTATTGCTAAATAATTAATTGGATAAATATTTTATTTGAATAATTTATCAATTACAAGAAAATATTGTTATTATGATTACTACCAAAAAAACAATTATTGTTAATATCGTTACTATTATCTTTTGACGTTATGTTTAAACTAAGAGTGAATTGCTTTTTGCGTCCATGTGTTTTGTTAAATTTAGCGATTTGTATCCTTATGGTTTTAAAACCGTAACCTGCCCCTTACTGTTTCATTTTTGTCTCCATTTGCACCCAAAACACTAACTCCGTTAAATACATCCGTTAACTTTTTGCATAGAGACTAAAATACCCATGTTAAAAATAAATTATATTCAAGCACCCCTAACCAACAATAAATTCCTATGTTCCAGCCATAAATCTATCACATAAAAAAACCACATAACTACTCAACCAGAACTCACTATAACTCTTTAATTATCAACATCTCACCCATGACCCAACTAAATGCAATTCACAAATCATCAAATAGAAATAACCACACAACAAACCATCCGTAACACAACTAAAACCTTCTTAAACATCATAAACAAAAACCACTTGCCTTTAAACAATCTAAAGCGGATTTTTGTTCAATTTGAAGCTCCGCAATAGCATCCACTTCACTATACCTAATAACATAAGCCAAAGCCCTAATCACCGCCACCACTTCAGCCAATTCCAATTGTTTTATCTGTAAATCGCTGATAACAATGACATCGCCATTGTTACCGTCACAATCGTCGATAACAACGCTGTGGTGATGGTTCGGGCTCTCAACAGTTAGTGTTAGGGGTTTTGAATGGTGATGGTTTTAGCCATGAAGAAGGATGATGGCAAAGAGATATGGTGGTGGTTAGTGGAGCAACATTTACATGCTTGGGATTTGAGAGAGACAAACTTGAGAGTGAGGGAGTGGGCCTGGTGGGTGAGATGATGGAGGTAGTTCTTTAGATAAAGAGGCCGGTAGGAGAAAGAGAAACAGATATATTGAGATGGTGGCATTTTTGTCATTTAACAAAATGTTGACGGAGGTAGTTAAAAGAGTTAGTATTTTCGGTGCAAACGGAGACAAAAATGAAACAATAAGGGGCATGTTACGGTTTTGAAACCATAGGGACGCAAATTACTGAAAATGACATAACTCGAGGACGCAAAAAGCAATTTACTCTTATACTAATATATATATATATATATATATATATATATATATATATATATATATATATATATATATATATATATATATATATATATATATATATATATATATATATATATATATATATATATATATATATATAGGGGAGGGTTCATTTGAGAAAAGCAAATATTACGAGAAGTGAAAGAAATAGCTAAATTCTTCATTTTTTCAACCAAAAACATTTTTAACATACAAAAAAAATGATAGAAATGCAATATTTATTCATTAGCTTTGACATACAAAAAATAAAATTGAATAAATTTCGTTTATTTGTTAAACCTACACATGTGAAAGTCATGTGTAAGTTAGGTTACCTACACATGTGTTGGTAAATTTAAAACGCTAAAAATATATAGGTAATAATATTTTAATGATTTTTTTAGTTTATACATTACACATTTGTATGTAGGAAGTGAATTTATTTAAAAAACTAAACCATTGATAAGTTTTTTTAGTGATTTAGGTTTCTTCTTTTTCTTCTTGCAATATATACATATATATATATATATATACATATACATAGGGGAGGTTCTTTTAAGAAGACCAAATATTGCAAAAAGAAAAAGAAATAATCTTGACCATTCATTTTTATTCAATCTTTAAATGTATTAATTAAATGAAAAGGGTATAATTGTAAAGATGACTTTCTCTTTCTAATTAATTAGTGCTCACTTCATTTAAATATTATCTATTCAATTAAATATTTCTCTTTCCTAATTATTTAATTAAAACATTCAAGTATTATACTCAACATTAAAAGTTATATATCAATATTTCTAGATTAATTACTTAAAACTACTCGTACGTATAATGAAACATGTGCTACACATAACGAAATATATCCTACACATAAAAAAACACACTAGTTCACATTCGTGAATAATTTAGAACCTACATATAAGTGCATACCATATGTAAGTACCTACATAATGCATTCATAATTACATTAAACCTAAAAATATGTGTCGTTCTAAAAAAAAGTAAACATATGTAGGTATTGTATATGTAGAGATGCTCAAGAATTCATGTACTTCAACACATACCCTACACACAACAAAATATATCATACACATATATAAAACACGTTCCCTACACATAAGAAAATATATATCATACACATATAAAACATGTTAATGCATAACCTACACATATACTTGAAACACATATTGTCTTGCACATATCAATATGATCCATGTTAAAATTAAATAAGGACTTGAAACATTAATTGTTGTATTAAATGATGTTAATGCATGAGAGAGAAATAGTTAATGTAAATGTCTTTAATATCCTTTTTTCTTAATTAACTTTCCTTTCTTTACTATTTATTTACCAAAATACCATCAAATCATCTAAACCATTGATAAGATGATCTAGTGGTTGAATTTTATTCTTTTTCTTCTTGCAATATTTATGTCTTCTCAAATGAACCTGAACGTATATATAAATATATATATATATATATATATATATATATATATATATATATATATATATATATATATATATATATATATATATATATATATATATATGCTAATCGTTTGCCTAAAAACCTTCCTAAAATCTCAATTCGAACCCTAGAATTCAAAATTTCTTAGATCCCCATTGTTTCTATTCTTGTTTCTATCTTTATGTTCTACTTAGTTAGAATTCTCATTTACTTAGGAGAATATGGTATTTGGGCAATCCTCGGTTCTATCTAATCTAATTGCTATTTATTTCGAGCCGATTTTCAAGGTGAGTAAACTCACAAAACATGATCAAAAGAAAGGAAAAATAAGGAGTAGAGAAACCCGATGACGCAAGTAATCGAGTCTTGATCCTGCGCCTTTCAGTTGCCTCTTTCGCGTCGGTTCAGCCTTTGAAACACCTTTTTTCAGCAAATATTCATGCCCAATTCATACTTTGATGTAGAGTTTTGGTTGTGGCAAGTTTATATAGTGAAAACCCAACTTTCTATCAAAAAGACCTTGTCGCGTCGTACGACGAGGAATCATGTGCAGGTCGCGTAACATGGCTTGAAAATCAACCAACACCAACCAATAACCATGCCGCGTCACACAACCAACTATGCTATCCTGGTCTCACGACGCCTCTAGCCTGTAGCTCTTCACTTCGTGCTCAGGTTCTATGCTCCATTTTGTTTCGGGTCACGGTTTTCGCTCATTTGGCTCCGTTCTTTGAATTTTTCACCGTTATTCAACTCCGAGGCCTACAAAACCAAATGACATCATAAAGGAGAAATGTGTAGAGGGGATAGGAACCCTAGAGGTCAAAACCGTTTTAGAAGAGACACTAGAGAAGTAGAGTGTTACAATTGGCATAAATTTGGACATTATGCACAAGATTGTCCTGAACCAGATCATAAAAGAGAAGATCAAATATGGTACAAGAGGACAAAGAGCTGACACTCTTGATGGTAATTCCTGAAGAAAAAAAGAATTATCAGTAAAATAATTAAGGTGATAAGGACAGTAGTTACTGGACATCATTAGCAAAGTGTATTAATAAAGGTTAAAGTGGCTAGGAGTAGTCACTAAGAGGAACTAAGTTCGTGAAGAAAAAAAAGAGGGAATTGAGATAAGAGTTAGAGATTGATCTAATAGATAGATTAGAAATCTAGAGATTGGATATACTTTATGAGTTTGAAGTAAATAAATGAGAAACAGTAGAGAAACGAAAACACAAAACTGAGTTTAGAAATAGAGATAGTGTTTGAAAAGTACTTGCACAAACATGAGACGGTGTTTGAAGAACAGAGAATGAAAGAGCTAGAAAGCTTAAAGTATATATGAGAAGCTGCAAACAAAGAGAAAAAAAGATGAAGTTAGAAAGAGCTTAGTTAAATAAAAAAAACATGAGGTGTAGTGTGAAGAAAATAAATATGAGAGATACAGAAGAATGTCATAAAAGGTACTTGTTGGTCCATAATGATCGTGATTTCAGTGCTATATTGACTTGTTTAACAACAAACACTCTTGACTTGAGCAAACAAAGTGTATAATAACAACAAACCAAATAATGAGATAAAATCACACAACCGGAGGTATAAAAGCTACAAAGATGAATGATATAAGTTCCTAGCACCTCCAGAGAACAATTACACAACATAATAAGTAAGATCAGGTTTTGGTTAAAGATGTGCAAAAGTTGTATTATCTTGAAGATAAGGTTACAATATATATCAGTCTTAGGTTCGCTGATAGATTCGCTGTAGCGAATCTATCTAGCGAACCACATAGGTTCGCTGGGCACATACAGGTTCGCCCAGTCGACACCTTAGTCAAAAGCTAATCTGAGCTACGGGCGAATCTATAGATTCGCCAGTAGGTTCGCTAGAACTAATACAAACAAAAGTCATACAAATTACATACAAAATATATAACACCGACAAGCCGGTGATCCAACCTATACATGTGACTATCAATACTCCCCCTAGGTTGGACCTCACCTGGGGAAGTCTTCTAATTAAGCTCCGTCTCTTTCTCGGCTTCAAAGGTTCTCAATGAATGCTCCTGCCCTATCTTCAATTCCGGCCAACGGATTGGTAACGTCTTCAGATTCGGCCTTATCTTCACTAAAAATCAGCATCGACTCTACAAACTCAGCATCAGCAACATCAGTGTCAGGCATTTGTTGAACAATCGTTTCCGCCTGTATATCTTCTGTATGCTCCTCGCCAGTCACATCCAAATCTATAACCTGCACCGGTTTCTCGAACCTCCTTTCAATAGTTTGATCCAGCTGTCTAGATAAATCATCCATATCCAATTGCTGATCATCAGTCATTCTAAGTCTCTCATTCACCGACCTCAGTTCAGCACGTATTCCTCGGGCTTTGTTTGCGACCTTCACAAACAGGTTCGCTTCGATCCTTGTTGATAGGTTCAATTGGATCGTAATTATCACTCAAATGATCAGAATAACAAGTACAAACAAACGATTCAATCACAAACACAATCCATACTAATAATTCTCGATGTATATTGATGATCAAAGCAATTCGTAGTACAAGTGCAGGAGAAACAAAATCACACACAGTTAATTCTCTCTCTAACAGTGTAAAAGTGATCTAGCCTCTCTCCTCACACCCACACACTACATGCTTATAACAAACAAAATACAAGTTTAAGGAAAATACATAATAAACCCTAAACTATACAAACATATAAACAAAATACAAAGTAAATCTTAACAAGGAAATAACCCTAACAGTACTCCCCCTAAGATTTAACTTTGGATCTTCAGCAAAATCTTTCTATCTTTTTCTTCTTCTTGATCAGCATCATCTCTTTTACCAATCTTCTGGTTCATCTTTGACTTTCAGCAACTCTCGTCCTTTATACTCTTCTTGTTCTTTCAAAGCTTCTTCAATACAGGACTTGAACTTTTCAGCAATCTTGGCTTGTCGAGGCTTGGATTCATTCGTCAGAATTGGTAAAGCATTCATTCGTCTAAGCGAGTCCAGATTCAAACCTGCAAAGTCAATATTAGCATAAAACTCAAATGGCATCTCCTGGCCGTTGACTTTCACCTCCAATGTACCCTTTCTACTGATCCTCATATATTCTATCTCTGGTATATTAACCCTCACGAGATTAGAATTGAGTAATGCTTTTCTCACACGAATCTTCTCCGAAGCAGCAGCAATCACTTCTATCATCACAGTAAACAACTTTCTATCAGCTTCAGCAAGTTTATCTTTACATTTTTCAATCTTGTAACTTCGCAAAAAATCGATATAAGAAGGATGCAGCAGTTTCAACTCAAAGGTACTGAAAAGAGTAATCATATCCTTGTCCCAATCCTCCAAATTCCGAACAAGTTTCAACTCAAAGGTTTCTTGATTATAGAAAACTCTAAGTATCGGCTTCGTCATCTGAGTTCCATCGATCACTTTCAGTCCAGGATCTGTCACTTTGTCAAAGTATTCGTCTGAAAACTCTTCTAAATACATGTCTTCAGTCACAACCAATCTTTTCTTCTTCCTTTCTTTCTTCGCTTGCACATATGCTGAGTCTTCTTGTTGGCCTCGGAAATCCAGAAACTTCGGTGATCTACCAATCCCAGCATCAAGAAGCATTACACACTTATCACCACGCTCAGCACGCGTGTGATTTATCAACCTCAGTTTGTGCAGCTCCTTTAAGTCCTGAACCTCCAGTTTAAAAATACTTGAGTAGTAATGATATACGTCACATAAACCATTTACTCTCTTTATCATAAACGCATCAAAGACTTCATCGTATTTCCAAGCTATTATCTTCACCTTTTTATTCTTCTCTGGCACAATCATAGAGTCAAGCAACTCAGCAATCGATTGCCCTTTACTCAGCAGTGACCTCACTACGTCACCTGCTGTTGCTGACTTATGCCAAGTCTCACGCACCTCCATTGGTATGTTGTAAGATTTAGCTTCGCTTGGAAACATATCCATCAGTTCGTGCCTCTTTTTGTGAGCATCTTCAGGAAGAGCCATCACCGGAATTTCCTTCGGTCCAAGCACTTTGAATCTTTTGGTCAACTCGAAATACTGAGGATTGTTGTAGTCCAAATAAAACATACGATTGTACATTTTTTCGGTCTTCATAAAGCTCACAACAATTTTCCTCAAAGATTCAGATTTCAATTTCTGCAAAGTCTTGTAAGGATAGTTTCTTGAACTCAGCCAACTACGCATATTCGAAGCAGTCATTTCATCTGGGTTTTGATGATAAAGCTCAGTCGGAGGTAAGTCTTCAATATTCAGACTCTCTTGCATCGTAGTCCATTCACCCATCTCAATCACAAACTCTTTCTTATCAGCTTCTGCTTTGTCTTGAGCAATCATGCACTTCTCATACTCCTCATTTATCTGACTCACCGTTAAACCATTCAAAAACACAGAATTGTACTTCATTCTTTCAAGGTATGCAAACCTTTGATCCAAATCATCAGGGATTTCTTCAACAGCATTCTGTACTGGCTCAGCTTCATCTTCAGACTCAGTCCAATCTATGTCATCTAAATCATCCAACGCTTCTATCATAGGTGCATCGTCAGTTTGAACCGGCTCAAACTGACTAGCAACTTCAGCTTCTGTTTCAGGCACATCCACAGCTTCAGATTGAATCGGCTCAATCTGAACTGTTTCCTCAGACCCAACTTCTTTCTCACTATCTGTTGCTACAAATACTTCAGTTTCAGCTTCAGATACAATCTCAGTTTCAACTTCAGCTACAGATTGAATCGGCTCAATCTGCACTGTTTCATCAGTCTTAGCCTTTTTCGAGCTTCCTTCATCACCAAAAATTTCAGGAACAGCATCTATCTTCCTCTTTCCCTCAGCTTTGTCCATCTTGACAGTTTCAGCAACAGCTTCATCGGGAACAACGATTGGTGATTCTACCAGTATACCAACATTCGAAGTACCTCGTGCTCTAGTCAAATAAACCTTTTGTACTTGAGCTTCAGTCACTTCAATTACTTCGTCAGAAAAATCTTTATCTGAAGATGAGCCAGCTTTCTTTGGTTTAGATTCCTCCAACTCTTTTTCTAGCATTTCTTTTCTGCCTCTAACGTATTACACTCAGCCTTCAGATCAGTATAATCATACTTTAGGTTTTCATATTCCTCCTTCAACTTTTCATAATCATCCTTCAATTTCACATGTTCATCCACCAGTTTGACATGATCCTCATCCAACTTCTTGAAGGTTTTCAAATTCTGATTATGTATCTCCCAGTACTCATCAAATCTTTTCTTTTTACGTTCATTTGAAGCTTTTAACAGATCATTCGCTTCTACCAGCTTTGCCACCATATCTTCTAACTCAGCTATTCTTTTCTCCTTCTCAGTTTGATCAACACTTGGCACAACATTTGGTGAAGACTCCAAACCTTGTCCAATGTTTTCTACAATTTGTGGTGAAGTGGTGGGAATATCAGCAGTAATAGGATTAGTAGCGCCAGCATCAGCATCCTCAACTATCTGTGCCATAGTCTCAGCTTCGGCCACTACCTCCTGTGCAATCTGGAGTACATCAATCTCTTCAGTTTCTATCACTGGTTTTGATCTCTTTCTTCGAACATACTGAACAGAAATATCTTTTGGAATCTCAGCAACAACTTCTTCATCTACAGACGCAACCTCAACAGGTTCAATAACCTCAACATTCTCAATTTCCATTGGTTCAACCTCCTCTGAATTAGATTCAGATTCAGCATCATCACCACCATCATCATGATCATCATCATTTTCACTATCTTCATTCTTATTTACATCACTAACACCATCATCTTCATCAGATTCATCAATCTCTCTATCAATCAGATCTTCTGGATTCACAATCTCTCCATGAGAAATGTGATGATACACACCTTCAAAATCCTCTTCGTTATTGGCTATATCTCTCATATAGTCAAATAACTCTACATTAGGCACATTCCCGATACTCATCTTTTTTGTAAGATAGATCGTTCATGTCCTCAGTATATAGAATACCTCCAGAATATCCTTCGGCTCTGATGACAGGATATGCAGCATTGATCATTAGTTGTAAGAACCTCGGGTACATGAGGAACTTAAACCTTTTGCCCTTGACCAAGTTGAATACAAATCCATTCATTATCCATCTTGACATGTTGAATGGCTTGTTCTCTGCTATGGCACAAATTGGTGAAGCAATATCTGAAGGGAAGTTATCAAATCCTGCACTCCTTCTGGACATGCATTGCTGTACAACATAGCATAGCAGCTTATATTTCCTTCCCAACTTAGCCCTATAAAACTGTGATTTTGGAAATATAGGAGGATGCCCCATATTAACAAAACACGTTTTACACTCCTCCATGGTCAACTCATCCATCATACCAACTTCATCCTCATCAATCCTCAGGGTATGTCTAATGGCTTCTTCAGACACAGTCAGTACCCAATCTCTAGTAATATTGCCTCTGACCACAGCCACACCATTCTCATCTCTGACAACCTCTGCTGTCCTCCAAAAACTTTTGATCAACCTTGCATATATGACCGGTTTGGCACATATAGCATATACATATTTAGTCCTCTTGATGAATTTGATCATATCCCTGTAACCTTCTGTTTCAGGAATTGATTCATCTAAACATGCCACTAGATTATGTTTAGGCTCAAACTTTAGATTCTCCATCTGTTAAAAACACAAACAAACACAAAAACAAGACAAATGTGTTAGATTCTTTATTGAAATATATCAAAATTTTCTTAAGTGTTTGAATAAAAGTTAGAAAGCAAAACATTCACATAATCATTTTAAGTCCTAAATTGTTCTAATAACCTGATTTTCATCATATTAATCAAACAACTTTGAAACTTAAAGATTATACAACATTTTTCATTTTAACAGTTAATCACTTAAGGTAAAATTTGACATTTGTATGATGAAGTTGTTTAACATGTTTTGGTTCATTTTTTTATCATGCATTTGTTACTTTTAACACACATTTCATCATTTTGAAGTAAAACATTTAAGAACTTTCAAAGTTCATCAATGGCGATTTTAACTGTTATGTCCCTTTCAAGTGATTCAGTTGATTTTAAGGTGTTTTGATGCAAATGAGTGATTGAATGTTGATGATCGACAGATTTTAACCCTAAAACAACATTCGATTTACGTTTTAACACACAAAATCAAAGTGTCGATTCAAAGTCCAAAACACTGTTCATCATCGTTTTTCTTTTAAACAGTTAATTTGCAGGTCTATCAAGGTCAAAAACACTAAATCACTACCTTATTCAATCGATCAACCTTGTTACAGAGCAAACGATTGAATATGATATCACGGCGATTTTAAGTTCAGAGTGTTTGTGTGAAAGTGAAAGTGTGAAATGATAAGTGTTTGTGAAGAGGCGGTATTTTGTATCGTCAAAAATTTTAGGTCAAACTTTAAGTGCCGGGTCAACAAAAGCAAAATAGGCCCAATAAACCTTGTCGGGTCAAGTACTGTAGTGACGGGTCATGTACTGTAGTGACGGGTCAAGTACATCAGACAAATCACAAACATGTGAAAAACACTTGACGGGTCAAGCACTGTAGAGACGGGTAAGTCACTGTAGTGACGGGTAAAGGTTAGGAACAACTACACCTGATGGGTTTTATTCATCACCCGGCAGAATAGTTATCTTCAAAACATCACCCGGCAATATTTCTTCATCACCCGGCAACACAGTTGCTTTCCTTCATCATCCGGCTTGCTTTCTTCATTACACGGCAACCTTCTTCACACGGCAACCTTTCTTCACACGGCTTCACACGGCATGCATTTGTTCATTACACGGCAACATAGTTGTCTTCTATATCACCCGGCATGCTTTCTTCTTCATTACCCGGCAACATAGTGTCATACCTTTACACGGCAATAAGACTTCTCTTTCACCCGGCTGTATAGTACACACTTGTCACCCGGCAAGATATCTATGACCTTCACCCGGCTGTATTTGACATGATCTTTGCCCGGCAGTACAGTGGTCATAATATCTTCACCATTTACTCAATTACCCGGCATGTATCAACTTATAACATTACCCGGCTGAACAGTGTGTTCTTTACCCGGCTATACAGTTGCATCTGATATCTTTGCCCGGCAATAACACTTGCAAATTTTCTTCACTTTTCTCGTCTGTTGACTTTTTCAATGGCTTTTATTGTACCTGCAAACATTCTCCGACATATTAATTAGACAAGATATCCTTAAAAAGAATGTTTGTCATATTAATTATCAAACAACATTAATCAAGACAATAACATTAATTCCAATTAAATTCATTTTTCTTTTCTTTTCCAAAAATGTTTTTGCACAACCAATTTTTCTATATCCCGAAGCAATTTCTTAAAAACAAATTACAAGACCTTGGGTTTGTTTTTAACACATCCAATACATTTTGCTTTTCATACTACATAATCTTGTTCATTCAAAACACACTTATTCAAAATATATTTTTGGATTTTTGTATATATTTTTCTTCAATATATTCTCCCCCTAAACTTGAAATTTCTTGAAATTTTTAAGTTTAACAAGGATGTCGATGTATCAATAATGATTCCATATGCCTGCACACACAAAGCACACACATTAAAATAAGGACATATGCAATGCAATGAATCAAAATATCGCAGTGAGATCATACCACACATTATCTGAACATGTTTTGCAAGTTTTGAATAGACATTTGACTTATGCTTGATTGAGTGATGATATGAAAACATACCAATTAGCTCGAGTTGACACACTTACTTTTTCAGTATCATGATGATATTTAAGGTTCGATTAGAATGACTTATGTGACCCACATGTATACATATGTCAACATATTTCCTTATCAATCACTACCTGAATGCATATTGCACAAAACCTGGTCACTTACAGTAATACACAGTGTGGAATCTGGGTTCTATTCGGATTTGGTCCACTTTAGGACTTCTTTTTAATTCCATCTTTGGGAATTTTTCTTTCCTATCGTTCCCCTTGGGAATCTTCTGAATTCCATTTTGGAATTTTTTGTTTGGTGTTGGTCCACATTTGGGACTCTTTTTGTTCCTTTTGGAATCTTTTGCTGCACCTTGAAGCTCAAAAGAGACTTCGTGTGAGACTTCAGGTCTGTGGATACCACAACAAAGAAGCTCACGATGCGGTTCATCACACTGAATACACTGCATCGTTACCCGATCATGCACAACTATCATCACAAGCAATGTATCAAAAGATATATATCTAGACATGTATAACAATGGAACTTAACACAAAGATCATTAAGTTTATGTTTGTCAACAATCAACTTACTTTTTCAGTCTAATTGCCTGAGCTGTCTAGCACATCAATTAACATTCATCAGTCTTTATTAAAAATGATGTAACAAATAATGTCTAGTGTAACTATCATTTCTCACTTTTTGCAATATAGATTCTTATGACATGATATTTTCTTTTCTTTTTGCTTTTATATTTTGTTTTTGCTTTTCTTTTTCATGCACACACACAATGCAAAACATAAAATAAAAGACAAAGGAATCAATACTTAACATCAACTTATTATATTTTTGGCTTTTATATTTTCTGATTTTTCTTTTGTTTTTGAAAAATAGAATCAATCATGATTGATTAATCCTATGGATTGAATTAAAAATTCAAACCGGCCTGACAAAAATGATTTTGTGAAAAGATCTGCCAGTTGTTTGTCGGTATGAACTTTAATCAAAATTATTAAACCTTTTTCAGAGTTGTCTCTTAAAAAGTGATATCGAATTTCGATATGTTTGGTTTTTGAGTGTTGAACAGGATTAGCAGTAATAAACATAGCAGCAGTATTGTCTATGTAAATAGGAGTTTTCAGAAAGTTAAACCCGTAGTCCAGCAACTGATTTTGTAACCACAAAACTTGAGAACATCCTGCAGATGCAGCGATATACTCTGCTTCAGCAGTAGATACAGAAACATTGGTCTGCTTCTTGCATTGCCAAGACACAAGTCTAGGACCCAGAAATTGACAACCACCAGTAGTCGATTTCCTGTCAAGAGCACAACCACCAAAATCACTGTCAGAATAGCTATATAATTCAAAATTTCCTTCATAAGGATACCATAACCCAAGATTCGGTTTCCCTTTAAGATATCTGAATATACGCTTCACAGCAACAAGGTGCGACTCTTTCGGATCTGACTGATATCTTGCGCATACACATACAGCATACATGATGTCTGGCCTTGATGCAGTAAGATACATCAGTGAACCGATCATTGATCTGTATAGTGTTTGATCCACGGATTTGCCTTTCGGATCCGGTTGTATCTTGCAGTTCACATCAGAAGGAGTTCGGATAGTCTGACAATCTTGCATCTTGAACTTTTTCAGCAACTTCTCAACAAATTTTGATTGGTTGATAAAAATCCCGTCAGCAGACTGTTTCACTTGTAATCCAAGAAAGAAATTAATCTCCCCCATCGAACTCATCTGAAATCTTGACTTCATGATTTCTTCAAATTCTTTGCACATGGACTCACTGGTCGATCCGAAGATAATATCGTCCACATAAACTTGAACGCACAATAAATCATCATTCTCCCTCTTCATAAACAAAGTTGGATCAATCTGACCTCTTGTAAATCCATGTTCTAGTAAATGCTTGGATAATGTCTCGTACCAGATTCGAGGAGCTTGATGTAGACCGTAAAGAGCTTTACTCAACTTGTATACACGATGAGGATAGTCAGGATCTTCAAAACCCGGAGGTTGTCTGACATATACGTCATCTGTAATCGGTCCATACAGAAAAGCACCTTTAACGTCCATTTGGAATACTTTAAACTTCATGAAGGATGCATATGCAAGAAAAACGCGTATGGCTTCAAGTCTTGCGACCGGAGCAAACACCTCTTCGTAATCAATGCCTTCTTCCTGAGTGTATCCCTGTGCAATCAGTCTTGCTTTGTTTCTTACCACAATGCCACGTTCGTCTGGCTTGTTTTTGTACAACCATCTTGTACCTATTGCATTCTCTCCTTCAGGTAAGTCCACAAGTTTCCAAACTTCCTGTTTGCGAAACTGAAGCAATTCCTCTTGCATGGCTTCAATCCAACTGTTATCTTTCAGCGCCTCTGAAATATTCTTTGGCACCACTTGAGATAGAAAACACGAGTAAAGACAAACATTTGCTTGCTCTGTCTGACTTCTTGTAGTTCTCTGATTCAACGGCCCAATAATCTGAGAGACAGGATGTTTCTTGTGAATTCGATGAATAGGAATATCACCTCCTTGCACTTGAGTCTCTAGATTAGAAGTATTCAGATTTGGTAGATCTTGTAGTATGGTCGAAGTATGCGGTGTGAAATTCGGGACTTGATCCGGTGAATTGATGAAGTAATCAAAAGATTCTGGAATAACTTCAACATTCGGATCTGATGATGATGGTTGATTTTGAACGGATCCACCATCATTAGGAGAAAATTGTGGATTCACATCTTCTTCAAGATTGTTCGATTCTTGATCTTCATGAGAACCAGAAGTACCCGGAGCTTGACTGGATTTGACATGATCAGGATTGTGAAATGACATGAACGGATATTCAGAATTGATATTGCCATCCTCGTCATTATCAGAATCGTCACTAAAGCTTCCTAAGTCACCTGATTCTTTCCTTGCTTTTCCTGAAAAATCAAACAAGTTAGAATTGAAAGATTTTGATAACGCATCTAAATCAAAAAACCATTCGGGACCATGCGCCACTGACGGAAACGAGTTTTCTAAAAACTTTACGTTAATAGTTTCAATAACAGTATTTGTTTTGCTATTAAAAACCCGATAAGCTTTAGAAACAGACGAATAACCTAGGAAAAATCCATCGTCAGATTTTGACTCAAATTTCCCGAGATGATCATTTAAATTTAGAACCGTTACGGGACAACCAAATGCTTTCAAATAAGAAATATTCGGCTTTCTTCCAAATAACAACTCATAAGATGTTTTCTGTTTATCTTGCACTAATAATGTCCTGTTTTGTACAAAACACGCAGTAACAATAGCTTCATCCCAGAATGTGATAGGAATTTTGGCATCTGCGAGCATGGATCTTGCTGCTTCAATTAGTGTCCGGTTTTTCCGTTCCGCAACCCCATTCTGTTGAGGCGTTCTTGGAGCACTAAATTGTCTAGCAATTCCTTTTTCTGCACAAAATAAATCAACATTAGCGTTTTTGAATTCAGTACCATTATCACTTCTTAAAACTTTCACTTTACAATCCAATTGGTTTTCAACTTTGATGATAAATTCTTTTAATAACTCCGCAGTTTTAGATTTAGCATGCAAGAAATAAACCCAAGAAAATCTAGTGAAATCGTCAATAATGACAAAACAATAAGACTTCTTTCCGATGCTTTGCACATTTGTTGGTCCGAAAAGATCCATATGTAGCATCTGCAAGGGTTTTAAAATGGAGTTTTCTAGCTTGGACTTAAAAGACATCCGATGCTGTTTGCCCTTCAAACATGCTGGACAGAGATCAGTTGTAGAGAATTTCTTTGATGGGATTCCCACAGCGTGATTTCCAGTTACCAAACGGTTCATGTTTCTGAAGTTAGAATGGCCCAGCCGTCTATGCCAAAGCTGACTCTCATCATTTGAAGCATGAGCAATGAGACAGGTTGTTTCGGTATCAGCGTCAATCTGCGACATATCCAACTTGTATACATCACGATCTCTTGGAGCTTTCACCACTACCCATTCATTGTCAATCTTGAAACCTGGTTTAAGAATATAACAGAAAGAATCATCAAATAAAGTTGAATAAGATTTATCACAAATTTGAGATACACTTAGTAAGTTAAAGTTCAACTGTGCACAGTAGTTGACTTTATCAAAACTAATGACCCCATTGGATACGGTTCCTTCTCCTGTGATTTTTCCACCCGCATCACCTCCAAATGCAACGTGTGTACCATTTTTCAGCTTGAAATCCTGAAGCAAGGCATGGTTGCCTGTCATGTGCCGGCTACACCCACTATCAACGAACCACGAGTTGATAGGTCTTCTTGGGCGTACCTGCATTTCAACAATTTACTTAGTTAGTTTGGTCAACCCAGGCCCACACGGTCTTGGGTTTTCCGAATCTATCAGCAATAGTAACTTGTTGATATTGAACATTTTGAAAATTTGTTTCATTTAAGAGATTTTGATGCTGATAACTGTTGTTTCGCCCATTGGCGTTTTTGAATTGCTTTCTCCTCAAAGCGCTAAACCTTTCCTCTAGCTTAGGATCAAGGTTATTTTCAAACTTTTGATTTCTTACCATTAAAGCTCTTGGTTTAAAATTGTTAACCTGCACATTCTTTGAAAAGTTAGAAACAGAATTGTTTCGATTCAAATTTCTCAAAACCGGAGAATGACTTTGACTCATATTTTTAAAACCAAATGAATGATTTCTGTTAATATTTGAAAATGGAGTCATTTCTCTAGTTGAGTTTGATCGAAAGAAACAATCCTTTGTATCATGATTCCTTCTCTCACAAATATCACAAAATTTGTTATAATAACATTCTTCTGAAGAATGGTTTCTTTTGTCACAGAAACTGCAGTACCTGTTAAAGAAACATTCAGCAGTTGCATGATTATACCTATTACAAATTTCACAATGTTTCTTGCTAATCCTAAAGAGCCGATTGTTAACTTTTGATGTTGAACCAAATCGTGATTCATTATCTTGGTTATTCGGTTTTAAATTAACATTCTTTTGTGGAGACTTGGTTTGAGATTTTGATTGCATGGGACTTTGGTTTGATTTTAAACTGTTCTGTTTGGTTACCTTTTTGTTTTCAATTCTCTTATCATTGACAGCGGAAGACTTAGGACCTGAACCTGTTTTCAGACCAGAGTTAGATTTTATTGGAGAATTGATTGGTTTACCATAAGATCCATTTAAATCAAACGTTCCTGCAGACACACACTTGATTTTCTTACCTTTTGACACTTTCTTGGCAGGTTTAACTTTGTCAGTTTTAACACTTTGAACTTTGGTTTTATCATTTGATTTTAAGACACTTTTGCCTTTTGACTTTTCAGTTCAGATTGATTGTTCATTGTTTTCGATTTATGCTTCTTTGCAGTTGAAACTTCAGTCTTTTTCACTTCTGTTTTCTTGATCAACTGAGCAGCAACTTGCGCCTTTTGTTCTTTCTTCCACTTGATGTACTCATGATCATTGTATCCTGAACATTCACCTTCTTCCTGCACCGTTGTTTCTGGTTCGGAATTAAGTTTTGGATACTCAACAAGTTGAATTAGAACATGCTCTAGTTTGTTGTCAGATTTGTTGCTTGCTTCATCATCTGCTTCAGTTGTCAAACCATCTTCTTCCCTCAAACTTTCAATCAACACCTCAGATCCTTCAGACTCGGATTTACTTCTTTGAATTTCTTTGAATTTTCGTTCATTTTCAGGTGAATGATCAAATTCATTAAAGTTTTCCGGTAAGGTTTGAGTGATTGAATTTGGCATTGGCTCATGAGTAAAACCCAACCCGGTTTTGGTTTTGTTACCTCTTTCACTTATAAGTTGTTTAACCATTGTTTTACAACTTTTAACCTTTGTTAATTCAACTTGTGTGACAGCATGAGCAACCTTTTCTTGTTCAAAATTCTTTGTTATTTCTTCAAGTTGTTTAGTTACTAGTTCCAGATCTTTTAAAGTTTTGTTCCATGATTCTTTAAGTGACAAAATCTTCTCATCAGAAATTTTATGATCAATTTTAAGTTGTTCATGAAGTTTTTCATGTTTACTTAATTTGTCACCAATTTTAAATGAATGAGTTCGATAATGTTCTACTTGTTGAATGCATTGTTCAGAACATAACCTTTCTTTCACATCTAGGGGCAGTGGAACATAGTTAGGGGGTAAGTCAATGCTAACCTTTGGTTGTTCAGTAGAAGATGAAGACTCATTGGATGTAGCCATTAGCGCAACTTCAGATTCAGATTCTTCAGTAGGATCAGACTTTGCACTCCAGTCATAATCTTCAGAATCTTCACTCACATCTTCAATCATCTTCCCATCCCCTTCTTCTGACCAATCTTCTTCTATTTCACATACCAGTGCCAGACTTGATGTAAGATCAGACGTAAACTGTTCTGCATAAGCATTCCAATCATATCCGTCTTTAACACTTACTACCAATGCTTTAGTCTGTTCTTCTGGCTTCTTTCCTTCATCCTTCAACTCAGGCATAGGAAGACTTTGGTACGGCTTTTGAAAGAAACGTTGATTTCTTTGCTGGTAGCTTGAAGATTGTTGAGAACTTTGACCTTGACCTTGATTGCTTGAACTAGCCTGATCATTGAAATTCTTTGGAGCTTTGCATTCTCTTGAGAAATGACCATACTGGTTACAATTAAAACATCTGGCCTTTGATTTGTCAAATCCAACAGTTTTGTTTGCATGAGGTTTGTAACTTCGGTTAACATATGCATGCTTTTGAGTTCGATATGCAACCATGACCATTTGCCAATTTAGATCCATCTCTTCAACATCAACTGGATCCATTTCAAATAAGTCTTGAAGGACCACGTCATTTGACTTAAGTGACTTCCTTGATAAGCTTGAAAACTTGCCATAAAAGCAGTGAAGGCAGTTTTGGTTTCATCATCTTGCAACAGAATATTCATAACGTCTTTCACTTTGGCTTGAACATTTGAACTCTGATTTTCCTGATTTTGAACTTGAGCTCTTGGTGGAGATTGAGGTTGAGAATAAGTTGGTGAATTTGGAAAGTATGCTGAATCAGTAAAGAAACTTGCACCAACAAATAAGTCACCCTCATCTTCAAACTTCATTGCATCTTGTGCAAGAAAAACATTATCCACAGTATTGGCAGGATTTACCACATACTTATACTGAGTTTGTGAGCTTGATCTATCAGTGTTTCTAGATCCTTCATCAATCTCGACTTCTTCAATCTTTCCAATAAGCAAATCAAGTTCCATTGGAAATTTCTCAGTATGTTTCAACAAAGTAACAGTTTGTTTCCATGATGATGGTAAAGCACATAACAATCGATCATTCAAGTCTTGAAGTTCAGTTTTAACTCCGAGGTTTGTCATCTCAGTAGTTAAGTGAACAAACCTGTTCATCATCTGGTGTACTGTCTCTCCATTAATATGTTCAAAAAGTTCTAATTGCCTTTTCAGCTTTGACTTCTTCAAACTTCTCAATTGTTCTCCTCCTTCACATATCGATTTCAATGCCTTGAAGCATGTATAACCAGTCTGATATGCATCCAATCTAGACAGAACTTGGAGTGGCAACCCCTTGCACATTAAAGAATATGCCTTGCTATCATTCTTTACTTTCCTCAAATCTTCTGCTGACAGATTATCCTCTGGATAAGGTGTAGTAGAGTCTTTGGTGTAGGTACTTGCACTATCTGGTGCTGTCTGAGTTGGAATGTGAGGACCCTTCTCAATTGATTTCCACAAGTCATTGTCAATAGAACACAAGTGATGTCTCAACCTGATAGTCCAGTTCTTGAAATCTGCACGATTCAAAAGTCTAGGAACACGGTTATCAGAATCATCATTAGGAGCCATTTTTAACAATTTTTTAAGAAAAATATTTTTGATTTTTGTTAATTTTTGAAAAGAAGTGATTAAAATACTAAAATAAAGACAAGAAATTAAAGACAAGATAAGAAACAAGTATTAAAAACAACTAAAATGAGTCACACGGCAAAACAGTGAAAAACCTTCTTCAACCGGCTAAACAGTGTCTTTGTTCTTCACCCGGCAGGAAAAAGTCTTTACACGGCTAAACAGTTAGACGGCTCAACAGTTGTAATATTTTTGTTCTTCACCCGGATGAACAGTTACCCGGCAACAAGAGAAACTTCACACGGCAATAATCTTGAACCGGCAGAATCTTGACACGGCAAAAGTCTTTGTCCGGCTGAACAGTACTCGATCACACGGCAAAGTTGTTTACCCGGCAACACAGTTGATGATTTACCCGGCTGTATTTTCTTAATCACCCGGCGTAACAGTGTTTTACCCGGCACAACAGTGTATCACCCGACTGAACAGTAACACTTTTTCTAAGTCAAATTCTTCACCCGACAAGCACAAATTCCCTTACACGGCAATACAGGACCTAATTTGTTCTCCAATCTAAGTCCAAGGAAATTGTCTAAGTCAAAATAATCACCCGGCAAGTTAATCTTCAACCAAGTCTTAACTGTTCATCATCTTCTTCGTGAGATTTTTTTGGGTTTTGTCTAAAACTTGTCCAATTTGTCCAAAATTCACACACAAGCTGTGAATCAATCCGATTAACAATCCCTTATATCAATCCATCTGAAACATGTCCAATTTTTGGTGAATTTGTGAAAAATTCTATCGAACAGTGGTTTCACAATTTCTCAGATCTGATGATGATCTGATGAAATCTGCACAATCGTTGAGTATTAGAGTGATTATGATGATGAATCACACCTAAAAACACCAACAATTCATTCAGATCATTGTATTTGAGCGATTTTTGATGTGTTTTGCTTAAGAACAGCGAAGAACACGGTAATCTAGCTCTGATACCAATTGATAGGTTCAATTGGATCGTAATTATCACTCAAATGATCAGAATAACAAGTACAAACAAACGATTCAATCACAAACACAATCCATACTAATAATTCTCGATGTATATTGATGATCAAAGCAATTCGTAGTACAAGTGCAGGAGAAACAAAATCACACACAGTTAATTCTCTCTCTAACAGTGTAAAAGTGATCTAGCCTCTCTCCTCACACCCACACACTACATGCTTATAACAAACAAAATACAAGTTTAAGGAAAATACATAATAAACTAAACTATAAAAACATATAAACAAAATACAAAGTAAATCTTAACAAGGAAATAACCCTAACACTTGTATCATCTCCAGCCCCGTGCTTTATCCGGTTTTCACACAACACTTTCAAATCCTCATCACTAAAAGAGAAGACCTCCATAGGATCAAACAATCGAATTTCTGGACGATCTTCACCTTTCAATCGGATAACCGCCTCACCCGTGCTGTTGTCATAGAACCATTTGAGGAAATCCTGCAGTCTGGGTGGCTGTGTGTCCGGAACCCTGACCCTTGTCATAACTTTTGGCGCTTCAATCTTCAGAACTATCTTTCCTTTCCATGAAACCCAATGCCTATCCCTTTTCTGCCTCATCCTCCTCGGCTTCTCGTACCCAAAATCCACAAAGTTTGTCTTTGCAGCCTCCCTGATTGTTACCTCGAACGCACAGGCCCTGCCGCTATCTTCTTTACCAAGCAAAGGCAGTTCAGCCAACCTCCGCAAATCCCACCGAGGCAAGGTGGCGAAATGCTTCCTATTCTTGATATAACTGATGTCCCCACCCCTTCGTTTAACCATATAAGCGTCAACAGCAGAGTTGTATTTCCATGCGATTACATGTCTATCTAGCTGGGAGGTGTTTGGTTCATCAATGTTCTGAAATATGGGTACCTCTGGGACAACTTCTTCTTCTTTTCGGAACCATTCTGATTTATCTAACTCAACGTGCTCAAATTGATAGCTAACCCCTTTTTCTTCAACCTTATACGTCTCCGGCTCATCATCTAGATCCTCCTCACTATCAGCATCTATATCAACCTCTGGTTCATCTATCAGACTGAAGTTTACGCTTGATCCACCAACTACTTCAGCCCCCTCAAACACATCCAAGTCAATACCCATTTCCTCGTCAAACGGCTCCTCAACAGCTTTGCCTTTTCCTTTGTCTTGGTCTCCAAATACAACATCCATTAACGGATACCTTGCAGCATCCGTTAAGGATTTCAATTCAGCTTCAGACATAGCAGGTTCAGTCCCCTCCTTTTCCTTCAGGCTGTTCAACTCTTTGAAGATTCTAACCATCAAACACTGCTGATCCTTCATCATTCTTCCCATTTCATATATAACTGTCGATTTCTCAGCATCCTGTGTTTCTAGTTCCTCATACTTACCTTTCAGTTCCACTAATTCTGACCTCAAACTTTCAATCTGACCCTTTAATTCACCAACTGATTCAGAAGATGTATCCCCAGTATCGTGCCTTGCCTTCTTTGACGTTTCAGTTGGAGCATCAGACTTCCTCTTCGTTCGCTTTTCCCTACCCGCATCTATTTCAGCCTGAATTTCATCTATATCCCGATCCAATGAATAGTCCTTTTCCTTGGCATACGGCTTCCTTTTTCTCACCCTTTTCTCAACTACCTCAAGATTCTCGCCACCCCTTTTTCTCTCAGTCTCCATCAATCTCTGAATTTGTACCCATCGATCAGCCAGGTACATGTTCTCCCATAAAAATGTTGTCCTTCCAACACAGTCAGCTCGAACAGACTTACAATCCCCAAAAATCCTGGAATGCATCTCCCATATCTTCAGGACATCTCCAACTACCGGCAGATTCGGCAATTTGTCGTTCAGCACCATCTGAATGAATCTGGGATACATCAACCATTTCGCGGCTTTAGTTGCATGAATGTTCTCTAGAATGTAATTGAAGATAAGCTTTGCAAGATTTGTCTTTTGTCCCCGACAAAACAGCACCATTGCCCGAGCCCAGTCTAAGTTCAGCCCATCTGTGCCCCCTTTCCTATGATCCAAGCACATTATGAATACATGTGCAATATACCTCTACTCTTGGATCAGATAGGACTTCACAAACTCCATCTTTTTCTTGCCAGGCATCGGACCCTCATAACCCGCAATCCGAAATGCCCCATATACCTCTTCAGCAGTCATACTAACTTCATCTCCGACATCCTCCTCTAGTCTCAGAATCCTGGCCAGATCAGCCTCAGTAAACTCCAGATCGAAACCGCTAACCTTGGCACATATACGAGATGGTTGTGTAGACACATTCATCACTGCAGTTCTCCAGAAATCTCGAACATGTAGCTCGTATATGGTTGGAGAATGAGAAATGGCGTGATGTATATGAGACGACTTCAGCCATTTGATACAATCTCTATAGACACCGGCTTTCTCGTGATTCTCGTCAAGTAAAGCACACATATTGTGCTTTCTCTCGAAGAATAAAGTAGACATCGTGCCTGAAAAATAAACGGAGATTGATCAGAAACGAAAATTTTGAAAAACAGTTAATAGGTTCGCTGGAAAATAGGTTCGCTTAAAGAGCGACCCTGAGATTTGGCACCAGAACCTATAGATTCGCTGACATGAAAAGTCAGTCATTTGGTCGAGCGAATGTATAGGTTCGCTAGAAACAGTCGGGCGAATCTATGTTGATGCGCGGGCAGCATAACGACATAGGTTCGCTCGAAGTTTTGAACTTTCGTTCAGATTCGCCAGACGAACACATAGGTTCGCTGGAAACCCTAGTTTTTGAAAAACGGCCAGAATCTCAGACAGTACATCATTAACAAGCAAATAAGGCAACAATCAAGTAATATAAACATCAAACGAGGATTTATGAAGTAGATTCCTAACAACAAACACCAAATCAGTCATTTAAATTACACACTATCACAGATCGACAGATTTAAGGGTTTAACAGTGCGATTAAAGGTTTAAAACAGAGATTAAGATGTAGGCGATGACATACCAGAACAAAAAAGAAGTGTTAAAGTGTGAAAAACCGGTGAAATAGTGAGAATCGAACGTACGGCCGTTGGATTTTGAAAAACTTGCTACAGTAATAGTGACAGCGAATGTGTGAAATGCTTCGCTGTCACTGCATATATATACAGTCATAGGTTCTCTGGCAGACAAACTAGCGAACTTTAGATTCGCCAGAAGACCAAAAGTCAAGTAAACCACGGCGGCGAAACAAGGAGGTTCCTGGCGAACCTGTAGGTTCGCTAGCAGGTTCGCTAGCACAAAAGGAAAAAAATATTTTTGGTTTTTCTCAAATTTTAAATTCTTTGTAAATCCACGAAACCGTCCCACGAATTCAACGCTCCAAAAATAAACATATTATCCTAAAAATACAAATAATAACAAGATAGAAATTAGAAAAATAAAATAAAAGGAAGATAAAGACAGGAATTATAAATGCTAAAGAAGGATATATATATTTTTCATGATGTTTTGAGCAGAATCCGGAGAATCATCGATTGGCGGGATTGCAGATATGTTTGTCCATTTAAACCCATGCCTTAGTCCTTTCAACAAGAGATCATCAGCTTCTTTTATCATGTTTTTGGTTTGATTGAAGAAGCACAGACAACTCGGTCCCCACAGACATCTAGGTAAAAAGAACAAGTTCTGTCATCAGGGTATATCTGAGCAATACGATTGACTTTGCTTTGAATTTCAAGGATCAAATTTTGAATATTGATCGATGCATTTGCTTCTTTTGACACTTGTGCAATTTTTTGCATCTTTTCTTTGTGAGTGGAGCTTGTCAGCAATTGATTCTTTTGAACACAATGCGACTTATTATTTGGGAAACTCAAATAGTTCAGAGCTCCAGGTCTATACCGACGTATAACAGAGGAGATAAACATTTGAGCATGCTCGGTGAATCTTCAGGTCAATACTTCCGTATAGCAGAGAAGATTCACCAACTCCAGGTCAATACTTCCGTATAGCAGAGGAGTTAAGCACTTGACTCAATACGTTCTGAGGAGTTAACAAGTAACTCACTCAGAGGTTTTTCCGAAGAGCATCACTAGCAGCTTTTTATTTTTATTTGTTTTGCATACTAGAAACTCGATTCGGGGATAGGGCGAGGGTGATTTGGGATGTTTGGGGAAATCAAGGCAAAGATTTGACGCTCTCAACCCATTTTTGACAGAACCCTTATCTTTGTGCAATCCAATCATGTCAAGGAGATAATCCTTGTTGTCGAGATCTTGAACGTTATGTTTGGCTGCACAATCACTGTTTACCTTGTTTTCGGGCTGAGCCTATCTGACATATCCCAAACGCAATACTTCTGACCTCCTTTAACGACTCTTCAACATCAATCAAAACGGAGATCCTGAAATAGCAAAATTTGAAAAACTATAAATAGATAAATAGTTAATCTTTTATATCTCCCCCAAAATTTCTATATTATAGCTATCTAATAAGAAATTTTTGTGTTTTCAGATTTTCTTAATATATATTTACAGAAATTAAAAGAAAGATAAAAGAAAAATAAAAGGAAATAAAATAAAATAAAGGAGCGAAGAAATGAGTGACCTATGGAATTTTCAAAGAAGAAAATGAAAAAGGTATGTACATATTTACAGATTGATTCTCACAGAAAAAAGGTTTTTCAAAAAGATATAAGTCCCAGCATGGAGATCAGTTCATAAAAACGTGGTTTGTCAAAAGTTTTTGTGAAAAGATCAGCTTTTTGCTTTCGAGTTTCAATAGGAATAATATCAATGAACCCCTTTTCCTGTGCATCTCGGATAGCATGAATTCTTGTTTCAATGTGCTTGGTGCGAGTGTGATGAATAGGATTCTTGGCAATTCCAACAGCAGCTTCATTATCACAAAAGAGTGGCGTATGAAGAAAGTTGATGCCATAATCCATCATCTGATGCTGAATCCAGAGCACTTGGCAACAGCAGCTTCAAGCAGCAATGTATTCAGCTTCTCCTGTGGACAGAGAGACGGTTGTTTGCTTCTTGCTTTGCCATGAAATAAGACAGTCTCCAAGGTATTGACATCCGCCAGTGACTGATTTTCTGTTAATCCTGCAACCAGCATGATCACTATCAGAAAAAGCATGTAAATCAAAGTTCCCACCTTTTGGGTACCAAAGTCCCAAACGAGAGGAACCCTTAAGGTAACGAAAAATGCGTTTAACAGCTTTCTCATGTGATTCTTTTGGATTGTCCTGGAAATGAGCACAGTAGCACACAGCGAATGTAATGTCTGGTCGGCTTGCAGTTAGATACATGAGAGATCCGATCATCGAGCGATACCGATGAGCATCCACAGGATTCCCATTATCATCGGAAGTAAGGCATGTTTGGGCGGTGAAAGGAATCAGTTCAGGAGACGAGTCATCCATGCCAAACTTTGTGAGGATCTCTTTGATATATTTCTCTTGGTGGATAAGAATTCCATCAGGCTTTTGTTCCACTTGCAGCCCCAAGAAGAAACACATCTCCCCCATTATCGTCATTTCAAAGCGGTCCATCATCACCTTTTCAAACTCTCTACACAGCCCCTCATTAGTCGAACCGAAAATTATATCATCAACATACACTTGAACGATCAGCAACTCGCCATTCACCTCCTTCTTGAACAATGTCATATCTATAGCCCCACGAGAGAAACCTTTGCTGAGAAGATACTGTGTCAGAGTTTCATACCAGATACGTGGAGCTTGATGCAACCCATACAAGAATTTATCAAGCTTGTAAACCTTTGAAGGAAAATCTGGATCCTCGAAACCCGGTGGTTGACACACGTAGATCTCCTCATCGATATCTCCATATAGAAATGCACATTTCACATCCATCTGATAAACTTTAAAGTTTTTGTTCGCCGCATGAGCAAGAAAGATTCTGATGGCTTCAAGGCGAGCGACTGGAGCAAAAACTTCGGTGTAGTCAATCCCTTCCTCTTGAGCAAATCCTTGAACAACCAGTCTCGCCTTGTTTCTGATTACAACACCGCGATCATCTGGCTTGTTTCGGAAAACCCATTTAGTGCCGATTGGACACTTATTATGAGGAAGATCAACCAGTTCCCAAACTTTAAGCTTCCTAAATTGCTGCAGTTCCATTTGCATGGCATCCACCCAACTAGGATCTTCAAGTGCTTGTTTATAATTCTTCGGAACAACTTAAGACAGAAAGGCAGCATAGAGACATTCATTAATCAAACCACTCTGACTCCGAGTTCGCACACCATCAGTAATTGATCCTATGATATAATCATGAGGATGATTTTTCAAGGTTTTGAAGTCAGTGTTGAGGAGCAAAGGATTGGTTTCGGTTGAGGGTGTTTGATTAGATGGTTGTGAAGGTGTATGTGACGTTGGAGGAATTGTATTAGTGGTAGATGATTGAATGGTAGTGGATGAGGATGGAATATCTGATGGAGAAGTTGGAACAGTTTGAGGTGGTGGAGGTGGTGGAATGTCAAATGAAGTGGGAGGTAATTGTGTAGTTGAAGGTTGTGGTTGTGATTGTGTAGGTGGATGGTTGAAAATAGAAACTGATGTGTGTGGAATGATGTCGTCATCGTCAGAGTCAGGAAGATTAAATGATTTGAAAATAGTGGTGGAATCATAGAACCATGCCGGTTCACTGCCAATACTTGTTGTGTTTGACTCTTGCCAGTCAACATAGTAGGACACTTGCATAATCCGCGTTCGCTTGTTGTAAACACGATACGCCTTTTGTGTGTTCGAGTATCCTACAAAGAAGCATTCATCCGAAACAGCACCAAACTTCGTCTTTTGATCTTGAGTATTCAAAAGAGTACAAGAACATCCAAAGGGGCGCAGAAAATCAATCAGCGGCTTAATTCCTCGAAACAGCTGGTATGAAGTCTTCATCTTTTCTTTGACAATCAGTACCCTGTTCAGAACATAAGCTGCACAACTGACTGCCTCCGCCCAGAAAATAATTGGAAGCTTTGACTCAATCAGCATAGTCCTTGCAGCCTCTACAAGAGTTCGATTCTTCCTTTCAGCAACACCATTTTGTTGTGGTGTTCGTGCGGCGCTAAACTGTCTGAGAATACCCCGTTGTTCACAGAAAGAGTTGAAGATATGGTTTCGGAATTCAGTTCCGTTATCGCTTCTGATGGCTTGAACCTTTCTCTTTCCAAGAACCTCGATTTGAGGGATCAGCTTCATCAACTCTTCAGCAGTCTCACTCTTGTATGCCATGAATCTCACCCAGGTGTACCTAGAGTAATCATCTGTGACAACCAAGCAATAAGATTTCTTAGCAATAGATTTGACACTTATTGGACCAAATAAATCAGTATGTAACAATTCGAGGGGTTCTTAGATGGTATTTGTAATTTTAAGTTTATGTGGCTTTTTGTGCTGTTTTCCTTTAGCACAAGCCATGCATTTCTCAACTACTGAAAAATCTTTGAGTGGTAAACCCCTAACCAAATTGTTCTTAACCAATTTATTCAGAATTTTAAAATTAATGTGCCCTAAACGTCTATGCCACTGAAATGATTCAAAAGATGAAGCCTTAGATAGGAGACAGGTCGCGGTGGAAGTTGATTCCTTTGATCCCATATTCAACATATATGTATCATTTCGTCTCGGAGCTCGCATGATCACCAGTTCTTCAGGAATAGAAAACTCTGGCTTCAAGAACAAACATTCATTTGGAAGAAACATCACTGGGATATTCTTATCACAGATTTGTGATACACTGAGAAGATTGAATGCCAGTTCAGGAACATAGTTGACGTCTTCCAAAGTAAGTGAACCATTTGAGACTTCTCCTTGACCAATCATCTTGCCACCTTTCTTGTCTCCCGCAAAGGCAACATATCCGCCATTGATGATCCGATAGTTAGTCAGTAGGTCCTTCAACCCTGTCATATGTCTGGAACATCCGCTGTCAATATGCCAATGACTATTTACAACGGCATTAGAAAGTTCCTGACATTTATTAAAAAAAATGAAAAGTTAGACCTTTGAAATTGGCACCCAAGCCTTTGTGTACTTGGGTGGTGGAACAGATGAAGGATTACAAAAGAAATTATTTACAAATGTGTTTAATCTTTTTCCGAAAGATTTTTGCTTTGAGCTGTTTTGGATTAACTTAGGGCATTGCTTAACAGTATGACCAGTATTTCCACATTTAAAGCAATGAGACTTCAAACCAGTTTTGGAAACTTTGTTAACAGGAATTTTATCCATTTCAATTTCCTCATCACATTCAGACAGTTGAGAGTTGCAGTCACTGTAAGAGTCATAAGGTTCTTTTGACTTAACTGTTGTGACTTTTACTTTTTCAGATTCAGATTTAGGTCTAAGAATGTATGAAAAAGATGATTCCTTGTCTTTTGGTTTTGAAATTCTCATTGGTGTGAAAGATGGAATTTGATTAGTCAAGAACTTTTGAAAACAGTTTGTTTTGGTTTGACTTTCAGAGACATGACCTGAAAGTTTGTCTTTGTCATTCACACACGCATTTTCAATCAAATCATCATTCAACACATTAGGGTTTGAAGTAGTGCACCCTAAATTACTATTAAACATGGAATTGTCTGAATATAACACATTACTGGAAACAGAATTAATTAAACTAATGTCTTCAAAAGACTTCTTGGAATCAGAACTAGAACAATCACTACTGCTAGAACAACCAAGCCCAGTACTCCCACCATAGGCGTAATCTTCTCTAACCTCTTTAAGATTCACTCCACTTAAACCTGCAATGGAACTGTTAGCATCATTCTGTATAATCTCTTGTATCAACTCATTTGAGGGATGAGGTATAGGTGTAGGAGAGTAACAGAAGGTACTAGGTGGAGGATATGCATATGTTTCATTGTTACTAAGACCGAAACCTGTCTTAACTCTGGCCCCCCTTTGTTTCTTGCAGAGTTCCTCCCTTTTCATACTAGATATTGTCCACTGCTGCAGTTTGTTTTTGAGTTTTCTTGTTTCAAATTCAGCAAGAGTGACTTGCTCAGTTAAGTAGTTTATTTCACAGTTCTTTTCCAAAAGAGTTCTTTTTAAATGTTCATTTTCTTTCAAAGCTTCTCTTAATTTGACAAAATACTTTGATTCATTCAATTTAAGCTCTTTGTTAGTTCTTTTTAATTCGTTTTCGTTTGACATTAACAATTTGTTAGCTTTGTATATGCCAATTAAACGAATTTTGCAAGCAGATGAACACATATCTTCAATAACATCATAAGGAAGACCAATTACCAGTTTTTCAGCGGCTAGGGCACGATCACACTGGCAGTAGGGAGTGTTCCTCTTGAATTCATCCACCGCATCAATCCTTGCCTTCTCAATCATGGCTTCCAAGTTAAGCTTTGATTCTTCATCATCCTTTACTTCATTAACCGCAGCTTCACAAACCAAACCCGAGTGATTCAGATGCCCTTGAACAATAGCATCTGATTGATCTTTGTCAACTTTCTCCACTTTCTCTTCCTCATCTTTACTATAAAATTCTTTGAAAGGATCAAAGCAATTTATATAGTTGTCATCAGTTTCAACAATCTCAGCAACAAGAGCATGATTAATTTCCTCCTTGGTTTCTTCAATTTCTGCACTCCAGTCAAAGTTGGTGAGCAGTGCAGTTTCATTCTTTGACTTTGCTTCCTCAAGCCTTTCTTGATTTGGAACAGATCTTGGATTTCCAGAGTTTACTGGTTCAGTAACAATTGGTAAAGGACATTCCCTTTTGAAGTGACCCAATTGTTTGCAGTTATAACATCTCAGCTTTCCCTTGTCATACCCCAGCTTGCTATTCTGTCCCTGATTTCCAAAGTTTCTTCTACCGGTTCTTTCCATAAATCGTCTAGCACGAAGAGTAAGCATGGCCATCTGCCATTGGATGTCGGTTTCTTCCAGATCATCAGGATCTACCTGATACATATCTTCTACAGTCATCCCCTTTCCCTTTAACTCACCAGCAACAAGAGCTTCATAGCTATGAACAAACATTCCAAATAAAGCCATAGTGTCGGATGGAATCTGAGTGGTGGCAGATGCATTTGAGCTTGAACCAACATTTGTATATGCACCAACAGATTTAACCGACACATAACTTGATGATCCTCCAGGTGCAGCACTGTAAATGTGAGAGTTTGCAGCGGATGAAATAAGTGCAGCATTCTGAGAAGGAATGTTTGGAACCATCATAGACTGATTGTATTTTCTTCTCTTCACATCAAGATCGAATGACTTCAGCTTGTTTATAACATCCATCAGCTTGTAGTCAGGAAAATTTCTTTCTTGTTTCAACAACTTGATTTGAAGACTCCACTGAAGAGGAAGAGAATCTAGCAGCTTGGTGACTTGTTCATGATTGCCCAGTTTATCATCATACTTCTTCAGATTACTTGATATAGATAGGAATCGATGTGTAATATCAGTCAGGTTCTCTTGCGAATACCCCACGAAAGAGTTAAACTCTTTTTCAGCTTGAGCTTTTCTATCCAGTTTCAAATCCTCATTACCATCATAGAACTCGCACAATGCATCATACAAGCTTTTTGCAGTTGTGTGTTCAGCAAACCTGTTGAAGATATCCTGATGCAAACAAAGTATCAATGCCCCGAGTGCCTTTTTGTCACGATCAAGTAACTTGGTATCTGCTTCAGTAAAAGTACTTGGATCTGTGTTTATTGAAGTGACAGTTCCTTCAACTGTCTTTGGCACATGCGGACCATTTACTATCGATTCCCATTGGTTATAGTCAGTGTAGTAGAAGAAGGCTTTCAAACATCTTTTCCAGTCTTCAAAATTTTCACCACTAACAAGCCTCGGTGGCCTGTTAGGTTGAACACTATCCAAATCATTCATATTCAGTGTTGATGTAGACATAATTTTGAACAGATTATAGATTCGCTGAAGACAAATAGATTCGCTGGCTAGATTCGCTCAAAGAACACAGCAGATTCGCTGGTAGATTCGCTGACGACAGATTCACTAGACAAACAAAACAGATTCGCTGACCAGCAAGCACAGTTTCGCTCGCCTGATTTTGGCAGCAGTTTCGCTTGCACAATGAGCCAAACAAGTGAACTTTCGTTCGATAAAATGTCAGATTCGCTAGCCACAACAGAAACCAACAGAGCACAAGAATTTGAATTAGGTTCGCTGGATGAACACCTAGATTCGCTGGAAGAACAGATAGGTTCGCTGGGTTACGAACAAACCAGTAACAGTACGAAAACAACCCGAACAGCTTCAAAACTTGACAATTTGCAGACCCGTTTGTTTCAGAAGCTTTATATGACAAAATATGACAACAACCAAGCAAAATACAACACCAAAACTCCAAAATCAGTCCAGAAAAGAATCAAATAGTGTTTTGACACAAAAACCCCAAAATCAACACAAAAATCACTAGAATCAAACAATCAAGAGCACTAAGGCTCTGATACCATATTGTTGGTCCATAATGATCGTGATTTCAGTGCTATATTGACTTGTTTAACAACAAACACTCTTGACTTGAGCAAACAAAGTGTATAATAACAACAAACCAAATAATGAGATAAAATCACACAACCGGAGGTATAAAAGCTACAAAGATGAATGATATAAGTTCCTAGCACCTCCAGAGAACAATTACACAACATAATAAGTAAGATCAGGTTTTGGTTAAAGATGTGCAAAGGTTGTATTATCTTGAAGATAAGGTTACAATATATATCAGTCTTAGGTTCGCTGATAGATTCGCTGTAGCGAATCTATCTAGCGAACCACATAGGTTCGCTGGGCACATACAGGTTCGCCCAGTCGACACCTTAGTCAAAAGCTAATCTGAGCTACGGGCGAATCTATAGATTCGCCCGTAGGTTCGCTAGAACTAATACAAACAAAAGTCATACAAATTACATACAAAATATATAACACCGACAAGCCGGTGAGTCCAACCTATACATGTGACTATCAGTACTGTTCGATCGTGTAAAACAAAAGTTCTCTAAAATCACAAGAGTCACATGTGTGGAATCCTTATGATATTGTTTGATCAAGCACATACAAGAGATAGAAATGTAACAGTGGACGCAAGTATACTATCATTGTTCTTTTCTATTGAAACATTGCCTCGATTAATTACAATAGAAGTCTTAGCCACAAATTTTCACAAGTGTGACTTATATATAATACTCTAGAATTGATCCTAGCCTTCTCGTATAGATATAGTACTAATAGAAATCTACAACCATTTATCAACCATACCATGGCATACCATGAATATGGGATCGTATTAGATAGTTGATGTACTAAAACGGGCCTATAAAAATAAAACCAAAAATACCTAACCTAAGACTCGACTTAGACACTCGAGTTAAACTCTAGACAACTTTCACTAGACCACGAGACAGATAAGTGTACCTATCGAATGTAGACAAGCGTTGAGAAGTCCGGATATCGAACCCTAGAGACACTATAAATAAGAAATATGACTTAACTAGGACAAAATAAAGTTGTTAAATGAAGGGGGGGGTTCTAATGAAACGAACCTAAAAGACTTTAAAATAAAATACTTAAGCTACCGAACAACTCAAAACTGCCAAGAATAGAAACTTTGATAACAATCAAGAAAAGGAAGAAGTACCACTTAGATGAATCTTTAATGCGAACTATGAACTTGACCCGACTATCTTGAATAGAAATGAAACCGAATTCCTAAACATACAAATCTTAGTAACTAAAAGGATCTCGGATCATTCTCCAAGTGTGACCAATTAATCCCTATGGAACACTTTTCTATTATCGGTTTATCGAATTACCTTTCGGTCTCTCCGATTATATTAGCACGCCCGAAAATCTATTAATCTTTCGATCTAAAAGACTCATCACATTATCATGCAAAGAGGCATCACAAATAACAATTAATTGAACTCAATCAACACAATAATCAACTAATTAGGTAACCTCCTTTCGGACCGTTAAAATCCTAACTATTTAACTATTACGATTAACCGATTAGCTAATATATTTCAATCAAAAGCTAAGTAGATCATTAAAGCTCTAAACCTAATCTTTACCGGTTCTAATGGTCACTACGTCTAGCAACACATTACACAAGTTGTTTAATTATGATGAACAACTAGGCTACCTAAATTATATGATCGAAACAATCATCCAATTCAAGTAGAAACTTGGTAAAAATATCAAAGATTATAACTTTAACAATCAAACACATCCAACAACTATTAATCATGCATTGAACTAACATATAATCCATAAACCATTCGGAACAATCGAGTGAAGCATAGTTCAACAAACATTCATCATCTAAATGGCACTAAGATGTTTAGCTACTCATAATTGCAGAAATTAACATAAAAAAACAAAGGTTTCAAAGTTAACATCATCAACAAGTGGCGAAAACGTAAAGAAGTAAAGACTAAAAACCCGGTTTTATGATCCCGAACACTTCCACGACCCGATTCTTGATCTTTAACTTCTTCTCCTTGCTCTTCCTTCAAAGTTCGTCTTTCTCTGATCCTTGAACGGCCAGAATTGAGTATATCTTGCTTAGGGTTTTTTTTAGATTTAAATAACAAGTTCAATAAAAAAAACCGTAGAAACACTCTAGGCGATACGCGCATCAGGACATATGTCTTGCGCGTATTGCGTAACAGCTAAAAAGCCCACTCCGCGTTTAATCATTCTACGCGATACGCGCATCAGGACACATCTCCTACGCGTATCGCCTAACACCGGTTCAACCAGAAAGTCTTGAACTTTTCATGGTGTAACCTCCAATTCCTTCCAATTCTTCTTCCTTCAAGCTTCCGCTCAACTTGCATCCTATTTTCACGCTGGCTTTACTTCTGATTACGTCCAAATTACTGCAAAAACATTACAAGGACTAAGAATACACTTAAAGATTAAAATTTAACTAAAAACCAACTAAAATGACTCGAAACTACCTAAATAAACCACAAAACACTTAGAAAAAGGTGATGTGTTTTGCAACACATCAAAGTACCCACACTTACTCTTTTTTCGTCCTCGAAAAAGCATGCAAACTGGAACCACAACCAGACGAATTAGCTTTAATTCATTTCCAAAATTTCCAAGCACACAACAACCAAGTAACGATTCATTAACATTTTGTCAAGCCAATCCTAATACTAGCCAATCGGGTTCCTTGAGAACATGTTCTATATCTTAAATGATTCAATCCATTTCAGGGCCTCACACTAAGGAAGATTTAATTTAGCCGGGTTTAATTGTTGCTTGACGAGGCACGGCTCAAATCATTTGATTCTCCCAACCCACAATAATTCAAGGAACTTAACCTAGTTGAATACGAGTGTCATATTGGGTTGGACATTTGATGGATGATGTTTACGGGCATAGACTCTTTTTTTTTTTCTAAAACAAGATCACCTGACCCAGGGGTGTCGGCTCCAAGTCGCTATCCCAGAGGTAGAGCACATGAGGTCTTGGATCACTTGTTTTAACTTTATTTGGCTCATTTTGAGCTCTTTTTTTTTCTTTTCAAGCATCTTTGAGCTTTCTTTGGCTACTTTGAGCCTTATTTTCAGTCTTTACCCTTGTGAACATTGATTATGGAGCGCCACTTGTTTTGAAAGAAGCGTGCTATAAATCCCACCATGACACTTATTCTCAACTAGTGTAAGTTCAACAAATTAAAGTGGTGCCTAAGTTTTTCTTAGTTAAGGCTTCTTTAACTCTCCTATGGTGATAACCCACGAAATTTCTTAAATAACTCGAGTTTAAACGTTGCACTTAATGAACCCTCAAAGCTAATTGGATTTTCAACAAAATATCAAATGACTCATCCTTGCTTTATTATTCACTTATCTTTTCTTCCATTTAAAAGCTAATTTACCGGTTTTTTTTCTATCATTTCCCATTTATCTTGCAAGGCTTTCCAAAGACATTTTAAATATATATATATATATATATATATATATATATATATATATTTTATATATATCAAATTAACCTCCCATACCCACACTTGAAACGCACATTGTCCCCAATGTGATTAGGAAGATCACTTGACAAAGGTAACTACAAAACGACTAAAACAACTAGACTAACTCACACAATAATAAAACAAACATAAAGACAATAAATAAAATGTAAGTTGGAAAAGTCACACCTGGTATATGCAGTGAAAATTGGTGTGCAAGCTGCTCCCGTCCGTCCTTCTATTCATCTGGGTCATCATCACCAGCACCCCCTGTCCTCCATAAGGACCATGATAAGGTGAATACCCTTGATAGGGGTATGTAAACCAATCAGGCACCGGAATATGTTGCTGTTCCATGACATACCGAATCGCGCCATCCTGCCAATCTAACCTTTCATGCACCCTAGCATTTTCAGCGCGATAATAAGCATCCTACTGATCGAATCTCCCAAAAATCGCGTCCCGCAAACTTTCCATTCCAAAGGGTTCCGGCGGAAACTCCCGCAACGGATAATGTTGCTGCGGTAGTTCATGCCGTGCGCGATGTATGGGACGCTGTCGATGCGGTGGTGCACCCCTCTGTAATTCATCCGCTGCATAAGTCCCAGCCGGTGGTGGTTCCTATGCATCCTGCCTCGGCGCCACCCACCTAACCGGGTCATCCCATTCAATAATACCAGATGATCGAATCTCTTGCAAACCAAACACTCTTGTACCGGGCCCTTGCGTCAAATGATTTTCCGGATAGCGAATGAACACACCCAAGTGAGTAGCAATCCGTGTGACAAACGGCCCTAAATCCAACCTAGCCGTCGGGCCTCCCTTTCTCCCTCTTATAAATGAACTCAACAGAAAACAAGCCAAATTCACCTCTCTCCTATTGGCTAAACAATACATGGCAAACAGATCCAAGTTGTTCACCTTATCTTTTCCTTTCCTACCCACAATCGTTCCTGCCAACAACCTGTCAACATATTCTAGGAATGGATCTCGAATTGCGGATGCAACCATGTTCGACGAATACCCTGTGCCTGAAATGTGCCTCCAATATTCTCCTAACTCAGGCTGTGACACAGTTCTCTCGACATCCTTTCTGTCCTTTCCTCTTAAAGCCATATCAAACTCGGGTTGGTGAATTTCATATTATGTGTAAAATCCGGCTGCAACCCCAAATTGACCCACACTCATCTCATAAATCTGCCGCCCTAGAGAAAATGATACTGCAGCTGCTCGATTATAATGGCTCGGATTGTACTTGAGCGTGGAGTGAAACTCAACTGTAAGCTCGGAGTATTGCTGATCCATACACTGTATTGCACCCAACCAGCGAGGCCCAAAATAGTCCGAAATCTGCTGTTGTGCACCCAGCTGGTTCATAAGCCCCCAATCTATTGTCCTGTGTCACAGGAGCTCTATTTCAGTGAACTTTTCACACTTTTCCAACTCTTTTGTGCCCATTTGAAACCTTAAGAAAGTGTGATGGGAAAGGACTCTGTCTTCCTCCGGGATGGGTATATCATTGGGCTGAGGAATAATTGGCGGTGCAGAATATCGATGGTTCTTGTGATGACATGAACCGGCCGATTTTCATCATCCGACTGGCGCGCCCTTCGTTTACCCGCTCTAGACGAACCTTCACCTCGATGCATGTCTGCAAAAACAAACCAAGCATACAATAGTAAATAATGGGTGCGATATCCAGGTTCAAACGATTGTATAGCATTTCGGTCGCAATCGTTTGAATCATCCAAAACAGATATAAGACGGACCATATGGAAAGAAATAAGTAAATAACGACTAAATCAAACTTCTCATGCTTGAATGGAGATTGAGTACAAGCACGAGAAACCTAATTTAGTAGCAACCCCTAAGACCTAGACGCATCAAACAAACTTAAAGACTCAATTTTTAACATGAACTACCTAATGAAAACCGGATAAAATCCTTTGGTCTTTTTGAACAAATTCAACCTTCTTGCAAGTCACACTTAAGCACAATATATCCTACATGATGTGGACTTGATTAAAAAAACTAAGCTCGAACATTAGCATGTTACTTGATACCCACACTTGGTTGTTTGACTTATGACTATGTTATCATGATGAGACAAAGAAATATTCCAAGTCAAAACACCAAGTTGTTCAACAAACGACAAACTACCTTTATCAAAACTTGAAAGTGACACAAATTATTGTTTATAACCATGCTAAACACTTGTCACCCACAATGCATTCTCTTAAGTAGGCTAAAACATAGACTAATTCGACCAACCTACTTGCAACTTCCTAACCCCTAATTCCAGTCAACAGCAAAATTTGAAGCCAAACAAACAATCTGGATTTCAATTATGTAATACATATGACGACACACAATTGCAAACAATAAACTAACACACCAAACAAAGAAATGGAAGAGAAATCATACCTGGTTGGAGGAGTAATCAAAGGATGAAAGAGTGAAACTCAAATCCAAAATCACCTCTTAATGTGAATATGTGAACAATGGTGGTGATGTGGTGTTACAGGGCGGTGTCGGAGGGTTGTGGTGGTAGTGGAGGTCGGAGGTTGGGTGGGGGCTGGGTGAAAGTGATGTGTGGCGATTAGGGTTTTGTGCAACAAGTTTTTTTTTCCTGTCAAATATGTGCTACGCGATACGCGCATCATGATGTTTACTCTGCGCGTATCGCCTAGTAAAGGCTTTGACCCACTCTTTGACCATCTTCTAAGCGATCTGCGCATCATGATGTTCACTCTACGCGTATCGCCTAGAGGGTATATGACCAGAAAAATAACACTTGTTACTTAGAAAAATATTTCAACATTTAACATTATAACACATTTTTTTTTTCTAAGATTTTTATGATTTAAATTATAACCCGCACAAACCTGGATCTTCTTCCCAACTCGATTCCCCCTCAATTCCGGGATGAGTCCCTGAAATACAAGCACATACCGACGCATAATACCCGAAAAACACAAAATAAGACTAACGGAAAAGAACGTAAGACTTAAACACACAACTAACGAAACAAAATGAAGAAAATAAAAATTAACTAAACACATGTGTACAAAATTTACACTCGGTTGTTAACCCGAGATCCACAATCACAATTTAAGCATGATCGACATCAAGGAGAGTCACTTCCTCCTCGATGGTTGTGTCAACCGGTCCACCTATATAATGCTTGAGCCTATGACCGTTGACTTTCCAAGAACTACCCACATCATTCGAGATCTCGACCGTGCCATAAGGGAAAACCTCTTTAACTATGAACGGCCCTCTCCACCTAGATTTGAGCTTACCCGGGAATAATTCCATGACCTAGCGTATGCATCGTCCCTCAACTCTTCTAACTCGTGTAGTTGGAGAATCCGGTTTTTTCTCGCTTTAGGGAAGTCAAGATTGACCGCCTTAAGCGCCCAAAAAGCTCTGTTAGGGCTTATTTCTGTTAAGATTTACTTTGTACTTTGTTTTATACATTTTGTATAGTTTAGGGTTAATTTTGTATTTTCCCTAATGTATTGTTGCATAAAGCATGTAGTAAGAGAATGTTAGAGAGGGAGTCTAGATCACAATTACACGTTAGAGAGAGGATTAATTGTGTGTGATTACATTCTCCTGCATTTTGTACTACAACTTTGCTTTGATCATCAATACAAAGAGAATTATTAGTAATGAATTGTGTTGTTGATTGAACTGTGTTTGTGTGCTTATTATCGTTCTGATCATTGAGCAATATCGATCTAATTGAACCTATCAATTGGTATCATAGCTGTTAGTATTGTGTTCTTCGCTATTCATCAAGCAAAAACACACAATATTGCTCAAAATCATGATCTGAATGATCTGTTGTTGTTTTTAGCTGTGATTGATCATCACAATCACTTCTAATTCACAACGATTGTGCAAATTCCATCAGATTATCATCAGATCTGAGGAATTAAGAAGATAGAAAAAGTTACTGTTCAATCGAATTTTGCTCAAATTCATCAAAATTTGATCATGTTTTGGATTGATTGAGATTAGGGATTGATAATCGGACTATTTCACTGATTGGGTGTGATTTTTGAAGAAATTGGACAAGTTTTTGTTAAAACCCTGAAAATTCGTTTGACAAAGATGATGAACAGTATGAACTGGTTGAAGATTAACTAGCCGGGTGATAATATGGACTTAGACAATTTCCTTGGACTTAGATTTGTGAACAAATTAGGTCCTGTGCAGCCGTGTAAAGGATTTTGTGCTAGACGGGTAAAGAATTTTGCGTAAAAAAGGTTGTACTGTTCAGCCGGATAAAGAACTGTTGTGCCGGGTGATACACTGTTCAGCCGGGTGATTAACAAATTCAGCCGGGTGATCGACAACTGTGTAGCCGGGTAAACAATTACTCTGCCGGGTGATCAACTGTTCAGCCGTGTAAAGCCTTTTTGCCGTGTGAAGATTCCAAGCCGGGTCAAGTTATCTGCCGCGTGAAGTTAAAACTGTTCAGCCGGGTAACTGTTCAGCTGGGTAAAGATTACAAGTGTTGAAGATTTACAACTGTTAAGCCGGGTCAACTGTTTAGACGGGTGAAGTTAGTCTCAGCCGGGTGAAGAACAAAAGCAACTGTTCAGCCGGGTGAAGAAGAATTTTTCACTGTTCAGCCGTGTGATCCTTTTTAGTTATTTCAAACTTGTTATCTTATCTTGTCATTATTTACTTGTCTTTATTTTAATATTTTTAACTGTTTCTTTTCAAAAATCATCAAAAACACAAAAATATTTTTCTTAAACATTTTAAAATGGCACCTAATGATGATTCTGATAACCGTGTTCCTAGACTTGTCAATCGTGCAAATTTCAAGAATTGGACAATCAGATTGAAGAATCATCTATGCTCTATTGACAATGATCTTTGGAAGTCAATTGATAAAGGTCCTCACATTCCTACACAAACTGCTCCTGATAGTGCAAGTACCTACACCAAAGACTCTACTGAACCTTATCCAGAAGATAATTTATCAGCAGAAGACTTAAGAAAAGTGAAGAATGATAGCAAAGCTTATTCTTTGATGTGTAAAGGACTGCCACTTCAAGTTTTGTCAAGGTTGGATGCTTATCAAACTGGCTATACACTGTTCAAAGCTTTGAAGTCAATTTGTGAAGGAGGTGAACAACTTAGAAGTCTCAAGAAACAAAAGTTGAAGAGACAGTTGGAGTTATTTGAACACATTGCTGGAGAATCTGTGCACCAGATGATGAATAGGTTTGTTCATATGACTACTGAAATGACCAATGTGGGTGCAAAAACAGATCTTCAAGATTTGAATGACAGATTGTTATGTGCTCTTCCATCTTCATGGAAACAAACTGTGACTTTACTGAAACATACTGAAAAGTTTCCGATGGATTTGGATCTGCTCATTGCAAAGATTGAGGAAGTAGAGATTGATGAAAGTTCTAGAAACAATGATAGATCTGCATCTCATGCTCAATACAAGTTTGTTGTGAATCCTTCAAACACTGTGGAGAATGCTTTTCTGGCTCAAAAATCTGAGAAGATTGATGATGAGGGTGATCTATTTGTTGGTGCAAGTTTTTACACTGATTCATCATATATTCCAAACTCACAAACTTATTCTCAACCTCAATCTCCACCAAGAGCTCAAGTTCAAAGTCAGAATATGAAAAATCAAGCAGAAAAGCAAAGTTCGAATGTTCAAGCAAAAGTAAAAGATGTGATGAACATCTTGTTACAAGATGACGAGACCAAGACTGCCTTTACTGCTTTCATGGCAAGCTTTCAAGCTTATCAAGGAAGTCATTTGTCTCAAATGGACGTTGTGCTTCAAGATTTATTTGAAATGGATCCTGATGACGTTGAGGAAATGGATTTGAATTGGCAAATGGTAATGGTTGCATATCGAACACAAAAGCATGCATATGTTAACCGAAGCTTCAAGCCACATGCAAACAAGACAGTTGGATTTGACAAATCAAAGGCCAGATGTTTTAACTGTAACTGCTATGGTCACTTTTCGAGGGAATGCAAAGCTCCTAAGAACCGGAACTACAATGATCAAGCAAGTTCAAGTGGACAGAATCAAGGTCATGGTCAAAGCTCGCAACAGTCTTCAAGCTATCAAAACAGGAATCAACGTTTCAATCAGAGGCCATATCAAAGTCTTCCAATGCCAGAACTGAAAGATGAAGGAAAGAAACCAGAAGATCAGACTAAAGCACTGGTAGTTAGCGTAAAGGATGGATATGACTGGAGTGCGTATGCGGAACAGTTTACATCTGATCTTACATCAAGTTTGGCATTAGTCTGTGAAATCGAAGAAGACTGGTCTGAAGAAGGGGATGGTAAAGTGATTGAAGATGTGTGTGAAGATTCAGAGGAATATGACTGGAGCGCAAAGGCAGATCCTGTTGAAGAATCTGAACCAGAAGTTGCACTCATGGCTACATCCAATGAGTCTTCATCATCCACTGAACAACCCAAGGTTAGTACTACTGAATTACCCCCTAATTATGTTCCATTGCCTGATGATGTTAGAGGTAGGTTATGTTCAGATCAATGCATTCAACAAGTAGAATATTATCGAACTCATTCATTTAAAATTGGTGACAAATTAAGCAAACATGAGAAAATTCATGAACAACTTAAAATTGATCACAAAATTGCTGATGAGAAGATTTTGTCACTTAAAGAATCTTGGAACAAAACCTTAAAGGAACTGGAACTTGTAACCAAACAACTTGAAGAAATGACAAAGAATTTTGAACAAGAAAAGGTTGCTCATGCAGTCACTCAAGTTGAATTAACAAAGGTTAAGAGTTGTAAAACAATGGTCAAACAACTTGTGAGTGAAAGAGGTAACAAAAACAAAACAGGGTTGGGTTTTACTCATGAACCAATGCCTAAATCAATCACACAAACTTTACCTGAACACTTCAATGAATTTGATCATTCACCTGAAAATGAACGTAAATTCAAAGAAATTCAAAGAAGTAAATCCGAATCCGAAGGATCTGAAGTGTTGATTGAAAGTTTGAAAGAAGATGATGAGACAACTGAAGCTGATGATGAAGCAAGCAACAAATCTGATAACAAATCAGCGCCTGTTCTAATACAACTGGTTGATTATCCTGAACTGAATCCGAAGCCAGAAGAGAAGGTGAAGGATGAAGGTGAATTTTTCAGGATACAATGATCCAGAATACATCAAATGGAACAATGAGCAGAAAGCAAAAGTTGCTGATCAACTGATCAAGAAGAATCCTGTGAAGAAGGCTGAAGTTTCAACTGCGAAGGTGCAGAAATCGAATTTAACAGTCAATCAATCTGAAACAAAACAGTCGAACGGTAAAAGTGTCATGAAATCGAATGACAACAGCAAAGCTCAAACTGTTAAAACTGACAATGTCAAACCTGTCAAGAAGAAAGTGTCAAAAGGAAAAACGATTAAGTTTGTGTCTGCAGGAACTTTCGATATGAACGGATCTTATGGTAACCAAATCAATTCTTCAATCAAATCTAACTCTGGTCTGAAACAGGTTCAGGTCCTAAGTCTTCCGCTGTCAATGATAAAAGAATTGAATCAAAGAAGGTAACCAAACAAGATAGTTTAAAATCGAATCAAGTTCCCAAGCAATCAAAATCACAATCAAAATCTCCACAAAAGAATCAAGTTAATCTAAAACCGAACAAAACTGATAATGAATCACGTGTGGGTTCAACTTCAAAAGTTAACAATCGGCTCTTTAGGATTAGCAAGAAGCATTGTGAGATTTGTGATCGTTATAATCATGCTACTGCTGAATGTTTCTTTAACAGGTACTGCAGTTACTGTGACAAAAGAAATCATTCGTCAGAAGAATGTTTTTATAACAAATTTTGTGATATCTGTGAAAGAAGAAACCATGACACAAAGGATTGTTTCTTTAGGAAAAACTCATCACGAGAAATGACCTTTCCAAATTTTCAAAGAAATCAAACTTTTGGTTTTCAAAAATTTAACCAAAGTCATTCTCCTGATTTGAGAACTTTCAATCGAAACAATTCTGGTTTTAATAACTTTTCATCAAGGAATGTGCAGGTTAACAGTTTTAAGCCGAGAGCTTTGATGGTGAGAAATCAGAAATTTGAAAATAACCTTGATCCTAAGTTAGAGGAAAGGTTTACTGCTTTAAGAAGAAAGCAATCGATTCAAGCCAATGGGCGAAACAGTTTTCAACCAAATCTCTCGAATGAAACAAATTTTCAAAATCTTCATTATCAACAAGTTACTGTGACAGATAGATTCGGAAAACCCAAGACCATGTGGGCCTGGGTTGACCAAACTAACTAGTTGAATTGTTGAAATGCAGGTACGCCCTAGAAGACCTATCAACTCATGGTTTGTTGATAGTGGGTGTAGCCGGCACATGACAGGCAACCATGCCTTGCTTCAAGATTTTAAGCTAAAGAATGGTACACATGTTGCATTTGGAGGAGATGCTGGTGGTAAAATAACTGGAGAAGGAACTGTGTCAAATGGGGTCATTAGCTTTGATAAAGTCAATTACTGTGCACAGTTGAACTTTAATTTGCTAAGTGTATCTCAAATTTGTGATAAATCTTATTCAACTTTATTTGATGATTCTTTCTGTTATATTCTTAAACCAGGTTTCAAGATTGACAATGAGTGGGTGGTGGTTAAAGTTCCAAGAGATCGTGATGTATACAAGCTTGATATGTCACAGATTGATGCTGAAATTGAAACTACTTGTCTCATTGCACATGCCTCAAATGACGAGAGTCAGCTTTGGCATAGACGGCTGGGTCATTCAAACTTCAGAAACATGAATCGTTTAGTGACTGGAAATCATGTTGTGGGAATACCGTCAAAGAAATTCTCAACAACTGATCTCTGTCCAGCATGTTTGAAAGGAAAACAACACCGAATGTCTTTTAAGTCCAAGCTAGAAAACTCCATTTCAAAACCTTTGCAGATGCTACACATGGATCTATTCGGACCAACAAATGTCCAAAGCATCGGAAAGAAGTCTTATTGTTTTGTCATCATTGACGATTTCACTAGATTTTCTTGGGTTTATTTCTTGCATGTTAAATCTGAAACTGCTGTGTTGTTAAAAGAATTTATCATCAAAGTTGAAAATCAGTTGGATTGTAAAGTTAAAATCTTAAGAAGTGATAATGGAACCGAGTTTAAAAACTCTAATGTCGATTTGTTTTGTGCAGAAAAAAGGAATTGCGCGACAATTTAGTGCTCCAAGAACTCCACAACAGAACGGGGTTGCGGAACGGAAAAATCGAACACTGATTGAAGCAGCAAGATCCATGCTCGCAGATGCCAAAATCCCTATCACATTCTGGGACGAAGCTATTGCTACTGCGTGTTTTGTACAAAACAGGACATTATTGGTTCAGGATAAAAATAAAACGTCTTATGAGTTATTATTTGGAAGAAAACCGAATATTTCATACTTGAAAGCATTTGGTTGTCCTGTATCGATTCTAAATTTAAGTGATCATCTCGGTAAATTTGAGTCAAAATCTGACGATGGATTTTTACTTGGTTATTCGTCTGTTTCTAAAGCTTATCGAGTTTTTAATAGCAAAACAAATACTGTTATTGAAACTATTAACGTAAAGTTTTTAGAAAATTTGTTTCCGTCAGTGGCTCATGGTCCCGAATGGTTGTTTGATTTAGATTCATTATCAAAATCTTTCAATTCTAACTTATTTATTTTTCAGGAAAATCGAGAAAAGAATCAGGAGACTTGGGATGTTTCAGTGATGATTCTGATAATGACGATGATAGCAATCTCAATTCTGAGTATCCGTTCATGTCATTTCATAATCCTGATCATGGAATATCAAATCAAGCTCCGGGTCCTTCTGGTTCTCAAGAAGATCAAGAATCAAATATTCTTGGTGATGATGTTAATCCGCAAGTTTCTCCTAATGATGGTGGATCTGTTCAAAATCAACCATCATCGGATCCGAATGTTGAAGTTGTCCTAGAATCATTTGACTACTTCATCAATTCACCAGAACAAGTTCCTAATTTCACTCCGCATACGTCTACAATCTTACAAGATCTACCGAATCTGAATCAGTCTAATCTGGAGACACAAGTTCAAGGAGATTCAATTCCAACTCCTCGAGTTCACAGGAATCATCCTCTTTCTCAGATTATTGGGCCATTGAATCAGAGAACTATGAGAAGTCAGACTGAACAAGCAAACGTTTGTCTTTATTCATGTTTTCTATCTCAAGTGGTGCCGAAGAACATTTCAGAAGCGTTACAAGATAATAGTTGGATTGAAGCGATGCAAGAGGAGTTACTTCAATTTCACAAATAAGAGGTTTGGAAATTAGTGGACTTACCTGAAGGAGAAAATGCGATTGGTACAAGATGGTTGTACAAGAACAAGCTAGATGAACGTGGCATTGTAGTGAGAAACAAAGCTAGACTTACTGCACAAGGTTACACTCAGGAAGAAGGTATTTATTATGAAGAAGTGTTGCTCCGGTCGCTCGACTTGAAGCAATTCGCGTTTTTCTAGCTTATGCCTCTTTTATGAAGTTCAAAGTGTTTCAAATGGATGTTAAAGGCGCTTTTCTGTATGGACTAATTACCGATGATGTGTACGTCAGACAACCTCCGGGTTTTGAAGATCCTGAGTATCCACATCGTGTATACAAATTGAGCAAAGCTTTATATGGTCTACATCAAGCTCCAAGGATTTGGTACGAGACGTTATCTAAACATTTGCTAGAACATGGTTTTATAAGAGGTCAGATTGATCCAACTTTATTCATGAAGCCGGAAAATGAAGATCTTTTATGTGTTCAAGTGTATGTGGATGGTATCATTTTTGGATCAACAAGTTCGTCAATGTGCCAAGAGTTTGAAGAAATCATGAAGTCAAGATTTCAGATGAGTTCGATGGGGGAGATTAATTTCTTTCTTGGATTGCAAGTTAAACAATCAGCAGACAGAATTTTTATCAACCAATCAAAATTTGTTGAGAAGTTGCTGAAAAAGTTCAAGATGCAAGATTGTCAGACTATTCGAACGCCATCTGATGTGAATTGCAAGATACAGCCGGATCCAAAAGGCAAATCCGTTGATCAAACACTGTACATATCAATGATTGGTTCACTGATGTATCTTACTGCATCAAGGCCAGACATTATGTATGTTGTATGTGTGTGCGCAAGATATCAGTCTGATCCGAAAGAGTCGCACCTGGTTGCTGTTAAACGTATTTTCAGATACCTCAAAGGGAAACCGAATCTCGGGTTATGGTATCCTTATGAAGGCAATTTTGAATTATATAGTTATTCTGATAGTGACTTTGGTGGGTGTGCTCTTGACAGGAAATCGACTACTGGTGGATGTCAATTTCTGGGTCCTAGACTTGTTTCTTGGCAATGCAAAAAGCAGACCAACGTTTCTGTATCCACAGCTGAAGCAGAGTATATCGCTGCATCTGCAGGATGTTCTCAAGTTTTGTGGCTACAAAACCAATTGCTTGACTACGGGTTTAACTTTCTGAAAACTCCTATTTACATAGACAATACTGCTGCTATGTTCATTACTGCTAATCCTGTTCAACACTCAAAAACCAAACATATCAAAAATCGATATCACTTTCTCAGAGACAACTCTGAAAAAGGTTTAATAATTTTGATTAAAGTTCATACCGACAAACAACTGGCAGATCTTTTCACAAAATCCTTTTTGTCAGGACGGTTTGAATTCTTAATTCAATCCATAGGATTAATCAACCATGATTAATTCTAATTTTTGAAAAACCATACAAAAATCAGAAAATATAAAAGTCAAAAATATAATAAGTTGATGTCAAGTATTGATTCCTTTGTCTTTTATGTTATTGCTTTGCATTGTGTGTGTGCATGAAAAAGAAAAAGAAAACAAAAAGATAGAAAAAGCAAAAAGCAAAAAGAAAAAGAAAAGAAAATATCATGTCATAAGAATCTATATTGCAAAAAGTGAGAAATGATAGTTACACTAGACATTATTTGTTACATCATTTTTAATAAAGACTGATGAATGTTAATTGATGTGCGAGACAGCTCAGGCAATTAGACTGAAAAAGTAAGTTCATTGTTGACAAATCTAAACTTAATGATATTTGTGTTAAGTTCATTTGCTATACATGTCTAGATATATATATTTTGAAACATTGCTTGTGATGATAGTTGTACATGATCGGGTAACGATGCTGTCTATTCAGTGTGATGAACCGCATCGTGAGCTTCTTTGTTGTGGTATCCACAAACCTGAAGTCTCACACGAAGTCTCTTTTGAGCTTCAAGGTGCAGCAAAAGATTCCCAAAGTTGGAACAAAAAGAGTCCCAAATGTGGACCATCACCAAACAAAAATTCCAAAAAGGAATACAGAAGATTCCCAATGGGAACAATAGGAAATGAAAATTCCAAAAATGGAATTAAAAGAAGTCCCAAAGTGGACCAAATTCGAATATAACCCAAATTCCAAACTGTTTATGATTGTAAGTGACCAGGTTTTTGTGCAATATGCATTCAGGTAGTGGTTGATAAGGAAATATGTTGACATATGTATACATAAGGGTCACATAAATCATTTTAATCGAACCTTAAATCTCATCATGATACTGAAAAAGTAAGTGTGTCAACTCGAGCTAATTGGTATGTTTTCATATCATCACTCAATCAAACAAAAGTCAAATGTCTATTCAAAACTTGCAAAACATGTTCAGATAATGTGTGGTATGATCTCACTGCGATATTTTGATTCATTGCATTTGCATATTTCTTTAGTTTAATGTGTGTGCTTTGTGTGTGCAGGCATATGGAATCTTTGTTGACACATCGACATCCTTGTTAAACTTAAAAATTTTAAGAAATTTCAAGTTTAGGGGGAGAATAATTGAAGAAGAAAAATATTACCAAAAAGCCAAAAATATTTTTGAATAAGTGTGTTTTGAATGAACAAGATTATGTGGTATGAAAAGCAAATGTATTGGATGTGTCAAAAACAAACCCAAGGTCTTGTGATGTGTTTTTAAGAAATTGCTTCGGGATATAGAAATGTTGGTTGTGCAAAAACATTTTTGAAAAAATATTTAAGAAAATAATAATTGGAATTAATTTGTTGCCCTAAAATAACGTTGTTGATTAATTAATGTGACAAACCCTAATAAGGATGTCTTGTCAAATTAATATGTCCAGAATGTTTGCAGGTGCAATAAATGCAGTTGAAAAGTCAACAGACAGAGAAAATGAAGAAAAATCGTCTAAGTGTTGAAGCCGGGCAAAGATATCAGGCACTATTTAGCCGGGTAATGAAGAAAACTATTTAGCCGGGTAAGTGTGTTGTTTGATATCAGTCGGGTGATTGAAAAGAATTAAAGCCGGGTGAAGATATTAGAAGACTATTTAGCCGGGTAATGAAGTGTTGTTACCAGCCGGGTAATGAACAAGTTACTATGTTGCCGGGTGAAAAAGTTTTTGATATCTGCCGGGTGACAAGTTGTATGTCACTATTGTGCCGGGTGAAGTAGTGTTTACACTTGTATAGCCGGGTAAGTGAATCATATCACTATGCTGCCGGGTAAGTGGATAACACTATGCTGCCGGGTAAAGAAGACAACTGTGTTGCCGGGTGATGAAGAAAAATTGTTTCTATACAAGCCGGGTGATGAAGGGTATCACTATGCAGCCGGGTAATGAACAAAAAGTTATTGTGCAAGCCGGGTGATGTTAGAAGACCACTATACAGCCGAGTGATGGGTAAAACCAAAACAGGTGTAGTTGTTCCTAACTCTTACCCGTCTCTACAGTGCTTTACCCGTCTCTACAGTGATTGACACGTCCAAGTGTTTTTTACATGTTTTATGTTGACCCGTCCCATGTTGAGACTTGTCCAAAGCACTTGACCCGTCCCAACAGTACATGACGCGGCTCAACAGTGCATGACCCGTCCAGGCTTATTGGGCTTAATTGTTTACCCGTCCCAAATTGTTGACCCGTCCCAATTTGTTTGACCTAATTTTTCAATCATATAAATACCCGCCTCTTCACAACACTTATCATTTTTCACCAAATTTTTCAAGCAAAATCCCCTGCACTTAAATCGTTGATTATCATATTCAATCGTTTGATCTGTAACAAGTTTGATTGATTGAATAAGGTATATTTTAAGTGATTCGACCTTGATAAACCTGCAAATCGATCGTTAAAACGAAAAATGATGATGAACAGTACTTTGATCTCTGAATCGACACTTTGATTTTGCGTGTTAAAACTGAAATCGAATGTTGTTTTAGGTGTAAAAACTGTCGATTATCAACGATCAATCATTAATTTGCATCAAACTGCTTAAAATCAACTCAAATTTGCTCATAACTGTCGAACCGCCATTGATGACCTGTTTAACTTTCTTAAGTTTTAACTTCAAAATGACGAAATGTGTGTTAAGTAGTGACCAATCAATGCTAAAACTGAACTAAAACATGTTAAACAATTTCATCATACAAATTTCAGATTTATGTTATTAAGTGTTTTTAACTTTTAAGTATAAACTATTGTATGATCATTGATTCACAAAGGTTTTTATTAAACAAAATGATGAAAATCAACTTGTTAGATCAACTTAGGTGTTAAAATGATTGTGTGATTAGTTTACATTATAACTTTTATTTTAACACTTATGCAAATTTGTTATTTATGAATGAAAAATCTAACTCATATGTCTTGTTTTTGTGTTTAAACAGATGGAGAATCTGAAATTTGAGCCTAAACACAACCTGGTTGCATGTTTAGATGAAGCTATACCAGAAACAGATGGTTATAGAGATATGATGAGATTTATCAAGAGAACCAAGTATGTGTATGCTATGTGTGCAAAGCCTGTGATCTATGCTAGACTCATCAAAAGTTTTTGGAGAACAGCTGAGGTTGTTACAAATGAAGTTGGTGTAAGTGTGGTTAGAGGAATATCACTAGAGATTTACAGTTGATTGTATCTGAAGAAGCTATCAGAACAGCCTTAAGAATTGATGATGATGAGGCTGGTGCAACTGATGAGTTGACAACTGCTGAGTGCCAAGCGTGTTTTATCAATATGGGTCATCCTCCCATATTTCCCAAGCAGCAGTTTGTCAGAGCGAGACTGGGGAAGAAGTGGAAATTGCTTTGTTATGTGATACAGCAATGCATGTCAAGAAGGAGTGCTGGGTTTGATAACTTCCCTTCTGACATTGCATCCCCATTTGTGGTTATTGCTGAAAACAAGCCTTTTAACATGTCGAAGTGGATTATGAAAGGGTTTATATTCAATTTGGTAAAGGGCAAAAGGTTCAAGTTTCTCATGTATCCGAGATTCTTGCAACTGATGATCAATGTGGCTCATCCTATCATCAGAGAAGGAGGTTTTGCTGGAGGTATACTGTATACAGAAGATATGAATGATCTATCATACAGGAAAATGAGTATTGGGAATGTTGAAAGTGTTGAACTGTTTGACTATATGCGAGATATAGCAAACAATGTGGAGGATATAGAAGTTGTATACCATCACATATCACATGGAGAGATAGTGAATCCACAGGACCTAGTTGATGAGGTGCCTGATAACTTGTTAGATGATGATGAGTATCTTGCTCGTCATCCAGAAGTTGAAGAACATAGTGAAAATGAAAGTGATAGTGATATTGATGAAGATGAGGAGGATAGTGAAAATGGTGATGATGGAAATGGTGATGATAGTGCTGAATCAGTTTCTGAGGAGGCAGAAAATGTTGAGATTGATGGACCAATGGAAATGGAGACTGAAAATGTTGTAGTTGAAGAACCTGTTGAGGTGGTTGAGGTTGTAGAAGAAGTTGAAGTTCCTAAGGATATCACAGTGCAGTATGTTAGATCACGAAGATCGAAACCTGTGATTGATCCTATTATTGTGGAGGAACCGAATGTATTTGAAGATGTAAATGTGCCTGAGATAGTGGACATTGTACAGATTGCTCAAGAAGTTGCAGCAGAAGTAGAGATTGTGGCACAGACAGTCGATGATACTGATGCATGTGTGAGTGTTCCTGTTCCTATTGATATTGCCACATCCCCCAAAGCAGCTGAAAACATTGAACAACATTTGGAGTCTTCACCAAAGGTTGGTTCAAGTGTTAGTGTGAATGAGGATAAAGAGAAAATTGTTGAGTTAGAGAAAATGGTAGCCCAGTTATTGGAAGCAAATGAGTTATTGAAAGCTTCAAATGAGAGGAAGAAAAAGAGATTGGAGGAATTTTGGGCTACTCATCATCAGAATCTGGAAACATTCAAAGCATTAGATGCTGATTATGTGAAGTTGAAGGCTAATCATGAAAGACTGAAGGAGAATCATGAGAAGTTGAAAGATGATTACAAAGAGTTATCTGCGGAATGCAATACTCTTAATGCTGAGAAGGAGATGCTAGAAAAATGGTTGGAAGAAGCCAAGCCGAAGAAGTCAAGTTCTTCCTCTGATAAAGATTTTTCTGATGATGTAATGGAAGTTGCTGAACCTACACAAGATGTGAAAGTGTATTATACTAGAGCTCGTGGTACGAAGAATGTGGGTATACAGATTGATACACCAATTTCTATTCCCGATGAAGCTGCTGATACTGTCAATCTTGACAAAGCTGAGGGAAAACGTAAGTTGGATGATGTGGCTGAGATTACTGAAGAAGAGTTTATTGCGAAGAAAGCAAGAATGGAAGAAACAGTTCAGATTGAGCCGATCCAATCTGAATCTGTAACTGAAACTGAAGTGTCGGAGATGGCTAAGATGAATGAGAGTGTGAAGGATACTGAAACTGATAAAACAGTTCAGGTTGAGTTGTTTCAATCTGAATCTGTATTGGTAGCTGAAGTGCAAAAGGTAGTTGAAGTTGCTGAAAATGTGCCAGAAACTGTTACTGAAGAAGCATTTCAGTTTGAGCCGGTTCAAACTGAAACTGCACCGATGATTGTGGCACTTGATTAATTGGATGATGTAGATTTCACTGACTCTGAACCTGAAGCTAATCCAGATGATGAGATACCGGTTGATCTTCCTAACGGAAAAGAACGTAAGACTTAAACACACAACTAACGAAACAAAATGAAGAAAATAAAAATTAACTAAACACATGTGTACAAAATTTACACTCGGTTGTTAACCCGAGATCCACAATCACAGTTTAAGCATGATCGACATCAAGGAGAGTCACTTCCTCCTCGATGGTTGTGTCAACCGGTCCACCTATATAATGCTTGAGCCTATGACCGTTGACTTTCCACGAACTACCCACATCATTCGAGATCTCGACCGTGCCATAAGGGAAAACCTCTTTAACTATGAACGGCCCTCTCCACCTAGATTTGAGCTTACCCGGGAATAATTTCAAGCGCGAATTATAAAGTAAGACTTTATCCCTGGTGTGAAACTCCTTCACTCCTCTTAACCTACTATCATGCAACGCCTTAGTTCGCACCTTATAATTCCATGACCTAGCGTATGCATCGTCCCTCAACTCTTCTAACTCGTGTAGTGTGGTTCCTATGGGTGTTTTAAAAGCGGTCCTAAAAGCCCATAGCGCGTCATCTAACTTATCGGACCAATCCTTTCGATTGGTTCCGACAGACTTCTCCAAGATACGTTTTATACCCCTGTTAGCATTTTCGACTTGACCACTGGTTTGCGGATGATAAGCAGTGGATAACCTATGGTTCACTCCGTACCTAGCTAACACTCTCTCCATTTGGGCATTGCAGAAATGCGTGCCCCGATCACTAATTAGAGCCTTCGGGGTTCCGAACCTACTGAACAACTTCCTCATAAAGGCTACCACGACCCTTGCATCATTAGTAGTCAAGGCTTGAGCCTCAACCCACTTAGAAACATAGTCAATGGCAACAAGAATATATCTATGACCTCGCGATGAAGGGAACGGTCCCATGAAATCTATACCCCACACATCGAACACTTCAACTACTTGGATCGGGTTTTGGGGCATCTCATTTTTTGATGAGATGTTACCCATCCGTTGACACGCATCACAGGATCTTACCAAGTCGTGAGCATCCTTAAACACTGTTGGCCAATAAAACCCGGCATCAAGCACCTTCTTTGTGGTGTATGATGGACCATGGTGGCCTCCCGTCAAACCCTCGTGACAGTGTTTAAGAATCTCTCTGCCCTCCTCAGCACTAACGCACCTCCTAAACACTCGGTCGGCTCCTAAACGAAACAAATACGGGGCATCCCAGATGTAATGATTAGCATCTGCAAAAAACTTCGTCCTCTGCTGGGATGACATACCCGTCACTACCTTCCCTTCGGACAGATAGTTTGCCAGATCAGAGAACCATGGCAAACCTTGATCTTCCGCTTTCACATACATCAGAGATTCATGAGGGAACGTGTCTCCGATGTTATCCTCGAAGATCTCATCCCTAGACGGATCCTCCAAACGTGATAGATGATCTGCCGCCACGTTTTCGGCCCCCTTTTTATCCTTAATCTCTATGTCGAATTCAGAAAGGCACCGAATCAATCTAGGCTTGGCATCTTTCTTCGCAAACAAATATCGCACAGCCTGATGATCGATATAAACAACGGTCTTGGACAGAACCAAATAAGACCTGAACTTGTCAAATGCGAAGACGACTGCTAGAAGCTCTTTCTCGGTGGTCGTGTAATTCTCTTGAGCATCGTTGAGCGTCTTACTTGCGTAATAGATCGGATGGAAGTGCTTATTCTTCCTCTATCCAAGCACAGCCCCGACTGCGAAGTCACTAGCATCACACATGAGTTCAAAGGGAAGACTCCAGTCGGGTGCTATCAGAATAGGAGCGCTAGTCAACTGCTCCTTTAGAAACTCAAACGCCTTAAGACATTCCGCATCGAAGACATACGGGATGTCCTTCTCAAGAAGGCGGGTCATGGGTCTAGTGATTTTGGAAAAATCCCTAATGAACCTACGATAGAAACCCGCATGACCCAGAAAACTACGAACGGATTTCACGTTTGTGGGTGGAGGAAGCTTACTGATGGTTTCTATCTTAGCGCGATCTACCTCTATACCCTCACGTGAAATCTTATGCCCTAGAACGATCCCCTCGGTTACCATAAAATGGCATTTCTCCCAGTTCAACAAGAGGTTCGTTTCTATGCACCGCTTCAGCATACACTCAAGATTAGACAAACAATGATCGAATGAACTCCCAAACACTGAAAATCATCCATAAATACTTCCATGGAGTTCTGCATCATATCCTGAAAAATAGCCACCATGCATCTTTGAAAAGTGGCTAGAGCGTTACATATCCCAAATGGCATACGGCGATATACGAAAGTCCAGAAAGGGCATGTAAACGTGGTTTTCTCCTGATCCTCAGGTGCAATGGGGATCTGGAAATAACCTGAGAATCCATCAAGGAAACAGTAGAACTGCTGCCCTGCAAGACGCTCCAACATCTGATCAATGAATGGAAGGGGAAAATGATCCTTTCTTGTGGCATCATTGAGCCTTCTATAATCTTTGTAGACTCGCAATCCTGTGACAGTTCTAGTCGGAATCAGCTCATTCTTATCACTAACGATTACTGTCATCCCTCCTTTCTTCGGGACAACCTGAACAGGACTCACCCAGGTGGAATCAGATATGGGATAGATCATGGCGGCGTCGAGGAGCTTGAGAACCTCCTTCTAACCACCTTAGACATGTTCGGGTTGAGTCTCCTCTGCGGTTGAAAAACAGGCTTAAACTCATCATCCATGAGTATTTTATGCGTGCAAAAGGAAGGGCTGATGCCCTTGATATCAGTGAATTTCCACGCAATAGCCTGTCTGTGTGCCTGGAGCACAGCAATCAAACGCAGCTTTTCTTCCTCCGCCAATTGACTAGAGATAATGACGGGCAAACCTACCTCCCCATCTAAGAATGCATACTCTAAGTGTGAAGGGAGGTCCTTAAGCTCTAAAGATGGCGAGGCTTCTACCGAAGGTTTACCACCCCCCTCGGTATCATCCTTCACCTCGAATGCCTAGGAAAATTCAGGAGGCTTACTAGCCGGGTTGTTCATAAGGTGTTCGGGTCGAACATCCATCTCAACTTCCCGGTTCTCCTCATCCAGGTCTTCCATGGGCAGCAGATCTGCACCACTGATGTAGTCAAGACAGCGGTCCACTTGAGAAATGAACGCATCGAGAAAATAGTCCGAATCGTCTTGACCACTAGAATTGTTCATCGCTTTCGAGACATCGAAGGTGACTGTCTCATCCCCTACACGAAGTGTGATCTTACCGTCATAGACATCGATCAGTGCTTTTGCAGTGCGCAAGAAGGGTCGTCCTAAGATCAGTGGAACTTTGTCGTCCACCTCCATGTCAAGAATAACGAAATCCACGGGGAAAACAAATTTATCGACCTTCACCAACAAGTTCTCCACTATCCCCTGTGGATACTTGACCGATCGGTCCGCTAACGAAATGCTCATGCGCGTAGGAGTCGGATCCCCTAAGCCTAACCGTTTATAGATAGAATACAGCATAAGATTTATGCTAAGAGTGACAATCGAGAGCTCCTCCAGATTCTTTTTATTAGATAGGAGATCTTTCAGGAACTTCGCATACTTGGGCATATGCTGAAGTGCCTCGACGAATGGAAGATTTATTTTCAATTGCTTGAACAGTTCAAGGAAATGTCCATAATCCCTCAAGTATTTTTGTCGTAATAACCGAGCGGGATATGGACATCGACTGTAATCCTCATCATCTACAGTACCCTTCTTCTTCCCCTCACTCTTCTTACCCACTGTTTCCCTAGGTGGAGGTTCGCTAGCTAAAGGTGTAACTATGGGCTCTACACTAGGTCTCCCTCCACCGGGAGTTTCTATCTCTTACTCTTCATCTACCTCCTCCTCTTTCTCCTCTATCTCAACTATCTCTAGGTTCTTATCTCCTCCTTTACCACTATGAGTAGTTACCGCTTTCACGGAAGCATTCGGATTAGTTTGAGTGGATCCTGAAAATGAACCTGACCGCCTAGACTGTTGACTTAACTGTTTGGACATCTCACCCATGGAGCGCTGAAGATCTAAGAATGCGGATTGCTGATTTCTCAGCAGGATATCGTGCTCTTTCAGCCTTTGTTGGGTTTCCTGATCTCTATTGACTATCTGTGATATCAATTGGGTCTGAGTAGTTAAGAGATCCTTAATATCCTTCAATTCACTACCACTCGAGTTACTATTCCCACTACCCGATCCCGAGCCTACGTCACCACTAGCCTGGGGTTGTCTTTGCTGAAACCCGGGAGGATTTCCGCCAGACCTCCAACTAAAGTTAGGATGATTCCTCCATCCCGGATTATAAGAACCACTAAAAAGCACCACCAGACCCCCTACCCTGACCTCCTATGAAATCTACTTGTTCCTGACTCATGGTTGGGCAATCTATGGTGTCATGTCCTCCCCTACATACCTCACACTTATTCACACTCATCTTAAGGTCTTTAATGTCATTACGCACAGCTTCCATCATGACTGCTAGATCCAACCCTGGACATACCTGGTAAACTCCCCTAGTAGTGGAACTAGATGCTCTAGTAGCAGAAGTAGACGACTTCGGATGGGGACTTTCCTGCTCAGATAACGCAAAACTCTCGAACATTTCTTCACATTGAGGCACACTCTTCTTCTCCATAATGTGTCCTCCAGCAGCAGTGTTAAACATTACTTGAGTTTCGGATGGGGACTTTCCTGCCCAAGTGGTGATGGAGTCCTGAGGGAGTGTGTCTAGCCAACTAGCAGTGCGAACAGACAACGAGAAGGGAAAAAGGCGCAAATACACCGCATCCCTATTGACGTTGGTGATGTTGAACGTGTCGCAGACTCGCACGAATCGGGAAAGATGGCCCGGCGCATCCTCTTCCTCAAGGCCATGGAATTGGGTGGCGCTAGTGATGGTGGACATAACGTAGGAAGGGATTTGCCAATTGTTGTTGTTGGCTACTTCGGGGCGAGTGATGGACGAGCGAGCCCCGGTGACGCCATCGCTGGCGCGCTCATGGACAGTGCGGTTATTCATATCAGAAAACAAGGGAGGAACGTGTACCTTTTTCTCTTCGATAATAGCTACCAAATGTGCACGAAGTAGTCTATACCGCTCGTGCAAATCTCTCTCCGGCTCCGCAGATTCAGGGAATGGTGGCGATCCTTTCGAACGGGAATGTGGCATACACTGGAAAAATAAAATGAAAGTAGATGAGGAAATAGACGGAAAATCCAAGATATGACAAATTAACTAGGAAAACAAACGAATAACGAGACTAAACTAAACTATTGTCCTAATCAAGCTAATTTCACTATTGCCAAGTGTCCCCGGCAACGGCGCCAAAAACTTGATGTATAAAAATAAAACCAAGAATACCTAACCTAAGACTCGACTTAGACACTCGAGTTAAACTCTAGACAACTTTCACTAGACCAAGAGACAGGCAAGTGTACCTATCGAATGTAGACAAGCGTTGAGAAGTCCGGATATCGAACCCTAGAGACACTATAAATAAGAAATATGACTTAACTAGGACAAAATAAAGTTGTTAAATGAAGGGGGGGGGGGTTTCTAATGAAACCAACCTAAAAGACTTTAAAATAAAATACTTAAGCTACCGAACAACTCAAAACTGACAAGAATAGAAACTTTGATAACAATCAAGAAAAGGAAGAAGTACCACTTAGATGAATCCTGAATGCGAACTATGAACTTGACCCGACTATCTTGAATAGAAATGAAACCGAATTCCTAAACATACGAATCTTAGCAACTAAAAGGATCTCGGATCATTCTCCAAGTGTGACCAATTAATCCCTAAGGAACGCTTTTCTATTATCGGTTTATCGAATTACCTTTCGGTCTCTACGATTATAATAGCACACCCGAAAATCTATTAATCTTTCGATCTAAAAGACTCATCACATTATCATGCAAAGGGGCATCACAAATAACAATTAATTGAACTCAATCAACACAACAATCAACAAATTAGGTAACCTCCTTTCGGACCGTTAAAATCCTATCTATTTAACTATTACGATTAACCGATTAGCTAATATCTTTCAATCAAAAGCTAAGTAGATCATTAAAGCTCTAAACCTAATCTTTACCGGTTCTAATGGTCACTACGTCTAGCAACACATTACACAAGTTGTTTAATTATGATGAACAACTAGGCTACCTAAATTATATGACCGAAACAATCATCCAATTCAAGTAGAAACTTGGTAAAAACATCAAAGATTATAACTTTAACAATCAAACACATCCAACAACTATTAATCATGCATTGAACTAACATATAATCCATAAACCATTCGGAACTATCGAGTCAAGCATAGTTCAACAAACATTCATCATCTAAATGGCACTAAGATGTTTAGCTACTCATAATTGCAGAAATTAACATAAAAAACAAAGGTTTCAAAGTTAACATCATCAACAAGTAGCGAAAACGTAAAGAAGTAAAGACCAAAAAATTCGGTTTTATGATCCCGAACGCTTCCACGACCCGATTCTTGATCTTTAACTTCTTCTCCTTGCTCTTCCTTCAAAGTTCGTCTTTCTTTGCTCCTTGAACGGCCAGAATTGAGTATATCTTGCTTAAAGTTTTTTTAGGTTTAAATAACAAGTTCAATAAAAAAAACCGTAGACACACTCTAGGCGATACGCGCATCAGGACACATGTCCTGCGCGTATCGCGTAACAGCTAAAAAAGCCCACTCCGCGTATAATCATTCTACGCGATACGCGCATCAGGACACATCTCCTACGCGTATCGCCTAACACCGGTTCAACCAAAAAGTCTTGAACTTTTCATGGTGTAACCTCCAATTCCTTCAAATTCTTCTTCCTTCAAGCTTTCGCTCAACTTGCATCCTATTTTCACGCTGGCTTTGCTTCTGATTACGTCCAAATTACTGCAAAAACATTACAAGAACTAAGAATACACTTAAAGATTTAAATTTAACTAAAAACCAACTAAAATGACTCGAAACTACCTAAATAAACCACAAAAAGCATGCAAACTGGAATCACAACCAGACGAATTAGCTTTCATTCATTTCCAAAATTTCCAAGCAAACAACAACCAAGTAACGAGTCATTAACATTTTCTCAAGCCAATCCTAACACTAGCCAATCGGGTTCCTTGAGAACATGTTCTATATCTTAAATGATTCAATCCATTTCAGGGCCTTACACTAAGGAAGATTTAATTTAGCCTGGTTTAATTATTGCTTGACGAGGCACGGTTCAAATCATTTGATTCTCCCAACCCACAATAATTCAAGGAACTTAACCTAGTTGAATACGAGTGTCATATTGGGTTGGACATTTGATGGATGATGTTTACGGGCATAGACTCTTTTTTTTTTCTAAAACAAGATCACCTGCCCCAGGGGTGTCGGCTCCAAGTCGCTATCCCAGAGGTAGAGAACATGAGGTCTTGGATCACTTGTTTTAACTTTATTTGGCTCATTTGAGCTCTTTTTTTTCTTTTCAAACATCTTTGAGCTTTCTTTGGCTACTTTGAGCCTATTTTCAATCTTTACCCTTGTGAACATTGATTATGGAGCGCCACTTGTTTTGAAAGAAGCGTGCTATAAATCCCACCATGACACTTATTCTCAACTAGTGTAAGTTCAACAAATTAAAGTGGTGCCTAAGTTTTTCTTAGTTAAGGCTTCTTTAACTCTCCTATGGTGATAACCCACGAAATTTCTTAAATAACTCGAGTTTAAACGTTGCACTTAATGAACTCTCAAAGCTAATTGGATTTTCAACAAAATATCAAACGACTCATGCTTGCTTTATTATTCACTTATCTTTTCTTCCATTTGAAAGCTAATTTACCGGTTTTTTTCTATCATTTCCCATTTATCTTGCAAGGCTTTCCAAAGACATTTTAAATTTATATATATATATATATATATATATATATATATATTATATGTATCAAATTAACCTCCCATACCCACACTTGAAACGCACATTGTCCCCAATGTGATTAGGAAGATCACTTGACAAAGGTAACTACAAAACGACTAAAACAAGTAGACTAACTCACACAATAATAAAACAAACATAAAGACAATAATAAAAATATAAGTTGGAATAGTCACACCTGGTATATGCAGTGAAAATTGGTGTGCAAGCTGCTCCCGTCCGTCCTTCTATTCATCTGGATCATCATCACCGGCACCCCCTATCCTCCATAAGGACCATGATAAGGTGAATACCCCTGATAGGGGTATGTAAACCAATCAGGCACCGGAATATGTTGCTGTTCCATGACATACCGAATCGCGCCATCCTGCCGATCTAACCTTTCATGCACCCTAGCATTTTCAGCGCGATAATAAGCATCCTGTTGATCGAATCTCCCAAAAATCGCATCCCGCAAACTTTCCATTCCAAAGGGTTCCGGCGGAAACTCCCGCAACGGATAATGTTGCTGCGGTAGTTCATGCCGTGCACGATGTATGGGACGTTGTCGATGCGGTGGTGCACCCCTCTGTAATTCATCCGCTGCATAAGTCCCAGCCGGTGGTGGTTCCTGCGCATCCTGCCTCGGCGCCACCCACCTAACCGGGTCATCCCATTCAATAATACCAGATGATCGAAGCTCTTGCAAACCAAACACTCCTGTACCGGGCCCTTGCATCAAATGATTTTCCGGATAGCGATTGAACACACCCAAGTGAGTAGCAATCCGTGTAACAAACGGCCCTAAATCCAACCTAGCCGTCAGGCCTCCCTTTCTCCCTCTTATAAATGAACTCAAGAGAAAACAAGCCAAATTCACCTCTCTCCTATTGGCTAAACAGTACATGGCAAACAGATCCAAGTTGTTCACCTTATCTTTTCCTTTCCTACCCACAATCGTTCCTGCCAACAACCTGTGAACATATTTCAGGAATGGATCTCGAATTGCGGATGCAACCATGTTCGACGAATACCCTATGCCTGAAATGTGCCTCCAATATTCTCCTAACTCAGCCTGTGACACAGTTCTCTCGACATCCTTTCTGTCCTCTCCTCTTAAAGCCATATCGAACTCGGGTTGGTGAATTTCATATTCTGTGTAAAATCCGGCTGCAACCCCAAATTGACCCACACTCATCTCATAAATCTGCCGCCCTAGAGAAAATGATACTGCAGCTGATCGATTTTAATGGCTCGGATTGTACTTGAGCGTGGAGTGAAACTCAACTGTAAGCTCGGAGTATTGCTGATCCATACACTGTATTGCACCCAACCAGCGAGGCCCAAAATAGTCCGAAATCTGCTGTTGTGCACCCAGCTGGTTCATGAGCCCCCAATCTATTGTCCTGTGTCGCAGGAGCTCTATTTCAGTGAACTTTTCACACTTTTCCAACTCTTTTGTGCCCATTTGAAACCTTAAGAAAGTGTGACGGGAAAGGAGTCTGTCTTCCTCCGGGATGGGTATATCATTGGGCTGAGGAATAATTGGCGGTGCAGAATATCGGATGGTTCTTGTGATGAGATGAACCGGCCGATTTTCATAATCCGACTGGCGCGCCCTTCGTTTACCCGCTCTTGACGAACCTTCACCTCGATGCATGTCTGCAAAAACAAACCAAGCATACAATAGTAAATAAGGGGTGCGATATCCAGGTTCAAACGATTGTATAGCATTTCGGTCGCAATCGTTTGAATCATCCAAAGCAGATATAAGACGGACCATATGGAAAGAAATAAGTAAATAACGACTAAATCAAACTTCTCATGCTTGGATGGAGATTGAGTACAAGCACGAGAAACCGAATTTAGTAGCAACCCCCTAAGACCTAGACGCATCAAACAAACTTAAAGACTCAATTTTTAACATGAACTACCTAATGAAAACCGGATAAAATCCTTTGGTCTTTTTGAACAAATTCAACCTTCTTGCAAGTCACACTTAAGCACAATATATCCTACATGATGTGGACTTGATTAAAAAAACTAAGCTCGGACATTAGCATGTTACTTGATACCCACACTTGGTTGTTTGACTTATGACTATGTTATCATGATGAGACAAAGAAATATTCCCAGTCAAAACACCAAGTTGTTCAACAAACGACAAACTACCTTTATCAAAACTTGAAAGTGACACAAATTATTGTTTATAACCATGCTAAACACTTGTCACCCACAATGCATTCTCTTAAGTAGGCTAAAACATAGACTAATTCGACCAACCTACTTGCAACTTCCTAACCCCCAATTCCAATCAACAGCAAAATTTGAAGCCAAACAAACAATCCGGATTTCAATTATGTAATACATATGACGACACACAATTGCAAACAATAAACTAACACACCAAACAAAGAAATGGAAGAGAAATCATACCTGGTTGGAGGAGTAATCAAAGGATGAAAGAGTGAAACTCAAACCCAAAATCACCTCTTAATGTGAATATGTGAACAATGGTGGTGATGTGGTGTTGCAGGGCGGTGTCGGAGGGTTGTGGTGGTAGTGGTGGTCGGAGGTTGGGTGGGGGCTGGGTGAAAGTGATGTGTGGTGATTAGGGTTCGTGTGTGCCCCCTTTTGTGCAACCCGTTTTTTTTTCTGTCAAATATGTGCTACACGATATGCGCATCATGATGTTTACTCTGCGCGTATCGCCTAGTAAAGGCTTTGACCCACTCTTTGACCATCTTCTAAGCGATCCGCGCATCATGATGTTCACTCTGCGCGTATCGCATAGAGGGTATATGACCAGAAAAATAACACTTGTTACTTAGAAAAATATTTCAACATTTAACATTATAACACATTTTTTTCCTAATATTTTTATGATTTAAATTATAACCCGCACAAACCTGGATCTTCATCCCAACTCGATTCCTCCTCAATTCCGGGATGAGTCCCTGAAATACAAGCACATACCGACGCATAATACCCGAAAAACACAAAATAAGACTAACGGAAAAGAACGTAAGACTTAAACACACAACTAACGAAACAAAATGAAGAAAATAAAAATTAACTAAACACATGTGTACAAAATTTACACTCGGTTGTTAACCCGAGATCCACAATCACAGTTTAAGCATGATCGACATCAAGGAGAGTCACTTCCTCCTCGATGGTTGTGTCAACCGGTCCACCTATATAATGTTTGAGCCTATGACCGTTGACTTTCCACGAACTACCCACATCATTCGAGATCTCGACCGTGCCATATGGGAAAACCTCATTAACTATGAACGGCCCTCTCCACCTAGATTTGAGCTTACCCGGGAATAATTTCAAGCGCGAATTATAAAGTAAGACTTTATCCCTGGTGTGAAACTCCTTCACTCCTCTTAACCTACTATCATGCAACGCCTTAGTTCGCTCCTTATAATTCCATGACCTAGCGTATGCATCGTCCCTCAACTCTTCTAACTCGTGTAGTTAGAGAAACCGGTTTTTTCTCGCTTTAGACAAGTCAAGATTGATCGCCTTAAGCGCCCAAAAAGCTCTATGTTCTAAAAGCGGTGTGGTTCCTATGGGTGTTTTAAAAGCGGTCCTAAAAGCCCATAGCACGTCATCTAAATTATCGGACCAATCCTTTCGATTGGTTCCGACAGTCTTCTCCGAGATACGTTTTATACCCCTGTTAGCATTTTCGACTTGACCACTGGTTTGCGGATGATAAGCAGTGGATAACCTATGGTTCACTCCGTACCTAGCTAACACTCTCTCCATTTGGGCATTGCAGAAATGCGTGCCCCGATCACTAATTAGAGCCTTCGGGGTTCCGAACCTACTGAACAACTTCCTCATAAAGGCTACCACGACCCTTGCATCATTAGTAGTCAAGGCTTGAGCCTCAACCCACTTAGAAACATAGTCAATGGCAACAAGAATATATCTATGACCTCGCGATGAAGGGAACGGTCCCATGAAATCTATACCCCACACATCGAACACTTCAACTACTTGGATCGGGTTTTGGGGCATCTCATTTTTTGATGAGATGTTACCCATCCGTTGACACGCATCACAGGATCTTACCAAGTCGTGAGCATCCTTAAACACTGTTGGCCAATAAAACCCGGCATCAAGCACCTTCTTTGTGGTGTATGATGGACCATGGTGGCCTCCCGTCAAACCCTCGTGACAGTGTTTAAGAATCTCTCTGCCCTCCTCAGCACTAACGCACCTCCTAAACACTCGGTCGGCTCCTAAACGAAACAAATACGGGGCATCCCAGATGTAATGATTAGCATCTGCAAAAAACTTCGTCCTCTGCTGGGATGACATACCCGTCACTACCTTCCCTTCGGACAGATAGTTTGCCAGATCAGAGAACCATGGCAAACCTTGATCTTCCGCTTTCACATACATCAGAGATTCATGAGGGAACGTGTCTCCGATGTTATCCTCGAAGATCTCATCCCTAGACGGATCCTCCAAACGTGATAGATGATCTGCCGCCACGTTTTCGGCCCCCTTTTTATCCTTAATCTCTATGTCGAATTCAGAAAGGCACCGAATCAATCTAGGCTTGGCATCTTTCTTCGCAAACAAATATCGCACAGCCTGATGATCGATATAAACAACGGTCTTGGACAGAACCAAATAAGACCTGAACTTGTCAAATGCGAAGACGACTGCTAGAAGCTCTTTCTCGGTGGTCGTGTAATTCTCTTGAGCATCGTTGAGCGTCTTACTTGCGTAATAGATCGGATGGAAGTGCTTATTCTTCCTCTATCCAAGCACAGCCCCGACTGCAAAGTCACTAGCATCACACATGAGTTCAAAGGGAAGACTCCAGTCGGGTGCTATCAGAATAGGAGCGCTAGTCAACTGCTCCTTTAGAAACTCAAACGCCTTAAGACATTCCGCATCGAAGACATACGGGATGTCCTTCTCAAGAAGGCGGGTCATGGGTCTAGTGATTTTGGAAAAATCCCTAATGAACCTACGATAGAAACCCGCATGACCCAGAAAACTACGAACGGATTTCACGTTTGTGGGTGGAGGAAGCTTACTGATGGTTTCTATGTTAGCGCGATCTACCTCTATACCCTCACGTGAAATCTTATGCCCTAGAACGATCCCCTCGGTTACCATAAAATGGCATTTCTCCCAGTTCAACAAGAGGTTCGTTTCTATGCACCGCTTCAACATACACTCAAGATTAGACAAACAATGATCGAATGAACTCCCAAACACTGAAAAATCATCCATAAATACTTCCATGGAGTTCTGCATCATATCCTGAAAAATAGCCACCATGCATCTCTGAAAAGTGGCTGGAGCGTTACATAACCCAAATGACATACGGCGATATACGAAAGTCCCGAAAGGGCATGTAAACGTGGTTTCCTCCTGATCCTCAGGTGCAATGGGGATCTGGAAATAACATGAGAATCCATCAAGGAAACAGTAGAACTGCTGCCCTGCAAGACGCTCCAACATTTGATCAATGAAAGGAAGGGGAAAATGATCCTTTCTTGTGGCATCATTGAGCCTTCTATAATCTATGTAGACTCGCCATCCTGTGACAGTTCTAGTCGGAATCAGCTCGTTCTTCTCACTAACGATTACTGTCATCCCTCCTTTCTTTGGGACAACCTGAACAGGACTCACCCAGGTGGAATCAGATATGGGATAGATCATGCCGGCGTCGAGGAGCTTGAGAACCTCCTTCTTAACCACCTCAGACATGTTCGGGTTGAGTCTCCTCTGCGGTTGAAAAACAGGCTTATACTCATCCTCCATGAGTATTTTATGCGTGCAAAAGGAAGGGCTGATGCCCTTGATATCAGTGAGTTTCCACGCAATAGCCTGTCTGTGTGCCTGGAGCACAGCAATCAAACGCAGCTTTTCTTCCTCCGCCAATTGACTAGAGATAATGACGGGAAAACCTACCTCCCCATCTAAGAATACATACTCTAAGTGTGAAGGGAGGTCCTTAAGCTCTAAAGATGGCGAGGCTTCTACCGAAGGTTTACCACCCCCATCGGTATCATCCTTCACCTCGAATGCCTAGGAAAATTCAGGAGGCTTACTAGCCGGGCTGTTCATAAGGTGTTCGGGTCGAACATCCATCTCAACTTCCCGGTTCTCCTCATCCAGGTCTTCCATGGGCAGCAGATCTGCACCACTGATGTAGTCAAGACAGCGGTCCACTTGAGAAACGAACGCATCGAGAAAATAGACCAAATCGTCTTGACCACTAGAATTGTTCATCGCTTTCGAGACATCGAAGGTGACTGTCTCATCTCCTACACGAAGTGTGATCTTACCGTCATAGACATCGATCAGTGCATTTGCAGTGCGCAAGAAGGGTCGTCCTAAGATCAGTGGAACTTTGCCGTCCACCTCCATGTTAAGAATAACGAAATCCACTGGGAAAACAAATTTATCGACCTTCACCAACAAGTTCTCCACTATCCCCTGTGGATACTTGACCGATCGGTCCGCTAACGAAATGCTCATGCGCGTAGGAGTCGGATCCCTTAGGCCTAACCGTTTATAGATAGAATACGGCATAAGATTTATGCTAGCACCTAGATCCGCAAACGCGTGGCTCACAGTCGAACTACCAAACAGACACGGGATCGTGAAGACTCCCGGATCTGCTAATTTCTCTGGTAGTTTGTTCTGGACCACTGCAGAGCATCTTTCACTGAGAGTGACAGTCGAGAGCTCCTCCAACTTCTTTTTATTAGATAGGAGATCTTTCAGGAACTTCGCATACTTGGGCATATGTTGGAGTGCCTCGACGAATAGAAGATTTATTTTCAATTGCTTGAACAGTTCAAGCAAATGTCCATAATCCCTCAAGTATTTTTGTCGCAATAACCGAGCGGGATATGGACATCGACTGTAATCCTCATCATCTACAGTATCCTTCTTCTTCCCCTCACTCTTCTTACCCACTATTTCCCTAGGTGGAGGTTCGCTAGCTAAAGGTGTAACTATGGGCTCTACACTAGGTCTCCCTCCACCGGGAGTTTCTATCTCTAACTCTTCATCTACCTCCTCCTCTTTCTCCTCTATCTCAACTATCTCTAGGTTCTTATCTCCTCCCTTCTACGAGTAGTTACCGCTTTCACGGAAGCATTCGGATTAGTTTGAGTGGATCCTGAAATTGAACCTGACCGCCTAGACTGTTGACTTAACTGTTTGGACATCTCACCCATGGAGCGCTGAAGATCTAAGAATGCGGATTGCTGATTTCTCAGCAGGATATCGTGCTCTTTCAGCCTCTGTTGGGTTTCCTGATCTCTATTGACTATCTGTGATATCAATTGGGTCTGAGTAGTTAAGAGATCCTTAATATCCTTCAATTCACTACCACTCGAGTTACTATTCCCACTACCCGATCCCGAGCCTACGTCACCACTAGCCTGGTGTTGTCTCTGCTGAAACCCGGGAGGATTTCCGCCAGACCTCCAACTAAAGTTAGGATGATTCCTCCATCCCGGATTATAAGAACCACTAAAAGCACCACCAGATCCCCTATCCTGACCTCCTATGAAATCTACTTGTTCCTGACTCATGGTTGGGCAATCTATGGTGTCATGTCCTCCCCTACACACCTCACACTTATTCACACTCATCTTAAGGTCTTTAATGTCATTACGCACAGCTTCCATCATGACTGCTAGATCCGACCCTGGACTTACCTGGTAAACTCCCCTAGTAGTGGAACTAGATGCTCTAGTAGCAGAAGTAGACGACTTCGGATGGGGACTTTCCTGCTCAGATAATGCAAAACTCTCGAACATTTCTTCACATTGAGGCACACTCTTATTCTCCATAATGTGTCCTCCAGCAGCAGTGTTAAACATTACTTGAGTTTCGTGGGTAATACCGTTATAGAATTTCTCAACAAGTGCCCACTCGGTCAACCCATGCTGGGGACATCTACTCCGCAGCGTGTTGAAACGCTCCCAAGCCATGTGGTAAGGCTCGTCAGGACCCATGCGGAAGGAATGAATTTGCTCCCTCAGGCGAGCAGCTCTCGACGGTGGATAGTACTTCTTAAGAAACTTGGCCTGCAGATCAGCCAAAGTGGTGATGGATTCCTGAGGGAGTGTGTCTAGCCAACTAGCACTGCGAACAGACAACGAGAAGGGAAAAAGGTGCAAATACACCGCATCCCCATTGACGTTGGTGATGTTGAACGTGTCGCAGACTCGCACGAATCGGGAAAGATGGCCCGGCGCATCCTCTTCCTCAAGGCCATGGAATTGGGTGGCGCTAGTGATGGTGGACATAACGTAGGAAGGGATTTGCCAATTGTTGTTGTTGGCTACTTCGGGGCAAGTGATGGACGAGCGAGCCCCGGTGACGCCATCGCTGGCGCGCTCATGGACAGTGCGGTTATTCATATCAGAAAACAAGGGAGGAACGTGTACCTTTTTCTCTTCGATAATAGCTACCAAATGTGCACGAAGTAGTCTATACCGCTCGTGCAAATCTCTCTCCGGCTCCGCAGAGTCAGGGAATGGTGGCAATCCTTTCGAACTGGTATGTGGCATACACTGGAAAAATAAAATGAAAGTAGATGAGAAAATAGACGGAAAATCCAAGATATGGCAAATTAACTAGGAAAACAAACGAATAACGAGAATAAACTAAACTATTGTCCTAATCAAGCTAATTTCACTATTGCCAAGTGTCCCCGGCAACGGCACCAAAAACTTGATGTACTAAAACGGGCCACGAGACAGGCAAGTGTACCTATCGAATGTAGACAAGCGTTGAGAAGTCCGGATATCGAACCCTAGAGACACTATAAATAAGAAATATGAATTAACTAGGACAAAATAAAGTTGTTAAATGAAGGGGGGGTTTCTAATGAAACGAACCTAAAAGACTTTAAAATAAAATACTTAAGCTACCGAACAACTCAAAACTGACAAGAATAGAAACTTTGATAACAATCAAGAAAAGGAAGAAGTACCACTTAGATGAATCCTGAATGCGAACTATGAACTTGACCCGACTATCTTGAATAGAAATGAAACCGAATTCCTAAACATACGAATCTTAGCAACTAAAAGGATCTCGGATCATTCTCCAAGTGTGACCAATTAATCCCTAAGGAACGCTTTTCTATTATCGGTTTATCGAATTACCTTTCGGTCTCTCCGATTATATTAGCACACCCGAAAATCTATTAATCTTTCGATCTAAAAGACTCATCACATTATCATGCAAAGGGGCATCACAAATAACAATTAATTGAACTCAATCAACACAATAATCAACTTATTAGGTAACCTCCTTTCGGACCGTTAAAATCCTAACTATTTAACTATTACGATTAACCGATTAGCTAATATCTTTTAATCAAAAGCTAAGTAGATCATTAAAGCTCTAAACCTAATCTTTACCGGTTCTAATGGTCACTACGTCTAGCAACACATTACACAAGTTGTTTAATTATGATGAACAACTAGGCTACCTAAATTATATGATCGAAACAATCATCCAATTCAAGTAGAAACTTGGTAAAAATATTAAAGATTATAACTTTTAACAATCAAACACACCCAACAACTATTAATCATGCATTGAACTAACATATAATCCATAAACCATTCGTAACAATCGAGTCAAGCATAGTTCAACAAACATTCATCATCTAAATGGCACTAAGATGTTTAGCTACTCATAATTGCAGAAATTAACATAAAAAACAAAGGTTTCAAAGTTAACATCATCAACAAGTAGCGAAAACGTAAAGAAGTAAAGACTAAAAACCCGGTTTTATGATCTCGGACGCTTCCACGACCCTATTCTTGACTTTAACTTCTTCTCCTTGCTCTTCCTTCAAAGTTCGTCTTTCTTTGCTACTTGAACGGCCAGAATTGAGTATATCTTGCTTAGGTTTTTTTTAAGGTTTAAATAACAAGTTCAATAAAAAAAAAACCCGTAGACACACTCTAGGCGATACGCGCATCAGGACACATGTCCTGCGCGTATCGCGTAACAGCTAAAAAAGCCCACTCCGCGTTTAATCATTCTACACGATACGCGCATCAGGACACATCTCCTGCGCGTATCGCCTAACACCGGTTCAACCAGAAAGTCTTGAACTTTTCATGGTGTAACCTCCAATTCCTTCCAATTCTTCTTCCTTCAAGCTTCCGCTCAACTTGCATCCTATTTTCACGCTGGCTTTGCTTCTGATTACGTCCAAATTACTGCAAAAACATTACAAGAACTAAGAATAGACTTAAAGATTAAAATTTAACTAAAAACCAACTAAAATGACTCGAAACTACCTAAATAAACCACCAAAAACTTAGAAAAAAGGTGATGTTTTTTGCAACACATCAATAGTACAGAAAGGGACAACAGACTTCTGCAGATCTTTAGCATGTGCTGAAAGTTGTGTCAACTCCACTACTCATCAACTAGTAGAGCTACATGGTAGAAAACCATCTTACAACAGATACAATTTTAACATATAGACTTTAAGAGACAAAACTTGATTGCACAGAATTCAACATATGTTCTGTTTAATCTCTTGGATTATCTGACGATAAGATGCTTTGACTTGAGTTTCATTGTAGCTTCATCCTTCACATTCCAACAATTTCCCCCTAGGATGATGCTACAAAAACTTCCTTTGCATTTCATTCCTTCTTCTAAAAGCAATGCTCTTTATGATTTGAACAATTGGGAGAACATTGTTATCTCCTCCATGATCTAACTGGATCATGGATAATCAATGATTCAACAAAAAGAACCTCACCTTTTACAGTTTTTTTCTTTGCTTCCTTTATCATCAGAGAAGACTAGAACAAGCTTCTTGGCCAGAGATTGATAAGGCACATTAGAGTTTTCTGGGTCAACCCTTTAATAAATCTTCAATAGGTCATCTTGAGTTAGTTGAAGGACTTCCATTTCGTTTGAGAAAACTTCCTCACCATCATTAGATATTCTTATATAAATGAGGTTGTTCTTAGAGTGGACAGACCAAAATACTAGCTTGCTCTTTTTATCAGCAGAGGGGTCTTTAGGAGATGGGATTGGTGTATTTGTTTTATGACCAGCCTCCTTCTGAGGTTCAGTTGAAACTTTTTCACCTATTAGCTTTTCAGGTGTTTTAGCAGATAGATGAGATTGATGAGGAGGCATACTAGTTGATTTATCAGGAGTGGTATCAACGGTGACACATGGGAAGGATTTTGGGAAGAACTTTGTGCAACTACTTTGACTTCTCTCTTCTTCTTTCTGATTTCAGCAGCCTTTCTTGCACACTCAACATGTTCTTTGTAGATCATTTTTACAATTCTTTCAACTGCAAAGGCTTCAGAACTATCTGATGGGTTCTCAAGCCTTAGCCTACTGGGATATTCCATTTGAAATCTGTTGAAGTTCATGAGCTGATTTTTGGAATATCCCACTCTTCCTGCTACATCATTTATTATGAAGTACGTATCTTTTTAGCCATCATACTTCCATTTGTTAATTGGATCATATGCATACATAGGAGTGTCAAGTGACTCTTCATTTGATTATGGCCAGACTACTAAAGTTGCTAATAGTAGAAGTCCATGTGACCTTCAATGATGAGTTTCATATGTTCTTAAGAGTTCAACAATTTGTTTCAGCACTTGAATAGGCATATATAGAACCTCATTTTTTGTGTAATAGTAGTTGAACTCTTGAATTCTTCTTTTATAATAAATTCTGAATATCATCTCTGAATCCAGCAGCTTCAACAATAGAGCCCTTTAACAAGACTTCTTCAACTGTAGGATAAACAATCCTAGCCTTCTTCTTCACAACTTTGATTGGAATGACTGATGACATGGTTTTGTTATCATCTGAAGATTCAGTAGGTGTAGGAATCTGAGCTGACATGGGAACAAAATCAATATAGGAATTAGATGCCTTCTTCTTTGATGTTCTTCTGATCTTCCCATTTTTCCCTTGCTTCTTCAAAGGGCATGAGTTTCCCAGCAACTATTCTTCTTCTGATCTCCCTTCCCTCTAGATCAATGGTTGACATACTCATAGGTCCAATTCTTTGACCAGATCATCCATAGTACCTTAGAATCATATTCATGTTGTGTTTACAATCCCTCATCTTTTGTTATTTTCTTGCCCATCAGATTGCTCTCTGTCCCCCTTCTTGGATATAGGCTTGAATATTTTCTCCAACTTTTTAGTTAGAGCTTGGTTCCTTGTTTCTGTTTGAATCAAGGCTTCTAATTTTTTCTCATCCTTTGACCAATCCATCACTTCATCAAACTTGCACCATCTTAAATCAAGATGTGCCGCCAACATGATGTTTTCTTCTTTCTCAGTTACAGCTTGATCAAGGACTTGCACTTGAGGGCACTTTAGAGATTTTAGCAGGTACACTTTTTTTTTTATCTTTTGGAGTTGAGTTATATTTGGTTCCATAAGACTCACCCTCCTCAATTCTTACTTTTCTCATATCATTTCTATCATTCTTCTTTGATTCAATAAGGGTAAAGACATCAGCCATGATTTCTGCTTCATACACACCATCTTTGAATGTCATGGTTATTCTTTCTACCCTATTAGACCCTTCTTCCATTTTTTTGTTCACCAAATTCCTTCTTCTTTTGATTTCAAGATTTGAATGGAACTCTTCATTAGTAGTCATCTGCTACTTCAATCTTTCCCTGTTCATGTGATTATGAATCATTGAGAACCTGACTTTTTCATCTATGAGAGGAACTTCAACAATGATAAAGGGCCATTTTTAACCAAGATAAGCTACCTCAGCCTCATTAGGTATTTATGGGCCATCAGCTGCTGCATTTACATTAGATTTAACCTTTGTTTCAGCAACAACCTTAGGTTGACCAAACTCACCCACAACCACTCGTTTGATCTTATCATATTTTCTTTGACTGGTTTGTTGGGTTGACTTTGGGATGTTTGTTTTTTCTTCAAACATCTTTATGGGGGTGTTTGTCTGCAGGCGCGCAAACGTTGCCCTTGAAGAATGTTTGTGTTTTTTTTCTAAAACAGATATGGATATATCTACTTTTATCTTAAGTTTTTTTGAAGATGATTTTGATTTGATAAAGATTTTGTTTCTATGTTTAGCCAAATTCCAATCTCCATCAGAAATCTTAGCCTTTAACTCTGTTGTTTATGTGATCTCGTAGAAACATTTTGAAATCGCTATGCAACAAATTTATCAGGTTTTCCTTGCTCATGTCTCTAACAATGATTTTGCCTTAGATGAGCAAATTTGAAGTTTCTTGCTATGTAGCCAGGAGTGCCACATGTATAACACATTTGAAGAGTCATACATGTGACCATATCTAACTTAACAGATCCCTTAGAGTTTTCTACAACTTTAGAATGCCCAAAATTTGTCCATCTCAGATTTATTTGAGCAGTAGACCATTCCCTGTTCCTTAAAAGATTCACTCTTCTTATTGTAAAAATTAGAAATAATTTTCAAAACAACAGAATTTTTAAATGGAGTAGCATATGCATTTGAAGTTTTTTGTGTTGAATTTGATTTTCAAAATCATTTCCCTTTAAAACCGAATTAGAATAAGAACTCTCATTTGAGATTGCATCATCTTTAGATATGGGGTTATCAACTACAACACTATCTGCACATGAGTTAAACAGATTAGATATGTTCATATCTATATCATTCATAGATTCACCTTCATCAGGTTTTGAATCAGTCTCAATTTCACTTACACATTCTGATATGTTGGAAGAGCTAACAAATTTAATAGACTCTGAGAAGTTTATATAAAGCATTTACTCGAAATCATCAAGCATCTTTTGAGACACTTTAGAAGCACTTGATGATTCATCACTGTTAGCATTTTCAATTTCACAGTAATCTTATTTGATTTCATAAATTTCATCTTTGGAACATCATTTAAAAAAGTAGTGTACTTTTTCTTTAAATTTGTAATGCTTTCTAGTTTTCTTTTTTCTGATATCTTCATAGAGTTTTCGACCAATCCCTTCCCATATACCATATTACCTTCACAATGTATCTCCTCATCAGTTAAAGGTAAAGATGTATAATTCTGATTATATGGAGGAGATACCTCTTGAAACCCTATCCAATTCCCTTGTTTTCTTTAGTGATTAGTTGGGTTTATATCATCTTTTCAAGCTTTTTACTTGAACCCTAGAATTTTTTAAAACTAAAATTTGCACTTGTAAATTTTGATTTTAGAACTTTGAGTTCATGATTTAGTTGATCGTATTTCTCTTTATAGTACAAACTAACACAAGTTTTATTGATAAGATCTTGCTTAAAAAAATTTATATCCTTTCCCATTGACAAAATTTTTCTTGATAAACTTTGTTTTGTGTGGTTATAGACATTACCTTATTTCTTAATTGAACATTTTCTCTTAGTAGTTCGTTATTTTGTCCTTTTTACCATATTTCTAATTCTTGACAAGAGGGAGTACAAATAAATGAAATTACCTCTGTTGGAGAGATACCTGCCATAAAAGCATGCATTCTCATCAATGGCTTTGAATTGATATTTTACTCCTTCTAGTTTAGAATAGCTTTGAGTAGACTCATTAATTTTAACTCCAGCCTCCGTGATCTTTAAAGTCTTTATTTGATCCTCCAAAGAAATATCCAACTCTTTAATATCACCAGGATCAATTTTCTCCAGACTATCTAACGTATCCTCACGTGTCAACTCTACTTTCTGATTCTTCATGATTTTGTTTGTTCGAGAACTGTCAAATTTCGAGAACTCCAAGTATTTTTCGAGAATCTTGACTGCTTTTCGTGAATCTTGAATCCTTTCCGAGAACCCTTACTGCCTTTCGAGAACATGGTTTTCGAATGTACCTGATTCGAGAACCCAATATTGAGTTGTCTTCCTGAAAACACGAAGATCGAGAAGATTATCTTCACAGTTAAAAGATTTGAGAGAACCTTTTAATTATTATAAAAAATTCCTGGGAAAAGCTCCAATAACTTTTCAACCGAACACACTCGACTCCAGCAGCAACAACAGTAGTATGGTCTTCAAGTTTCTTCGACGGACAACTTGAAAATCTATATTCAACCAAGCCTTGAAAGACATCAATGGCTCTGATACCAATTGTAAGTTCCAACTTGTATGATTCTTGCGAATATTGATACAATACAATCAGAGTGCATAATCCTGTGATTGTGATTATTCAAAAACTTGACCTACACACAAATTAGAGTATGCATCTAGTATTGGCTTTACTCGAAGATCAGAAAGAGTACGAGTTAATGATTGAAAATTGAGAATTATGGCAAAAACTTGTTTTTTCCATTAACATAACAGAATATATACTTAAACTAATATGACCCGAAACACAACCAAGCCCAGGTTCATTACAAACCGGAAACTAATCTACTCAAGAGCTACAAATCAGCTTCTTGAGAACTAACAAAACTATGATAGTAGTTATGAATCTTTAAAAAGTCATAATATGGGTCTAATAAATAGGACCCATGATATATTTACTGTTTCTTGAAGGATAAGTTAGTTTTACCTGACAAACTAGCATATAGAAGTTGTTGAATTCTGATTACAACAGGTGAATTTAGCTATTGGCTGAAATATGGGTTTCAGCCGGTGTGACATTTGAATCACATATAACTTTAATTTTACTTACCTTTTAAGAAAATATAATGTAAGTGAGAGTACAATGCAAACAAATATGCATAAGAGAAGATTATAAGATCATAATGCTATTCAAAGTTTTTTATCCTAATCTTGATTCATCAAAATCATTTGTCAAAAAGTCAGCACATTGTTCATTAGTGTGAACTTTGACTGCTAAATTCTATGTTAGTTGAAAAGCTGTTGAAACTTGTCTTGCCATTTCAACTTTGGCATAGACTTCAACAGTTTGCTCCACATGAGCTGACATACCCATTGGCCTTCTTTTAGGTTGTGTGGCTGATCTTCTTACACATGCTGAATAGTCCTTCCTTTTAGGACTTTCAACAGTGGTGTAGTTTCTTGCATTTGCTGAAAAATCCTTCGTTTTGGGAATTTTAGCAGTGCAATTTAGATGAATGGACTCATATGTTACTTTCTTCCCTATTAAATTTTTTCCATGTCGATGGATTGTATAACAGTCTTTGGCTAGGTGATCATCCTCTCCACACACAAGGCAGTGTAAACTCTTTAACTGAACTCTCTTTCTTCGTCAAACTTCTTCACTTCTGCTACAATATCCCTTAAATATTTCTATAGTTACTCTTTCGTTCTTCTTTGTTTCTTCTCATGAGTAAAAAAATCACCTAGATCAATCTTTCTTCTTGGTTGATATGTCTGCTGAGGTCTTTGTGATTCACCAAACAGAATGACTTTTCATTCTTGACTGATCTTTCTTGAAATAACAGTCATTGTAGTTATGATTGTCCTTTTTGAAAATACCACAAAAGGTATTGATGTAGATTTCTAAATCAGTTTCACCTTCAGATTGTGGTGTAGGATGTTGTTGTGAGGTGCCTGCACAACAAGTTCTGTCAAGTAGTTTTTTGTTGTAGTTGAGAGAAGGTTTATTTTGGGAAAGGGGTTTTGAAGAGAGGGAGGTAACTCTTTAAATAATGAAATATTTGGATTTTTCATGATATCTTTTACAAATATGATGGTTTTTGAAAGAGTGGTTGAATATGAGTCAGGTTTGTTGGTTGAAATTCAAACTGCTTAATTTTTGTTTGCTTAATTTTTTTCAACTTAATTTTTAATTGTTGAACCATTAACTAAGTTGGCGCCATCACCAGTTATAATGTGATCTATAAAAATTATTTTCTTCTCACTTTAAATGATATTTTCAGTTTGATGTTCTTCCATCAATACTCTCTCCTCTTTCTTTGAAGAACTTAACAATGGATTTAGTAGTTATTGGCTTAAGATTGCATTTTCGGTTATGAATTAGAGTGTATACCAGTGGCGGTTCAACACTTTAGTATATACCATAACTTTCAGCTTTGTACCTGGATTTACTTTATGTGCTCTGCATTCGCTGGAAAAATGATTTAGCTGGTTGTAGTTGTAACAAGTGAGCTTGCTTTTATTAAAACCAAAGCCTCATCTTCTGTGCTTTTGAAATGGTCTTCCAGTTCTCTGCTGAAACTGCTTTGCCTTGAAGGATATCATAGCTATTTGATAGTTGATATCCATTTCCTCAATATCATCATGATGGATGCATTTAAAATGATCTTCTAACAGTTGGAAGAAGCTATCATGGTTAGAAAATACAGGCATAAAAGTTGAGTTAGTGAAGTTTGATTGTGAAGATGAGCTGGAGCATGATGCGGGAGAATTCCATGTGCTGAATGTTGTACTTGATGTTGCGTGTTGGACCTGAATTGTAGTCTAATATTATCAACAAAGTCAAAGTCAACAAAAGTCAACGTCAACAGTCAAAGTCAACGCAAAATCAAGACGACGCGTTCGGGACGAAGATTAGAGACAAGACGTTGAAGGCGACAGAGTTTTATTGTTAGTAAATATATTTTGTGTCAACAAAATATATTTAATCAGTTTCGTCATTTTAAGTATTTTATGTAATATATATATTTTGTTGTTATGACAAAATATATATTAGACTAAACATTAAGGTTTTATTTGTATTATTTACATTTGTCATGTTTTAGTCTAAGTTTAGGGTCCTAATTGTCATTAGTCCAAAGTGTCATTAGGCTATAAATAGTAAATGACAATTAGGGTTTAGGGGGCTTGAATGAGTCATTGATTGGGGGTTTCCATGTAAACAATAGTTTATGCAATCATACAAGATCTAATCTGACTTTTTATTGTGTTCTTCAAGTGTTCATATCATCTTCATCAATATTTTACCATTTTAATCCAAAATCTTCATCAAATACTGATTCAAAGGTGTTATGGGACCAACATTGCGGCAGTTAGAGATTCAAGATAGGTAATTAGAGGCATCTGATGGCTAAAAATTGGTGGTTGATAGCTTGGTTCTTGAGCAAGAAGAGCAAGAGATCTAACTGGATTAGATCTGCCTACTAATCTTTTTGTCGATTCTTGTTCTGCATCTCTCTCCATTTGGTATGCACTGATCATCCCATAGAGTGCTTCAAGGAACATGCTCTTCAAATTTCCAGTTCTTCTTATTGCCAAAATGTATATGGTCCATGGTTTTTAAAGAGACCACACGAACTTTCTTATCACATCATTGTTGAGAATGATGATTTGAGCTTCTTGAAATGAATTGATGTGTGCAATTATATATAAAAATAAATAACAAATAAACACCTAGTTTTAAATTTATAAAAAACCTAAACGAACTACTAAATCACACACAACCAGCAATGGACCGGTCGGATGTAATATAATGAAACGTAAGTCCGGGTGAGACCCACAGACTCTATATACTACGTTTAATTAACTAAATAAGACTTAACTAACTAGACTCGATTTAAATGGAAAGATTTTTTAAAAAGGGGTGTTTACTGCTAAAAATAGAAACTTACTAAATATGGAAACTTTCTAAAAATAGTAAATTACTAAAACTAGAAATTAACGAATTTAAAAGAAGGATTTAAAAACAGAAGAATGAAGGCAAACCACCTAGGCTAGAATCATCGTTAACTTTAATTATCGCTCACGTTGGACTGATGGTTATGGAACCGGGATCTAAACCTATTCACTTAAAAGCATCCCTAATTAAGACCCTCGACCCTTTTCGAGAAGAAACCTAAAGGGTTACTATCAAGTTATTAACACATCGGTTATGGGATTAAGTTTCCTCACCGTTACCTAATCGTATTACGCTTAAGTGACCCACGCTAAAGACCTATCTCACGATATAATCCTTAATGTCATTTGAACCAAATCATTCGATTTAACAACCAAGATTGGTAATTAATACTAAGCCGGAATTTTCACAAAAACCTAAACCTAGAAAATCAAGCAACTGAGACTTATTAATAACCTATCACATCACGGATATCTAGGTTAGCTACACGTTATTACCGAATTAACTAATATAATTAATCCTATGGTTTTATTGCAAATCAACCATAATAATCACAACGCAAGTTAATAACTAAACGAATCCTATTACGTGACATAGATAATCACCAAGAACTTGTGGATTAAAAATACCAATTTCATCAACACAAACATATATTAAGCATCAAACAATTAAAAAGATTCAAACTTTTAATTAAACATAAATTATAAACTAAAAGTTAATCTGTTGGTCCCAATCAGATTTGAATCAGTGTTTTTGGTGAAGAATTTAGATCAAATGACATAAAATGGATGAATATGACATGAATAATGAAGAACACTCAATAAAACCTCACTTTGATCTATTTGATTTGCATCAGATTTACAATATGTGATAAGACCCCAAATCTAGCTCATTCAAGCCTTTCAAACCCTAATTGCCATTACTATTTATAGCCTAATGACACTTTGGACTAATGACAATTAGGACCCTTGACTTAGACTAAAACATGACAAATAAGCAAAAATACAAATAAACCCCTAATGTTTAGTCTAATATATATTTTGTCATTAAGATAAAATATATATGTATTACATAAAATACTAAAAAAGACGAAGATGATTAAATATATTTTGTTGACACAAAATATATTTATTAACTATCAAACACTGTCGTCTTCAACGTCTTGTCTCTAATCTTCGTTCCGAACGCGTAGTCTTGACTTTTGCGTTGACTTTGACCGTTGATGTTGACTTTTGTTGACTTTGACTGTGTTGATAATATTAGACTACAATTCAGGTCCAACAATACTCCCCCATAATCTACTATTATCAACGTCTTGCATCTTGTTTAGCACCAATAAGTCAATACTGTTGGATCTTCAATTTAGCACCAACAAAAACTCCCCCAAGACTGATGCTTGCCAAATTATGTTGTTAAAGATCATTAATCTCATAAGCTCCCCCATATTGTGTGCTCCCCCATTTTACGTGCTCCCCCATTTTGCCTGCATCCTTTCGTAAAATCTGGAACTGCTTTTAACTATCTTTTCTTGAGTGCTTCAGAAGATGTAGGAGAAAGATTCCTAGCTCGGTATCTTCTACAAACTTTGAGGAACAGGTTCTTTGGTAAGGTGCTTTGCTCAATAGATGATCGGCAATCACTTGCAGCAAATATCTGTAACACAATCACAAACAAAATCTCGAGATTTCTCATTAGATCATTTCATTTAACAAAATAGACCCGTGTTTATTTGTGTATGAAGACAAGCGAACCCGTGTTCGTTTGTGTGTCCAAATTCCCGTGAAATGCATGTGAAAATGATAGCATATTAATAGCATAATATGGAAGACTTAAAAATAATTTGAAATTAAAATTTTTTATTTGGATTTTTTTTATAAACTAATAAAATCTAAAGAACACTTTTTTTTGTTTTGATTTTTTTAATTAAAAAATAAAAATTCTGAAATGAGAGGACGAGTCCGAAAAGATCACAAATATTTTAGACAAAGAGAACATATCCCTTGAGACACACAAGACCAACACGACTCAAGTACCCAAACATAAAATAAGGATAATAAACGAAATTTTCATGAAGGATATCAGATAATGCGTTTCGAGCGACCATCCGGAGAAACAAAGACTTGGCTAGATTGTCAATATGTTTGTCCATTTAAACCCATGTCTTGTTCCTTTTAACAGACAATCTGTGATGATCTTATCATGTTTTAGGTTCGATTTGAAGAAACTCGGGCGACTCGGTTTCCATAAACATTCAGCAAAGTAACTTGTTTTGACATCAAGGCTTATTGAGTTTAGATAATTCAACGAGATTTTGTAATTTGGGTGGGCATAGACCAAGATCAATTGATGATCAAGGTGAATGTATTTGGGAGTGATCTGGAGTTGGGTTTTGAGCATTAACAACGATCTTGATGTAGAAACATTGTGAGCTTAGCTTTACATGTGAGTTGTAGATGATGAGCGCTCCAGGTCTATACCGACGTGTAATAGAGGAGATGATCATCTGAGCGTGCTGATGAGAGCTTCAGGTCTATATTTACATTTAACAGAGTAGATCATCACTCCAGATCAATGCTTTCGCATAGCAGAGGAGATAAGCATGAAAATAAAATTCTGAAGAGCTAACGAGAAGCGTCATTGAGGGCTTCGCTGATGGGTTTTTGATTTGGGAAAAATCAGGCTCGAATCAAATACTCTCAGCCCCTTTTTGTTAAAACTTATTACTTTGTGTAGGCCAAATGTTTGTGAAAATGATCCTTATCACCGAGCTCTTTTGAATTTAGTTTGATCACAGAGTTGCTGTTTAATTGTATTCCAGTTGAGCCGATTGACATATCGTCACACAAATCAATATTCTCCTTCAGATGCTTTTCATACAAACCTGAAACCTTCAAAAAACACAAAATATTTACACAAAAAAGAATTTTGGACATTCAGTACATTTTCATTTGAAATATTACTCCCCCAAAATTTCTATTTAAGCGCAAAATTGAAATTTTCAAAAGACTCAAGAACGACCTCAAAGGGATGTGAAAACTTGATAAAAAATACAAGTAAAAAAGTTAGAGTCCCCACCCTTTTTTGTTTTGTTTTTTTTAATTAATTTTTTTACTATCTATTATATATAAACAAAAATTACCAAAGAAACACCTTCCATATTACCCTATCAAAAGATTATAAATGAGTTATCAAGAAAAATGCAGTGGTGGTGAAATTAGATATGTGAAAATCAAAGAAAGATCTAGAATGTGGATAAGATACCAAAACCATGACCTGTTTGTTTCGCCTCAAAATTTGAATAAGGAATATTTTCTGTCGGTAAACCGGATTACTAACAGTCCTCCTGAAATGTTCATGCACTCATTAACAGATTAGTTAGAAAGGGGAACCCAGGCCATCGTAGTCCTGGGCGTTCCTTTTCATCAGTGTAAGACAAAATGTCTATGCACACAACCTGTTCTCGTATCAATTATCTTTTCCTCTATCTTTTTAATTTGCCAAATTTGTTTAGGTTCAAACATTTTCGATTTGAAAGAGTTAAATTTGGAAATCATTTTCTGTTTAACCCCCGAGGAGAAAGAATTTGATTTTGTTGATTTTGTCACATTCATCTTTAAATCATGTGAAACCGACTTCACATGATTAGGTAGAGATGGAATATTCGTCATCCGACTATTCAAAGAGGTATGCTTTTTTCCTTGAAATCAGGAGAAGCAAACCTGTTTACCTTTACCATGTGGAGGGTTTATCAAAGACTCTGATCCGAAGAAGCAATTTGTTTTGCCTTTACCGTCCGAAGCATGTCCTTTTGGGCATTTCTTGACCACATGATCACCCATTCCACACTTGAAGCAAGCCTTGAATGGCTTTTGATGCTTGATTGGCCCGTGTGGAGCAGCTGGGAATGGAGCTTTCATTGAGCTTGATGCTACTTGTTGGGAGACTTGTGGCTTCTTATGTTGAGCAGTGAAAGAGGAACAAACTTGTGGCTCTTTATTGAAATTAAGACTGAAGCTTACCAAATTGAAAATCCAACATAATCCAACATAAGTTTAAAACAACGTTAACGAATCATCATCACGCCTAGGTAGTTCTAAACAATTAGCCGACCATGTTCATAACAATAATAACAAGATTCGAAGTATATGGCATGATAGAATTAAAGAGAAAAACGAAAGAATGATGAAACCCAGAAGAATCACGATGAAACCTTTGATCCTACGCGTTCCCCTTCACTTCGTTTCGTCTTCCTAGCCGTCTGAGATCTTCCGATCTGCTGAAAAACGCCACAAATTCACCCCAATGATGTCTAGGAGGCTAGGGTGTCATAATATGTGTTTATATAGCGAACCGGGCCAAAAAAACGTCAAACCTTTCTGCCGATAATGCGTCATCGCGTCACGCGGCGACGCAACCATGTCATGGCCGCATAGTACACGTAGCACACCACCAGCCCACCACCACCACGCCGCGTCACGCAGCCAGGGGTGGTCCATGTGTTTGCGTGGCGTGGTGAGACCAATCTCGTGCGCGCTTCATTCGGTTTCTTCGATTTCGCGTACCGGCTCGCTCGCAACTCCATTTCGCGTCCCGTTTTCGCCTATGGATTAGATTTCTCGCGATCTTTCCGTTTCTTTATCAACTATGGGACCTATGAAACATAAAAACATCAGTTTCATGTAAAATGCTAATAAAACTTAACCAAAACGACATGAAACGTAATAAAATGCAACATGGGATATATATATATATATATATATATATATATATATATATATATATATATATATATATATATATAAAATTTCTACTCTATCAAACTTTCCCACACTTAACCTTTTTCGTCCTTGAAAAAACATGCACATAGAATCACAACTAATTAAGGCTTCAACTTCATAACATAATCCAAACAAGAACCGAATTCGATTAACAATGGTGCGTTTAATTAAACACCCTCACACTAGCCAATTAAGTTTCCCCTTGTGTTTAATTTAAATTTAATTAGATCATTTGTCTACAAGGTCTCACACAAAGGAAAAATAAGTCAGCCCGATTAATTGTTGCTTGACGAGGCATAGGATTAAACCACAAAGGTTTTCCTACCAAAATAACCTAAAGAACTTAACTAAATCAAAGACTAGTGCCATATTAGGGTGAACTTTGGATGGATGAAATATATGGGTAGAGGCTGTTTATTCTCTCTCTTTTTTTTTTTTTTCATAAAACAGGATCACCTCACCCAGGGGTGTCGTATCCAAGTCGCTATCCCGGAGGTAGAGCACATGAGGTCTTGGATCTCTTGCCTTATAATTTTTCATTTTTTTAATTTTTTTCATTTGATTTGGCTTCTTTGAACTCTTTTGTTTTAGCAGCTACTTTGAGCACTTTCAGTCTACCCCTTGTGGACATTTATTTGCGGAAGCGCCACTTCTTTCACAAGAAGTGTGCTATTAATCCAAAAATGACACTACCCCTTAACCTATTTAAGTTCTAAAGCCTACAATGGTGCCTAATGTAATTTAGTTAAGGCCTTCCTATCCGTCCTAATTGACAACCCACGAAATTCACGACAATTATTTTCCAATTAAAAACACTTACGGAAACTATATCAGCTAATTGGGTTACCAAAAGTTTATCCAAATTCATCTTTGTTTTAAAAACCACAACTCATTTGAATGCCAAAATCAGTTTACTATCATTTTCTATTTGAAAGTGCACAACTTAAATAAAGACATTTTCAATTTTTTCAATTTTGTTTGGTTACTCTTGGATTTTTTTTATGACTCTATATAACTCAAAACAAACACTAAGACTCAGAAATGACTATTTCCCATCCCCACACTTAAGTTCTACATTGTCCCTAATGTAGAAATGGAAAGTATCTAAAAATAAAAACAAAAATGCAAAAATAAAAGATAGAAAGGTGAATTGGAAAAGACTTAGCTGGTAATTTGCAGAACGTGTATGCTCCAAGTCTTCGTTCCAACTTCAGATTCAATCGTATAGCATTTCAGTCGCGATCGAGCTTCCACCGACACTCCCGAGATCTTCCTTCGTCTTCACAAATACAAACTCACCCGAATGGAGATTGAGTACAGGCGAGAATGATTTAAACCTGCAAAAACAAAAACAAGAATACCCGAGCGTAAAACTGACTCGAAAAAAATAAAAACAAATAAATAAATAAAATAAAATAAAATAAAATAAAATAAAAACTGACTCAATAGGATCCCCACACTTAGCTCTAAGCATCCGCTTATACAAACTCTACAAACCAACTTCTAATCCGAATCAAATCAGCCTGCACCTTGTGGGGTATCCTTAAGCCTGCTAGGATCCCCACACTTAGCTCTAAGCATCCGCTTAACACTAGCCCAGTATTCACTAAAAAAACTCGCAATCGTTCCCTGCCTTTTCCCACCTATCCTCACCATTAATCACCTGAACCCTATTATTCCAACGTTTCGTTTCTATCAACGGATCAAGAATTTTGAACCGTCCCCTACTGGCAGAGTGATCTGACCGTTGAAGACATCGATCAAAGCACGAGCAGTCCGCAAGAAGGGACGACCAAGGATAATGGGGACTTTGGCGTCAGCCTCCATATCAAGCACAACGAAATCCACGGGGAAAACAAACTTATTGACTTTCACTAAAAGATTCTCCACAATTCCCCATGGATAGATCATAAAACGATCTACTAACGGCAAAGACATGCGAGTGGGTGTTAGATCACCTAATCCTAGCTTCTCGTATAAGGAATATGGCATGAGATTAATACTAGCGCCTAGGTCAGCTAAAACAATGCTTGCAGTGTTACTGCTGAAAAGACAAGGAATCGTGAAGACTCCTGGATCAGATAGCTTTTCGGGCAGTGTATTCGTTACTACTACCGAGCACTCGTCACTCAATGGGACAGAAGACAGTTCTCCAAGCTTGCATTTGTTCTTGAGAATGTCCTTCAAGAAGTTAGCATACTTAGGCATATGCTGGAGAACTTCTATAAACAACGATTGATCTTCAATTGCTTAAATAGATCTAGGAAATGGCCATAATCCCGTGTGTACTTTTGCTGCTTTAAACGAGCGGGATATGACACTCTAGCATGATTAATCAAAGGGGAGGGCCTAACATCCACCGACTTCCTCCCCACACTTAAACAAAAACTAGGGTCACTATCGGGTTTTGGGTTACTAAACTCCCCTTGATCACTACCCGGACACTCCGAAACTAATTCCTCATCAACATCTTCCTCATCCTCAATAACAACCTTCTCACTCACTAAGGGCTTACTAAACGACACCTTCCTAATAGGCTCTAAAACTCTACCGCTACGGGTTGAGATAACATTCAACTGAGCCGATGGGTTCGTTTGAGTGGATCCAGAAAACTGACCTTGTGACCTCTGAGTGGATGGCTGCTTAATTAACTCTCCAACAGTCCTTTAAATATCTAAAATGATAGCATGCTGGTTCTGTAATTGATGTTCATGTTTCGCTAGGGTTTCCTGTGTAACCTTATCCTTGGTGACTAACTAAAGTAACAGCTGCTCAATCCTACCCATACCATCACTAAACCCTTGTCCACTAACCTGCTCACCACTATTACCATTAAACGAACTACCTGCCCCTTGATTATTATTGTTATTATAGTTAGACTGATAACCAGGTGGGGCACCTGAAGAACGCCAGTTAGAGTTGTTATTAAAATTTGAATTTCGGTTCCAATTAGAATTATTATTATTGCTACTGGGGAACCTATTCTGATTTGCCACGAACTCTACCTGCTCCTCTCTCGACATCAAAGGACATTCTAGGGTACTATGTCCACCTCTACATAACTCACACTTATCCACATTCGGCCTAAGCTCTTTCATCTCGCGGGTTAGGTTTTCTAATGCAGCAACAACACTAGTTTCCATGCTAACATGGTGCACACCTCGAGCAGATGAAGGTATGCTAGTGAACCCATGCTAGGAACAGCGAGATAACAAGTTTTGGAATCGCTCCCAAGCTCGGTAGTAGGGCTCATCATGTTCCATGTGGAACGAATGGATCTGATCACGAAGGCGAGATGTCTTAGCAGGTGGAAGTACATGTTCAGGAAACCTGGACGAAGTTCTGCCCACGTCGTGAACGTCCCAGCAGCTTGCGAATCGAGCCAAATGAGTGCCCAATCCGCCAAAGAAAAGGAAACAAATGGAGGAAAATCGCATCAGTAGACGCACCCTGGAGTTTGAAAGTGCTCATTATTCGCATGAGACGCGATAAGTGCGCGGGTGCGTCTTCATCATCCCGCCCATGGAATTGACTATTAGCGATGGCGGTCATGATGTATGCTGGGATTTGCCAAGAGTTGGGGTTATCAGTTTCAGGCACAGTGATAGATGAATGGTTTCCGGTGAAACCATCTACTGCTTGCTCGTGCACAGTGTGATTATCGGCCATTGTGAACCTAGGACTGCTTGGTGCTGAGCTGTGCGGTGACTGATGTGGTGATGGGTGCGGTGTAAAATCAAAAGATAACGGTTTGTTTTCTAGACTAGGGAATGTAGAGTCTAAGGAAACACCAACATGTACCTCCGCAGACGAGTCAGCTACAACTTCGGGTTTCAGCTTAGTAGCTTCACCAACACGCTTTAATGGTCCGTGCGATCTCAGATTTGGCATAAACTGCACAAAAACAGAGGACGCAAATCAAACAAAAATAATAAAGAAAAGATACGAACTTAACATGACAATCTGGAAATAAAGACAAGAAGATTATACCCCTATGACTCAAACAAAACAAAACAAAACAAAGCACGTGTATAGTAGTTAAGAGTCAACAAAGTTAATTAACGTAATTACCAAGAGTCCCCGGCAACGGCGCTAAAAACTTGATGTGTGCAAATATATATAAAAATAAATAACAAATAAATACCTAGTTTTAGATTTATAAAAAACCTAGACAAACTACTAAATCACACACAACCGGTAGTGGACCGGTCGGATGTAATATAATGAAACATAAGTCCGGGTGTCGACCCATAGATTCTATATCGTTTAATTAACTAATTAAGAGTCAACTAACTAGAAACGACTTAAATGGAAAGATTGTTAAAAAGGGGGGTTTACTGCAAAAAATAGAAACTTGCTAAAAATGGAAACTTTCTGAAAATAGTAAATTACTAAAAATAGAAATTAACGAATTTAAAAGACGGGTTTAAAAACAGAAGAATGAAAGCAAACCACCTAGGCTAGAATCATCGTTAACTTTAATTATCGCTCACGTTGGACTGATGGTTATGGAACCGGGATCTAAACCTATTCACTTAAAAGCATCCCTAATTAAGACCCTCGACCCTTTTCGAGAAGAAACATAAAGGGTTACTATCAAGTTATTAACACACTGGATATGAGATTAAGTTTATTCACAGTTACCTAATCGTATTACGCTTAATTGACCCACATTAAAGACCTATCTCACGATATAATCCTTAAAGCCATTTGAACCAAATCATTCGATTTAACAAGCAAGATTGGTAATTAATACTAAGCCGGAATTTTCACAAAAACCTAAACCTAGAAAATCAAGCAACCGAGACTTATTAATAACCTATCACCTCACGGATATCTAGGTTAGCTACACGTTATTACCGAATTAACTAATATAATCATAACGCATGTTAATGACTAAACGAATTCTATTACGTGACATAGACAATCATGAGGAACTCGTGGATTAAAAATACCAATTTCATCAACACAAACATATATTATGTATCACACAATTAAAAAGATTCAAACTTTTAATTAAACATAAACCATAAACCAAAAGTTAATCCAACATAAGTTTAAAACAAAGTTAACGAATCATCATCACGCCTAGGTAGTTCTAAACGATTAGCCGACCATGTTCATAACAATAAAAAAAGATTCAAAGTATATGACATGATAGAATTAAAGAGAAAAACAAAAGAATGATGAAACCCGGAAGAATCACGATAAAGCCTTTGATCCTACGCGTTCCCGTTCAATTTGTTTCGTCTTCCTAGCCGTCCGAGAGCTTCAGATATGCTGAAAAATGCCTCAAATTCATCCCCAATGGTGTCTAGGAGGATAGGGTGTCATAATATGTGTTTATATAGCGAACCGGGCCAAAAATTGTCGAAACTTTCTGCCGAAAATGTGTCACCGCGTCACGCGGTGACGCAACCAACTCATGGCCGCGTAGTACACGTAGCACACCACCAGCCCACCAAACCACGTCGCGTCACGCGTCCAGGGGTGATCCTTGTGGTCGCATGGCGTGGTGAGACAATTCCTGCGCGCGTTTCGTTCGGTTTCTTCGTTTTCGCGTACCGGCTCGCTTGCAACTTCGTTTCGCGTCCCGTTTTCGCCTACGGATTCGATTTCTCGCGATCTTTCCGTTTCTTTATCAACATGGGACCTACGAAACATAAAAACATCATTTTCATGTAAAATGCTAATAAAACTTAACCGAAATGACACGAAACTTAATAAAATGCAACACAGGATATATATATATATATATATATATATATATATATATATATATATATAATTTATACTCTATCATGAATCCATCAACTCAACATAACTGAGATATATAGCAGTCATGGTTTCACCAAGAATATTTTTGATGTTTTCAAACCTTTGCTTGAGAAAGCATCTCTTGTTCTCTTTGAGCTCTTCATTCCATTCGTATTTAGCTTTCAATTCATTCCAAAGACCTTTGGCAGACTTGTAAGTCTTAATACCATGGATAATGGTGTTTAGGATACTCATTCTCATAAACCATAGAACTTCTGAATCACTCTCTTATTTTCTAAGGTCTTCATCAGAATAATTTAACAGATCTTTAGGTACCATTTTGCCAGCTTCACCAACAATAGCCACTATAGCAACATATGGACCTTCCTCAACAAATTTCGAAAAGTTTTCTATCTTAATTTTTAACAATCGTCAAATTCAGGTTAACATCCGTACAACTCTAGTCATGATTTCATTCTACTTACATACAACGAGACTTAATTTATTTTTCTAGTTAACTCATTCATGATAGCAAGTCCTGTTATGCATTTAAACTCGAAAAGTCTATCATATGTCAAATTAGTAAGCAAACTTAGGCGACAGTGATTTTTCTAAATAAATAATTCAAGTATTATAGAAAGTAACTTTCATGCCTGATTTTATAGAACCACAATTGATAATCGAATATGAGCTGTTATATATAGACATGTTCCCACAAGAATGCAACAAAACACATGTACGTGCATGATTACATGCCTGAATACAATGCATACGCGTGTACCATTTACAAACTAAACAACCAACTTAAACTAGTTAACAAGTAACCAAACCAAGACATTTTGAATATCACGTTTTTAAATCTCACGTTCACAAGCTGTTTCATCATTTAAGAAACCAAATATAAACACTACATATCAGAAAATAAAATTATAAACCAAACATCTAGATAAATAACACTAATGAACTAGTTAGTGAACTTTTTCCGGCACCCGTCAAAATCATCTCCCATATGTACCACCATAAAAATATGAATGGTGTTCTTAATAAATATCCTAGACACTACGTGCTCTTATCATATTTTATTGATACTAAGAAGGTAGCATGTATTATAAATAAATCACCTACAATTCTTCTCTAGCTGATTACCTTAGCCATAAGTTAAGATCAAACAAAGAAACAAAGGAAGTTACCAACATGTATCGAAAGATACCATATCCATCTAGTATTTGTAACCATCATTAAAAATTACCCCTAGCACACAACAAGATCAATAATTAACTTCTTGTAACATAAAATTTAAAGGAATGCAACCAAAATACTTAACTCCATTCAACTAGCCTGATTCTTAGTTACTCACCCCTTGCACCCTATAAATACTACCTCAAGACCATTCATTTCTTACACCATTGCAAGCTCACAAACATTAGCAATCCTCAAATTTCATAACACATGGCAAGCTAGGGAGTTAAACATCCAAATCAAGTGGTGTTCTTAGGGATCATTTACGTTTTCTATGGCACAACTTCTAGTTTTCAAGCTCCTCATCGGCGTATCATCACAAGTACAAAACCCTCCACCTTCCCTCTCCTTGCTTGATAAGGAAAGTAGCTACATCCAAAATAACTCTATATCCCTCCTTAACATGATAATGATAAGTAGCTCATTCAAAAAGTATTAAATAAGGTATGCCAACAAAAAACTAGCAAATGTATGAAGTAAATTACTACAACTATAGATTAGAACAAAAGTTAGAAGCAACAATTTAGTAAAGAAGCCATAATTTTCGGACTAGGTTGGACCAAGTGAATTTAGGCAGCTCCAAAGGCTAAAAAAGGGTTAATATCTCGAGTTATACTAAATGAAATATATCGTTTTTTGAACCTAACATTAAATTTAGGATGTCTAGTTTCCAATGGACTCGATCTCATAATTTTTGGAAAAGTATAAACCTTTCAAATATCATGCATAAGAAAATGTGCCAAACTGACTTTTTAACTATTTATATGTACTATATGGATTTACTTATATCTTGAACTTAGAAGACCCAAATGAACTTGTTCTTTTTTTTTGAAATCTTATAGTTTGAGTTAGATTTGAATTCCCTATGAGCATCACACTTAAATACCAGCAAAACTCATACAATGTACTAAAAAGGTAAAGGACTATACAGAAAGTAACTACACTAACACTTGTTGCTTTAGGGACTATTTATAGCCACCTTAACCTGTTTCTAGGATATAAATTTTACCTTTTTAGAAACCCGAGATGAGGTAGAATACTTGGATTTTATAAAAATTCTGTAAAAAAAAAAGACCAGAATCTGCCCACCTAACCAGCCTTTACTTCTAAGAAAGAAAAGTGATTCTTGGAAACTTCTAATTAAAAAGAAAGGTCTCCTAGACACTCAAGACATAGTTAATAGGAAACTTAGATACATAACAACCAATAAACTAAACTACAATGGGAGTTAATCAAAATACCAAGGTTACAAATAAATCCCAATGGCTTAACTAACAAGATAACATTTTTGACACTAACTTTGTGGATTGGTTAAACATGACCATCTAAGGTTAGTATTCATGACCTTATAAGTCTTATATGAAATATAGAAAAACCGTTAGCTAGGTTATATTTTCGGAATTTTGCTAGCATACTTACTCCCAAATCAAGGTGAGTTTCACAGCCCATTTTAATGTTTTAAATATTTTTTGGGGAAAGCATGCTCAATATATAATTATGATAACAAACTTTGATCTCGATTATTTTACATGTGTAGTTTGGTTCATTACTAATCAAGTCCCCGTCATCATCACTATAACCCATTAGCTTGGTAAGCCATGGATATATATATTGTGACATCTGCCCCAAAACCCGAATCCAAATGCCCGACTCGAACCCGAAGTAATTATCTTTTATTTGTATTCGTATTCAGTTTCAAAAAATGTAATGTCCGTTATAATTATTATGAATAAATTTGTTGGATTTAACGTTATTCCCGCCATAAATTATCGATCATAATCACGTTGTGAAATAACTAGGAGCACCAAATAATTACTAAGTCTCAAAATAATATTAAATCTCAAAAAATATATTTTATAAAAGTGGTTGTATAAAAGTTCATCAAAGAAAAATACTACTAAGTCACAAAATAGTTTCTTAACGTCAAGAACATGCTAAAGATATAAAAACGTCAATTCTGTAAACGTTACAAGTTATTTGGTTAAGTTAGTTAGTAAATATATTGTATAAAATTAACTTGGGGCCAAAACTGTCAATTTACAAACTTAGATCAAAACTTATATTAACACTTTAACACCATGTGAAACTTCAAGGGACATTTCTGTAAATTTACAAATCAGCCCAAACTTCCCCCCCCCCCCCCCCTAAACCTACATTTCCAATGACACCTATTTCCAGCCAAATGGCCTGAATAATGCAGTTTCCGGCGAGGGTCTTTTTGGGTCGTTTTTAACACTTGAAAACCAAACAAACCTATATAAAATGATCCTGTACTAGGTTCGAACCGGAAACCACCTCAAATTCGTCGTTTAATTGCTTAATTCAATGTGTAATTTCAAATCTAAAACGGTTTCAAAAACCCACAAAATCAAATCGATTTGTAACGCACCAAAACAGTAAAATTCATTAACTAAAACGATCATTTCTGCGTTTTGAAATCAATTGTAACAATCAATTGAACTTATCATACCAAATTAACCATCTAATTAACCAAAACCATTCATAACCAATCCTTAACTCAATATTTTACCTCCGGATCACCAAAACACAATTCCATCGACATACACGTCCTCTTTACTCGCTATTGCTCACTGCTGTTCCAATTTCTCTCAAAAATCCTCAAAAATCTATAAGTAATGGACCTTTTTTTCGACTTTGTTCCACCTTCAATCACCATCTAAACATCAATTTAATTCAAAATTTTGTTAGGGGTTTCTTTGGTCGCATCTTCTAGAGTGAATCTACAAGAGGAATCGAAATGTAAAAGCCTCTAAACCCCTGATTGATCTTAACCCGTCGCCTATAGTGTTCTTCTTTGAATCTGAGTCAATGCGTTAGAATCCAAGTAAGTTCTTTATGTTAGAATGATAATTTCCATGTACTGAGTAAATGCCATATGATCAATTGGTATGAAATTAACGAATTCAATATCAATTTGATGGATCTTGATTCTATGGTTTGTATTTGATAAGGGATTGTTGGATTGTTAAAGAATAAAAGTATTTAAAATCGGGATATATATCATAAATGCCATCGGGTCTAGTGGTGGGGAGTTTCTGCTGCACACGTGGCCATGGGTTCGAGTCCCATGGCTGTCTTTTTTTAATTCTCATGTTATTGGCATATTTTTAACATTTAACTATATTTTCAAATGACCCTCTTTTATGTTAAATATATTTTCAAGCTTTAAAAACAAATAAGTTCTAGTATATATAAATAATGACATCACATGTTTGAAAATAAATATTTAAAAATTATGTAACATTTAAGATAATTTGTAATTTGAAACCCTAATCCCCAAATTTCAATTGAAAACCCTAATTCCCAAATCTAAAACCCTAGATCTCGGATTTTTTATTCTTGTTACTATTGTTTCGTTTTTAAGTTAGGGTTTTTCCTAATTAATTAGATGGTAATAATATTTGGGCAACCTTCGGTTCTCTATAGTTGCGGTTCTAGCGTTACGATTGTGTTTACTTTTCAAGGTGAGTAAACTCACCCCCTTTTTACTGTTTACATTTTTGGGGCTGAAATACGTGTTCATATAATACTACAGTTTCTTTTCTTTTGTTTCTGTTTTCAAAATGAGATCATTAGATGTGTTAATCTTGTTTGGCCGGATGATGCAAAATTATGTGATAGACAATAGTACTTATATTATCTTGTAATTTCCACCGGTACGATATTAGCGCTAATGGCTTGACAAGCCCACCTACACTTAATGGCCTGATAGTTGATTTTAACCCGGCGATTCTTTGGTTGAATCTATGTGTTGGTTACTAGTTACTATATGTGATGCTTGTTGCTACGTTGCTATGTCCCTTAGATGCTTAAATATTTAATCATAACATGTATATCGAGACGGTTAAATGACGGCTAAACGATAGTTATCAGTATTTGTAACATGAGTGGTTCCTCATGATCCACTACAAGAAAATAAGCCTATTGCAACTTTTTTTGGTAAAAAAAGGTTGCATTAGGTGAAGTTGCATTAGATCAATTGCAACTTTTTTTATTACATAATGCAACTGTTTTTTTACATAATGCAACTGTTTTTTTTTTACATAATGCAATTTTTATTCAAATGCAACCTTTTTTTAATGCAACTCTTTAAATAAGAGTTGCAATAGGTAACAAAAAAGTTGCATTAGATCTAATGCAACTTCTTCTAATGCAACTGATTTGAAAAAAAAGGTTGCAAAAAGGTTATAAAAAGGTTACAATAGGTACTTGTTGCTAAAGGTTACCCTGCGGGGTCTATGGGTTCTTGTTTCTATGTGATTCTATGGTCATGGTTGAGATATATGATGAAATTGCTATACACATAAGATTGCGAAACATATTTATAATGATCTCGGATTTCATATTATGTACTTTTGACTGTTTTTTTACTCACTAGCTAATTCTTTAGCTAACTTATTTTACACGTATTTCAGGTGGTGTTTAAGACGTTTATGCTTCAAAACATTTACGATGCTTTGGACTTAGAATAATTGGACAATAAACATTATTAATTGTCGGCTTTTATTATGGTTTTTAAGACTATTTATTTCCTTTATGTTATGACACTTATGCTTTAATACTATTAAAAGATGTATTTTAGTGTGCCATGTACTTTGTACTATTGATATCCAAATCACTTGATAAGCCCGGTGTTTCCGGCGCCGGGCGGGGTGTCACACATATAAATAGTACTATTTGGTTTGACACCCCTATTTATCGTGTTGGTCGCGCCAACAATTCAATGTATATTATTAAACTGTTCATTTTGCCCTTGTTTGTAATGAGACTTGGGTGGGGGCATTCAAGAGTCGTCTGATTTGGTTATAGGCTCATGGTGAAATAACATTTATTATTTTCCTTACAAGAAAATAATTAGATCAGTCATGTGAATCATTTATCGTATTTTTCATATGAATACATGTTTCTCAAACCTATATCGTATGTTAACCAAAAGTACACACGAACCAATTTATATCTTAATGCCGACCATTAAACTAACTATAATTGAAAAAAAAAATCCCATGACACAAGATGTCACACCCTCAATTTTCCACAAACGGGGTATCTGTTAGGGGCGTGACATACCAGGATCTCAAGCCATTAGTTACAGTAACACTGTCTCAACTGATTTAAATAAAAGTTTTCTTTTATAATAATTCAAAAAGACAAGGTATTAAAATGTAAGTTCTTCAAAGTTTAGCGGAAGCGTTTAAATAACTCAAAATCCCAAATTAACTTGTGCTCCATAGACTAGCACAAAACAATTGAAACCGGTGCTTTAAAATCCAGCACGCAACCAAATAATTATTTCAAACCAAACCAAAACGTTTAAAGTATAAAAACTTCAACAAGTTCAAAGACCCATGCATGTTGTGTCCTATGTGCACAAACTCCAAGCCACCTGAGAAAACATACTAAAAACGGTCAACACATGGTTGGTGAGCTCAATGAGATAAGTAATCAACATAATCCTTAAAATAATTTAACCGATAAACATCGTTACTATTGTTGGTTAGCTAAACCACCTCGTTTACTACATGAGCACGTCGTGATTAAACTGAACGATACGATAAGATTTGCTTTGTTACCACCACGACGGGTGACCAAAAGTTAAAGGACCATATGCACCACCTGGAAACCAATCCAGCATGGTGGGGTCTGCTGAACCCGTAGTACTACTCAAATTTCCCCGTTATACCCACTGTATATTAATAATCTCGATAAAAAGGAAAGGACTTTAGATTTGGTGGAATCATGCTCAGTAAAATAAACAGTTAGACAATAGAAAGTTTGTTTTATCAAAACTGTTTCCCGAAGGCCCTGCTCGAAGGCATAAAGACTCAGCCCAAGGCTGTTTAAACTCTTGCCCGAAGGCATTTATACTTTTACCGAAACCTGCCAGTAGGCATTTATACTTTTACCGAAACCTGCCCTTAGGCACTAACCGAAGGTATAAAAAGTAGTCTTAGTTGGCCCCGCCTGAAGGCATAAAGTTTGCCCAAAGGCATAAAAATGTAGTCCTCCCGAAGGCGCTGAAAAATAGTTGCCCGAAGCCGTTGTAAAATATTTGTATATTTTCTCCCCGAAAAATGTTTAAAAGCGGGCAAAGAACTCACATTTGAATAAGCTGCTACAACAATATGCAACACGAGTTTTCCTAACTTGTTCTATGACCTGCTTGATAGTAAATTGCTGATTATTAACTATAATCCTAACCTTATTTAAATACATGTATATAGATATACTATCACAATTATAACTTTACACATATACACGTTTCATGCAAATTCATCATGCTAACAAATTTAAACACTTTCGCACACATGTATATATGTCTATTTATATGCATATATATATTGCTACAGTTATTCCACATAATACAACTTCCATACTGTAACATATATAGATATATGCCACAGTCTTGCATACTTCAATCTTTTTCATATGATTCTACTGTTCATGCGATATATATACTTGATTGCTTCTATTTTCTACTAGATCTACATACCATACATTCACAATGCACGCCGTTTACACACAACAACTATACACATTCATATCATTGCTGGTTCCCGATTACAATCACACATGTTTTAGTCACACGTTACGTACGTACATACAATTCATCACCATCATCAAGCGTTACATACCATACAACCGTTACATATATCCTCCGCACCCATACAACAATTCTCTTACTCCTATGAATCGGTCGCACATATACATACAGCCTGTATATACACACTTTACACGTCTGCTGTTGGTTTCGTGTTGCATATATGTATACATGACATACTGATGTATTTATATACATACATAGCGCATACATGTTTATATCTTAGTTATTCAGCACGTACACACATGAATACAAAAACTCTATGCGAATGATTTTCTGAATGAACCACTCACCATAACCCCTACCATATGCACACATATGTATTTACACCCGCTGCAACTTTTCTTTGGTAATATATATATATAGCATACAATCTGCTAATTCTTACGAATACATATGAACATCCTAGGTTTCTTGATAAGACCACACACATACACCATCGTAAATATATATACTCACAACTATGTATGGCTGCTATAAATTATGATGTATATACACATACATGCAATTTACGTATTCATGGCATACATAATCACATACATATATATACTTGTTCTATTGTTGTTGTTACATATATTTAAGCATATATATCCATGATTTGTTGGTCTGTGATTCCGTCTACACACGCATACTGTTGGTCCATCAAATCGAGATTTCAGTGCTATGATGATTAAACAAACAACAAAACACACTAAGATTCAATGAAACATAGTCCAATAACACCCAACACACTATAACAAGATCAAATCAACACAATAAGAGGTAATTAAGCTACAAAGATGATAATAATAAGCTCCTAGCACCTCAACCGTCACACACACACACAATTAGGGTTTGATAAACTTGCCAAAACTTGCATTGAAATGAGAAAACAATACAATATATAGTCCAGCTATAGGTTCGCTGATAGATTCGCTGACAGCGAATCTATCAAGCGGAACTAATAGCTTCGCCGGGCACAAACAGATTCGCCTGGTCGACAGAACTAATCTATAAGACTGACTAATCTAAGCTTCCGTGCGAATCTATATTCGCCCGTAGATTCGCTAAAACAGAATCTATAAAATACATAACAAAACAAATAACACCGACACACCCGTAGTTCAGCTCTGTCTTTATCGGCTTCACAAATGCTCAATGAACGCTCCAGCCCTTGATTCGATACCGGCCAATAGATTTGTAACGTCTTCTGATCCGGCCTCTTCACTTTCACTGAAATCCAAAAACGATTAAATAAATTCTGCTTCGGTGATATCAGTATCAGGCAAATTAATAACAGTAGTCTCCGCGTGAATATCAACAGTCTGTTCCTCACCGAGCACATTCATTTCAACCTCTGCTGGCTTCTCAAACCTTTTCACAATCGACTGATCTAGCTGTTTAGATAAATCATCCATATCGATATTCTGTTCATCAGTCATTTCAGCCTCTCATTTACCTTTCTCAACTCAGCACGTACCCCTCGGGCTTTATTCGCAACTTTCACAAACAAGTTTGCTTCAGCTCTGGTGTCATCTCCTGCCCCGTGCTTTATGTCATTCTCACATAACACTTTCAGATCTTTATCGCAAAAGGAGAAGATCTCCATTTGATCAAATTGACGAATTTTTGGACGATCCTCCCCTTCAAGTCTGATAATAGCTTCACCAGTTCTATTATCATAGAACCACTTCAAAAAATCTTGCAATCTTGGTGGTTGAGTATCAGGAACTCTCACTCTGTTCATGATCTTTGGAGCATCTAACTTCAGCACCGCCTTTCCCTTCCACGAAACCCAGTGCTTTCTTTCTTCTGCCTCATTCTCTTCGGCTTTTGATACCCAAAATCAATGAAATTGTTTTCTGCAGCCCTTCTAATTGAAACCTCAAACGCACTTGCTCTCCCACTATTCTCCTTGCCCAGCAGAGGGAGTTCAGCCAACCTACGCAAATCCCATCTCGGCAAAGTAGCGAAGTGCTTTCGATTCTTGATATAACATATCTCCCCTCCTCTCCTTTTAATCATATATGCATCGATCTCACTGTTGTATTTCCATGCAATCACCTGCCTGTCCATCTGTGAGGTATTCGGCTCATCCAGGTGTTGAAAGATAGGGACTTCGGGAATAACCTCTTCATCCTTTTTGAACCACTCAGACTTATCCAGATCGACGTGCTCAAACAGATAAGTCACATCTTTTTCTTCAACATTATACAGTTCCGGCTCATCATCCAAATCCTCTTCACTTTCAATATCCACAACAACCTCCGGCCCAGTAAATACATTCAGATCAATCCCCATATCTTCATCAAGTATCTTTTCACCAGCTTTCCTTTTATCCTCAGCCCCAAACACAGATTGCATTAACGGATACTTTGCAGCATCCGTTAAGCTATTTAGCTCCTGCTCAGACATCGCTGGATCAAACCCATCTTTCTCCTTCAAACTATTTAACTCTTTGAAGATCCGAACAATTAGACTTTGTTGGTCTCTAATCATCCTACCCATCTCAGTAATAACAATCTCTTTCTCTGTATCCTTCGCCTCCAACTCAGCATATTTCCCTCTTAAATCCACTAACTCAGACTTCAACTCAGCAATCGTTTCAGCAGACCCTGTTGGAGTCTCATGTTTCTGCTTTGTCCTCCTTTCTGTTTGACCAGAACCATCAGTTTTTCTCTTTGTTCTTCTCTCCCTTTCAGCATCTATCTCAGCCTGCACTTCATCAATTTCCCGATCCAGAGAACAATCCTTTTCCTTAGCATACTGTTTCCTTTTTCTCAACTTCTTTTCAATAACCTCCACATTCTCACCTCCTCTTTTCCTTTCAATCTCCATCAATCTCTGTATATGTACCCATCTGTCAGCTGGGTACAAATATGAAATTCTCCCTACGCAATCTGATTGTACCGACTCGCAGTCCCCGAATATCCTCGAATGCATTGACCAGATCTTCAGAGTATTACCCATAACAGGCAGATCAGGCTTTTTGTTATTAAGGATCATCTGCACAAACCTCAGATACAATAACCATTTATCCCTTTTAGCAGCGTGAATGTTTTCTATCATATAGTTGAAGATCAACTTAGCTAGATTTGCCTTTTGCCCCTTGCAGAATAAAACCATAGCTCTAGCCCAATCAAGATTTAGCCCGTCTGTTCCTCCCTTCCTATGATCCAGGCACATAATGAAAACGTGAGCAATGTATCTCCACTCCTTGATCAAATAGGACTTAACAAACTCATCTTCTTTTCACCCGGCATCGGACCCACATAACCAGCAGTCCTTAACGCACCATATACCTCCTTAGCAGTCAATTTTACTTCATCTCCAACATCTCCCTCTAACCTTAAAATCCTAGCCAGATCGGCTTCAGTGAAGGCAATGTCGTGACCATTAACCTTAGAACATATTCGTGATGGCTGTACAGAAACATTCATCACGACGGTCCTCCAAAAATCTCGGATGTGTAACTCGTATATGGTCGGCAAGTGTGATATGGCATAAGGAATCTAAGAAGATTTCAACCATCTGATACAATCCTTGCATCCAGAGGCCTTCTCATGATTTTCGTCTAGTAACGCGCACATGTTGATCAGAAACGTAAATTTTGAAACAGTCTATAGATTCGCTGACATCATCAGGTTCGCTCAACATGCGAACCTGAGATTTGGCACCAGAACCTATAGATTCGCTGACATGAAAATCTGACATAAGGTCGAGCGAATGTATAGGTTCGCTAGAAACAGTCGGGCGAATCTATGCTGATGCACGGACGGCGTAGCAACATAGGTTCACTCAAAAGTTTTGAACATTCGTTCAGGTTCGCCAGACGAACACTAGGTTCGCTGGAACCCTAGAAATTGAAAAACGACCCGCATCAGTAAAATAAACCAACAGAAACATTCAATCATGCAATTAATCACAAGACGATCATATTAATTTGTTAAACAATTAACCACAACACAGTTCAATCATCAACACAGATTTAAATGGGTTCGAGTAGATTATTTGCGATTAGAAGCACATTTAATGGGATGAAAAAGGATTAAAGTGAATGTATAACATACCAGAATGAATTAAAAACGGTTTGATTTGAAAAGACGAATGATAAGAAGGATTCGAACTAGAATCTTTTTGAAAACGACACAACAACAGTAACAGCGAACTTTTGAAAAGGTTTCGCAGACGACACATATATATACAGACACAGGTTCGCTGGTAATGCAACCTGGCGAACTTCAGATTCGCTCGGAGCTTACGGTCAAGAGAAGTCATGGCGACTTGAATAAGTTCCGGGCGAACCTGTAGATTCGCTGGGATACAAATTTAAAAAATATTTTTTTGGATTTTCTTAAGATTTAATTCCTTTACGAATCCATGAAAACGCCCCACAATTTCAACGCTAAAAAACAAAGACTAAAATGAAAATAAAAATAAAAATAAAAATAAAAGTAAAACTAAAGTTTAAAACTAAAGAAGGATATATATATATATATATATATATATATATATATATATATATATATATATATATATATATATATTTCTTGATGTTTTTTTCGAGCAGAATCCGGAGAATCATAGATTGGCGGGATTGCAGATATGTTTGTCCATTTAAACCCATGCCTTAGTCCTTTCAACAAGAGATCAGCAACTTCATTTATCATGTTTTGGTTTGATTGAAGAAGCTCAGGAAACTCGGTCCCCACAGACATCTAGGTAAAAGAACTTGTCCTATCATCAGGGTTTATTGACCAATATGATTGACTTTGCTTGAATTTCTTGGATCAAATCTTGAATATTGATCAATTCATGAGCCTCTTTTGACTTTCTGCAATTTTGCATTTTTGGGAGTGGAGCTTGTCAACAATGATTCTTTTGAACACATTGCGACTTATTATTTGGGAAACTCAAATGATTAGAGCTCCAGGTCTATACCGACGTATACAAAGGAGATAAACATTTGAGCATGCTCGATGAATCTTCAGGTCTATACCGACGTATAACAGAGAAGATCCACCAACTCTAGGTCAATACTTCCGTATAGCAGAGGAGTTAAGCACTTTGATTCAATACATTATGAGGAATTAACAAGTAACTCACTCAAAGGTTTTTCTGAAGAGCAACACTAGCAGCTTTTAATTTTGCTTTGCTAACTAAAAACTCAATTCAGGGCTAGGGTGTGGGTGATTTGGGATTTTTTTTTGGAAATCAATGCAAAGATTTGACGCTCTCAACCCATTTTTGACAGGACTTGTATCTTTGTGCAGACCAAACATGTCAAGGAGATAATCCTTATTGCCGAGTTCTTGAACTTTATGTTTGGCTACACAATCACCGTTTACTTTGTTTTCGGGCTGAGCCTATCTAACATATCCCAAAAACAATACTTCTGACCTCCTTCAACGTCTCTTCAACATCATTTTAAACAGGGATCCTGAAATAGCAAAATTTAAAAAACTATAAGTAGTTAATCTTTAATATCTCCCCCAAAATTTCTATATTATAGCTCTGATACCATATTGTTGGTCCATAAAATCGAGATTTCAGTGCTATGATGATTAAACAAACAACAAAACACACTAAGATTCAATGAAACATAGTCCAATAACACCCAACACACTATAACAAGATCAAATCAACACAATAAGAGGTATCAAGCTACAAAGATGATAATAATAAGCTTCTAGCACCTCAGCCGTCACACACACACAATTAGGGTTTGATAAACTTGCCAAAACTTGCATTGAAATGAGAAAACAATATAATATATAGTTCAGCTATAGGTTTGCTGGTAGATTCGCTGACAGCGAATCTATCAATCGGAACTAATAGCTTCGCCGGGCACAAACAGATTTGCCCGGTCGACAGAACTAATCTATAAGACTAACTAATCTAAGCTTTGAGGCGAATCTATAGATTCGCTAGAACAGAATCTATAAAATACATAACAAAACAAATAACACCGACATGCCGGTGAGTCCAACCTATACATGAACTATCATACTACACCACAGTGAATACCCATACTATCTTCATACAAATATACAACTTAAGCGCACACACATACAATTAAAGAGAACACATATATATCGGGTCACCGGAAAATAGTTACATATATTCATGTCAGATTACATACGTCAACCGCATACGTTCATTCATGCTATACATGCTGTTGCGGCTTATACATACATATAAAACATCACAGATACCCAGACCTACATATGCCACATGATCGACTCATATACATGTGTTTTTGGGTCGCGAAACTTACCGGGAATCAACGAAACAGATGACCGGAAAACGGAAGTCGCGGCTGCTATTTCAGGCTGTTAACGGCCACCGATTTAACATGGGAAAGGGATAGCGACAATGAGCTATTAACGGTGCCTAACAGTTGCTAATGGTTGCGAGAGGGAGAGGGATTTGGTGTTGTTTAACTCGGCCAAAGAAGCAACAGGACTACGATGAATGATGATGATATACACGATGGGGTAAGGGTAGGTCGAGTACAGTTTGGGTAAATTGTTTCACATTTACACATATAGTCCTTGTAGTTTAATAATTTGCTATTTGGAAATCAAAGTTAATAAGTTTAAGTTCCGTTAATTACAAAACAAGCCCAATGAAACAAAATAGCTAAAGAATGGTTAACGGAGTTAACCTGAATTTGCGGGGTGTCACATCATCCCCTTGTTAAAAGAATTGTCGTCTCGAATATTACGCCGTGTCATTGTTTGGCTGCAACAGAATAGAACAAAAGAAAAGAAAGAGGAAGGAAGGAGAAAAAAAATTTCAGGGTGTCATATCATCCTCTTCTTAAAAGAAATTTCGTCCCGAAATTTAACCATTAGCGTATGGCGTTGACGTTTTGAATAATCAAGGGTGTTCGCACATTATTAGATTTTATGCGTTCTTACATGTACTTCTATTCACTTTTTGAATTTCAATGAATTTTAATACTAAGAATCTTGCTATGCTTGAGTGTTCTGAATTCTCGGCTAGATTCACCAGTTCAACTAGTTCCTCAAGGAAAAGTAGTTGTTCATCACTTTAAAGATATAAAGTGGCATGTCGAGTGTCTCTCTAGGAGGCACTCCATTTGGTTGGAGACACAAGAACTATTGGACCAATCCTATGCGATATTCAAACGCTTCGATTTATCCTTGGTTTGATGAATTTTTTTTCAAGTTTCGGGAATCATCCATTTGTAAAGGACGACTTATGTTTAGAATGTTTCAAAATACTTATATCAATGAGCTTGAAGTTGTTATTCGGATATCCAAGGATTGTATCTTAACTAAAAAATTATATATTCTTATAGATCATTAAATAGACTCAACCGTGTGTAGGTACTCTAATTTATTAAAAGGAGCGTTGTCAACACACTGACATAATGTGACATCTGCCCCAAACCCTAACCCGAATGCCCAAACTCGAACCCGAAGTTGTTTATACTTTAATGTATTCGTATTTATTTTCGTTAAAAGTAACGTGTCAATATTAAATATAAGTAAATAAATATCAATGAACATTACTTTAATTCCCGTCTTTAATACCAATCGATCGTATATATGTCGCAAAATATTTACATGTATTAAATAATTACATTTTATAATAATAAATCTCAAAATATATTTTACAAAAAGGATTTTTTTAAAATTGTTAAACAAAAACGTTTCTAAGTATAAATATTTTCCTTTAACGTCATAAACGAACCAAGAATATAAAAACGTTATTTATATAAACATTACGTCTCAACTCGGTTAAAGTTAGTTAGCTAATATAATTCATAAACTAATTTTGAGTCAAAAATGTAAATCTTGAAACTTGAATTAAAAGTTAATTAACTAAATTAAACAAACTAAAAACCACAGGGGCTGAATGTGTAAGATTCTTTTTAACCCAGCCCAAAACCCCCCTTAACCCGTGAATCCGGCAGTCGGCGCCGGCAAACAATTCCGGCCAAATCGTCGACTCCGGCAACCTTAGTTACGCGTTTTTGACCATTCTCAATTAATTGGAAACTTCCTAAACTGTTGTTACCAATTTTTCGAGCTTCTATAACGCGTTTTCAGCGATTTGTATCACGAATTGATTGTGATTGTAAATGTATAAATTCCATTCCGTAATTAGCTCGGTAATCAACGAATTAATCTTTCCTATACACTCTAATTCCACCGATAAACATTTCTGTATCACCAAACCATCTCTAATCTCCCTGCAACTACCGAATCAAGCACCAAAAATCCAAATTCCGGCGAGCTTAGAAATTTCTACATTCTGGGCATCATCTCGGGTAAATATTATATCCATCTGAATCCTCTTGATCTTCTACAACTCTCTAATCCTTCAATTTGATCGCAATTCAATTCCAGATTCTCGAAAATCACCATAAACAGTCGACTTGTTCATCCTTTTCGAACCCATATCAAATCATCATCAATCTGTAAGTTCTTCATACCAAAATGATCGTGTTTCAATGGGGATCAAAAGCCCTATGTTTTATTTTGGATTGGTTTAACAAGTTGAACGAATTGAACAGATCTTTGTAGAGGGTTTGAAATGGAAATGGGTATTGTTGGTTGTTAAAAGTTAAAACTTATTAAAAACGAATAATAAAACAAAAGTTGCATCTGGTCTAGTGGTAAACTGCTGCTGTTGATTTGGAGATGGTCATGGGTTCGAGTCCCCCATGACCAGTTTTTATTACTGTTTTATATTTTATATACTTAAACATATAATTATACTTTCATGGTTATTAGTATTATACAAATATATTAAATACATTTTTAGGATATAAAAGCTTATATCTTGGCCCATTTAAACATTAAACTAATATGTTCATATAATCTAAATAACTTTCTTTCAAACTAAATACTTTTTTTAAAGATTTCAAAACTTATAAATTCAAATATATACTAATAACAAAATTACATGTTTAGAGTTGTACAAATGTTTTGTTTAGTAGAAAACTAAAACGGATTCGTATAAAATATTTACCATAGGAAAATACTAATACGTTCGTACCAAAATCCCAATTTTAATTTAAAATCCTAATTCCCAAATTTGTATTTTAAAACCCTAAATCTCAAATCCGAAACCTAGATTTTCTGATTTTGATTCTTGTTACTATATTATTGTTTCGTTTCTAAGTTAGGGTTTTTCTCAACTAATTAGGTGATACTAATATTTGGGCAACCCTCGGTTTCATTGTTGTTGCGTTTCTATTCCGGTTATCTATTGCATTTCAAGGTGAGTAAATTTACTCCCCTTTTTACTATTACATTTTGGGGCTGAAATATGTTCATTACTATACAATGCTTTCGGTTTTCGTTTCTTTGTTTCTATTTTCAAATGAGATCATTAAATATGTTAATCTAGTTCGCGGCTTGATGCAATCTTATGTGGTAGTTTAAAGTAGTATATTACTTGTAATTTCCACCGGTACAATGTTAGCGCTAATGGTCTGACAAACCCACCTACACTAATGGCCTGATAGGTGATTTAAACCCGGCGATTCTATTCAATGGTTACTAGTTACTATACTGTGATACTTGTTGCTATGCTACTATGTCCCTTCGATGCTAAAACAATTTTTGATAACTTACACTTCGAGACGGTTAAATGACGGTTAAATGAAAGTTATCACTAATTGCACCATGAGTTAGTTCCTCATGACAAATGATTACAAGTTGCTATACAATGATGGTGTTCAATGTGTGTTCAATGTGTTCATGTGTTCTATGGTTAAAGGTTGAGTAATATGATGAAATAGCTATGCATGTAAGATTGCGCAGCATATTATGATGATCTCGGATTTTCTATACTATTATTATCAATTGTGGTTTACTCACTAGCTTTAAATAGCTAACTTTATTTTTACATATTTCAGGTGGTGTTTTGAGACGTTTAAGCTTCGAGACATTTAGGATGCTTTTGGACCTAGAATAAAAATGGGAATTAGACATTTTAGATTGTCGGCTTTTACTTCGGTTTTAAGACTGTTTATTGCTTCATTTATGTCACAACAATTATTGCTTTAATGATATTAAAATATGTTTTTAGTGTGCCATGTGCTTTGAACTATGGATATCCAATTTCAAATGACAGCCCGGTGTTTCCGCCGCCGGGCGGGGTGTCACACATAATGAGTGTCATAAAATTTCTAACAATTGATGGAGAATGATGAGACACTACTTGTATGTTTCGAAAGTACATGTGTTAGGCAAAAATGATAAAGAAATTTAATAGGTATTTCTTTCTTAGATAGTTACTGGATTTTCTGTGTTGAGGAGAACAAGTGATTATACGGCATAGGATAATAGGTTGTTATGTTTTATGTACTGAAGTAGTGTTAAACCAAAAGAGTCGATGTTACATGAGTTGTTCCTAGTCATGGGAGTACAATAAGTGTTGTTATTGATGAAATCTAGGTGTTACGGTTAGAAGTGTGGCCGGGGGGTATATGATACGCCCAACATTTTCTCATATAGATTGTTTTCAAGAATCTTATCTTTCAATCGTGTGAGTCTTCTATGGGGTGGCTAGCAGTACTCACTTTAAAACATAGGTGTTAGTTTACGAATCGATACTAACAAAGATTTGGATACCAAGATTCATTTGGTGATACTGATTGAATTCTATGTTTAAAAGATGGTGAGATGTAACATTCCGGTTAAGGTCTGGAGTTCTAAGTTTACTAATAGGTCAGATCAGGATGTCATGTTAATTTATTACTTGGGTCGTTTAACATCAATAGTTTCATTAAGCATGTAGTTTATTCTATTGGGATTTTCATGGTTTGGAACGATTTGGTGCTAATTTCTCACATTACGCCTTAAATAGTTTTGATAAAGGAAGTTACTTTCATACACGGTAGAGTCTCTTGAATAAACTCGAGCATCGAAAGAAAGACAATTTTGTAGTAGCTATAAAGATTTATAGGGATGAAACAAAATGAGAGGTTATTATTCTGAACAATAATGATTTAGGATCGCATAAAATGCTAGTTGGTATTAATTGATTTTTGTGGATTGTACTATTCATCACCTAAAATCACGGAGCATAATGGCGTACAGACGATACTAACGGGTGGGCGATTTGGGCGACTATGGCCGTTCTAGGGTTTTAGCATTCGTGCTTGTGTTTAATCGATCGATCGATCTTGTGTGCTTGGCTGCTTTGATTCGTGCCTTTGTTTAATCGATCGGCCTTTCCATTGTGTAATCATCTGCTGATTACGGCTGATCAAGGGTTCCAATTCATTTGCGGCCGAAACCTAATGTTCTTTCCCATCGATTGATCTTGAGGTTTGTTGTTTGATCTTGCTTTGTTTCTGCTCGTACATCCTGTCCGTTTTGTTTGTTTGCTTGATTCGATCTTCATATGGTCGATCTTGTGGTCGGCTGTATTAGGGTTTCATAGCATCATTTGATCGTGTTCTTCAGGTTGTTTGGCTGATTTTGTGTGTCTTGTTATTGAATTGTCGACCTTTGTTTGTTTCCTACTCGATTGGCATGAATTCTTCTGTAACAATCCTGATATACATTGGTGAATAACCATTGTATTCGAGCATTGTTAGCGATTATTTGGTGTTAATTGATTAGGTTTGTTTCTTGTTTGTCTGTTGCTTCCAATCTTCGACGCTAGATTCTGATTGCTTAGTAGGTCTATGAATAAAGGTGGCTATTAGATTATAGTTTAGCATCTTGATACGAATCCTATTAACCTTTTAAGAATTGGTTGTTGGTGATTTGGTTTTTGTGTCTCGTGTTTCTGTGATCTCATGGGGGTTCGAATCAGGATCCTTCAAAATTGGCGAGTAAGTTGTTGAAAATTGATGGTAACCCACGTGTTAATCTGTTACGTGGGTCATCTAAGGAGAAAGTTGTTAGTAAGCCGTCGGTACTACGTAATGCAATTAGGGGGCGGCCATTAACAACCTTCGACACTTTAAAATGGATGAATTTTGTGAGGCAAATCCTAGTGGGGATGAAAATTTGGCTCGTGTGAAACCTACTTTGGCTGAAGTTAATGAGATGGATCCGGGCATAATGGGTTCAAAAGTGGTGGATTCTAATATAGATGTTACTTTGAAAACTGATGCGGTAATGGATGAGTGTAATCTAAGTCCTAATGGGGCTGAAAAATCGAAAATTCATGAAGGAGGGTGTCAATCTGAAATTCAGGCTGGTAATTCATATGCTGACATGGTTCAAAAGGCTGGTCCAAATACTGGTTTATCAGGGTCGCAGGTAAATTTCAGGTACATGGTGAATGATGAAAAAAGACATTGATTTGATGTTGTTCTTCCCAAGGAGTCTATTAGGGAGGTGTGCAATAAACTTGAATTTACGTTGTATGGCTATTTTCTAGGTGATAGGGTGGCATACCATGTGGTTGAGTATTTTGTTCATATGAACTGGAAAAAATATGGTCTTAAGAAGTCTATGATGAATGCGAACGGGTTTTTTTTCTTCAAGTTTAATGACAGGAAAGGTATGATGGATGCTCTAGAAGTTGGTCCTTGGATGATTAGAAATAAACCTATTATTCTTAATGTTTGGTCGCCGTCTTCAAAGCTCCATAAGGATGATATCAAGAAGGTGTCGGTTTGGGTTAAGTTGCATGATGTCCCCCTAGTGGCTTACACGGATGACGGTTTGAGCCTATTAGTCTCACAAATTGGTACTCCTAGGTTGCTGGACTCATTTTCTACTTCAATGTGTACTAATGCTTGGGGCAGAAGCAGTTTTGCTAGGGCACTTGTTGAAATTTCAGCTGACATGGGACTTTAGGAAGAAATTACTATTGCAGTTCCTGATCTGGAGGGTGATGGCTTTGGGTCAGCTACGGTGTCGGTGGAATATGAATGGAAACCTCCCAGATGTGGGCAATGCTGTGTCTTTGGTCATAATGAAGATGAATGCCCTTTAATGGTGAAGTAAGAGATCAAAACTAGTTCCAATGTTGACAATGATGGTTTCAAGGAGGTGAAGAATAAGAAGACAACAAAGAGAAATGGTCTTCAAATAAAGAAACAACAGTTTGAATAACGTCCGGTAGTTAAAAAAGATAGGAAAGACAAGGCTACAAATGGGGATAGGCGCAATGACAATGGAATTAACTTGAAGGAACCTGTTGTATAGAACATCATATCTGCTAACCCATTTGATGTCTTATCGAATGCAGTTGAGAATAGTACAGGGGAGGAGAGAAGGAAGGGTATTGTGGATGATGGTATTGACCAGTTGGATTCAGATTCAGAGGTTGATGAGGTTCTTAATGTGGATAGTGGTATGGCAAGATTTGTGAAAAGTGGTACACTAGGAGAGACGAACACTTTTAAAGGGGCAAGCACTCCTCCCACATCAAGTCTTAATGGTTAGTATGGCTGCATGGAATATTAGGGGTTTGAACCAATCCCTAAAACAAAAGGAGGTTTGGCAAGTTGTTAGAGATAATAAGTTGAGTTGTGTGCTATCTTGGAGTCTCATGTGGAGTTGGATAGACTAATGGGGGTTTGCAACAGTGTGTTTAAAAGGTGGGATTGGAAGTCAAATGGGAACATGTGCTCGAAGGGGTCCAGGATTATTTTGGGATGGGATCCCCTGATTATGGATGTGATGGTTCTTGCCCAATCGGATCAGGTTATGCATCTTCAGATTTCCTTTAAGCTTGATAAGAGGAGGTTGTTTTGCTCTGTTGTTTATGCTGCCAATTGCTATGTTCATAGAAGGGAGTTGTGGACTAGTTTATGCAGACATAGTCTGGTGGTTAAAGGGGAGCCTTGGGTTATGATGGGGGATTTTAATTCGGCTTTATTCTCTATTGATTCATATTCTAGGACGTCATCTTCCACTATTGGTATGAGAGAATTTATGGAGTGTGTTAATCAGATAAAGATGATTGATGTTAACAGATCTGGAATGCAATTTACCTGGAATCAAAAACCCAAGCAGGGCAATAGGGTGTTCAAAAAGATTGATAGGGTCATGGTTAATGTTTGCTTTACTGATATCTATCCTACGGCTGGTGCCATTTTTCAACCGAATGGTATTTCTGACCATTCTCCTTGTTTCCTTAGAATTCTGGAAGTGGAACGGTCTAAACCGCCTCCATTTAAATTTGCAAATTTCCTGAACCATAAACCGGAATTCAAAGAGATTGTGACTGATATTTGGGGTAAGAATATTGGTGGTGTGCACCAATTCAGAGTGGTTAAGAGGCTCAAACTCCTGAAACCTCCTCTTAGAGGTTTATTATACAAGCAAGGCAATCTTCACTCTAAGGTTGCTACTATTCGTAGCCAATTAGATCAAACCCAACGTGTGATTGATGACGACCCAATGAATCAGGAGTTACTTGACCGGGAGTCTGAGCTTCTTGCTTCCTTTAAAGTGGCAAGCCTCGATGAAGAGAGATTCTTGAAGCATAAATTGAAGGTGCACTGGCTTGCCGAGGGGGATGCCAATACTAAGTATTTCCATAACACATTGAAGTGTAGAAACCATAGGGCTCGGATAGATGTCATTACTGATAGCAATGGTATTCTGCATGAGGGGAAGGCGGTTCCAAAGGCTTTTGTGGATCATTATGTGGGGTTCCTGGGGAAGGAGGAGGCGTTTATTATTCCTATAACTCAGGAGCTGTTTGATGTACGTATTGATCAGGCTATGTCGGTTGATATGATTCGAGAGGTTACTCTAGATGAGATTAAAAGGACCATTTTTGCCTTTGCTGATGATAAAGCTCCTGGGCCTGATGGATTTACTCCTGCATTCTATAAGAAGGCTTGGGATATTGTGGGTAAAGATATTTGCCTTGCTGTTTAGGACTTTTTTCGTGAGGGGAAGTTACTTATTGAGATGAACCATACGTTGAGCGCTCTTATCCCCAAGGTTAGTACCCCCTCTTTGATTACGAATTATAGGCCGATTGCATGTTGTAAGTTCTGTTTAAGTGCATTACTAAGATTCTTGCGAATAGAATGAAAGTGAGCCTGAATACTATTATTAGTTCCAATCAATATGCTTTTATACCGGGTAGAAGAATATCGAACAATATTCTATTGACCCAAGAACTCATGCACGGATACCACCTTGATAGTGGGCCTCCCAGGTGTGCATTTAAAGTTGATATCCAGAAAGCGTATGATACCGTGGACTAGAAATTCTTGAAGATGGTTTTATTGGGTTTTGGTTTTCATCCTGTGATGGTTAATTGGGTCATGATTTGTGTTACCACAGTTTCGTTCTCTATATCTGTCAATGGTAGTTTGCATGGATATTTTAGGGGGAAACGTGACCTCCGTCAGGGGGATCCTATGTCCCCGTATCTATTTACTATGGTTATGGAGATCCTTACTTTGGTGTTGAGAAGGTCGGTTTCAATGGATTCATCCTTTAGATTCCATAACAGATGCGAGAAGTTCATGTTGATTAATCTGTGTTTTGCTGATGACCTATTTTTGTTTGCTAGAAGTGATTTGAGTTCAACGAAGGTTATTATGAAGTCTTTGATAGATTTTGCTGGCATGTCTGGGTTGAGTCCGAGCAACCAGAAGAGCACGATATTTTTCTGTAATGTTCCTACGCAAACCAAGAACAGTATTCTGAATATTATGCCATTTGTGGAGGGTAAGTTGCCGGTTAGGTATTTGGGTGTTCCTCTTGTGGCGTCTAGAGTAAGGTCTACGGATTGTCGGGTTCTTATTGAAAGAGTTGAAAATCGTATTGGTGACTAGAAGAACAAGTTGCTTTCATTTGCTGCTAGATATCAACTCATTAACTCGGTTATCTCTTCTCTTCATGTGTTTTGGTCCTCTGTGTTCATTCTCCCAATCCGGACTATGCATGATATTGAGGCTAAGATGAAGGATTTCTTATGGGCTCGGGGTCCTTTGAAGAAGAGCAGTGTGAGGGTTTCTTGGAAGGATGTTTGTATGCCTAAAAATGAAGGTGGGCTGGGTATTAAGCGCATTAGGGACATGAATAATGCCCTGATGTCGTTTCATATTTGGAGCATCATTTCAAATCGTCCCTCTGTTTGGGTTGATTGGATCCAGCAGTATAGGTTGAAGGGGAGAAATATATGGAGTGTGGAGGTCCCTAGAAACTGCTCTTGGGGTTGGCGAAAGATTCTGCAACTTCACCCTTTTATTCGTAACTTTTTGTGGTCTAAAGTAGGGAATGGTCGTAATACTTCTGTCTAGTATGATATCTGGTTTGATGGGGGCCCTTTTATTAAGATGCTTTCGAATAGGAACATTAGAAATGCTGGATTTTCGTTGGAGGCTAAAGTGAGTGATGTGTATGTGGATGGTGTTTGGAGATGGCCGACATCCTGGTTAAATTCTTATCTGATGCTCAATCAGGTTAGCCAGATGCGGTTATGTCCGAATATTCTGGATCAGATTTTCTGGAGATCAGGTTTGAATCTGTTCTCATTCTCCACTAAAGAGGTGTGGGACTGTATTAGAGTTCAGAGTACTATAGTTGACTGGGCTAAAGGGGTTTGGTTTTCTCAGTGTATTCCGAAGCATGCTTTTCTATTATGGTTAGTGATGAAGGAAAGGTTACTCACTCAAGATAAGATTATATCCTGGGATCCGTGTAGAAGGGGGAATATGAATATGATGTGCTGCCCTTTATGTTGCAGGAACTACGATTCTCACGACCACTTGTTTTTTGAGTGTTCATTTGCTACTAGAGTCTGGGATCCTATAAAATCTATGGCCAGATTGCAACACTTATCGAATCACAGATCTGATATCATTGTCTGGATAAGGCTGGCGAACACGAAGTCAGTGTTTCATGTGGTTGGTAAACTTTGTATTACAGTTGTTGTCTATTTGATTTGGCAAGAAAGGAACTACTAGTTATTTAAAAACCAGACACGGCCGCCGGAAGTGATAGTTGAAGATATACGCAGTACGATTAGGTATAACTTGTTTCGCCTGAAGTTCAAGAACACGACCCGTGTATGGGCTACTCCGAGGGAGTGGAAGATCGATCAAGGAAGAGATTTGGTTGATGCAGGATGATTTTTTGTCTTTTTATTTGAACTAGTTTGGTTTTGACTGGGCTAGTGGTTGTATTTGTTCTGCTATGTTCTCTTAGCTTGGTCTTGTTGGTTTATTGTTCACATTCATTGGATATGTCCCATGAATGAACTAGTAAGGTTTTCTGCCATGCTACTTGTTCTTACATTTTGATGTTAATATATAGAATCACCGGGGTAACCCTTTACCCAAAAAAAAACTCACGGAGCGTATTTGATATTTGGATTTATATACGCGCGGGGGGAAGGGGGTCAATTGCAAAAATCACTCAGTTTCTGCTATCGCTTCGAATAATGGGTATCTGAAAGTGTCTAGGTGTATAGCGGTTTCCCCTAAATTATTATTGCTTAAACATCATTTGGGTGTTACAACAATTCTTTGAGTTACCCCTTTAGTAATAAATTGTACGTTTAATTATTCATTAATATAGTGTTCCTGAGAGCGTTTCAAATCAACGGAGATAATACTCATGATAATTTAATGTCTTTAAACCTTTTTAATCTGATTATAGTCTAACCGTTAACGAGCAGAATTTACTACACCAACCACTCGTTAAGTGGCTTACGAGAATTTCCACTAACAGTGGGAACATTTAAGTGATAAATTACACATTAGAACCATTTATCCACAAGCTAGGTCTCACTAGCATTCACATGCACTCCAAATTAATATCCCGTGTGCACCCGTGATAATAATTTGTTTTGCATGGTCTCATTAGTTTCACCTGTCAGATGTTAAAATGTCTCTATGATTATAATACCGATTACCCAGTGGTGTCAAAATAAAAGGTTATCTACAAATTGACCCTCAACTCTAAATTGATCAACTAGTAGTTATATTAGAAAGTGTAGTCATGAATGGTTTGATTTGAGCATCCACTTTGATTATGTATTGTTGATGGAATACTTCACTTACATAAGCTACCATAAAGCATGAGGTTATCCTTTTATTCGAGATATGACACATTTCGAATAGCAAGTAGGTAAAACGTTTGACAACTTTGTGTTCGATTTATCCCCTAAGGAATATTAACAAAATGTGAGCTCATGGCTTGGTAGTGATGATGTTTCCATAAAAAGAAAAAAATCTGCACTAATGCATGTAATCGTCTTATCCGAGAAGACTTTATGTAGACAAGAATATCAGAAGTATTTATCGTCACGAAATGCCTCTTCGAGTCAATAGTTTTCACGAGAGCAACAAGCATCAACTTGATGAAATAAGAGAAGTGTGACAATATGGAAAATGTTTAATGGAATAGAACATAATACTTAACAAAAGGAAATCACTACGGATAACTTCACCGGCATAGTCTTTATAATTTGAGTGTTCAATACTTAACTCCCTTTTATTGTCAACACAAGTTCAACAGAGTAAGAAAAAAAATCTGAATAAAAATCGATTTTCTGGGATTACCAGAATGTTGGTCCCATAACAGTAATGAATCAGTAATTTGGTGAAGATTTGGATCAAATGATGTAAAACATGAAGAACAAATGAAGAACACTAACAAAAAGTCATATTTGATCTATATGGAATTGCATAAGATGTTGTTTACATGAAAACCCCAATTCACTAGCTCATTCAAGACCCTAAAAACCCTAATTGCCATTTACTATTTATAGCCTAATGACACTTTGGACTAATGACAATTAGGACCCTAAACTTAGACTAAAACATGACAAATGTAAATAATGCAAATAAAACCCTAACGTTTAGTCTAATATATATTTTGTCTTAACAACAAAATATATATATTACATAAAATACTTAAAATGACGAAACTGATTAAATATATTTTGTTGACACAAAATATATTTATTAACAATAAAACTCCGTCGCCTTCAACGTCTTGTCTCTAATCTTCGTCCCGAACGCGTCGTCTTGACTTTTACGTTGACTTTGACCGTTGACGTTGACTTTGTTGACTTTGACTGTGTTGATAATATTAGACTACAATTCAGGTCCAACAATACTCCCCTATATTCTACTATTATCAATGTCTTGCATCGTGTTCAGCACCGATAAGTCAATACTGTTGGATCTTCAATTTGGTAAGCTTCAGTCTTAATTTCAGCTCCAACACAGATTTATCGTATTCTGACAAGAAGGAATGAACTGCTGAGTAACTTATGCTCCACTTCACGAACTCTAGGAGGGATAGCCTCAAACGGGTAAAATTGTTGCAGTCGCCCGGCTCACACCTTGGCCTCTTTGCGCCTCTAGAAGAAGACTCAGTCACACCGTGCGAAGAATATTTAGATTTAGGCGGGAAATTTATATTCATGATTACGATGAGGACACAGTACTTCGTATAAGGATTTCTTAGACTACAAAGATCTTATATCAGGTAAGCACATAAAATGTAACACGTATAGGCAACAAGCACTAGTTCTAACTATAGTACTAATGTGCAGTGTGAGTGTAACTAATGCAAATGTTTAAAGTTATAGACTATATGCAATGAAAATGCTAGTTCCCTATAACTTATGGCTCTAATACCAATCTGTCACACCCTCAAATTTCCACAAATAGGGTATCCGTTAGGCGCGTGACATACCAGGATCTCAAGCCATTAGTTACAGTAACACTGACTCAACTGATTTTAAAATAAAAGTTTTGTTTTATAATAATTCAAAAAGACAAGGTATTAAAATGGAAGTTCTTCAAAGTTTAGCGGAATCGTTTAAATAACTCAAAATCCCAAATTAACTTGTGCTCCACAGACTAGCACAAAACAATTGAAACTGGTGCTTTAAAATCCAACACGCAACCAAATAACTATTTCAAACCAAACCAAAACGTTTAAAGTATAAAAACTTCAACAAGTTCAAAGACCCATGCATGTTGTGTCCTATGTGCACAAACTCCTAGCCACCTGAGAAAACATACTGAAAACGACCAACACATGGTTGGTGAGCTCAATGAGATAACTAATCAACATAATCCTTAAAATAATTTAACCGATAAACATCGTTACTATTGCTGGTTAGCTAAACCACCTCGTTTACTACATGAGCACGTCGAGATTAAACTGAACGATACGATAAGATTTGCCTTGTTACCACCACAACGGGTGACCAAAAGTTAAAGGACCATTTGCACCACCTGGAAACCAATCCAGTATGGTGGGGTCTGCCGAACCAGTAGTACTACTCAAATTTCCCCGTTATATCCACTGTATATTAATAATCTCGACAAAAAGGAACGGACTTTAGAGTTGGTGGAATCATGCTCAATAAAATAAACAGTTAGACAATAGAAAGTTTGTTTTATCAAAACTGTAGCACGAATGCATAAAGACTCAGCCCAAGGCTGTTTAAAATCTTGCCCGAAGGCATTTATACTTTTACCGAAACCTGCCCGTAGGCATTTACACTTTTACCGAAACCTTCCCGTAGGCACTTACCGAAGGTATAAAAAGTAGCCTTAGTTGGCCCGGCCCGAAGGCATAAAGTTTTGCCCGAAGGCCCTGCCTGAAGGCATAAAAATGTAGTCCGCCCGAAGACGCTGTAAAATAGTTGCCCGAAGGCGTTGTAAAATATTTGTATGTTTTCTCCCTGAAAAATGTTTAAAAGCGGGCAAAGAACTCACCTTTGAATAAGCTGCTACCAACAAAATGCAACACGAGTTTTCCTAACTTGTCCTATGACCTGCTTGATAGTAAATTACTGATTATTAACTATAATCCTAACCTTATTTATATACATGTATTATAGATATACTATCACAATTATGACTTTACACATATACACGTTTCATGAAAATTCATCATGCTAACAAATTTAAACACTTTCGCACACATGTATATATGTCTATTTATATGCATATATATATTGCTACAGTTATTCCACATAATACAACTTCCATATTGTAACATATATAGATATATGAACACAGTCTTGCATACATCAATATTTTTCATATGATCCTACTGTTCATGCGATATATATATACTTGATTGCTTCTATTTTCTACTAGATCTACATACCATACATTCACAATGCACGCCGTTTACACACAACAACTATATACATTCATATCACTGCTGATTCCCGATTACAATCACACATGCGTTAGTCACACGTTACGTACGTACATACAATTCGTCACCATCATCAAGATTACATACCATACAATCGATACATATATCAGCCGCACCCATACAACAATTCTATTACTCCTATGAATCGGTCGCACATATACATACAGTCTATATATACACACTTTACACGTTTGCTGTTGGTTTTGGGTTGCATATATGTATACACGACATACTGATGTATATATATACATACATAGGGCATACATGTTTATATCTTAGTTATTCAACACGTACACACATGAATACAAAAACTCTATGCGAATGATTTTCGGAATGAACCACTCACCATAACCCCTACTATATGCACACATATGTATTTACACCCGCTGCAACTTTTCTTTGGTAATGTATATATAGCATACAATCTGCTAATTCTTACGCATACATATTAACATCCTAGTTTTCTTGATAAGACCACACACATACACCATCACAAATATATATACTATGTATGGCTGCTATTAATTATGTATGGCTGCTATTAATTATGATGTATATACACATACATGCAATTTACGTACACTGGGCATACATACATACATACGTTCGTTGATCCTATTCGATTTACAGATACACTTAACAGCTTTTTTAAAGAAACAAGTTCCATTTTCATATAAAACATAAAAGAATTTACAACAAGGTGGCAGGTAAACGGGCAACAAGTTGTGCCGCCACCCCACTTTGAATAGAAAAACCTAGCCTACTGAAGACAAAACCTTGACCCTTAGGTGTCGAAACATTACTATGAATGACCCGTTGAACCCTGGTCAAAAAGTTCACCGCCTCAGTGGCTAGGAAGCCAAATGTGTCAAATGCCAGTGGAATAAAAACATGTTGATTATCCATGCAGGCTTTCTCGTGTTTTGCAATCTTGCATGATTCCGCCTTTGTCGCCGCCTGTCGTGCAACGAATCCATTGTCCCTGAGCGTAACCAAGGGGGACACTCCCGTAAGGTCCACACAAGCGTGTTTGCCCCCTATCCAACCAAACACAAGAATATCACCTGGCCTTAAAGTAGATCTCCCCTAAAGCGGATCTGTCAGAAAATTCACAAGAGCCTCCTTTTTAGCCGAAATTCCTGCTCGCTTAAGGATATCATATAGGACATCCCTAACAAAATCGTGTATGTATTTGAATCCAGGTAACTCCTTGCAATGGACGGCATGATCGCCAAAAGCGTCTAATCAAACCTTGCGGCAAACGGGACAAGGCTCATCAACCGGGAACAAAGGAATCATTAACCGGTACTTAAGGATAGCCTGGTATTCCAATGGTGACATATGTTGCCATAGTCCTTCAATGGGGATGACAGTCAAAAAATCTTGAACCCGAGGAGCCTGGAGACATGCAACCACTGCTTTCTAACGGGGTGAAAGATCAAACCTCACTTCCAAACTTTGACCAATCGTACTAAATAAAGCACTCGCCAAAACATGTTGGGCTTTAGGGGGGCGGTGTCCTTTTTAGAGAACCCACTGATATCAAAATCGGGAAGAGAAGTCTGTAAGCGTTCCAACGCGCACCCATAATCAGAATCTAAATCGTCCAACCACATCTGCGAAGAATATGGTCTTGTAAAGCCAACGATTGAGCCCTAAACCGAGTCAGAATCTAAGTCGATACATCCTCAACAGAACAAAGACCAAGCCCCCCAAACCGAGTCGGAAGCGAAGCCAACCGCCACTGAAGATCCCCAAAAAAAGGTCCCCCACAAACAACGATATCCTCAATCGCCTCTCGAAGCCCCTTGTCAAACACAGAAACAGTCTCCCTTACATACATAGGTTGACATGTTCTTAGTTCAAATAGTAATTTCCCAACTCCCATACATGAGCGGAGCAACAAAAGTTCACATTGAGGGTCTCGCAGATGCGGGAGGCATCTCATCAATTCCACAGCCCGAGATGCTCTTCTCATAGCCAAATTACTAATAAACCCAGCATCACGACTGACAGCATCCCCGAGAAGTTTCACACCCAGACCCGGCCTTCCAATATCAGTAGGGAATAATCCATCTTGTACCTTCACCCCGTCACACGATGGCCAAAAAACATCGGTTTTATTGATGTTTAGTTAAAGGCCAAGACTTGGCCCCTCAGCTATGATGACATCTAAAGCTTTGGCCACCTCTTTAGCATCTCCAATAATCATACCATCAACAAGATACCAAGCATGGAATAGAAGCTTGCAGCTATCTCTGATTTGAAGCACGAGTGGGTGCAAAACAAGTGCAAAAAGAAGAGGCCCCAAGGGGTCCCCCTGCTGGACCCCCGTGGTGAATAAAATATGATCATCACCCACATATAACCTAGCCGATTGACAATACAAAAAGTCCACCCAAAGAGAAATAGAAGGGCAACGGGTCCGGACTTCTTGCAAGAGAGTACTCCTATCAACCAAGTTGAAGGCATTAGTGAAATCAACAGTAAGCATAGCTAAGGACCCATCCGAGTGGAACTCATTCAAGAATCTATTTGCACTATGAAGCACTGCCTCTGCTCCATTAGAGATGCCCACCCCATATTGAAAGTCTCCAAGGTATTTAGCCATCTCCTTCCCAACACCCTTCATAGCCACCTTAGAAACTAGCCTTCTCCAAATCGCACCTACTGCAATCGGCCTGATCCCATTATCTGGTTTTAACAATGGCGTGAGGGGGGCGGATGCAACGAACTCTGCTAAAACCTTACGGCACATTCCTTTCAAACATAATTTACCATGCTAGTAATGGCCTTGAGCAACCCATTAGCTATAGCAGAGCCCTCTCCACAAAAAGCATCTAGAAGGTGTTGAGCTCTCAAACTGTCACACCCTCAAAATCCACTAACGGGGTTTTACCGTTAAGTTTGTGACAAACCAGGATCTCAGTCATTAGTTACACCAAACGACACTATATGCATTTAAAACATACGTATCTCATTAAATGAGAAATTTAATACAGAGTTGACGTTTGAAAGTTTGCGGAAGCGTAATTGAATTGTAATGTCAAAATATTTAAATGGAGACTAAATGCGCAAAACACGCGCCCAAAAGTAGAGAAACACGGTTTAAATAGTTGTTAAACACAAAGCATTGTTTTTAATGCAAGAAAATGTTTAAATGAAAAGTTGTGACTCCATGCCATGTCCTAAGTGCGTTGTACATCAAAGACCTGAAAAAGTGAAAGGCTAACAAGTGTCAACACGACGGTTGGTGAGTTCACATAGTAAGTATGAAATAAAGTATGTCCAGTTGCAAGCAGAAATATAAATTAAGTATGTCATTGTAGGTAGCTAGTCTACAGCACATGTCCTTAGAGGCGTATGTATCTGACCGAAGCTGACGTATGTACACATTAAGTGCATTTTGCCCGTTCGTACATCCCAGCAGGATGCACTGTAAGTATGTTAGGTCATTCAACACCCGTTCGACAGGTCCTTCTGTCGTGCTAGTGCGACTAGCCCGGGTGGGGTTTGTCAAACCCAGTAGTACTACTCAAAATTTCCCCGCTATTTCACAAATACTAACGGTCAACTAGGTATTCATGGGGTCTTTCATGAACAAAATAAAAGTTGCTCTAATCCAGACATGCGACATACAGAATTTGTAAATCTGTAAAAGTATTCGTCCGAGTTCCAGCCCAAAAAGGGTAGAATAGTAAATAGTTTAGTTCAGTGAACTCACCTTTGAAGCGCACAGCAAATAAACAGCGAAAATGCCAACAAGAATCTAGATCGCTCTACGACCTGCTTAATAATTATTTATTAATTATTAACTAAGAACATGTAAGTAATATAATATATATATATATAATATGGTATTCGTTAGAGTTTCGAGTATTCGGTTCGCTTGCTTATGCTAATAATTAACACCATACAAGATTACACGTATACTACATATTATAATTCAATACTTGCATATATATAGACTTCCACGCAACGTCATTCATGCATATTACCATTAAATCAAACTGACTCACATCATTATCGAATAATCATAATACTATTTACACGTACATTTTGCCACATATTTACTAACATTCATAACATGAAATCTTATTCATACTGACATCTAGCCATATGCATATTTACTACAATGTACTCACACATACAGTCATACGTACAACAACTTCATAAATTGCATTATACACGTAAATCATCACATACATTAATCATGTTGATCTTATACATTCGAGTATGTGGTGTACATACCATCTATATATATACGCTGACATTATACCTACACAACAACTACACCCATTCAATTTTTTTTTTCCATCCTGATGTCATTCATTCATCACGCATACACCCACACTAATTCTATATTAGCACAAATCTTCTACTAAGATTTTACACACACATATATGAACACAACATCACTTCCTTCTGTTACGCAAAGACCCTACATACATACATATACATTTGTACAACACTCATACCTCATTTAATTCCAAACATATTGTAACACATACACACACTCGCCTTCACTGTATATGCATATATAAGCACCTATATATACTACTCGATCATACATATACACACATACATCGTTGCAATATATATATTGAATACATACAGTCAATATGTATATACTTACAGTCCATACATTCAGCGCATACATACTATTACAGATTAATATTCTTGATGGCACGTATGTATATATTGAACCAGAAACTATCGCATCCCGTAAAGAAACCGAAAACGATACCGTAACGTGATAAATAGCAAAAGTACATGACGGGTACGTACCGATAATCAACCGGGTAAGCGAAAGTGGCGGGTACGAAGAAGGGTGGTCGGAGTGGGTAGTTCGCCGGGGCTGCAGGTTCTCTGCCGGACTTGGTTGACACTCCGGACAGCGGTACGATACGCAATAGGAGGGAACAGAATGTAACTGCTGACGCAAAGGCGAAACCAGCGTGAAACGATGATGGTGATGATGGTTCTGTCGTGCGGCCGGTTAGGGTTTAGTGTGTGTGAGTGTGTGTCGATATGTAGGAGACGGGTGAAGGGAGGGGGTTGGGTCTATAAGTTTTAATTTTTCTCAATTGGCCCTTGAAGTTTTGTAGGCTATTTAGTTAATTAAACTAGTTTAATTAATTTCAAAACAAACCCTAAATTTATATGCAACTTGACGGAATATCTACAGAAAAAGTAACGGTATTAACCTGAAATTGCGGGTTGTCACACAAACCATCCCGCCTACAAGAAGTCCCTTTGGGGAACGATTTAATACACCCGGATACATTGTCAGCATCTGTAACAAGAGAGGGCTCTGAAAGCAAGGCCTCTGCAATGTCGGAGGGGGCACCTTGGGGTGTTTAGCCACTAATGCCTTCAAAGTATCTTTACCAAAAGGTGTAACCCCAGATGAGCATAATACCTTAACCGCGGTAGTTAAGTGTCCATCTATAACTTTCCTCAAACATACTTTGACATTAGGACACAACACAGAATTATGGACCTTAGTAGTAGGCCCCTCACAGTGTGATGTCATCCGTTGGGGCTGAGCCAATAGTGATAGAATAAGATCGTTAAACCCTTCCCAATCACCCCAAGCAACTAAAAATCATTGAATAGATAGACATTTCAAAGACTTCCTGTTACCAGACATACTCTCTTGCCGACTAGACGGCCTAAAAACCTGTAACGTGCAATGCGGTAACAAGAGAAGTCTCACTCATTCCTCAACAGACTCTGGCATAGTGATCACCCTATCCAATGCTCCCCTTTAAGGCCTGAGCAAATGCTATGCGACAACTCTGAGGAATGGTTTTAACCGTCGTGATAAGGAGAGAGAAAACACGGTCTAAAAGAACCTCATCTACCACCACCCGCCCCTTAGGGATAACATCTTTTTCGACATTCGGCTTTGTGATCCCCACAACGAACTCTTCCACATCACCTGCAACCCATTTAAATCTAATCACACTGTTATAACCATTGGCCCGATACCTTTAGGGCCTCACCAACTGAGACAAACAAATCAACATTTGTTGCAACCGCGTCCCGCAAAACACTTTTTCGATCATCCGATGACGAATGCATCTGTTTAATATGTGTCATTAACCGAGGGAAACCTTTGGAACCCGTCATACCATCCGGGCAACAATGGAACCCCCTAAATGGGCAAGGCCAAAACCCATCTAAAGAACGAACACTGGCCTCCATAGAAGAACTCGCCTCATTACCCAAGGTATCACCCATAACACCACCGGGTTTCTCATCGGAAACCCAAAGAAAAAAACAAAAAAACCTCAAAACACTAGAACACCAAGCAATGTGAGGTAGTCTTTCATTGAGGCATATGATCGAACACCTGGTGTACAGAGTAAGAGGGACGGTTTCAACACCCAATCTGAAAAACCATAGCTGCCCAAATGCAAAACCAACAAATAAGAAAGAAGATGGAGGTGGGTTAGGGCAGGGAAGGTGGGTAGGAAGTGGGTTAGGGCAGTGAATGGAGTCAGTAACAGTAGTGGAAGGTGGAGGTTGAGGGGCTGTGATGGTAGAGGTGGAGGTGGAATGTGAGGGGAGGTGGTTAGGCCGGCGGTAGGTAGGCTGCAGAGGTGGAGGTAGAGGTGGAGGATGTTGCACAGGTGGAGGTGGAGGTGGGGTTACGGTTACGGTGGAGGTGGGGTTACAATGTTTCTAAAGCATGATTTGAAACACGACACACTTAACAGCACATAATCACATACATATATATACCAGTTCCATTGTTGTTGTTACATATATTTAAGCATATATATCCATGATTTGCTGGTCTGTGATTCCGTCTACACACTCATACTACACCACAGTGAATACGCATACTATCTTCATACAAATATACAACTTAAGCGCACACCCATACAATTAAGGAGAACACATATATATCGGGTCACCGGAAAACAGTTACATACATTCATGTCAGATTACATACGCCAACCGCGTACGTTCATTCATGCTACACATGCTGTTGCGGCTTATACATACATATAAAACATCACAGATACCCAGACCTACATATGCCACATGATCGACTCATATACACTTGTGTTTTTGGGTCGCGAAACTTACCGGGAATCAACGAAAGAGATGACCGGAAAACGGAAGTCGCGGCTGTTGTTTCGGGCTGTTAACGGCCACCGATTTAACAGGGGAAAGGGAGAGCGACAATGAGCTATTAACGGTGCCTAAGAAGCAACAAGACTACGATGAGCTATTAAAGTTGCTAATGGTTGCGAGAGGGAGAGGGATTTGGTGTTGTTTAACTCGGCCGAAGAAGCAACAGGACTACGATGAATGAACGTATAGTCCTTATAGTTTACACATATGGGGTGAGGATAGGTCGAGTAGGGTTTGTGTAAATTATTTCACATTTACACATATAGTCCTTATAGTTTAATAATTTGCTATCTGATAATCAAAGTTATTAAGTTTAAGTTCCGTTAATTACAAAACAAGCCCAATGAAACAAAATAGTTAAAGAATGGTTAACGGAGTTAACCTGAATTTGCGGGGTGTCACACAAGACCATTAAAACTTTCTTGACCTGGATTTATTTTAAAAAATGAGAACATTAACATAAAAATAGCTTGAACTTTGTTGCGCCGCTCCCAAAACTTCTATCATTTCCGCCTTCAACTTTAGATGTGCCTAAATAAGATCACCAAGAAATAGCATTAGCCAATGCTAAGTAAATAATCACTTTCACAGTTACATACCCATTTAAGAGTAGCTTAGTTGAGTACTATTTCAACAAAGTTATAAATTTGTATAAAAATTGCCCAAGAAATCCTATTGATAGGTTACAGGTGTTGTAAACAGAAATCCTATTGAACCGCTAACTTTGCCACCTCCACTTCGCTAACAAAATTAGGTATTTGTAATTTCAATTTGACTATGGCTTAATGCATGATTTGGTGGTGTGACCTATTAATCCCCCCATGATTTTAACTTCGCCACCTCTACTTCACTAAAAATATTATTTATTTTCCATTTCAATTTGACTAAAGCTCAATGCATGATTTAGTGTTGTGACCTTTACATGGTTTGTTAATTTAATAAAAATCTATAAACAAGACCCACAAAAAAGGACATATTTTATAAACATACTTACCAGTTCAGTTTATCTTTGTTAGTATGCTTTGCAACTGTTAACAATTAGAAAAATAAATGCAATTACTTGACCTTGGGACTCTGGTTTGTAGTAATCCAGAACTATAAAGTCGTGCAACAAATTAGTATGTGCATGCTCATCTGATTGCATGTCCAAACTAATGCGCCTCACGACGGTGATTACTCGTACAGAGTATGCCCCAAACTATACATTTCATCGTCCTCAAGCATTCATCGTCCTTAGCGAGTGCACCATCTGAAGAAAGATCCACCCTACTTGTCTTTCCAGCTAAATACAAATATAGGAAGAAAAAAAAGAACAAAATATTAACTATTTTCAGGTCAAAATCATGAAGATAGCCATGGCTTATCCAATAGTACTTTATAGTATGAGTTATAAAAATAATTGGATTTCCAAAAATTTTGACTTAATGAATATGTGCACTAGAGAATGCTACAAGTTCTTGTGTTCTATCAAAAAGTTCCAATACTTAAAATAGGGGAAAATAATATTTTAGTCAAACAAGATCAAGATATTCTCCGATTCACTTAGATATACTTTTTCATTGAAAAATGTACATGTTTCAATCCAAAGTCATTTAATGTTTCTTCTGGAAGTTTCCCTACAAGGAAACACAAAACATTATAACAATAATTCGAATCATGTTATCTTAGATGGCACATAACACACCATGTTTCACCTTATTTCATAAAACTTATGAAAAAATTAGTCCCTTACATCGTGTCTAATCTACCTAATTGAACAGGGTGTAATGCCCTAAAACCTAAATTTTAATTCTTGGCATGTGTTGCTTGTGCTATGGTGTGAGATCATAAATAACTAAGCTGTCTAACTTAGTTAGAATGTAAGTTAAATAGCAAGGAAATTAGTTTTCAAACAAAAATGAGGTAAATAACAAACTTGAAGGGTTGAATGTGACAAAATGCAAGGAAGTTTGAGTATTTAGTTAAGGGGATGGCTGGAAATTGAGTTCTATGGGTATGTGTCGATATTTTTGAGAAGAAAACCATCTCAAGAACAATTTATGCAATTCAGCCAAATCAAGGTTAAATTGGGTGTTGAAACCTTGCATGATTAAGGATTTTTCATCATCTAATCACAATAAACCTAAGGTAAGTTGTAGAATGTGATAATGAAGGGACATGAATGGAATGTGAAAACGGGTGTAATTGTTTACATGCTTGGAAAGTACTTTGAATATATTATATTTCATTTGAACATAGAAAGATAATTCTGTTGGGGTTATTTGAAGATGTCACTTTCCAAATATAAGCGAGTGAAGATATCGAGCATCATCACGAGCAAGCACGGGTGAAGACGTTCATAATTTGTATTTGTCTTAGAATATTTGTGTAATCGTTTCATGCTTAAATGCGCGTTTGTGCTTAATTGCACGTGGTTAGGTTACATTGTAAGGTGAATGGTTTGGACTATAAATACCATCACCTAGGTCATTTGTTAAGTGAGTTGCCTACATTTCATTCCATATCCTTTGTAACCTCTCTATTGATCTAATACAATTCACCTATTCATATTATCATCAATCTTCATCATACCTTGCATTGATCTTCATGAACATTCAAGCATCAATACGTGATCAGTGAGTTTCCGCATCACTGATTGCAAACAACATCCCCAAACACTCTCAGATCTAGATCCAAGCTCGGTTCGTCTAGCACTATCAATTGGTATCAGAGCTGTTGGGTGATCTTTGATTGTTGTTGTTATTGATGGAATTTTAGTTACCATTAGCTTTGATTCATGTTTGTGTAAAGAACTGCAAAGTTTGAGATCAATTGGTGAAGATTTGACTGTGTTTTTGAAGAAATTGTTCATGTTCGTCATACTCACTACTCAATTTTGTGATCTGGAAATTGTTGATGATATTGAGAAATTGATGATTGAGATATGTTAGAAATCACTATCCTAAGCTTCGTTCATAATCAAACATCACTGATTTGTTGATTTCGATCCATATTTTGTCAAATTGTCTCAAAACCCACTTGTTGTATTCTTCATCAAAAATCCGGATCTGAATAAGATTTAGCTTGTTTCAAGGTATAATACTTTGAAGGATTGTTAGAAACATCATTCCTAAGCTTATACAAGTATTAAATTGAACAAAAACAACAAAAATTGAGGAATTGATCTTATGTTCATCACAATTTTGACTTTGAAAAGTCAATCTGATATGAAGATTTGAAGAATTGATTGATATTTGTCAAGAAAAGTATCATAATCTGAAGAAGAATTGAAGAATTGTGTGGTTGATTCAAGGAAATTGTCTAAGTGTTGAAACAACTAAGTTCTATTCAGCCGGGTGAAGTTGATACTATTCAGCCGGGTGATACACTATTCAGCCGTGTCAAGTTCTAGCCGGGTCAAGTATTTTTCACTATTTAGCCGTGTGAAGCACTGTTCAGCCGTGTGAAAGAAGGAAAACACTGTTCAGCCGGGTGAAAACACTGTTCAGCCGGGTGAAGTACTGTTCAGCCGCGTGAAGTGTTCAGCCAGGTAAAAACATTGTTCAGTCGTGTGAAAAACACTGTTCAGCCGGGTAAAAACACTGTTCAGCCGGGTGAAGACACTGTTCAGCCGGCTGATAGAAGGAAATCACTGTTCAGCCGGGTGATAGAAAGAGATCATTGTTCAGCCGTTTCAATTGTTAACCCGTCCCAACAGTTACCCGTCCCAATAGTGACCCGTCTCTAAAAAAAATAAAAAAAAATAATTCGTTTTTCCAAATTTTCAAATTAGTCATTTTTAGCCACCATGACTTCCCAGAAAAATCATCAAAATGACTTTGAAAATTCAAGAAAAATGTCAACGGGCATGTTACCCGGCATACAAGAAGAAAATAAAAGAGAAAAGATGTGCACTAAAGAATGTTTTGAACAAGTTGAAGAGTGCAAATTATATTCACTTTGGATTTGTGATAAACTCAAGAAAGAAGAAACCATGCACAAGAATCTGAAAGAACAACACGAATTATCTAATCAAAGAATCACATCTCTTCAAGAGTCACTCAAGAAAAGTGAAAGAGAAGTTACAACTGTCAAGAATGAAGCTGCAAAATCAAATGCACACTCATCTAGTGTGATCAAAGATTTGCAAGAAGAGATTACAAGGTTGAAGAAACTCTCTGAAATGGTTAATTCAGAAAACAGCAGTCTGAAAACCAAGCTTCAAGAAGAACAAGAGAAATTCAAAAGTCTTCAAGAAAATCACCTACTGTGTGAAGATAGACTCAAATCTCTTACACAGAATGTTGATTTAATGCTTATCGAAAAGCATAATCTAAATGTTCAACTCATGGAGCTTACTGACAAACTGAACAGATCACAATCTGATCTGGTGCTTATCAAAGAAGAAGTCGAAAAAGAAAAGTCTGTTGAAAAGAAAGATGAGAGATTAGTGCCAACAGAAATTGTTGGATCACTATCTTCTCAAGAAGAAGAAGAAAAGACACAAGAGGTTCTGTCAAAGAAGAAGAAGAAGGTTAGAAGAAAGAAGAGCAAAGCCAAGAAGAACAAGACAAAGGCCGCTTCATCTGATTCTACACCACAGCTTTCTTCAACTCCAAAGTCTCAAGATTCCGAATCCCCGAGTGATTCAAACAGTGACGTATACTGTTTAATCTGTGACTCTGAAACTCATCATATCTCAGATTGTATTTACAGTCAAGGTGTCTTTCCATATAGTTCGAAAAACAACAAGTTCAAGACTCCAGCTTCTTCAAGCAAGCTTCAACAAGATTCAGAGGTCAAAGCTTCAACTGCAAAGACTTCTCTAAAGCAAAGAAAGAAGTCTCTCTTCAAGGCTCATCAGAACTACTGTGATATATGTGAGATGTACAATCACATGACATCAGAATGCTGCTACAACAAGTACTGCATCAACTGTCAAATGTACAACCACGACACAATGGAATGTTACTACAACAAGTATTGCTCCATTTGTGACATGGTCAATCACAACACTCAAGATTGCTTCTACAACAAAAGATCAACGATGAAGCCGAGAAGGTATGTCCAAAGAAATTCATCATCGGCACATTCCGCCAGGTATGTTTCTGATTTTAAATTCTCTAATGGTGATCATTCAAGTGATTCATGGAAACCAAGATCTGTAAGAAAACAAAATCAAACAAATCCATTTTTGCATAAGCAAAATAGTCAACAAAACCGATTTTTTAAAAATAGGTTTAGAAATGACTATGACAGATCTTCCATGAATAATTCTAGACGGGTGCCCAAACCAAAGCATTCCTTTGGTCCCACACAAAAACAGTTGTGGAGAAAAACACTTGTTAAGAATCAAGATGAGCAACGTGCTTCATCAATCGATGGTCCACCAGAAGATGCAATTTATCAAGAAGTTACCTATATTGATGATTTCGGACAATCCAAGACCGCAATGGCTTGGATTTCACCCTCTAACTAATTTTTTAGTGTGTTAGGGACAGTTATGGAGGCCGGTCAAACAAAGAAAAGAAGACTCTGGCTGATCCCTTATCATGACAAGATACCGAATCTTGTTCATGATGTCTTTCGATGCAACTGACACGAAATGGAGTTGGAAACAAAAAGGAATCATTGAAGGAACTTTTAAAACATTTTCAAAAATCAAACAATGAGGGCAGTGCAAGAAACAACCGATGTTTCATTTCGTCTGTTTAGATTAAGTATATTGCATGCACTCTTCATACGTTGATAACATATTTGCCATTTTCTTTTCATTAAACTTTCAATTTTCCTAGAAATTTAAAAGTTTAGGGGGAGAAATCATTATTAGAAAAAAACATGATAAAACCAGAAAAATCCAAAAATATGATGAATCTACTTGCACGTACATGAGAAATGATAGATACACTAGAGTTATTCGACACATCATTTTTAAACAATAAAGACTGAAGCGTGAAAATTGATGTGCGAGACGGCTCAGACAATTATACTGAACAAGTATATTCTTTGATGATTTAACTAAATTGTAATGAGTTTTTGTGGTTGAAACGTCTTAGTGCATGTGAAACGTTTATACAAATCAAATACATATCTTGTGACGCAACGATATACATCGGGTAATGATGCAATCTATTTAGTGTGATGAACCGCATCGTGAGCTTCTTTGTTGTGGTATCCACAGACCTGAAGTCTCACACGAAGTCTCTTTTGAGCTTCAAGGTGCAGCAAAAGATTCCAAAATGGAACAAAAAGAGTCCCAAATGTGGACCGTCACCAATCAAATTCCAAAATGGAATTCAGAAGATTCCCAAGGGGAACAATAGGAAAAAAAAATTTCCAAAAAGGAATTCAAAAGAAGTCCCAAAGTGGACCAAATCCAAATAGAACCCAAATTCCACACTATTTATGATTGTAAGTGACCTGACGTGTTGAGATGTTCTCATGATATTTAGATGAAGTGTATAACTTTCTAATGTGCAAGGTATGGGTCAGTCAAAACTTATTCTTAATCAACCTAATTGATCATCAAGAATAGAAAAAGTAAGTGTGTCACTTCGAGCTAATTGATCTGTTCAACAATGCATCACTCAATTACTTCACAATTCAAATGTCTATTCTCAAAACTGCAAAACATGTGTTGGATTAATTGCTGGTATGATCTCATTGCAAGTTAAAGATTCCGAATGTAAAGAGAAAATTCCAAAAATATCAAAAACATTGAAAAATTCAAAAACACCAAAAAGATTGTCATTTTAATATTTTTCTTTTGTGTTGGCAGTTTAACATGTGTTATTGATGTAGAAGTTGTTCATTAAGCAATATCTCATCCGATTGAGAACTTAACCTTTACATTGATGATAAATGCACATTATTGCCTGAGTTTTAATGTTTTTCTTTGAGTTGCAGGAACAGTTTCCAATGCAGAACAAGCTTCCACGCGACTTGAAGATGTTCTTGTTCATGCCTGATTCCAGTCCAAAGATCTCCAAGTCACATTGCTGAGTGTTAAGAATCCTCCTCTTAATATCTCATACACAGATCCTGTTAACCTCTAAAGAAAAATTTGAGGGGGAGTATTCTAAGGCAAAGAAGTCTTCTCATTCTACTTCAACCGTTGAAGAAGATCCCGTTGCTGATATATAGATTCACCGGAATCTACTCTCTGCTTATTTCTTTCCATAGCCTCTGATGTTACTCAAAAGGGAAAGAAGGATGCAGATTGCTTGTTGAAAGACAGAGTTTTGACAACATCATCTTAGGGGGAGTACTGTTGGGTCATCTTGAAGATAATGCATACCAAAACTTTAAGTTGCTCTCTATGCTCGCCACATGAAGGTTTAAGCTGATATGTCGGATTTGTAAAGTGTCATCTTAGGGGAGTACTGTTGGGGTTATTTGAAGATGTGACTTTCCAAATATAAGCGAGTGAAGATATCGAGCATCATCACGAGCAAGCACGGGTGAAGACGTTTATAATTTGTATTTGTCTAAGAATATTTGTGTAATCGTTTCGTGCTTAAATGCGCGTTTGTGCTTAATTGCACGTGGTTAGGTTACATTGTAAGGTAAATGGTATGGACTATAAATACCATCACCTAGGTCATTTGTTAAGTGAGTTGCCTACATTTCATTCCATATCCTTTGTAACCTCTCTATTGATCTAATACAATTCACCTATTCATATTATCATCAATCTTCATCATACCTTGCATTGATCTTCATGAACATTCAAGCATCAATACGTGATCAGTGAGTTTCCGCATCACTGATTGCAAACAACATCCCCAAACAATCTCAGATCTAGATCCAAGCTCGGTTCGTCTAGCACTATCAAATTCAAATTCGAAGTTGGCCAAACGGAATGTTAAACTTTCTTGTCGGAATACATTGCATGTTGAATTGAACTTAAATTAGCTTCTGTCCTGTTTTCGTAAAAATCATATAAAATCATCGGAAAATCCGTTGAAGGTGTGCTATATATGAATGAAAATCTCTTTCAGTCTACTACAATTCATGTTTAAACATGAAAGGCTAAATAAAATTTCACGTGGGACGAAAGAGTTGAATAGTGCAACTATGCAGAAAAGTGCTGCACAAAAGCAAGCTTTCTAAACACAAATAAAAGTAGTCGTTTGAACATATTTTATTCAAACATGAATGTTTGGTTATAGTTGATTATATGCACCTATATGGATGTGTTAGAAGCATCTATGATACTTGAAAATGGGTTGTACAACTATTTACACAAACGGGTCGAACCAGTTGGCATATGTATATTTTTTGTGTTGAATCTCGAGCGTTGCACTATGATGTGTGAGTTCGTATATGTGTATCTATGTACCTAAGTTATCACAAGGTTGTATGTTTTCTACAACATTTGAACATGATGCGTATGATGTAATTAACATAGTCGAGTGTATCAATATAGACATATGTTCCTAATTTGAAAGTTTGTAATAGTTGACTTTATGGAAAGTCAACAGATATGGTACTTCCTAGCATGATTCAAAGATAGTAGATAATGTGATACATGTTAGATTTTAAACAATGAAAGTCAACAAGACATAGAAGTTGGAAATGATTATTATTATGGAATGGGCATGTATGCTAATAATGTTGTGAATGTGATGGCATGAAAGGGATGGGAATCATGTCAAGATGGACTCAAGCTTGGAAGGGGCTATCGGGTAAAGATGAGGCAAGTAAACAAGAAAGGACTTGAAGAACTCAAGGTAAGTGACATATGAACTAAACTCTTGGTTTGTTAATGCCATATTTATGTATAAATGTAGAATGGTGAAAATCAAGGCGTAACCTTGAGTTGTTCATGGTGATGCATGAGGTAATCATTATGCATTTAAGGTATGTGAAATTTGTATGGAATAGATAAAGTTGTACGGAAATGAATGAGATACTAATATGTAATGATTGAAAGTATGAACAATATGAAGTTGGATAAACCTGGATAAATTTGCATGAATGCAAGAATGAAATACCAAAATGTAAGGACTGGGAATATGAAGGATGTGAAGTTAGATAAACCTCCAATTCTTCATGAGTAGTATGAAATTGTATAGATTATGCGTGAATAAAGTATACATATTAATAGTACGTATTATTCGGATGGTCACTCAATTGTGACTTATTTAGAATTTTATAAGTTTTGGATGGTCACTAGATGATTTTGGTGAAAAGCATAATACTTAAGTAGAGTTTTCTTAAGTTTAGCCTCTGATATGGTCATGTCTGGTAGAAACATAGCCATGTAGCACCTGATAAGAAATATGATGGTACCATCGTCATGTCTGGTAGCAACATGGTCATATAGTCTCTGATAAACAGTTTAATGGTAACATGACCATTGTAATAACAAGAGATTTGGAATAATTACGACTAATAATAATAATATTATTAATAATAATAATAATAATAATAATAATAGTAATAATAAAAATAATAATAATAACTTGCGTCTGTTTTAAATAAAAATGAAATATATTTGCTGTGAAATTTTACCAAATAAGAGTTGTTCTATTTAAATTATAATCAACAAGGCAAACAATAGAATCACAAGGGACTTAAAATCAAGAATGAAAACCAATCGGTCACCATAATTCTCGTTGGTTGTAACACTCATCACCATCAATTAAGCCTATGAAGCCTTATAGTATCTTTACGATATCACTTTAAACCATGATAGTTTACTACTCTGATTATCCCAATTTATATAGAGAGACAACTACTCCTATCATTGATTCTGCCAGACGTTTTCCGATCACCATTTATGCTTGAAAGAAACCTATAGACGGTCCTCTTCACTCTTCAACAAATCAAAATGTCATCCCGTACGGTACCGTCGGTTGCCACGAGAGAGTCGCGTTGCGTGCGTATGTCCAACTGTTTTGCAGAGAGTCCTGTTTTTAGTTTCGCGTCGTTGTGAAAATCCTAACCGGCGTATGCTCCCATCTCTTTTCTTTTATTTTGTTGGGTTACGGTTCTATATGGTTTGGCGTTTCGACACCAGCGACTGAAAGATGAGAAGGGTCTAGTCAGTCTGCACTTTCATTCTAAAATGAACCTTATTCTAATTGTGGAGTCAAGTAAGTCCATTAATACGATCATTTATCATTTCACATTTTGTATTTTGTTAACAACAATGAATTCGAATACTTAAAACAGTATACTATGAAATTGATGAATACTAAAAATCTGTATATAAATGAGTGAATGAATTAACCATGTAATATTTATAAAATATGTTAGTAAATGTCATGGATATAAAAATCATATTGTAGTTGAAACCTCAGTTTATAAAATGCATAATGAATCGATATTTATATTAGGACTTTTTGCATATATCCCCCTACAAACCAATGTATTTGCATATTTACCCAACTCAAATTTAATATTACGTATATACCCATCCTTTATGATAATTATTATGTTGACCAAATTACCCTTTCAAATACTAAAAACCCTACTACTAATCATCTACAAAACATCATATAACCAAAATCGAAGTCTCCTCCACCTCTATCGTCTTCTATGTATCACGCATACGTATCCATCCTTTAATTAGTATTAGTGTGTACTTGAGATTAATATTTTGGATGTTTTTATTGTATGGTGGTTTTCAATATGCAATTATGATTGAATATGCAATATTTTTATAAGCTAATTAAGTAAGGGTAAAATAGTCAATGTATAATTTAGTTTTTCCTAAAATATATCAAAAAGGGTAAATATGCAATATTATTTCTTAATAAGGGGAAATTTGCAATAAATTTTTTTTGTTGGGTAAATATGCAATTAATAAGGTTTAGAGGGGGATATATGCAAATGCCCCTTTATATTATATTATAGTTCTAAAATGTTTAACACATATAATTGTTGGAAAGTTTATATAATCAAAAGTCTTGCAAAATGAAATTACGAAGGAACGATATAATTTACATACATGACCAGTGAGAAAGAAATAAATGTTTATTAAATCTACTACAACAACGACCCTATCATATATAATAGAAATACGTAATTATGTTTAAATTAGAATATCTTGACATTGTAGGTGTTCATATGGTTAACCGGAGACACGTTGGTTTGATTTATAGTTATAGATTATTTGCTAGTAAGGTACGGATTCTAACCCTTCCTCGATTGTAGCATGAATTCATCTTTTCTCTCTATCATTGTTTTGGTTCCTATGCGCATTAGATACTTTGCCTACTATTTGACATAGTGATCACTTTAATGTGTGATATTATTGTTATGAGCATTGGACTGAACTATTGCAATCATTATGCATGCGATAGGTCTTGTTAACTCATTGTCGCATGTTCCTATATTGTCTGGTATTGTTAGACGCTTAACGTGATTTAGCGTTCTCAACTTAAGTAATTATTATTGACTATACTGTAATCTTGCATTTGACCTTAATACCCGAGCATATCCACCTATGGGGACATAGGGCGTCATTGTTGGCACTAATGGCGTGCACCATCCGTTGCGGTGCAATTAGCCCACGACGTCTCCTTTGCTATGATTGGTTATTGGTAGTAGGAGGCGTATGGATCGATCCTAGGATAATTACTGTTACTGGTGGATGGAAATAGGTGTGTGTGCCCACACGCCATCTCATATTACTGTACATTAGGGTTGCAGCCAATGTACTTACTGATTACTGTTTACTATTATTGTTAATGTTTACTGATATTGGCTCGATGGGTATTTCGTATAGATATCCTAGCTTTTGGACTTTCCTATTGATCATCTTATTGCTACCATTTCTTTATCGTGATGTTTGCTGTTGTTCATTCGGTTACTGAGCATTCTTGCGCTCAGCCGTATTTCTTTTGGTGTCTCTCTTAATTTTTATAGCAGGTACTCAAGGGAATAGTGGGATGAGTGTAAAGTGATAATTAAAGCCTTGGTGAAGAGTTAGAGTGATATAATAGACTGACTTAAATGAAAATTGTTATATTTAAGTTTGACTATTTCAAGATTATTACTGTTACTTTGGATATTTGTTATTCAATAAATAAATGAATTTTGACTCTGATTATCGTATTACGTGACACGTCAGTCCTAAACAGGTTGGGGTGTTACAACCATGTTACTTGGTACATGGCCATGTTTGGCACATATATATTTCCATTTGCTTTGTAACCCGTTGTTTCAAAGTTGTCATGGAAACCTTTAACCACAAGTATGATATAAGAAAGAACGTATCAACATTTATAAGCGTGTATGTATGAAATGGTTAAGTATGTGATAGTTGGTTCATAATAATACAAACATGGGAACGGTATGCATGCATGTCTTATAATGTCATTAATAGTATTGTATGTCATGTGCAATGAAAGTGCAGGTATGCTAAGGATGAATGCATTATATTTAAAAGTTAAGATTCAAAGCTCGGGTTCCAGTAGTAACCGAGATGGATCTGAGCTTGCAGAATCAAGTTAACAAGATCATGGAGTTCCTATAGATGTTATTTCTTTATTGTTCAAGTATCATATGAAGTTACTTATTTTGTTAGGGTTATTTCCTTATTAAGATTTACTTTGTATTTTGTTTATATGTTTGTATAGTTTAGGGTTTATTATGTATTTTCCTTAAACTTGCATTTTGTTTGTTATAGCATGTAGTGTGCGTGTGTTAGGAGAGAGGCTAGATCACTTTTACACTGTTAGAGAGAGAATTAACTGTGTGTGATTTATTTTCTCCTGCACTTTGTACTACGAATTGCTTTGATCATCAATATACAAGAAAATTTATGAGTATGAACTGTGTTTGTGATTGAATCGTTTGTTTGTACGCTTTATTCTGATCATTTGAGTGATATTATCGATCCAATTGAACCTATCAATTGGTATCAGAGCTTTCGGTTTGTGTTCTTCGCTGTTTCTAAGCAAAACACATCAATATTGCTCAAAATATCATGATCTGAATGAATTGTTAGTGTTTTTAGGTGTGATTTATCATCATAATCACTCTAATTCACAGCGATTGTGCAGATTCTATCAGATCATCATCAGATCTGAAGAATTAAGAAGAATAGAAAAAGTTACTGTTCGATCAATTTTTGCTCAAATTCATCGAAAAATGATGATGTTTTGGATTGATTGATACAAGGGTTTGATAATCGGACTATTTCACAGCTTGTGTGTGAATTTTGGACAATTTGAACAAGTTTTTGACAAAACCCAGAAAATCTTCATGAAGAAGATGATGAACAGTTGATTTTTGGTTGAAGATTAACTTGCCGGGTGATATATTTGACTTAGACAATTTCCTTGGACTTAGAATTTGTGAAGAAATTAGGTCCTGTGCAGCCGTGTAAGGGAATTTGTTCTAGACGGGTGAAGAATTTGACTTTAAAAAGTGCTACTGTTCAGCCGGATCAGACACTGTTGTGCCGGGTAATACACTGTTACGCCGGGTGATAGAGAAAATACAGCCGGGTAAACTTCAACTGTGTAGCCGGGTAATTAACAATTCTGTCGTGTGACCAAGTACTGTTCAGCCGGGGAAGCTCCTTGCCGTGTCAAGATTCTGCCGGGTCAAAGACTTATTGCCGTGTGAAGTTTGTCTTATTGCCGGGTAACTGTTCATCCGGGTGAAGAAGAAAAACAATTACAACTGTTTAGCCGTCTAACTGTTTAGCCGTGTGAAGACTTATTCTGTCGGGTGAAGAACAAATACACTGTTTAGCCGGTTGAAGAAGGATTTTCACTGTTTTGCCGTGTGACTCTTTTTATTTGTTTTTCAATACTTGTTTCTTATCTTGTCTTTAATTTCTTGTCTTTATTTTAGTATTTTAATCACTTCTTTTCAAAAATTAACAAAAACCAAAAATATTTTCTTTAAAATTGTTAAAAAATGGCTCCTAATGATGATTCTGATAACCGTGTTCCTAGACTTTTGAATCGTGCAGATTTCAAGAACTGGACCATCAGGCTAAGACATCACTTGTGTTCTATTGACAATGACTTATGGAAATCCATTGAGAAGGGTCCTCACATTCCTACTCAGACACAACCAGATAGTGCCAGTACCTATACTAAGGATTCTACTACACCTTATCCAGAGGATAATTTGTCAGCTGAAGACTTGAGGAAGGTAAAGAATGATAGCAAGGCCTATTCGTTGATGTGCAAGGGGTTGCCATTACAAGTTTTGTCTAGATTGGATGCATATCAGACTGGCTATACATGCTTTAAGGCATTGAAGTCTATATGTGAAGGAGGAGAGCAGTTAAGAAGTTTGAAGAAATCAAAGCTCAAAAGACAACTGGAATTATTTGAACATATCAATGGAGAGACAGTTCACCAGATGATGAACAGGTTTGTTCACTTAACTACTGAGATGTCAAACCTCGGAGTTAAGACTGAACTTCAAGACTTAAATGATCGATTGTTATGTGCTTTACCATCATCATGGAAGCAGACTGTTACTCTTTTGAAGCATACTGAGAAATTCCCAATGGAATTAGATCTGCTGATTGGGAAAATTGAAGAAGTTGAGATTGATGAAGGATCAAGAAATTCTGATAGATCAACGTCACAAACTCAATACAAGTATGTGGTAAATCCTGCCAATACTGTGGATAATGCTTTTCTTGTGCAAAATACAACAAAGTTTGAAGAAGAGGATGACTTATTCGTTGGTGCAAGTTTCTATACTGATTCAGCATACTTTCCAAATTCACCAACTTATTCTCAACCTCAATCTCCGCCAAGAGCTCAAGCTCAAGTTCCAAGTCAGAATGTGAAGAATCAATCAGAAAATCAAATTCCAAATGTTCAAGCCAAGGTGAAAGACGTCATGAATATTCTGTTGCAAGATGACGAAACAAAAACTGCCTTTACTGCTTTTATGGCAAGTTTTCAAGCGTACCAAGGTAGTCATTTAAGTCAAATGGACGTTGTTCTTCAAGACTTATTTGAAATGGATCCAGTAGATGTTGAGGAAATGGATCTTAACTGGCAGATGGTTATGTTAGCTTATCGTACTCAAAAGCATGCATATGTTAACAGAAGTTACAAACCTCATGCTAACAAGACTGTTGGATTTGACAAATCTAAGGCCAGATGTTTTAACTGTAACCAGTATGGTCATTTCTCAAGAGAATGTAAAGCTCCAAAGAATTTCAATGACCAAGCTAGTTCAAGCAATCAAGGTGAAGGTCAAAGCTCTCAACAATCAACGAGTTATCAAGGCAGAAATCAACGTTTCTTTCAGAAACCATACCAAAGTCTTCCTATGCCTGAATTGAAGGATGAAGGAAAGAAGCCAGAAGACCAAACAAAGGCGTTGGTTGTAAGTGTGAAAGACGGGTATGATTGGAGCGCTTATGCAAACATGGGCGTTGGTTGTAACTGGCATTGGTATGTGAAGTAGAAGAAGATTGGTCAGAAGAAGGGGATTGTAAGATGATTGAAGATGTGAGTGAAGATTCAGAAGATTATGACTGGAGTGCAAAATCTGATCCTACTGAAGAATCTGAGTCTGAACTTGTGCTGATGGCTACTGCCAGTGAATCTTCATCATCTACAGAACAACCAAAGGTTAATACTGACCTACCCCCTAACTATGTTCCATTACCTGCTGATGTCAAGGAAAGGCTATGTTCTGAACAGTGCATTCAACAAGTAGAACATTATCGGACTCATTCATTTAAAATCGGTGACAAATTAAGCAAACATGAGAAAATTCATGAACAACTTAAAATTGATCACAAAATTGCTGATGAGAAGATTTTGTCACTTAAAGAATCATGGAACAAAACCTTAAAGGAACTGGAATTGATAACCAAACAACTTGAAGAAATGACAAAGAACTTTGAACAAGAAAAAGTCGCACATGCTGTCACTCAAGTTGAATTAACAAAGGTTAAAAGCTGTAAAACCATGGTTAAACAACTCATCAAAGAAAGAGGTAACAAAACCAAAACAGGGTTGGGTTTTACACATGAACCGATGCCAAATTCAATCACTCAAACCTTACCGGAAAACTTTAATGAATTTGATCATTCACCTGAAAATGAACGAAAATTTAAAGAAATTCAAAGAAGTAAATCCGAGTCTGAAGGATCTAAGGTGTTGATTGAAAGTTTGAGAGAAGAAGAAGGAATGACAACTGAAGCTGATGATGAAGCAAGCAACAAATCGGAAAACAAATTGGAACCTGTTCTTATCCAACTTGTTGAGTATCCAAAGCTTAATCCCGAACCAGAAACACCGGTGAAGGAAGAAGGTGAATTTTCAGGATACAATGATCCTGAGTACATCAAGTGGAAGAAAGAACAAAAGGCGCAAGTTGCTGCTCAGTTGGTCAAAAAGCCAGAAGTGAAAAAGACTGAAGTTTCGAATGTTAAGAAGCAAAAATCGAAAACAATGAACAATCAATCTGAAACGAAACAGTCAAAAGGCAAAAATGTCTTAAAATCGAATGATAACACAAAAGTTCAAAGTGTTAAAACTGACAAAGTTAAACCTGTCAAGAAAGGATCAAAAGAAAGGAAAATCAAGTTTGTGTCTGCAGGAACGTTTGATTTGAACGGATCTTATGGTAAACCAATTAATTCTCCAATCAAATCTAACTCTGGTCTGAAAACAGGTTCAGGTCCTAAGTCTTCCGCTGTCAATGAAAAGAGAATTGAAAACAAAAAGGTGACCAAACAGAACAGTTTAAAATCGAACCAAAGTCCCATGCAATCAAAAGCACAAACAATGATTCCACAGAAAAACGTTAATCTAAAACCGAACAACTATGATAACGAATCACGTTTTGGTTCAACATCAAGAGTTAACAATCGGCTCTTTAGGATTAGCAAGAAACATTGTGAAATTTGTGATAGATATAATCATGCAACTGCTGAATATTTCTTTAACAGGTACTGCAGTTTCTGTGACAAAAGAAATCATTCTTCAGAAGAATGTTATTTTAACAAATTTTGTGATATCTGTGAGAGAAGAAACCATGACACAAAGGAGTGTTTCTTTCGATCAAACTCGACTAGAGAAATGACTCCATATTCGAACTTTCAAAGAAATAATTCATATGGTTTTCAAAATATGAGTCAAAGTCATTCTCCGGTTTTGAGAAATTTCAATCGAAACAATTCTGTTTCTAACTTTTCTAGGAATGTGCAGGTTAACAGTTTTAAACCAAGAGCTTTAATGGTTAAGAATCAAAAGTTTGAAAATAACCTTGATCCTAAGCTAGAGGAAAGGTTTATTGCTTTGAGGAGAAAGCAATCATTGAACGCCAATGGGCGAAGTTATCAGCATCAAAATCTTTTAAACGAAACAAATTTTCAAAATGTTCAATATCAACAAGTTACTATTGCAGATAGATTCGGAAAACCCAAGACCGTGTGGGCCTGGGTTGACCAAACTAACTGAATGTTTTTGTTGAAATGCAGGTACGCCCAAGAAGACCTATCAACTCATGGTTCGTTGATAGTGGGTGTAGCCGGCACATGACAGGCAACCATGCCTTGCTTCAGGATTTCAAGCTGAAAAATGGTACTCACGTAGCGTTTGGAGGTGATGCGGGTGGAAAGATAACAGGAGAAGGAACAGTATCCAATGGGGTCATTAGTTTTGATAAAGTCAACTACTGTGCACAGTTGAACTTTAACTTACTAAGTGTATCTCAAATTTGTGATAAATCTTATTCAACTTTATTTGATGATTCTTTCTGTTATATTCTTAAACCAGGTTTCAAGATTGACAATGAGTGGGTAGTGGTTAAAGCTCCAAGAGATCGTGATGTATACAAGTTGGATATGTCGCAGATTGACGCTGATACCGAAACAACCTGTCTCATTGCCCATGCTTCAAATGATGAGAGTCAGCTTTGGCATAGACGGCTGGGCCACTCCAACTTCAGAAACATGAACCGTTTGGTAACTGGAAATCACGCTGTGGGAATCCCATCGAAGAAATTCTCCACAACTGATCTCTGTCCAGCATGTTTGAAGGGCAAACAGCATCGGATGTCTTTTAAGTCCAAGCTCGAGAACTCCATTTCAAAACCTTTGCAGATGCTACATATGGATCTTTTTGGACCGACAAATGTTCAAAGCATCGGCAGAAAATCATATTGTTTAGTTATCATAGATGACTTCACTAGATTTTCATGGGTCTATTTTTTGCATGCAAAATCTGAAACAGCTGAATTATTTAAAGAATTTATCATTAAAATTGAAAATCAATTGGAATGCAAAGTTAAAACTTTAAGAAGTGATAATGGAACTGAATTTAAGAATGCTAATGTTGATTTATTTTGTGCAGAAAAGGGGATTGCTCGTCAGTATAGTGCTCCAAGAACGCCTCAGCAAAATGGGGTTGCGGAACGGAAAAACCGGACACTAATTGAAGCTGCAAGAACCATGCTCGCAGATGCCAAAATCCCTATCACTTTTTGGGATGAAGCTATTGCTACTGCGTGTTTTGTACAAAATAGAACATTATTAGTTCAAGATAAACAGAAAACGTCTTATGAGTTGTTGTTTGGAAGAAAACCAAATATTTCTTACTTGAAAGCATTTGGTTGTCCAGTTTCGATCCTTAATCTAAATGAACATCTCGGGAAGTTTGAGTCAAAATCTGACGATGGATTTTTCCTAGGATATTCGTCTGTTTCTAAAGCTTATCGAGTTTTTAATAGCAAAACAAATATTGTTATTGAAACTATCAACGTCAAGTTTTTAGAAAATTCGTTTCCATTAGTGGCTCATGGTCCCGAATGGTTATTTGATTTGGATTCGTTATCTAGATCTTTCAATTCTAACTTATTTAATTTTTCAGGAAACGCAAGGAAGGAATCAGGTGACTTAGGAAGCTTTAGTGACGATTCTGATAATGACGAAGATGGAAATCTCAACTCTGAATATCCATTTATGTCTTTTCACAATCCTGATCATGTCAAATCCAGTCAAGCTCCGGGTCCTTCTGGTTCACAAGAAGATCAAGAATCAAACAATCATGAAGAAAATGTGAATTCGCAATTGTCTCCTAATGATGGTGGATCCGTTCAAAATCAACCATCATCGGATCCGAATGTTGAAGTTATTCCTGAATCATTCGATTACTTCATCAATTCACCGGATCAAGTCCCGAATTTCACACCGCATACTTCAACTATACTACAAGATCTACCAAATCTGAATACTTCTAATCTAGAGACTCAAGTGCAAGGAGGTGATATTCCTATTCATCGAATTCACAAGAAACAACCTGTCTCTCAGATTATTGGGCCGTTGAATCAGAGAACTACAAGAAGTCAGACAGAGCAAGCAAATGTTTGTCTTTACTCGTGTTTTCTATCTCAAGTGGTGCCAAAGAATATTTCAGAGGCGTTGCAAGACAACAGTTGGATTGAAGCCATGCAAGAGGAATTGCTTCAGTTTCGCAAACAGGAAGTTTGGAAACTTGTGGACTTACCTGAAGGAGAGAATGCGATAGGTACAAGATGGTTGTACAAAAACAAGCCAGACGAACGTGGCATTGTTGTGAGAAACAAGGCAAGACTGATTGCACAGGGATACACTCAGGAAGAAGGCATTGATTATGAAGAGGTGTTTGCTCCAGTCGCAAGACTTGAAGCTATACGCGTTTTTCTTGCATATGCGTCTTTCATGAAGTTTAAGGTATTCCAAATGGATGTCAAAGGTGCTTTCTTGTATGGACCTATTACAGATGATGTTTATGTCAGACAACCCCCGGGTTTTGAAGATCCTGACTATCCGCATCGTGTATACAAGTTGAGTAAAGCTCTTTACGATCTACATCAAGCTCCTAGAATCTGGTATGAGACATTATCCAAGCATTTACTAGAACACGGATTTACAAGAGGTCAGATTGATCCAACTTTGTTCATGAAGAGGGATAATGATGATCTATTGTGCGTTCAAGTTTATGTGGACGATATTATTTTCGGTTCAACCAGTGAGTCCATGTGCAAAGAATTTGAAGAAATCATGAAGTCAAGATTTCAGATGAGTTCGATGGGGGAGATTAATTTCTTTCTTGGATTACAAGTAAAACAATCAGCTGACGGAATTTTTATCAACCAATCAAAATTTGTTGAGAAGTTGCTGAAGAAGTTCAAGATGCAAGATTGTCAGACTATCCGAACTCCTTCTGACGTAAATTGCAAGATACAACCTGATCCAAAGGGCAAAGCAGTTGATCAGACACTATACAGATCAATGATCGGTTCTCTGATGTATCTTACTGCATCAAGACCAGACATCATGTACGCTGTGTGTGTATGCGCCAGATATCAGTCAGATCCGAAAGAGTCGCATCTTATTGCTGTGAAGCGTATATTCAGATATCTCAAAGGGAAACCGAATCTTGGGTTATGGTATCCTTATGAAGGAAATTTTGAATTATATAGCTATTCTGACAGTGATTTTGGTGGTTGTGCTCTTGACAGGAAATCGACTACTGGTGGTTGTCAATTTCTGGGTCCTAGGCTTGTCTCTTGGCAATGCAAGAAGCAGACCAATGTTTCTGTATCCACAGCTGAAGCAGAGTATATCGCTGCATCTGCAGGATGTTCTCAGGTTTTATGGTTACAAAATCAGTTGCTGGATTACGGGTTTAACTTTCTGAAAACTCCTATTTACATAGACAATACTGCTGCTATGTTTATAACAGCTAATCCTGTTCAACATTCTAAAACCAAACACATCGAAATTAGATATCACTTTTTAAGAGACAACTCTGAAAAAGGTTTAATAATCTTGATTAAAGTTCATACCGACAAACAACTGGCAGATCTTTTCACAAAATCATTTTTGTCAGGCCGGTTTGAATTTTTAATTCAATCCATAGGATTAATCAATCATGATTGATTCTATTTTTCGAAAATCAAAAGAAAAATCAGAAAATATAAAAGCCAAAAATATAATAAGTTGATGTTAAGTATTGATTCCTTTGTCTTTCATTTTATGTTTTGCATTGTGTGTGTGCATGAAAAAGAAAAGCAAATACAAAATATAAAATCAAAAAGGAAAGAAAATATCATGTCATAAGAATCTATATTGCAAAAAGTGAGAAATGATAGATACACTAGACATTATTTGTTACATCATTTTTAATAAAGACTGATGAATGTTAATTGATGTGCTAGACAGCTCAGGCAATTAGACTGAACAAGTAAGTTGATTGTTGACAAACATAAACTTAATGAACTTTGTGTTAAGTTCCATTGTTATACATGTCTAAATATATATCTTTTGAAACATTGCTTGTGATGATAATTGTGCATGATCGGGTAACGATGCAGTGTATTCAGTGTGATGAACCGCATCGTGAGCTTCTTTGTTGTGGTACCCACAGACCTGAAGTCTCACACGAAGTCTCTTTTGAGCTTCAAGATGCAGCTAAAGATTCCAAAATGGAACATAAAGAGTCCCAAATGTGGACCAACACCAAACAAAAATTCCAAAAAGGAATTCAGAAGATTCCCAAGGGGAACCATAGGAAAGAAAAATTCCCAAAGATGGAATTAAAAAGAAGTCCCAAAGTGGACCAAATCCGAATAGAACCCATATTCCACACTGTGTATGACTGTAAGTGACCAGGTTCTGTGCAATATGCATTCAGGTAGTGATTGATAAGGAAATATGTTGACATATATATACATGTGGGTCACATAAGTCATTCTAATCGAACCTTAAATATCATCATGATACTAAAAAAGTAAGTGTGTCAATTCGAGCTAATTGGTATGTTTTCATATCATCACTCAATCAAGCATAAGTCAAATGTCTATTCAAAACTTGCAAAACATGTTCAGATAATGTGTGGTATGATCTCACTGCGATATTTTGATTCATTGCATTGCATATGTATTTATTTTAATGTGTGTGCTTTGTGTGTGCAGGCATATGGAATCATTATTGACATATCAACATCCTTGTTAAACTTAAAAATTTCAAGAAATTTCAAGTTTAGGGGGAGAATAAATTGAAGAAAAATATCTACAAAAATCCAAAAATATTTTGTTTTGAATAAGTGTGTTTTGAATGAACAAGATTATAAGTTATGAAAAGCAAAGGTATTGGATGTGTTAAAAACAAACCCAAGGTCTTGCAATTTGTTTTTAAGAAATTGCTTCGGGATATAGAAAAATTGGTTGTGCAAAAACATTTTTGAAAAAGGAAAAGAAAAATGAATTTTAATTGAAAAATAATTGTTGCAATGTTTAATGTTGTTTGATAATTAATATGACAAACATTCTTTAAGGATATCTTGTCTAATTAATATGTCGGAGAATGTTGCAGGTGCAATAAATGATCGTTGAAAAAGTCAACAGACGAAGAAAATTGAAGAAATTGCTTAAGTGTTATAGCCGGGTAAAGATATCAGATACAACTGTGCAGCCGGGTAAAGAACACACTGTTCAGCCGGGTAAAGTTGTAAGTCTGATACTTGCCGGGTGATTAAGGAAAAAGGTGAAGATGTTATGACCACTGTTCAGCCGGGCAATGATCATGTCAAATATAGCCGGGTGAAGGTCATAAATATCTTGCCGGGGGACAAGTGTATACTATACAGTCGGGTAATGAAGAAGTCTTGTTGCCGTGTAAAGGTATGACACTATGTTGCCGGGTAATGAAGAAGTGTGTATGCCGTGTGAAGAAGGTTGTCAAAGGTTGCCGTGTAAAGAAGAAAGCAAGCCGGATGAAGAAGGAAAGCAACTGTGTTGCCGGGTGATGAAGAAGGTTGCCGGGTGATGTTTTGATAACAACTATTCTGCCGGGTGATGAATAAAACCATCAGGTGTAGTTGTTCCTTAAACCCTTACCCGTCACTACAGTGACTTACCCGTATCTACAGTGCTTGACCCGTCAAGTGATTTTCACATGTTGGTGACTTGTTTTATGTACTTGACCCGTAACTACAGTACATGACCCGTCACTACAGTACTTGACCCGGCAAGGTTATTGGGCCTATTTTGCTTTTGTTGACCCGGCACTTAAAGTTTGACCTAAAATTTTTGACGATACAAATACCGCCTCTTCACAAACACTTATCATTTCACACACATTCACTTTCACCCAAACACTCTGAACTTCAAATCGCCATTGTTATCATAGTCAATCTGTTGCTCTATAACAAGATTAATAGATTGATTAAGGTAGAGATTATGTGTTTTTGACCTAAATCGACCTGCAAATCAACTGTTAAAAGGAAAAACGATAATGAACAGTGTTTTGAACTTGAATCGACACTTTGATTTTGAGCATTAAAACTGAAATCGAATGTTGTTTTAGGGTTAAAAACTGTCGACTATTAACATTCAATCATTCATTTGCACTAAAACACCTTAAAATCAACTGAATCAAGTGAAATGTTCTTAACTGATATAAATCGCCATTGTTGAACTTTGAAGCTTTTAAAAGTTAATCATAAAAACAATGAAATATCTGTTTAAAAGTGATTAAACTTGTTAAAACTGAACCAAAACATGTTGAACGTTTTCATCATAAATTTGTCAAAATTTTGCATAAGTGAGTAACTGTTAAAAGCTTAAACAGAAAGTATAATCTTTAAATTTCAATATTGTTTGATTAAAATGATGAAAATCAGGTTATTAGAACAATTTAGGATTTAAATTGATTATGTTAATGTTTTGCTTTCTAACTTTTAGTTAAACACTTATTAAAATTTTTTGATATATTTATGAAGAATCTAATACATTTGCCTTGTTTTGTGTTTGTGTGTGTTTTTAACAGATGTAGAATCTCAAATTTGAACCTAAACATAATCTAGTGGCATGTTTAGATGAATCACTTCCTGAGACAGAGGGTTATAGAGATATGATCCAGTTCATTAAGAGGACTAAGTATGTTTATGCTATATGTGCCAAACCGGTCATATATGCAAGGCTGATCAAGAGTTTCTGGAGATCAGCAGAGGTTGTGAGAGATGAGAATGGAGTTGCTATGGTTAGAGGACATATCACTAGAGACTGGGTACTGAATGTTACAGAAGAAGCTATTAGGCAAGCTCTGAGGATAGATGAGGATGAGGTTGGTATGTTAGATGAGCTGACCATGGAGGAGTGTAAAGCTTGTTTTGTTAACATGGGACATCCTCCTGTGTTTCCAAAGTCACAGTTTTATAGAGCTAAGTTGGGAAGGAAATACAAGTTGTTGTGCTATGTAGTGCAACAATGCATGTCTAGAAGGAGTGCAGGGTTTGATAACTTTCCTTCATACATTGCATCACCGATAGTAGCTATTGCAGAAAACAAACCATTCAACATGTCAAGGTGGATAATGAATGGGTTTGTGTTTAACTTGGTGAAGGGCAAGAGGTTCAAATTTCTTATGTACCCAAGGTTTCTGCAACTGATGATAAATATTGCCTATCCCATTATCAGAAGTGAAGGTTATGCTGGAGGCATATTGTATACTGAGGACATGAACGATCTCTCTTACCGAAAGATGAGTATTGGGAATGTGCCTGACATTGCTTTGTTTGATTATATGAGAGATATAATCAACAATGAAGAAGATGTGGATGGAGTATATCATCACATATCTCATGGAGAGATTGTGAATCCGTTAGATCTAATTGATGAAGAGATTGATGATGCTAATGATGATGGTAATGATGATGATGGTGATGATACTGAATCTGAATCTAATTCAGAGGAGGTTGAACTAATGGAGACTGAGGAGGTTATGGAGACTACTGAGATAGAAGAACCTGCTGAGGTTGCTTCTGTGATTGAGGAAGATGTTGTGGAGATTCCAAGAGATGTTTCTGTACAGTATGTTCGAAAGAAGAAGAAAACAGTAGAAAAGCCTGAAGAGGTTAATGTGATAGAGATTGCTCAGGCAGTAATGGCCGAAGCTGAATCTATTGCACAGATAGATGAAGTGAATGCTGGCATTACTGATCCTATTCCCACCATATCACCACAGATTGCTGAAAACATTGGACAAGGTTTAGAGTCTTCACCAAACGTTGTGCCAAGTGTTGATGAGATCTATGAAGAGAAAGAGAAACGCATTGCTGAATTAGAAGAGATTGTGGAAAATCTGATTAAGGCAAATGACTTGTTGAAGGCCTCAAATGAACGTAAAAAGAAGAGATTTGATGAATATTGGGATATTCACAATCAGAACTTGAAAATTTTCAAAGAGTTGGATTCTGACCATCTGGAGTTGAAAATTGAGCATGCTAAGTTGAAAGATGAGCATGAGAAATTGAAGGAGGAGTATGAAAACCTAAAGTATGATTATACTGAGGTTAAGGCAGAATGTAACACATTGGAGGCAGAGAAAGAGATGTTGGAAAAAGAATTGGAAGAAATGAGACCAAAGAAGGCTGGCTCGTCTTCAGATAAAGATTTTTCTGAAGAAATTATTGAAGTGACTGAATCTGAAGTTCCAAAAGTTTATCTGACAAGAGCTAGAGGTACATCAAATGCTGGAATTTTAGTTGAATCACCAATCATAATTCCCGATGAAGCTGAAGCTGAAACTGTCAAGATGGACAAAGCTGAGGGAAAGAGGAAAATAGATGCTATACCGGAGTTATTTGGTAATGAAGAAAGTTCGAAAAGGGCAAAACTGATGAAACAGTGCAGATTGAGCCGATTCAATCTGTAGCTGTGATTGAAAGTGAAATAGTGACTGAAGCTGAGACTGATAAAACAGGTCAGATTGAGCCGATTCAATCTGATTCTGTAGCTAAGACTGAAGAGTTTGATGTGACTGATAGTGAGCAAGAAGCTGGTTCTGAGGATACAGTTCAGATTGAGCCGATTCAATCTGAAGCTGTTGAAGCTGTTGAAACTGTTGATAAGCCTGAAACTGAAACAGAAGCTGAAGTGGCTAGTCAGTTTGAGCCGGTTCAAACTGATGATGCACCTATGATAGAGGCGTTGGATGATTTAGACATTGATTGGACTGAGTCTGAGGATGAAGCTGAGCCTGAACCAGTACAGAATACTGTTGAAGAATTGCCAGATGATTTGGATCAGAGGTTTGCATATTTAGAAAGAATGAAGTATAACTCTGTATTTTTGAATGGGTTGACAGTAAGTCAGATTAATGAGGAGTATGAGAAGTGTATTACTGCTCAAGATAAAACCGAAGCTGATCAAAAAGAGTTCGTGGTTGAGATGGGTGAATGGACTCCGATGCAAGAAAGCTTAAATATCGAAGACTTACCTCCGACCGAGCTTTATCATCAAAATCCTGACGAAATGACTGCTTATGAGATGCGAAGTTGGTTGAGTTCGAGGAACTATCCGTATAAAACTTTGCAAAGGTTGAAATCTGGATCTTTGAGGAAGATAGTGGTCAGTTTCATGAAAACAGAGAAAATGCATAACAGGATGTTTTATTTGGATTATAATAATCCTCAGTACTTTGAGCTGACGAAGAGATTTAAAGTGTTGGGTCCAAAAGAGATTCCAGTGATGGCATTACCTGAAAATGCGCACAAAAAGAGGCATGAACTAATGGATATGTTTCCTAGCGAAGTCAAATCTTACAACATTCCAATGGAGGTGCGTGAGACTTGGCATAAGTCAGCAACAGCAGGTGACGTAGTGAGGTCACTGCTAAGCAAAGGACAGTCGATTGCTGAGTTGCTTGACTCTATGATTGTGCCGGAGAAAAATAAAAAGGTGAAGATAATCGCATGGAAATACGACGAAGTATTTGATGCTTTTATGATAAAGAGAGTGAATGGGTTATGTGACATCTATCATTACTACTCAAGCATCTTCAAACTGGAAGTTCAGGACTTAAAAGAATTACACAAACTGAGATTGATAAATCACACGCATGCTGAGCGTGGTGATAAGTGTGTAATATTGCTTGATGCTGGAATGAGTAGAACAGCTAAGTTTCTTGACTTTAGAGGCCAACAAGAAGATTCTGCATACGTGCAAGCTAAGAAACAAAGGAAGAAGAAAAGACTGGTTGTGACTGAAGATATGTACCTGGAAGAATTCTCGGATGAATATTTTGACAAGGTGACAGATCCTGGTTTGAAAGTGATAGATGGTTCGCAATTGACAAAGCCTATACTCAAAGCGTTCTACAATCAGGAAACATTTGAACTAAAGCTTGTTCGAAATTTGGAGGATTGGGACAAGGATATGATCACACTGTTCAGTACTTTTGAGTTGAAGCTATTACATCCTTCATATATTGATTTTTTGAGAAGTTATAGAATTGAGAAGTGTAAAGATGCCCTTGCTGAAGCTGATAGAAGGTTATTTACAGTGATGATTGAAGTGATAGCTGCTGCTACTGAAAAGATACGAGTCAGAAAAGCTTTGCTAAACTCTAATCTTGTGAGGGTGGATTTACCAAAGATAGAGTACATGAGGATATCTAGAAAAGGAACATTGGAGGTGAAAGTCGAAGGCCAAGAAATGCCGTTTGAGTTTTATGCTAATATCGATTTTGCAGGTTTAAATCTGGATTCGCTCAGACGCATGAATGCCTTACCAATTCTGACGAATGAATCAAAGCCTCGACAAGCTAAGATCGCTGAAAAGTTCAAATCTTGCATTGAAGAAGCGTTGAAAGAACAAGAAGAGTACAAGGGTCGAGAGTTGCTGACTGTGAAAGAAGAACCAGAAGAATGGTAGAAAAAGATTGAAGATTGATGCTGATAAAAGAAGAAAAAGATTGAAGTTTTTGAAGATCCAAAGATAAATCTTAGGGGGAGTACTGTTAGGGTTATTTCCTTATTAAGATTTACTTTGTATTTTGTTTATATGTTTGTATAGTTTAGGGTTTATTATGTATTTTCCTTAAACTTGCATTTTGTTTGTTATAGCATGTAGTGTGCGTGTGTTAGGAGAGAGGCTAGATCACTTTTACACTGTTAGAGAGAGAATTAACTGTGTGTGATTTATTTTCTCCTGCACTTTGTACTACGAATTGCTTTGATCATCAATATACAAGAGAATTTATGAGTATGAACTGTGTTTGTGATTGAATCGTTTGTTTGTACGCTTTATTCTGATCATTTGAGTGATATTATCGATCCAATTGAACCTATCATATTTAATTAATGATATGAATATGTGGTGGTCGCAGGTGTTTAACGGTCTCTTTATTACGTATTCAAGAAAGTTTGAAGATCGAGTCAGGACATGGATTGTACCGGGGCGTGGTCATGTAGTCTTTAAACATCGTGTTTTAGTGGATGTAATAAAAATGAAAGAAGTAATGCTTGAAATATAGTATCAAATGCTTTTCAAATGTTTAAGAATGTTTTATAAAGCAAGAAATTTTCTAGTTTGTATTTTTCCGCTGCATTAATTTGTTGGTGTTACACAGGGATATATGGATTTTTGGGCTTCCATAAAAAACACAACTTTAGCTCCAACCGTAGCAATGATATATTCATTAGAATTTCTAATTTATTGATTTAATCCGGTCAGTATAGTATAAATAGATAATCAGAAAAAAAGAGAGCATTGTTTTTGCAAATCTAAATATAATTTTTTGAACTTATAATCTATAATCTGATGATCAAGTCGATTCTATGATTATAAGTTCATTTCATACCGGACCAGACCAGAATAGGGTTATATACATTATCATTGTGAAAAGGGGTCATTTGAGCGTTAGCTAACTAAAACATCTGAGTATCAGCCATTGACACTATAATTTTAGATCACAAAAATCCTCAAAAAATACAAACATCACACTACTAATGGTAAATGTTGCACAATAATGATGAAATGAAGCCATAGTTCCAAAGACTATGATAACCTGGCAGTTTCTCATCCTCCATCTTTTAAGCTTCAACCAGAAACTAAACTATAGAGTAAGTTTTAAGTGAAAAAGAACACTGAAATTTATATGAAATGCAAGCGTGTTAACTATTAGTTTTGTGACAACAACTTGTAATAGTTTAGTTGTTTGTTTGATTATCATTATAAATAGTTGGATTAGTCGTTCGAGGCTGTGACACGCCTAGATGTTGCGTACTAGGTGTCGCACGACACCTAGGGGCGACACCTAGGTGTCTCATGGTAGTCACAAGCCTATAAATATAGGTGGGTGTTAACCATTTTGGTTAATCGTCTATTAGAGAGTGTGTGAGCGTTTTTATCAATATAATTACGATTGAAGGTATTCACTTTGTCTGGGTGATTGTGTGTTCTTGTTTATACTCTTAAGGTGTTTCTTGACGGATTCTGCACGTCTAGAAGCATTCGTATCGTCTGGAATATCGATCAAAGAGAAGAACCAGGACCAACAAAGCGTACATAAGATGAACACACACAAAAATGAAAACATGTGAAAGTGAAATTAGCCTTCAATGGTTTCTTGAGACATTTATTCAGATTTGTCAAGTTAAAAAAAAATACGGAGCCATTCACGCCACCTGAAATAACAATAGATATATATATATATAATCATCATTCATTGCATAGGTTCCTGCATCATGAAAAAACAAGCGCTGAAAATCAGTAGCCTTACTCTTTGATAATACATTTCTTATCCATCCTTGTAATAAGGCTAGATCACTGACAACAAAAATCAATCTTGTTAAACTGTATACTGCAACATGAATGTATTTTAGACTTACTCTACAGCATTAGCATTAGCACCAGAATGTTTGCATTAATTTAGGCAAAAGGCAAAAGAAATGTAATAAAAAAAATTCATCATTCTCCATGAAGCGCTAACATGATTCATATTTGCATTAGACATAAAACTTATTACTTAGAAGAATAATAAACACTTAATAGTTCTACTACCTAAACCCTAATAGTTCTACTACCTATTATAACTTTTCTACCATACTTTCAACCAAAGTTCATGAGTTATAGTTCACAATAACACCATATTCAGCTTATGACACAAAACAACATAGTATAGCCTTATAGGTTAATTTTACACACAAATCATATAAATGAAAGCATAGCCATAAACTCCAGTCAAACATATCAAATGACAAATTCTTATAACATGAAATTCAATTCATCAAATTCCTAAACACATGAACTTCTTTCAAATCACAAAAATAAGAATAGCACACGTCAAATCTTTAATTTCAAAAAATCGTACGCAAAACGCATACCAGGATTCAGATAATGAAACTTCATCAATTAACAATTTGAATATAAAGTGAGTTTGAACTTTTTACTTGAATCCGAAACGACGGTGAAAGATAATGAAAATGAACAAATATCAGGTCTAACGGCGGTGTAGGTGCAGCCGTGTTCGTACATGTCCAATATACACAACCACCATCATGATCGGCACTAGTTTCCATATATCCATCGATGAATGAAGATTCATAGCGCTAGACTTCAAAGACGCCATCATTTTCGTTGGGTGACACAGATACCCTAGTAGACGGCTTTAAACATGGTGGCAGATCTGTGTGTCTTTTGGTTGATCAAATATTTAGGGTTTTGTATAGCTGAGTATTGTTGAATGTTGAAAAATTTAAGGAATTTGTGAAATTACTATTGTACCCATTCTAAATGCATATTAATGTAGTATGGATTATGTAAAGTTTGTATAGGCAAAGGTCAAGAGTGTCAAGAACCAAAGGCAACGACTGAAACAACAGTTAAGTTCTACTATGGAAGTTGATATTGTAGTTGGTTATGTTGGTTTGAGGAAAATTAGAAGTTACAGAACAATTAGAAAGAGTTATTACTGTTGGGAAGAGTCTTGATGGCTCATGTATAGCCTAAATATACTAGTCAAAGTGTTTGTGAAGAGTTAACACATTTAGACATACAAGTTTTAGATTTGCGTATGTGAGTGTGTTGTTCATATTGTATGTTTGATTCGAGATACATGATCCAGATGGCCAAAACTCGTTACTTCTCATTAATGAACTAATTCCGGAAAAACTAACGCTACTAAAAAATAGCATCTTTTGGCAACAAGCATAGGTGTCGCAATATTGTCGCCAAACAAAAATACGAACAAACTTTATAAAAAACATATTGTATGAAAAAAGCCCGTAGCAAATTAATTTCAATATTGCGACAACTTTAGGTACAAAATTGCAACAATACTGCATTGTCGCAACATTTGCGACAACTAAACCTCAAAACAACTCTTTTTTATAACTTATTTTAACTTTTTAGATTGCGACAAAATAAAGACAAATTTTGGTTGTGTTGCTGGGAAATTGTGGGATAAATTAGGTTCTTTTTTTTATTAGTTGATAAAAAAATGTCGTAAACTTATAGCAAATATTGAGTTTCATTTGTCAGAAACTGTTATATCAAAAAGCACATTTTTTTAGTAATGACTAACGAGTTGTTAGTTAATATTAGCGATTATTTCAACGTAGTCCTTCGACTATTACAATATGACAACTTGGCCCTCTACCTATTTAGTAAAAATACAATATTACAACATTAGTCCTTTGGCATTGCTTATATGTAGAATTTTATTTTTGAATTTGTATATTCTAGTGTTGATATTGTATTGTTACAGTTCCTCTTCTTATATATAGGTTAATACATTGCTTGGGATTCGAGTGTTATACCAGTCTCCTTGAACACAAAAAAAGAAGGAGCGTGCATGGAACACACATCGACATACATATATATATGTAAGTCATCGAAAATATTAGCATTATAGAGTATTGGTCTTCATATAAAATGTTCTAGTTACTACAGGGACTAGAAGTGTAAATAAATATATATGTAAATAGCTCTAGTCAGATGATAAGTTAGGGCTTAAATCTATGAAAATAAAACCACCGAATAACTAAAAATCAGTTCTAGTAGTTATCTGAAGTTTGGTAAGTTACTGATTGATGGAACAGTGCCAACGGTTGGTAGATAATCGTTTAGTGTAGTATATAAAGGCACCAGAATGATGTACTTAAAAATTCAATTCTATCAATCAAAGTTGGTTTATGTTTACGTTGAATGCAATGGTTAAATCTATGAAAGTTTGAATCAAAGATACAATGATGGCCTGATTTCTAACAGTTGGTATCCGAGCCTAATGCTCAATCATGGGATGATGGTGATCGATCAAACTGGAGACGGACAAACTTTAAGGGATTCGAGCACAACTAGTTAAAAACCCGTCACAACGCAAACTTCAAAAAGAATTCAAGATCCGTCAACAGGTGTGATGTATTTGACAGATTTGAACATTTGAAGATTGGAAAGAAGTGGGTAAAAAGGTGAGGCAGAGAATCCGCGTGAAAATTGGCAAGGGCTATATGTTTAATTGCAACGTGAAGGGGCATGGTTATGGAATTGCTCTACCAACACATCCAACTACAAACCCCATCGATCATCAGACTATGATAAAGAAAAGAATTTGCAGATTCAAGGCCAAAGTAGAATGGATTGGTCGCCAAATCACATTCATGCCTATAAGGTACATGTTGACACCAAATTAGTGGTTAACGGAACACAGGATGGGAATTGGAACAAGATTTGGTACATTATGTGATTCAATCAAGAATCATATTACAGCAAATCTAAACATGCTTTAGGATGTTAATCCCTGTCGTAAAGTAGAAAAACTGAATGACTCTTATTTGTTCATCAAAGGATATTGTAGGGATGAAATATGCCTTAGTGAATAAATAATTATTGTTCCACAAGTATTATATGTATCTAATATTGGAGTGAATGTTTTGAGTCTGTCAAAGTTGTTCTCACAAGGGTTTCTAGTAGAAATTATGGGCAGTAGATGCAACATAAAGGGAAAGAAAAAGAAACCTATAGATGATTTTATGGAAGAATGAGAAAGAGAGTTTGCAATTAATAAGACCAAAAGAATGTTAAGTGAATATGTCACTAAACACTGTGACAAAGTTGGAGAACCCTTGGGTAGAGGATTCTATGGAGATGCCCACTTGAATCAAGATGAAGTGTTGCCTAGAAATATAATAAAAATGATACAGTTCGTGAACGAAGCTCTTGAAAGAAAACAAAGTTATGAAATAAGACAAAACTATGTCAAGGAATTTGATAAACTAGTTAGATGGTTTCATGGTGACTACTTGAAAAGTCCAAATGAGAAGAAGATACCACCAAAAGTTGTAGGCACAGAAGTATGCTTATTAGACTTGTTATAGGTTGTCAAAGAACTAGACAAGGCATGCAAGATCATTGTTCGAGAACAATGGAATCAGGTGGCAATTGTCACACCCTCAATTTTCCACAAACGGGGTATCCGTTAGGCGTGTGACATACCAGGATCTCAAGCCATTAGTTACAGCAAACACTGACTCAACGTTTTAAACAAAAGTCCTTGTTAAAGTATTAAACCAAAACCCAAGGTTTAAAATGAAAAGTTTCAATGTTTAGCGGAAGCATTTGTAAAACAATCCCGTACTCAAATCCAAGTACGTAATAGTAAAGGTTAAACCAACCAAAGTTATGAAATCCCGTGCATAAAGTAGCACGACCCAAACAACCATTTCAAAACCAACAATAGTTTAATTCACAAAATGAAATAAATTAAGACCAATGCATGCAAGTGTCCTACTCGTGCGCCTTCCTAGTTCCCTGAGAAAAACATACTAAAACGAGTCAACAAATAATGTTGGTGAGTTCAATGAGTTTATTTAAGTAAATAAATAAAATATAAGTTTCTTGGATAAATCAATATATATTGCTGGTTTGCAAGACCACCTTGCTTACTACACGAGTACGTCGAGATTAAACTGAACGTTACTTTACTTGCCTTGTCGCCATCACTACGGATGACCAAATGTTTAAAGGACAATTTGCACCAACTAGCTCCCCGCTAGTGGTGGGGTCTGCCGAACCCGTAGTACTACTCAAATTTCCCCGTTATGCCGAAGTTGGCATATAAATAATCTCGACTAAAGAAAAGGACTTTATAAGTATGCTAATGCTCGGTAAAATAAGCCCTTAACAATAATATTATTTACCAAAAAGCATTGCTCCAGTTGGCAACGTAAGAGTTATGCCCGAAGGCCCCACCCGAAGGTGTAAAACGTAGCCGTAGTTGGCCCCGCCCGAAGGCATAAAGTTTTGCCCGAAGGCCCCACCCGAAGGTGTAAAACGTAGCCTTAGTTGGCCCTGCCCGAAGGCATAAAAATGCAGTCCGCCCGAAGACGCTGAAACATAGTTGCCCGAAGGCGTTGTAAAAACCTTTGTATGTTTTCTCCCCGAAAAAGTATTTAAAAGCGGGCAAAGAACTCACCTTTGAAGCGCACTGCAAGAGCTTAAAGTTTGCAACACAGATTTCCTAAATCGTCCTACGACCTGCTTAATAGTTAACTACTATTCAGTGGCTAAGACTTATAAATATATTTATGACTAATATATATGCATATAGATCCCATCCGCTAGGGTTTCGGGTTTTTGGTTCGGCTCCTTATGATAGTAATAGCACACCACACAAACTAAACTACAAGTATGCTACGAATTATAATTTCATAATTAAATGTGTGTAACTTTTCATGCATCATAACTCATGTAGCCTATCATTAAAGTACCCCGACTCACATTATCATCACATAAGCCATATTTATAGTTGTACCTTTATGCCACACAGTTACCATGTACGCATACAAAATGAACATACACACATCCTTATACATACATTCAATGCCTACACATATATACATTCGAACATCTTAAACATGCGGTTGCTCCTTTACTCTAATACACCCATGTACATATTTAAGACTTTTTGTTGCTGATTCATACAAGTACACGATACCATTTAATGTTTTTCAATTTAGTTATACATATATGTAATACATACGACATTGTATAAACATTCTGTTAATATATTTACTGCTCCTATACACACGCATTGTACCCTTGTTTCTGCTTATTCATATACACACTAATAATACAACACTCACTCGCATGTTATTTCATCCATATACAAGCATTCAATTTACATATATAATCATGATCATGCACATATTTTCTACAACTTGCTGCTGCAGTTATCTTCCTACATACATATCATCAATTTCTTCATTCGATCCATATATACATATACAACATATACACAAGTACAATAATCACATATAATTCATATTGCTGCTATTAAGTTATTATACACACACACATATGCATAACACGCATAACAGTTACACATCGCGCAACATCGAACCAACCCGAAAACTAAACCGAAACGCGATCGAATACGAAACCGTGTCGAAATAAATAGCGGACATACACGTTAAACACGTACCGATTCTCATGCGGGATAAGGGGGAGCTGCGAATATGGCGACAGAGGGGGGGGCGGAGTTGCAGGTCTCACCGGAACGATCGACGATGGCCGGTGATGATGTTAAAGTCTATTGTTAGCGTCTGCAGCAGAAAATTAGGAGGTTGTTATGCAGTGGAAGTGATTTATGGTGGTTACATGCGATGGGGGAGGGTGGTGGAAGTTCGCCGTAGAGCTGCAAGGGTGGGGGACGGCGACGGCTTTAGGGTTTGCTTCCTCCACGAAGATGACGACTGGTTGGGTTTTTATTAAACCATTTTCTAAGTATATTGCAGTTTAGTCCCTAGGCTTATTAAATCATTTTAATTAGTTCTCAAAGTTAACAACATTTAGTTTCCATTAATTACAAAACAGACCCCGCACTTTATAAAAAGTAAGTAAATAAGTTAAGAATCGTTAACGGTGTTAACCCGAATTTACGGGTTGTCACATCATCCCCTTGTTAAAAGAATTTTCGTCCCGAAAATTACGCCGTGTCATTGGTTGTCTACAATGGAATAGAATAGAAGCAGAAAAATTTTCAGGATGTCACATCATCCCCTTGTTAAAGAATTTTCGTCCCGAAAATTAAATTGTACCTTTGGTGTTATACGTTTTTACTTTATTAGCTAAGAATTATTGTATACGTGTTTCATTAGGTAGCAGTTCATTAGGTTTAAACCATCTGAAATAATCATTTGTCGAAATTTCAACTTGTCTAATGTATCGTGGGTTTGAAGAGATTTAAAAGTTTCTTTGGGAATCACTCTTAAATTTTATAAACAACGATTTGTATGCAGAATGCTTCAGAAGTTTTAGATCACGGAGCTTTGAGTTGTTATTCAGATTTTCAAGGATCGAGACTTAACTAATGAGTCTAAATTAAAGAATCGTTGTTATTCGAGTTGTTTAGAGATCATTAAATTGACTCAACCATGTGTAGGTACTCTACTTTATTAAAGAAATATTGTCAAAATGAGGTCATTAAGGATGTCATAGACATTCTAAAAACAGATGAAGAATGAATTTTGATACTTTTTATGTGTTCGGAAGTACATGTTTTAAGCAAGAATGATCAAAGTATTTATGTTTCGTTGTGATCGATAGAACAAGTGGTTGTATGACATAGGGTAAAATGTTATTAATGGTTACTTACATAAGTAGTGTTAAAATAAAAGTGTCTGGGTTACATATGATGTTTCTAATCCTTTGGAGTACAATTGGTTTTCTCTTGGATGGAATCTATGTGTTACGATCACAAATGGGCCGTGGGGGGGGGGTCAGTAACATAAAATAAATAAATAAAATAAAATCACTTAGTTTCTGTTATCACTGTGAATAATGGAGATCTGGAAGTTATAAGTGTCTAGATTTATAGTGAATTTCCATATGTATGATAGAAAGAATAGGGTTATTCATAAAACAAAGTTCAAGGGTGATCGCTTTTAGGCTCGCATCAGCGATAGCACTTAAGTTGTGTTACTGTTACGCGGATAATCTAGTAAAGAGATTTGAATATATTTCCCGATGTAGTGAATATAGATAATGTTTATGAATTTAAATATCTTGTTAGATCCACAGCGTGTTTTACAACGGTGGCGATGAAAATAGTGTTTGTAATACCATTCACGAGGAGTGATCATGCATGTGAGACATTATGTGGCTGATTAATTATGACAGGAAGGAGTTTTCCAAATAAGTCGTGGTTTTATAGGGCTCCTCCTAGTAACCCTTAGTATTACAAGATTTGTTTAATGCTCGAATGAGAAAACCATGATATCAAGTTGTTATCGACGTTGGGTAAGAGGTCATAACACACTGACCAAAACTTAAGGCATTACATTGTATCATGAGTTTGTGGCATTAGTATGGTAGAAGTTTATCTTGGAAGGTGGTATTATAATTGTTTTACTACATAAGGATAAACTTGATACCAGTATGTTACTTAGAGATAGAGTTTTGTTTCAAGTGAAATCTGTGTTATTTGGTTCTTCACTTTTGGGTTTTTGGTTGTAACCCACATGATAGGTTTTGCCAGGATCATCATGTACCTGTAAATTCACCATTACGTTGCGCACCCGTAATCTTCAATTTACCTTACACAATCATCCTAGTTTGTCTCCCATCATGGGTTTTAATCTTAAGTTTTATCATGCTTATTGTTTTGTGCTTATTTATAAGATAACTTATGTTATTCCGAATATAGGATGTATAAGAGAGGTATGGTATTCATATAATACTTGCTTATTTACAAACTGTAGGTTGTGTTTGTGTTAGTATTTAAACGTAGTCTTTGTGTAGAACGAGAATACCCTCAGTACTCATCTTCACGAGGTGCCTCTTCGAGCAATAGTTTTCACGAGAGCAACAAACACCAACTTGATGAAATAAGATAAGTGTGATAATATGGAGAAGGTTTAAAAGAATAGAACAAAATACTTAACGAAAGAAAATCACTACGGATAACTTCAACGTCTTAGTCTTTATGATTTGAGTGTTCAATGCTTAACGCGCTTTTGTTGTCACTATGCTTTCAACAGAGTGAGCAAAAAAAAAATCTGAATAAAAATCGGTTTTCTGAGCTTACAAAATTTAACGTTTTTTTTTAAAAGAAGGAATGAGCTGTTGAATAACTTATACTCCACTTCACGAACTCTAGAAGGGATACCCGAACAGGTCAAAACGGTTAAAATCGTCAGGCTCATACCCTTGGTCTCTTTGCGCCTTAAGAAGATGTCTCAGCCACATTCCGCGAAGAAGAATCAGAATTAAGCGGAAAATTTAGATTCAGGTTTGGGATAAGGACAGAGTATTTCGTATAAGGATTCTTAGACTACAAAGATCCTATATCAAGCAAGCACGTAAAAATGTAACACGTATAGGCAACAAACTCTACTTTCTAACTATGATTCTACTGTGCAGTGTGAGTGTAACTAATGCAATGCTTAAAGTTATAGACTATATGCAATGAATTGCTAGTTCCCTATAACTTATGGCTTTGATACCAATCTGTCACACCCTCAATTTTCCACAAACGGGGTATCCGTTAGGCGTGTGACATACCAGGATCTCAAGCCATTAGTTACAGCAAACACTGACTCAACGTTTTAAACAAAAGTCCTTGTTAAAGTATTAAACCAAAACCCAAGGTTTAAAATGAAAAGTTTCAATGTTTAGCGGAAGCATTTGGAAAACAATCCCGTACTCAAATCTAAGTACGTAATAGTAAAGGTTAAACCAACCAAAGTTATGAAATCCCGTGCATAAAGTAGCACGACCCAAACAACCATTTCAAAACCAACAATAGTTTAAATCACAAAATGAAATAAATTAAGACCAATGCATGCAAGTGTCCTACTCGTGCGCCTTCCTAGTTCCCTGAGAAAAACATACTAAAACGAGTCAACAAATAATGTTGGTGAGTTCAATGAGTTTATTTAAGTAAATAAATAAAATATAAGTTTCTTGGATAAATCAATATATATTGCTGGTTTGCAAGACCACCTTGCTTACTACACGAGCACGTCGAGATTAAACTGAACGTTACTTTACTTGCCTTGTCGCCATCACTACGGATGACCAAATGTTTAAAGGACAATTTGCACCAACTAGCTCCCCGCTAGTGGTGGGGTCTGCCGAACCCGTAGTACTACTCAAATTTCCCCGTTATGCCGAAGTTGGCATATAAATAATCTCGACTAAAGAAAAGGACTTTATAAGTATGCTAATGCTCGGTAAAATAAGCTCTTAACAATAATATTATTTACCAAAAAGCATTGCCCCAGTTGGCAACGTAAGAGTTATGCCCGAAGGCCCCACCCGAAGGTGTAAAACGTAGCCGTAGTTGGCCCCGCCCGAAGGCATAAAGTTTTGCCCGAAGGCCCCACCCGAAGGTGTAAAACGTAGCCTTAGTTGGCCCTGCCCGAAGGCATAAAAATGCAGTCCACCCGAAGACGCTGAAACATAGTTGCCCGAAGGCGTTGTAAAAACCTTTGTATGTTTTCTCCCCGAAAAAGTATTTAAAAGCGGGCAAAGAACTCACCTTTGAAGCGCACTGCAAGAGCTTAAAGTTTGCAACACAGATTTCCTAAATCGTCCTACGACCTGCTTAATAGTTAACTACTATTTAGTGGCTAAGACTTATAAATATATTTATGACTAATATATATGCATATAGATCCCATCCGCTAGGGTTTCGGGTTTTTGGTTCGGCACCTTATGATAGTAATAGCACACCACACAAACTAAACTACAAGTATGCTACGAATTATAATTTCAATAAATGTGTATAACTTTTCATGCATCATAACTCATGTAGCCTATCATTAAAGTACCCCGACTCACATTATCATCACATAAGCCATATTTATAGTTGTACCTTTATGCCACACAGTTACCATGTACGCATACAAAATGAACATACACACATCCTTATACATACATTCAATGCCTACATATATATACATTCGAACATCTTAAACATGCGGTTGCTCCTTTACTCTAATACACCCATGTACATATTTAAGACTTTTTGCTGCTGATTCATACAAGTACACGATACCATTTAATGTTTTTCAATTTAGTTATACATATATGTAATACATACGACATTGTATAAACATTCTGTTAATATATTTACTGCTCCTATACACACGCATTGTACCCTTGTTTCTGCTTATTCATATACACACTAATAATACAACACTCACTCGCATGTTATTTCATCCATATACAAGCATTCAATTTACATATATAATCATGATCATGCACATATTTTCTACAACTTGCTGCTACAGTTATCTTCCTACATACATATCATCAATTTCTTCATTCGATCCATATATACATATACAACATATACACAAGTACAATAATCACATATAATTCATATTGCTGCTATTAAGTTATTATACACACACACATATGCATAACACGCATAACAGTAACACATCGCGCAACATCGAACCAACCCGAAAACTAAACCGAAACGCGATCGAATACGAAACCGTGTCGAAATAAATAGCGGACATACACGTTAAACACGTACCGATTCTCATGCGGGATAAGGGGGAGCTGCGAATATGGCGACAGAGGGGGGGGGGCAGAGTTGCAGGTCTCACCGGAACGATCGACGATGGCCGGTGATGATGTTAAAGTCTATAGTTAGCGTCTGCAGCAGAAAATTAGGAGGTTGTTATGCAGTGGAAGTGATTTATGGTGGTTACATGCGATGGGGGAGGGTGGTGGAAGTTCGCCGTAGAGCTGCAAGGGTGGGGGACGGCGACGGCTTTAGGGTTTGCTTCCTCCACGAAGATGACGACTGGTTGGGTTTTTATTAAACCATTTTCTAAGTATATTGCACTTTAGTCCCTAGGCTTATTGAATCATTTTAATTAGTTCTCAAAGTTAACAACATTTAGTTTCCATTAATTACAAAACAGACCCCGCACTTTATAAAAAGTAAGTAAATAAGTTAAGAATCGTTAACGGTGTTAACCCGAATTTACGGGTTGTCACAACAATGACCTTAGGATTTCCAGGGGATTATGCAAAGGAGATCGAAGAGTGTTATGTTGACAATCTTTAGTAACTTGATATTCATTATGAAACAGGAAAGAAAACTTTGAAGTTCAATGAGAGCATGCAATACAAAACGAAGGAGGAACGTGTAGATTGGAAGGGCAAGAAGACACTCATTGAAATAAATTCATTTGATAGCTTTATTGAATTTATAAAAATGGTAAAGCATACACCAACAGTGTATCAACACAAAGAGTTGTTCACAAAAAATCCGATGAAATAATGGAGTGGTTTCGTAAAAGCTATAGGAGATGTATCGTGACACCCCACCCAGCGACAGAAACACCGGGTTGTCATAGAAATGTATATCTTATTAACCAAAGCACGTGACACACTTTTATTAAATTCTAATAATGGTTAACATAAGTTTTGGAACATAAGATTTAAATAGAAAACGACAAAAACAATAACTAAAATAGTAAATGCAATAGTCTTTATTATTTTTCTCTAAGTCCAATGCATCCTATGTCTTGAATAAATAGCAATAATATCATCACCTAAAATATGTGAAAATAAAATTAGCTATTGAAAGCTAGTGAGTAAAGACACAATTTGTAAATATTAGTATGGAAATCCGAGATCATCATAATATGTTGCGAAACCTCACATGTATTGTCATTTCGTAAGTATTACTCAACCATGACCCCTAGAATAGAACACAACCACATAGAATCCACAACTTCTCGTTTTAGCCATTTTGACATGAGGAACCAACTCATATATTTGATTAAAGATAACTTTTTACTAACCGTCAATTAACCATGTCGATTTATAAGTTATCAATAATCAATTAGCAACTTAGTGACATGACATATCAACAACATCATAGTATAGCAACAACCGTCATAGCATAGCAAACATAGTAAACATGGAATTAGAATAGTCGGGTTTAAATCACCTATCGATGTTGTCCAGGTAGATGGGTTTGTCAAACCATTAGTGGTAACATTGTACTGGTAGGATTACCAAGCAACAAACTACTTTAAACTACCGCATAAGATTGCATCTTGTCGCGAGTCAAGACTAACACATTTTATGATCTTTTAGAAAAAAAAATTGGAAAATGAAAAAACATGGTATAGTAATCGAACACATATTTCAGCCAATGTAAAAAAGTTGTTTAAGTAAGAGTTAGCGCCTATGGAAAAGAGATTTGAATTGGTCAGGCTCCCGGTGGAGCAGAGGATACGGTTAGGATAACGAACTTGTTCACAGTGCTTATTCTATCGATACTGGGAAAAAGAAAATAATAAATGTTTACACTCAATTTTCATTACGAAGATGTATCACGTCAAGATCCGTTGCTCAAAGTGCTTGTGAGGATGGTGTCAAACCAAAAACACTGTCTGACCTCAAAGGTGGTTACTTAAGTGGTATCAGTGAGTACTCACGATACAAACATAAAAATGGGAGTGAGTTTACTCACCTTTAAACTCGAGTTCGAAATAAATAGCAAATAGTTTAGATAGATTCGAGGATTTCCAAATACTAGAAAGACCTAAGCAAATGGAAATCCTAACTTAGCAAAACATATTATATTCAAAACTAGAATTGAAATAATAGGAGTCTAAGGAAATTTGAAATTCTAGGGTTTCAAATTGGGATTTGGGGGTTTTTCGGTAAACGATTAAAAATATATAAAATTATTTAATCACAACGTCGAAAACTAGTAATAATAGAAACGACGATAGCAATTCAAATAATATATTTCTTTAACGAAAACTATTTAATGCCATGAAAATATATTATATATCACGAAATACCTTAAAACATGAATCACATTTTTAAGAGTATTTAAAAGTCTTATAAAAAGTCTTTACGCATAAACTGTTAGCTTTAAAGCTTACATATATTTTTGAAATATTAAATACATTTTATAGTATTTTTGTTAAAACATTTAGAACCTTTTATAAAGTTTAATTTCCTAAAATTAGGCTTTTATAAAATCATGGTTTTATATGATGTTCTATAATATTTCTAAAGTTTTCTAATATAAGAAATCATGTTTTTTATACCTATAATATCTTCTTTTATATTTTAGCACTATATATGATGTGGTATTAGTTTTAAGTTAGGATAATTAGTAAAAATGGTTACTAATATAGTTAAAACCAAACATAAAAAACACATTAGGGTCCCTGGTTTCGAACCCGGGTTCTTGCAGACTCAAACAAACAACCTGGACCAGATGTTCTAAGCTACAAATTCTTATCCAGGTTAGTTTTTATTTCATTTAACTTTGTTTCAAATAACACCCCCACTTTCCTATGAACCCTATAAGAAAAATCCATAAAATAGACTTCGAATTCGATTTCTAAACAACAAGGGCTTTTAATCAGGACATGTTAACGAACATTTTAACATATAGATCTAACCTGATTGACGAGGAATTGGAAAAACGATGAAGAAGAGAATGAACGGCTACATGAGAATCAATTTGATATATTGAAGCTGTTATAATCTAATTACACTTCCAGACTCCTTTTTGAATAGATGATGGATGATTTTCATTTGATCAATTGTGGAAGAAACTATGAATAGTTGTTGATATTGTTAGCTGCAGGTTCGAAACAATGTAGGAATTAAACCGCACGTTCATGAGTTTTTACAAAAAAAAACTGATTTAACAGAGAGGTAAGGTGAACATGTAGAAATGATTTTAGAATAGTAGATGGAATTGGTTTGTTCTGATTTGATTTGACAAGTTGGAACTTGAAACCGACAAAGATGGAACAAATTTAATGTTAATTATGCAGTTAAAATTCAATTAATTAGCGTGGTTATGATCTAGTTGATTACGGAATCGTCTTACGATTAATTTCTTTGCTTTGTAACGTTTGATTCGCTTGAGTGATGAATTGATTAATGAAGTGATATGAGACGGTTTTCATGCGTTTGAAGATCATATTAACAATAGATTTGGTGCTTTGGGAAGTTGCCAAGGGTTCGAAACTGTTAGTATAAAGGTTTAGAACCTAAAAATTTGATCAATTTAGTCAAAAATCGAGTTTTTTAACCCAGCCGGAGACACGCTGATTTCCGGCCAAAGTGGCCGGAAATTATGGCTGGAAAAACGTGGAGGAAAAGGGGGGAGGGGGTTTGGGTTTTAAATTTACAGTTTTACCCCCTGAAGTTTGATGTGTTATGAATCTTTAAATAAAACTTTGATTTTAGTTAAAAAATTACATTTTTAGCCCAAAGTTAATAACAACTTTATTTTAACCAAATAACTTAACCACGTTAACTTATAACCTTTATAAAGTTGACGTTTGTATATTCACGTTGTTTTTGACATTGAATGATTGATATTCGACTCAATAACAATAGATTTGATAGTATTTATACAAATCTCTTTTATAATTTACAACTAGAATTATGCTGGCGTCGCGCGTTGCTGCGGCCGGTTTTAGGTGACTGCATGTTTGTGTTTAGATGCGGTTGGTCTAAGTTGTTTAACCTTATATTTAAGATATTCAGATTAATATCAGAAGTTTTCATGTACGGGGTTACAAAAGGGTGTGGGTTTTTTTTACAAAACATGTACTTGGTTACCACCTAACAATAATAATTTCATACAGTAGTTGCATATTTAGCTACAAAAGATGTTGGTCATTAACTTTTTCAAAAGAAGATTTACTGCTTCGACCTTGTAGGTTATCCAAACTTTGCCTTCTTTTTGTTTCCTTTGACTGTTTCCTTATTAATCTCCTTATCTTGAGCATCAACGACGGCCAACGTCGATGAACCTGTTGAAAAATATCAGATGGGTTTAAACTCATGTTTGAAACTAATAAGCATACCAGAAACATACCAGAAACACAAGAAGTAAAAACATCAAATAGGTTAAAACTAATGTTTAAAACTTTCATAATGGCCAGCTTTGCTAATCCATGGACTAAGGGATGTAGGTCCAGGAAAATTTGAAATAGAACACTACAAGATTGAATATTATTTTGTATAACCTTTAACATGGCTCGGAATATATTCGGCTAATCTAAAAATCAATGTGTAATGTTACCTGGTTGTGCAGCTGAAGATCTTTTGTTTCTTTGGTTTTTGGGTCTGGGGTTAGCGGTGTTATTCCTGTCGTTTTCAGTTCGTTGTCGTCTCCTAAGGATCCATCAGGCTTGATATTGACGTTAGCAGAAGCTGTAATCCTGTTAGTGCTTTCATCTCTGGTGGTGGCATCTTTGGGTCCATGTTTTTCTTGTCGATGATCATGTGGTTACAGCTACAGCCCATCAAGTGTGTCATTGACTCGTTGAAGAAGGATGCCTTGATTGATCCATTGTCGTCTGTGATTATGGTGTTTAAACAGTATCTGAAAAACAAAGGTTGATTAGATAGGATGTTGCGGTAGTCGTTGTTTTCTTACCTTTAGATGTATGTACATGAATGTAGGTGTTTCTGTCATCACGTGGTCCGCGCAAACGAAGGTGTCCTCCTCAGCAAGAACCTTGTTATTTCATTTTGGTATGATGCAGTTAGCATAGAACCATCCCCTGTAATCGTCAATGGCAGTGATTTTTGCAGTGCAGAGGAACTGTCCACGTTTCTGTGAATTGCCATAATGCACTTATAACAACTAAAAACATAGCCATGATATGGATTGTTTAAATATAACGACACATCTACTGATTCTTTCATCATACTTATTAATGTGCTAAACATGTTAATTGTTATAGCAAGTATTACCAGAATGTCGTCATGTGCCCTGGCATGAAGTTCAGCAATGGTAAGCTTCTTCAGGGTTATGTTGGTGGTCTCGGCATCTCCTAAGGTGGCAAACCTGAAGAGAGCTATTAGTGTTGGAAACAAAGTGTTATGATACCGTGACTAATAGTTTTTCTTACTTTTCAAGGTAATGTTGAAGTCCTGGAAAGTCAGGGTTGATCTCAACTGTTGTAGATGTCGTTGATTCAAGTTGATAGGAGCCGTAATATGACACCGTCATTGCAGTGACCACAAATTCTTTTCCAATCATTGTGTCCGGATCAAGTGTTCTTCCTTTTTCTTCCCATAGGGTGACCTCTATTATGTTTTTTCTGTTTTCCAACATGAAACTCCAATTAGTAAACATGTGTTTTATCCTTTTTTTTTGCTATAATTCATAAGCTACTTTTCTTACCCCTCATCTCTGATGACAACCTTTCTTAGATTTTTATCACGCCTAATCATCATCGGAGTCACTTTATCTATTCTACCAATGTAATCTATAAGATGGCGTAAGCCAGTTTCAGTTTATTATGTTGTTTAACAGTTAGTTGTAGTTATGACCATACCCGTTAGCATCTTTTCACCTTCCATTCTATGTGGTAGATCATTGTACGTGGCAAAGTTGTAGTAATAAGATGGAATATCCGTGTTGTGTTGTAGTTGAAACGTTGTTCGCCTCCCTATTAGTAGAGAGGCCTTGTGTGGTACCATCGGCATGTAGGTGCGTGCTTGACTAGACACATATCCTTGGACCTTGTAGCATTTTTGGAGTTGGAAGGTGTTCTTAAAATAATCCTTATCCTTTGTAAGAACAGTTGCTTCCACCGCATCACCCTAGTTTATGGCGGCAACATATAATTAAGTTTATGGTGCCTTGCAAATAAATAGTAAACATAAAAACATGAGTTTGTTACAAGTAAATATCAATTAGGTAGTGTAACTTACATGAACTGTGACACCCGGCAAATTTCGGGTCAATATTCGTACTAGCTTAAATCGTGCTTAATTTTTTAAATGCGTCATTTGATTTAATTATACTAATTAAAGTATTATTAAAGTTAGATAAGCCCATTTTTGTGCATTGTTTTGCAATTTGTGATTTGTGAAATTGCTAAATCGCGTAGCGGTTAAATACCCGGTAATGAACGTTGGTGACTGCCTGATAAATTTTAACAGTCCATAACGGATATAATGCTCGAAATAGCATCAAATAATATATTTTGGGTGTGTATAAGTGAAAATATAATAAAAACTAAAAGCGATGTATTTTATTCGCGTGCGTTTCAGTTTTTGCCCGGTTTCACTACCAGTACACTACCCGGGGTACAGTAAAATATTTATTAATATATTTTTACTATTTTAAGTGTGAAAAATTAATATTTGAAGTATTGTGATATAAAAGTATTAAAAAGTTATAAGACTTGAAAATTACTAGTGATATAAGTGTGTAGTGATTTTATAAATTAAAGTGGTAAAAATTATTATTTTTTATTTAAAAACCGGCCAAATGCACCTCCCCACCACCTTGGGAGTTGTGTGTTGTTGTACACAATACACCTACCTAAAAGGCCTATTAAACCCAACCTTACACACTTCAATTAACTTAAACTACACTCAAAACATTTTAACTAACACAACACTCCATCACCCTTTCCTCCCCCTCTTCAAAACCGACCCACACACCCCTCCACCTCCAAATTCGGCCACCACACTCACTCCACTCCCCACACACTTTCCTTTCACTTTCTTGCAAAATCTAAGGTTTTTGGAAGCCTTTGGAGCAAGTAGGAGCATCCAAGAGGTGTTTAAAGGCCAAATCCATCTTCTTCATCTTTTTCTAGTGTTCATCAAGGGTATGAATACTATTCACTTTGATTTTTATGGTTTGAATGTGTTCAAGATTGTGTTCTTGAAGTGTTGTTCACCAAACCTTAAACCAAAAGATGAATGTTTTTAAAATGAAAATGGGTTTTCAAAATGGGTGTGTGTGTGCATGTGTGTGTGTATCCGTGGGTATATATATATATACATGTGTATATGTGTGTTTTTGGTTCTTAAAAGCAAGATTATATATGTGTTAAGTGGATGGTTTAATGATTTTTATGAAGGAAATGAGATTATATGAATAAGTATATGTTAAGTGATATATAAAAACATGAATGTATATATGTATATGTGTTTGTGTCCGTAAGTATGTATGTATATATATGTGTGTGTGTTTTTGATTTTTATAAACAAAATTACATATGTGTTAAATAGATGGTTTTAAAAGATTGATAAAGGAAATGAGTTGATATGAATAAGTATATGTTAAGTATGATATGAAAATATGATTTTTATATATGTATGTATGTAAAACCGTATATATGTATGTGTGTATAAGTATATATTGGTTGAAATAATCTAAAGCTTGTTGTGTATTTGCACTTAAAAAGGTTAGATCTTAACATGAAAAGGTGTTTTAATGAAGTTAAGATAATATTGTCACTAAATGATTATGAATAACATGAATAAGTGCTAGGAAAATACTTACAAAAGATGTTGTCATATGACATGAAATTGGAAGATGTTATTTTTATGAAAAACTTGCTACATGTTTATTTAAGAAATTGCTAGATGAAAGTATGATAAGTATTTTGTTATGATGATTATGATATGATAAAATACATGATTTCTTAAAGTGTAAAATTGTTTTTAGATGTATGAAATATTGATGTAAGTAGTGATATATGATACTTGAAGGTTTAAAAAGACATAAAATGTAATTTTTATACATTTTTGTAATGATTTAAAAACTAAATTATATTCTGGAATAAAACATATTTTTAAAGATTTATAAACTTTATAAAATAACTATTTTAAATGTCTTATAAGAAAGATGTGATAAACTTTACAAATAACGGTTTTTGATACGACAATACGCGTAAAACGCATCGATTTATGCTTAAAAATGTAAAATAGGTCAAAATTATATTTTTACATATTACTAAGTGTATTTTTATGTAAAAATATGAGATTTAAAGTTTCGTACAAAAGCTTAGAGTTTTAAACTCAAAAACGTGCAAACTATGTACCCGGAAAAGCCGAAAACGACAATTTTCGACTCTAAAACGCAATATTTTTATAAACTGATTTGGATCAGAAAATTTTGACTTATTTTTAAGAGAACTTACTGATTTAAAAGTATTTATAAAGTAATGAAAAAAACATGGGTATTGGGTTGCTTTTCGTTACCCGAAAACGTTCCCGAAAATGTGGAAATTGACATGTTTAGGTAATATTATGATTTGTATGGAAAATATATGAAATATGATTTTTGTTATGTGACAATATATTTAAATATATAATTTCATGTGATTAATAAGTTTTTTATGAAAACGTGGTTAAATATCTCGTTAAGTGTTAACCATTATGTTGAAAAATGCTTACTAGTTAACTAGAGAAAAATGTATATTTTCTAAGTGTTATGTACTTTAACTATGGCATGAGAATATTAAATTATATGTTCCTAAGTATATGAATAATATTGAATAAGTAAAAGTGTTTGGTTTACTTAGATAAGTTAAAGGACTAAATATGACTTTTATGTGTCACTTCAAGTGTGTTACATGTGTTTATATGATTAGTAGTATGAAAGCTAATCAAAGAATAACAAGATAACAAAGTGTGTTATTATATATATAATTAATCAAGGAAAAAATCACCAACGAGTCATTAAAATTAAGGGGTGTTACATGTGAGTTTCTCGGCCCCTCTTTAAATAATGTTTTATTTAAATATTTTTCGGGGCAAAAACATGTATTTTGTTTATGTTGTTTTGATATGTATTGGGAGACGGGTATTGTTGTTGACCAAAATGATGGCATGAGTTTTTGTTGTTAAAGTGATCACATTACCCTCTCATAATCATTTATTTCTCTTAGAGAGAGAGACCACAGGTTATATTGGTAGATCTATCGGGATTGGAATTCCGCCCCTCGTGATCAGTCGCTCTGATCGTGTTGACATGCGGGGGAATATAAGTTGAATGTTGTGAGGGAACCTCGTTTCTTGGTTGATTATGGACTCATGACTTGATGATTCATTTGTCTTTGGGCCTTGCAAACCCTTTGCCGTATGGTCATGTTGATGTCTCAAAGCCAATCATATCTATTGTGAATGAAAAGTGATTTTTCTTATGATTAAAACCCGAAAACTCACCAACTTTATGTTGACTCAGTTTTTACATGTTTTTCAGGTACAAAGTGATGGGCATGGGAATTTTTGGAAGGATTGTTTTTGGACTACAAACTCCACATTTGGTTGATGTGTTTTGGGACCGCTTGGTTTAAAATTTTGTTTGGCTTTACTTCAAACAATCTATACTTATTAAGACAATATCGTATTTTATTTTCTTAATGAAAAATTGTGAGATGTTGACGTATCAACATTAACACATTTAATTATCTTTTGAATTAATGTGGATGTTTGTTTATAACTAATGGGTGCCAACTTCGCTCTAAGCACCAAAAATTCGTGACTTCCGCTGTGACGATTTTTGGGGTGTGACAGAAGTTGGTATCAGAGCCAAAGGTTATAGCGAACTTGTAACGCCCGCCTTTCGGCAAGCACCACAGTTGACATTCGTAAGCACAAAAATAACCATAGTTTAAATAGAATTTAAAAATTGCAGCGGAATACATGTGAAAACATCATTAAATCTTCATAATTGTCTTAAAAACTTCTTTTTAAACATTACAAAAGATAAATTTGATGCTAAAGGTGTTTTCTTCAATGCCAGTCTTCAACAAGTCCCTAGCTCTCGCCAAGCAGCTCCGTAAGTCTTCAAACATGCACATCAATCTAACATGCATACAAAAGTCAGCTACGCTGAGAGAGTTCTAGTTTTAAAACATCTTTAGAAACTTTCCATAACATCCATGTAATACATGTAAACAACATCATCGTATTAGGCATCACATTCGTATAACACGTAACATAATATCTTTGTCTTTGAATTAAGTCATCATCGTGTCCTCTTTGGTCATAAGAGACCCATTCTGCAGTTCTTAACTGGTTTTATATGATCCCCAGTAGGATTCTTAGTTGGTTTTATATGATCCCCAGTAGGATTCTTGACTGGTTTTATATGATCCCTAGTTGGATGCTTGACTGGTTTTATATGATCCCCAGTAGGAAGCTTGACTGGTTTTATATGATCCCCAGTAGGATTCTTGACTTCCGTTAAGGCATACGTTCGTTTATGTATTTCGATATATATATATATATAAGTATTCAATCACTTGTTCATACATCATCATCATACATCACATAATAAAGTCCAACAGTTCAGGAAACATCTCGGTATGCATGTTAGCCTCAAAATTATGTTTTTTTAAAAGGAAGTGAGGTCTAGAACTCACCTGATTCTTAAGTGATCTTTGGTTGTTTGGACCAGGTTAAGGTAGTGGTTTTAGTGCACGATCTGCATTTAAGTTATTACGGAAAATCGTCATTTTTACCTTAGTGTCGCAAGCAATGTCGCACGCAGTGTCGCAGGTAGTGTCGCAAGTAGTCTCGCATAGGCGAACCATAGTGTCGCATGCTGCTTCAGCAGCACCTCCACTTGCAGTGTCGCAAGGTTCTTGCCCAACTTTCGTTGGGACTTAAACTACTGTCGCAAACACACCCGACATACGCCCAAAATTCAAGTCACCATAGTGTCGCAAGATGAACACTAGTGTCGCATCAAGAACACTAGTGTCACAAAACGCTGATACAGCTCGTTTTCAACCCAAAAATCCTTGTTTTGCAACCAAAACTCAAACTTTTTACGTCCAAAACCTTGGTTTATCATTCATATGACTAAATCTAAGCTTTTTCCACGATTTTATCCATAAAAATGCAACCTTTATTGATTTCTTTGAAACTTTTGAAAACTTTAAAAACTCCACTAATGACCAGATTTGTTTTGTGTTATGGAAACAAGTGTTAGGGGATGATTTTACCTTGATTACCTGTTGTTTTAACACCTTTAAACTTCAAATCAACTCTTTGATTCACAAAATCTTGGTTTTCTTCTTTCTTGCCCTTTCTTTCAAAGATTAGGGTTTGTGTGTGTGTTGTTGTGAGAAATGAGGAGGATGGTGGCTGGAAATGGTGTTAAGTAGTAGGTTTTTTCCATATTGGGTAGGCTTTTAGGTGGGCTTTGGGCTTTAATTAGGTAATTAGGCTATTTTGGGTAAATCTTTCAACTAATTAACTTTCTATTTTGGGCCTAATTCATTCTTTCACTCTTAATGACCCATAATTACATCATAACCTCTTCATTAATCCTTCTCTTTTCTAATTACCAAGTAATTAGTCATTGCGTTTTACATTCTCGTACCTTAATAATCATTTTCGTTCTTCATTATACTTTCATAATCATCATATTTATCGTTAACATAACATATATTGTAAACGTCATGCATCATTTTAATCATAATCACTTAAATGCACATTCATATAAGCATAAGCACGTAATTAAGTCCTACCATAAAAATCAGGGTGTTACAAGTCTCCCCTCCTTATATAGGTTTCGTCCCCGAAGCTTCTAAATTAAGAAAATAACGTGGGGTAATTCTTTCTCATCTCGCTCTCTAGCTCCCATGTAACATCCGAACCTCTCCTATGTCTCCATTGAACTTTTACCTGCTTCACGGTCCTATTCTGTAATCATTTTTCTTTTTCATCTAATATAGCTACAGGCTGCTCTACGTAGTTCAGCCGCTCATCAATTTCCAGATCATCACACGGTACTGCCACACCTTCATCGGCTAAACATTTACGCAAATGCGATACATGAAAGGTGGGGTGAATCCCACTCAAATCTTCTGGGAGATCCAATCGATAAGCAACATCCCCTACTCGTGCAATTATCTTAAACGGCCCGATATACCTAGGGCTTAACTTCCCTCTTTTCCTGAATCGGATGATTCCCTTCCATGGGGACACTTTTAGCATGACTCTGTCCCCTACTTGGAACACAATGTCCTTCCTCCTTCTATCGGCATAAGAGTTTTTTCTGTCCTTTGCTGCCTTCATACATTCTTTAATCCTTTCCAATTTCTCTGTCGTGGCCTCGACTATTTCTAAACTTCCGAGTTCCCTCTGGCCAATCTCGCCCCAACAGATGGGAGTTCTACACCTCCTCCCATACAACATTTCATACGGCGGCATTTTTATACTAGCGTGATAACTGTTATTGTAGGAGAATTCTGCCAAGGGTAGATGACTGTCCCAACTACCACCAAATTCGAGCACATAGGCTCTAAGCATATCTTCCAGGGTCTGGATCGTTCTTTCAGATTGTCCGTCAGTCTGTGGGTGGTAAGCTGAACTAATATGAAGCCTTGTTCCCATCTCTTCATGAAATTTCTTCCAGAACTTTGACGTAAACCGGGTGTCCCTATCGGACACAATGGATACCGGCATTCCATGCCTTGTCACAACCTCTTTGATAAACACTTCTGCTTATTTTTCTGGACTTATCGCTTCCTTGATTGGTAGGAAGTGAGCACTTTTCGTCAATCTGTCTACGACTACCCATATAGTATCATACCCCTTAGGAGTTCGTGGTAACTTTGTAATAAAATCCATGGTGATGTGCTCCCACTTCCATTCTGGTATTTCTAGTGGCTGAATCTTACCATATGGTTTTTGATGTTCTGCCTTGACTTGGAGGCAAGTCAGGCACTTACTCACATATGCTTCAATCTCTCTTTTCATACCAGGCCACCAGTAATCCCTCTTCAAATCTTGGTACATTTTTGATCCTCCTGGATGGATCGAGTATCGGGACTTATTTGCTTCATCAAGTACGCCTTTCCGCATCTCCCCGAATCGGGGTACCCATATATTACCATAAATCGTCTTTCACACGGTAAGTGTTTTCCGTCAATTCTATTTCCTTCCCAACCATTCTTTCTGCCTTAATCTGATCTTCTTTTAGGGCCTCTACTTGAGCCCTTCTAATCTCTTCCATAACTCCGGGCGTAATAATCAGCTGGCAAGCTTTAACCCGAATCGGTTCATGTTTCTCCTTTCTACTTAGAGCATCGGCCACCACGTTGGCCTTTCCTGGATGGTAATGGATTTCGCAATCGTAATCCTTGATTAACTCCAACCACCTTCTCTGTCTCATATTCAGATCTTTCTATTCAAAGAAATACTTCAGACTCTTATGATCGGTGTACAGCGTACACTTCGTCCCATACAACTAATGTCTCCATATCTTCAAAGCAAAAACAACTGCCGCGAGCTCAAGATCATGAGTCGGGTAGTTCACCTCACTTTCCTTCAACTGCCTCGATGCGTAGGCAATTACTTTTCCTCGCTGCATAAGCACGCACCCTAAACCTTGTCGCGATGCATCGGAATATACCACGAGATCGTCATTCCCTTCAGGTAACGTTAGTACGAGGGCTTCGGTTAACCTTTTCCTCAACTTATCAAACGCTTCTTGCTGATCCTTTCCCCAATCAAATACTACCTTCTTCCTTGTCAATTTCGTTAGCGGGGAGGCTATCCTTGAGAAATCTTGGATGAACCTTCTATAATAACCTGCCAAACCTAAGAAACTACGGATTTCGGATGGCGTCTTAGGAATTTCCCACTTCATAACTGCTTCAATCTTAGTTGGGTCGACCATGATTCCCTCGTGGTTTATGACATGACCCAAAAACTGAACTTCTCGTAACCAGAAGGCACACTTTGAAAACTTAGCATACAATTTCTCCTTCTGCAGCATCTCTAATACTTACTTTAAATGGCACGCATGATCGCCTTCGTTTTTAGAGTAAATTAGAATATCGTCGATAAATACAATCACAGACCTATCCAACATTGGTCTACACACGCGATTCATCAAATCCATAAATGCGGCTGGTGCGTTAGTAAGTCCGAAGGACATGACCAAGAACTCGTAATGTCCATATCTCGTGCGGAACGCTGTCCTTGGGATGTCTTGCTCTCTAATTTTCAGTTGGTGATAACCGGAATGAAGATCTATCTTAGAAAACCAGCTCGCACCCTGTAATTGGTCAAATAAGTCATCTATTCTGGGTAAAGGGTAACGGTTCTTCACGGTCAACTTGTTCAATTCCCTATAGTCGATGCACATTCTCATGCTTCCATCTTTCTTTTTAACAAACAACACTGGTGCTCCCAGGGCGAAGTGCTTGGTCGGATAAAGCCTTTGTCTAGCAACTCCTTTAGTTGGGTCATCAATTCCTTCATTTCACTTGGGGCTAAATGATATGGTGCTTTTGCCACTGGCTGTGCTCCCGGCACTAGGTCAATTTGAAATTCAATCTCTCTGTCAGGTGGTGTTCCAGGTAAATCTTCGGGAAATACATCAGGGAAATTGCAAACTATCGGTACATCTGCTAACTGTCTCAGTCCCTCCTCCACATTTTTAACATGTGCCAGAAACGAGTTGCAACCCTGTAAAATTAGTCGGCTTGCTTTCATCATTGAGATCACACGAGGAATTTTACTCTTGGTCACCGTACACAGTTACGGGGCTTCCATCCGGAGCTTTTAAACGAACCATCCTCTCGCGACAACTTATGTTGGCATCAAACTTGGTCAATCAATCCATCCCCAATATCACGTCGAAACTACCCAAGGTCATAATGTATAAATCTGTAGGGAAACTATGCCCTAAAAGAGTAACAGTGCAACCTCCTATCATTTGATCGACTCTAATGAATTTACCCTTGGCTGTTTCTACATCAAAAGACCGTTCTACATTCCTAGAGGGAACTTTTAAGGCCGAATGAAATTAAGCGGACACAAAACTCCTACTAGCACCAGAATCAAATAACACAAAGGCACAAATGTTGTTGACGGGGAACGTACCTGAAACGACCTCTGGCTCCTTCCTTGCCTCCTTGGTCATAGAAAAGGCCCTAGCAGTAACCTTCGACTTATCCTCCCCCTTGCTGTCACCAAGGTTCACACGACAGTCCTTACTTATGTGACCCTGCTTCCCACATCAGTTGCATTTAACAGTCCCCTTACATTCAAAGGCCCGATGGCCTGGCTTCCCACACTTGTAACACAGTCCTGACCCCATCCTGCACTCCCCCGAGTGGGGTTTGCCACATTTTCCACAGTCCTTTCCCCCATTCTGGTCACGAACTACCGCTTGATTTGCCTCAACCCTTGCCCTTTTGTTATCGTACCCCTTCCCATCATTCCTAAACCTCTTTCCTGACTGATTTCGGGAATTATCCCAATGTTTCGCTTTTACCTCCACCACCTCCTCCGCAGTCACATTGTCATAAACAATCCCAGCCAAATCCACAACCGATTCAAAAGTACCCGGCCTATGGGCATTCACGTGTGTGCGAACCCTGGGTGGCAACCCTTGAACGTAACACTTAATCCTCCTCTGCTCTGTTTCAACCAAATAAGGCACCAGCTGTGCCAACTCATTGAACTTTGTGGTGTACTCGAGGTGGCTCATACTTCCTGCAGTCAGATTCAGGAATTCCCTTTCGACCCGATTGACTTCGTACTGCGGGCAAAACCTTTTAACCATCAACTCCTTCAGATCCTCCCATAGCATCTCCCTGATCGCCTTCCTTCCCTTGGACTGCTTCACAGTAGTCCACCAGTAAATTGCAGCCCCAGTAAACGAGTGAGTAGTAAATTTCACAATTTGATCAGTCCTACATTCACTGATGTCAATCACAGCCTCCATCTCACTTAGCCACTCAAGAGTGGCAGCGGACCCCTTTTTCCCATCGAAAGTAGGGGGCCTGCACCTTTGAAAAGCACTGTAGTTGCACCCCTTTCCCTTATCCTCAAAATCCGAGTCATCAGACGACTCGATATCCTTCATTACCCTCTCAGACTCCTCTTCTTCCTCCTCTTTATCATCCTCAACACCCTTCTTAGCGGGTCCCTTCTTTTCAGCTTTCTTCATTTCCTTCATCATCTCTTTCAGAACCGATGGCATAACACTAGTTAGGACCTGGTGTACTTCGTGTGCCACAACGTCCTTCAAATTTTGCTCAAGCCCGGAGGTTGGTGCCACATCAACTTCGATCTCAGGTTCGGTCTCGACACTTTTCTTCGTGGGCTTCCTCCCACGCTTTCCCTCAGCGGCTTTCGTTGCCTTAGCATTAACAGCTTCGGCGGTACTTCTCGTCCTTCTCTTGGGTGCCATTTCTTACTTCCTAAAAGAATCAAACACTCACGTTCATCACTCAGAGTAATTCAGGACGTGATAAGTACTGTAAGTTCCTAATGACAGTGGCCAGTTGTTATTAACTACTTACTTTACTGCTCAAGTTCTAAATGTACCCCTCCTGAATCCCGTTAGTATCCAAACCTAGTCTAGTTCACATAGAACATACAAGAGCATTTAAACACATATAGAGCACATAACATGTATAGGCACTAAACCTATTCCTCTACTTTCCTAATACCTGTTTATTCCACAAGACTTTCTGCAGGCACTTCAATTACTGTCCTATTACATTCAGGCATCTCATTAATTGCATTAACATATTATATATATAGCTTGTTGCTGTTCGTTCTTTACCTCTTGGCGTGGAGTTAGCAGACTGGCATTCTTACTTTGGTCCCATTTTCAGTCTAAGTATTAGGTTTTTTTTTTATAAACATTTTACCCATTTTCTCTTAAACGTTGGCTCTGATACCAACATGTAACGCCCGCCTTTCGGCAAGCACCACAGTTGGCATTCGTAAGCACAAAAATAACCATAGTTTAAATAGAATCTAAAAATTGCAGCGGAATACATGTGAAAACATCATTGCATCTTCATAATTGTCTTAAAAACTTCTTTTTAAACATTACAAAAGATAAATTTGATCCTAAAGGTGTTTTCTTCAATGCCAGTCTTCAACAAGTCCCTAGCTCTCGCCAAGCAGCTCCCTAAGTCTTCAAACCTGCACATCGATCTAACATGCATACAAAAGTCAGCTACGCTGAGTGAGTTCTATTTTTAAAACATCTTTAGAAACTTTCCATAACATCCATGTAATACATGTAAACAGCATCATCGTATTAGGCATCACATTCGTATAACACGTAACATAATATCTTTGTCTTTGAATTAAGTCATCATCGTGTCCTCTTTGGTCATAAGAGACCCATTATGCGGTTCTTAACTGGTTTTATATGATCCCCAGTAGGATTCTTAGCTGGATTTATAAGATCCCCAGTAGGATTCTTGACTGGTTTTATATGATCCCCAGTTGGATGCTTGACTGGTTTTATATGAACCCCAGTAGGATGCTTGACTGGTTTTATATGATCCCTAGTAGGATTCTTGACTTCCGTTAGGGCATACGTTCGTTTATGTATTTGTATATATATATATATAAGTATTCAATCACTTGTTCATACATCATCATCATACATCACATAATAAAGTCTAACAGTTCAAGAAACATCTCGGTATGCATGTTAGCCTCAAAATTATGTTTTTTTAAAAGGAAGTGAGGTCTAGAACTCACCTGATTCTTAAGTGATCTTTGCTTGTTTGGACCAGGTTAAGGTAGTGGTTTTAGTGCACGATCTGCATTTAAGTTATTACGGAAAATCGTCATTTTTACCTTAGTGTCGCAAGCAATGTCGCACGCAGTGTCGCAGGTAGTGTCGCAAGTAGTCTCGCATAGGCGAACCACAGTGTCGCATGCTGCTTCAGCAGCACCTCCACTTGCAGTGTTGCAAGGCTCTTGCCCAACTTTTGTTGGGACTTAAACTACTGTCGCAAACACACCCGACATACGCCCAAAATTCAAGTCACCATAGTGTCGCAAGATCAACACTAGTGTCGCATCAAGAACACTAGTGTCGCAAAACGCTGATACAGCTCGTTTTCAACCCAAAAATCCTTGTTTTGCAACCAAAACTCAAACTTTTTACGTCCAAAACCTTGGTTTATCATTCATATGACTAAATCTAAGCTTTTTCCACGATTTTATCCATAAAAATGCAACCTTTATTGATTTCTTTGAAACTTTTGAAAACTTTAAAAACTCCATTAATGACCAGATTCGTTTTGTGTTATGGAAACAAGTGTTAGGGGATGATTTTACCTTGATTACCTGTTGTTTAACACCTTTAAACTTCAAATCAACTCTTTGATTCACAGAATCTTGGTTTTCTTTTTTCTTGCCATTTCTTTCTAAGATTAGGGTTTGTGTGTGTGTTGTTGTGAGAAATGAGGAGGATGGTGGCTGGAAATGGTGTTAAGTAGTAGGGTTTATCCATATTGGGTAGGCTTTTAGGTGGGCTTTGGGCTTTAATTAGGTAATAAGGCTATTTTAGGTAAATCTTTCAACTAATTAACTTGCTATTTTGGGCCTAATTCATTCTTTCACTCTTAATGGCCCATAATTACATCATAACCTCTTCATTAATCCTTCCCTTTTCTAATTACCAAGTAATTAGTCATTGCGTTTTACATTCTCGTACCTTAATAATCATTTTCGTTCTTCATTATACTTTTCATAATCATCATATTTATCGTTAACATAACATAAATCGTAAACTTCATGCATCATTTTAATCATAACCTCTTAAATGCGCATTCATATAAGCATAAGCACGTAATTAAGTCCTACCATAAAAATCGGGGTGTTACAAAACTAGAAAAGTTTTTGAAAAATTTCTAGACTATAACTGAAAGTTTTTGAAAAATTTTAAAGTCCCAAAAACACTTCCAAAATTCCCAGGCATTTTTGTGTGCGTTTTGATTTTTAGATTGTATATCTAAGAATATCTTATGTGGTTTAAATTGATTTCATATCTAAATATACCTTGTGTGGTTTACAATTATTAGATTGGATATCTAAGTGTACCTTGTGTGCTTATTTGATATAAGTATATTTTAAGTGCCTTTAAGCTAGTGTTTAGTACGAATATGCCTTTTGTTGTCACAAATGTCTGAATGAGCCCCCGGGACACAAGTCACACTTAGCTACTTTAGGATTAGTCGTTGAGTCTGAAGTTGATGTAAAGCCGGCAGTGGAAGCTCAGACTTATGTTGTTTAACACATAGTACCTTCGATTGAGAAATATTGGACCCCCGAGCCCTACATATATATCCCAAGAGGAGTAGGAAGACGTCCGTATGGTTGTTGATGATGAGGTTGCACCCGAACCCAATAGGGTAAGGGAGTTGGTTGTTGATTCACCAGGAATTGAGCGCGGTTTTCCGTTTACATTCGAGTTTGACGAGTCGTCTAATGCTCCACGTTTAGATTCCATGTTAGAAAAATCTATCGAACGTTTCTTTCTTACTCTTACGAAAATGTGTGCTGCCTACGAACGGTAGATCGATAAACTACAAGATAGAGATACAGATCGTGTTTGACGCGTGCCAGATGATGCATACCCGGTTGACTTCTCTCGAGGAAAGAAAGAGCGTTGGATGACAATACGCTGCAGCAAACGCGTCCATAGACGTTCTATGATTAAATCGACAGAATAAAATAAATAGATAAATAAATAAATATTTATATTGGTAAAAGTTCTATGATCTCACTAAATTCTGTTATTCCGAAGTAAATCTTTCCCTTCTCTCAATGATCAGTAGATCGGTAACATTAGTAGTCATTTTGGCAAGGAGCGTCAATGATAATTCATGATTTTAGTTATCGATTGGTTGATTATGTTGTGTGGTATTACGTATGATACTCAAACATTTAACACCATGATATGAATTATACCTTATCGTTTTTATTAATATTTTGTCTGATAAAAATAAAATACGCCCCCGGTAATTCGAATGACACCTTCGGGTGGAGGTAAAGAAGTGCCTGGTACAGTCATGGAGTTAGCCTAGTTAATAGCTCCACATGGCAACGTTGCTCTGGAACAATGTGACGCTAGTTTAACAGTAGGGCGTGGTAGAGGACGTGACGTTTCAGATGGTAACCTTAGTGACACCAAAGCTATTGGTAGTTCTTTAGGTATTAGATAACCTAAGCATGTATGGATGATTTTAGGAGCTTCTCGAAATAGTTAAATCAAGTGGTAATCATTGATTCTATTAAACTATGGAAATAAGGAATCTAGTGTTCTTATAAGTCTTTCCAAGCTTGTCACCCACAGATTGTTATTAGTTCTGAGAGTCGTCTTGACATAGTGAGATGGATTGAGAAAATGAGTCGGTTATGGCAATAAGTAATTGCTCCGACGGCCAAAGAGTTAAGTATGCTACACGTACGTTTAAGGATGAAGCGTTGACGTAGTGGAATCCGTTGATCTGGAAATTGGATGAAGCTACTGGTTGTGGTCTTTCATGGAACAATCTGAAGGAAAGATTGTTGCAGAGGTATTTCCCCAAAATGAGTTTTGTGCCAAAGGAATTATAAGCGTTAATTGGTTTAAACTCTAGTAAATTAAGTAAGAAATATATTACTGGATTAGCTAATTGGAATAAAATGGGAAATAGTGAATTACTTAGGAATTGTTCCTAGCAATTAGAAAGTCATTCCTTTAGTATAGATCTCTTACCTGTTAAGCTTGGTAGTTTCGATGTAGCTATCGGTATGGATTGATTGTTGGGAAAATTTGCCGAGGAAGTTTGTTTAGAAAAGATTACTCGGCTTCCGTTCGAAAACGGTGAAGTTTTAACCATTTTAGGAAATGAAGGAAAATCTTCTTTAAAAATCGGAAATTTCATGAGAGCGAGCAAAGGATGTCCGATGTTTTTATTTAGTTAAATTTATCAATGCCAAGGACGTTGAACAAAAGTTTGAGGAGCACTTGTGTTGTTCGTATGAAAAAGGATGGATCATTTAGGATGTGCATAGATTATAGTGAAAGTTAAATAAACTTATAATTAAGAATAGATATCCGTTGCCTAGGATTGATGATTTGTTTGATCTGCTTCAAGGTTCTAGTTAATATTCTAAGTTCGATCTTTGATTCGGCTACCATCAGTTGTTAATAGCTGAGGATGATGTCCCGAAAGCTGCTTTAGAACGCGGTATGGACATTATGAGCTTCTGGTTATGCCATTTTGTAGCAAATGTGCATGTAGTATTCTTGGATTTTATGAATAGGTTGTGTAGACCTTATTTGGATAAATTTAGAATAGTATTCATTGACGATATACTTATTCATTCACAAACCAATAGAGATCATGAGCATCTTCTAAAGTTGATTCTAGAAATGTTAAGAAATGAGAAATTTTATGCTATGTATTCAAAATGTGAGTTCTGGCTGAGAGAAGTTCGTGTTCTTGGTCACGTGTTCAATGAAAAAGGTATTCATGTAGACCCGACAAAGATTGAGGCCAATAAGAATGGTGAAGCACCAAACTCCAGCGGAGGTGCGTATATTCTTAGGACTCGCTGGTTTCTACCACAGGTTTATTGAAAACTTCTCTAAAATAATGTAATCATTGAATTTATTAACCCGTAAGGATAGGAAATCCGATTGGTTAGATGATCAAGAGTTAGCAATTTTAGACGATGAAGCACAAGCTATGTTGTGCGGCTATATTGTCACTTCTAGAAGGAATAGATGATTTTGTAGTATGCTGTGATACGTCTCATTTAGGTCTTACGTGTGTCTGGATTCATAGAGAAAATGTTGTATCTTAAACGTCTAGGAAACTCAAAGTGCATGAAAAGAATTACACTACGCATGGCTTGGATTTAGCATGTTTTTGATGAGAAGGAGCACAATACGAGACGCCGACGTTGGGTCGAGATATTGTTGTTAGTTGCATAATTAGACATTATTTATCATGCATTTAGCGGTTGTTTTGGTAGCATTTCATGCATTATTACACTTATTATTACTTATTTTTAAAAAATGCAAGTTTTTGTGGGATGGAATCTACTTTGGTTATTTTGATTGTTTTGTAGGGGCGGAACGTGAGTGAATGCGAAAAGCTTTTGGACGAATGATTTTTCTTTTATGCATTATTATTATTATCAACTTAACGTTGATAATATAATAATATTAGAAAAAGTAAAAGAAAAATGGTTTAGTGGGCTTTGAGAAAGAAAAGAAAGAAAAAGGGAGATCATGGGCTTGGAGACGGTTAAGAAAGAAAAAGTCAAAGAAAGAAAAAGAGAAAAAGGGGGAGGAGGGTTTTTCACGCAGCAGGAAGAGGAGAAAGAAGGAAGCATATCAAGTGAATTGGATGTTTGGGATTTAATTTTTGGCTGCAAACATTATTTTTCCCTTTTGATTAGTAAGTTGTTATTTTCATGTTTCATTTGTTTGTTTTGTTTGATCTAGTCATGCTAGGCTAGAGACTAATTAGTTTTGACACTTGGGTACTATTTTTCTGGTTTTGATTCGTACTCTTATGTGAAACTATTGTCGATTTGCTTATTGAACGACTTTCTTTGAGTAATTTCTTGGTCTTAGAAACCGGGTTTCAACCCGTTGTCAAATTAGAATGTTAATGAATTTGATCACCTCTTTAATTATTCTAATAAAGTTCATCAAGTTTTTAAAACCTTAACAAAGTTTTAATATTTGATCAAAGGAACAAGTAACTATTTGTGCTTGTCTATGAGCTCATTTTAGTTATAGAGATTATTCAATGTGATTGAACATTCCGAACGGCGTGAATGTTTAATTATAATCGGTACTTTCATCATTGCAACTCGCATGTTAAGATCCGAACGGCGTGAGCTTAGGGTAGCGAGTTGGCTCTAATCAAAGAATGGCGTTTGGTTAGACATTAGATGAAGGGGATGTCCGAACGGCGTGACGTCTAGTATTGATACGCGTCTTTTGATAAAATAATCATTGCACTTCAATCGTTGATGACCATAAATCGAATCGAACCTAGAAATAACCCTTGTGTTGAAACTATTTTATAAACTTTGATTTTTCTTCACATTTTATAGTCATTTATAATTTTCTAAGTAAAAAACCAAAACTTTAATTTTTTCGGACAGAATCTTAACACGGCCGCGTCAGATTTCCTTTGCAATTTTAGCACGGCCGTGTCAACATGCTGTTGAAATTTTTACATTTTTACAAGCTTTTCCAGTTTTAGTTTCTAAACAAAATCCACCTCTTCTTTAGTTAAAAATCAACCTAAGTAACTGTACTTAAAAGTTTTTGGTATTAAAATCATTAACACGTATCCCTGAGGACACGAATCCTACTTGCATTATACTAGTAGGTTCACTTATATTTATTTGGTGGATTCGACACCCATCAAATTGGCGCCGTTGCCGGGGATACGGCGATTCTAATCTTTTTATGCCAAGATCTTTTCGTACAGGTACACCACTCGAGATTGATTTGGAAATAGAGAAAACAGCTAAAAGGTTAAGGAAGCAAGCCAAACTCCGAAAGAAGTTAGGAAGCCCCTCAACCTCTACATCTTCAACTCCAATCATCAACATTTGGCAAGACATACCCTTGTCAAGTGAATCTGAAACAGAACCCGAATCACCATCACATCCACTAACTCCACCATATTCACCTACCAATACCCACCGAACACCAAACTCACCTGAACCAATCATGGCAGCTGAACAAACCCTTAGACAGTGGGCGACTCATGATGTCACCCAACAACCACTTTGCATCAATTACCCTGCTATGGTGAACTTTGAGCTAAAGTAAGGTCTTATCCACTTATTGCCTGTCTTTCGAGGCTTAGAGAATGAGGACCCTCACAAGTTCCTCAAAGAGTTTCATGTAGTATGTTCTGGGATGAAGCCACACGATGTTACCGAAGATCAAATCAAGCTAAGGGCATTCCCCTTTGCAATGCATGATTCAGCTAAAGAGTGGCTATATTACCTACCATTGGTGTTGGTAAACAAATGGAATGATCTCACAAGGTTGTTTTTAGACAAGTACTTCCCGGAAGTTAAAGCCTCAATACTTCGCAAGGAGATCATCGGGATCAAGCAAGCCAAAAGGGAAGCATTGCACACCTACTGGGAAAGGTTCAAGAAATTGTGTGCTAGATGCCCACAACATGGCATATCTGAGCATCAACTCCTTCAGTACTTCTGTGAAGGATTAGACCCACTTGAGAGGCGCTTGATAAATGCCTCTAGTGGAGGAGCCCTACTAGACAAAACTCCAACTCAAATCAGGGCATTAATCACTTCCATAGCAGAAGATACAAAACATTCTTCAAGGGATGATGGATGGTATGAAGACACACCCCGGGCAGTAAAAGAAGTCAATACACCTCATATTGAGAATCAACTTGCAGATTTAACAAAAGTTGTCATGCAACTTACAAAAGAAAAGGGTGTTGACTCAACAACTCGTGCTTGTGGAATATGCCTACACCATGGGCACCCCACCGATATGTGCCCAACACTTCAAGATGATGTAGAGCAAGCACAAGCAGTAGGAGGTTATATGGGTCAGCGTTTAAGATCATATGAACAACCACAGAGCAATCAGAATTGGGGACAATCTCCTAACATGGGTTATCAACAAAGACCTCCTTTTCAGATGCAAAGTAGTCAACAAAAGTTTCAGCCTCGACAACAACCGTTTGCTCAACAACAACAACAATCAAGTGGACCGAAAATGTCTTTGGAAGACATCGTCAAGAGCTTAGCAACTAGTACACAGACTTTCCAGCAAGAGACGAAAGCGTTTCAGCAAGAAGCTAAGGCTAGTATCAAAAATTTGGGGCAACAAATGGCACATCTTGCGAGCTCGGTGAGCAAGATAGAATCCCAAGGTAAACTACCTCCACAAACCGAAAACAATCCTAAGCACAATGCTTGTGCCATTACCATGAGAAGTGGAACTAGTTATGATGGTCCAGAAATGCCTAAAGAAGAGGAAGAAGTTGTTGTTGAAAAGAAAAATCCAGGAAAGCAGGACACTACCAAATCAGATGAAGTTAAGGTAAAGTACACACCTCCCCCTCCATTCCCATCGAGACTAAGAAGCACACAAAAGCAAAGGGAGGACCAAGAAATCATGGAGACATTCCGGAAAGTAGAGGTAAATATTCCTCTTCTTGATGCTATAAAACAGGTTCCGAGATATGCAAAGTTCCTAAAAGAGCTTTGCACATCAAAGAAAAAGCTAAAAGGTAATGAAACAATCAAGGTAAGTGAAAATATTTCAGCGGTTTTACAAAAAAAGACTACCACCAAAGTGCAAGGATCCGGGAGTTTTCACGGTTCCTTGTAAATTGGGGAATCTTAGCATACCTAGAGCCATGCTTGACCTTGGTGCCTCTATTAACGTCCTACCATATTCTATTTTCAAAATACTTAATGTGGGACCGTTAAAGAGGACCAGGGTAATCATTCAGTTGGCCGATCGATCCATAGTACACCCAAAAGGTGTATTAGAGGATGTATTAGTCCAAGTGAATGAATTGGTATTCCCCGCTGATTTTTATGTGTTGGATATGGAGGATGATGACACCTCGAACTCAAGTTCCATTTTACTAGGGAGGCCGTTTTTGAAAACGGCTAGAACAAAAATTGATATTTATAGTGGTACCCTTTCAATGGAATTTGACGGGGAGGTCATTAATTTCAATATATATGATGCTATGCGTTACCCTAGTGATGTTTCCTCTTTGAATTGGTTAGATGTTATTGAACCATTAACTGATGATTATTTTGAGTTGTCTAACCATGATGTTCTAGCATTAGTGTTAAACAGAAGCATTGATGAAGTTGCAGCAAAGGAACCTACTGAAAAGTTCAAGATTGGGGAAGAACTGATGGAAGTTGTAACCTTCATAGAAGCACAAAAGAAAACCAGGTATGAATCACAAAATATACAATTACCAGTTTCTAACCAAAAGCTTCTTCCATCTGTATTGCAGGCACCCGAGCTAGAGTTGAAAACTCTCCCATCTCATTTGAAGTATGCATATCTTGGAGAGAATAAAACTTTACCAGTGATTATATCCAACAAGTTGACAAATGAGCAAGAGAATGAGTTGGTGAACACGATCAAGCGCTACAAGGAAGCAATTGGGTGGACCATAGCTGACATCAACGGCTTCAGTCCATCACTTTGTATGCACAAAATCCTCATGGAGGAAGATTACAAGCCAACACGGGAAGCACAAAGAAGGTTGAATCCTCCTATGATGGAGGTTGTGAAGAAAGAGATTCTGAAGTTGCTAAATGCGGGTATGATCTACCCGATATCTGATAGCAAATGGGTCAGTCCCGTGCAAGTTGTGCCTAAGAAAACAGGTATCACTGTGACAAAGAATGAACAAGGTGAATTGGTCCCCACCCGTGCGCAAAATAAACGCCTCAACTCCCAAGGACCATTTTCCACTTCCGTTCATTGATCAAATGCTAGAGAGATTAGCAGGTAAGTCTCATTACTATTGTTTAGACGGTTATTCTGGTTTTCACCCAATACCCGTAGCACCAGCGGACCAAGAGAAAACAACGTTTACGTGTCCTTTTGGCACGTTTGCGTACCGGCGAATGCCTTTTGGGCTTTGCAATGCCCCCGCCACATTCCAATGGTGCATGGTAAGCATTTTTTCTGATTATGTTGAAGAGATAATTGAGGTTTTCATGGATGACTTCACAGTTTATGGAAACTCTTTTGATGAATGTTTGAGAAATTTGACAAAAATTCTGAAAAGATGTATTGAAACCAACCTTGTTTTGAATTATGAAAAATGTCATTTTATGGTTGATCAAGGTCTTATTTTGGGTCACGTTGTCTCTTCAAAAGGGTTAGAGATAGATAAAGCAAAATTGATGTTATTCGATCCCTACCTTATCCTAACAGTGTTCGCGAGGTACGTTCTTTTCTTGGTCATGCAGGATTTTACCGAAGATTTATCAAGGACTTTTCCAAGATAACTCGACCCATGTGTGAACTCCTGCAAAAAGATGTTGAATTTGATTTTTCCGAGGCGTGCAAGAAAGCCTTTGATACCTTGAAGGAGTTGCTAGTCACCACAACCATAATCTAACCGTCGGATTGGGGTCTTCCATTTGAAATCATGTGTGATGCGAGCAATCATGCGGTAGGAGCAGTGTTGGGTCAAAGGAAAGATCGAGTACCACATGTGATCTACTATGCTTCGAAGACCCTTGACCATGCTCAAAGCAACTACTCCACGATAGAAAAAGAGCTTTTAGCTATTGTTTTTGCTTTAGAGAAATTTAGACAATATTTATTGGGTACTAAAGTAATTGTTTTTTCTGATCATGCAGCTTTGAGATATCTTATGACCAAAAAGGATGCCAAGACTCATTTGATGGGTGCTTTTGCTTCAAGAATTTGACTTGGAAATTAGAGATAAAAGTGGAAAGCAAAACTTGGTGGCGGATCATTTGAGTAGGATTATCAATAATGATGAACCAATGCCCTTGAACGATTCATTTCCAGATGAGCATCTCTTTGCCATTCAAGGGACCACCCCATGGTATGCTGACATCGTCAACTATATGGTAACTCAGACTTTTCCTTTTGAGTTTTCGCGAGCTCAAAAAGATAAGATCAAAAAGGAAGCAAGACGATATGTTTGGGATGAACCATACCTTTGGAAGTATTGTGCGGATCAAGTTGTAAGAAGATGTGTTGACAAAAGTGAGATACCTTCCATTTTAGCTTTTTGCCACTCACAAGCCTGTGGAGGGCACTTTGGCCCAAAGCGGACTGCACATAAGGTACTTGATTCCTGTTTTTATTGGCCAAGTATATTTCTTGATTCATATATATTTTGCAAATCTTGTGAGAGATGCCAAAAAACCGGTAATTTGAGAGCTAAAGATCAAATGCCCCTCACACCCATCCATGTGTGTGAAATTTTTGATGTGTGGGGCATTGATTTCATGGGCCCTTTTCCATCGTCATTTGGTAATGTTTATATTATTTTGGCCGTGGACTATATCTCTAAATGGGTAGAGGCAAAAGCCACGAGAACTAACGATGCTAGAGTTGTTTCAGGTTTTGTAAAAGCCAATATCTTTAGCAGGTTTGGTGTGCCTAGAGCATTCATATGTGACCGATGATCACACTTTTGCAACAAGACCATTGAAGCACTTTTCGGAAAATATGGTGTTGCACACCGTTTTTCCACAGCCTACCATCCACAGACAAACGGCCAGGCTGAAGTATCCAATCGAGAGATAAAGTCGATTCTTGAAAAGACGGTTAACCCAAACCGTAAAGATTGGAGTTCGCGATTGGATGATGCATTGTGGGCATACCGCACCGCCTACAAAACTCCAATAGGTATGTCACCTTTTCGTTTGGTATATGGGAAAGCTTGTCATCTTCCTGTTGAATTAGAGCATAAGGCTTATTGGGCCATTAAGCAATTCAACTTGAAGCTTGATGAAGCCGGGGTTCATCGTAAGCTACAAATTCAAGAGCTGGAAGAAATCCGTAATGATGCTTACAAGAACTCCCGAATTTACAAAGACAAAACCAAAGCATTTCATGATAAGGTAAACACGCGAAAGTCCTTCGTTGTAGGCCAAAAGGTTTTGTTATTCTCTTCTAAACTTAAATTATTTCCCGGAAAATTACGGTCCCGTTGGGTCGGCCCGTTTGTTGTTACTAACGTTTTTCCTCATGGCGCAGTAGAAATTTCAAGTGAACAAACAGGAAAAACGTTCAAGGTGAACAGACACCGGTTAAAGTTTTTTTTATGAAGGGTTTCAAGTAGAAAATGAGGATATGATGGTATTGGAAAACCCGACATACAAGAATTAAAAGAGGTCCACGTCTAGCCAAAGACGTAAAAGAAAGGCGCTTTGCGGGAGGCAACCCGTATTTATCGTTTTCCGTTTCTATTTCTTTCGTTATTTCTTTTTATTTATGCTAAAAAAAACAAAAACAAAAAAAAATATATTTGGTACTAAACAGCATGTTAACACGACCGCGTTAAAAACCTTCACAAAAAATGACACGACCGTGTTGGTATTGAGTTTTATCTCAGCAACTTTGACACGACCGCGTTGAAAATCCTTTACAAAACTGACACGGGCGTGTTAACATTCTGATTGAAAAAAAAAATAATAATAAAGGGGGGGGGGGGGGGGGGTTGGATTTATAAAACAAAAAAAAACCCTAAAAGTCTAAAACCCACCTCACTTCTTTTCTTCTTGACTCCGTCTCTCATCTCCGTATACCACCTCCTTCCACTCATCGTCGTCATCATCATCTCCGGCCACAACCACCATAGCAGCAGCGACCCGAAACACCACCCTAATCACACCTTCATCTCGCCGTCGGTCACCTCCGGTCCCTCTCTCTCGTCGGAAACCAGTCGCCGCCACCGTGCGCTGTTACCGTCCTCGCTAGAAGCTACAAACATTGAGCAAAATAGCACTCGTAGTTTCAATTAATACTGTATCTTTGTGACCATATTCTCAATCGCACAAGGTACATTCCTATTTCTTATTTGACTCAAGTTAACATAGCTTCTCAAGTGACCAAGGTAAGTTTTTCTTTAAATTGAATTCAAGCCAGGTACGTTTAAGCTTTGATTATAGGCATGAATGAATTTGTAATTGAGTTATGAGTTGATCCTATTTGATGAAGCTAGGTAATGGGTACAATCTAAATTTGATATTGGGGTTCTACTTAAGCATTTAGCTGTGATAGGAGTTTTGTTTTAAAATTAGAATTTTAAAGGGGAATTTTCATGCTTTCAGTCTTGTTTTGAAACTGAATTTTTTTTAAGGACAATCACACACTTGGTTATTTGGCCGGTTAGAAAGTTGTTTTGAGGTTGTGATCTAGGATTGGTTATTTAGCCAAGGATTTTTCAGATTGTATCATAAGCTTGATTGGCTATTTGGTTGAGAATGTAATGAGGTTTCTTAGTTAAATGAAGGCGATTTAGCTAAGTGCATTGTTTTGAAGTTTTATTGAAAGTTATACAAGATGGTCTAAGTCCAGTGATGAGTTGAACATGGAACATCCTAACAGATTTGATCATTATTATGGAACTGAAAGTTAAAAGTATATTGTCCAACTCATTATATCATTGTTATCTTTGATTTCAGGTTTTGACAATATGGCTAGAAGAAAAAAGAAGGAGTCACATGTTATCTCACCACCTACCGCAAAACGAGCACGTATAGCTACATCAAAACATGCGGTTTCTTATAGTCGTGCCTTGGCTTTAGTACCAAGTGATAATGCTGACCCGATCTCAAGAAGTCAAACCCCATCCAAATCCGCAAAGACATCTACTGGCCCACAAACACTAGGAATTCAATTCCTAGATTCAACACAACAAAAGAAGTTCAACTTGTTAAAAGAAAGGGAGATGTTTAATACCAAATTTGCGGATGATGTGGCAATGAAAGCAATTGGTGTTTTTGATGGAGTCAAAATGTTATTTACAAATATTGGTTGGCAAGGATTGTTAGAGTGGGATGATGTCGGCTACAAACGCACGACACTTGAGTTCTTAACAAGTCATCCACTCTAACCATGGATCAAATCTGCACTATTATCCATGCTCCAACTAAAGAAACTTTCAATACAACTGATCCTTTCCATCTTGATTACAACGAGAGGAAGTTTTGGCGCATTATCACTGCAAAGCGTAAGTATGAAGCACGCAATGCAAAGGCATCACAAATTGTGCATCCCACCCTACGGGTGGCCCATCGTTTGCTTTCATGCATTGTATCTAGCCGCTTGGATACTGGGGGTGTCACTAACAGGAATTATATTTACTATGGTGCATGGTTCATCCACAACCCTCAAAACCAAATTTTAGAGATTATTTGTGTCAAAAGCTCCTCAAGGTCGCACAGGCTAAAACCGGGACGATATGTTGCAGTTCTGTCATTACAATTTTAGGTCGGCATGATTCCTTCCATAATCGCTTCCCAAACAATTTGGGGGAGCTTAAAGGTGCTCGGTATCTTGATTTGGACCAAATGGCTAAGATGCAAATGTTTGTGCAACAAGCTGGCATCATGACATGGCTTAAGGGAACACTGAAATGCAGACATCTTGAGATTACCAAAGCAAAACAGAGTTTTATGTCTTTAGCTAACCCGGTAAAAGCCACAAGGTGGTTGCTTCAACGTGATTGTGCTCGTATTCCGGGTGAACCTACAAGTGAAATTGGTTCCATCTCTGATAGTGAAGGAGAAAATGACACCCAACAAAATGACATTGCACCCTCTGCAACTGAAACAACACCAATGGTTTCTTCACTCGCAAACCATCATGAGGAATACATGGGTCGCTTCAACACTCTTACTACCGGACTTTCTGAGGTTCGAGAAGAGCTCACTGGTGTGCGGACCATGCTTCGTCTTATGTATGCTCATCAACGTGAGATGGGTCGCATCATCGCAGCCCATTTACCGTCACCACCGCCTCAGTAGATGCATTCCACACTTCTGCTACAAGCCTCGAGGACGGCGCTTATTTCTAAGCTTGGGGAGAGGTACGTTTTTGTTTTTAAGTTTTATTTTGTACATTTTTTTGCATTACTTGTTTAAATGTTTGCACTGTATTTAGGTTTGCATCTAGTTTCTGTGACACCCCGCCCGGCGACGGAAACACCGGGCTGTCATTGGAATTGGATATCAATAGTAAACAAAGCACATGGTATTTATTTATTAAGTTCAATAATGATGTAGTAAATTTTGAACCTAAGTCTTAAATGAATACGACAAAAGTAATAAAACTGAAACAGTAACTGCAAATGTCTGATTTATTATTCTAGGTCCAAGGCAATCCTATGTCTTGGGAAAAGCAGCAAAAATAATCAAGCAACACCTGAAATATGTAAAAATAAAGTTAGCTATTTAAAGCTAGTGAGTAAACCACAATTTGAATACATAAATATATAGAAATCCGAGATCATCATAATATGCTGCTCAATCTTACATGCATAGCTATTTCATATCATTCTCGACCATGACACATTGAACACACATTGAACACCATCATTGTATAGCAACTTGTAATCATTTGTCATGAGAAACCAACTTATGTTGTAAATTAAAGATAACCTTTTTAGTAACCGTCACATAACCGTCTCGATATAGGTTATCAATAATTATTTTTGCAACTTAGGGACATAGCATAGCAACTTGTAACATAGCAACTTGTAACATAGCAACTTGTAACATTGAAATTGAATGGCCGGGTTTAAATCACTTGTTTTGAAATACATGCAGGTGGGTTTGTCAAACCATTAGCGCTAACATTGTACCGGTGGGATTACTAAGTAACAATACTACTTTAAACTACCATAAGGATTGCATCTTGCCGCGAACAAGATTAACACATTTAATGATCTCATTTGAAAAATAGAAACAAAGAAACGAAAACCGAAAACATTGTATAGTAATTGAACATATTTCAGTCCCAAAATGTAATACTAAAAAGGGGAGTGAATTTACTGTTAGGGTTATTTCCTGTTAAGATTTACTTTGTATTTTTGTTATTGTATATGTTTGTATAGTTTAGGGTTCATTATGTATTTTCCTTAAACTTGCATTTTGTTTGATATAGGCATGTAGTGTGCGTGTGTTAGGGGAGCGACTTTTTACACTGTTAGAGAGAGAATTAACTGTGTGTAATATTGTTTCTCCTGCACTTTTGTACTGCGAATTGCTTGATCATCAAATACAAAGAGAATTTATGAGTATGAATTGTGTTTGTGATTGATTCGTTTGTTTGTACTTGTTGTTCTGATCATTTGAGTGATATTATCGATCCAATTGAACCTATCAATTGGTATCAGAGCGTTCGGTATCGTGTTCTTCGCTGTTTCTAAGCAAAACACATCAATATTGCTCAAAATATCATGATCTGAATGAATTGTTGGTGTTTTTAGTTGTGATTCATCATCATAATCACTTCTATACACAGCGATTGTGCAGATTCTATCAGATCATCATCAGATCTGAAGAATTAAGAAGAATAGAAAAAGTACTGTTCGATCAATTTTTGCTCAAAATTCATCGAAGAATGAAGATGTTTTGGATTGATTGATTCAAGGGTTTGATAATCGGACTATTTCACAGCTTGTGTGTGAATTTTTGGACAATTTGGACAAGTTTTAGACAAAACCCAGAAAATCTTCATGAAGAAGATGATGAACAGTTGAGTTTGGTTGAAGATTAACTTGCCGGGTGATATAATTGACTTAGACATTTCCTTGGACTTAGATTTTGTGAAGAAATTAGGTCCTGTACTGCCGTGTAAGGGAATTTGTTTTAGACGGGTGAAGAATTTGACTTGAAAAGTTGCTACTGTTCAGCCGGATCAGACACTGTTGTGCCGGGTTATACACTGTTACGCCGGGTGATAGAGAAAATACAGCCGGGTAAGCTCAACTGTGTAGCCGGGTAATTAACAAAGTGCCGTGTGACCAAGTACTGTTCAGCCGGGCAAAGACTTTTGCCGTGTCAAGAATCCGCCGTGTCAAGACGTGTTGCCGTGTGAAGTTTTTCTTGTTGCCGGGTAACTGTTCATCCGGGTGAAGAACAAAGTATTTTTCAACTGTTTAGCCGGGTAACTATTTAGCCGGGTGAAGATTTATTTCTGCCGGGTAAAGAACAAATACACTGTTTTGCCGGTTGAAGAAGGATTTTCACTGTGTTGCCGTCTGACTTAATTTAGTTGTTTTTAATCTTTGTTTCTTGTCTTGTCTTTAATTTCTTGTCTTAATTTTAGTATTTTAATCACTTCTTTTCAAAAATTTACAAAAACCCAAAAATATTTTCTTTAAAATTGTTAAAAATGGCTCCTAATGATGATTCTGATAACCGTGTTCCTAGACTTTTGAATCGTGCAGATTTCAAGAACTGGACCATCAGGCTAAGACATCACTTATGTTCCATTGACAATGACTTATGGAAATCAATTGAGAAAGGTCCTCACATTCCAACTCAGACACAACCAGATAGTGCAAGTACCTACACAAAAGACTCCACTAAACCTTATCCAGAGGATAATTTGTCAGCTGAAGATTTGAGAAAGGTAAAGAATGATAGCAAAGCATACTCTTTAATGTGCAAGGGGTTGCCACTTCAGGTTTTGTCAAGACTGGATGGATATCAGACTGGTTATACATGCTTCAAAGCATTAAAGTCGATATGTGAAGGAGGAGAACAACTGAGAAGCTTGAAGAAGTCAAAATTGAAGAGACAATTGGAACTTTTTGAACACATTAATGGTGAGACAGTACACCAGATGATGAACAGGTTTGTTCACTTGACTACTGAGATGTCAAATCTCGGAGTTAAGACCGAACTCCAAGACCTAAATGATCGATTGTTATGTGCTTTACCATCATCCTGGAAGCAGACTGTTACTCTTTTGAAGCATACTGAGAAATTCCCAATGGAATTAGATCTGCTTATTGGGAAAATTGAAGAAGTTGAGATTGATGAAGGATCTAGAAACACTGATAGATCGAGTTCACAAACTCAGTACAAGTATGTGATAAATCCTGCCAATACTGTGGATAATGCTTTTCTTGTGCAAAATACATCAAAGTTTGAAGATGAGGATGATTTATTCGTTGGTGCCAGTTTTTATACTGATTCAGCATACTTTCCAAATTCACCAACTTATTCTCAACCTCAATCTCCGCCAAGAGCTCAAGTTCAAGTTCCAAGTCAAAGTCAGAAGCATCAATCAGAAAGTTCAACGTCAAATGTTCAAGCCAAAGTGAAAGATGTTATGAACATCTTGTTGCAAGATGATGAAACGAAAACTGCCTTCACTGCTTTTATGGCAAGTTTTCAAGCATATCAAGGTAGTCATTTAAGTCAAATGGACGTGGTCCTTCAAGACTTATTTGAAATGGATCCAGTAGATGTTGAGGAAATGGATCTTAACTGGCAAATGGTTATGGTAGCTTATCGTACACAAAAGCATGCATATGTGAACAGAAGTTACAAACCTCATGCAAACAAAACCGTTGGTTTTGATAAATCTAAAGCCAGATGCTTTAACTGTAACCAGTACGGTCATTTCTCAAGAGAATGTAAAGCTCCAAAGAATTTCAATGACCAAGCTAGTTCAAGCAGTCAAGGTCAAGGACAAAGTTCTCAACAATCTACAAGTTATCAAGGCCGAAATCAGCGTTTCTTTCAGAAACCATACCAAAGTCTTCCTATGCCTGAATTGAAGGATGAAGGAAAGAAGCCAGAAGATCAAACAAAGGCGCTGGTAGTAAGTGTTAAAGATGGTTATGATTGGAGCGCATATGCAGAACAGTTTACTTCTGATCTTACATCAAATCTGGCACTGGTATGTGAAGTAGAAGAAGATTGGTCAGAAGAAGGGGATTGTAAGATGACTGAAGATGTGAGTGAAGATTCAGAAGATTATGACTGGAGTGCAAAATCTGATCCTACTGAAGAATCTGAGTCTGAACTTGTGCTGATGGCTACTGCCAGTGAATCTTCATCATCTACAGAACAACCAAAGGTTAATACTGATCTGCCCCCTAACTATGTTCCATTACCTGCTGATGTCAAAGAAAGGTTATGTTCTGAACAGTGCATTCAACAAGTGGAACATTATCGAACTCACTCATTTAAAATCGGTGATAAATTAAGTAAACATGAAAAACTTCATGAACAACTTAAAATCGATCATAAAATTGCTGATGAGAAGATTTTGTCACTAACCGAATCATGGAACAAAACCTTGAAAGAATTGGAACTTGTTACCAAACAACTGGAAGAAATGACAAAGAACTTTGAACAAGAAAAAGTTGAACATGCTGTCACTCAAGTTGAACTGAAAAAGGTTAAAAGTTGTAAAACCATGGTTGAACAACTTATTAATGAAAGAGGTAACAAAAACAAAACCGGGTTGGGTTTTACACATGAACCAATGCCAAATTCAATCACTCAAACCTTACCGGAAAACTTTAATGAATTTGATCATTCACCTGAAAATGAACGAAAATTTAAAGAAATTCAAAGAAGTAAATCCGAGTCTGAAGGATCTGAGGTGTTGATTGAAAGTTTGAGAGAAGAAGAAGGAATGACAACTGAAGCAGACGATGAAGCAAGCAACAAGTCTGATAACAAATTAGAACCTGTTCTTATTCAACTTGTTGAGTATCCAGAACTGAATCCGAAGCCAGAAACGGTCAAGGAAGAAGGTGAGTTCTCAGGTTTCAATGATCCTGAGTATATCAAATGGAAGAAAGAACAGAAGGCGCAAGTTGCAGCTCAGTTGATCAAGAAGCAAGAAGTGAAGAAAGTTGAAGTTTCGAATGCTAAGAAGCAGAAATCAAAAACAATGAACAAACAATCTGAAACGAAACAGTCAAAAGGCAAAAATGTCTTAAAATCGAATGTTAACCCAAAAGTTCAAAGTGACAAAAATGACAATGTTAAACCTGCAAAGAAAGTGTCAAAAGAAAAGAAAATCAAGTTTGTGTCTGCAGGAACGTTTGATTTAAATGGATCTTATGGTAAACCAATCAATTCTCCAATCAAATCTAACTCTGGTCTGAAAACAGGTTCAGGTCCTAAGTCTTCCGCTGTAAATGAAAAGAGAATTGAAAACAAAAAGGTGACCAAACAGAACAATTTAAAATCGAACCAAAGTCCCATGCAATCAAAAGCACAAACAATGACTCCACAAAGGAACGTTAATCTAAAACCGAACAACTATGATAATGAATCACGTTTTGGTTCAACATCTAGAGTTAACAATCGGCTCTTTAGGATTAGCAAGAAATATTGTGAAATTTGTGATAGATATAATCATGCAACTGCTGAATGTTTCTTTAACAGGTACTGCAGTTTCTGTGACAAAAGAAACCATTCTTCAGAAGAATGTTATTTTAACAAATTTTGTGATATTTGTGAGAGGAGAAACCATGACACAAAGGATTGTTTCTTTCGATCAAACTCGACTAGAGAAATGACTCCATATTCAAACTTTAAAAGAAATAATTCATATGGTTTTCAAAATATGAGTCAAAGTCATTCTCCGGTTTTGAGAAATTTTAATCGAAACAATTCTGTTTCTAACTTTTCAAAGAATGTGCAGGTTAATGATTTTAAACCAAGAGCTTTAATGGTAAGAAATCAAAAGTTTGAAAATAACCTTGATCCTAAGCTAGAGGAGAGGTTTATTGCTTTGAGGAGAAAGCAATCTTTGAACGCCAATGGGCGAAGTTATCAGCATCAAAATCTTTTGAATGAAACAAATTTTCAAAATGTTCAATATCAACAAGTTACTATTGCAGATAGATTCGGAAAACCCAAGACCGTGTGGGCCTGGGTTGACCAAACTAACTGAGTGTTTTTGTTGAAATGCAGGTACGCCCAAGAAGACCTATCAACTCGTGGTTCGTTGATAGTGGGTGTAGCCGGCATATGACAGGCAACCATGCCTTACTTCAAGACTTTAAGTCGAAAAATGGTACTCACGTAGCGTTTGGAGGTGATGCGGGTGGAAAGATAACAGGAGAAGGAACAGTATCCAACGGGGTCATTAGTTTTGATAAAGTCAACTACTGTGCACAGTTGAACTTTAACTTACTAAGTGTCTCGCAAATTTGTGATAAATCTTATTCAACTCTTTTTGATGATTCTTTCTGTTATATTCTTAAACCAGGTTTCAAGATTGACAATGAGTGGGTAGTGGTTAAAGCGCCTAGAGATCGTGATGTATACAAGTTGGATATGTCGCAGATTGATGCCGAAACCGAAACAACCTGTCTCATTGCCCATGCTTCAAATGATGAGAGTCAGCTTTGGCATAGACGGCTGGGCCACTCCAACTTCAGAAACATGAACCGTTTGGTAACTGGAAATCACGCTGTGGGAATCCCATCGAAGAAATTCTCCACAACTGATCTCTGTCCAGCATGTTTGAAGGGCAAACAGCATCGAATGTCTTTTAAGTCCAAGCTCGAGAACTCCATTTCAAAACCTTTGCAGATGCTACATATGGATCTTTTTGGACCGACAAATGTTCAAAGCATCGGCAGAAAATCATATTGTTTAGTTATCATAGATGACTTTACTAGATTTTCATGGGTTTATTTTTTGCATGCAAAATCTGAAACAGCTGAATTATTGAAAGAATTTATCATTAAAATTGAAAATCAATTGGAATGCAAAGTTAAAACTTTAAGAAGTGATAATGGAACTGAATTTAAGAATGCTAATGTTGATTTATTTTGTGCAGAAAAGGGGATTGCTCGTCAGTATAGTGCTCCAAGAACGCCTCAGCAAAATGGGGTTGCGGAACGGAAAAACCGGACACTAATTGAAGCTGCAAGATCCATGCTCGCAGATGCCAAAATCCCTATTACTTTTTGGGATGAAGCCATTGCTACTGCGTGTTTTGTACAAAATAGAACTTTATTAGTTCAAGATAAACAGAAAACTTCTTATGAGTTGTTGTTTGGAAGAAAACCAAATATTTCTTACTTGAAAGCATTTGGTTGTCCAGTTTCGATCCTTAATCTAAATGAACATCTTGGGAAGTTTGAGTCAAAATCTGACGATGGATTTTTCCTAGGATATTCGTCTGTTTCTAAAGCTTATCGAGTTTTTAATAGCAAAACAAATACTGTTATTGAAACTATCAACGTCAAGTTTTTAGAAAATTCGTTTCCGTTAGTGGCTCATGGTCCCGAATGGTTATTTGATTTGGATTCGTTATCTAGATCTTTCAATTCTAACTTATTTGATTTTTCAGGAAAAACAAGGAAGGAATCAGGTGACTTAGGAAGCTTTAGTGACGATTCTGATAATGACGAAGATGGAAATCTCAACTCTGAATATCCATTTATGTCTTTTCACAATCCTGATCATGTCAAATCCAGTCAAGCTCCGGGTACTTCTGGTTCGCATGAAGATCAAGAATCGAACAATCATGAAGAAGATGTGATTTCTCCTAATGATGGTGGATCCGTGCAAAATCAACCATCATCGGATCCGAATGTTGAAGTTGCTCCTGAATCATTTGATTACTTCATCAATTCACCGGATCAAGTCCCGAATTTCACACCGCATACTTCAACTATTCTACAAGATCTACCAAATCTGAATACTTCTAATCTAGAGACTCAAGTGCAAGGAGGTGATATTCCTATTCATCGAATTCACAAGAAACATCCTGTGTCTCAGATTATTGGGCCGTTGAATCAGAGAACTACAAGAAGTCAGACAGAACAAGCAAATGTTTGTCTTTACTCGTGTTTTCTATCTCAAGTGGTGCCAAAGAATATTTCAGAGGCGTTGCAAGACAACAGCTGGATTGAAGCCATGCAAGAGGAATTGCTTCAGTTTCGCAAACAGGAAGTTTGGAAACTTGTGGACTTACCTGAAGGAGAGAATGCGATAGGTACAAGATGGTTGTACAAAAACAAGCCAGACGAACGTGGCATTGTTGTGAGAAACAAAGCAAGACTGATTGCACAGGGATACACTCAAGAAGAAGGCATAGATTATGAAGAGGTGTTTGCTCCGGTCGCAAGACTTGAAGCCATACGCGTTTTTCTTGCTTATGCTTCCTTCATGCGTTTCAAAGTATTCCAAATGGACGTGAAAGGTGCTTTTCTGTATGGACCGATTACGGATGATGTGTATGTTAGACAACCTCCGGGTTTCGAAGATCCAGACTATCCTCATCGGGTATACAAGCTAAGTAAAGCTCTTTACGGTCTACATCAAGCTCCTAGAATTTGGTACGAAACATTATCCAAGCATTTACTAGAAAATGGATTTACAAGAGGTCAGATTGATCCAACTTTGTTTATGAAGAGGGATAATGATGATCTATTGTGCGTTCAAGTGTATGTGGACGATATTATTTTCGGATCAACTAGTGAGTCAATGTGCAAAGAATTTGAGGAAATCATGAAAAGCAGATTCCAGATGAGTTCTATGGGGGAGATTAATTTCTTTCTTGGATTACAAGTGAAACAATCAGCTGACGGAATTTTTATCAATCAATCAAAGTTCGTTGAGAAGTTGTTAAAGAAATTCAAGATGCAAGATTGTCAAACAATTCGAACTCCATCTGATGTAAATTGCAAGATTCAACCGGATCCAAAGGGCAAAGCAGTTGATCAGACACTATACAGATCAATGATCGGTTCTCTGATGTATCTTACTGCATCAAGACCAGATATCATGTACGCTGTTTGTGTGTGCGCCAGATACCAGTCAGATCCGAAAGAGTCGCATCTTGTTGCTGTGAAGCGTATATTCAGATATCTCAAAGGAAAACCAAATCTTGGGTTATGGTATCCTTATGAAGGAAATTTCGAATTATATAGCTATTCTGACAGTGATTTTGGTGGTTGTGCTCTTGACAGGAAATCGACTACTGGTGGTTGTCAATTTCTGGGTCCAAGGCTTGTCTCTTGGCAATGTAAGAAGCAGACCAATGTTTCTGTATCCACAGCTGAAGCAGAGTATATCGCTGCATCTGCAGGATGTTCTCAGGTTTTATGGTTACAAAATCAGTTGCTGGACTACGGGTTTAATTTTTTGAAAACTCCTATTTACATAGACAATACTGCTGCTATGTTCATAACTGCTAATCCTGTTCAACATTCTAAAACCAAACACATCGAAATTAGATATCACTTTTTAAGAGACAACTCTGAAAAAGGTTTAATAATTTTGATTAAAGTTCATACCGACAAACAACTGGCAGATCTTTTCACAAAATCATTTTTGTCAGGACGGTTTGAATTTTTAATTCAATCCATAGGATTAATCAATCATGATTGATTCTATTTTTCAAAAAATTAAAAGAAAAATCAGAAAATATAAAAGCCAAAAATATAATAAGTTGATGTTATGTATTGATTCCTTTGTCTTTTATTTTTATGTTTTGCATTGTGTGCTTGCGTGAAAAAGAAAATAGAAAAGCAAAAACAAAATATAAAATCAAAAAGAAAAGAAAATATCATGTCATAAGAATCTATATTGCAAAAAGTGAGAAATGATAGTTACACTAGACATTATTTGTTACATCATTTTTAATAAAGACTGATGAATGTTAATTGATGTGCGAGACGGCTCAGGCAATTAGACTGAACAAGTAAGTTGATTGTTGACAAACATAAACTTAATGATCTTTGTGTTAAGTTCCAATGTTATACATGTCTAGATATATATCTTTTGATACATTGCGTGTAATGATAGTTGTGCATGATAGGGTAACGATGCAGTGTATTCAGTGTGATGAACCGCATCGTGAGCTTCTTTGTTGTGGTACCCACAGACCTGAAGTCTCACACGAAGTCTCTTTTGAGCTTCAAGGTGCAGCAAAAGATTCCAAAATGGAACAAAAAGAGTCCCAAATGTGGACCAACACCAAACAAAAATTCCAAAATGGAATTCAGAAGATTCCCAAGGGGAACGATAGGACAGAAAAATTCCCAAAGATGGAATAAAAAGAAGTCCCAAAGTGGACCAAATTCGAGTAGAACCCAGATTCCACACTGTGTATGACTGTAAGTGACCAGATTTTGTGCAATACGCATTCAGGTAGTGATTGATAAGGAAATATGTTGACATATGTATACTTGTGGGTCACATAAGTCATTCTAATCGAACCTTAAATATCATCATGATACTGAAAAAGTAAGTGTGTCAATTCGAGCTAATTGGTATGTTTTCATATCATCACTCAATCAAGCATAAGTCAAATGTCTATTCAAAACTTGCAAAACATGTTCAGATAATGTGTGGTATGATCTCACTGCGATATTTTGATTCATTGCATTGCATATGTATTTACTTTAATGTGTGTGCTTTGTGTGTGCAGGCATATGGAATCATTATTGACACATCAACATCCTTGTTAAACTTAAAAATTTCAAGAAATTTCAAGTTTAGGGGGAGAATAAATTGAAGAAAAATATATCTTCAAAAATCCAAAAAAAAAAAAAAAAAAATTTTGTTTGTGAATAAGTGTGTTTTGAATGAACAAGATTATCTAGTATGAAAAAGCAGAAGTATTGGAAGTGTTAAAAACAAACCCAAGGTCTTGTAATTTGTTTTTAAGAAAATGCTTCGGGATATAGAAAAATTGGTTGTGCAAAAACATTTTTGAAAAAGAAATAGAAAAATGAATTTAATGGAATTTAATGTTATTGTCATATGTAATGTTGTTTGATAATTAATATGACAAACATTCCTTTTAAGGATATCTTGTCTAATTAATATGTCGGAGAATGTTGCAGGTGCAATAAATGATCGTTGAAAAAGTCAACAGACGAGGAAAATTGAAGAAAAATCACAAGTGTTATTGCCGGGTAAAGATATCAGATACAACTGTGAAGCCGGGTAAAGAACTGTTCAGCCGGGTGAAGTTGTAAGTCTGATACTTGCCGGGTGATTGAAGAAAATGGTGAAGATGTTATGACCACTGTACAGCCGGGCAATGATCATGTCAAATTTAGCCGGGTAAAGGTCATAGATATCTTGCCGGGTGACAAGTGTATACTATACAGCCGGGTAATGAAGAAGTCTTATTGCCGTGTAAAGTTATGACACTATGTTGCCGGGTAATGAAGAAGTGTGTATACCGTGTGAAGAAGGATGTCAAAGGTTGCCGTGTAAAGAAGAAAGCAAGCCGGATGAAGAAAGAAAGCAACTGTGTTACCGGGTGATGAATAAAAGTTGCCGGGTGATGTTTTGATAACAACTGTTCTGCCGGGTGATGAATAAAACCATCAGGTGTAGTTGTTCCTTAAACCCTTACCCGTCACTACAGTGACTTACCCGTATGCACAGTGCTTGACCCGTCAAGTGAATTTCACATATTGGTGACTTGTTTTATGTACTTGACCCGTAACTACAGTACATGACCCGTCACTACAGTACTTGACCCGGCAAGGCTTATTGGGCTTATTTTGCTTTTGTTGACCCGGCACTTAAAAGTTTGACCTAAATATGTTTGACGATACAAATACCGCCTCTTCACAAAACACTTATCATTTCACACACTTTCACTTTCACCAAACACTCTGAACTTCAAAATCGCCACTGTTATCATAGTCAATCTGTTGCTCTATAACAAGATTAATAGATTGATTAAGGTAGAGATTATGTGTTTTTGACCTAAATCGACCTGCAAATCAACTATTTAAAGGAAAAACGATGATGAACAGTGTTTTGAACTTGAATCGACACTTTGATTTTGAGTGTTAAAACTTAAATCGAATGTTGTTTTAGGGTTAAAATCTGTCGATCATCAACATTCAATCATTCATTTGCACTAAAACACCTTAAAATCAACTGAATCAAGTGAATTGGACATAATAGTAAAATCGCCATCGATGAACTTTAAAACCTGTTAAATGTTTCACTTCAAAATGATGAAATATGTGTTAAACGTAACAAATGCATGACAAAACTGAACCAAAACATGTTAAACTGTTTCATCATAAAATTTATCAAAGTTTTGCTTAAGTGAGTAACTGTTAAAAAACCTAAACATGATGAATAATCTTTAAAATTCAATGTTGTTTGATTAAAATGATGAAAATCATGTTATTAGAACAATTTAGGATTTAAAATGATTATGATAATGTTTGCTTTCTAACTTTTAGTTAAACACTTGTCAAAATTTTGATAATGATTAATGAAGAATCTAATACATTTGCCTTGTTTTGTGCTTTTGTTTGTGTTTAACAGATGGAGACTCTGAAATTTGAGCCTAAACATAATCTGGTAGCATGTTTAGATGAGTCACTCCCTGAGACAGAGGGATACAGAGATATGATCAAGTTCATTAAGAGGACCAAGTATGTTTATGCTATATGTGCCAAACCGGTCATATATGCAAGATTGATCAAAAGCTTCTGGAGGACAGCAGAAGTTGTGAGGAATGAGAATGGAGACACTATTGTCAGAGGACATATCACTAGAGATTGGATACTAAATGTTACTGAAGAAGCTATTAGGCAAGCACTGAGAATTGATGAGGATGAGGTAGGCATGATGGATGAACTGACCATGGAGGAATGTAAATCTGGGTTTGTTAATATGGGGCATCCACCTATATTTCCAAAGTCTCAGTTTTACAGAGCCAAGTTGGGGAAGAAGTATAAGCTGCTGTGTTATGTTGTGCAGCAATGCATGTCTAGAAGGAGTGCAGGGTTTGATAACTTTCCTTCAGACATTGCATCTCCGATTGTGGCAATAGCAGAAAACAAACCATTCAACATGTCAAGGTGGATAATGAATGGGTTTGTGTTTAACTTGGTGAAGGGCAAGAGATTTAAATTCCTTATGTATCCAAGGTTTTTGCAATTGATGATAAACATTGCCTATCCAATAATCAGGAGTGAAGGTTATGCTGGAGGCATGTTGTACACTGAGGACATGAACGATCTCTCTTATCGAAAGATGAGTATCGGGAATGTGCCTGATATTGAATTGTTCGATTATATGAGAGATATAATCAACAATGAAGAAGATGTGAATGGAGTGTATTATCACATATCTCATGGTGAGATTGTGAATCCAATGGACCTTGTGGATGAGGTGCCAGACAATTTATTGGATGATGACGAGTACTTTGCTCGTCATCCAGAGAATGAAGAAGATGAAAGTAATGATGACAATGATGATGATAGTGATGATAATGGTGGTAATGATGCTGAATCTGAATCTAATTCAGAGGAGGCTGAACCAATAGAGACTGAGTTAGAGGTTGTTGAACCTGCTGTGGTAGAAGAACCTATTGAGGTTGCTTCTGTGATTGAGGAGGTTGCTGTTGAGAAAGATGTTTCGGTACAATATGTTAGAAAGAAGAAGAAAACAGTAGAAAAGCCTGAGGAAATTGATGTGCTTCAGATTGCTAAGACAGTAATGGCCGAAGCTGAGTCTAGTGCACAGATAGATAAAGCGGATGCTGGCATTACTGATCCTATTATTGATGATATTCCCACATTATCACCACAAACTGTTGAAAACATTGGACAAGGTTTGGAGTCTTCACCAAACATTGTGCCAAGTGTTGATGAGATATATGAAGAAAAGGAGAAACGGATTGCTGAGTTGGAGGAAATTGTTGAAAATTTGATCAAGGCGAATGATATATTAAAAGCTTCCAATGAACGTAAGAAGAAAAGGTTTGACGAGTATTGGGATATTCACAAGCAGAATTTGGAAATATTCAAAAAGTTAGATGAAGATCATGTAAATCTAGTTGATGAACATAGGAAGCTAAAAGATGATCATGAGAAGCTGAAGGAGGAATATGAAAACCTGAAGTATGACTATACTGAGGTTAAGGCTGAGTGTAACACTTTGGAGGCTGAGAAAGAAATGCTTGAGAAGGAATTGGAGGATATGAAACCAAAGAAGGCTGGCTCATCACAATCAGACAAAGATTTTTCGGATAATATAGTGGAAGTAACTGGAGCTGAAGTGCCAAAAGTGTATTTGACTAGAGCTAGAGGAACCTCAAATGTTGGTATTTTGGTAGAAGCACCAATAGTCATTCCCGATGAAGCTGAAGCTGAAACTGTCAAGATGGACAAAGCTGAGGGAAAGAGAAAGATCGATGCTATTCCAGAAATATTTGGTGATGAAGAAAGTTCTAAAAGGGCGAAAGTTGATGAACCAGTGCAGATTGAGCCGATTCAATCTGTAGCTGTGATTGAGACTGAAAAAGCAACTGGAGATGAGATTACAAAGTCAGGACAGATTGAGCCGATTCAATCTGGTTCTGTTGCTAAAACTGAAGAATTTGTTGCTACTGAAAGTGAAAAAGAAGCTGGTTCAGAAGACACAGTTCAGTTTGAGCCGATTCAAGCTGAAGCTGTTGAAGTAGAAAGTGGGCCTGAAATAGTATCTGAAGTTGTTAGTCAATTTGAGCCGATTCAAACTGACGAAGCACCCATGATTGAAGCGTTAGATGATTTGGACATTGATTGGACTGAGTCTGAGGATGAAGCTGAGCCAGAGCCTGTACAAAATATTGTTGAAGAAGTGCCAGATGATTTAGATCAGAGGTTTGCCTATCTTGAAAGAATGAAGTACAATTCGGTGTATTTGAATGGGTTGACGGTAACTCAGATCAATGAAGAGTACGATAAATGCCTGATTCATCAAGATAAAGCTGAAGCAGATAAGAAGGAGATTGTTACTGAGATGGGCGAATGGACCCCAATGCAGGAAAGTCTGAATATAGAAGATCTGCCACCGACTGAGTTATATCATCCAAATCCGGATGAAATGACTGCTTTTGAGATGCGAAGTTGGTTGAGGTCGAGAAATTATCCGTACAAGACATTGCAAAGATTGAAGTCTGTGTCATTGAAGAAAATTGTGGTAAGCTTTATGAAGACAGAAAAATTGTACAATCGAATGTTCTATTTGGACTACAACAATCCACAATACTTTGAACTGACAAAGAAATACAAAATTCTGGGTCCAAGAGAAATTCCTGTGATGGCGCTTCCTGAAGATGCTCATAAAAAACGTCACGAACTGATGGATATGTTTCCGAGCGAGGTTAAATCGTACAACATACCGATGGAAGTACGTGAAACTTGGCATAAGGCAGCAACACCTGGAGATGTGGTTAGATCATTGATGAGCAAAGGACAATCAATTGCTGAGCTGTTAGATTCTATGATTGTGCCTGAAAAGAACAAGAAAGTTAAAATAATTGCCTAGAAATATGATGAAGTCTTTGACGCGTTTATGATCAAGAGAGTAAATGGTTTGTGTGACGTTTACCATTACTACTCGAGTATATTCAAGTTGGAGGTTCAGGACCTGAAAGAGTTGAACAAGTTGAGGCTAATTAATCACACGCATGCTGAGCGTGGTGATAAATGTGTGATACTTCTTGATGCTGGTTTGAGTAGAACTGCAAAGTTTCTCGACTTTAGAGGTCAACAAGAAGACACTGCATATGTGCAAGCAAAGAAACAGAGAAAGAAGAGGAGATTAGTGGTGACCGAGGATATGTACTTAGAAGAGTTCTCGGACGAATATTTTGATAAAATCACAGATCCTGGATTGAAGGTGATAAATGGAAGTCAAATGACAAAGCCAATACTGAGAGTATTTTACAATCAGGAGACGTTTGAACTAAAGCTTGTTAGAAACTTGGAGAACTGGGATGAAGACATGATTACGCTTTTCAGTACGTTTGAATTGAAGTTGTTGCATCCTTCATATATAGATTTTCTGAGAAGCTATCGAATGGAGAAGTGTAAAGATGCATTGGCTGAAGCTGATCGAAAGCTATTTGTCGTTATGATTGAAGTGATTGCTGCGGCTACTGAAAAGATTCGAGTGAGGAAAGCTATGCTCAATTCTAATCTCATGATGGTTGACTTGCCGGAGATAGAATATATGAGGATATCCAGAAAAGGAACCTTGGAGGTGAAAGTCAAAGGCCAAGAGATGCCGTTTGAATTTTATGCTAATATCGATTTTGCAGGTTTGAATCTGGACTCACTTAGACGTATGAATGCTCTGCCAATCCTGACGAATGAATCCAAACCTCGACAAGCCAAGCTCGCTGAAAAGTTCAAATCCTGCATTGAAGAAGCTCTAAAAGAAAAGAGGAGTATAAAGGCCGAGAATTGCTGGATGTGAAAGAGGAACCAGAAGATTGATAGAGAAAGATTGAAGATTGATGCTGATAAACGAAGAAAAAGAATGAAGTTTTTGAAGATCCAAAGATAAATCTTAGGGGGAGTACTGTTAGGGTTATTTCCTGTTAAGATTTACTTTGTATTTTTGTTATTGTATATGTTTGTATAGTTTAGGGTTCATTATGTATTTTCCTTAAACTTGCATTTTGTTTGATATAGGCATGTAGTGTGCGTGTGTTAGGGGAGCGACTTTTTACACTGTTAGAGAGAGAATTAACTGTGTGTAATATTGTTTCTCCTGCACTTTTGTACTGCGAATTGCTTGATCATCAAATACAAAGAGAATTTATGAGTATGAATTGTGTTTGTGATTGATTCGTTTGTTTGTACTTGTTGTTCTGATCATTTGAGTGATATTATCGATCCAATTGAACCTATCATTTACTCACCTTGAAACTCGGGCACGAAACAAATAGTAAATAGTCTGAATTGAAACGAGGATCGTCAAAGTATTAGAATCACCTAATTAGATGACAGTCCTAACTTAGTAAAACATATTGTATAAAAACTAGAATTGAAACAATAGGAGTCTAAGGAAATTGGAATTCTAGGGTTTCGAATTGATATTTGGGGTTTCTCGTTAAACGACTATATATATAAAAACTAATTTTTATCAGAACGTTACTAATAGTTACAATAATTACTCTGATAAATAATATAACTTCTAATAATATATTTTTAACCACAATCATAAAAATATGTTATCCTTGTTGGAAATAAGCAAAAACGTCTATTTAAAAGTATTATTTGTATCAACTATATTCTTATCAAACTTTGTATACACTCTGTAAGTATTAAAAATACATTTATTATAGTATTTGAAAGTACTTGTAATAACTAGATTTTATACAACTAAGTTTATAAAAATAGTGGTTTTGGCTATTTTATACAACTAAGTTTAAGATAATTGCAAACAAATGATAATCAAGCATTAAACAAAAAGGTAAAAAAAAGACTGGTTGTCCCTGGTTTCGAACCAGGGACCTTACGTTCACAAACACACAGATTAAACCAACAGACCAAGTTCAATTAGTGATTACATTTTGAAATAAAAAGGTTTTAACCCGTTTTAAACTAAAACCCCATTTGTGTACAAACCCTAGAACACCATTTCACGAAATTGAACATGATTTCGATCATGATACAGAAATTAGACATAGGGCTTTTGTTCATGGCGTGTTAAGGATCATTTTAATGTATATAACTTACCTGTTGGTTGCCGAATTGGAACGATTGAGACGAAGAACAGGGTCGTCTGTGGTGACAATCACAAGGGATTTTTGGATGCTTAAACCAGAAATTGATGTTACAGGAAAGAATTTCGAGTAGAGGAGATTGTAATTGTCGAATGAATTGTGTTTTAGTTGTCAGGAAGTAGTATAACTGTTACGAGTTTGGTTTCGAATTATGTAGGATTAATTGGTTGTTAATTCGCTGTTATTAGATCAATTAAATGGTACTAACGGATTCGAAATGATGAGGTGAACGTTGGGTTGGTTTCAATTTGATTAAATTCTGCGTTTTGGTTGATTGAGTTAAGTGGGTGTGGGTTACGGTTTTTGAGATGGGAATTAAAGGGGTATTTTGATGTTTATTAAACGATTAGGGGTTCGAATCGTGCTTAGGATGGTGTTAGAACGGTTTTGTATAAGTTTAATTGGGTTATAAGTGGCTTAAAACTCACAAAACGATCTCGCCGGAAAACGGCGCCGGTGGCCGGAGTTGCCACCGGAAATGCGGGCAAAGAGAAAAGGGACGGGGGGTTGTTTGGGTAATTATTATTTTACAGTTTTGGTCCCTCTAGATACAAATGCTTGTTATTATTAATTTCAAACATTAGATTAAGTTTTAAAGTTTACATAAATGGCCCAAAGTTAATTAATATATATTTTAACTAACCAATCTAACCGAGTTGAGACGTAACGATTATATATGTGACGTTTTTATGTTTTTATTTCGTTTTTGACGTCAACGGTTATTTCAAGACTTTAATACGTTTTCATCTTTAATAATCTTTATAAATTTCCTTTATAAAACACTTATATATATAATGTATTTATGTACTTTGAAGATTAAATAATTGTTTTTAAGTGTTTAATTTGGTAAACGTTGAATAATAATTTGGTCGTTATATATTAAACACGAGAATAACGTTAGGCTTGACATATTTATATATATAATTTTAATAACAAAACGTTACATTTAAAAGAGGTAATTACGAGTACATTAAAGATGGATAATCTTGGGTTCGAGTCGGGCATTCGGGTTCGGGTTTGGGGCAGATGTCACAGTTTCTCTTATTGCATTTGCATATATTTTGCATTAATCATTTTGCATAGCATTTTAGGCATAAAAAAAAACAAAAAACAAAAAATTTAACACATCTTGATTGTCTTGGAAAGAATATAGTGAGGGGCAACGAGAAAAATGATAGGAAATTGTTATGTTAATAAAAGATTACATGCTAAAAGGTTGATGGTAAATAAAAGACACATGTACCCCGTTATGCTAGTGCCCTTTTATTCTTGGATTTACAATGCTAAACGCCTAAATCCATGTGTGCCTTATTCCGATCGGATCACATAAGGGAACTGAGACCTAGCAAAAATAGGTTGAGAGCCGAGTCCATTTGAAACGTGTGAAAAAAAAATGCCCAAAAAGAAAAAAAGAAAAAATAGGGGGCAAGAAAAAAAAGCAAGAAAAAAAAATGAATAAGTTTCAACACTCTTACTACCGGACTTTCTGAGGTTCGAGAAGAGCTCACTGGTGTGTGCGGACCATGCTTCGTCTTATATATGCTCATCAGCGTGAGATGGGTCGCATCATCGCAACCCATTTACCGTCACCACCGCCTCAGTAGATGCATTCCACACTTCTCCTACAAGCCACTTGCATGTTATCACACTCACAATGCTACAAAAAATCATTTGTGACTCCGTGTGGTCAAAGACCACTTGCTCTCTATAGTCCTTGAGGTTAGGAAGGTTTCCACCGTGTGAAGAAAGGTGTTTCGCACATTTAATCAATCAACTTAACATGGACTAATTCATATGAAACGATAAATCCGAGGTTTGAGGGTTAGAGGACCATAACTAGCAAATTGGGTATGTGTTGTTAATAAAAATCTTGAAAGCCTTTAAGCATGCCAATTGAAAGTTAGCATGATAATATGATTTCATGCTCATAATTCTTATTCGAGACGAGAAAAGGTGTATTTATTTCTTAAGCATGCTAGTTTGTGTTTTGTTTTTGTTTCTTTTCAATTTCCGACTTATTCTTATTCTTGACTTCCTTGAGGACAAGGAAAGGTTTAAGCTTGGGGAGATTTGTTAGTTGCATAATTAGACATTATTTATCATGCTTTTAGCGGTTGTTTTGGTAGCATTTCATGCATTATTACACTTATTATTACTTATTTTTTAAAAATGCAAGTTTTTGTGGGATGGAATCTACTTTGGTTATTTTGATTGTTTTGTAGGGGCGGAACGTGAGTGAATGCGAAAAGCTTTTGGACGAATGATTTTTCTTTTATGCATTATTATTATTATCAACTTAACGTTGATAATATAATAATATTAGAAAAAGTAAAAGAAAAATGGTTTAGTGGGCTTTAAGAAAGAAAAGAAAGAAAAAGGGAGATCATGGGCTTGGAGACGGTTAAGAAAGAAAAAGTCAAAGAAAGAAAAAGAGAAAAAGGGGGAGGAGGTTTTTTCACGCAGCAGGAAGAGGAGAAAGAAGGAAGCATATCAAGTGAATTGGATGTTTGGGATTTAATTTTTGGCTGCAAACATTATTTTTCCCTTTTGATTAGAAAGTTGTTATTTTCATGTTTCATTTGTTTGTTTTGTTTGATCTAGTCATGCTAGGCTAGAGACTAATTAGTTTTGACACTTGGGTACTATTTTTATGGTTTTGATTCGTACTCTTATGTGAAACTATTGTCGATTTGCTTATTGAACGACTTTGTTTGAGTAATTTCTTGGTCTTAGAAACCGGGTTTCAACCCGTTGTCAAATTAGAATGTTAATGAATTTGATCACCTCTTTAATTATTCTAATAAAGTTCATCAAGTTTTTAAAACCTTAACAAAGTTTTAATATTTGATCAAAGGAACAAGTAACTATTTGTGCTTGTCTATGAGCTCATTTAAGTTATAGAGATTATTCAATGTGATTGAACATTCCGAACGGCGTGAATGTTTAATTATAATCGGTACTTTCATCATTGCAACTCGCACGTTAAGATCCGAACGGCGTGAGCTTAGGGTAGCGAGTTGGCTCTAATCAACGAACGGTGTTTGGTTAGACATTAGATGAAGGGGATGTCCGAACGGCGTGATGTCTAGTATTGATACGAGTCATTTGATAAAATAATCATTGCACTTCAATCGTTGATGACCATAAGTCGAATCGAACCTAGAAATAACCATTGTGTTGAAACTATTTTGTAAACTTTGATTATTCTTCACATTTTATAGTCATTTATAATTTTCTAAGTAAAAAACCAAAACTTTAATTTATTCGGACAGAATCTTAACACGGCCGCGTCAGATTTTCTTTGCAATTTTAGCACGGCCGTGTCAACATGTTGTTGAAATTTTTACATTTTTACAAGTTTTTCCAGTTTTAGTTTCTAAACAAAATCCACCTCTTCTTTAGTTAAAAATCAACCTAGGTAACTGTACTTAAACGTTTTTGGTATTAAAATCATTAACACGTATCCCTGAGGACACGAATCCTACTTGCACTATACTAGTAGGTTCACTTATATTTATTTGGTGGATTCGACACCCATCAATTGTATGACTATGACTGTGATATTCGTTATCACTTAGGAAATGCCAACGTTATTGACGTTGCACTAAGTAGTAAGTAAAGAGAGAAACCTTTGCGTATGCGCGCGTTAGAATTAGCTCTTTAGTTGTATCTCACTTCCCAAATACGTGATGCTTAGAGTGAAGCTCTAAAGGAAGAAAGTTTGGGAAATGTAAGGACGTGAAGGAAATTTATTGGTGACCCAATATGAAAAGGGAGATAGCATCCTACGTGAGTAAACGTATAACACGTTCTAGGGTTAAAGCTGAATATCAAAAGCCTTTAGGACTTTTGCAGCAACTTGAGATCCCACAATGGAAATGGGAGCGAATCCCGATGGATTTCATAACGATGTTACCCCGCATATCTAGCGGTAATAACGCTATTTGGGTAATTGTTGATCGTTTGACGAAATCTGCTCACTTTTTGCCCATTAAGGAATCTTACAAAGTAGGAAAGTTTTAAAGGATCTATCTTGAGGAGTTAGTATCTTCTCATATGTGCTTGTCTCGATCATTTTAGATAAAGATAGTCGTTTTACTTCGAGACGTTGGAGAGCTATGTATAAAGCTTTAGGAACCCGTTAGGTATGAGTACTGCCTATCACCCATAACCAAGATTGTCAGAGTGAACGAACAATTCACAATCTGGAAGACTTGTTACGAGCATGTGTGATTGATTTTGGTAGGAATTATGATAGCCTCCTGCCTTTAGCTTAGTTTTCTTATAACCATAGTTATCGCGTTAGTATCAGGGCCACTCTGTTTTGAGGCTCTGTATGAAAGAAAATGTCATTCACCACTTTGTTGGGCTAAAATAGGTGGAAAAGGAATTATTTGTACCCGAGATTATCCAGGAAACTATGGATAAATTTTTCCGAGTTACGAAAAGAATTGAAGCCGTTGTTTATCGGCAAAAGAGTTATGCGGATAATCGGATGAGACCATTGGAAATCCGAGTAGGAAATCATGTGTTCTGAAAGTGTCACCTTGGAAAGGTGTAGTTAGGTTTGGCAACCAAGGGAAGCTTAGTCCCCGATATATAGGACCATTCGAGATTTTGAAAAGAATTGGTCTTGTTGCTTATCGACTTAAGTTACCTAGTGAGCTTAGTGGTATGCGTGACGTGTTCCGTGTCTTGAATTTGAAAAAGTGTTTGTCTGATGAAACATCGATAATATCGTCTGAGGGAGTTCGTGTTGATGATAAACTCCATTTCGTTGAGGAACCAATAGAGATTTGGACTCGAGAGTTCAAAAACTCAGGCGAAGATGTACCGAGTTGGTCAAGTTAGATGTAATTCTAAATGAGAACCAGATTTTACGTAGGAACGTCGAAACCGAAATAAGTAAATATACCCTCATTTATCTCTATCTAAATCTAAATAGGACTTATCGAGGTAAAATTTCGGGACGAAATTTCCTAAACGGGGGAAGACTGTGACACCCGGCAAATTTCGGGTCAATATTCGTACTAGCTTAAATCGCGCTTAATTTTTGAAATGCGCCATTTGATTTAATTATAATAATTAAAGTATTATTAAAGTTGAATAAGCCCATTTTTGTGCATTGTTTTGCAATTTGTGATTTGTAAAATTGCTAAATCGAGTAGCGGTTAAATACCCGGTAATGAACGTTGGTGACTGCCTGATAAATTTTAACAGTCCAATAACGGATATAATGCTCGAAATAGCATCAAATAATATATTTTGGGTGTGTATAAGTGAAAATATAATAAAAACTAAAAGCGATGTATTTTATCCGATGTTTTTCTGGTTATCGCGTGTGTTTCAGTTTTTGCTCAGTTTCACTACCGGTACACTACCCGGGGTACAGTAAAATATTTATTAATATATTTTTACTATTTTGAGTGTGAAAAATTAATATTTGAAGTATTGTGATATAAAAGTATTAAAAAGTTATAAGACTTGAAAATTACTAGTGATATAAGTGTGTAGTGATTTTATAAATTAAAGTGGTAAAAATTATTATTATTTTTTATTTAAAAACCAGCCAAATGCACCTCCCCACCACCTTGGGAGTTGTGTGTTGTTGGACACAATACACCTACCTAAAAGGCCTATTAAACCCAACCTTACACACTTCAGTTAACTTAAACTACACTCAAAACATTTTAACTAACACAACACTCCATCACCCTTTCCTCCCCCTCTTCAAAACCGACCCACTCACCCCCTCCACCTCCAAATTTGGCCACCACACTCACTCCACTCTCCACACACTTTCCTTTCACTTTCTTGCAAAATCTAAGGTTTTTGGAAGCCTTTGGAGCAAGTAGGAGCATCCAAGAGGTGTTTAAAGGCCAAATCCATCTTCTTCATCTTTTTCTAGTGTTCATCAAGGGTATGAATACTATTCACTTTGATTTTTATGGTTTGAATGTGTTCAAGATTGTGTTCTTGAAGTGTTGTTCACCAAACCTTAAACCAAAAGATGAATGTTTTTAAAATGAAAATGGGTTTTCAAAATGGGTGTGTGTGTGCATGTGTGTGTGTATCCGTGGGTATATATATATATACATGTGTATATGTGTGTTTTTGGTTCTTAAAAGCAAGATTATATATGTGTTAAGTGGATGGTTTAATGATTTTTATGAAGGAAATGAGATTATATGAATAAGTATATGTTAATTGATATATAAAAACATGAATGTATATATGTATATGTGTTTGTGTCCGTAAGTATGTATGTATATATATGTGTGTGTGTGTGTGTTTTTGATTTTTATAAACAAAATTACATATGTGTTAAATAGTTGGTTTTAAAAGATTGATAAAGGAAATGAGATGATATGAATAAGTATATGTTAAGTATGATATGAAAATATGATTTTTATATATGTATGTATGTAAAACCGTATATATGTATGTGTGTATAAGTATATATTGGTTGAAATAATCTAAAGCTTGTTGTGTATTTGCACTTAAAAAGGTTAGATCTTAACATGCAAAGGTGTTTTAATGAAGTTAAGCTAATATTGTCACTAAATGATTATGAATAACATGAATAAGTGCTAGGAAAATACTTACAAAAGATGTTGTCATATGACATGAAATTGGAAGATGTTATTTTTATGAAAAACTTGCTACATGTTTATTTAAGAAATTGCTAGATGAAAGTATGATAATTATTTTGTTATGATGATTATGATATGATAAAATACATGATTTCTTAAAGTGTAAAATTGTTTTTAGATGTATGAAATATTGATGTAAGTAGTGATATATGATACTTGAAGGTTTAAAAAGACATAAAATGTAATTTTTATACATTTTTGTAATGATTTAAAAACTAAATTATATTCTGGAATAAAGCTTATTTTTAAAGATTTATAAACTTTATAAAATAAGTATTTTAAATGTCTTATAAGAAAGATGTGATTAAACCTTACAAATAACTGTTTTTGATACGAAAATACGCGTAAAACGCATTGATTTATGCTTAAAAATGTAAAATAGGTCAAAATTATATTTTTACAGATTACTAAGTGTATTTTTATGTAAAAATATGATATTTAAAGTTTGGTACAAAAACTTAGAGTTTTAAACTCAAAAAGGTGCAAACTATGTACCCGGAAAAGCCGAAAACGACAATTTTCGACTCTAAAACGCAATATTTTTATAAACTGATTTGGATCAGAAACTTTTGACTTATTTTTAAGAGAACTTACTGATTTAAAAGTATTTATAAAGTAATGAAAAAAACATGGGTATTGGGTTGCTTTCCGTGACCCGAAAACGTTCCCGAAAATGTGAAAATTGACATGTTTAGGTAATATTATGATTTGTATGGAAAATATATGAAATATGATTTTTGTTATGTGACAATATGTTTAAATATATAATTTCATGTGATTAATAAGTTGCTTATGAAAACGTGGTTAAATATCTCGTTAAGTGTTAACCATTATGTTGAAAAATGCTTACTAGTTAACTAGAGAAAAATGTATATTTTCTAAGTGTTATGTACTTTAACTATGGCATGAGAATATTAAATTATATGTTCCTAAGTATATGAATAATATTGGATGAGTAAAAGTGTTTGTTTTACTTAGAAAAGTTAAAGGACTAAATATGACTTTTATGTGTCACTTCATGTGTGTTACATGTGTTTATATGATTAGTAGTATGAAAGCTAATCAAGGAATAACAAGATAACAAAGTGTGTTATTATATATATAATTAATCAAGGCAAAGATCACCAACGGATCATTAAAATTAAGGGTTGTTTTTGTAAATGAAATGTTTTCACATAAGTCTAGTTAGGTTTTGGTGAACAACCTACACGGTTTTAGACTTGATATTTGTGTGCATCTTTTGAACGGGTCCTTTGTGTATAGGATGTTCTTAGGTGGTGTTATTATTGGGCTTATATGTTCTAGCTTTTGGCGTATTCACTGTGAGTTCTTCGGCCCCTTTTTAAATAACGTCTTATTTAACTGTTTTGGGAGAAAAACATGTATTTGTTTAACTTGTTTTGATATGAATTGGGAGACATGTGAGTTTCTCGGGCCCTTTTTAAATAATGTTTTTATTTAAATATTTTTCGGGGCAAAAACATGTATTTTGTTTATGTTGTTTTGATATGTATTGGGAGACGGGTATTGTTGTTGACCAAAATGATGGCATGAGTTTTTGTTGTTAAAGTGATCACATTGCCCTCTCATAATCATTTATTTCTCTTGGAGAGAGAGACCACAGGTTATATTGGTAGATCTATCAGGATTGGAATTCCGCCCCTCGTGATCAGTCGCTCTGATCGTGTTGACATGTAGGGGAATATAAGTTGAATGTTGTGAGGGAACCTCGTTTCTTGGTTGATTATCGACTCATGACTTGATGATTCATTTGTCTTTGGGCCTTGCAACCCTTTGACGTATGGTCGTGTTGATGTCTCAAAGCCAAGCATATCTATTGTGAATGAAAAGTGATTTTTCTTATCATTAAAACCTGAAAACTCACCAACTTTATGTTGACTCAGTTTGTACATGTTTTTCAGGTACAAAGTGATGGGCATGGGAATTTGTGGAAGGATTGTTTTTGGACTACAAACTCCACATTTGGTTGATGTGTTTTGGGACCGCTTTTTTAAAATTTTGTTTGGCTTTACTTCAAACAATCTATACTTATTAAGACAATATCGTATTTATTTTCTTAATGAAAAATTGTGAGATGTTGACGTATCAACATTAACACATTTAATTATCTTTTGAATTAATGTGGATGTTTGTTTATAACTAATGGGTGCCAACTTCACTCTAAGCACCAAATATCCGTGACTTCCGCTGCGACGACTTTTGGGGTGTGACATGAACGTCCACAAAAAGATACCATAAGTCATGTTTCTTCTCTCCCTTTGCACCGTAAGGCCTCCACTTTTTTATAACTCTTATTTCAATGGGCAATGACTTTCCCGCAGGTCGTATTTCACAAACACGTTGGGTAGTCATTCTTATGTATTACAGGTCCTGTAGCGTGTATATATACATGTTTAGTCACGTTAGTATACAAAATTAGAATGCGAAGTATGAGTGCTAACCAAAAAAAAAAAAGAACAACTAAATGGTATACGTTTAGTTTTTGTTTATCAATTTGTATACACAAAAACATTTAGACTGTATGTAGCTATGTTTTATTACTATTTCTGTCAAAATTACTATCTATGTAAAAGGAGATGTAAAAAGTATGTAAGTAACAGATAACTTTGAATGCATCAACTATAGCAAAGAAAAGTAAAAAAGTATAAGAACTGAAACTTTGAATGCAACAACTATAGCAAAAAAAAGTAAAAACAATTTTATCAAGTTTGGGTTCTCATGTGTGGTTGAAGTCGACAATATCTGGATAGAACGTGGAGTTATGGCTCGTGATAAGGCGATATATAGTTGTCCATGTCCAAACACATGTTCTGGTAGATAAACTCCCACTTTACTAAGAGATTGCCCTTGACTTTTGTTAATTGTCATAGCATAGCATACTCTTAAAGGAAACTGCTTTCTTTTGAAAATAAATGGTAATTCGTTGTCAGTGTAAGTTAGGCATATTTTAGGAATGAAAACTTTGGTGCCAACTACTATGCCTGTGATAATCTGAGCTTCAATGACTCTTGAAAGCAGTTGTGTAACAATCAATCTTGTCCCGTTACAAAGGCCAGCAGTTTGGTTTATGTTGCATAGCAACATAACGGGTGCCCCCAACCTTTAAAGTTAGCTTGTAGGGTGGCAAACCGCTGAAGTCGAGCATGTTCAAGTACTCAGTCGGATACATCAAGTCAATGTCATTGTTGTTTTCAGATGTAGAAGTAACCGTGTCTGTGCTAAGATACACTCTAGGATTTGAATTGATTCTTGACAACACAAGGTTATTTATCTCGTCAGTTGTCTCATTCTTTGGGCAAACGATCGCTTTTTTAGATAAAGACTCAGTTGTTGGTTGTTGTAACATCTCATCATCGTATATAATGTCAATTAGCTTAACGATTCCATTCTCATCGTTAGGTATCATGTATTTCAATGGGATTTCTATGTGTCTAACGTTTTGTGGGTCCTCTAAGTCTAATGACCCAATGGATCCATCACTGATTTCTAACAACCACTCAGAGAAACGCGCAACCTCATTTTTCTGAACATCTGTCATTTTAGGTTGTCTTAGACACATATTTTCAGATAAATTAGAACCATAAAATGACGCCATAGATATGATCTCAGAAATGAAGAGGCGAGTATAACAAAAGTATAAGCCTTTGGAATAACAGGTAACGTTTGCCTAAAGTCACCACCGAGCAAAATCGACTTTCCACCAAATGGTTTGTCAGGTAGGTTCATTAGATCTCTAAGACACTTATCCAGGGACTCAAAACACCTACGATCGCTCACTGGAGCCTCATCCCAAATTATAAGTGATGTCTCAACAAGTAGGCATCCAAGTTGACTGTTCTTTTTAACGTTACAAATTGAGTCGTCACTTAATTCTCTAGGCAATTTAAAACGTGAATGAGCATGGTTCTACCACCAGGTAACAATAGTGATGCCACACCAGACACTGCAACGGCTAAAACATATTTACCTAGACTACGCAACCTTGAAATTATTGTTGACCACAAGAATGTTTTACCTGTACCTCCATACCCATATACAAAGTTTAGAACTTGAGTATTATTCTCCAATGATTCCATCACATGATCAAATATGTGACACCCCGCCCGGTGGCGGAAAACACCGGGCTGTCATAGAACTGGATATCCATAGTAAACAAAGCACATGGTGTTACTTTTATTAAAGTCTAATAATTATTATCATAAGTTGGGGAAACATAAGTCCTAAATGCAAAACACAATCCAAATATCAGTAAATGAAATAGTCATTATTAGTATTATTTCTAGGTCCAAGTCCCTATGTCTTGAATAGCAAAGAAACAAGCCAAAATCACGCGCCACCTGAAATACGCGAAAAATAAAGTTAGCTACACAAGCTAGTGAGTAAAACCCAAATTGAATAGTAATAGTATTGAAATCCGAGATCAACAAGATATGCTGCGCAATCCCACATGTATAGTAATTTCGTAATATCACCCTACCAGGACCCCTAGAATAGAATAGCACACCAAACACAATAGAAACCATAGTATCTCGTTTAGCCATTTGTCATGAGAACCACTCATGTAATAAATAATGATAACTTTTAATAACCGTCGTTTACCGTCTCGATATATAAGTCATCATTTAGCAATTTAGGGACACGGCATAGTATAGCATCATAGCATAGCAACATAGTATAGCAACATAGCATCTCGACATAGTAAACATGGAATTAGAAAGGCCGGGTTTAAATCACCTATCGATGTTGTACAAGCAGGTGGGTTTGTCAAACCATTAGAGCTAACATTGTACCGGTGGGATTACAAAGCAATAAAACTACTTTTAACTAACACATAAGATTGCATCAAGCCGCGAACTAGATTAACATATTTGTATGATCTCTTTTAGAAAACGAATAGAAAACTCAATATAGTAAAAGACATATTTCAGCCCCAAAATAGTAAAATGGAAAAAGGGGAGTGAGTTTACTCACCTTGAAAAGTAATTACAATTGAACCGTTAGAAACGCAGCTAAAAAGCACCGAGGGTTGCCCAAATATTAGTATCACCTAATTTATTGGGAAAAACCCTAACTTAGAAACGAAACAATAGTAACAAGAATCAAAAGTCCGAGATCTAGGGTTTCGGATTTGGGATTTAGGGTTTTAAATCACAGATTGGGGATTTAGGGTTTTAAATCACAAATTGGGGATTTAGGGTTTTGAAATGCAATTTATAGTAATTAGGGTTTTGAAATACAATTTGGGAAATAAGGTTTTGAAATATAATTTAGGAATTAGGGTTTTGAAATACAATTTGGGAAATAGGGTTTTGATATTCAATCTAGGAATTAGAGTTTTGTACGAAACGTTATAGTATATTTTTGTATTACATATATTTTATACGAATCCGTTTAGTTTTATATTTGAAATGTATAAATACCTAGAAATATATATAACTTAAAGGGTGTCATTTGGGTTATTAGAAAATATAAGGTTTAATGTTTAAAATGGTAAAATATAAAAATTAAAGAAATGTTGCAGTGGGATTCGAACTCAGGGTCACACGCACGCAACAAAGACAACCAACCGCTGAACCAGAACAATTGTTTGTTACCAATCTTGTTTTCAAATTATTTTATCCGTTTATAGCCAACAAAACCCATTTCCAATTACAAACCCTAGAACAAGGATCATTCAAATTCGCTTTCAATCTGATAATTCAATCCAGAACACCATAGGGCTTTTAATTCTCATTGAATCACGAGTATTTCAACATCAAAAACTAACCTGTTTGATGAAGAATTGGATCCGAGAGGACGAAGAACAGTACACGACGGGTGCATAATCAACGCGATGGATAGAAGTAGTTAGAATGAAATTCAATCTCCAGATTTGATGTTTATGAGATGATGGATGAATCCCCGTAACCAATTTCAGAAAGTATCAATGTTTTGATGCTCGATCGACGAGTTGCAGGTTTCGTACAAAAACGGATTCAATGGAGGAATGTGTTATGATAGAATCAAAATGGTGTTGCTAGGGAGATTTAGGGTCACAGAAAGGTTGTTTTGCACAAGTTCATATAAGTTAATTGACTGGAAAATTAACCGAATACGTTTTGATCTTGATTGAGCATAATTGAGTTTGTTTGGTGCTTAGTAACGGATTAAAACTCGATTAATGCTTGTTAACAAACTTCAAATGTCGTGGTAAATGAGTTCATTAATTCAATTTGTATTGAAACGCATGCTTTTAATGGTTTGGTAAAATGGGTTTTGAACCGATTCGGAAGAAATGAAATTGGACATGAATTAGATCGATTATAGAACAATTAGAGAGTGGTACGGGGTTCGAACGTGGTTTAGGATCATTTTAACGGTTTTTGTTAGAATTAAAAGCGACGAAATGAGCGTTTTGGACCCTGCCGGAAGCTCGCCGGAGACAGCGCCGGCGCCGATATGTTGCTCCGCCGGAAACACGGGATCACGCAGGGGAAGAATGGGTTTTATTAAATTTTGCAGAACTGGTCCCTCAAGTTTGGTGTTGTCAAAGCTTTTAAATTAAAACTTTAATTTAAGTTTAAAACTTGAGACTTTTGACCCAAATTTAATATAATCGTTAATTCAACCTACTAACTTAACCACGTTATCTCGTATCGTTTATATAAGTGACGTTTTTATGTGTTTAAATCATATGGTCGTTAAATGGTTATTTTGAGACATTACTAGTACCTCTCTTTAATAATATTTAAAAAAATCCCTTTAAAAAATCAATTTATATACTTGAGATTCAGTTATTGTATTTAGTGATTAATTAGTAATCGTTAGATAATACACGAAATGAAATCGATATGTTTATTAAAGACGGGAGAACATAAGGCTCGACATATTTATATATATTAATGATAGCAAAACGTCACATTTTCAAAATTTAAATACAATTACAATGAAAGATATATTATTTCGGGTTCGAGTCGGCAATCGGGTTCGGGTTTGGGGCAGATGTCACAGTCTCCCCTCCTTATAGAAATTTCGTCCCGAAATTTGCTCAAACCAAAGTAGAAGAGGATGAAGCAAAAAGGTGCGGATACTTAACCTTCATTTGGTTTTAAATTCATGTTCACATTTTGAGTTTCAACGATTATTAATGATTGGTATCTGATTACGTTTGAGTTCTTTGGCTTCACGGTCCATAATTTCCAATGTTCGTTCAATCAATTGCATCGATTCATTATCGATATGCACAATGAGATTTTGATCGGATAAGTACTTTTTCAGATTAGGAACATGAAACACGGGATGAACACTGCCCACTTTCGTAGAGAGTTTCATCTCGCAAGAAACTTTTGAAAATTCGATCAATGGAAAAATTTTGATTGAGACACGATTTTAAATAACGAGATTAAGAAGTTTTAATTCGCTTTGTCTCATTGAGGATTTTTTTTTATCTAACTCTTTTCACTTATAAGAGTTCGGTTGAACTATTTGTATGTAGATTCGAATAAATTTTATTTGCTACTCGATATAGGAATAGAATAGGATACTAACTTGCAAAAGAAATATTTCAAGTATATGGATTTAGAATTATTTAAATGATCATCGAGAGTAATCGTGATTAATAGAATGTTTGAAACCAATTAGGTAACCTTACACATAATTGAGTGGCTTATATGCAATTAGTAAAATGAGTAAACAAGTCAAGTGAAAATAAGATGATTAAATATGGCCCCGCAACACAAGACAAAACTTACTATGGTTCCCATGCACCAACTTTCATAATTCCGTGTGCACCCGTAATTACTTTAGTTTTTGCATGGACTCCACAGCTCATTCGATCACGTGCGAGTCAGAAGTACACAACAACTTTAGGTTAAAATGATGATACGTATAGGTATTGATATCATACTTGATAGAAATAGTACTTGGGAAAAAAAATCATATTAAGATGATAAGTAGATTGATGATTCGGAAGAAACTAACGTTCATTAGGTGGACATGGCTCATATAAATATCTTTGTTCAACGATATAGATAGTTAAATTTGAGTACTAGGATCGTAACACTTAAGTTTGTGAAAATCGGCTCTATGCGTGTAAGATGTAATTATCTAGGTTTCTGATATTGTCCAGTTCATAAGTATTAGTTGATGGTGTACATGTACTAATATAGTTTATTAGGATTTTTTGAAAAATTAGATTCATGAAAATTTGATAGTGTGGATAATCCGATTTATAGTCCGAAAGAATATATCACTTAGTTCCTATTAGATTCGATTTTTAAGATGTTTGGATTTACATGACCAACCGCTTATAAGAGAGGGTGTTGTTTTTCTATAATGTAGTTTTAAAGGCTAAATAAGAGAGGTATTAACTATGGAGATAAACAAATTTATAAGAGAGGGTGTTGTTTTTCTATAATGTAGTTTTAAAGGATAAATAAAAAGTTGAAAGTTTTCATCTTTACCACAGATAAGAGAATTGAATTGAAAATAAACGACAAAATTTAAGTTATAAGTACTTGGTATTGGAAAAAAAAAACAGAAGTCATGGTGTCTGTTGCAAGTCTTTGTGTCGTATTTGAGAAACGGGAAAATGTTTGTGTAAATATTTGGCCGACGTTAGAATGACCAATCACTTTTTTTAAGAAACTATTTATCACGAAATTTATATGTATATATATATATCTATATATATATTTTTTTTTTACGAAATACTAAGACCAAAAGGTTATTAAATTTTTTTTTTAAAATATATATATGTATATATATTTGATTGGGAAAATAAGAGAATTATTTTAATAGAATCGAATACCGTTAGTTTTACAAAGTCCATTGATTACACGTTGTGTTAGGGCAACGAGTTTATAAATGAAACACATTAGGTTTGGATTAGTTCGTGAAGACTAGTTGCGTAGAATTTCGTTGGTGGTCATACGTATAGATGAAACATTTAGTTAAATGAGTTCAAGAATAGTTGTGTAGTAAGTTCTCGTTAGGCTTGGATAACGAATTCATGGATAGCATCGTCTAGTTGATTAACGAGTACTTGTTTTGATGGTTAGTTCATAATTTTGATAGTAGATTTATAGTTGTAATGATAGATTAGAAATTGGATTAGAATCTTATAGTTAAATGAGTAGTTATGAAACTATTTGAGTATAGAAATCAAGTTGAAATATTTTGAGGGTAAACGTTCGATTCAAATGCATTAGCTTATAAGAATAGCAAATCCGTTAACTTTTATTTAGTTGTGGAATTTAGCCTTGACTATAATTTAGAAATCATAATGAACATTTGATTGGAGAGTCGATAACTGATTTAGGATTAGAAGTACGACTTAGATTCGGTAATCGATATATGCATTATCTGAAGTTTTGGATAATTCGATTGATATATGTCTTAATTTTGATTTGAAATGTTCGGTTTACAACGGTGTAATTGTGTTATATGGATAAGCTAGCGAGTATATCGCATAAGTATTATTATAGCTTAGAAACAAATGGAGTGATGAATCGTAGAATAACACGGTTTTATAACGACACATTTGACCGATAGAAACATCCGATGTAATAATAGCACCTCGTTCCTCTTAGGATATCATAGAATCTTTTGAAACATACCATAGAAACTTTAGAAATTTCGATTAAATGAAATAGTGATAGTACTTAGAACATCATAGAATCCCTTGAACATATCATAGAAATCACTTAGAAACTTTAGAAACATTAGTAAATGACGTTGGAATATTATTTGAATCACTATAAAAATTCATAGAAATAATTATAAATCGTGGGAATGAAAATCATAGAATCCAAGAAAATGAAATTTCAATGGCTTAGGAGTGTGTCTTGGTTTTGGACACTAATGACTTATCAAAGTGTTAAGTTCGTTTTCAACGTATTCGAGAAAGCGTGCTTTAGCCTATAGGTTCACACTCATCTCGTACATCCCCAGGTAAGCATACAGGTCTCTTAAAGAGATTTATACGAAATGCTTTGCCTTAGACAGGATGTCCGTGATACAGGCGTTCCCCCTTCCGGATTGCACACGTTCCCACGTTTCAAACTTACTTAAGACGATGACGAGATTCCACAAAGAGAAAGATCCTAATCATACCGACGAGTCTCTTGTAGCTCCTTCGCGAAATCGGATAAGAAATAAGGTAAAGAAACAGCATAGAGAAATTTATAAAAAGAATAAAGAAATAAGTTCTAGAAGAGTTTTCTAAGCACAAGCTATTTGTACTAAGGACTCTTAGGTTATAGTCTAGGTCGGTGTGTTACTAATACCCTATCCTAGTTCCCTATAACCATGGCTCTGATACCAACTGTGACACCCCGCCCGGTGGCGGAAAACACCGGGCTGTCATAGAATTGGATATCCATAGTAAACAAAGCACATGGTGTTACTTTTATTAAAGTCTAATAATTATTATCATAAGTTGGGGAAACATAAGTCCTAAATGCAAAACACAATCCAAATATCAGTAAATGAAATAGTCATGATTAGTATTATTTCTAGGTCCAAGTCCCTATGTCTTGAATAGCAAAGAAACAAGCCAAAATCACGCGCCACCTGATATACGCGAAAAATAAAGTTAGCTACACAAGCTAGTGAGTAAAACCCAAATTGAATAGTAATAGTAATAGTATTGAAATCCGAGATCAACAAGATATGCTGCGCAATCCCACATGTATAGTAGTTTCGTAATATCACCCTACCAGGACCCCTAGAATAGAATAGCACACCAACCACAATAGAAACCATAGTATCTCGTTTAGCCATTTGTCATGAGAACCACTCATGTAATAAATAATGATAACTTTTAATAACCGTCGTTTACCGTCTCGATATATAAGTCATCATTTAGCAATTTAGGGACATGGCATAGTATAGCATCATAGCATAGCAACATAGTATAGCAACATAGCATCTCGACATAGTAAACATGGAATTAGAAAGGCCGGGTTTAAATCACCTATCGATGTTGTACAAGCAGGTGGGTTTGTCAAACCATTAGCGCTAACATTGTACCGGTGGGATTACAAAGCAATAAAACTACTTTTAACTAACACATAAGATTCCATCAAGCCGCGAACTAGATTAACATATTTGTATGATCTCTTTTAGAAAACGAATAGAAAACGCAATATAGTAAAAGACATATTTCAGCCCCAAAATAGTAAAATGGAAAAAGGGGAGTGAGTTTACTCACCTTGAAAAGTAATTACAATTGAACCGTTAGAAACGCAGCTAAAAAGCACCGAGGGTTGCCCAAATATTAGTATCACCTAATTTATTGGGAAAAACCCTAACTTAGAATCGAAACAATAGTAACAAGAATCAAAAGTCTGAGATCTAGGGTTTCGGATTTGGGATTAAGGGTTTTAAATCACAGATTGGGGATTTAGGGTTTTAAATCACAAATTGGGGATTTAGGGTTTTGAAATGCAATTTATAGTAATTAGGGTTTTGAAATACAATTTGGGAAATAAGGTTTTGAAATATAATTTAGGAATTAGGGTTTTGAAATACAATTTGGGAAATAGGGTTTTGATATTCAATCTAGGAATTAGGGTTTTGTACGAAACGTTATAGTATATTTTTGTATTACATATATTTTATACGAATCCGTTTAGTTTTATATTTGAAATGTATAAATACCTTTGAAATTATAAGTTTTTAAACCCTAGAAATATATATAACTTAAAGGGTGTCATTTGGGTTATTAGAAAATATAAGGTTTAATGTTTAAAATGGTAAAATATAAAAATTAAAGAAATGTTGCAGTGGGATTCGAACTCAGGGTCACACGCACGCAACAAAGACAACCAACCGCTGAACCAGAACAATTGTTTGTTACCAATCTCGTTTTCAAATTATTTTATCCGTTTATAGCCAACAAAACCCATTTCCAATTACAAACCCTAGAACAAGGATCATTCAAATTCGCTTTCAATCTGATAATTCAATCCAGAAAACCATAGGGCTTTTAATTCTCATTGAATCACGAGTATTTCAACATCAAAAACTAACCTGTTTGATGAAGAATTGGATCCGAGAGGACGAAGAACAGTACACGACGGGTGCATAATCAACGCGATGGATAGAAGTAGTTAGAATGAAATTCAATCTCCAGATTTGATGTTTATGATATGATGGATGAATCCCCGTAACCAATTTCAGAAAGTATCAATGTTTTGATGCTCGATCGACGAGTTGCAGGTTTCGTACAAAACGGATTCAATGGAGGAATGTGTTATGATAGAATCAAAATGGTGATGCTAGGGAGATTTAGGGTCACAGAAAGGTTGTTTTGCACAAGTTCAAATAAGTTAATTGACTGGAAAATTAACCGAATACGTTTTGATCTTGATTGAGCATAATTGAGTTTGTTTGGTGCTTAGTAACGGATTAAAACTCGATTAATGCTTGTTAACAAACTTCAAATGTCATGGTAAATGAGTTCATTAATTCAATTTGTATTGAAACGCATGCTTTTAATGGTTTGGTAAAATGGGTTTTGAACCGATTTGGAAGAAATGAAATTGGACATGAATTAGATCGATTATAGAACAATTAGAGAGTGGTACGGGGTTCGAACGTGGTTTAGGATCATTTTAACGGTTTTTGTTAGAATTAAAAGCGACGAAATGAGCGTTTTGGACCCTGCCGGAAGCTCGCCGGAGACAGCGCCGGCGCCGATATGTTGCTCCGCCGGAAACACGGGATCACGCAGGGGAAGAATGGGTTTTATTAAATTTTGCAGAACTGGTCCCTCAAGTTTGGTGTTGTCAAAGCTTTTAAATTAAAACTTTAATTTAAGTTTAAAACTTGAGACTTTTGACCCAAATTTAATATAATCGTTAATTCAACCTACTAACTTAACCACGTTATCTCGTATCGTTTATATAAGTGACGTTTTTATGTGTTTAAATCATATGGTCGTTAAATGGTTATTTTGAGACATTACTAGTACCTCTCTTTAATAATATTTAAAAAAATCCCTTTAAAAAATCAATTTATATACTTGAGATTCAGTTATTGTATTTAGTGATTAATTAGTAATCGTTAGATAATACACGAAATGAAATCGATATGTTTATTAAAGACGGGAGAACATAAGGCTCGACATATTTATATATATTAATGATAGCAAAACGTCACATTTTCAAAATTTAAATACAATTACAATGAAAGATATATTATTTCGGGTTCGAGTCGGCAATCGGGTTCGGGTTCACAAAATATGTATTTTTGATTTTCATGTAGAAGTAAGTAAGATGTATTAAATTGTGTAGCCATTAAGTTTTTATCATAGTTTCTCTCCTGCATTAGAAGTGTATTGTTAAGCATTGCTAAAGTTGTAGGATTTGGTAGAGGTAAACCAAACGCTGAGAAGGACAATGGTGTTGCCATTGAACAAAGCAACAACTGAAGCTCATACAAAACATATTGCATCTTATCGTCATCATTTTGTAAACCTTTCCTAAGAGTTAAGTCATTAGACATTTTATGCCAGTTATTTTGCCACAATGATATCGGGTCAGAAACCTCACAGTTTAGTAAAATATGAATGAATAATTGTCTTAATTCCTTTGCTGAAGCCCATGTCGCAGCTTCTTCAAATGTATGATTCCATTCATTGTCATCACCCAGCAAGCGTAGCTTTTCACACGCTGAACGATATGTGGGATAAATGACACCTGCTACCGTGCGAAGATCAACGAAAGAACGACAACCTTGTTGATAAGAAAGCAACAGTCGCAGATAGAAAGTTTCACCACTACCAGGATGAATATAGATAAGTCTACCAATAGCTGGAGTTCGATTAGTATTCCTTCTAACCCATGATTTGTCACCTGAATCCCACCAGTAGCGCGACATGTAGTCTACGTACTTCAGATCACAACTAGAAGGGTCTTCTGGTTATTAAAAAACCACTATGTTAATGTGGTACGTTTAGAACGTGGATTTCTAAGAACCCCACCAAGGTCATCAGTCGGTGTAAACCTAATACTTTGCATGTTTTCAAGATGAACAAACAAGATCTGAACAGGCGGATTGCGTACATGGATGCGAAGTCAAAAATGCGCCATGATGCCTCATGAGGACAGATGAACCTAGCATCCAAAAAGTTTTTAATTTCATCCACATGAGCATTGTTCGAATCACGGTTAGAGTTAGATGTGGACGACGAATGAGATACAACAAAACGTACACGATTTGTTCCCTTGGAGTTATACTTGAAAAGATACTTGATTAACATGTTCCAACTACAGTATTCAGCATTTATATGTGCCTGGAAATGTAGAAGCAGAGACCGATTGTAAGGGACCACATAAGAACTGTCAAGTGACATATCACCTTTGATAACCTTGTCAGTTGTCTGACGTCTTTTATAATGTGCATAGCCATTGTCGTCAAACATAGTAGCATTACGATAAGCTTTAGGAAATTTCTTTGAACAACTACCGGACTTCATACATGAAGAATTAGGATTGGCATTACCACAAGGTCCATGCATCATAGAGTCAGAAACAATCGAGTACAACAATGGATCAGCTGTCACGTTCGGTATCTCAGCACACACGAATTTATCAAGTTGATCAGGAGTAGATATCTTAGACCTCGCTTTTGAAATTTAATAGTATACAAATACGCCTCAACCTTACCAAACGGCTTATGAACCTGAAGAAACTCTATTAAAGACGTGACCTTTAACTGAAAAAACACGTGCAATTACATTAGGCCGGTCCTGTGCCGTAAGATTCGGAAATTGTAACATATGTCTATGGATTTCAGGCCATCTTACATTACATATGAACGTGACAAAGTATTGAGGATTGCCGTGAACTCTACAAATATGCAATTACATTATTTTCGGGTTTTGTGATTAAAGAGAAAGATAGATTATGGACTTAAGGAGTACATGGGCCTAAAATTATGGGTTTAAGGGCCCATAATCCTCCCTTAAGCAACCCTAATCAGCCTCCACCTCCATCATTTCCATCCTTTTCATTTCAATCTTAGAGAGAGAAAGTAGAGTGAGAAAGTGAAGAAATATGAAGATTTGAGGATTTTGGGATTAAGGATTCAAGATCTGATTGTTTGTGCATTGAATTATCAAGACAAGAGAGGGAAATCCAGGTAAGAATCATCTCCAAAACATCTCTTTATATCTGGATCAAATCTAGGGTTTTTTGGGTTTCTAGAAAAAGTGAGCAAAAATCTTAAAAACATCACGTTTTTGTGTTTTGAATGGTATAAAAATGATAGATTTAGTGTTTTGGATGATAAGCCAAAGATTTGGACGTTTAAAGGTTGATTTTTTGGTGAAAAATGAAGATTTTGGGCAAAAACCGAGCTGAAACCACGTTTTGCGAAACTGTTGTTCATCTTGCGACACTGTAGTGTCTCATGTGTCTAAGATCTGTAGTTGTGTGTCTGAGTGTGCATAAGTCCCAACGAAAGTTGGGCATGAGCCATGTGAACTGCATGAGACAGTAGCTGCGACACTAGCAAAAAATGACCAAATTGTACGTTAACCCTTATGCAGGCAGTGTAGTGTGATTGCTTAGACTTGAAGTTAAATTTTCATAGTAGGTGAGTTCTAGATCCCCTCTTTTATACTGTTTTTAACTATTTTGGGGCTATGTGCATACTAGTGGCGAGATTTGGAATAAAGATTTTATGACAGACTTTTATAAAGAGGAAGATTTCCTAATGAACTTTCCTTTAAAGACGTTTATACGGACTTAAGACATGTTTTCTCTTTTTGAAATGTTTGGACTATTGATGTGTGATTCATGTGTTGACGTATGATATAGCTATATTGTGTTGCATTATATTATATAAAACTAAAAGACGAAAGTGAAAGAAAGAAATGGTCATTGGTCCCAAAGTGGAGTTACATCTAAAAGAAAGTCTTGTAAGCAAATGGGAGAATTGCATTCGTTGCATTCTCGGAGACGTTACATCTAAAGACAATGATGCTACATCTAAAAACAGAGGGACCCTATACTAAAGCAAGGTGAATGGGCCTATGGGCATTAGTGGGTCAAACTATCAAGGGCTTAGCTAGCCACGAATTTATTCACCTGATGGGGGATTAAGGCCACAAAGCGGGTTCGGCCTGTTGGCGAATCCGAGACGAGGATAAAGGAGTCTGGTCCTTCGGCAGACTGTGAATTGACGGATAAGGAAGATAAAGTATAATATAAAGTATAAATAAACTAACGACGAAGTATTGCCAATGTGCTAGATTGTCTACGTGATAAAGTTAAAGTATTTTGACAAAGATTATGAGATGTTATTCGATAAAGTAAAACTAGAACTCACTCAGCGAAGCTGACTCCTGTATGCATATAGTTTGACAGGAGTGTTGGTGTTTCAAGTGGATGGCATGGTCGACAATTTACTCGGCAAGTGAAGTCTGGCATCTGTTTTGAGAAGACTGTTTATGTTTATTTTTAAAGGCATATATTTAATTTTTATGGTTTGTAATGACGTATTTTCTTTTAAGACTTCCGCTGTGGTGATTTTTAATTAAGTAAATGTTTTTTGAAATGTTTTATGCTGTGTATGACCAACTGTGAGGCTCACTGGAAAGAGGGCCTTACAAATTGGTATCAGAGCCAAAGTTTAAGAGATTTGGGAAAATAATTTCAAAACCTAAACTTGAACTGAAAATGGGACCAAGTGTTAGGATGCCAGCCCGAGTAGCTTCATGCCAAAGGTAAATATATATATGATAGTATATTTATATAGCGTTGCTTAGGGTATAGCTAATGATAGCAGACGATAGTTGAAATTGTGATGCCTATGTGATTGTATGTGAACTATACGTGCTTAGATTAAATGTAGCAGATTTCGAGTGCTGGTGTGGCTAAGGATAGGAAGGTTTAGACCGTGAAAAGTGCTGTAAGTAGTTAATCAAAACTGGCCACCGTAATTAGAAACTTACAATATTCGTCATGATCTGAACTAGCCTTGACTGACCGCATTAGTGTTTTGAATCTTATAGGAGTAGTATAATGGCCGGTAAGAAGGTTGTTCAGAAGAGAGTAACGCGTAGTAGTGCAAGGAATGATCCCCCGCCTAAGATGAAGGAGACGAGAAGCAAGATGAAGAAGCCAGTTATTGAGAAGCCAAAGAGGAAGCCGCTCGAGAAGCCGTTTGAGTCTGAGAGTGAAACTGAGAATCCTATTGCCGATTAAGCAAAGCTAAAGAGGACTATGAAAGAAGCTATAGCACACGAGGTGAATCAGATTTTGGCTGATGTGTTACCCGCCCTATTTGATGAAGCAATTGAGAAGTTCAAGGGAGCTGAAAAGAAAAAGGACGGTAGAAAGAAAGTAGTTGTGAATGAGGAAATGTGTGATGATGATGATGCTAATGATTCTGAGATTGAAGAAACTGCTAACGGATGTAACTATGGGGCATTTTCAAGATGCAAGCCCCCGATGTTCGATGGTAATGGTAATGTTGCTGCTGCTCAGCGATAGATTAGGGAAATGAATGTTGTGTTGAATATCAGTGAGTGTCATGAGGATCAGAAGGTGAAGTTTGCTGCTCATTCTTTTGTGGATGCAGCTCTTGTTTGGTGGGATAACATTGTTGTTGCTCTTGGGGAAAGAGCCATTGCAAGGATGAAATGGTCTGAGATGAGGAAGTTGGTGATTGAGGAGTACTGTCCAGAAATGGAACTGGACAAGATTGAGTTAGAATTTCTGAGTTTGGAAGCTGGGGATATGTCTCATCATGAGTAAACATTAACGTTTAATGAGATGACACGTCTAGTGCCTGAGTTGGTGACTCCAGAATCGAAAAGGATTAAGAGGTACATTCAAGGATTGCCTTTAGATATCCGAAGGAGCATGTTCACTGCTAGGCCTGGAACTTTTAAATTAGCAGTGGACTTAAGTGGCCCTCGGCCATGTGTCTTCCAACCTATGGCCGTACTGTAGGGGGAATAATCGCGCACCATCGTGAACCGATGGCTGTGGGTGAATTAAGGAAGAATGGGAATGGCAATAACCAATGGGATGATGAGGATCAGCCTGGGTTTAAGAAGGCAAGAATAGATTCAAAGGAGGCAATCGTGATGGGTTAAGATGAGAGAAAGGATTATGAGAAGTGCGGGAGGAAACATTCAGGTGAGTGTCGAATGGGAACTCATGGATGCTACAGATGTGGAAAAGGAGGTCACAAAGCGAGCAATTGCCCTGAAATGAAAAAGTGTTACAAATGTGGTGAGAAGGGGCATAAGGCCCAGGATTGCAAGAAGCCGAAAGGTAATAATATTTTGTAGGAACGTTTATTTATTTGTCTTAAAATTTCATACGCCTCTAATTAACCGGACTAATCTACCTAATTGGTAACTTAATTATTATGGCCAATATAAATAATTTAATTTGAGAGCTTGCAAATATGATTGCATCCTTATATGTGTTAAAGTAATAGTTTAAAGATATGCATGCGTTTAATCAGCTATCGTGAGAAAATTTCCAAAGGGGTTAGGTGTTATAGGTGGAATTCCTAGGGTGAAACCGTATGAGTTATATAGAACCCAAATCCGGGAAAAGTGTGTATGTATCAAGAGGTTACAGTTTATGAATAGCAGGTTTCGAGGACGAAACCTAAATAAGGGGGAGAGACTTGTAACATCCCAAAAGTCAAATCAAGCATGCATTTATTAGAATTGGGCTTTATTTTCGGGTTTTGTGATTAAAGAGAAAGATAGATTATGGACTTAAGGAGTCCATGGGCCTAAAATTATGGGTTTAAGGGCCCATAATCCTCCCTTAAGCAACCCTAATCAGCCTCCACCTCCATCATTTCCATCCTTTTCATTTCAATCTTAGAGAGAGAAAGTAGAGTGAGAAAGTGAAGAAATTTGAAGATTTGAGGATTTTGGGATTAAGGATTCAAGATCTGATTGTTTGTGCATTGAATCATCAAGACAAGAGAGGGAAATCCAGGTAAGAATCATCTCCAAAGTATCTCTTTAGATCTGGATCAAATCTAGGGTTTTTTGGGTTTTAAGAAAAAGTGAGCAAAAATCTTAAAAAGATCACGTTTTTGTGTTTTGAATGGTATAAAATGACAGATTTAGTGTTTTGGATGATAAGCCAAAGATTTGGACGTTTAAAGGTTGAATTTTGCGAGAAAAATGAAGATTTTGGGCAAAAACCGAGCTGAAACCACGTTTTGCGAAACTGCTGTTCATCTTGCGACACTGTAGCGTCACCTGGGTGACACTGTAGTGTCACCTATGTGACAGTGTAGTGTCACCAATACGACATAGGATTGGTCCAATAGTTCTTGTGTCCTCAGCCAAATAGAGTATCTCCTAGAGAGACTCGTCATGCCACTTAATATGTTATAAATAACAAGAATTACTTTTAGTTAAGGGACTAATTGAACTGGTGAGCCTAGAATTCAAAACACTCAAACATAGTAAGATTCTTGTAAGACCCTACCCGTTAATCATAGTTAACGCGTAGAATTTAACACGTTTGGTCCCAGAGAATAGGCACTTAAATATCTTTTCGTTTTAAATCTTATGTAACCTACTAACACTTTAACCATAAACAACTTGCACTCTGTTTAAAGAATATTAAACAGTTTTATATAGCGTTTACAATAAGCTAAAACTTTTCTTTAGGTTTCCCGTTGTGTTATGCAAGGACGGGAACAAGTAGTGTACGGGGGTGCTCGGTTCATAGGCTAGCTTGATCTTCAATCATGTACCTCCATCACGTTCAACCTATCATAAACACACCCAAAAAGATTAGTGTTTATATTATTAAATCATTTTCACATATTAGAAACAAACCAATTCAATCGGATCATTCACAAGACGTGAAAACCACGAATACAACAAATAGACCCGGCCACTACCGTAATCCTCCTCATTCGATTTGATGTGGTATGAACCCACGATCTCTTTATCACTTTTATCACTGTATAAGATCAAAAGATTAGTTTCACATGTCTATAATATTATGCCTTGGATCATTCATTGTGATCCAAGTTCACACTTGGCTCCCTAACCGACCTGTTGAAAGGGACATTGAGTGTTTTAGCCCAAGACATTGACATCTTCCTTCTCACTTATATTAATGCAGAATTTATATATTTGGATAGGTCATTATCATTTCATTAGATTATATTTACATCAGATTACATAGTTACCTTTTCGACTCATAAGGGTAGTTTGGTTATAAAATACCAATACCCATCCTAGCACTCCATTCCCTTTAATATCCAGTAGTCGATCACTATTATGATTTCCGAGTATTCATTTGGATCCCGGAAATCATCCGTGTCTCATTAATATATTAAACGTGGGTTTTGAGTCCTTTTTCCTTACTTGACCCGTTAAGGGATAATGCGGCTCAAGGGTCTAGAATCCCCATTACTCTAACTCATTTACCAATTTACCCCTCCAAGGTCATTTCTTTACCAATCAAAGCTCATTACGCTTTCGTTGATATATCCCAACATTACTTTATTATAATACTCATTATAAAACACATTACTTGATTTTAGGTATGCGTTCTATTTAAAGTACGCGTATCGTCTTCGGTTATTTACTTATGAGTTTATCTTTCCACCTTAAAAGAAAAACAAATAAGAACATGGACTTTGCAAGTTCTAAATACCTCTTAGTCTGTATACCCCCTTTTGTTAAACGTCTTACCCGGCCGCACCTAAAGTGTTCCATTTTTGCCATCCATACACCCTAAACAAGGTGACGATAATTAATCATACCAAAATGATGACCCGTTGTCAATACCATGGTAGATCGAGGTCGTGGACCCGCTTATCCCACTTATACTTTCACGTGCTAACTCTCGGCAACACTTGCCTTACATACTTGTGGTTACCTGTAACTAACTCAACAAGAAAGTTATCGAAATTTTTGGTTCAAATGGTGACTTCATCACCATTAGTCACCATTTGACCCAAATTACCCAATCGGTAATTTCGGCTATCATTCCATTTGTCTAGTCACATAGACAAGACCACCATTTTTGAAATATTCTAACTTATTAATTAAAAGTGAACAATGTCACTTACCTTTATTTGCCAACTAGAACTCCCACGCATTCCATTAGCTCGTTTGACCTGTTTCGTCCAAGCCTCCACCTAGCTTGACAAGATCAAACATTTCCCAATTTCCACAAGTTTAATAAGTTAGTCATTATATTGCATGACTACCAATCCTATGGACTCATCCATACAAATTTATCAAAAACACTATTTTTGGGTCAGTTTGACTTTTAAAAGTCAAACTTCCCATATTCACCAACTATCACATAGAGTGGTGTAATTACATGTATAACTCAGTTGCAAGTACTTTAGACATTTCTAACATACCAAAATATGTACACATACTCGACTAGGATCGACCATTCACGTTTACATCATGTATACTCAAGTATCTCCTTTTGCTTATATTTAAAAGCTTATATATTTGTGCAGCACTTTTCTACGCAGCTGCACAAATCAACTATTTTGACTAACATAACATTTTATTTAACCTTTCATGTTTCAATGTGGATTGTAGTAGACTCATAGATATTTCCATCCATATATCATACACATTCATCGGATTTTTCTATGATTTTATATGATTTTTACAAAAATAGGACAGAAGCATATAATGATCCCAATCAGAATATTTTATATCCTGACTAGCCATTTTGGTATACTGTTTTGTATGACCTCTGGTCCTTTTTAGGGCTTTATGTTAAAATATGAATTGTAGTGGACTCAACAAGCTTTCCAACGATATAATACTCGTCACCTAACTCCAAATAATGAGTGAGATACAGTCTTTGCAAGATGGCTATACAAATCTGTCAAAAGTGACGGATTTTTACACTATTTTATACACAATCAATTAACAACATCAATTTCATCATCTAGCGAGTTGTCAAGTTTCATTTAGGCATTTTATCAAACACTTTGAGTGCATTATTCTATGCATGCCTATCTTATTACCTTCCATATTAGACCTGGCAAAACGGGCGGGTCGGGTCGGGTGAAGTGCCTGGGTCAAGACGGGTTCGGGTCAAAATAGATACGGGTCAGAATGGGTCATTTTAAAGAACGGGTCAGAACAGGTCGGGTCATAATGGGTTCGGGTCATAATGGGTCGGGTCAAACGGGTCAAATACAAAAAATCATAAACTTTTTTAACTTTGTTTTCCTTTAATTATTATCGTATAATTGCTGTTTTGTTTCAGTTATTTAAAATATAATTTTTGTTTAATTAAATATATAAAATAATTAATCATTTTAAATTATATGTATGCTATTTAATTCAAGTCGGATCACTCTATATGTGCAGTAAATATAAACACACGTTTCTTATAATTTCAAGAATTATAAACGACACCAAGTTGGACGTGTCTCCGGCGATGGTGGTGGCGTTGGTTGGTGATTGTGTCGGTCTTGATGGGTGGTGGTTGCGGAGGCGGTTGCGGTGGCGACGGTTGGTGGTTGTGGCGAAGCTGATTAGTGGCACTTGCAACGGTGTTGATTGGTGATGGTTCCGGCGAAATTTGATGGTAGGGGTGATGGTAGCGGTGGGGATGTGATCATAAGGGTGGTTGGTAGGTGGTAGCACCGTGGTAGTCCTACAGTGAAGGTGGAGATGAGGTGATTCTCTATAACCTATAATCAAGAATGTCAGATGGTTTTTTCAACCCGTTCTAACCCATTTAAACATCTTCTATGACCCATTCTAACCCGTTTCAGATTCAAAAGGGTTTTAGGCGACCCATTCTAACCCGTTCTACTTTATGGTGCTGCCTAATTCAACCCAGAGTATCAAAGCTCTTCACCCAAACCAACCCATTTTCACCACTTTAGGTCAATATTGCCAGGTCTAATCCATATCAATATATCCACTAACCATCAAGTAGGTTATCATCAACTTAATTCAACTCAAGTTGCTATTAAATCTAGAAATCAAGCATCATGCAAGACACATAGGGTGAAGCTCTCACCTAGTGTAAATCATTAACATGCAATTTCAAGTAACCAAGTAGCATCAAGATTACTAGCAAAACTCATATTCATCATCTTATGAAAACTAACAATTTCAAGTATGAACTCATCTCTATAACATAGAAATGATCATGATAGCATTCATAATCAATTAATCCAACGAATTCAACATATTTTAACCAAAACCCACTTGTGGGTCTTGCAATACAAGGAGATGGTTCTAGGGCTCTTACCAAAACGCAACTCATGAAAGTGAACCTCTTGGATGTTTCCCTTCACCATCTCTACCTTCAATTTCATCAAATCCATCTTCAATTTGAAGAATTTTCGTGATTTAGTGAGCCTTAGGGGCTGAATAATCGTAAACCCCATATGGGGGTCTCTTCCCCAATTTCAATTGCCCACAATTTACAAAAACAATCCCCCAACTTTAGCCTTTAGCCCCTTTCAACACTTAACCCCAAATTGAGTTTTTAACCTAATTTCTTAACCACAAGTTAAGTATATCTTCTCATTTATAATAACCTAGCAATTATTTATTAACATAGGCTAGTTTTTTTTATAAATAACACCAAGTATTAACAAGTTTTGTCGATTAATCTCCTTAGCGGAATTAACCGAGTCTTTAAGTTTTTTAACACATTAACCTTAAAAATCATATTTTTATCACGTTATATTTTATTTTCAACATGGACCAATCCCATCCATATTATACGGGGTCTCGATGTGACCGAATCGATTATTAGTTTAAGCCTCGTTTCCCGGGCCTACTAGCATAACCTCCCGTAAGGTATTTATATTCATTATTATAACATAGCATGAGGTTTATCTACATAGATTCAAATGTTTAACTTATTAATTTACCACTAATGGTAATTAATTTGTTAACTTGTCGTTAACTCGGTTTATTAACCGAATACGTTTTCGGGGTGTTACAACTCTACCCCCCTTAAGGAGGTTTCGCCCTCGAAACCTTTCTTACCTACTCATATGATTTCTGATCAGTACATTATACCCGGTTACCCTTGCGCAACGTTCAAATATTATTTACCCCCACTAATCTATTCTTAGATGAATTTCTGAGTCTGGTTCAAAACCCTTTTTAACTTAATTCCGCTCCCATGAGCTTTAAGTTTGCATCTTTAATGAAGAGTCGCTTGACCCTAATTTGTTTATTTAGATGTTACTCTATTTAGGTGATATCTACTTACCACCCCTATCGGGTATTCATCATTTACTTCATCATACGTATAAGTGCCTACCAACATTTCATTTTCAACAAGTTTAACTTGTTCCTACGAATTAGTACGGCTCATCATCATGACCATATTCCCATTCCTATGCTTCTCTTGAAACCATTTTCCCAAATCTATCTCTTATTCTTTATCATTTTCTTTCTTTTCCTCTTTGCAAGCATTGTTATTTAGCAAACCTCTTTTTCAATTCAATGTTTTGTTTTCCAAATCGTGTCAATTCCTACATTTAGGATTTAACAATTAAGTGATTTCTTCTACCATTCTTTTTAAATGCGGAGAATCATATGCGGTTCCCATGCTCTAACCAATTGTCGTATCATCTATTTGTCTTGCTCACTAACTCTATTGAGCAAACTTTAGGTTTTTACCCCATTTAAGGCGTGAGCCCTTAAGGCTCACTCATTTCTATTAGTTCCCCGTGAGTCACATTGGTCTCGTGGACCATTATCATTATTTATGACTCGAACGTCTTGATGATCCTTTGATCATCATTTATATATATATATATATATATATATATATATATATATATATATATATATATATATATATATATATATATATATATATATATATATATATATATATATATATATATATATATATATATATATATATATATATATATATATATATATATATATTTATCCACATTGTTTTCTAAAATACTTGGTGTTGTTACACCAATTTGACAAAAGCTCATGTATATATATATATATATATATATATATATATATATATATATATATATATATATATATATATTTTTTACAGGGGCAGCGTATCATACGCCCCCCAGCGTCTCATACGCTGACCAGATTCAGCGTACAAAGTAATGTTTTCAGGCGTATTCAGAACTGAATCAGCGTATGAATTCTCTAACCAGCGTATGATACGCCGAGCAGCGTATTATCCGCTGCCTGAATTTCTACTAGCTTAAAAATTTCCAAAATAAAATAAAAAAAATCATTCATTTTCGCATTAACATACCTTTTTGACTTTCGTGACCCTCTAGATCACTTGTTTCATTTCCCTTTGTCAATCAAGCCGCTTTTTAGACCCTGAACGACAATTATGATTTCATTAACTACCAATCGTGGCCTTCTAGCCCACTATTGGCTTTCTAGCCCACGAGTGGCTATTCACATCATTAACCAATCATAGCCCACGACTACAATTGGTCTTTCTGGTTAATATCTTCGTTTCTTTGACCCCATGGGTCCTTTATATTTTTGTTTTCTCTTGTTGGATCTCGTCATCCATAGCCCTATAGACCATGAATGAGCGTCTCATCATCATCTACCAAACATGGCCCTCTAGACTATGAATGGCAATTACAACCTTTTCTAACTACAATAGTCCATGACTATTATCATTTACTTCCAGGCAAAATTTTATTTCTTTTAACCCCGTGGGTTATTCATGCGTCGGTTTTACATGCCTGTCGTACGAATTTTCCAAGGACTTCCATAGATCACTTATCCTTACGCGCGTCATACGCCGTTTTTATGATTCCAATGAGAATCATTTATACGAGTATGCCCGTAAGGCTTCATGATCCTAAGGATCCTTCGACACCTCCCACTCACTTAGTCTTTGCTACATCAGACGCAGACGTGCTAGTTATAAGAAGTCCACAGTGTCATGTATTTAACACTTACCTGGCCAGGGTAAGCAATCCACACATGGCACGTATGAGCTTATTATAACTAGTACATTACCTCTCATGTACCAAATTTTCAGTTTGTGTCTGTGTCCCGGTTCTTACTTAGTAAAAACTCCTTATTGTTATATTACAAAAACCCGTTTTTACCTTTATTCTTCCCAAACTTAAGGAACATTTTCGTTTCATAAAGCTCTTTTTATTCAGTCACATCCCTAGGTGTGATCGTTATATATTTTCAAAATGATTTGTTGAAAACATTTTCTTGAATGGACGCTACCATTCAAGTTTCCAAGTCTAGATTCCACTTCTTGCTTTTGTTAGTCACTATTATGAATGATGCCCATTACCAACCCATATTCCCTTGGGACATAATCCTGGATAAACCATCCAGGTTTCCCAAACCTAAATTTCCAGTATGTAACTACCGTTCACCAAGTGAATTTAGCATACAACTATTCATGTCATAGTTGAAGTGTACTTGAATGAGCATTCACCCTAACGGACTTTCGTTGTCGTTCAACCATTATTCCAATTTATTAATTGTTTAGGTCTTTGATGATCATGCTCCTCTGTCATGCTCTAGACCCTTCCACCATCATGTCAGGTGGATCAACGAATTCTTGCCATCATGGCATCATCATCATTTGTAACAATTTACTGAAAAGTTCAAACAAGATTAAGTGTAATGCATTTAACATAAGCATGTACTATAATACAAGGCATACAACTATACTTATCAATATCGTTCTTTGGATAGGCTTTAAGTCACCTTAAGCATCACTTAACAATACATTTCGGGGAAACATGTTATCACATGGTAGCCCAAAGTGGTGTTTACAACCACATCCAATCATACATGATTGTCATTAAAGAAGATACTTACTGGATTTAGCGATCAAGCCATGAACCGAGCACCTTAATCCCCGACAACCTTTAGCTCTAATACCACTTGTAAGACCCTACCCGTTAATCATAGTTAGCGCGTAGAATTTAACACGTTTGGTCCCAGAAAATAGGCACTTAAAATTTCTTTTCGTTTTAAATCTTATGTAACCTACTAACACTTTAACCATAAACAACTTGCACTCTGTTTAAAGATTATTAAATAGTTTTATATAGCATTTACAATAAGCTAAAACTTTTCTTTAGGTTTCCCGTTGTGTTATGCAAGGACGGGAACTAGTAGTGTATGGGGGTGCTCGGTTCATTGGCTAGCTTGATCTTCAATCATGTACCTCCATCACGTTCAACCTATCATAAACACACCCAAAAAGATTAGTGTTTATATTATTAAATCATTTTCACATATTAGAAACAAACTAATTCAATCGGATCATTCACAAGACGTGAAAACCATGAATACAACAAATAGACCCGGCCACTACCGTAATCCTCCTCATTCGTTTTGATGTGGTATGAACCAACGATCTCTTTATCACTTTTATCACTGTATAAGATCAAAAGATTAGTTTCACATGTCTATAATATTATGCCTTGGATCATTCATTGTGATCCAAGTTCACACTTGGCTCCCTAACCGACCTGTTGAAAGGGACATTGAGTGTTTTAGCCCAAGACATTGACATCTTCCTTCTCACTTATATTAATGCACAATTTATATATTTGGAAAGGTCATTATCATTTCATTAGATTATATTTACATCAGATTACATAGTTACCTTTTCGACTCATAAGGGTAGTTTGGTTATAAAATACCAATACCCATCCTAGCACTCCATTCCCTTTAATATGCAGTAGTCGATCACTATTATGATTTCCGAGTATTCATTTGGATCCCAGAACTCACCCGAGTCTCATTAATATATTAAACGTGGGTTTTGAGTCCTTTTTCCTTACTTGACCCGTTAAGGGATAATGCGGCTCAAGGGTCTAGAATCCCCATTACTCTAACTCATTTACCAATTTACCCCTCCAAGGTCATTTCTTTACCAATAAAAGCTCATTACGCTTTGGTTGATATATCCCAACATTACTTTATTATAATACTCATTATAAAACACATTACTTGATTTTAGGTACGCGTTCTATTTAAAGTACGCGTATCGTCTTTGGTTATTTACTTATGACTTTATCTTTCCACTTTAAAAGAAAAACAAATAAGAACATGGACTTTGCAAGTTCTAAATACCTCTTAGTCTGTATACCCCCTTTTGTTAAACGTCTTACCCGGCCGCACCTAAAGTGTTCCATTTTTGCCATCAATACACCCTAACCAAGGTGACGATAATTAATCATACCAAAATGATGACCCGTTGTCAATACCATGGTAGATCGAGGTCGTGGACCCGCTTATCCCACTTACACTTTCACGTGCTAATTCTCGGCAACACTTGCCTTACATACTTGTGGTTACCTGTAACTAACTCAACAAGAAAGTTATCGAAATTTTTGGTTCAAATGGTGACTTCATCACCATTAGTCACCATTTGACCCAAATTACCCAATTGGTAATTTCGGCTATCATTCCATTTGTCTAGTCACATAGACAAGACCACCATTTTTGAAATATTCTAACTTAGTAATTAAAAGTGAACAATGTCACTTACCTTTATTTGCCAACTAGAACTCCCACGCATTCCATTAGCTCGTTTGACCCGTTTCGTCCAAGCCTCCACCTAGCTTGACAAGATCAAACATTTCCCAATTTCCACAAGTTTAATAAGTTAGTCATTATATTGCATGACTACCAATCCTATGGACTCATCCATACCAATTTATCAAAAACACTATTTTTGGGTCAGTTTGACTTTTAAAAGTCAAACTTCCCATATTCACCAACTATCACATAGAGTGGTGTAATTACATGTATAACTCGGTTGCAAGTACTTTAGACATTTCTAACATACCAAAATATGTGCACATACTCAACTAGGATCGACCATTCACGTTTACATCATGTATACTCAAGTAGGGCTGGCAATTTCTGACACGGACACGATAACACGACACGAAACGACACGGAATTAACAGGTTTCGTGTTTGACCTTAATAGGTGCCGTGTCATTAACAGGTTAACACGATAAAGACACGTTAATTATCGTGTCTTAACAGGTTAAAGATCTGTTAACACGACGGGTCACCTGTTAATATTTATTTATATGAAATGTTAGTGGAGAATGGAGATGGAGATGGACTTTAATAGACTTTTAATCTTTTTTTCATATTCGCTTATCAAGTATTATTATGGATAAATACTATTTTTATGTAATTTTGTTGTTTTGTGTCTTAAAAGTTATCATATTAAGTCATATTTATTATTTAGGACTTATAAATTTTTTTGAAAATTTTAATTTTTTTAAAATTGGGTTTTTATCGTGTCATATCGTGTCTTATCGTGTAACCTGCTTTTTATCGTGTTCGTGTTCGTGTTTGGAAAAAATGACACGATAAGTTATTGTGTCGTGTTCGTGTTTGACCTTATCGTGTTCGTGTCTTATCGTGTTCGTGTCTTATCGTGTCGTGTCTGACACGATATGTCAGCCCTATACTCAAGTATCTCCTTTTGCTTATATTTAAAAGCTTATATATTTGTGCAGCACTTTTCTACGCAGCTGCACAAATCAACTATTTTGACTAACATAACATTTTATTTAGCCTTTCATGTTTGAATGTGGATTGTAGTAGACTCATAGATATTTCCATCCATATATCATACACATTCATCGGATTTTTCTATGATTTTTACAAAAACAGGACAGAAGCATATAATGATCCCAATCAGAATATTTTATATCTTGACTAGCCATTTTGGTCTACTGTTTTGTATGACCTCTGGTCCTTTTTAGGGCTTTATGTTAAAATATTAATTGTAGTGGACTCAACAATCTTTCCAAAGATATAAGACTCGTCACCTAACTCCATATAACGAGTGAGATACAGTCTTTGCAAGATGGTTATACAAATCTGTCAAAATTGACGGATTTTTACACTATTTTATACACAATCAATTAACAACATCAATTTCATCATCTAGCCAGTTTTCAAGTTTCATTTAGGCATTTTATCAAACACTTTGAGTGCATTATTCTATGCATGCCTATCTTATTACCATCCATATCAATATATCCACTAACCATCAAATAGGTTATCATCAACTTAATTCAATTCAAGTTGCTATTAAATCTAGAAATCAAGCATCATGCAAGACACTTAGGGTGAAGCTCTCACCTAGTGTAAATCATTAACATGCAATTTCAAGTAACCAAGTAGCATCAAGATTACTAGCAAAACTCATATTCATCATCTTATGAAAACTAACAATTTCAAGTATGAACTCATCTCTATAACATAGAAATGATCATGATAGCATTCATAATCAATTAATCCAACGAATTCAACATATTTTAACCAAAACCCACTTGTGGGTCTTGCAATACAAGGAGATGGTTCTAGGGCTCTTACCAAAATGCAATTCATGAAAGTGAACCTCTTGGATGTTTCCCTTCACCATCTCTACCTTCAATTTCATCAAATCCATCTTCAATTTGGAGAATTTTCGTGATTTAGTGAGCCTTAGGGGCTGAATAATCGTAAACCCCATATGGGGGTCTCTTCCCCAATTTCAATTGCCCACAATTTACAAAAACAATCCCCCAATTTTAGCCTTTTTAGCCCCTTTCAACACTTAACCCCAAATTAAGTTTTTAACCTAATTTCTTAACCACAAGTTAAGTATATCTTCTCATTATAATAACCTAGCAATTGTTTATTAACATAGGCTAGTTTTTTTATAAATAACACCAAGTATTAACAAGTTTTGTCGATTAATCGCCTTAGCGGAATTAACCGAGTCTTTAAGTTTTTTTAACACATTAACCTTAAAAATCATATTTTTATCACGTTATATTTTATTTTCAACATGGACCAATCCCATCCATATTATACGGGGTGTCGACGTGACCGAATCGATTATTAGTTTAAGCCTCGTTTCCCGGGCCTTTACTAGCATAACCTCCCGTAAGGTATTTATATTCATTATTATAACATAGCATGAGGTTTATCTACATAGATTCAAATGTTTAACTTATTAATTTACCACTAATGGTAATTAATTTGTTAACTTGTCGTTAACTCGGTTTATTAACCGAATACGTTTTCGGGGTGTTACAACTCTTTTATTTAAAGTTCATTGAAATTCTAAGAGTGAATGGAAGCTCACATAAGAACGCGGAAAATCTAATAAAGTACGATCATTCTTGGCTATTCAAAACGTTAACGCCATAAGCAAATTCTGATGGTTAAATTTCGGGAAGAAATTTCTTTAAACAAGGGGATGACGTGACAACCTGAAAATTTTCTTTTCTTTTGTTCTTTTTTGGTTGTGGCCAACCATGACACGGCGTAATTTTCGGGACGAAAATTCTTTTAACAAGGGGATGATGTGACAACCCGTAAATTTAGGTTAACACCGTTAACTCATTCTAGTTAAATGATGTTAAATTCTTATTGTAAGTTACTTACTCGCTTTTGTTAATCGAGTCTTATACAGTTTAGGTGTTATTTTGTAAATTACCAAACCTTGTTTTGTAATTATATTAGAACTAAAAGGAAACCTAACAATGATAAAGGGTCCTAAGTGTAACAATTTATAAATAAGCACCCAACCCTAGTCCCCACCCGTCATCTCCTCGCCGACTGTTTCCAAGCAATAACACACACACACACATCTCGTCTACATCATCTCCCATCTAACTCGATCCTTTTCTTCATCACTGGTCGCCGGAAAACAGAGTGCAGCAGCCGCAACCAAACAGAAACAGCCGCAATAACCTCGTACTGTTTTCCGATCATTTTCCGGCGTCACCGGGCCACCATTCATCATCAGTGGTCGTCCAAAAATCATTCTTGTTCATCCCTCTCGACATACGGTAAGCGAAAACAACTGTAGAACTCGTAATCTAACAGTTTCGTTCCGGGTTTCGGTTTTGTTTTCGGTTTCGTTTCGGGTTTTGTTTCGGTTCAATTATACTTACCATACGTGGGCGAATGGCATACTATTAAGTGTATAGGTAGCTGTAGGTATGTATGTAAATTGTGATAGGTGCTGTGATTCGTGAATATAAAATTGTAAGTATAGCATCTTAACCGTACACAATGACAAATGTATATATATATATATATATAGTTCTGGTATGTATGCGTGAAAAATCAGTACACTACAACAAAATTAGGTTTTTAGTACGCCCAAAAGTGTCTTATGATGATACTTTATAGGACCTTTCATTTAATAGGACCAATAGTAAAAGCGTTTCATGTAAAGGGGTTGTAATAAGTCCTGGAACTTAAAAAACGTCTTAATATCGCAAATAAGATTATGAAACCAATTTTATGGTCCCATAATATGTCTATGAACAACCCAAAAAGTGTCCTAATAAAAACATATAAGGACACTTTTACAATGTTACAATATGTGGCTACTTATTTTAATCTTATGATACACGTACAAGCGTCCTTAAAAATTAATTTATAGGACCCTTTTAATGTAACAGTATAGGTACTTTAGTACTAAGAAAATGGTCCTAATATCCTGAATAAGATTATAAAACCAATTTTATGGTCGCATAATATGTATATGAACAACTAAAAAAGCGTCCTAATAAAAACATATAAGGACACTTTTACAATGTTACAATATATGGCTACTTACTTTTAATTTTATGATACATGTACAAGCGTCCTTAAAAATTAATTTATAGGACCCTTATAATGTAACCACTACTAGATAAAAGTAAAAATTGCGACAACCTTTTTGTCGCAAAGTTGTTGCAAAACCACAATCTGAATTCATTTTTTAAATCTAACTGAAACATAATGCAATTTGGTCTCTTTAACCATAATCAACATCCAACTACATAACCACATTCTAGTTCCAATTACATAACCACAATCTGAATTCAAACATATAATGTTTACATAATCCAATGGTACAATAACTAAACAAATCTACAGTTCATAATTGCAATGACTAATACCCAAATGTTTAAGCGTAGAGACCAATTCTTGTCACATCTCCTTCTGCATTTATTGTTGCATCTCCTCTCGCATGTTTTCTTTCATCTTAATCAACTTGTTGCATCTCATCTTGCGTTTGTAGTCAAAACTGCAGAAATATATATTAAATCATTTGATTAGTAATTGTAATTATTAGGATGATTATTTATTTGTTTGTTTAACAAATAAATATGAATAACATATTCTTCGTTAAAACCAAAAAGCAATGATCATGGGAGAAAATAGAGATACATGAAAAACTAATAATTTAATATTGTTTCTTGTTATGTAGATCATAAATCATCATCAGCTATAACCTAAATCATCCTAACAAACTGGTACATATGAGACCTATCATTTCCTATCATTTTCAATATACAAACGTAATATTTTGACACTCATTCATAGCTAAATATAACAATAATCTTACCTCATGCTGCGATTTTTGGAGTGAAGCTTGTGTTAGTCCTGACGTCGAGGATCAGACTCGTTTCCTTTCACAACGAAATACGGATCTGATGATCCTATCCCATACAACTCTTGGCCCTCTCCTGTACTATCAAGCCAACAATCATAATCAACCGATGGATGTTGTTCTTTGATGGTCCCATGCTTCTCTATTATCTTTCTAAGGTATGCATCCTACATAAATATAAGCTTGTTAGTATATTAAAGTTGATAAAATAGTTATATACCAAATATAAGATAACCCAAATAAATTTCTTTTGATCGTTCAGTGCAAAACCGCATCTCTTCCAGCTTTATGATAAAAAAATCACAAGTTAGTAATGCATATGAAAAAGATAGTCGAAAATCAATACATTTAAGTTAGTATAGTCCAATTCTAAGGAAAGGAGTTGCCTTATGGCGCTCTAGTTAAGCTTCAAGTCTCAAAGCAAACATGTCAATATGTCATATAGTGAGTATAGCCATGTTAAGTAATTTAAACTATGACCATGTGAGTACAAAATAAACATGTAACAAAAACTAAAATTCTAAAAAAATGAACGCATATAAGACAATAACAAGAAATAATTAGACCCTGACAAGTAAAAGGTCACATAATCAAGAACCAATAATCAGAATGCAGACAAAAACTAGTAGTTAGTCAATAAGAATATTGATTAGGAATTAAACATACAATTTCACACTAACTATTGACGTACATATATGCACCCTATCACCGATTGCATACATACGGTTGCTATTTCGCTTTACACACACATTCATATAAGCTGGGAATCCACGTAAATATTCACATACATACATACATCGAACCGAGGTCAACGGTATCCCGTAATGAAACCCGGAACGAACCAAAAATGAAACCGTAATGTGACGAATACAAGTAGCATGATAAACATATACATACATTTTGATTTATATACACTACATACTTACATTGATGGCATATATACATACATATTAACATAACATTCATGTTGCACACTAATTTACATACAAACAATCATACATTCTGCTCTTACATGCTGCGCCTATATATAAATGCTTATATACGTACACTTACTAACCATGCCCAATCTACATATATACTCATACCATCACTTACATACAACAGTACATACATAATTCACACACATACATATACAAACAACAGTACACATATACATGTATTAATGTATATATCTCGCATGCTTTTCATATACATACACATATGGTTATACATACTACCGCACACATACATACACTATTACTGTAACACGAACATGATAACGGACCCGAAACATGACCGAAAACGAAACCCATCGAATCAGAATGCTTAGCGAATCATAATGCTTACCGGCCGGAATCTTAGGATAGAGGAGTGTTTGAATGATGGTGGCCGGATACGGGATGACGGCGGCGGTCGCCGGTGCAACATATCAGGGAGACGAGATGGTGGGATGGTTGTCGATGTGTGTGTGTGTGTTTGATTTCAAATCCAGCTGACTAGGAAGAAAAGTAACGATGATGATGATCTAGAAAAAGGGGGGTCGGTTTGGGTTGGGTGAACATTATTTACAATTTTCATTTAACACCCCTCAACTATGGTAGTTTATTTTATTTAACCTTAAAATGTTGCAAAAGTTATTTATTACATGGGGAAAGTGAATACGAGACTGTTATGCGTGTAACTTATACGCGAAACACCTCAAAACTACGTAGTTTTGATTAAAAAATTTAAAACAATATATTAAAACTACGTAATTTTTATTTTTAACATTTTTCATTTTCCGGTTTCTAAACATTGTTTTTTCCGCTCTATGTTTTTAATACTTTTGTTTAACATGAAACAACGAAAACAAAAACAGGGGGTGTCGACAGAAAAGCGAAACACATAACAAATAAGTGTCCTATAAAACTGATGTTTTATGACTCAAATATCGAGTGTCCTATTACGATGTGTTATTATAAAACCATAATGATTAAGCGTCCTATAAGGTTAAAGTTATAATACTCAAATGTCAAGTGTCCTATTAACTCATGTTCTGATATGACTTTAACTAGAAAGGGTCCTATAATACTGAACACTTAAGACTCAACTAAAAAGTGTCTTATTAAGTAATGTTATAATAGGACCTCCTTTCATCCGGTGTCCTATTACATTACCACATAATGGGACACCAACAACTTAATGTCTTATAAATTACATTATTAGGATCTACATTCAAAGTGTCTTATTAAGTTATATGATCATAGGACCCCAAAAAGTCATCCATCCTATTAAATAACTTTTTAGGACACCGATTTACTAGAGTATATTATAAAAGGACCCCAAGATTTCATTCGTCCTATTAAATAGTTTTTTAGGACCAACTTTTACAAGCGTCCCACACAAAAGGTCCTAAAAAGCCATTTTTGTTGTAGTGGTATGTTGGTTCTGGGTATAGAGTTCGACATTGGATATATGCCGATATATATATGTATGGATTGAGAAACAGAAGCAGGTGCATATATGTGTATGTAAGTATATGTGATTTGTAAATGGGTGTTTGAGCCAAAATAAGTAGCAACAGATATGGTTATAGATGGATGTATAGGAACATTTAATGAAGCAGCAACAATATTAGGCGTTTCATGTATGTACAAATGTGTTCGTTATGTTGTATGTGTATATGTGAGCAACAACAAACCTGTACACATGTTTATATATATGTGTGCACTACTGTATTGATGAAAGTGTATATAGAAGCATCACTCCAACAAGAAACATGTATTTGTATGTATATGTCAAAGAAAATACATGTTGTATGATTATGTGCAACGTGTGTCGAATAAGTAGGTATGCATGTGTTTAAATGTTGCAACGTGTGTAATTGTATGTATGGAAAACAATAGTAAATTTTATACGTGTGTGAGTGTGTACGAGAACAAATATATATATATATATATATATAGGAAATAACATAACGGTTGTTAAGAATATGTAGGAATGTATTGACATGTATAATTGGGATTGTTATGTGTATGTAAGATGTTGGTGATATTGATTAATGATAATAATGGATGTAACTATGAGCATGAAAGTGTGTTGTAATGAGTCTGCACATACGTGATACACTGAGATGAATGAATGCATGTATGTAGTAGTATGTGAAATGTATGTGTGCATGGGTATAAAAGTTTGAACGTAATTGAACGTAAGTTATTTGTGTAGCATGGGTATAAATACTAATCATATTGCATGAAATTGAGTTGTATTAGAACAAGGCATTCTTCATAAGATAAGTTGCATGGTAGTTTATACAAGCGTGAGATTATTGATACTTGATATATGCGTAATATTATGTGACAAATCATTATATGGGAAACCGAACCGAACACGCGAAACCCTAGCGGATACTATATATTTTATACGCATACAAGATTTAGTTAATAATTAGTGTATGATCATTAAAGCAGATCGTAGAGCGGTCTAAGTTCTTTTATTGCATAATTGTTGTTTTTGTTGTGAGCTTCAAAGGTGAGTTCTTTGCCCGCTTTTAAACCTTTTTTCGGGGAGAAAACATACAAATGTTTTTACACGCTTTCGGGCAACTATTTTTCAGCACCTTTGGGCGGACTGCATTTTAATGCCTTCGGGTAGGGCCTTCGGGCAAAACTTTATGCCTTCGGGCGGGGCCAACTAAGGCTACTTTTTATACCTTCGGGTAATGCCTACGGGCAAGTATCGGTAAGAGTATAAATGCCTTCGGGCAAGATTTTAAACAGCCTTGGGCTGAGTTTTATACCTTCGGATAGGTCCTTTGGGCAAGATTTTAAACAGACTTGGGCTGAGGTTTACGCCTTCGGGCAACGGTTTTGATAAAACAAAGTTCTATTGTCTAACTGTTTATTTTACTGAGCATGATTCCACCCAACTCTAAAGTCCTTTCCTTTTTGTCGAGATTATTAATATACAGTGGGTATAACGGGGAAATTTGAGTAGTACTACGGGTTCGGCAGACCCCATCATGCTGGATTGGTTTTCAGGTGGTGCAAATTGTCTTTAACTTTTGGTCACCCGTCGAGGTGGTAACAAGGCAACCTTATCGTATCGTTCAGTTTAATCTCGACGTGCTCATGTAGTAAACGAGGTGGTCTAGCTAACCAGCAACAGTAATGATGTTTATCGTTTAAACGGTTTCAGTATTTTTATATACTCTTGTTACTTAAACTCATTGAACTCACCAACATTATTTGTTGACTCGTTTTAGTATGTTTTTCTCAGGGATCTAGGAAGGCGCATGAGTAGGACACTTGCATGCATTGGTCATCATTTATTAAATTACTATTATTTAAACTATTGTTGGTTTTTGAAACGGTAGTTTGGTTGTGCTAACTTTATGCACGGGTTTTGCATAACTTAGGTTGGTTTAACCTTTACTATTACGTACTAGGATTTCAAGTACGGGATTGTTTTACAAATGCTTCCGCTAAACTTTGAAACTTTTCATTTTAAACCCTGGGTTTTGGTTTAATACTTTAATAAGGAACTTTCGTTTAACACGTTCGGTCAGTGTTTGCTGTAACTAATGGCTTGAGATCCTGGCATGTCACACGCCTATCGGATACCCCGTTTGTGAAAAATTGAGGGTGTGACAGATTGGTATCAGAGCCATAAGTTATAGGGAACTAGCATTTCATTGCATATAGTCTATAACTTTAAGCATTTGCATTAGTTACACTCACACAGCAAAGTAGTACTGTAGTTAGAATTAGTGCTTGTTTGCTTATACTTGTTACATTTTATGTGCTTACCTGATACAGGATCTTTATAGATTAAGAATTCCTTATACGAAATATTATGGCCTTATCCTAAACATGAATTTAAATTTCCGCCTAAATCTAATTCTTCTTTGCATGATGTGACTGAGTCTTCTTCTCGAGGCGCAAAGAGGCCAAGGTGTGAGCCGGGCGACTACAACCGTTTTGACCCGTTTGAGGTTGTCTCTTCTAGAGTATGTGAAGTGGAGCGTGAGTTTATTTAGCAGATCAGTCCTTTCTCATGCTTTTTGGTAGCTTATGTTATTGAATGATTCCATCAACAATCCTTAACTCATGTAAATACTTAAAACGATCAATTCCCGACTACACTTTCTAATATAACTCTTAGTTGATCAATACAGAATTGAGGACTAAGCCTTAGATAGCCTTTTATCCTTTTCCACCTCTTGGTACTCGATATTATAATCTTTGGAACGTTATACCAGTAGACAGGTGGAATTAGGGTGAACATGCAAGACAAATTATCATCACGGGTGCACACGTGATAGTAATTTGTAGTGCATGCGAATCCTGGTGAGACCTAACTCGAGGATAAACGGTTCTTAGGTGTAACTTTTCACTTAAAATTTTTCCACTATCAATAGAAATTCTTGTAAGCCACACTTGACTAGTGGCTAGTGTAGTGAAATCTGTTCGCTAAATAATGGAACGTTACCATCACGTTGAAGAGTTTTATGGACTCACGAAAGCGTCATCAATACTATCTTTGTGAATCTAAAACGCTCTGATTAATAGGTAAGTAAATGTACTACTTATTAATACCAACTAGTATTTTGTGCGAACCTTAAGCACTACTGTTCAGAATAACAACCTCTCATCTCGTTTCATCCCTATACATCTTTATAGCTGCTACAAAATATAATGATTGATGCTCTTATCTTCTTGGCACTTCAAGCGCGCGATGTCTTTCTTTCGAAGCTTCAGTTTATTCAAGAGAATATACCTCCTTGTATGTAATAAACATCCTTAATCAAACTATTTGAGGCGCAATGTAAACAATTGTCACCTAATCATTCTAAACCATGAAACCCTAAAACAGGAAACTACATGCTTAAGGGAAACTAGTGAATCTAAACGTACCAAGTAATGAAATGACATGACGATCTCATCCGATTTGTTAAACTCTAAGCTTCAACCGAACTATTATCTCTCATAATCTTTTAAACACCCTAATGGGGAACTCAAACGCTATCACTCAATGAATCTTGATATCAAAATTCTTGCTAACAACTTTTTGTTTGAGCTCTTATCTAGTCAATGGGTAAATTAAAACCCGTATTTTGAAAGGAATATGGTTAGGTCACACTAAAAGACCTACACAATTAAACTAATCTTCTATTAGAATAAAAAGATAAGATTCTTGAAAACTTTCTCTATGATAAAACACTTGGCATATAATATACCCCCCCCCCCTCGCAGACAATAACACTCAAATTACACCCACAAAGAAACTACTGTTCTCCAAAGAATTGGGAGCAAGTCATATAACACCGACTCTTTTGTTTTCAACAGTACTTAAGATCGTAAAATTTAATAACATATCATCTTATGTCATGCAACCACTTGTTCTCTTGACCACAACAAAATCTCATAATCATCGAAAATACATACGAAATTTCCTGAAATTTTTTGCTTAAATCATGTACTCCTGAACGTCTAAGTAGTATTATTATTGTTTATCATTCTCCATAGATTCTTAAAAATTTCTATGACACCCATGGTGTTCACGTGTTGACAAAACTCCTTTTAATAAAGTACAATATCTACACAAAGTTGAGTCAATTTAAACATATATAAGAATACATGATTCTTTAGGTAATACATAATCCTTAGATTTCTAAATAAAAACTTCAAGGTCATTTTATATTAATATCTTGAAACATTCTAAACATAAGTCGCCCTTTACAAATAGAGAATTCCAAAAACTTTGAAAATTCATCAAACCAACGATAAATTGAACCATTTGAATATGACATAGGATTGGTCCAATAGTTCTCGTGTCCTCAGCCAAATAGAGTATCTCCTAGAGAGACTCGTCATGCCACTTAATATCTTATAAATAACAAGAATTACTTTTAGTTAAGGGACTAATTGAACTGGTGAGCCTAGAATTCAAAACACTCAAACATAGTAAGATTCTTTTATTTAAAGTTCGTTGAAATTCTAAGAGTGAATGGAAGCTCACATATGAACGCGGAAAATCTAATAAAGTACGATTATTCTTGGCTATTCAAATCGTCAACGCCATAAGCAAATTCTGATGGTTAAATTTCGGGACGAAATTTCTTTTAACAAGGGGATGACGTGACAACCTGAAAATTTTCTTTTTTGGTTGTGGTCAACCATGACACGGCGTAATTTTCGGGACGAAAATTCTTTTAACAAGAGGATGATGTGACAACCCGTAAATTTAGGTTAACACCGTTAACTCATTCTAGTTAAATGATGTTAAATTCTTATTGTAAGTTACTTACTCGCTTTTGTTAATCGAGTCTTATAAAGTTTAGGTGTTATTTTGTAAATTACAAAACCTTGTTTTGTAATTATATAAGAACTAAAAGGAAACCTAACAAAGATAAAGGGTCCTAAGTGTAACATTTAATAAATAAGCACCCAACCCTAGTCCCCACCCGTCATCTCCTCGCCGACTGTTTCCAAGCAATAACACACACACACCTCTCGGCTGCATCATCTCCCATCCAACTCGATCCTTTTCTTCATCGTTGGTCGCCTGAAAACAGAGTGCAGCAGCCGCAACCAAACAGAAACAGCCGCAATAACCTCGTACTGTTTTCCGATCATTTTCCGGCGTCACCGGGCCACCATTTATCAGTGGTCGTCCAAAAATCATTCTTGTTCATCCCTCTCGACATACGGTAAGCAAAAACAACTGTAGAACTCGTAATCTAACAGTTTCGTTCCGGGTTTCGGTTTTGTTTTCGGTTTCGTTTCGGGTTTTGTTTCGGTTCAATTATACTTACCATACGTGGGCGAATGGCATACTATTAAGTGTATAGGTAGGAGTAGGTATGTATGTAAATTGTGATAGGTGCTGTGAATCGTGAATATAAAATTGTAAGTATAGCATGTTAACCGTACACAATGACAAATGTATATATATATAGTTCTGGTATGTATGCGTGAAAAATCAGTATGTTGGTTCTGGGTATAGAGTTCGACATTGGATATATGCCTATGTATATGTATGTATTGAGAAACAGCAGCAGCTGCATATATGTGTATGTATGTATATGCGATTTGTAAATGGGTGTATGAGCCAAATTAAGTAGCAACAGATATAGTTATAGATGGATGTATAGGAACATTTAATGAAGCAGCAACAATATTAGGCGTTCCATGTATGTACAAATGTGTTCGTTATGTTGTATGCGTATATGTTAGCAACAACAAACCTGTACACATGTTTATATATATATGTGCACTACTGTATTGATGAAAGTGTATATAGAAGCATCACTCCAGCAAGAAACATGTATTTGTATGTATGTATATGTCAAAGAAAATACATGTTGTATGATTATGTGCAACGTGTGTCGAATAAGTAGGTATGCATGTGTTTAAATGTTGCAACGTGTGTAATTGTATGTATGGAAAACAATAGTAAATTTTATACGTGTGTGAGTGTTTACGAGAACAAATATATATATATATATATATATATATATATATATATATATATATATATATATATATATATATATAAATAACATAACGACATAACGGTTGTTAAGAATATGTAGGATTGTATTGACATGTATAATTGGGATTGTTATATGTATGTAAGATGTTGGTGATATTGATTAATGATAATAATGGATGTAACTATGAGCATGAAGGTGTGTTGTAATGAGTCTGCCCATACGTGATACACTGAGATGAATAAATGCATGTATGTAGTAGTATGTGAAATGTATGCGTGCATGGGTATAAAAGTTTGAACGTAATTGAACGTAAGTTGTTTGTGTAGCATGGGTATAAATACTAATCATATTGCATGAAATTGAGTTGTATTAGAACAAGGCATTCTTCAAAAGATAAGTTGCATGGTAGTTTATACAAGCGTGAGATTATTGATACTTGATATATGCGTAATATTATGTGACAAATCATTATATGGGAAACCGAACCGAACACGCGAAACCCTAGCGGATACTATATATTTTATACGCATACAAGATTTAGTTAATAATTAGTGTATGATCATTAAAGCAGGTCGTAGAGCGGACTAAGTTCTTTTATTGCATAATTGATGTTTTTGCTGTGAGCTTCAAAGGTGAGTTCTTTGCCCGCTTTTAAACCTTTTTTCGGCGAGAAAACATACAAATGTTTTTACACGCCTTCGGGCAACTATTTTTCAGCGCCTTTGGGCGGACTGCATTTTTATGCCTTCGGGCAAAACTTTATGTCTTCGGGCGGGGCCAACTAAGGCTACTTTTTATACCTTCGGGTAATGTCTACGGGCAAGTTTCCGTAAGAGTATAAATGCCTTCGGGCAAGATTTTAAACAGCCTTGGGCTGAGTTTTATACATTCGGGTAGGGCCTTTGGGCAAGATTTTAAACAGCCTTGGGCTGAGGTTTACGCCTTCGGGCAGGGCCTTCGGGCAACGGTTTTGATAAAACAAAGTTCTATTGTCTAACTGTTTATTTTACTAAGCATGATTCCACCTAACTCTAAAGTCCTTTCCTTTTTGTCGAGATTATTAATATACAGTGGGTATAACGGGGAAATTTGAGTAGTACTACGGGTTCGGCAGACCCCATCATGCTGGATTGGTTTTCAGGTGGTGCAAATTGTCCTTTAACTTTTGGTCACCCGTCGTGGTGGTAACAAGGCAACTTTATCGTATCGTTCAGTTTAATCTCGACGTGCTCATGTAGTAAACGAGGTGGTCTAGCTAACCAGCAATAGTAATGATGTTTATCGGTTAAACGGTTTTCAGTATTTTTATATACCCTTGTTACTTAAACTCATTGTACTCACCAACATTATTTGTTGACTCATTTTAGTATGTTTTTCTCAGGGATCTAGGAAGGCGCACGAGTAGGACACTTGCATGCATTGGTCATCATTTATTAAATTACTATTATTTAAACTATTGTTGGTTTTTAAAACGGTAGTTGGTTGTGCTAACTTTATGCACGGGTTATCATAACTTAGTTTGGTTTAACATTTACTATTACGTACTTGGATTTCGAGTACGGGATTCTTTTACAAATGCTTCCACAAAACTTTGAAACTTTTCATTTTAAACCCTGGGGTTTTGGTTTAATACTTTAATTAGGAACTTTCGTTTAACACGTTGAGTCAGTGTTTGCTGTAACTAATGGCTTGAGATCCTGGTATGTCACACGCCTAACGGATACCCCGTTTGTGGAAAAATTGAAGGTGTGACATGACTTTTGTATGCATATAGTTTGACAGGAGTGTTGGTGTTTCAAGTGGATGGCATGGTCGACAAGCTACTCGGCAAGTGAAGTATGGCATCTGTTTTGAGAAGACTGTTTATGTTTATTTTTAAAGGCATATATTTAACTTTTATGGTTTGTAATGACGTATTTTGTTTTAAGACTTCCGTTGTGGTGATTTTTAATTAAGTAAATGTTTTTATGAAATGTTTTATGCTGCGTATGACCAACTGTGAGGCTCACTGGAAAGAGGGCCTTAGAAAATAGCAAGCACATCTTGATAATGTCGGTACATATATCTAGGGCCACCAGTAAATGACGCTGGTAAAATAGTACGTTGACCTACATCCCTAGCTACAGTATCGCCCCGTTCAACAGCATCCTGAATACCCTTAAGTAGCTCACTTCTAAGTTCACTCTGATGATATCTAACAAAATTAAGCCTATCTTGTTCAATACAAACGTAGGCATCCACAAGGTATTGCTGAAATAAACGGCCACCTCTTAACAACAATGTATAAACACCGAAACGATCATGAATTTGATGACTATAGTAGATATTTAAAGACATAGTGTTCCTCTTCTTGTTAGGGTCACCGACAATAAGTAATTTAGGAGACCAGCCACTTTCACCGTATATGAATAGCAAAGAATACTGGAGAGACATATACAATGGATGCAAGTTACTTATAATCTCGGTAGAGAGAGTATCAGCGTCACTTACAATCGCACGAATACAACCGTCAACCGGGGTATCATAACAACGCACATTATACGAACTAAACAAACTTACAGAAAAAGAAGGAAAATTAGACGACTGGCAGACATCCCTAGCAGTTATAAACAGTTTCACCGGCTCATTACTCTCACGTAAAACGTCCACAATCAAAGACACAAAAGCGGCACTTAAACCAGTATCAGTACCAGAGAAAAATCTAAGTCTATTACTAACATCATTCTGAGTGTCATACATGTACATTTGCAGAAACCTAGGACTGTCATTTTCGGGAGAACACATAGTTGTCAATAGCGAATAGCGGTATATAGCGACAAGCAGTCTATATGCTACGTAGCGAATAGCGATAGATAGCGCTCGCTATTTGTATTTAGCGACCATTAATAAATAAGCAAATTATACTATATACCCAACCATTTTGAGATGTTTTTACATTTAAGGAGGCATATCTACTTCTAATTGTGAACTATTACATATTTTGTGTTAGGGCTCGTTCCTGCTTAGAAGATTTAATTTGTACTTTGTTTATACAAGTTTGTATAGTTTAGGGTTAATTTTGTATTTTCCCTAAAGTGTTGATGCATAAAGCATGTTATGAGAGAATGTTAGAGAGAGTCTAGATCACAACTTACACGCTAGAGAGAGAAATGTGTGTGTGATTGTATTCTCCTGCACATTGTACTACAACTATTTTGCTTTGATCATCAATACAAGAGAATTATTTAGTAATGGATTGTGTTGTTGATTGAATTGTGTGTTTGTACTTAGCTCATTCTGATTTGCAGCAATATCGATCCAATTGAACCTATCAATTGGTATCAGAGCTGTTGGTATTGTGTGTGTTCTTCGCTATTCATCAAGCAAAAACACATCAATATTGCTCAAATCATGATCTGAATGATCTATTGCTGTTTTTGGATTTGATTCAACATCGGAATCATTTCTAATTCACAACGTTTGTGCAAATTCCATCAGATTATCATCAGATCTGAGGAATTAAGAAGAAATTGAAAGTTACTGTTCGATCAAATTTTTGCTCAAAATCATCAAAAATTGATCATGTTTTGGATAGATTGATATTGGAGATTGATAACCGGTATATTTTACTGATTGTGTGTGATTTTTGGACAAATTCGACAAGTTTTATTGAAATTCAGAAAAATTCGATTGACGAAGATGATGAACATGATGAACTGGTTGAAGATTAACTAGCCGGGTGATAAACTTTGACTTAGACAAACTTTTTGGACTTAGATTTATGAACAAACAGGTCCTGTGCAGTCGTGTAAAGGAAAAATAGTCTAGACGGGTGAAGATTTACAAGTAAAAGTGTGTACTATTGTGCCGGGTGAGTGTACTGTTTAGTCGTCTGAAGATACTATTCAGACGGGTAAAGCAACTGTTCAGCCGGGTGATCAACATTACAGCCGGATCAACTTGTTACTATTCAGTCGGGTCATTAACTCTTTCAGCCGTGTCAAGCACAGCCGGGTGAAGTGTTGATAACTGTGAAGCCGGGTGAATATTTCGTCTTCTAGCCGTGTCAAGCTTCAGCCGTGTTAAGTTTTAACTGATCAGCCGTGTCACTGTTCAGCCGGGTAACATTATCTGCCGGGTGAAGATTTCAAAGTGTTGAAGATTAACAACTGTTTAGCCATGTAACTGTTCAGACGGGTGAAGAAGTTTTTCTCAGCCGGGTGAAGAAGAAACTACACTGTTCAGCCGTGTGAAGAACAAAATTTCACTGTTCAGCCGTGTGATTTGTTTTATGTTATTTCAAACCTTGTTATCTTATCTTGTCATTATTTACTTGCATCTAGGTTTAAATTTTAACTGTCTCCTTTCAAAAATCAACAAAAACACAAAAATATTTTCTTTAAAATCTTTAAAATGGCACCTAATGATGATTCTGATAACCGTGTTCCTAGATTGGTTAATCGTGCAGATTTCAAGAACTGGACAATCAGATTGAAACACCATCTATGTAACACCCTAGGCAAATCCCACATCGGCCATGGGTAGGAGAGATCTGGGATTTATAAGGGATGTCCGACCTCAAATATCAACAACGCGTTTTGGGGCTTAATGCTAGTGGATGAGTGGAAAACTCCACAGTTAAGCGTGCTCGGATGACAGCAATCTCAGGATGGGTGACCATCCTGGGAAGGTTTCACTCGGGCAACCAAAAGCAAATCTTGAGCTCTAATGTAGCAAAGCGGACAATATTGGTGGTATGAGGGGCCGGATGTTACAAGTGGTATCAGAGCAACTCCTGTGCCGTTCGGGATGGTGGGGCAAACCTCATCGAGGATGGTGAGTCCCCGGGGGTGTTCAGAGGGACACCTTAGGCAAATCCCACATCCAAGAATGGGATGGTGGAGCAAACCTCATCGAGGACGATGGGTCCAAAAGGGGGGGTGTTTGTAACACCCTAGGCAAATCCCACATCGGCCGTGGGTAGGAGAGATCTGGGATTTATAAGGGATGTCCGACCTCAAATATCAACAACGCATTTTGGGGCTTAATGTTAGTGGATGAGTGGAAAACTCCACAGTTAAGCGTGCTCGGATGACAGCAATCTCAGGATGGGTGACCATCCTGGGAAGGTTTCACTCGGGCAACCAAAAGCAAATCTGTGAGCTCTAATGTAGCAAAGCGGACAATATTGGTGGTATGAGGGGCCGGATGTTACAATCTATTCTCTATTGACAATGATCTGTGGAAGTCAATTGATAAAGGTCCTCACATTCCTACTCAGACTGCTCCTGATAGTGCAAGCACCTACACCAAAGATTCAACTAAACCTTATCCTGAAGATAATCTATCAGCAGAAGACTTACGAAAGGTCAAGAATGACAGTAAGGCTTACTCTTTGATGTGTAAAGGGCTGCCAATTCAAGTGTTGTCAAGATTGGATGCTTATCAAACTGGCTACACATTGTTCAAGGCATTAAAATCAATCTGTGAAGGAGGAGAACAATTAAGAAGTCTCAAGAAGCAGAAATTGAAGAGACAATTGGAATTGTTTGAGCATATTGCTGGAGAATCTGTGCACCGGATGATGAATAGATTTGTGCATCTAACTACTGAGATGACAAATGTTGGTGCAAAGACAGATCTTTAAGACCTGAATGATAGATTATTATGTGCTCTTCCATCTTCATGGAAACAAACAGTGACTCTACTGAAGCATACAGAAAAGTTTCCAATGGACTTAGATCTGCTTATTGCAAAGATTGAAGAAGTTGAGATTGATGAAAGTTCAAGAAATACTGACAGATCAGGTTCACATGCTCAGTATAAATTTGTAGTGAATCCTTCTAACACAGTGGAGAATGCTTTTCTTGCTCAAGATACTGCAAAAACTGATGATGAGGGTGATTTATTTGTTGGTGCGAGTTTCTATACTGATTCATCATAATATCAAATTCACCAACTTATTCTCAAACTCAATCTCCACCAAAAGCTCAAGTTCAAAGTCAGTCTATGAAATCTCAAGCAGAAAATCAAAGCTCAAGTTCCACAGTTCAAGCCAAAGTAAAAGATGTGATGAACATCTTGTTACAAGATGATGAGACAAAGAATGCGTTCACTGCTTTCATGGCAAGCTTTCAAGCGTATCAAGGAAGTCATTTGACTCAGATGGATGTTGTATTACAAGATTTGTTTGAGATGGATCCTGATGACGTTGAAGAAATGGATTTAAATTGGCAAATGGTTATGATTGCATATCGAACTCAGAAACACGCATATGTGAACCGAAGCTACAAGCCACATGCAAACAAGACAGTTGGTTTAGACAAGTCAAATGCCAGATGTTTCAACTGCAACTACTATGGTCACTTTTCAAGGGAATGCAAAGCTCATAAGAATCAGAACTATAATGATCAAGCTAGTTCAAGTGGACAGAATCATGGTCAAAGTCAGAACTCGCAACAATCTTTAAGCTATCAAAACAGGAATCAACGTTTCATGCAAAAGCCATATCAAAGTCTTCCCATGCCAGAACTAAAAGATGAAGGAAAGAAACCAGAAGATCAGAACAAAGCACTAGTGGTTAGTGTTAAAGACGGATATGACTGGAGTGCTTATGCGGAACAGTTTACATCTGATCTTACATCGAGTTTGGCACTAGTATGTGAAATTGAGGAAGAAGATTGGTATGAAGAAGGGATGATCAAGTGACTAATGCCATCAGTGAAGATTCTGAAGAGTATGACTGGAGTGCAAAGTCAGATCCTGTTGAAGAATCTGAACCAGAAATTGCTCTTATGGCTACATCTGACGAGTCTTCATCATCTGTTGAGCAACCAAAGGTTAGTACCGAACTACCCCCTAATTATGTTCCTTTGCCTGATGATGTTAAAAGTAGGTTATGTTCTGACCAATACATTAAACAAGTGGAACATTATCGAACTCATTCTTTTAAAATTGGTGACAAATTAAGCAAACATGAACGAATTCATGAACAACTTAAAATTGATCACAAAGAATCCTGGAACAAAACCTTGAAAGAACTGGAATTGGTAACCAAACAACTTGAAGAAATGACAAAGAATTTTGAACAAGAAAAAGTTGCTCATGCTGTCACACAAGTTGAACTAACAAAAGTTAAAAGTTGTAAAACAATGGTTAAACAACTTGTGAGTGAAAGAGGAAACAAAAACAAACTAGGATTGGGTTTCACACATGAACCAATGCCTAAATCAATCACAAACACTTTACCTGAAAACTTCAATGAATTTGATCATTCACCTGAAAATGAACAAAGATTCAAAGAAATTCAAAGAAGTAAATCTGAATCCGAAGGATCTGAAGTGTTACTCGAAAGTTTGAAAGAAGATGATAGTGTGACTATTGAAGCTGATGATGAAGCAAGCAACAAATCTGATCCTATTCTGGTGTAACTTGTTGAATATCCGGAACTGAATCCTAAGCCAGAAGAAACGGTGAAGGATGAAGCAGAATTTTCAGGATACAATGATCCAGAATACATCAAGTGGAAGAATGAACAGAAGGCGAGTGTTGCTGATCAACTGATCAAGAAGAAAGCTGTAACGAAGACTGAAGTTTCAAATGCAAAGATGCAGAAATCGAAATTGACAAACAATCAATCTGAAAAAAAAAAAACAGTCAAAAGGTAAAAATGTCATAACATCAAATGACAACACCAAAGCTCAAGTTGTTAAAACTGAAAAGGTCAAACCTGTGACAAAGAAAGTGTCTAAAGTAAAAACAATCAAGTTTGTGTCTGCAGGAACGTTTGATATGAACTCATATCATGGTAACCAACTCAATTCTAAGATCAAATCTAACTCTGATTTGAAAACAGGTTCAGGTCCTAAGACTTCCGCTGTCAATGATATAAGATTTGAATCAAAGAAGGTCAATAAGCAAGATGTTTCAAAATCGAACCAGGTTCACAAACAATCTAAACTTGATCACAAACAATCAAAGTCACAATCAAAATCTCCACAAAAGAACCAAGTTAACTTAAAACCGAACATGTCTGTTAATGAATCACGAGTGGGGTTCAACATCTAGAGTTAATAATCGGCTCTTTAAGATTAGCATGAAACATTGTGAGATTTGCGATCGTTATAATCATGTTACTGCTGAATGTTTCTTTAAAAGGTACTGCGATTACTGTGACAAAAGAAATCATTCTTCAGAGGAATGTTTTTATAACAAGTTTTGTGACATTTGTGAAAGGAGAAATCATGACACTGCATATTGTTTCTTTCGGAAAAACTCATCAAGAGAAATGACTTTTTTTCCAAATTTTCAAAGAAATCAATCTTTTGATTTTCAAAAATTTAACCAAAGTCATTCTCCTGATTTGAGAACTTTCAAACGAAACAATTCTGGTTTTAATGAACATTCATTTAGAAATGTGCAGGTTAACAATTTTAAGCCGAGAGCTTTGATGGTGAGAAATCAGAAATTTGAAAATAACCTTGATCCTAAGTTAGAGGAAAGGTTCATTGCTTTAAGAAGAAAGCAAACAAATCAAGCCGTTGGGTGAAACAGTTTTCAACCAAATATCTCAAATGAAACAAATTTTCAAAATCTTCATTATCAACAAGTTACTGTTACAGATAGATTCGGAAAACCCAAGACCATGTGTGCATGGGTTGACCAAACTAACTAAGTAAGTGTTGAAATGCAGGTGCGCCCTCGAAGACCTATCAACTCATGGTTTGTTGATAGTGGGTGTAGCCGGCATATGACAGGCAACCATGCCTTGCTTCAAGACTTTAAGCTTAAGAATGGTACTCATGTTGCATTTGGAGGAGATGTTGGTGGAAAAATTATTGGAGATAGGACGTTTGAATCAGAGAACTATGAGAAGTCAGACTGAACATGCAAACGTTTGTCTTTATTCATGTTTTCTTTCTCAAGTGGTTCCGAAGAACATTTCAGAAGCGTTACAAGACAACAGTTGGATTGAAGCCATGCAAGAAGAGTTACTTCAATTCAGAAAACAAAAAAGTATGGAAATTGGTGGACTTACCAGAAGGAGAAAATGCGATTGGTACAAGATGGGTGTACAAGATCAAGCCAGATGAACGTGGCATTGTTGTAAGAAATAAAGCCGGACTTATTGCACAAGGTTACACTCAAGAAGAAGGTATCGACTATGAAGAAGTGTTTGCTCCGGTCGCTCGACTTGAAGCTATTCGCGTTTTTCTAGCTTATGCCTCTTTCATGAGGTTCAAAGTGTTTCAAATGGATGTAAAAGGCGCATTTTTGTATGCACCAATTACCGATGATGTATATGTCAGACAACCTCCAGGTTTTGAGGATCCTTAGTATCCACATCGTGTATACAAATTGAGCAAAGCTTTGTATGGTCTACATCAAGCCCCAAGTATTTGGTACGAGACGTTATCTAAACATCTGCTGGAACATGGTTTTTCAAGAGGTCAGATTGATCCTACTTTATTCATGAAGCGGGAAAATGAAGATCTTTTATGTGTTCAAGTGTATGTGGATGATATCATCTTTGGATCAACAAGTCCGTCCATGTGCAAAGAGTTTGAAGAGATTATGAAATCAAGATTTCAGATGAGTTCGATGGGAGAGATCAATTTCTTTCTCGGATTGCAAGTCAAACAGTCAGCTGAAGGAATTTTTATCAACCAATCAAAGTTTGTTGAAAAGTTGCTGAAAAAGTTCAAGATGCAGGATTGTCAGAATATTCGAACGCCATCTGATGTAAATTGCAAGATACAGCCGGATCCAAAAGGCAAATCAATTGATCAAACACTGTACAGATCGATGATTGGTTCACTGATGTATCTTACTGCATCAAGACCAGACATTATGTATGCTGTATGTGTGTGTGCCAGATATCAGTCTGATCCAAAAGAGTCGCATCTGGTTGCTGTTAAACGTATTTTCAGATACCTTAAAGGGAAGCCGAATCTCGGGTTATGGTATCCTTATGAAGGCAATTTTGAATTATATAGTTATTCTGATAGTGACTTTGGTGGGTGTGCTCTTGACAGGAAATCGACTACGGGTGGATGTCAATTTCTGGGTCCTAGACTTGTCTCTTGGCAATGCAAAAAGCAGACCAACGTTTCTGTATCCACAGCTGAAGCAGAGTATATCGCTGCATCTGCAGGATGTTCTCAAGTTTTATGGCTACAAAACCAATTGCTTGACTACCGGTTTAACTTTCTCAAAACTCCTATTTACATAGACAATACTGCTGCTATGTTCATTACTGCTAATCCTGTTCAACACTCAAAAACCAAACATATCGAAATTCGATATCATTTTCTCAGAGACAACTCTGAAAAAGGTTTAATAATTTTGATTAAGGTTCATACCGACAAATAACTGGCAGATCTTTTCACAAAACCTTTCGTGTCAGGACGGTTTGAACTCTTAATTCAATCCATAGGGTTAATCAACCATGATTAATTCTATTTTATGAAAAATCAATACAAAAATCAGAAAATATAAAAGCCAAAAATATAATAAGTCGATGTCAAGTATTGATTCCTTTGCCTTTTTATTTTATTTTTGCATTGTGAGTGTGCATGAAAAACAAAAAGCGAACAAAAAGAAAGAAAAGGCAAAAAGAAAAGAAAATATCATGTCATAAGAATCTATATTGCAGAAAGTGAGAAATAATAGTTACACTAGATATTATCTGTTTCATTCTTTTTAATAATAAAGACTGATAAATGATAATTGATGTGCGAGACAGCTCAGGCAATTAGACTGAAAAAGTAAGTTCATTGTTGACAAATATAAACTTAATGATCTTTGTGTAAAGTTCATTTGTTATACATGTCTAAATATATATCTTTGATGCTTTGCTTGTGATGATAGTTGTACATAATCGGGTAACGATGCAATCTATTCAGTGTGATGAACCGCATCGTGAGCTTCTTTGTTGTGGTATCCACATACCTGAAGTCTCACACGAAGTCTCTTTTGAGCTTCAAGGTGCAGCAAAAGATTCCCAAAGTTGGAACAAAAAGAGTCCCAAATGTGGACCATCACCAAACAAATTCCAAAAAGGAATTCAGAAGATTCCCAAGGGGAACGATAGGAAATGAAAATTTCCAAAATGGAATTCAAAAGAAGTCCTAAAGTGGACCAAATCCGAATAGAACCCATATTCCACACTGTTTATGATTGTAAGTGACCAGGTTTTTGTGCAATATGCATTCAAGTTATGGTTGATAAGGAAATATATTGACATATGTATACATGTGGGTCACATAAGACATTTTAATCGAACCTTAATCTCATCATGATACTGAAAAAGTAAGTGTGTCAATTCGAGCTAATTGGTATGTTATCATATCATCACTCAATCAAACATTGTTAAATGTCTATTCAAAACTTGCAAAACATGTTCAGATAATGTGTGGTATGATCTCACTGCGATATTTTGATTCATTGTATTGCATATGTCTTTAATTTAATGTGTGTGCTTTGTGTGTGCAGGCATATGGATTCTTTATTGACACATCGACATCCTTGTTAAACTTAAAAATTTCTTGAAATTTCAAGTTTAGGGGGAGAATAATGGAAGAAGAAAAATATTTACAAAAGTCAAAAATATTTGAAATAAGTGTGTTGAATGTAAGGATCATGTGGATAATGAAAGCAAATGTATTGGATGTGTTAAAAACAAACCTAAGGTCTTGTGATTTGTTTTTTATGAAAGAAAATTTCTTCGGGATATAGAAATTTTGGTTGTGCAAAAACATTTTTGTGAAAAGAATTAAAGAAAAATTGAAAAAGGAAATTAATGTGAATTAATTTTGATAAATTTGTTGCCCTAATTTCTATTTTTGATTATTTAATTGACAAACCCTAATAAGGATGTCTTGTCTAATTAATATGTCGAGAATGTTTGCAGGTGCAATAAATGCAGTTGAAAAGTCAACAGAAAAAGAAAAGTGAAAAATCTGTTAAGTGTTAAAGCCGGGTGAAGGCATCACTGTTCAGCCGGGTGATGAAATGAAAAGTAGCCGGGTGAGAGAAGGAATTGATGCCGGGTGACAGAAGTTGTAAGTTACTATACAGCCGGGTGATGAAGTGTGTGACACTGTGCAGCCGGGTAATAGAATGAAGATTCTATACAGCCGGGTAAGTGAAGACACTATGTAGCCGGGTAAGTATGATAACTGTACAGCCGGGTGATGAAAGACTCTATCACTGTGCAGCCGGGTAATGAACATGAAGACATTGTGTAGCCGGGTAATGATAAGGAGTTTAATATTCAGCCGGGTGATGGGTAAAACCAAAACTGTAACACCCGACCCTTAAGGGAACATTTTATTATTAAAAATAATAAAATAAAAACGAAATGTTAGGCTAGGCGATACGTGCAAAGCATGGCCTTGGCCTGCGCGTATCGCGTCAGAGGAGGAAACTCATGTGCGAGTAAACCACGTCAGCGCGTGATTTTGCAAAACCACTCCACCTACGCGATACGCGCAGGTGGAGGGTGTGAGATGCGCGGTACGCATAGCACGCGGTTACGGGCTATAAATAGATGAGCATCCCTCCCTTCATTCTTGCCATCCATGCTTTCTCTCTCTACATTTTAGAGAAAGAGAGCTCTAGTTTTGTTGCGGTTACGCACGATGAGTGTCGTACCTTGCGTCGGAACGCTCCTTCGAGTGTAGGTCGCACGAAGATCGCTTAGCGGGCGTCGAGGTTCTGCCCGATTGAAGAACGCTGATCGTCGAGGTTCTACACCACTGAAGAATGTCAGTCAACGAGGTAAATAGACTTTGCTTCTCGTTAGTTTAGGATGGGTAACGGGTTTAAAACCTGAATGGAATGCGGGTAAGGATACCCGCATAGCACGAGGAACGTGCTGGGGAATGAGTTGCGGAATTAAACACCCACAACAAACGGGTAGGATACCCGAGGATGGTACGGGTTGAATTTCCGTACCAAAGAAGTATAATATCCGTTAGCGTCTGAAACGGCTAAACGTACTGAATACGCGACGTAAACGCGTACCGGGCTAGTTTACCCCCGGATGCGTAGTATCTAATGAAATAAATAATTCGAGAATATTTATTGAGTTAAGTGATATTAATTCCAGGAAATGATGTTTGGAAAACGCAAAAAGAATCGAGTTCGTACGCATTGCCGGATATCGCGGTGTAAGCAACCGGCTCACAAACTCACCACTATATATATGAGCTTCATGCTCATTTTCTTCCTCATTCTCCATATACAAACACACACTTAAGATGTAAATGGAGCTGGAGGGAGAGAGAGATCAGCAGGAGGTGGTGGTCCGGCGGCGTCCGGCGGTGGTCCGGTGGCGGCTGACGGCGGTCCGCGGTGGTTCGTGACGGCCGGAAAAGTGGTTTTCACCCCGGAACCTATTCTCGACGTCCCGAATGCAATGGTAATGTCGAAAAACCGTCCTAAGATGTATGCATGTGTTGTCAACAAAAACGCAGTTTTGTTCCCGGAAGGATCCTGGAAGATCTAGCCGTTGGATACGTCTACATTTTGGGTATGTTGTTCCCAACACATGAATGCTCACATCTACCGTTCAGTTTTCAAAGATCTTATCCAGAGGTACGATTTTTATGTTGAAAACCGAGACTGATCGGATTTCCGTCACTGGAAATGCAGTCTCAAAGATTATCACGTTCCCGGAGATCCGACCGTTGGTTAGTGACGAAATTTGGACTGAAGGTTCCTGAGACATAGGTGAACATTTCGACTAGAGGAAATTACGATCAGAGGTCTGGAAGTATGAATTTACCTCTGATCAGTTTGTAACAGTTTTCTTGTCGAGAACAGGAAAACTTGATATGTTGCATATCGGTCAAGATGAGGATGTATGGATAGTTTGATGATGGATAAATGTTCGTTTTGGAAAACCGAACACGATGGTATATTGGTTCTTGGTGTATGTCGGTTTTGAAAGAATCCGTGTATGCAAACCGACCGGAAGGTATAAACAGAACGGTTAACCTTCCATATGATTTTGGTCAAGTGAGATGAAATGGGACTTTTTCGGGAAGCTGTAATGAAGTAAGTGGGCTGTTATGGAAGTGGTGTTAGAACTCGGGATTGCTATGGATTAACATCTCGGAAGCTCTCAATTACATGGTAAGACTCGTTTTAGTATTACTCGAGTTATTTACCATATGTGTATACTGACACATGTACACATGTATGTATGAGGATTAGGTTGAGAACGATGATAATGAGTAAAGACGCTACAATGTTGGTCATTGTAACCGGTGTTGGACTGCTTGAGATAGAGCGGGATCGATAAATGGGCAAGTCGAAACGCTGCCAAGTTTATTAGGTAAGGTCATAAAAACCTTCGCCTAATTGTCTATGATTATGATTGGTTTAAGGGTAAACCAATATTTTTGGAATAAAACCTTACTAGTAAATATTAAAGCTTTACTAGGAGAATAATGATTTAATGAAATAAGAATAATAAAACATTGTAGAAATGCAATGATTTTATTAAATGACTTTTAAGTGGAATTGATGTTATTAGTGTACGAAAACCCTGACTCGAGCGCTAGAGCGTTTCGAGTAAGATGATTTGATTAAGGGCCCAAGTCATTGCCTAAGTCACACCGTGACTTAAGCGATGGATAACCGGTAGGAAACACCGGTGGAAACATTCCAGAAGGAATTTGTTCTGATGATGTGATTAATGTACAGGGTTGCACTAGTCATCCACTTAGCTATCAGCTTGTGATACCTAGACTGCACAAGGTGAGTCTAACCGCCTCTCTTTTATATGTTTTACAATTTCGGGGTTGTATCCGAGCTTGTATGAAAAGTATGAAATGTTTTATAAATGTTATGAATATATATATATATATATATATATGTGTGTGTGTGTGTGTACGCATATATCTATATATATATATATATATATGGTTATAACTAGATCGCTACCTGGTGATTCAACGCACCTCAACTCCAGGTTCGTCTGGTTGTTGTGTTGTTGGTCCGCGGTAATAAGCTTCGCGTTAAGAGTCGTCCGACGAAAAGGACGGCGGCTACATGCCACAGGGCAAGTCATTAGGGCAGGGCTTCGCGCTAAGAGGTAGTTGTTTAAGGAACTATCGGCTCCGCCTCGGGATGTATATGCGTCTAGTTGGATCCAATTAGGTAGACTGATTGCTCATAACAGGAAAGGTACCACCAGCCTAGGCAATATGATGATGTGACCAAAAGAGGGTCATAAGGGTACCTTCTTTATCCCTGTATGCGGCATATACGTTAACAGAACTCTAACGAAAGTTGGCCACCATTAGATATGGCGTTAGAAGGAGATTTGGCTTGTAGATAACTTATCACCACACATATATGAATGAATGATGTCTAAATGTTTTTATATGTCTTATGTCACTGGTTACGACTCACCAAAAACGTTGTTGTTGATTGAAGAAGCTTATCCAGGACCAGATGGTTGATGCTCTCATCATAGGAGCTAGTACCCGATTTGGACACCTGGGAGCAGTGTCCTTAGATAGTTGCTTTGTATAAGTAGTTTTACTTAGTGACATTGTTAAAAGTTCAAATTGGGTTGACATTTAGTGGTCTTTATTACGAAAGACTTCCGCTGTAATGTTGATTATTTTATTTGATTGGCTGATATTATGCAACGTGTCGGGCCCTGGAGTCGGGTTGTGACAAAAACAAAGGTGTAGTTGTTCCTTACTCTGACCCGTCTCTACAGTACTTGACCCGTCTTTACAGTACTTGACCCGTCTAATTGTTTTACATGTTAAATGATGACCCGTCCCAAATGGTGTGATCCGTCCCAAGGTTGTGACTCATCCCAACAGTACTTGACGCCTCTCAACAGTGCATGACCCGTCCAGGCTTATTAGGCTCAATTGTTTACCCGTCCAGTATGTTGACCCGTCTCTTTAATTTTGACCTAATTCTTGAGCCGGCTGAACAACTTATATATACCCGCCTCTTTCAAGCAAATCCCCTGTACTTTAATCGTCAATATCATATTCAATCGTTGATTCTATAACAAGTTTGAGTGATTGAATAAGGTATATTCTACATGTTTCGACAATATTAAACCCACTGATTGCTCTTAAAAACGAAAATTTGATGATGAACAGTAATTGGACTTTGAATCGACACTTTGATTGTGTGTGTTAAAACTTAAATCGAGTGTTGTAATAGGTGTAATAACTGTTAATCACCAATTTTCATCCATTAATTTACATCAAATCACCAGAAATCGACTGAATCAAATGAAAATTTTCAAAACTCTGTCGAACCGCCATTGATGAACCATTAAGCTTTTCATTGTTTGATGATAAAGGATGAATCATCTGCAATTGATTGTTTAACTGATGTTAAAATGAACTAAAACATGTTACATAACTTCGTTGTGCAAATTACAAATTTGTGTTTAAGGTTTTTAGACAGTTAAGTGTAGAATGTTACATGATCATTGATTCACAAAAGTTTTTCTTGAACAAAATGATGATTATCAGATTGTTAGACTAACTTAGGTGTTAAATGACTGTGTGATGTGTTGCATTGTCTCTTTATGTTTAAATTCTTATGCAAATTTTTTTATTTGTGAATGAAAAAGTCTAACAAATGTGCCTTGTTTTTGTCAAAACAGATGAATGATCTTAAGTTTGAGCCCAAGCATAATCTGGTTGCTATGTTAGATGAATCTATACCAGAAGCAGAAGGGTATAGAGATATGATCACATTCTTGAGAAGAACAAAGCATGTATATGCAATGTGTGCCAAACCCATTGTGTATGCAAGACTTATTAAGAGTTTCTGGAGGACTGCTGAAGTGATCACTGATGAAGCTGGTGTATCTGTGGTTAGAGGAGACATTACTAGACAGTTACAGTTAACTGTGTCTGAAGAGTCCATCCGGACTGCATTGAGGATTGATGAAGAAGAGGTTGGTGCTCCAGATGAACTGACAACTGCTGAATGCCAGACATGCTTTATTAATATGGGACATCCTCCTGTATTTCCTAAGCAGCAGTTTGTTAGAGTTTGTTAGAGTTTCTGGAGGACTGCTGAAGTGATCACTTTTACATACGACATTATTTTTTCAAACAAATTACACTATAAAAATGAGCATTTTTTTCTCTTTAAAATGCGTATAATGTTGATCTATAAAAAACGAATTTTTTTCAGCTCATTATGTTATTTGTCAGGTCATTTGTTCATACGCCAGGTTATTGTGTAATCTTTTGATTTATGAGAATTACACAATAACCTTGTAAGAATTACACAACTATATAAAAAAGTGATTGGGAGACCTTATTCTCATTTCAAAAAAACTAGATAATAGACCGGGGCTGCGCGTTGCGGCAGCCGGGTCTATGTTGTGTTATTTGTTAGATGTGGTGTTGATGGGATTCAAGATGTCCCTTAGTAAGTGTTGTTAAACAAAGTTATATTGCTGTAGTTTGTACTCGGAGGTCACAAAATACAGCTACATATTGACAAATTGGTTGTCCATTAGATTGCTTTGGGCAATCTAGATTAATATGCTGATGGCAAAATGTATACTGCAGTTTCTAGTGTTCTTGTAATTTCAAAAGCTACCTAAGAAATCGTCAAGCTGTCCCATCCATCTGGTAATATGTGCAGCAGATACAAAAACTAACGGATACTAAGCATAGAGTTGTGAAAAGCTATTTGTCATGCGTTTACAAAAACTTTGTGACATTTTTTTTGTCAAAACATTGTCAGTCGTTCATGGTGGCTTCCTAGTCATTTTGGTGGTCATCTTTTGGAGAGATTTCTGATTCTTGTCGGTGGAAGTTGCTGCATGCGTTATGGAAATTTGATGTCATGTTAGGTTTCTTAGTAAACCACAATAGCAAGAAGTTAGTAAACGTTACCTGGGTCTTTTGTTGATGTTTTCTTGTGTACTTAGTTGTCAGTCTCCTCTGTTTTACTACTTGATTCTGCTGGTGGAGGTGATTGTTGTTTCTCAGCTTCTATTGGGAGTTATATACCTGAGGCTGATGATGATGGTCGCGTCTCTCCTTTGTTTTTTGGATCTGGTGTCGATGGTGTCATTGTCGCGACTCTTGCTGCGTTGTCTACACCGAGGGTTCCGTTTGGTTTAATGTTGACTATAAGGGTTAGTGGAACTCCGACAATATCATGCAATTCAGGTGGCAAGATCTTTGTTGTTTTTTGTCATCACTAATTAATGTATGGCAAGTCATGCCGAGTAAGTTGTAAAGTGAGTCTTTAAAGAATGCGGCCCCTATCACGTTCTTTAGCCTGCTGAACCTGTGGAGAACATGACAATGTAATTGCTATTTGTCATATTTTTATGCGTACTTCGAAAAAAACAAAGGGTGGTAGGATTAGTATTGATTATGACTTACATGAATGTCAACATATATATAAGAACCACATATCATGCTTTCTCTGTGTGTCAGGAGAGTAAGGCTTCGATTTCTTTATTACTTAGATTTCTATCAGTTTTGAGGATTCTTTGGGTTTAATGTCAGCAATGTGTTTTAGTGCAATTAATCTTGTTTCCCTACTTGTAGAAAGCCTAAGTAAGACCAGCTATAATTAGAGAAGAAAAAAATTGACCAGAAGAATATTGTACCTATTGTAGGACATATAATGTAATGATAGAACTTCTTATGTACATGTAGATTAGGTTGGCAAATTGTCTATTTTTAAGTATCTAGTAATTACAAGTATTTGTTCACTTTATATGCAAAAGCATGAATGTCAATATAGCTGTAGAAAGCATAAGACTCTTATGTGACAGTGGCAGCAGTGATGTCAATCTCGTTTAGAAATTACATGTAATACACGTTTTTTGTGAAGTTTGAAATAATGTCATTTGATGGTACAATAAGTTTTTTTTACAACATTAGGGCTAGTTGATCTAGACAACGACACGTTCAGCAAACCAAAACATGGCACCACAATAACGGCAAATACAAAAACAGTCACCATGGTCACTATAAGCAGAACCCCCTGAGGACGAAGTAGAAGCAACGACTACATTTCTACGACGCTTTCTAACAGCCTACATAACAAAGTAGAAGAAACAAAAAACAGACAAGCAAAAAGAAAACAGAAAATAACGAAATAGAACTCGCAACGAACCTGAACGACTGCCAATTGAGCAACAAATCAGAAAACTGACAGCAAAATACCCAAAGAACGCCACAAAGTCCATAACCCCCAAACACCCAAACGAAGCCTGACTGCCTGACGTAAACGTATTAGCAGGAAACACCAATCTGCCTGTGAGCTGAACAAATCAGAACAACGACAACAATTGCCTAGTAACACAAACAAAACATCGACATCAACAACGACAACCTTCGAGCAGCCAAAAAATCAGCAACACCTACAAGAAAACTACACTAATCAGAAACGCGGCTGCATGTCATCGGCGACAACAAAATCATGTCACCAGCAACACTAAAAGTTTGATCGACAGTAATTAAACAACAATAACAACTCCGATCACCCGAAGAATCGAGATTCAGTAAACAAAGAGCCAACAACACAACAAAACCTAAAAGAAAACAACAATAAAAAGAGCAGATTCAGTAAAGAAAAAAAGGAACAATGAATCGAGATAAAAAAAACATAGAGCCACCATACCAGAAAGATCGCAAGAAATCGCCGCAGATGAAAAAGAACAAAATCAGTCCCAGAAGAAGAAAGCGTTAGATATAAACACTGAAAACTGCGCGTGAGAAAAGCGTGATCTAACAACCGACCTTATCAATTAGGAAGGATATAAATATAGATGAAAATAAAAATAATAAAAAACTCCTTTTTTATTGTATTTTTTCATTTGTGTCTTTTGTAAAAAAACACTTCAAAAGGGAAATTTTTTTATTTATTAAACTTTTTGGTTATTTTATTTTGAAAGAGAATGACGTGAGATCAAGGTCTACAAACCACTTTTTTGAAATTTAATTTATATTGTGAGTTATTATACTTTTAAAAGTGTCATTGTGCCTTTTTTTTACCATTATGTCATTTTCACACTTTGTTGCAAAACACCTTTTTTGTGCAACTTAAAAAAAATTATATCGTATCAAAAAGTTATGAATGTTTTAAAAAAGTGTGAGAATTGACATGTGCTTTGCATGTGGAGATGAGATAAAGTCAACAAAAGTGAATATGACTAAAATACTTTTACAATAAATTGTGTTCTTACAAATGGATCTCAACCAATAATAAAAGATTTAAAGGTCACAAATCATTCTCACCCTTCTTAGATTAAATTCATTCAAAGGATAACTCATCCCTATCTATACTACATTAATAAGCAAATTGCATGGGCAAAATAGTCATTTAACAATTTCCTTAAACTTTCAACACTCCTAACATACACTAACATACACACATGTACATTAGGGTTTGAGAGCTGCCAGTTTATACGCCTCCTTGTTCCAAAATTCAAATCCACCGTCTCTTTTCTTCACTCTCAAGCGCCCCTCTCCATGTTCTTTGTTTGCCAGGCCGGATTTGACATCAAAATGTCCTATTTCGCGAGGGTTTGATGTTTCTGTTGGCTGCTCTCAAATGGTGGCCAGACGACAAGGTGGTCGGATTTCACGAGGGCTTTGAAAGTCCAATGATGTGGTATGCGACAGCCAAGGATCATAAAACTTCAGAGGTATGCTAATTTATGATTTTCATGGCCATGGTTGTCTCCCTTTTTTTTTCTTGCAATTGAGAATGGCAGAAAGACACTAGGGTTCTCGATTTTTTTCGTCTTTGTGTGCTATTTTTTCTTATTTGAGTTTAGTTGACGGGTTAAAACGTTATGCAAGATGTGTTGAATTTTTTTTATTTCAGAAACGTTTACCAATTTTTTATTGGAAGTTTTCGATTTGTTTTCAGATTTATGTATTGATTTCAGAAACGTTTACCAATTTTTTATTGGAAGTTTTCGATTTGTTTTCAGAGTTATGTATTCTTGATTCTTAAAACACTGGTTATTCTTAGACCTTACCCTTCAATTTTCTTGGTTTATCTGTTGATTAGGGTTTTTTGTTGCAGGTTTGCTTACGTCTCTAAAGCTTTATTGCGGGTTTGTGAAGAACAATTGAGGTACGTTGTGGCTTTGTACTATTTTTTACCCTATGCAATCACTTGTAAATTTGACTAAAGAAATTGCACTATAGTTTAGCTTTGTACTGTTGCAGTTTTGTACTATTGTTTGCTTACGTTTTCTCATCAGCTTAACTTACACTATAGGCTCTTAGTGTTTTCAGTCTTCTATTTAATACAGGATTAAAATTGACGCTTTTCGTTTTATCTCTTAAGAAGCAACTGTTACATGAACTTTGGTCTGTTAACTTTTTTTCTAGAAAACATCTGCTTATGAAGTTTTTAATATGAAGAAATAGACTGAACTCTAATAGAATTCACATATTTTTAAAGCTATGAGTTTTGGATGGATTACCTACGTTTTATAACATAAATAAACTTTGGTCTGATGTGTTTTGTGGTCTAAAGTACATGTTTTATAAGCTGATTGTGATTACATTTGAGGTTTTATTTAGTTAAAATTGTTGTTGTGTTTTGTGTTCCAATTGCATGTTTTTAAGGTATGTTTGTTGTTACCTTTGAGGGTGTAATAAGATGAAATTGCTGCTGTGTTGTGAGTTTTCAATCTTCTTATTTATGTGATATCTATTGACATCACAGAAATAAGCACCGTTCTGGTTGTTCTATTTGATGTTTGAAAAAATACCTATTTGTTGAACTTTTTGTTATCATGTCTTTAGATGTAAAAGATATTATTTTGTGTTTACCTAAGTTGTGCAATTAAGGAGGTGTTCTAACTTCTAATGTGCATTTTTAAGCTAAGGAGTGTGAGTTGGCCTAGGTGGCTAGAGATTGATACGGGGTCTTGGCTGATTTGTTATATAGCTCTTACCGATTTTGATAAATCCAAACAAGAATGAAAAGTAAAAGTTTTATTGTTTTTTTTACATTGTAGTTTAACTATAAATCTGTTGCATTTAGGTTGATTCTTGTAGTTTTATTGTAACCCAATTTGGTGTTGGTTTCAGTAGGTACTTGACTGTGATAATATGTGAATCACTTTTTCCACCATTGGAGGCCGATTTTAAGGTAGAGGTGAAGACTTAAGTATCAAACATTTTCTTGAAGCCAAATCAAAAAGTCAGCATCAAATCAGCTGCTCAAATTATCCATGAAACGAATGGAAAGTAAGTGACTATTTGTTTATGATTTAAGGTTGTTTGGATGCATGTTTTCAAAGTTAATAACTCTGATTTTATATGTTGTGCGTTTTTATATTACTATATATTCGTGGCTTAATTACCTCTAAGTTGATTTTGATTAAGATTATGAATCATGTTAGGGTTTGTACTTCTGAATTTTTCATTTTGAAGATTGATTTTTGGTCTGGTTACTTAAATTCTAACTGAGATTTTTAAGCTACACGTTGTTTTAAGAGTTTTTATTTCATTTGGTCAGTTAGTAAACTAAAGTGATTGATTTCTGCAGTAAAAACTAAAGGAATTTGGTGGTACATAATGTGATAGTACGTTGTAGATGAATGGAGGTATGATCTCTATACCTATTTTATTCAAGGAACTTTATTTTACATGATCAAAATGAAAAAAAACACATGTTTACGACACAACACACACCTCATTAAAGTATTAGATTCGCTGGTTTGCATCTACTTTGTTTCTGATGGCATAGTTTATTTGTTTATTAAACATTGTGTTAGATTGGCTGCATAATTTTGGTCGGTACTTAAATAAACACACTCGCAAAATTTTGGTCGGTACTTAAATAAACATACTCACATGTTGATGCATAAACATATACACCCTTATAAGCTGATGTTTGTGCAGTTTTGACTTTTGACTTCCAATTTGTTTCTTTCGAAGTTAATTAAAGCTTATAATAATACCCAATGTTGGCTGCTACAATATATATTAGTTATGTAGGATTTAAGGGTTGTTTGGAAGCTGTCAACAACCTTAGGGCAGCAGCTATAACGACCGATTTGTGCCATGTTGCTTTTGTATGTTTGAGTTGATGTGGTAATATGTATATCGTACTTAAATGTATACATAAAGTGTTTTCAAACATTGCTATAGATAGTTATTTCTATCATAAATGTGATACTATTGATGTTATCACTCTAATATTTTGTATTGGTATCAATGTTTCTGGTTGAATATTTTGTAATGGTAATAATGTTTGTGGTTGACTCTTTTAAACATGAACCTAAGGTAGCACAAGACTACGCCACATCATTTTAGTGATTGTTTTGGTTAATGCATAGTTGCATACAAAAAGTGAATGTGTATTCTGTGTTCTTCAAGTATTTTATCTCTATTATGGTGTTTTTTTAAGTTCTACGAAAGCTTTATTGCTTGGTACCTAGCAACAACAACTTTCTTTGTTTGCATTACATTGTGCATTTTAAGCTCAACTTGTTTGGCATTAATAGAGAGTCAATTAAAACTTTAACCTAAATAGGGTGTCATCAAACTCTTATACCTATGAATTACAACTGTTCATACCTTACATACATTTTAAAGATGTAAAAGAGTTAAAATGTTATTTTCAATTTAACATCACCGTACATAGGCATGTATATTAAGTTGTTAGGAAAATACTCTCAAAAGTCTAGCTGTTTTAATGTATGCACGTTCGGTTTTTTTATCTACTTGAATGGTGGGGGGTGAATGAGTTTGAGTTGTATGTCGATTTACAGCACTTAGGAGAATGAATGCTGGTGTGTTTTCTTTATTAACACATATATGAACTTATGCAGTTTCAGAAATGTTTGTTTTCATTGTTAACATAGATCTGAATCTCTGTGTGTATGTGTGTGGATTTCATTATTGTGTTTGATCTTCGAGTATGTGTTGTGTGAATATGTGTTTTGTTTACTAAAAGGGGGGGGGGGTGGGGGTAATTCTAATCAAAACACAAAAGTTAATATCTAATTAGTTGGTTACATAATGAGCAGACTGATATGTCTCTTGCACGGCTTATTATCTTGTGTACTTTGTAATGGTTTAATATTAATATCTAATTTGTTGGTTACATAATGAGCAGACTGATACGTCTCTTGCAAGAGAGGCTAAATACATGAAAAGATGGGAATTTGATAGCATAAATCAAGCAGCCAAATGCATACATACATGGTTTCCAGGGACATTGCGTGAACGATATCTATTGGAAGGTCATCTCGACTCCATGATAGGTATGCACTTAGAACTGCTAATTGAAAGTGCTTATTATGTTTTGATACAATAGTTAGTTGTTTTCATGGTGTTTGAGATTGTTTTCTGTAACTGCCTATCTGATTATTTGTGAGTGGATTAAGCTGTTTTGAATGAAGAGTTTGAAGTTGCTTTCTAAATTGCTTTTTAAAAAACAATAAGTTGATAAACAGTTAACAAGAAATTTCAGGTTTTCGTATAGTTAAACAGGCAAACTGCATTTATCATAAAAAAATGTTTGTTGCTGCTGCTGTTTATATATAGCAGCATGAGTTAAACTGGGTTAGATGTATGAATGTGTGTGTGTGTGGGGGGGGGGGGGTTAATAAAACAGAATGTGGCGTTGTTGGGTGGGGGGTGGAACATGCTGCTGCTGTTGCTTACTATTACGATTTGTTTGGTTTCTAAAGGTGCTGTTGCTGCTGTTGCGTACATGTTTTCTCCATGAGTATTGCTTTTGTTTTTCTTTAATGACATGATGTTAGTGGTTTAGAGTATTTATAATCAGCTAACTAATATCATGCTTAAAGCACATGCATGTGTTGACAACCAATGACTTTAACAATGAAAGCATTGTTAAACCTGTTGCTGCAGTTGCTGTTGATGTTGTTGCTGTTGATGTTGTTGCTGTTGATGTTGTTGTTGTTGATGTTGTTTAATGAATTTGGTGTGTGTGTATGTATGAATGTGTTTGCTTGGGCTGAATGTGTGTATAAACAATGAAAGCATGTATAAACTATGTGTGTATAAACAATGTGCTCTATCTTGTGAACCCATGTATAAATTGAATGTGTGTGTGTATAAACAATGACAGCATGTATAAACTGTTTGTGTATAAACAATGACAGCATGTATAAATTGTTTGTGTATAAACAATGTGTGTGTATGAATATGATGTACAAGAAACAACCGAGAGTATTAACAACATCACATATCACTAATTATGGATTTCAAAATATGTTTGCTTGACAGATCAGCATACAGACTACCTACGAAAATTTGCGAGTCACATAGAATGGGGTGTTGGGTCAGAAGAAACATATTTGTTGACCTACCAACAAAATAAAGACATTGATCGACCAACATGTAAGTACCATATATTCACCACCAAACTTAAATTTTAACAACTTTTGGTCAACACATTTATCTCTAAATCAAGGATGATACTATTCAAGCAAATGTGAACAAGTTAGCCGGTGACCACTCTGAGGAAAACTTCAAACTAATGTGATCATGCTACAACCTAGATAACTACATCTACGGGTGTGAACCAACAACATTACCGGATACCGATCATCTTACTACTATTTTCTTTGCTAAAACACAAGTCTCACTACTTTAAAATGTTCGATTATGAACATCTACGTACATGTGCCAACAGAAAAAAATTACTAAAATGTTTGGCACTATAGAAGGAAGAAATCCAACAAAAATAAAGACAGATGAAGAAATCCATTATCAGTCTTGCTTGGTATTAAGTATGTTCTTTTTTCCTATCCATTTTCATTTATTTTCACAAAGTGTTATCTTATAGCTACCAAAGAAGCATTAGTTCCACATATAATCTATTGCATAATATATTGGTCATTTGGATTGAAGGAGGTTAAATTGTAGAACTGGGCCAGGTAAGATCAGGTCTCATAAACGTAAGACCTGGTCATGAATGGATCCAACAAAAATAAACAAGTTGACACTAGAAATAATGATTGGTAGCTTATTCAAGTTGTATATATAAGCACTTTGGATAGGACATGGTGGTTTTGATTAAAACTGAATCATTTGATACTGATACAAGGTCAAGTACTGTTCTCATAAATTGTTACATGTAGTTTTAAGTCAAACAAGTGCATGAGTTTAGTGCATTCTTTCAGCTATTTTGATGTTGTATTGTAGCAATTTTGGAGACTAAATTATGATAAGAGTTATGGTAGTTAAAGATTTCTTCGACATGAACTGATAGGATGAATTGAGTTAGTTGAGGCTATGTTTTTGGACTGTGACACCCCGCCCGGCGGCGGAAACACCGGGCTGTCATTGGAATTGGATATCAATAGTAAACAAAGCACATGGTATGTATTTATTAAGTTTAATAATGATATAGTAAATTTAGAACATAAGTCTTAAATGGATACGACAAAAGTAATAAAACAGAAACAATAATTGCAAAGTCTTTTTATTATTCTAGGTCCAAGGCAATCCTATGTCTCGGCAAAAGCAGCAAAACAATCATAAGCAACACCTGAAATATGTGAAAATAAAGTTAGCTATTTAAAGCTAGTGAGTAAACCACAGTTGATAAATAATAGTATAGAAATCCGAGATCATCATAATATGCTGCGCAATCTTACATGTATAGCTATTTCGTATCATTCTCGACCATGACACCTTGAACACATTGAACACATTGAACACATTGTAATATGACTTGTAGTCATTTATCATGAGGAACCAACTCATGTATTAATTAAGGATAACTTATTTAGCAACCGTCATCTAACCATCTCGATATTTAAGTTATCCATAATTATTTAGCAACTTAGGGACATGGCATAGCAACATAGTAAGCAACTTGTAACATTGAATAGCAACTTGTAACATAGTAACCTTGAAATTGAATGGCCGGGTTTAAATCACCTGTTTTGAAATACATGCAGGTGGGTTTGTCAAACCATTAGCGCTAACATTGTACCGGTGGGATTACTAAGTAACAATACTACTTTAAACTACCACATAAGGATTGCATCTTGTCGCGAGTCAAGACTAACATATTGTATGATCTCTTTTGGAAACAAATAGAAAACTGAAAACATTGTATAGTAACTAGAAACATATTTCAGCCCCAAAACGTAATAGTAAAAAGGGGAGTGAGTTTACTCACCTTAAAACTCGGGCACGAAACAAATAGTAAATAGAATGAATTGAGCCGAGGAGTTCCCAAATACTAGAATCACCTAAGTAAATGAGAATCCTAACTTAGCAAAACATATTGTATAGAAACTAGAATATGAACAATAAGGATCTAAGGAAATTGGAATTCTAGGGTTACAAATTGAGATTTGGGGGTTTCTCGGTAAGCGATTCGAAATATATAAATTAATTAAATCACGACTTCGGAAAATAACTTCAATAGTAATAACAAAGATCTTGATAAACAATAGTAATTTGTTTAAATAAACCTCATGATCCGATTTTACTAGAAATTGATTAAGTTCAAGACAAAAATTGAATTAAATATATTTAGCGTTTCTTTTTAAAAGGTTTATATTTCGTAATTGTAGGTATATATATACATTTGAAATAAATATATAAAACTATTATTTTTTTACACACTTCGTAAAAATATCATCTTTGAAGAAAAACCATTTTTATAAATATTTTTGGGTTTATAATATATTTACAATTGGTTTTAAGTTTATTTTGTAACCTAACAATAGTTAAAATGGTAAAAATATAAAATGGGGGAGACCAGAATCGAACCCGGGTCTCCACCCTCACAACCAATAGGTGTTACCAGATGCGCTGCTTTTCATTTTTGCTTAAAGCTGGTTTGAAAATGGTTTTAACACATTTTAGCATAAAACCCCAAATTTCAATAAGAACCCTAACCCTAATCCCTAAATTACTTCGAATCGAATCAATAAATAGCAAAATTGATAGTGGGCTAATGATCAGCGACTAAAAAGGAGTATTTTAACATAATAAACTTACTTGAAATCGAACGAATTGGATCGATAAGATGAAGAACAAGAAGCGACTGAGAGGGATTTAAATTGGTAGTTTCAGGCTCTTAAAATGCAATTAAACCCGCAGATTTTCTCTTCAAGGTGAGATTAAGGAAAGCCCCAACGTAGTTGCAGAACATATGAACGTTTGGTTGCTCGATTGGCGATGAGCAGGTTCGGGTAATGATGAAGATCAAACACGCTTTCTTGATGTTTTTGGTAGAAATTGATTACTCAGGGAGTTAGAGGGAGTTCTAATGAGTGTTTAGATTGATTGAATTGTTTCTGTTCAACTTAGAAACGGCCGAACACGTTAGAGTTTCAATCGAGAATAAATGGGGTTAATTGGTGATTAATGCAGTGATATAAACTCAATTAAATGGTTTGGACAGCTTCCAATCGTCGAGATGAATGAGTTGGTTAATTCTATTTTTGTTTAAACAGTCGTTTTAGTTGATTGCAACTTTGGGTTTTAATGGGTTTTAAGAAACGGTTTTGAAACAAGAATTTAAGCAACCAACAGATGTTTAGCAAGCGATTAGCGGTTCTAAACACACTAGAAACATTGTTAGGACGATTTTATATCGGTTGGGTTGGGTTGAAAAGGTTAAAAACGCTTAAATTTGGCGTCGCCGGACGTTTGCCGGATTCCGGCAAGATGGCCGGAAATCTGCTGCCGGAATTACGGGAGAAAAGAAAAGGGGAACGGGCTGTTTGGGTTTTAATTTATAAATTTACACATTGGTCCTTCATGTTTAGGTTACTTATTAATTAGATAAATAGTTTTAATTCTAGTTTAAAACTTGGCAATATTAACCCAAAGTTAATTTATACTTTAATTTAACCAACTAACTTAACCACATTAACTTGTAACGTTTACATAATTGACATTTTTGTATGTTCGCTTTATTTTCGACGTTAAATTGTTATTTCAAACGTGATAATAATTAACTTTGATAATATTAATAAAATCTCTTTTATAAAATATAAGTTATATATTTTTGAAGATTTATTCATTGCAATTAGTAATAGAATAGTAGATTTTGGATAATAATTCGGTTGTTTTATTAAAAACGAGAAATAACGTAAACCTCGACATAATTATATATATATTTTTAATAATGACGCGTTACATTTAAAGGGAGATAAATACGAATACATTACAAATGGATAACTTCGGGTTCGAGTCGGGCATTCGGGTTCGGTTTGGGGCAGATGTCACATTTGGACCATGTTGTAATCTAAAATAACAGATACAAAGATCATAAAATGCACACCCGATCAAGGGTCCACATAACTTACGTCGGTAGTTACGAAAACAATGATGATTGTCACATTATTTTTTTCATTTAAATGTGTTAAATGTATTGTGTTAAGTTGACTCTTATTTTATATTCTTAAATATGGCATTAAGTTATATTATGCTCACAATGATGTTTTATTTGTGTGGTTCAGGTAAGCGTAATGTATGAGATTGAAGGTTGTTTGGTTTCGGGTCTTGCTACAAGTTATATCATTCCATTTATTGATCCAAGGCATAGAAATCTTTAATAAAAGTGTAGCAAAATTGGTTCTTGCAAAGAAATCTTTAAGAGTAGTCATTGTTCTTTGGCCGGGTTATTTGGTTCTTGTGAAGTTAATGTATTTTATTCTATTTAGTTTTTCAAATTATTTATTAGAATTGGTTCTTGCAAAGAAACCTTGATCAGACATGGCTTTTTTAGCTGGTTTAATTGGTTCTTTGTAAAGTATTAGATTCGCTGGTTTGCATCTACTTTGTTTCTGATGGCATAGTTTATTTGTTTATTAAACATTGTGTTAGATTGGCTGCATAATTTTGGTCGGTACTTAAATAAACACACTCGCAAAATTTTGGTCGGTACTTAAATAAACATACTCACATGTTGATGCATAAACATATACACCCTTATAAGCTGATGTTTGTGCAGTTTTGACTTTTGACTTCCAATTTGTTTCTTTCGAAGTTAATTAAAGCTTATAATAATACCCAATGTTGGCTGCTACAATATATATTAGTTATGTAGGATTTAAGGGTTGTTTGGAAGCTGTCAACAACCTTAGGGCAGCAGCTATAACGACCGATTTGTGCCATGTTGCTTTTGTATGTTTGAGTTGATGTGGTAATATGTATATCGTACTTAAATGTATACATAAAGTGTTTTCAAACATTGCTATAGATAGTTATTTCTATCATAAATGTGATACTATTGATGTTATCACTCTAATATTTTGTATTGGTATCAATGTTTCTGGTTGAATATTTTGTAATGGTAATAATGTTTGTGGTTGACTCTTTTAAACATGAACCTAAGGTAGCACAAGACTACGCCACATCATTTTAGTGATTGTTTTGGTTAATGCATAGTTGCATACAAAAAGTGAATGTGTATTCTGTGTTCTTCAAGTATTTTATCTCTATTATGGTGTTTTTTTAAGTTCTACGAAAGCTTTATTGCTTGGTACCTAGCAACAACAACTTTCTTTGTTTGCATTACATTGTGCATTTTAAGCTCAACTTGTTTGGCATTAATAGAGAGTCAATTAAAACTTTAACCTAAATAGGGTGTCATCAAACTCTTATACCTATGAATTACAACTGTTCATACCTTACATACATTTTAAAGATGTAAAAGAGTTAAAATGTTATTTTCAATTTAACATCACCGTACATAGGCATGTATATTAAGTTGTTAGGAAAATACTCTCAAAAGTCTAGCTGTTTTAATGTATGCACGTTCGGTTTTTTTATCTACTTGAATGGTGGGGGGTGAATGAGTTTGAGTTGTATGTCGATTTACAGCACTTAGGAGAATGAATGCTGGTGTGTTTTCTTTATTAACACATATATGAACTTATGCAGTTTCAGAAATGTTTGTTTTCATTGTTAACATAGATCTGAATCTCTGTGTGTATGTGTGTGGATTTCATTATTGTGTTTGATCTTCGAGTATGTGTTGTGTGAATATGTGTTTTGTTTACTAAAAGGGGGGGGGGGGTGGGGGTAATTCTAATCAAAACACAAAAGTTAATATCTAATTAGTTGGTTACATAATGAGCAGACTGATATGTCTCTTGCACGGCTTATTATCTTGTGTACTTTGTAATGGTTTAATATTAATATCTAATTTGTTGGTTACATAATGAGCAGACTGATACGTCTCTTGCAAGAGAGGCTAAATACATGAAAAGATGGGAATTTGATAGCATAAATCAAGCAGCCAAATGCATACATACATGGTTTCCAGGGACATTGCGTGAACGATATCTATTGGAAGGTCATCTCGACTCCATGATAGGTATGCACTTAGAACTGCTAATTGAAAGTGCTTATTATGTTTTGATACAATAGTTAGTTGTTTTCATGGTGTTTGAGATTGTTTTCTGTAACTGCCTATCTGATTATTTGTGAGTGGATTAAGCTGTTTTGAATGAAGAGTTTGAAGTTGCTTTCTAAATTGCTTTTTAAAAAACAATAAGTTGATAAACAGTTAACAAGAAATTTCAGGTTTTCGTATAGTTAAACAGGCAAACTGCATTTATCATAAAAAAATGTTTGTTGCTGCTGCTGTTTATATATAGCAGCATGAGTTAAACTGGGTTAGATGTATGAATGTGTGTGTGTGGGGGGGGGGGGGGTTAATAAAACAGAATGTGGCGTTGTTGGGTGGGGGGTGGAACATGCTGCTGCTGTTGCTTACTATTACGATTTGTTTGGTTTCTAAAGGTGCTGTTGCTGCTGTTGCGTACATGTTTTCTCCATGAGTATTGCTTTTGTTTTTCTTTAATGACATGATGTTAGTGGTTTAGAGTATTTATAATCAGCTAACTAATATCATGCTTAAAGCACATGCATGTGTTGACAACCAATGACTTTAACAATGAAAGCATTGTTAAACCTGTTGCTGCAGTTGCTGTTGATGTTGTTGCTGTTGATGTTGTTGCTGTTGATGTTGTTGTTGTTGATGTTGTTTAATGAATTTGGTGTGTGTGTATGTATGAATGTGTTTGCTTGGGCTGAATGTGTGTATAAACAATGAAAGCATGTATAAACTATGTGTGTATAAACAATGTGCTCTATCTTGTGAACCCATGTATAAATTGAATGTGTGTGTGTATAAACAATGACAGCATGTATAAACTGTTTGTGTATAAACAATGACAGCATGTATAAATTGTTTGTGTATAAACAATGTGTGTGTATGAATATGATGTACAAGAAACAACCGAGAGTATTAACAACATCACATATCACTAATTATGGATTTCAAAATATGTTTGCTTGACAGATCAGCATACAGACTACCTACGAAAATTTGCGAGTCACATAGAATGGGGTGTTGGGTCAGAAGAAACATATTTGTTGACCTACCAACAAAATAAAGACATTGATCGACCAACATGTAAGTACCATATATTCACCACCAAACTTAAATTTTAACAACTTTTGGTCAACACATTTATCTCTAAATCAAGGATGATACTATTCAAGCAAATGTGAACAAGTTAGCCGGTGACCACTCTGAGGAAAACTTCAAACTAATGTGATCATGCTACAACCTAGATAACTACATCTACGGGTGTGAACCAACAACATTACCGGATACCGATCATCTTACTACTATTTTCTTTGCTAAAACACAAGTCTCACTACTTTAAAATGTTCGATTATGAACATCTACGTACATGTGCCAACAGAAAAAAATTACTAAAATGTTTGGCACTATAGAAGGAAGAAATCCAACAAAAATAAAGACAGATGAAGAAATCCATTATCAGTCTTGCTTGGTATTAAGTATGTTCTTTTTTCCTATCCATTTTCATTTATTTTCACAAAGTGTTATCTTATAGCTACCAAAGAAGCATTAGTTCCACATATAATCTATTGCATAATATATTGGTCATTTGGATTGAAGGAGGTTAAATTGTAGAACTGGGCCAGGTAAGATCAGGTCTCATAAACGTAAGACCTGGTCATGAATGGATCCAACAAAAATAAACAAGTTGACACTAGAAATAATGATTGGTAGCTTATTCAAGTTGTATATATAAGCACTTTGGATAGGACATGGTGGTTTTGATTAAAACTGAATCATTTGATACTGATACAAGGTCAAGTACTGTTCTCATAAATTGTTACATGTAGTTTTAAGTCAAACAAGTGCATGAGTTTAGTGCATTCTTTCAGCTATTTTGATGTTGTATTGTAGCAATTTTGGAGACTAAATTATGATAAGAGTTATGGTAGTTAAAGATTTCTTCGACATGAACTGATAGGATGAATTGAGTTAGTTGAGGCTATGTTTTTGGACTGTGACACCCCGCCCGGCGGCGGAAACACCGGGCTGTCATTGGAATTGGATATCAATAGTAAACAAAGCACATGGTATGTATTTATTAAGTTTAATAATGATATAGTAAATTTAGAACATAAGTCTTAAATGGATACGACAAAAGTAATAAAACAGAAACAATAATTGCAAAGTCTTTTTATTATTCTAGGTCCAAGGCAATCCTATGTCTCGGCAAAAGCAGCAAAACAATCATAAGCAACACCTGAAATATGTGAAAATAAAGTTAGCTATTTAAAGCTAGTGAGTAAACCACAGTTGATAAATAATAGTATAGAAATCCGAGATCATCATAATATGCTGCGCAATCTTACATGTATAGCTATTTCGTATCATTCTCGACCATGACACCTTGAACACATTGAACACATTGAACACATTGTAATATGACTTGTAGTCATTTATCATGAGGAACCAACTCATGTATTAATTAAGGATAACTTATTTAGCAACCGTCATCTAACCATCTCGATATTTAAGTTATCCATAATTATTTAGCAACTTAGGGACATGGCATAGCAACATAGTAAGCAACTTGTAACATTGAATAGCAACTTGTAACATAGTAACCTTGAAATTGAATGGCCGGGTTTAAATCACCTGTTTTGAAATACATGCAGGTGGGTTTGTCAAACCATTAGCGCTAACATTGTACCGGTGGGATTACTAAGTAACAATACTACTTTAAACTACCACATAAGGATTGCATCTTGTCGCGAGTCAAGACTAACATATTGTATGATCTCTTTTGGAAACAAATAGAAAACTGAAAACATTGTATAGTAACTAGAAACATATTTCAGCCCCAAAACGTAATAGTAAAAAGGGGAGTGAGTTTACTCACCTTAAAACTCGGGCACGAAACAAATAGTAAATAGAATGAATTGAGCCGAGGAGTTCCCAAATACTAGAATCACCTAAGTAAATGAGAATCCTAACTTAGCAAAACATATTGTATAGAAACTAGAATATGAACAATAAGGATCTAAGGAAATTGGAATTCTAGGGTTACAAATTGAGATTTGGGGGTTTCTCGGTAAGCGATTCGAAATATATAAATTAATTAAATCACGACTTCGGAAAATAACTTCAATAGTAATAACAAAGATCTTGATAAACAATAGTAATTTGTTTAAATAAACCTCATGATCCGATTTTACTAGAAATTGATTAAGTTCAAGACAAAAATTGAATTAAATATATTTAGCGTTTCTTTTTAAAAGGTTTATATTTCGTAATTGTAGGTATATATATACATTTGAAATAAATATATAAAACTATTATTTTTTTACACACTTCGTAAAAATATCATCTTTGAAGAAAAACCATTTTTATAAATATTTTTGGGTTTATAATATATTTACAATTGGTTTTAAGTTTATTTTGTAACCTAACAATAGTTAAAATGGTAAAAATATAAAATGGGGGAGACCAGAATCGAACCCGGGTCTCCACCCTCACAACCAATAGGTGTTACCAGATGCGCTGCTTTTCATTTTTGCTTAAAGCTGGTTTGAAAATGGTTTTAACACATTTTAGCATAAAACCCCAAATTTCAATAAGAACCCTAACCCTAATCCCTAAATTACTTCGAATCGAATCAATAAATAGCAAAATTGATAGTGGGCTAATGATCAGCGACTAAAAAGGAGTATTTTAACATAATAAACTTACTTGAAATCGAACGAATTGGATCGATAAGATGAAGAACAAGAAGCGACTGAGAGGGATTTAAATTGGTAGTTTCAGGCTCTTAAAATGCAATTAAACCCGCAGATTTTCTCTTCAAGGTGAGATTAAGGAAAGCCCCAACGTAGTTGCAGAACATATGAACGTTTGGTTGCTCGATTGGCGATGAGCAGGTTCGGGTAATGATGAAGATCAAACACGCTTTCTTGATGTTTTTGGTAGAAATTGATTACTCAGGGAGTTAGAGGGAGTTCTAATGAGTGTTTAGATTGATTGAATTGTTTCTGTTCAACTTAGAAACGGCCGAACACGTTAGAGTTTCAATCGAGAATAAATGGGGTTAATTGGTGATTAATGCAGTGATATAAACTCAATTAAATGGTTTGGACAGCTTCCAATCGTCGAGATGAATGAGTTGGTTAATTCTATTTTTGTTTAAACAGTCGTTTTAGTTGATTGCAACTTTGGGTTTTAATGGGTTTTAAGAAACGGTTTTGAAACAAGAATTTAAGCAACCAACAGATGTTTAGCAAGCGATTAGCGGTTCTAAACACACTAGAAACATTGTTAGGACGATTTTATATCGGTTGGGTTGGGTTGAAAAGGTTAAAAACGCTTAAATTTGGCGTCGCCGGACGTTTGCCGGATTCCGGCAAGATGGCCGGAAATCTGCTGCCGGAATTACGGGAGAAAAGAAAAGGGGAACGGGCTGTTTGGGTTTTAATTTATAAATTTACACATTGGTCCTTCATGTTTAGGTTACTTATTAATTAGATAAATAGTTTTAATTCTAGTTTAAAACTTGGCAATATTAACCCAAAGTTAATTTATACTTTAATTTAACCAACTAACTTAACCACATTAACTTGTAACGTTTACATAATTGACATTTTTGTATGTTCGCTTTATTTTCGACGTTAAATTGTTATTTCAAACGTGATAATAATTAACTTTGATAATATTAATAAAATCTCTTTTATAAAATATAAGTTATATATTTTTGAAGATTTATTCATTGCAATTAGTAATAGAATAGTAGATTTTGGATAATAATTCGGTTGTTTTATTAAAAACGAGAAATAACGTAAACCTCGACATAATTATATATATATTTTTAATAATGACGCGTTACATTTAAAGGGAGATAAATACGAATACATTACAAATGGATAACTTCGGGTTCGAGTCGGGCATTCGGGTTCGGTTTGGGGCAGATGTCACATTTGGACCATGTTGTAATCTAAAATAACAGATACAAAGATCATAAAATGCACACCCGATCAAGGGTCCACATAACTTACGTCGGTAGTTACGAAAACAATGATGATTGTCACATTATTTTTTTCATTTAAATGTGTTAAATGTATTGTGTTAAGTTGACTCTTATTTTATATTCTTAAATATGGCATTAAGTTATATTATGCTCACAATGATGTTTTATTTGTGTGGTTCAGGTAAGCGTAATGTATGAGATTGAAGGTTGTTTGGTTTCGGGTCTTGCTACAAGTTATATCATTCCATTTATTGATCCAAGGCATAGAAATCTTTAATAAAAGTGTAGCAAAATTGGTTCTTGCAAAGAAATCTTTAAGAGTAGTCATTGTTCTTTGGCCGGGTTATTTGGTTCTTGTGAAGTTAATGTATTTTATTCTATTTAGTTTTTCAAATTATTTATTAGAATTGGTTCTTGCAAAGAAACCTTGATCAGACATGGCTTTTTTAGCTGGTTTAATTGGTTCTTTGTAAAGTCAATTTATTTTGTTCTATTTAATGTTTAAAATTATTTAATTAAGTCTAATGCTGTTACAATGAAGTTTTATAAATTATTGTTGTAATATCATCTAATGAAAGACAAAGATGATCGCCGCTACATCACCATGTTTTATTAAAAAAACCGTGAAAGGAGAAAACCATGTTTTATTAAAAAAACCGTGAAAACCATGTTAGGGGAAGTATAAGGAGAAAACCATGTTTTATTAAAAAAACCGTGAAAACCATGTTTTATTAAAAAAACCGTGAAAACCTTATGTGTGGATAACATGATGCCACATCCACACTTTCTACATGTTTTTGTCTTCTTGCCTTTGAGGGCATTTTAGACAATTTATTCATACACACTCTCCCATGTCTAACATCACATCAATATATATCTAACATTATCTCCACCTTTCTCAAATCTCAGATTCAAAAACAAGAATTATCTCTCTTTAATTGTTTTTCTCTCAAATAACTTTTCTCCATTATCATCCTCTCATCAATCTCTTAAAATCCCAGAATTTCGGTAATAGTTACGGTGGAGATACGATGGTGACGATGACCGGAACTAATGGCGGTGATGAGTTAGATGACCTTATCTACGTGGGTTCTTCTTTCTTGTTTTCGTGGTTACAACTTGCGATCCATCCTTGTTCAAGTTAGTTCATCTTTTTATATATAGTTCAAGTACCTTTCTTTTGTTATTGCGTTGAATGTTGACGATGGCGGACACCGGAAGAATGTTTCTGGAATAAGTTTTTGTTTAAGTCCATTGGTTCGAACTAGTCCTTGCCGGAGACATTGAAGCTATAAAGGAGTTGTTGCGCCGGTATCGCCGGTGAAGTTTCATTTGGCTAATACTAAAGGCTTATGTGCTAACGGATCTAGAAAAGTTGCTGACTTTGGGAGAATTTTCTATTATATTATTAAACAAAAAATAAATAATCAGTTTGAGTTTTTAACTAATGGTTATATAACTTAGTTGACCTTTGTTTCAATTTATTTTTTTTATCTAGTTTAGGTGTCCTAAATTATTAAATTGATGGATTTGTGTTAAAAAGAATCTATATAATTTACATTTTTTTGTTAAAATGAACCGGTTTCTAATAGTGTTACACAATGTTACACAAGTCTCAGTCAGTCTCCATTAAATTTAATAGTTTTTTAATATTGTTACACAATGTTACACAATGTGAGCTGGCATGTAATTTTTTTTAGTTTTTAATAAAATATGTATCACGATTTAACATGTCTAAACTGACACTTAATCCATCTATTTTTTATTTAATAAAATATGTAATACGATGTAACATCTAGTGTTACATTAACTTATGCAACATGTTGTCTAATTTTTATCTTCTTACCATTTTATATGTAACTTATGTAACAAGTTGTTTTATTTGTAGATAAATGAACTTTTGTGTCGCAGACGAAAAAATTATCGAGATCAGAAGCATGATTTAATCTATGTAACATGTGTAACACTATGTATGTTTTTTCTTTTTAATTATGTATGTAACACTATGTAACATATGCGCAACTTTGCTTTATTGGTAAGAGTACGTGTGAACTGACATGTATTTTTTATATCAGTTTTTAATAAAATATGTAACACGATGTAACATATGTAACACGCCTGAAGTGACACGTAATCCATTTAGTTTTGTTTTTAACAAAACATGTAAAACTATGTAACACCTGTAACATTTCTAGAGTGATGTAATTCATTTAGTTTTGTTTTTATAAAAATGTGTAACACAATGTAACAAACGTAATGCATTCAGTTTTGTTTTTATATAATATGTAACACGTTGTAACAAACGTAATCCTTCAGTTTTTAATAAAATATGTATCACGTTTTAACATATGTAACATGATGTAACATGATGTAACAAACGTAACATGGCTGGAGTGACATGTAGTCCGTTTATTCTTGTTAATATGTAACAAGATGTAACAAACCTATCAACTAGTGTAACAAGGCGTAACAAACGTATCAGCTAGTGTCATTGAAATAAAAAAAAGTAGGAGAAAGAAATTATAAAGTATTAAGAATTATGTAACATGATGTAACATGTCTGGAGTGAACGTTATCCATTCAATTTTGTTTAAAAAATATGTAACTTTATGTAACAAACGTACTAGCTAGTTTTCAATATTTAAATTAAATAATATAATAAAAAGAAATGTAAGAGAGATAAATTATATTATATTTAAAAAAATAGGAAAGAGAAATTATATTATATTAAAAAAGTAGGAGAGAGAAAAGAAAGTTGATGGATGTGATTGATTTTTTGTACTTGTGAGAGAAAATTGTCTTCAAGTTGTGTATGATGGGATGATAAATGTCAGGTAGGAAGAAAAAGAATAGATAACCACTTTACCATTCTACCCTTGCTGTACTTTTTTTGAATTAAAAAAACACATAAGGTCCATATCATTAAAAGCAATTGTACTTAATGATCCACAACCACAGATCAAAATAATCAACGGCTCTAGATGGGTTTTCAGGGTTTTTTCAATATAGTTGGGTTTCCATTCTAGCCATCCCCTATATATATATATATATATATATATATATATATGTGTGTGTGTGTGTGTACGTATATATCTATATATATATATATATATATATATATGTGTGTGTGGTTATAACTAGATCGCTACCTGGTGATTCAACGCACCTCAACTCCAGGTTCGTCCGGTTGTTGTGTTGTTGGTCCGCGGTAATAAGCTTCGCGTTAAGAGTCGTCCGACGAAAAGGACGGCGGCTACATGCCACAGGGCAAGTCATTAGGGCAGGGCTTCGCGCTAAGAGGTACTTGTTTAAGGAACTACCGGCTCCGTCTCGGGATGTATATGCGTCTAGTTGGATCCAATTAGGTAGACTGATTGCTCGTAACAGGAAAGGTACCACCAGCCTAGGCTTTATGATGATGTGACCAAAAGGGGGTCATAAGGGTACCTTCTTTATCCCTGTATGCGGAATATACGTTAACAGAACTCTAACGAAAGTTGGCCACCATTAGATATGGCGTTAGAAGGAGATTTGGCTTGTAGATAACTTATCACCACACATATATGAATGAATGATGTCTAAATGTTTTTATATGTCTTATGTCACTGGTTACGACTCACCAAAAACGTTGTTGTTGACGTCCTTTAGCTCGTGATGCAGGTACAAGGAACGCCTGAGGGCGTTAGCTTGATTGAAGAAGCTTAGCTAGGACCAGATGGTTGATGCTCTCATCATAGGAGCTAGTACCCGATTTGGACACCTGGGAGCAGTGTTCTTAGATAGTTGCTTTGTATAAGTAGTTTTACTTAGTGACATTGTTAAAAGTTCAAATTGGGTTGACATTTAGTGGTCTTTATTACGAAAGACTTCCGCTGTAATGTTGATTTTTTTATTTGATTGGCTGATATTATACAACGTGTCGGGCCCTGGAGTCGGGGTGTGACAAAAACAAAGGTGTGGTTGTTCCTTACTCTGACCCGTCTCTACAGTACTTGACCCGTCTAATTGTTTTACATGTTAAATGATGACCCGTCCCAAATGGTGTGATCCGTCCCAAGGTTGTGACTCGTCCCAACAGTACTTGACCCGTCTCAACAGTGCATGATCCGTCCAGGCTTATTAGGCTCAATTGTTTACCCATCCAATATGTTGACCCGTCTCTTTGATTTTGACCTAATTCTTGAGCCGGCTGAACAACATATATATACCCGCCTCTTTCAAGCAAATCCCCTGTACTTTAATCGTCAAATATCATATTCAATCGTTGATTCTATAACAAGTTTGAGTGATTGAATAAGGTATATTCTACATGTTTCGACAATGTTAAACCCACTGATTTCTCTTAAAAACGAAAATATGATGATGAACAGTAATTGGACTTTGAATCGACACTTTGATTGTGTGTGTTAAAACTTAAATCGAGTGTTGTAATAGGTGTAATAACTGTTAATCACCAATTTTCATCCATTAATTTACATCAAATCACCAGAAATCGACTGAATCAAATGAAAATTTTCAAAACTCTGTCGAACCGCCATTAATGAACCATTAAGCTTTTCATTGTTTGATGATAAAGGATGAATCATCTGCAATTGATTGTTTAACTGATGTTAAAATTGAACTAAAACATGTTACATAACTTCGTTGTGCAAATTACAAATTTGTGTTTATGGTTTTTAGACAGTTAAGTGTATAATGTTACATGATCATTGATTCACAAAAGTTTTTCTTGAACAAAATGATGATTATCAGATTGTTAGACTAACTTAGGTGTTAAATGACTGTGTGATGTGTTGCATTGTCTCTTTATGTTTAAATTCTTATGCAAATTTTGTTATTTGTGAATGAAAAAGTCTAACACATGTGCCTTGTTTTTGTCAAAACAGATGAATGATCTTAAGTTTGAGCCCAAGCATAATCTGGTTGCTATGTTAGATGAATCTATACCAGAAGCAGAAGGGTATAGAGATATGATCAGATTCTTGAGAAGAACAAAGTATGTATATGCAATGTGTGCCAAACCCATTGTGTATGCAAGACTTATTAAGAGTTTCCGGAGGACTGCTGAAGTGATCACTGATGAAGCTGGTGTATCTGCGGTTAGAGGAGACATTACTAGACAGTTACAGTTAACTGTGTCTGAAGAGTCCATCCGGACTGCATTGAGGATTGATGAAGAAGAGGTTGGTGCTCCAGATGAACTGACAACTGCTGAATGCCAGACATGCTTTATTAATATGGGACATCCTCCTGTATTTCCTAAGCAGCAGTTTGTTAGAGCCAGATTGGGAAAGAAATGGAAGTTGTTGTGTTATGTTATACAACAGTGTATGTCTAGAAGAAGTGCTGGCTTTGACAACTTTCCATCGGATATTGCATCCCCAATAGTTGCAATAGCGATGAATCGACCATTTAATATGTCAATGTGGATTATGAAGGGATTCATATTCAATCTGGTGAAGGGTAAAAGATTCAAGTTTCTCATGTATCCGAGATTTTTGCAATTGTTGATCAACATTGCTCATCCTATGATAAGAGAAGAAGGATTTGAAGGTGGAATCTTATACACTGAAGACATGAATGCTCTATCTTACCAAAAGATGAGTATTGGGAATGTAGAGAATGTTGAAATGTTTGACTATATGCGTGATATAGCAAACAATGAAGAAGATATTGGAGAAGTGTATCATCATATATCTCAAGGTGAAGTAGTGAACCCGATAGACCTTGTAGATGAGATTCCGGACAACTTACTTGATGATGATGAGTACAATGCTCGCAATCCAGAAGAAGAAGATAGTGATTCTGAATCAGAAGAAGATGAAGTGTCTGATGATGATGAAAATCAAGATGATGATGATGGTGATGAAGGTGAGAATGTTGTTACAAGTGGTAGAGATTCTGAAACTGATGAAGAATCTCTTGATGTTGAAAAAGAAGAAGCAGTTATGATTGAAGCTCCTAGGGATATCAAAGTGCATTATGCTAGATCACGACGATCTAAGACTGTGGTTGAGCCTATGTTGGTGGAGGAGCCGATTGTTTTTGAAGAAACTTGTGTGCCTGAACAGATTGACATTTTTCAGATTGCACAAGAAGTGATGGCTGAGGTGGAGACTGTTGCACAGGCAGTTGATGATGCTCATGCTGGTTTCACTTGTTCTGAGCCAGTAGATGTTCCCACAACATCATCTCCTGCAACTGAGCCTACTGAACAACCGAAGGAGTGTTCACCTAAGGTTGATTTAGATGTGGATTTGAATGAAGAAGAAGGCGAAATCTTTCACCTAAAGAGGATGATAGCAAAATTGTTGGATGAGAATGCTAAGCTTAAGGCTTCAAATGAAAGAAAGAAGAAGAGACTTGCTGATTTTTAGGTCACTCATCAGAAAAACAACCAAGTGTTTAGAGAATTGGATGAAGAGTACGAAAAACTCAAGGTAGACTATGAAGAATTACAAGTTGAATGTAACACGTTAAGAGCTGAAAAAGAAGTGTTAGAAAACTGGTTGAAAGAGGATGAAACTGAAAAATCTGAGTCTGATAAAGAGTTTGTTGCTGATGAAGACATTGGAGTGTCTGAAACTCCTAGGGACGTCACAATTTATCACACCAGATCACGACGATCTAAAACTGTGACAGAATCGATTGTTGAATCAGTCCCTATTCCCGATGAAGCTGCTGATATTGTCATTCATGACAAAGCGGAGGGAAAACGTAAACTGGATGAAGTACCGTAAATAGTGAAAGAAGACGAGCATGTAAAGAAAGCTAGAATTGAAGAGGCAGTTCAGTCTGAGCCGATTCAAACTGATACTGCACCTACAATCGAAGCGTTGGATGACTTGGATGAAGTTGACTTCACAGAATCTGAACCAGAAACGAATGTTGGTGAAGATATACCTTATGACTTGGATGAAAGATTTGCATATCTGGAGAAGATGAAATACAACCATGTTATTTGAATGGACTCATTGTCAGTCAAATAAATGAAGAATATGAGAAGTGTATGAATGCTCAGGATCGGGTTGAAGGTGATAAGAAGGAGTTTGTTGTTGAACCAGGTGAGTGGACGCCTCTTCAGGAAAGTCTGAATATTGATGATCTTCCCCCGGAAGAATTATATCATCAAAATCCTGAAGAGATGACGACTACTAGCATGCATCAGTGGTTAAGTTCAAGAAATTATCCGTACAAGACATTGAAGAGGTTGAAAAGGGAATCGCTGAAGAAGATTGTGGTGAGCTTTCAGAAATCAGAAAAGATGCATAACCGTATGCTCTTTTTGGATTACAACAATCCACAATACTATGAACTGACCAAACGGTACAAAGTACTCGAGCCTAAAGAGATACCACTAATGGCGCTGCCCGAAGATGCTCATAAGAAAAGGAAAGAACTGATAGATATGTTTCCAAGTGAAGTGAAATCATATCACATTCCTATGGACGTACGCGAGTCATGGCACAAAATTGCCACAGCATGTGATATCGTTAGATCACTGCTTAGCAAAGGTCATTCCGTTGCTGACTTATTGGACTCGATGATCGTACCGGAAAAATCCAAGGATGTGAAAATCATAGCATGGAAGTACGATGAGATCTTTGATGCGTTTTTGATCAAAAGGGTGAATGGATTATGTGATGTTTATCACTATTACTCGAGCATTTTCAAGCTATCGGTTCAAGATTTAAAAGAGTTGCACAAGCTGAGGTTGATAAATCACTCACGAGCAGAACGTGGTGATAATGTGCAATGTTATTGGATGCTGGGATCAGCCGCATGCCAAAGTATTTAGAGTTTCGTGGACAACAAGAAGATAAAATTTATCTTGATTCGAAGAAGAAAAAGCAGAAGAAGTTAATCCTTCGTGACATGTATTTGGAAGAATTTTCAGATGAATATTTTGACAAGGTGACAAATCCTGGGTTGAAGGTATTTGATGGTTCGCAAACGACGAAGCCTATTCTGAAGTTCTTTTATCATGAAGAAACTTATGACCTGAAGTTGGTACGAAACTTGGATGATTGGAGTCAAGATATGATCACCTTATTCAGTACGTTTGAGCTTAAACTACTGCATCCATCTTATATTGATCATCTTCAGAGTCATAAAATGGAAAAGATGAAAGATCTTGTTGCTGAAGCTGATCGAAAATTGTTTGAGGTTATGGTTGAGGTGATCGGGGCTGCCACAGAGAAGATCCGACTAAGGAAAGCATTACTTAATGCTGACCTTGTGAAGATCGACATGCCAGAGATTGAATATATGAGGGTGACTTCGAAGGTTACCTTAGAAGTAAAAGTCAAAGGAAAGAAAAGACCGTTCGAGTTTTATGCTAATATTGATTTTGCAGGTATAACTCTGGATACTCTGAAAAGAATGGCGACTTGTGACATAATCACAAATGAATCTAAACCGAGACAAGTTGTGATCGCTGAGAAGTTCAAGTCGTGCATTGAAGAAGCTTTGAAAGAACAAGAAGAACATAAAGGAAAGCCGATGCTGCAGGTCAAAGAAGAACCTGAAGATTTTTGAGAGATTGAAGCTGAAAAGCAAAGAGTTGAAAACTGAAGATTTTTTTGTTTAAAGTCCAAAGTTAAATTTTAGGGGGAGTACTGTTAGGGCTCGTTCCTGCTTAGAAGATTTAATTTGTACTTTGTTTATACAAGTTTGTATAGTTTAGGGTTAATTTTGTATTTTCCCTAAAGTGTTGATGCATAAAGCATGTTGTGAGAGAATATTAGAGAGAGTCTAGATCACAACTTACACGCTAGAGAGAGAATTGTGTGTGTGATTGTATTCTCCTGCACATTGTACTACAACTATTTTGCTTTGATCATCAATACAAGAGAATTATTTAGTAATGGATTGTGTTGTTGATTGAATTGTGTGTTTGTACTTAGATCATTCTGATTTGCAGCAATATCGATCCAATTGAACCTATCATTTTGGGCAAATTTTTGACTAATTTGCAGATTTTGTTAATAAAACATTAGAAAATTTTTTTTAAAAAAAAATACAAAAATCACTATTTGTCGCTATTTGGTCGCTATCAGCAAATAGTGACACATGACCGGATCGCTACATAGCGCGCTATAGCGACCGTTATGGTCGCTATTGACAACTATGGGAGGACACAATGAACCAAGCCAATGGCAAACCTGTCTTGTAACTTTAAAAACATAAGGAGACGACCCATGATTTATAGAGGTGTCAACTTGAGCTCTGAAAGATGTCATGGAAAACATTGAGTTATAAGCGCGTATATTAACAATAAAAGAACTATTTGAGTAAAGCGAAACAATCCTTTCAGGTGGTTCACGAGGATTGGATAACCTAACACGACCACCTTTACAACACTAGTGGTAAACAGGATTCCCAAGAGTACTTTTACCAACTAGACGCTCACCAGACCAAAATAATGCACCGCAAGAGTGACAAACAAAAGAACAGTCACCATGATCGATGTACGGATTATTTACAACAGTAGACGTACCACCTTGAATAGAGGATCTAAGACGACGCCTATTGACGGACGCCATAAAGAGTACAAGAACAGAACAAAAAATAAATTCTAAATACTTAATAACAACTAAAGTTTTGAGTTAGGCAATTCATCAAACACCTTACATACATGTACCAAAGTTGAAAACGCAAGAAACTAAGCTTATGCACATCAAGAGTCAATCACAAAGACAGGTTTAAGTAAATATTTTTGGATACATCCGAATCAGACATGAATTAAAACATATATCTCTCATCAAACGGCAAGAAGTAAATATCACCCGTTCAATACCAAAAGTTCATGTGAATACAACATTTTTTTTACTTTCAACATCCACATCAACACACCTTTAACTCAAATCTTTAAAGATATAAAACAAAAGATAAGCAACAATCAAACAGGAGACAAAATCAAATTGAAGCAGCTACATGCAGTCACAACATAAAGGGGAAAAAAAAACTAACCTCAAAAGCACCACAAGAACACGACTGTCAAATGTTACAGTACTCCCAAGTCAGATGAGCAGCAGTAGAGCTACAACCACTTCAAAACTCAGCTACCAGAAAATGTCTAAACCTGCGACAAACAAACACCCTCATCAGCTAACAAACAACCATCCAAATGCATGTTGATATCGGCCCTGAAACACATAAAAACACAAGATCAAACATCAACAATCAAACACGCAATCAGAATGTAAAATCAAATACAAGAACACAACTATCAACAGTTCCACTACTCAAAACACCGATGAACAGTAGTAGAGCCTAAATCGCTTCAAAATCCAGCCATTAGAATTTAGAAGATGTCAAAACCTGCAATAACCAAATACCCGGATTAGATAACAACAATTTGAATGCATGTCGAGATCGGGCCGTAAACGTGTAATCGAGCATCAAAATACTTAAACGAAACAAAGAAAAACAAAGGAAAACAAATCAAACATGCAATCAAGTAAAAAACAATGTAAAATCAAGCGCGAAATCAACAATCGAAATCTAAATAGAAAGCTAGATTCAAAGCGAAAATCGTACGGGAAAAAGAAAGGGTAGAAAAGAAAGTAGGAAAATCAAAGTAAAGCATAAGGTTTTATACCTAGAAGAAAACACAGAGAAAAAAGTTGTGCTCCTCACGTGACTATACACCGACTTTATGTTTTAGAATTAAGGGTTAATTATTGATCGGTTCATTTTGGATGAACCTTATTTCATGTTAATAATCCATTAGTTGCAGTGAATTATTACAAAATATATTACATTGTATCGTTTTTATATATTTTAGGTTACGAAGAAAACATGTCAAAATAATGCAATTATATCAAGTTGAACCGAGACGGGTCGAAATAGTTTATAAGATGCGCTTCAAGTCAATGATACAAATGAAATAGAAAACAAAAGCCAAAGTATGTTACATTCTTGTTTGGAAAGTAGTCCACGCATAGCATTGACCATCAAGAAAAAGAATAGAAGACAAGTTGGGCTTTTGTTTATTTATTCACAAAACACCCCATGGGCTAGTCAACAATTAAGTTTGTTGAATTAGATTGAAATGGATTTTAGGCCAGGAGGATATCAGGGACGAGTAAAAAAAACAAAGAGAGGAGGGAGGCGCAGAGAAGGAAGGGGGAATATATCACACAATTATCTTATCCAAAAGGGAGCTGGTCTCACGAAAGGAGAAGAGGGGGCAACCATAATCACAATCTCACGCAATCTCAAGCATATAAAAAAATCCCATCACTTTCACGCACAAAAGGAGTTCACTTTTTGGAAGGGATCTTTGGACAGCGGCTATGAGATTTTGGACGGGATGTTGATGAAGCATTTGACACATGATTTGGTGTATTCAACTCTCTCCACAATGATCAGCTAATCGTCTCGTAGTCACACCGGTATGCCGGGTCTTTGAATCTAGTTGTTTGAACCTATATATGTTTAGTTTTCATTATTGAACCTATGATTAGTTGTAAACTTTGACATGTAATGGTTTATGGCTAGTTATATGTGTTTGATTTCACGTTGATTCGACAGACAGTTTATCATACGCCACCCGAACGTGCCCAGTACACCCCTAGTTAGTTTAGTTAAGGAACGGACGTTTGGTGTGTAAGTATATAAATTGTGCTCTAGGTTAGTGGTGAACTTGAACTAGGTTATGTCGATGTAACCGGATCAATATTGAAAACGACATTAACAAAACAACTTTATCTCAAACCCCGACACCGGAAGTGACTACACTATCTCCATATCATAACTCTTTTATTTAACTTTACTTTTTATGTCATTAGATTATAAAATAACCAACCAATCAATTTTACAATTTTCTTTTTTATTAATGAAAGTTAGTAGCTAACCACAAACACTCCTCGTGGATAAGATACTCGTACTTGCCCTATCTAGTTAAAAATAGAAAAAGGTAAGAAAACTATTTATTTTTGGCCGGGGCTTCGACATCGGTCAAATTTTGGCGTCGTTGCCGGGGAGTGAGTGCGCTTAGTTTATCTAGGTTTTGTTAGTCTTGTACTTTATTTACTTTCTCTAATATATATATATATATATATATATAAATAAAAAAATAAATATATAGTTGTTTATTTAGTTTTTTTTTCTTTTTCTCTACTACGCTTGGTCTTTTGTTTTGTGTGTGTAGGTAACGGTTTAGTTATATGCAAACAAGATATTCGGGAAGAATGTCACCTTTAAAGTTTGATCCAAAAATAGAAAAGGCTGCAAGAAGCAATCGAGCTCTTCAACGAAATCGAAAGAAAACTCAATTAGCAACACCATCAGGAGCATTGAATTTTGAAGAGGTAACACTTGATTCATCAAGCTCAGAAAGTGAAGAAGTAGAAATGGAACCACCTTTACCACCTAAATTTTCTGTTATACATGAGTTTGGGGGAACCTCAAAGACACAACCTGGTAACCAAACTCAAAACCCTCCAAAACCTGACATTCCACCACAAACAACAAATCAACAACCCTCACCAAATATACCAGAACCAAACCAACCAGTAATCAACAATAACATTCCTCCAACTGATGAAGATATTGTTAACTGGGAGGATGAATATTATCATGAGGATGAGTTCGAAAGTAGAGTTCGTGGTTACAATAATCTATTTGGTGGAGGAAACTTCAATGAAAATCAGAATGATCAATATGGAAGAAGAATGCCTCATTTCAGGAACCAAAACAACAACAATGATGGCGGTTATTTTTATGAGCCAAGGAACTATGATCCACCGTACATGCGGCAATATAGATGGAATTACAATGCGAGGTGTCACACCCCAACCAATGGCGGAAACATTGGAGCGGACGAAAGTGGATAGATTGTTCGTAGCTCATGGTACTAAAATGATTAAATAGATATTAAATTCAATATTCAGTTAACAAATACATGAATCAAATAGATAATTAAATAAAACATAATAATTAACTTTTTATTAAACTAGGTCCATGAATCCTATGTGTGAAGCATCTTGATGTAATCTACTAAGCTGTAACACCTGAAATCATGTGAAAAATAGTATTTGTCAGCTAACGAATTAGCTGGTGAGTAGACACAGGTTTGCATACATACATATATACATAAATATATATATATATAATGATTAAAAATAGTTAAAATGATTAAAATGAACAAAGTGATTCAATTCCATGTCATGTTACTAACTATCATGCAAAGAGTGTGTCACATTAGATAAATCGAGTACACAATCAAACCTAGATGACTGCAGCCACTTAATCACACAGATTAAGCTGTAATGAGCAAAAGCATATGTCGGTTACAATCACCACTCGAATGCCATATGGGGTGGGCTTGTCAGGCCAAATAGTACTATTATTGATAACCGTTGGTTTGAATAAATTAATGATTGTGCTAGAATAATGTTTATCAACCTATGAAACACATAATTGCAAGTAATAACACACATGAATTGAATTGAATTGAATATAATGAACCAAATGAATAAAATGAGCAAAATATATAAAATGAATAAAACATGATAAATATGAATAAAACATGATAAATATGATTTAATAGGTAACATGATTTCACCCCAAAGAATAAAACGAGAAAAGGGGCTATGAATACTCACTTGCTATTTAGATGACGATGAACTAGAAAACTCGTGAAATAGGCACCGAATAACCTCCTTAGAAATTTACCAAAAGAACGGTGTCTTAGTTTAGAATGATAACTAATGATGACTCGGGAATCTAGTGTTCTAAATAAGACTTGGGGATTTAAGTGAATAACTGGTTTAAATAATAATAAAAGATAATAATCCAATGATAATTGAGAAAAATAAAGATTTAGTAATATATAAATAATAACTCTTATATAATTACCAATATTGCGTTGCGCTGAGTAGAATTTGACAATGGTTAAGTTACCGAATGAAATGTTGATTCATGAAGTAAATGATGTGATAAACTAATCGATTTTTTTTAAGATAATTAGTTAAAAGAAATATGGAGTAAATAAATAAATAACTAAATATAGATAGGTATACTATTTTAAATTTTAAAGGCTTACAAAGTACATAAATTTGATAACCTAATTCGATTAGTAAACTTTCATAAAAATTTGTTAATTAAAAGCTATAACTAATTGTGTATAAATATTTTGTTTTAAGGATTAAATATGCTCTTACATGAACATAGGTATTGAACTCAATTGTAAAAAAAAACTTGTTAAAAAAAACCATTTGTCAGATCTAGGACTCGAACCCGTGTCCTTGAATTAACACGGACAACAACTAACCATCAGACCAACCCAGATTTCGTTAATTTAGTTTGAAACAGAAAGTTTTTGTTTTTGTTTCATCAAAACCCCAAATCCTATCATAAACCCTAAAAACCTTAATCTCTTAAATTGAACCTGAAATCAAATCTGTAATTGAAATCGAACTTAACAACGATGATCAGAACACAATTACGAGTATAAATATGTATTCAGTTACGTGGATTAATGGTCGTTTTATGAAGAACAAAGAAAGAAAAGAAGATACAGTTGCGGGTCTCGATTGATGATGAAGTTGACGATGATAATCAAATTAAAAGCGCTGGATCACTTGTCGATGGATGATGATTAAAACCCCCAGCAAACTTCTGATTATAACTACCCAGAAGCTATCGTTCGACTGTGAGGCAGAGAACGAAGATGTTGATGATAAACAGTTGATGTTTAATGATTTAAATGTGAAATTGATGTTTCGAATAGCTGAAGTGAGGCTTGGTGAATGTATTGGATGGTATACATAGAAGTGGTTTGGGTTTAAACAACGAAAACGACCTCGAGTCAATTACGGTTGATATTGGGAATAATTCAACTGATTTTACGTGTTTATGGTTAATACAATCTCCTAATCGAGTTACTGAAGATCAGTGAAAGGTTCTAGATCGATTAATTTTGAGTTTCAGGATTTAATTCGTGGATTTTGATTTCAAAATTTCCGGAGATAATGGAATAGCTTAGATAAGCGTTAAAACATATAAATTGAAGATAACAAGATTCGAAACTCATAGATAACGTGATAAGAATGATTTGGTTAGGTTTAATTGATAAAAATCTGGGTTTTAGGTCGCTGCCGGAGATCGCCGGAGCTACGCCGGAGACGGCGCCGGGAAAACGGGGGTGGGGGTTGGGTTTTAATATAATTTACATTTTGCCCCCTGCAGATTATTATTGTTATTGTTTTATCTTCAAACTTTTAAATGAGTTTCCAAATTTGACATTTTTAGCCCGAACTTTGATTAGATAAAACTTAGCCAAATACTTCTAGTCTAGTTAAATCAAATAACGTTACGTAGATAAAATCTGCGTTCATATATTTTGATCAACTTCGTGTCTCTATAGTATTTACTTCATAAGTTAGTAATTTCTTATTTTTAGAATTAATCATTGAAATGATTTAGTATTTATATAATAAACCCAATTATTTTTCAGACGACGAGGAAATTGGATAACTCGAACGGGTCGGGTTCGAGTTGATTTAGGGCAAGTGTTACACGAGTTGATTTAGGTTCGAGTTGAATCATATTTTCGTCCTACAATTGTGCAGAATCCCTCACCTGTTGTTGTACCTGAATGGCAAGGTCGGCACTTTGAGATTCGACCTCAACATCTAAACATCATTCCAACCTTTCATGGATTGTCTTCTGAAGAGCCATATACACACCTTCAAGAGTATGCAGCAATATGTGGCACAATAAGTGGGCAAGGTTTTACTCAAGATGAGGTAAAACTTCACATTTTTCAATTTTCTTTGAAAGATAAAGAAAAACAATGGTTTATATCTCTGCCCCCGGGTAGTATTTACAAGTGGGACGAGATGCAACAACAATTTTTAAATGAGTATTATCCAATGAGTAAAACAAGTGAAGCCTGAAGTAATATAAATTCTTTTCATCAATATCCGGGTGAATTACTTCATGAATCTTTTGCTCGTTTCAAAGTAATATAAATTCTTTTCATCAAAATCCCTTGTTGTTGATATTGTGTCCACATCATAATTTTGAAAAATGGGATTTAGTTAAAATATTTTGTGAAGGTTTATTAGAAGATGACAGAAAATTTGTTTTGGCAAGTAGTAGTGGCAAATTTTTAACCCGCCCCCAGATGTTGAATGGGATTTTCTTGAGTCGCTAAGTAAAGGATCAAAAATCCAAGCTTCAGCGAATCGACGAAAGCCCCCATCTTCTGGGAAAGCCGTGCATAATGTTACAACTTCTCAAAATAATGATAGATTAGATGTCATAGAAAAACAGATGGCTATGCTAATGAGGGGTAGAGAAGGGTATTTTTCTCATGTGTCACAGGTGGAAAATATATGTGAAGAATGTGGGAATGTTGGTCATATATCCGACATGTGTTCTGGAATCAATGGTGGATTAGAAGAAGTGAACGAGGCACATGAAGAAAGGAGGCCTTACAACATGAACTCAAATGTGTATCATCCAGGATTGAGAAATCAACCAAATCTCAGGTATGAAAATTCTTCTAATCAATTAAATCCTAACTTTCAAGGTTCCAATCAACAGGGCAACTATTCCCACCAATACCAACAACAAGGGATGAATCGACCTGCAAATTATCAAAGAAATTACAACCAAGGACCAAATTAGTATTCAAATTCATCTCAAGGTCAACAAAATCAGCAAGGTCAAGGTAGACAATCTCCTCAAATGGCGGACAGTGTGGCTACTCAACTTTTAGAGGAGATCAAGAAGATGAATCAGAAGTTTGATCAAAAGTTCGAGCTTCAAGAAAAGACGAACAACTCTTTAGGGAAACAAATTGGTCAGCTGGCGGAACAACTTACCAATCGTGTGCCAGGGACACTACCCAGCAACACACAAGTGAACCCACAACATCAAATGCCAAAGCAGAATCAGGCAAGTTCTAGCAATGCAGGGGTAAATGAGGTACGTGTACTACGAAGTGGTAAGACTTATGAAAATCCAGTTTAACCTCCATCAAGCCCAATTGAAGGTGAGGTGGAGGATTGCACATCTGATGATGATGAATATGAGTTGGAAAATGCACCTTTAAATGAAAACAAATTTAAAAACAAGGAGAAAACACCACTTTCAAAAGAATCTGAAAACTTGAACAAAACGAAGGATGAGGACCAAGGTGTGGAGAATAATACCACCCCTTATCCATCGGCTTTGAATCAACCAATTAAGAAAAGTGTTTTTGGTAAACGAGGCCCACAATCAGAAGATGTGTGGGAAACATTTAAACAAGTCAAAATTAATTTACCACTCCTTGATGCCATTAAGCAAATTCCAGCTTATGCAAAGTTTTTAAAAGATTTATGTTCGCATAAATGGCACCACAAGCTTCCCAAAAAGGTTGACTTGACTGCACATGTTAGTGCCATTTTATCGAACCCTTTGCCACTAAAAATGAAAGATCCAGGTGCTCCTTTAATTTCCATTCAAATTGGTGAATTCAAAATTTCAAAAGCACTCTTAGATCTTGGGGCAAGTGTTAACATACTTCCCGGAAGCTTATCTGACCAGTATGACTTTGGTCCAATGCAAAAAACCGACACCACCGTGGTGTTGGCAGATTTATCTCATAAGCTTCCGAGAGGGGTGTTAGCAGATGTGATTGTAAAAGTGGCTGATTTTTATTACCCGATTGACTTCCTTGTATTGGATTCTAAATGCCAATACACTTATAGACAACCCAATGTGATTCTTGGCCGACCAATCTTGGCAACTGTAAATGCCCAAATTAATTGCCGAGAAGGGGCGGTGGATATCACATTTGGTAATAGAAAGATTAGATTAAATGTTTTCAAGCATGCTCCTAACGCTCCAATCAATAGTGATTGTTTCATGGCAGACATTATTGATGGGTGTGTCCATTCTTACACAACTCGTGTAATATCGAACGATCCCTTGGAGCAGTTTCTTTTTGATGAACAGGTTAGCATGGATGAGGATGAAAACATGAAGCAAATGCAAGAAGAGTTTGTAATGGGTTTAGAAGAAGACCGCCCTCCATGGACACACAAAGTGGAAAGCTTACCAGATCAGATTGACTGTCATTTAAAGCCATCATTAGAAAGCCCACCTCAGTTGGAGTTGAAGACATTGCCGACCCATTTGAAGTATGCTTTCTTGGGAAAGAATGATACTTTACCAGTTATCATTGCAGCTGATTTATTGGAGGACCAAGAAAAAGCACTCCTCAAGGTGTTAGAAAATTACAAGAGTGCAATTGGGTGGACAATAGTGGACTTGAAGGGAATTAGTCCGTCGATATGCATGCACAAGATCATCACTGACTCAACAACACAACCATCTCGAGATGCTCAACGGAGATTGAATCCGAATATGCGAGAAGTTGTGAAAAAGGAAGTTCTTAAGTGGTTAGATGCAGGAATTGTGTATCCAATTTCAGATAGTGACTGGGTCAGCCCCACTCAGACTGTTCCAAAGAAGGCTGGCATTCAAATTGTAAATGGTGAAGATGGACAACAACTTGTCACCCGCCCGGTAACGGGATGGCGAGTATGTATTGACTACCGCAAGACCAATGCGGCGACATCTAAGGACCATTTTCCTTTACCTTTTATTGATCAAATTATTGAAAAGTTGTCAGGTTAGAAATTTTACTATTTTCTTGATGGGGACTCAGGTTATAATCAAATTGCAATACATCCAGAAGATCAAAGGAAGACTACTTTTACTTGTCCTTATGGTAATTTGGACTATGTAATGCTCCCGCCACCTTTCAAAGGTATATGATGAGTATCTTTTCAGATATGGTGGGAGAGTCTCTTGAGATATTCATGGATGATTTTTCAATCTTTGGATCCACTTTCGAAAATTTCCTTAGTCAACTTGAAAATGTTTTGAAAAGATGCACCGAAACTAATTTGGTTTTAAGTTAGGAGAAAAGTCATTTTATGGTTAAGGAAGGAGTTGTATTAGGCCATGTGATCTCCGAGAGGGGACTTGAGGTTGACCTGGCCAAAGTACAAGTCATTTCTACTTTACCTCCCCCAACAAATGTTAAAGGTGTGAGGTCATTTTTAGGACACGCTGGTTTTTATAGGTGATTTATCAAAGACTTTAGTGCCATTTCTAAACCTCTTTGCAATTTACTTTCAAAAGAGGCACCATTTGTCTTTGATAAAGATTGTCTTGAAGCTTTTAGTGCATTAAAGAACCAACTCATCATGTCCCCCATTTTACAGTCACCTGATTGGTCACTTCCGTTTGAAATTATGTGTGACGCAAGTGACTATGCGGTGGGGGCCATTTTGGGTCAACGGGTGAATAAAAAGCCCGTTGCCATTTATTATGCTAGTAGGACCTTGTCGGATGCACAACTTAACTACACCACAACCGAAAAGGCACTACTAGCGGTGGTCTTTGCATTAGATAAGTTTCGTTCTTATATTTGGGGTGGAAAAGTCATAATCTATCCGGATCATAGTGCTATACATTATCTAATGGAAAAGAAAGATGCAAAACCCAGGTTAATCCGTTGGATATTGTTACTTCAGGAGTTTGATTTTGAAATCCGTGATAAAAAAGGGTGTGATAATGTTGTTGCAGATCATCTTTCACGCATACCCAATGTGAATGTTGAGTCTAGTGATGAAATCTCAGATAAATTTCCAGATGAGCAATTGTTTTCTATTTCTAATATACCTTGGTTTGCTAATTTGGTTAACTATTTGGCCGTAGGTAAAATGCCGGAACATTGGAGTAAGCAACAAAGAAAGCATTTTCTATTACAAGACAAGTTTTACATTTGGGATGAACCGGACTTGTTCAAGATTGGACCAGATCAAATTATCCGGTGGTGTGTTCCAGATGATGAGATACAAGAAGTTTTAACTCATGCTCATTCATCTGCTTGTGGAGGCCACTTGAGTGGACGAAAACTGGTCATCGTGTTCTTGCTTGTGGTTTATTTTGGCCTACCATTTTTCGTGACTCTATTTTGTTTGCAAAACAATGTTTAAGGTGTCAACAACTTGGGGGTATATCTAAACGTGATCAATGCCCATGAACCCTATTCTTGTTGTTGACATATTTGATGTGTGGGGAATTGATTTCATGGGGCCATTCCCCACCTCATTTGGCTATCTTTATATCTTGGTGGCGGTTGACTATGTGTCTAAATGGGTTGAAGCCGAAGCCACCAGGACCAATGATCATAATGTTGTATGTAAATTTGTTAAAAAGAATATATTTTCACGACATGGTATCCCTAGAGCTATTATTAGTGACGGGGGTTCGCATTTTAAACATTTTAGATTTGGCAAATTACTTCGACATTATGGTATTAATCATCGAATAGCCACACCCTATCATCCACAAACTAGTGAACAAGTCGAGGTTTCTAATTGTCAAATAAAAGAGATTTTACAAAAAAACCGTAAGACCTGATCGCAAGGATTGGTCTTTACGTCTTGACGATGCTTTGTGGGCCTATCGAACGACTTACAAGACACCAATTAGGATGTCTCCTTATCGACTAGTTTATGGAAAGGGGTGTCATTTACCAATGGAACTTGTTCACCGTGCTTATTGGGCAGTGGAAACTGTCAATTTTGATTATGATGCAGCAGGTGTAGAAAGAAAGCTTCAACTGAACGAGTTAGATGAAATTAGAAATGAGGCTTATGAATGTGCAGCAAGCTATAAGGCCAAGATGAAAGCTGTGACACCCAACATTTTTATGTTAACTCCGTTAACACAAATCTGTTAATTATATTCCCTAAATCATGTAATTGTACTAATTGGGCTTAAAGGCCCAATAGTGACCCAACCTGATAAACAAAGTCCGTTAAGGTAAACAAAGCCCATAGTGACCCAATAAGTTATAACGAGTGCTCAACCGTTAAATTTGTGTAAATATGTTTTATAAACTTAAAATAAAGTCAAAGTTATTGATTCTATAATACGAAAGGCGCATTTGTTCAGATACGTTCACAAAATTTAATTTTAATCAAGTAAATAATAATCGATAACGCTATTCAAAATCACAACTATAGTGTAAATGTCGACAATGATTTATGGCAAATGACGAAACGAGACGCAATATCGTAAACACGGTAATTATTAAGAGACTCTACATGAAAACCTAGGTACAAAAGCCTCCTAAACCCTTTTTCCTTCTCATTTTTGTTTACAAAAGAAAACCTAACCCTAAAAACCCTTTTGCAGCTGTCACCCTTTCCGGCCAGATTCCGGCCAGCTCCAACGTCGTCACGAGGCCTATTATATATCAAAATCTTCGTCTCGACGAGACGGCTCCAATGATAGTAAATACGTCTTCTAAATCGTAGCGATTAAAAAGTTAAGGCCAGTTGAATATTTCGGCTGATTGGTTCGCCCATTGATGATGTTCGGTTGTGTTGGGTCTTTGGTGGTGTTTTTGGTTGTTGATTGAAGTTACAAACACATAACAAGTATGTTTCATCCTTAACATTATATATATATATATGTTACGAAAATTATAGAAATGAAACCCTAGTTCATCCAAGGTTGTCAATTGGTAATTTTGTTGTGGAATTGATGATTAATTATGAGTTATTTGGTGTTTTGATGATCAAATGGCTAGTTGAGTCCATGTTAGTGTTTTATGAAAATTAGGGTTGGTAGGAAGTCAATGGAACATGAATTTGGTTGCATGATCATGACGAAATAGGATGAAATATGTGTTTATATGATGAATTGGATGAAGTTTGATTAGTTGGTTTTGAATTTACATGCTCGTTTGGCCATATTACTAAAAATAGTAACTTTTTCTCTAGGACTCATGTGAAATTGCATGTTGTTGACATCTAAGAGTTGTTATGAGGTTACTAGCATGTTTGTATAATGTATTAGATGAATTTTGATTATTTGAACGTGGAAATCCGGCTTGATTTAGTTTGACTTGCTAAATGTGGAAACTTGTTGTGATGAACTTTCACTAGGGTGCATGTTTAGTGACTTTGGACATACAAACATAAATGAATTGCATATGGAAGATTGTAGGCAACTTCGTGTATGGCAAACTAGCTTTTGGACATGAAATGATATTTAAAAGCATTAGTTGATAAATAACCCGTTTGCATAGAATTGGTTGTGAAGGAATATACAAGGTGTGTTCTACTTAATTAGGATGCCATGATGAAAGTATTGCTATGATATTTGAAACAAAACATGTGGACGATGATATGTGCTTTGAAATGACCACACATGCTACTATGTCTTACATTGGAAACCGTAAGGTGTTAGTGTGTGCTATTGTCTTGTGTAACATGATATGGCTATTGTGTAGTAGTTGACATGCATAGAGATGTTTGGAAACCTAGGATGTTGAATTATGAAAACATGTGCTAAAAGTACTACTTTCCTATAAAGGAAACTTTAATGGAAATACAAAATTTGGTTTGTTGAATGCTTGTCGTGTGATGTGATTTGTGAATGTAATATAAACAAGTACATCCCATGAAACATACTTACACTTAATAAATCACCAACGGGTCGTGGGTCAACTCATGTCAACAAAAGTCAACTTTGGTCAAACTTGGTCAAAAAGTCAAACTATTCCAAACTCACACAAACTGTATGACCATGTTGGTCCATAATGATCGTGATTTCAGTGCTATAATGACTTGTTTAACAACAAACACACTTGACTTGAACAAACAAAGTGTATTATAACCAAAAACCCAATAATGAGATAAAACCACACAACCGGAGGTAAACAAGCTAAAATGATGAGTAATATATGCTCCTAGCACCTCCAGTGAACAATTACATGACACAATCAGTAAGATAGAGTTTTTGTCAAAGTTGTGCAAAAGTTGTATTTCTTGAAGATAAGGTTACAATATATATCAGTCATAGGTTCGCTGATAGATTTGCTGCAGCGAATCTATCTAGCGAACCACATAGGTTCGCTGGGCACAAACAGGTTCGCCCAGTCGACACCATCATAATCACTAAACTGTGCTACAGATTCGCCCGTAGGTTCGCTAGTACAAAAGCATACAAATTACATACGAAATACATACAAAATATATAACACCGACAAGCCGGTGAGTCCAACCTATACAAGACTATCAATACTCCCCCTAGGTTGGACCTCACCTGGGGAAGTCTTCTGTTTAGCTCCGTCTTCTTTCGGCTTCAAATATATTCAACGTATGCTCCTGCCCTTTCTTCAATACCGGCCAATGGATTAGTAACGTCTTCCGATCCGGCCTCATCTTCACTAAAAACCAGCATCGATTCCACGAACTCTGCTTCGGCGACCTCAGTATCTGGCTCATCCACATCAAACGTTTCCGCCTGAATTTCTGCAGTATGCTCCTCGCCAGTTACGTCCAAATCTACAACCTCCACTGGTTTCTCGAACCTCTTCTCAATCGTTTGATCCAGCTGTTTAGATAAGTCATCCATATCCATTTGCTGATCATCAGTCATCCTCAGTCTCTCATTCACCGACCTCAGTTCAGCACGAATTCCCCGGGCTTTGTTTGCGACCTTCACGAACAAGTTCGCTTCGATCCTTGTGTCATCTCCAGCCTCGTGCTTAATCCTGTTCTCACACAGTACCTTTAAATCCTCATCACAAAATGAGAAGACCTCCATAGGATCAAACAGCCGAATTTCTGGACGGTCTTCCCCTTGCAGTCTGATAATGGCCTCCCAGTACTGTTATCATAAAACCATTTGAGGAAATCTTGCAGTCTGGGTGGCTGTGTGTCCGGAACCCTCACCCTTGTCATGATTTTTAGCGCTTCAATCTTTAAAACGACCTTACCCTTCCACGAAACCCAATGTCTATCCTTTTTCTGTCTCATCCTCCTCGGCTTCTGGTATCCAAAATCAACAAAATTACTCTTCGCAGCCTCTCTGATTGTCACTTCGAAAGCACATGCCTTGCCACTGTCTTCTTTACCCAGTGAAGGTAGCTCAGCCAACCTACGCAAGTCCCATCGTGGTAAGGTTGCAAAATGTTTCCGATTCTTGATATAGCTTATATCACCGCCTCTCCTTTTAATCATATAAGCGTCAATCAGAGTGTTGTACTTCCAAGCAATGATCTGTCTATCCATCTGTTTGGTGTTGGGTTCATCCAGATGTTGAAAGATAGGGACTTCGGGAATAACAGCAACATCTTTCTTGAACCATTCAGATTTGTCAAGATCGATGTGCTCAAACTGATAACTCAACCCTTTCTCCTCAACCTTATACATCTCCGGCTCATCATCTAAATCCTCCTCACTGTCAGCTTCTATGTCAACCTCTGGTTCATCTATCAAACTGAAGTTCACGCTAGATCCACCAACCACTTCTTCCCCCTCAAACACATCCAGATCTATACCCATTTCTTCATCGAACGTCTCCTCAGCAGCTTTACCTTTTCCCTTATCCTGATCCCCAAATACAACGTCCATTAACGGATACCTTGCAGCATCCGTTAAGGATTTCAGTTCATCTTCAGTCATAGCAGGCTCTGTCCCCTCTTTTTCTTTCAGACTGTTCAGTTCCTTGAATATCCTAACCATCAGACATTGTTGATCCTTCATCATTCTCCCCATTTCATATGTAACGGTCGATTTTTCAGCATCCTGAGTCTCCAATTCCTCATACTTACCTCTCAGTTCCATCAATTCTGCCCTCAAACTTTCAATCTCACCCTTCAATTCACCAACTGATTCAGTAGATGTACCCGGAACATCATGCTTTGCCTTCTTTGAAGTTTCAGTTGCAGCATCAGATTTCCTCTTTGTTCGCTTTTCCCTACCCGCATCTATTTCAGCCTGAATCTCATCTATATCCCGTTCCAATGAATAATCCTTTTCCTTGGCATACGGCTTCCTTTTTCTCACCCTTTTCTCAACCACCTCAATATTCTCGCCACCCCGTTTTCTTTCAGTCTCCATTAACCTTTGAATTTGTACCCATCTTTCAGCTGGGTACATGTTTTCCCAAAGAAATGAGGTCCTACCGACACAATCAGATCTCACTGCCTTACAGTCTCTGAATATCCTTGAATGCATCTCCCATATCTTCAGGACATCGCCAACAACCGGCAGATTTGGCAATTTATCATTCAACACCATCTGAATGAATCTGGGATACATCAACCACTTGCTCGCTTTAGTAGCATGGATGTTCTCGAGCAAATAGTTGTAGATTAGCTTCGCAAGATTTGCTTTTTGTCCCCGACAAAACAGCATCATTGCCCGAGCCCAGTCTAAGTTCAATCCATCTGTGCCCCCTTTCCTATGATCCAAGCACCTAATGAATACATGTGCAATATACCTCCACTCTTGGATCAGATAGGACTTTACGAACTCCATCTTCTTTTCTCCAGGCATCAGACCCTCATAACCCGCAGTCCGAAATGCCCCATATACCTCCTCAGCGGTCATACACACTTCATCTCCGACATCCTCCTCTAATCTCAGAATCCTGGCCAGATCAGCCTCAGTAAACTCCAGATCGAAACCGCTAACCTTGGCACATATACGAGATGGCTGTGTAGACACGTTCATCACTGCAGTTCTCCAGAAATCTCGAACATGCAGCTCGTATATGGTCGGTGAATAAGAAATGGCGTGATGTATATGAGACGACTTCAGCCATTTGATACAGTCTCTAAAGCCACCGGCCTTTTCGTGATTCTCGTCAAGCAAAGCACACATATTGTGCTTTCTTTCGAAGAATAATGTCGACATCGTGCCTGAAAAATAAACGGAGATTGATCAGAAACGAAGATTTTCAAAAACAGTTAATAGATTCGCTGGATAATTAGGTTCGCTTAAAGAGCGAACCTGAGATTTGGCACCAGAACCTATAGATTCGCTGACATGAAAAGTTAGTCATTTGGTCGAGCGAATGTATAGGTTCGCTAGAAACAGTCGGGCGAATCTATGTTGATGCGCGGGCAGCATAACGACATAGGTTCGCTCGAAGTTTTGAACTTTCGTTCAGATTCGCCAGACGAACACATAGGTTCGCTGGAAACCCTAGTTTTTGAGAAACGGCCAGAATCACAGTCAATACATCATTACCAAGCAAACAAGGCAACAATCAATTATTGTAAACATCAAACAAGGATATTATGAAGTAAATTCCTAACTAAAAACACCAAATCAGTCAGTTTATTTACACAATCTTCACAGAACGACAGATTTAAGTGTTTGAAGGTGCAATAAAGGGTTTAAAACAGAGATTAAGATGAAGGACCAGACCAAAATAGAAGTGTTTAAATGTGAAAAACCGGTTGAAAAGTGAGAATCGAACACACGGCAGTTAGTTTTTAGAAAAACCCAGCTACAGTAGTGACAGCGAAATTGTGAAATATTTCGCTGTCACAACATATATATACAGACACAGGTTCTCTGGCAGACAGACCAGCAAACTTAGATTCGCCAGAAGACCAAAAGTCAAGTAAACCACGGCGGCGATGCAAAGAGATTCCTGGCCAACCTGAGGTTCTGGCGAACCTGTAGGTTCGCTAGCAGGTTCGCTAGCACACAAAAAATTAAAATATTTTTGGTTTTTCTCAAATTTTAAATTCTTTGTAAATCCATGAAAACGTCCCACGATTTCAACGCTCCAAAAATAAACATATTATCCTAAAAATACTAATAATAACAAGATAGAAGTTAGAAAAATAAAGTAAAAGGAAGATAAAGACAGGAATTTTAAACGCTAAAGAAGGATATATATATTTTTCATGATGTTTTGAGCAGAATCCGGAGAATCATTGATTGGCGGGATTGCAGATATGTTTGTCCATTTAAACCCATGCCTTAGTCCTTTCAACAAGAGATCAGCAGCTTCTTTTATCATGTTTTTGGTTTGATTGAAGAATCTCAGACAACTCGGTCCCCACAGACATCTAGGTAAAAAGAACAAGTTCTGTCATCAGGGTATATCTGAGCAATACGATTGACTTTGCTTGAAATTCGAGGATCAAATTTTGAATATTGATCGATGCAAAAGCTTCTTTTGACACTTGTGCAATTTTTTGCATCTTTTCTTTGTGAGTGGAGCTTGTCAGCAATTGATTCTTTTGAACACAATGCGACTTATTATTTGGGAAACTCAAATAGTTCAGAGCTCCAGGTCTATACCGACGTATAACAGAGGAGATAAACATTTGAGCATGCTTGGTGAATCTTCAGGTCAATACTTCCGTATAGCAGAGAAGATTCACCAACTCCAGGTCAATACTTCCGTATAGCAGAGGAGTTAAGCACTTTGACTCGATACGTTCTGAGGAGTTAACAAGTAACTCACTCAGAGGCTTTTCCGAAGAGCATCACTAGCGGCTTTTTATTTTATTTGTTTTGCACACTAGAAACTCGATTCGGGGATAGGGCGAGGGTGATTTGGGATGTTTGTGGAAATAAAGGCAAAGATTTGACGCTCTCAACCCATTTTTGACAGAACCCTTATCTTTGTGCAATCCAATCATGTCAAGGAGATAATCCTTGTTGCCGAGATCTTGAGCGTTATGTTTGGCTGCCCAATCACTATTTACTTTGTTTTCAGGCTGAGCCTATCTGACATATCCCAAACACAATGCTTCTGACCTCCTTCAACGTCTCTTCAACATCAATCAAAATGGAGATCCTGAAATAGCAAAATTTGAAAAAACTATAAAGTTAATCTTTTATATCTCCCCCAAAATTTTTATATTATAGCTATGTAATAAGAAATTTTTGTTTTTCACTTAATATATATATACAGAATAAAAGAAAGAAGAAGAAAAAAAATAAAATTAAAGGAGCGAAGAATTGAGTGACCCACTGAATTTTCAAAGAGGAAAAAGAAAAAGAAAAAAAAGGTTATTTACATATGTACAAATTGATTCTCACAGCATGGAGATCAGTTCATAAAAACGTGGTTTGTCAAAAGTTTTTGTGAAAAGATCAGCTTTTTGCTTTCGAGTTTCAATAGGAATAATATCAATGAACCCCTTTTCCTGTGCATCTCTGATGGCATGAATTCTTGTTTCAATGTGCTTGGTGCGAGTGTGATGAATAGGATTCTTGGCAATTCCAACAGCAGCTTCATTAACACAAAAAAGTGGCGTATGAAGAAAGTTGATGCCATAATCCATCATCTGATGCTGAATCTAGAGCACTTGGCAACAGCAACTTGAAGCAGCAATGTATTCTGCTTCTCCTGTGGACAGAGAGACGGTTGTTTGCTTCTTGCTTTGCCAGGAAACAAGACATTCTCCAAGGTATTGACATCCGCCAGTGATTGATTTTCTGTTAATCCTGCAACCAGCATGATCACTATCAGAAAAAGCATGTAAATCAAAGTTTCCACCTTTTGGGTACCAAAGTCCCAAACGAGAGGAACCCTTAAGGTAACGAAAAATTCGTTTAACAGCTTTCTCATGTGATTCTTTTGGATTGGCCTGGAAACGAGCACAGTAGCACACAGCGAATGTAATGTCCGGTCGGCTTGCAGTCAGATACATGAGAGATCCGATCATCGAGTGATACCGATGAGCATCCACAGGATTCCCATTATCATCGGAAGTAAGGCATGTTTGAGCGGTGAAAGGAATCAATTCAGAAGAAGAATCATCCATGCCAAACTTCGTGAGGATCTCTTTGATATATTTCTCTTGGTGGATAAGAATTCCATCAGGCTGTTGTTCCACTTGCAGCCCCAAGAAGAAACACATCTCCCCCATTATCGTCATTTCAAAGCGATCCATCATCACTTTTTCAAATTCTCTACATAGCCCCTCATTAGTCGAACCGAAGATTATATCATCAACATACACTTGAACGATCAGCAGCTCCCCATTCACCTCCTTCTTGAACAATGTCATATCTATAGACCCACGAGAGAAACCTTTGCTGAGAAGATACTGTGTCAGAGTTTCATACCAGATACGTGGGGCTTGATGTAACCCATACAAGGATTTATCAAGCTTGTACACCTTTGAAGGAAAATCTGGATCCTCGAAACCCGGTGGTTGACATACGTAGATCTCCTCATCGATATCTCCATATAGAAATGCACATTTCACATCCATTTGATAAACTTTAAAGTTTTTGTTCGCAGCATGAGCAAGAAAGATTCTGATGGCTTCAAGGCGAGCGACTGGAGCAAAAACTTCAGTGTAGTCAATCCCCTCCTCTTGAGCAAATCCTTGAACAACCAGTCTCGCCTTGTTTTTTATTACAACTCCGCGATCATCTGGCTTGTTTCGGAAAACCCATTTAGTGCCAATGGGACACTTATTAGGAGGAAGATCAACCAGTTCCCAAACTTTAAGCTTCCTAAATTGCTGCAGTTCCATTTGCATGGCATCAACCCAACTAGGATCTTCAAGTGCTTGTTTATAATTCTTCGGAACAACTTGAGATAGAAAGGCAGCGTAGAGACATTCATTAATCAAACCACTCTCACTCCGAGTTCGCACACCATCAGTAATGGATCCGATAATGTAATCATGAGGATGATTTTTTAAGGTTTTGAAGTCTGTGTTGAGAAGCAAAGGATTGGTTTCGGTTGAAGGTGTTTGATTAGATGGTTGTGAAGGTGTATGTGATGTTGGAGGAATTGTATTAGTGGTAGATGATTGAATGGTAGTGGATGAGGATGGAATATCTGATGGAGAAGTTGGAACAGTTTGAGGTGGTGGAGGTGGTGGAATGTCAAATGAAGTGGGAGGTAATTGTGTAGTTGAAGGTTGTGGTTGTGATTGTGTAGGTGGATGGTTAAAGATAGAAACTAATGTGTGTGGAATGATGTCATCATCGTCAGAGTCAGGAAGATTAAATGATTTGAAAATAGTGGTGGAATCATAAAACCATGCCGGTTCACTGCCAATACTTGTTGTGTTTGACTCTTGCCAGTCAACATAGTAGGACTCTTGCACAATCCGCGTTCGCTTGTTGTAAACACGATACGCCTTTTGTGTGTTCGAGTATCCTACAAAGAAGCATTCATCTGAAACAGCACCAAACTTCGTCTTCTGATCTTGAGTATTCAAAAGAGTACAAGAACATCCAAAGGGGCGCAGAAAACCAATCAATGGCTTAATCCCTCGAAACAGCTGGTATGATGTCTTCATCTTTTCTTTGACAATCAGTACCCTGTTCAGAACATAAGCTGCACAATTAACTGCCTCCGCCTAGAAAATGATTGGAAGCTTTGACTCAATCAGCATAGTTCTAGCAGCCTCCACAAGAGTTCGATTCTTCCTTTCAGCAACACCATTTTGTTGTGGTGTTCGTGCGGCGCTAAACTGTCTGAGAATACCCCGTTGTTCACAGAAAGAGTTGAAGATATGGTTTCTGAATTATGTTCCGTTATCGCTTCTGATGGCTTGAACCTTTCTCTTTCCAAGAACCTCAATTTGAGGAATCAGCTTCATCAACTCTTCAGCAGTCTCACTCTTGTATGCCATGAATCTCACCCAGGTGTACCTAGAGTAATCATCTGTGACAACCAAGCAATAAGATTTCTTAGCAAAAGATTTGACACTTATTGGACCAAATAAATCAGTATGTAACAATTCGAGGGGTTCTGAGATTGTATTTGTAATTTTAAGTTTATGTGGCTTTTTGTGCTGTTTTCCTTTAGCACAAGCCATGCATTTCTCAACCACTGAAAAATCTTTGAGTGGTAAACCCCTAACCAAATTGTTCTTAACCAATTTATTCAGAATTTTAAAATTAATGTGCCCTAAACATCTATGCCATTGAAACGATTCAAAAGATGAAGCTTTAGACAGGAGACAAGTCACGGTGGAATTTGATTCCTTTGATCCCATATTCAGCATATAGGTATCATTTCGTCTCGGAGCTCGCATGATCACCAATTCTTCAGGAATAGAAAACTCTGGCTTCAAGAACAAACATTCATTTGGAAGAAACATCACTGGGATATTCTTATCACAGATTTGTGATACACTGAGAAGATTGAATGCCAGTTCAGGAACATAGTTGACGTCTTCCAAAGTTAGTGAACCATTTGAGACTTCTCCTTGACCAATCATTTTACCACCTTTCTTGTCTCCCGCAAAAGCAACATATCCACCGTTGATGATTCGATAGTTAGTAAGTAGGTCCTTCAATCCTGTCATATGTCTGGAACATCCGCTGTCAATACGCCAATGACTATTTACAACGGCATTAGAATGTTCCAGTTTTTCGGCAGCAAGAGCACGATCACACTGGCAGTAGGGAGTGTTCCTTTTGAATTCATCGACAGCATCAAGCCTCGCTTTCTCAATCATTGCTTCCAAGTTAAGCTTTGACTCCTCCTCATTCTTCACTTCATTTATCGCAGCTTCACAAACCAATCCAGAGTGATTCAGATGCCCTTGAACAATAACATCTGATTGATCTTTGTCAACTTTCTCCACTTTCTCTTCCTCATCTTTACCATAAAATTCTTTGAAAGGATCAAAGCAATTTATATGGTTGTCATCAATCTCAACAATCTCAGCAACAAGGGCATGATTAATTTCCTCCTTGGTTTCTTCAATTTCTGCACTCCAATCAAAGTTGGTGAGCAGTGCAGTTTCATTCTTTGACTTCGCTTCCTCAAGCCTTTCTTGATTTGAGACAGATCTTGGATTTCCAGAGTTTACTGGTTCAGTAACAATTGGTAAAGGACATTCCCTTTTGAAGTGACCCAATTGTTTGCAGTTATAACATCTCAGCTTTCCCTTGTCATACCCCAGCTTGCTATTCTGTCCATGATTCCCAAAGTTTCTTCTACCTGTTCTTTCCATAAATCGTCTAGCACGAAGAGTAAGCATGGCCATTTGCCATTGGATGTCGGTTTCTTCCAGATCATCAGGATCCACCTGATACATATCTTCTACAGTCATCCCTTTTCCCTTTAACTCACCAGCAACAAGAGCTTCATAGCTATAAACAAACATTCCAAATAAAGCCATAGTGTCAGATGGAATCTGAGTGGTGACAGATGCATTTGAGCTTGAACCAGCATTTATGGATGCACCAACAGATTTAGCAGACACATGACTTGATGATCCTCCAGGTGCAGCACTGTAGATACAAGAGTTTGCAGCGGATGAAATAAGTGCAACATTCTGAGAAGGCATATTTGGAACCATCATAGACTGATTGTATTCTCTTCTCTTCACATCAAGATCGAATGACTTTAGCTTGTTTATAACATCCATCAGCTTAAAGTCATGAAAGTTTCTTTCTTGTTTCAACAACTTGATTTGAAGACTCCACTGAGGAGGAAGAGAATCTAGCAGCTTGGTGACTTGTTCATGATTGCCTAGCTTATCATCATATTTCTTCAGATTACTTGATACAGATAGAAATCGATTGGTAATGTCAGTCAGATTTTCTTGCGAATATCCCACAAAAGATTTGAATTCTTTCTCAGCTTGAGCTTTTCTATCCTGTTTCAAATCCTCATTACCGTCATAGAACTCGCACAGCGCGTCATACAAGCTTTTTGCAGTTGTGTGTTCAGCAAACCTGTTGAAAATATCTTGATGCAAACAGAGTATCAATGCCCCAAGTGCCTTTTTGTCACGATCAAGCAACTTGGTGTCTGCTTCAGTAAAAGTGCTTGGATCATTTTTTATTGAAGTAACGGTTCCTTCAACTGTCGTCGGCACGTGCGGACCATTTACAATTGACTCCCATTGATTGTAGTCAGTGTAGTAGAAAAAGGCTTTCAAGCACCTCTTCCAATCTTCAAAATTTTCACCACTAACTAGCCTCGGTGGCCTGTTAGGTTGAACACTATCCAGATCATTCATATTCAGTGTTGATGTAGCCATAATTTTGAACAGATTATAGATTCGCTGAAGACAAATAGATTCGCTGGCTAGATTCGCTCAAAGAACACAGCAGATTCGCTGGTAGATTCGCTGACGACAGATTCGCTAGACAAACAAACAGATTCGCTGACCAGCAAGCACAGTTTCGCTCGACAGATTTTGGCAGCAGTTTCGCTTGCACAAAGAGTCAACCAAGTGAACTTTCGTTCGATAAGATGTCAGATTCGCTAGCCACAACACAAACCAACAGAACACAAAAATTTGAACTAGGTTCGCTGGATGAACACCTAGATTCGCTGGAAGAACAGATAGGTTCGCTGGGTTACGAACAAACCTGTAACAGTACGAAACCAACCCGGACAGCTTCAAAACTTGACCATTTGTTGACACATTTGTTTCAAAAGCTTCCTATGACCAAATATGACAACACTTAAGCAAAAAACAACACCAAAACACCAAAATCAGTCCAGAAAAGAATCAAATAGTGTTTTGACACAAAAACCCCAAAATCAACACAAAAATCACTAGAATCAAACAATCAAGAGCACTAATGCTCTGATACCATATTGTTGGTCCATAATGATCGTGATTTCAGTGCTATAATGACTTGTTTAACAACAAACACACTTGACTTGAACAAACAAAGTGTATTATAACCAAAAACCCAATAATGAGATAAAACCACACAACCGGAGGTAAACAAGCTACAATGATGAGTAATATATGCTCCTAGCACCTCCAGTGAACAATTACACGACACAATCAGTAAGATAGAGTTTTTGTCAAAGTTGTGCAAAAGTTGTATTTCTTGAAGATAAGGTTACAATATATATCAGTCATAGGTTCGCTGATAGATTCGCTGCAGCGAATCTATCTAGCGAACCACATAGGTTCGCTGGGCACAAACAGGTTCGCCCAGTCGACACCATCATAATCACTAAACTGTGCTACGGGCGAATCTATAGATTACATATGAAATACATACAAATTACATATGAAATACATACAAAATATATAACACCGACAAGCCGGTGAGTCCGACCTATACAAGACTATCAGACCATTTGGATGCATAGGGTACTATGACCCTACATGAACACACATTAATAGACCTACTGTTATTTAGGTTGTTGTATTACTGTGTGCTTTTAGAAACTGAACTACTGCGCAACCTAAGGTGAGTTCACTGAACCGTACTTTTACTATCTCACCCTTTTATGGGCTGAGAACACGAACGATTACTTTTACGGATTTACAAATTCTGTATGTCGCATGTCTGGATTAGAGCAACTTTTATTTTGTTCATGAAAGACCTCATGGATACCTAGTTGAGTGTTAGTATTTGTGAAATAGCGGGGAAATTTTGAGTAGTACTACTGGGTTTGACAAACCCCACCCAGGCTATTCGCGCTAGCACGACAGAAGAACCTGTCGAACGGTTGTTGAATGACCTAACATACTTAAAGTGCATCCTGCTGGGATGTACGAACGGGCAAAATGCACTTAATGTGTACATACGTCAGCTTCGGTCAGATACATACGCCTCTAAGGACATGTGCTGTAGATTAGCTACCTACAATGAAATACTTAATTTATATCTCTGCTTGCAACTGAACTACTTGATTTCATACTTACTGTTAGACCTGAATTGTAGTCTAATATTATCAACACAGTCAAAGTCAACAAAAGTCAACGTCAACGGACAAAGTCAACGCAAAACTCAAGACGACGCGTTCGGGACGAAGATTAGAGACAAGACGTTGAAGGCGACGGAGTTTTACTGTTAATAAATATATTTTGTGTCAACAAAATATATTTAATCGTTTTCGTCATTTTAGTATTTTATGTAATATATATATTTTGTCTTAATGACAAAATATATATTAGACTAAACATTAGGGTTTTATTTGTATTAATTTCCATTTGTCATGTTTTAGTCTAAGTTTAGGGTCCTAATTGTCATTAGTCCAAAGTGTCATTAGGCTATAAAAATAAAATGGCAATTAGGGTTTTAGGGGCTTGAATGAGCTAGTGAATTGAGGGTTTCCACATTTGTAATATCTGATGCAATTCCACATGGATCAAACATGAGTTTTTAGTAGTGTTCTTCATTGTTCATCAAAAAAGGGAGTCTAACATTTTTACTTGTATTTTTGATCAAGTTTTCTCATCCCTTTGAGGTCGCTCTTGAGTCTTTTGGAAGAGTAATATCTCAAATGAATGTACTGAATATCATTGCTCAAAATTCTGTGTAACTATTTTGTGTCTTTTGAAGGTTTCAGGTTTGTATGGAAAGCATCTGAAGGAGGATATTGATTTGTGTATTGATGTGTCAATAGGCTCAGCCCGAATACGATTAGACAACAATTCTGTGATCAAACTAAGTTCAAGAACTCGGCAATAAGGATTATCTCCTTGACATGATTGGCCTGCACAAAGTCTTGGGGTTATTTGAAGATGTCACTTTCCAAATATAAGCGAGTGAAGATATCGAGCATCATCACGAGCAAGCACGGGTGAAGACGTTCATAATTTGTATTTGTCTTAGAATATTTATGTAATCGTTTCGTGCTAAAATGCGCGTTTGTGCTTAACTGCACGTGGTTAGGTTACATTGTAAGGTGAATGGTATAGACTATAAATACCATCACCTAGGTCATTTGTTGAGGGAGTTGCCTACATTTCATTCCATATCCCTTGTAACCTCTCCATTTGATCTAATACAATTCACCTATTCATATTATCATCATCTTCATCATACTTTGCATTGATCTTCATGAACATTCAAGCATCAATACGTGATCAGTGAGTTTCCGCATCACTGATTACAAACAACATCACCAAACAATCTCAGATCTAGATCCAAGCTCGGTTTGTCTAGAACTATCAATTGGTATCAGAGCAGTTGGTATTGTGTTCTTCGCTATTCATCAAGCAAAAACACATCAATATTGCTCAAAATCATGATCTGAATGATCTGTTGCTGTTTTTAGTTGTGATTTATCATCGCAATCACTTCTAATTCACAACGATTGTGCAAATTCCATCAGATTATCATCAGATCTGAGGAATTAAGAAGAAATAGAAAGTTAGTGTTCGATCAAAATTTTGCTCAAATTCATCAAAATTTGATCATGTTTTGGATTGATTGAGATTGGAGATTGGTAATCGGTGCATTTCGCTGATAGGGTGTGAATTTTGAAGAAATTTGACAAGTTTTTGATAAACCCAGAAAAATTCGTTTGACGAAGATGATGAACAGGATGAACTGGTTGAAGATTAACTAGCCGGGTGATAATTTTGACTTAGACAAATTCCTTGGACTTAGATTTGTGAACAAATTAGGTCCTGTGCAGTCGGGTAAAGGTTTTTGTGCTAGACGGGTAAAGGATTTTGCGTGAAAAAGGTTGTACTGTTCAGCCGGATCAAGAACTATTGTGCCGGGTGATAAACTGTTCAGTCGGGTGATTAACAATTTCAGCCGGGTGAATTGACAACTGTTTAGCCGGGTAAACAATTGCTCTGCCGGGTAATCAACTGTTCAGCCGTGTAAAGCCTATTGTCGTGTCAAGTTCAAGCCGGGTCAAGATTGTCTGTCGTGTGAAGTATAACTGTTCAGCCGGGTAACTATTCTGCCGGGTGAAGATTACAAGTTTTTGAAGACTTACAACTGTTAAGCCGGGTCACTGTTTAGACGGGTGAAGAAGATTCTCAGCCGGGTGAAGAACAAAAGCTACTGTTCAGCCGGGTGAAGAAGAAATTTTCACTGTTCAGCCGTGTGATCCTTTTTCAGTTGTTTCAAACCTTGTTATCTTATCTTGTCATTATTTACTTGTCTTTATTTTTAGTATTTTAACTGTTTCTTTTCAAAAAATCATCAAAAACACAAAAATATTTTCTTTAAAAATTTTAAAATGGCACCTAATGATAATTCTGATAACCGTGTTCCTAGATTGGTTAATCGTGCAGATTTCAAGAATTGGACAATCAGATTGAAGCATCATCTATGCTCTATTGACAATGATCTCTGGAAGTCAATTGATAAAGGTCCTCACATTCCTACACAAACTGCTCCTGATAGTGCAAGTACCTACACCAAAGACTCTACTGAACCTTATCCAGAAGATAATTTATCAGCTGAAGACTTACGAAAGGTCAAGAATGACAGTAAGGCTTACTCTTTGATGTGTAAGGGATTGCCACTTCAAGTGTTGTCAAGGTTGGATGCTTATCAAACTGGCTACACATTGTTCAAAGCACTGAAATCAATCTGTGAAGGAGGAGAACAGTTGAGAAGTCTCAAGAAGCAGAAATTAAAGAGACAATTGGAGTTATTTGAACACATTGCTGGAGAATCTGTACACCAAATGATGAATAGATTTGTTCATCTGACTACTGAAATGACAAATGTTGGTGCAAAGACAGATCTTCAAGATTTGAATGACAGATTGTTGTGTGCTTTTCCATCTTCATGGAAACAAACTGTTACTCTATTGAAGCATACTGAAAAGTTTCCTTTGGACTTAGATCTGCTCATTGCAAAAATCGAAGAAGTTGAGATTGATGAAAGTTCGAGAAACACTGACAGATCAGGTTCTCATGCTCAATACAAGTTCGTTGTAAATCCTTCTAACACAGTGGAGAATGCTTTTTTGGCACAAGATGCTGTTAAAACCGATGATGAGGGAGATTTATTCGTTGGTGCAAGCTTTTATACTGATTCATCATACATTCCAAACTCACCAACTTATTCTCAACCTCAATCTCCACCAAGAGCTCAAGTTCAAAATCAGATGAAGCGGCCTTTGTCTTGTTCTTCTTGGCTTTGCTCTTCTTTCTTCTAACCTTCTTCTTCTTCTTCGACTGAAACTCTTGTGTCTTTTCTTCTTCAGAAGATAGTGATCCAACAATTCCGGTTGGCACTAATCCTTCTCTTTTATTTTCTTCTTGGATCATGTTTTTCATGTTTTATATTGGGAGATTTGGTGTTTGTGAATGTAAGTGACCTGACATGTTGAGTTGTTCTCGGGTTATTTAGATGAAGTGTATAACTTTCTAATGTGCAAGGTATGGGTCACTCAAAACTTATTCTTAATCAACCTAATTGATCATCAAGAATAGAAAAAGTAAGTGTGTCACTTCGAGCTAATTGAATTGTTTAACAATTTATCACTCAATTACTTCACAATTCAATTGTCTATTCTCAAAACTGCAAAACATGTGTTGGATAAATTGCTGGTATGATCTCATTGCAGGTTAAAAGATTCATAAATGTAAAGAGAAAATTCCAAAAATATCAAAAACATTGAAAAATTCAAAAAGAACAAAAGATTTTCTTTTTAATTTTTTCTCCTGTTTTGGCAGTTTAACATGTGTTATTGATGTAGGAGTTGTTCATCAAGCAATATCTCATCCAATTGAGAACTTAATCTTTACATTGATGATAAATACACATTATTGCCTGAGTTTTAATGTTTTTCTTTGAGTTGCAGGAACAGTTTCCAATGCAGAACAAGCTTCCACGCGACTTGAAGATGTCCCAAATCACCCTCACCCTAGCCCTGAATCGAGTTTCTAGTTAGCAAAACAAAATAAAAAGCTGCTAGTGTTGCTCTTCAGAAAAGCCTCTGAGTGAGTTACTTGTTAATTCCTCAGAATGTATTGAGTCAAAGTGCTTAACTCCTCTGCTATACGGAAGTATTGACCTGGAGTTGGTGGATCTTCTCTGTTATACGTCGGTATAGACCTGAAGATTCATCGAGCATGCTCAAATGATTATCTCCTCTGTTATACGTCAGTATAGACCTGGAGCTCTAACCATTTGAGTTTCCCAAATAATAAGTCGCAATGTGTTCAAAAGAATCATTGTTGACAAGCGCCACTCCCAAAATGCAAAAAAAAATGCAGAATGTCAAAAGAGGCTCATACATTGATCAATATTCAAGATTTGATCCAAGAAATTCAAGCAAAGTCAATCATATTGCTCTATAAACCCTGATGATAGGACAAGTTTCTTTACCAAGATGTCTGTGGGGACCGAGTTGCGCTGAGTTTCTTCAAATCGAACCTAAAACATGATAAGACCATCACAGATTGTCTGTTGAAAGGAACAAAGCATGGGTTTAAATGGACCAACATATTGACAATCTAGCCAAGTCTTTGTTTCTCTGGATGGTTGCTCGAAACGCATTATCTGATATCCTTTCATGAAGTTTTTATTTTATTTTATGTTTGAGTTCTTGAGTCTTGTTGGTCGTGTGTACCTTTTGGGATGTGTTCTCTTTGTCTAAAATATTTGTGATCTTGTCGGACTCGTCCTCTCATTTTCGAATTTTTAATTTTTAATTAAAAAAAAATCCGAAAAGATTTTTAATTTCAAATTATTTTCAAGTCTTCCATATTATGCTATTAATATGCTATCATTTTCACATGCATTTCACGGGAAATTGCACACACAAACGGACACGGGTTCGCTTGTCTTCATACACAAATAAACACGGGTTTATTTTGTTTAATGAAATGATCTAATGAGAAATCTCGAGATCTTGTTTGTGAATGTGTTACAGATATTTGCTGCAAGTGATGGCCGATCATCAGTTGAGCAAAGCACCTGACCAGAGAACCTGTTCCTCAAAGTTTTTCAGAAGATACCGAGCTAGGAATCCTCCTCCTACATCTTCTGAAGCGCTCAAGAAAAGATAGTTGGAAAGTCATTCCAGATTTTAAGAAAGGATGCACGCAAAATGGGGGAGCACATTAAATGGGGGAGATTGTGAGATAAAGAATATTCAGCAATATAATTTGGCAAGCATCAGTCTTGGGGCAGTTTTGTTGGAGCTGAAAGTAAGACCGAAGCTTACCAAATTGAAGATCTAGCAGTATTGACTTACCGGCGCTGATCACGATGCAAGACGTCGATAATAATAGACTATGGGGGAGTATTGTTGGACCTGAATTGTAGTCTAATATTATCAACACAGTCAAAGTCAACGTCAACGGTCAAAGTCAACGCAAAAGTCAAGACGACGTGTTCGGGACGAAGATTAGAGACAAGACGTTGAAGGCGACGGAGTTTTACTGTTAATAAATATATTTTGTGTCAACAAAATATCTTTAATCGTTTTCGTCATTTTAGTAATTTATGTAATATATATATTTTGTCTTAATGACAAAATATATATTAGACTAAACATTAGGGTTTTATTTGTATTAATTTCCATTTGTCATGTTTTAGTCTAAGTTTAGGGTCCTAATTGTCATTAGTTCAAAGTGTCATTAGGCTATAAATAGAAAATGGCAATTTGTGTGTTAGGGGCTTGAATGAGCTAGTGAATTGAGGGTTTCCACATTTGTAATATCTGATGCAATTCCACATGGATCAAACATGAGTTTTTAGTAGTGTTCTTCATTGTTCATCAATATTTTACCATTTTGATCCAAATCTTCAACATATTACTGATTCAATAGTGTTATGGGACCAACACTTACTTTGTGAACTCACCAGCCGTCGTGTTGACACTTGTTAGCCTTTCACTTTTACAGGTCATTGAGGTTCAACGCACTTAGGACATGGCATGGAGTCACAACATTGCATTTAAAACACTTTCTTGCATTTAAAAACTATGTTTGGTTTTAATAAATATTTAAATTATGTTTCTTATGTTGGGCGCGTGTTTGCGCATTTAGTTCCATTTAATATGATTGACATTACATTTAGATTACGCTTCCGCAATCTTTTAAACGTTAACTCTGTATTAAATTTTCTCATTTAATGAGACACATATATTTCAAATTCATATAGTGTCGTTTGGTGTAACTAATGACTGAGATCCTGGTTTGTCACACACTTAACGATAAAACTCCGTTAGTGGATTTTGGGGGTGTGACAAAAGCTGTCCATGATGCCAAACTACGGGTCAAAACATTTGAGATTGGTTAAAAAGTGTGGCTTTTTAATTCACGACTCAAGTTTTTCCCAGGTAAGCTCAAAAGCAAATGGACAGGTCCATTCATCATCAAACACATCAACAAGTTTGGAGCTGTGGAAATTAAAGACATGAAACGTGGTCAAAGGCAAATGGTCAACGGACATCGACTTAAACCATATATTACTGCAGTTGAACAAGAAGGAGCTAAAATTGATGTTGTGAGTTTTTGTATAGACTCACCCAAGTATCACACCACCTAAACCGCACAGGTAATGTCAAGCTGCAGCATTAAACGTAGCACTACCGGGAGGCAACCCGTGATTTAACATTAACATAATCTTTTGCTATATTATTATCCTAATCTTTTGCTATATTTGTTTTGCAAGTCCCTTCCAACAATTATATATAATTCATTAGGCCAGTTTTTAAATGGTTCAAAGTTGGGGAGGGCATTTTGTTTTTCTAAATACACATAATCAAGGATTTTTAACTCATTTCCAATCTTTATGCATTGAGGACAATGCAATTCATAAAGTTGGGGAGGGGAGTTTATTTTAAAATAATTATACAATAAATTTTTGAAAAAAAAAATTCAATGAAACAATGATAGTACGATTTAACTTCGTAAATTTACAGTTCGGTTTCGTAAATATGACCGTAAACTTGATGAAACTAAAAGTTTTTCAAAACAACTGTAAAATTACGATCTTAATCTGTAAAATTGTAGGGAAAAAAAAGCTAAAAAAAAAGAAGAAGAAATATATAGTGTCAAAGGCCCTTCTACATTTTCAAGGAGTACGAAAGCCGTTGTTCTACCATCCGCTAGTTCTTGCAACATCAAAGAATCATCAAGCAGTCGTCCAACATCCGTGCGCTACCTCAAGACAAAGATTATCAGCTGCTCGACGTCATCCATCAGGTTCTTTTGTTCCTTTTATGCATCTAACTTGATATTTTTGTACTTATAATAGTTAAAAAAACATTAAATCAAGTTAATGCTAGTTTGTTATTAGTATAGTGAACTAAAGTGACGTTGGGTCCTTAGATATTGGGAGAACTTTTGACTAAACCACCATTGCATGTGCAAATGAATATGTGTCAACTAATCGGTTAGAGCAGACAGTTATAATACTATGCTTTCATAGGCTATGTTTTTGTTATGTGAAGGTTTTGTCTATCATAAAGCCCTGGTGAGATATTGAGCCTTTCATGACTGACACATACATAATCAGTCTAATTTCTTTTCACGAGGGTACTTTTCAATTGAATTCTTATCTAGAACTTGCATATTTTTTCTTCAAAATTACAAGTATTCAAGCATATGGATGATAATGGCAAATTAGGCGAGCTGTCTTGTATATTCCTTTCAGTTTTTCTCCTACCCGTATATATATCCCTTAGTGAGCCCCTTTGAGCCTAAACATTAATTCCATCTTTTTTGTTGTAACCCAATTAAGCCTAACCATTTCAAGTCTTCTTAAAGTTTGAACCCTTAATTAAGCATGTGTAATGGGTTGGGTTGGTTTGTGACAATACCGAAGAAGGGATATCAATTTTTCAAGTCAAAAGAGGAGAAAATTAGCCTCAAGTTCATATTAAAAAAATGTTGCCATCAAAGAAATGCGACACAAAAAAAAGAAAAAAAAAAAGAAAAGAAAGAAAAGAAATAGGTGAAAAGTTAACCTCAAGAGAAAAAATGATGATAATATGAATCAACATGGTAATGAGCGACAAATTTTGAATTTTGAATGTGGAAATGGGAACTAGTGTAGGGAAAGTAAATTGGGATTTACCATGCTTAATTAACTGAGCCAATTTTAGCCTTTTTCCATACCCTTAGCCCTGCCCCATTACAACCCTTACAAAGACCATTTGACATATGTTTGAGTACAACTTTGTAGTGGAGAATTGAAAATTTATGCAAGCCTATGGACGTAATTCTTTTGAATTGATGAGTGAAACACAGAGCCCATAGAATTATTGAGAGAGTGAGCATTAATGACTAAACTTCCAATTTGAAAGACATTATTTTCACATAACAATGCATTCATAGGTATTATAAACTGTTATGATATGTGTTGGTTGGTACTTGAAATTTGCAAGCCTTTGGTGTGTTTAATATTTTTGTTCTACCAATTTCTCGGGACGAGAAAAAGATAAGTTGGGAAGGTTTGATCGGTTCATTTTGGATGAATCTTATTTCATGTTAATAATCCATTAGTTGCAATGAATTATTACAAAATATATTACATTGTATCGTTTTTATATTTTGTAGGTTACGAAGAAAACATGTCAAAATAATGCAATTATATCAAGTTGAACCGAGACGGGTCGAAATAGTTTATAAGTTGCGCTTCAAGTCAATGATACAAATGAAACAGAAAACAAAAGCCAAACAATGTTACATTCTTGTTTGGAAAGTAGTCCACGCATAGCATTGACCATCAAGAAAAAGAATAGAAGACAAAGAGAGGAGGGAGGCGCAAAGAAGGAAGGGGGAATATATCACACAATTATCTTATCCAAAAGGGGGCTGGTCTCACGAAAGGAGAAGAGGGGGCAACCATAATCATAATCTCACGCTATCTCAAGCATAAAAAAAAATCCCATCACTTTCACGCACAAAAGGAGTTCACTTTTTGGAAAGGATCTTTGGACAGCGGCTACGAGATTTTGGACGGGATGTTGATGAAGCATTTGACACATGATTTGGTGTATTCAACTCTCTCCACAATGATCGGCTAATCGTCTCGTAGTCACACCGGTATGACGGGTCTTTGAATCTAGTTGTTTGAACCTATATATGTTTAGTTTTCATTATTGAACATATGATTAGTTGTAAACTTTGACATGTAATGGTTTATGGCTAGTTATATGTGTTTGATTTCACGTTGATTCGACAGACAGTTTATCATACGCCACCCGAACGTGCCCAGTACACCCCTAGTTAGTTTAGTTAAGGAACGGACGTTTGGTGTGTAAGTATATAAATTGTGCTCTAGGTTAGTGTTGAACTTGAACTAGGTTATGTTGATGTAACCGGATCAATATTGAAAACGACTTTAACAAAACAACTTTATCTCAAACCCCGACACCGGAAGTGACTACACTATCTCCATATCATAACTCTTTTATTTAACTTTACTTTTTATGTCATTAGATTATAAAATAACCAACCAATCAACTTTTACAATTTCCTTTTTGATTAAAGAAAGTTAGTATCTAACCACAAACACTCCTCGTGGATACGATACTCGTACTTGCCCTATCTAGTTAAAAATAGAAAAAGGTAAGGAAACTATTTATTTTTGGCCAGGGCTTCGACATCGGTCAATTATATATATTTTGTAGATTTAATTATTATAAATAGTAATTATTTAACAACTTAGATTTCACAAGCAATGAAATCGATCGGTTCATTAAATACGGGAAATGACATGGAATCCGACATATTTATTCAAATTAATAATAACGAAACGTTACATATTCGGAAAGTAAATACAAATACAATAAAAGATAGATAGTTTCGGGTTCGAGGATAGATAGCTTCGGGTTCGAGTCGGGCATTCGGGTTCGTGTGTGGGGCGGATGTCACATGTATGTTTGAGTTCATTGTACCACCAAAGATAGGAGATTTGGAAGCATGTTTACTTGATCTATTCATGTTAGTTGAAAGCATGGGGGATGGAGAAATAATCTCAAACAAAGGTAACTGGGCTGAAATTGCAAACAGATTTGGTTTCCCAGGCTGCTTAAGTAATCGGATGAAGGAGATCTGTGATAGATATTTAAACCTATCGATGAGTTATTATAAAGCAGCATCTAGTGACTTATGGAGAGATGAACACGATGACATAAGGACTAGGGAGGCTGTAAAGGATGCAGGAAGCAACAATGGATTAAAGCATGAGTCAAAAAAGCGACCACGTTTCACTAAGAAAGAATGAAACAGCAGCAGATCTTGTAATCGTTCAAACCAACGAATGTAAATCCAAATGGAGTACCAGCTGCAGAAAGTGTCATCAGTGTTCGTACGTTATACCGAGATGATGATAACTTAGTGATTACCTTGGATGATAGCAGTGAACTAGAGGAAGACTCAAGCAACAAAGGGGAAGATTCATATGATGAAATATTGGATATTTTGTGTAAATGAGAGGTCAACTCTCAAGTAGTCGGTTGGTAACAGAATGCAGCTCCGAAACTCGAGGCTAGCGTTGTTGTAACCCGACCAGTTTTTGACCGACATCTAAAAGAGACTGTTGGAATTTCCAACCTTTGAGTTGCTGGGTTTTATGACAATTCAGTTGTCATTAGTTGCAAGAATCGTGCAATCTTTATCCATAAAGATAACAACCAAAACATGGCAACACAATTTGAGTTTGAATCAACACCCAAAACGAGTTCAACAAGACACAAAACAATATCGATCATCTCATCCACGTCGTCTCCTCCGGTTTCTTTTCAGGCAAGTGTTCAACGTCCGACAATACGCTTCTTGCATCCGGTGTCCTCTGGGAATAGATGTGACACCCCACCCGGTGGCGGAAACACCGGGTTGTCAAGTGGGTTGGATATCAAAAGTACAAAGCACATGGAATCTAAGAAGTATATTTTAATATTATTAAGCATTCCATGTTATGACATAACAGGAAATAAATAGTCTTAAAACAGTAAGTAAATCCGAAAATAGGAACGTCATTGTTTATTATTTTCTAAGTCCATAGCATCCTACGTGTCACGCAAACGAAACGACTTCAAACGCCACCTGAAATATGAGTAAAATAAGTTAGCTACGGGAATAGCTAGTGAGTAAAAACACAGTTAATAATACAAAGTATGAAATCCGAGATCAATGTAAATATGTTGCGCAAGCTCATGTGTATAGCAATTTCGTTATATTACTCAACCATGACCAATAGAATCACATAGAAACAAGAACCATTGACCCCGCATGATAACCTTTAGCAACAAGCCATGAGAACCACTCATGTTACAATTAATGATAACTGGTATTGAACCGACATTTAACCGTCTCGAGGTGTAAGTTATCAAAAATTGTTTTAGCATCGAAGGGACATAGTAGCATAGCAACAAGCATCATAGGATAGTATCTAGTAACCAACACATAGAATCAACAACAAGAATCGCCAGGTCGAATCACCTAACGTGCCATAAAGTGTAGGTGGGTTTGTCAGACCGTTAGCGTTAACATTGTACCGGTGGAAATTACATAATAATACAACTACTTTTAACTAACACACAATTTTGCATCAAGCGGCCAACAAGATTAACACATTTTATGATCTCATTTGAAAATAGAATCAAAAAGGAAAGAAACCGTAGTATAGTAATAAGAATCATATTTCAGTCCCAAAGCAAAAATAGTAAAATGGGAGTGACTTTACTCACCTGGAAAACAAGATAATAGTAACACAAGAAAGCAACTAGAGAGATTCGAGGATCGCCCAGATATTAGAATCACCTAATTAATCGTGAGAACCTAATTTAGAAACAAAGCAAGAAATGTAATAACTAGAATCAAGAAAATAGAACTTCTAGGGTTTTGGATTTGGGGTTTTAGGGTTTTTAAATTTATAAATTTAAAATTAGGGTTTTAAAGTCCAATTTGGGCATTTAGGGTTTCAAATCCAATTTAGGGTTTCAAAATCCAATTTAGGGTTTCAAAATCCAATTTGGGGATTTAGGGTTTCAAGAACCAATTTCTAATAAACGACAACGTTTTAAGTAATATATATATATATATATATATATATATATATATATATATATATTTTAATGGATTTTTATATAAAATGTCAAAAATTTATAATAACTCCTTTGTACAACTAGTTTCTTTTTATTGGAATAATATTTGTACAAACCTTAAGAAATATATGACTTAACTTAAAAGTAAATGGGTTAAAACATAAAAATTAAATAAAAGTGGTCAGTGGGACTCGAACCCATGACCCAACCGCCACAACCAGCAGTCTTACCACTGAACCAGACGCGCTTTTTGATTTCAAACAGACAACGATTAGTTTTAATCTTTACTACACAAAAATACTCATTCCCATATAAACCCTAGTATCAAAAATCAACCAATTCGCTTTTAATCTGATGATCGAATACAAACAACCATAGGGCTTTTAATCTACACTTTAAACGAGTATTTTGATATATGATACTCACTTGGTTTGGATCGAATTGAAACGATGAAGATGAAGGTAAGAATACGACTGCTTGATGTTCAAATAGATAGTTAGAAGCTGTTAGAATCCAATTCAACTTCCAGATTTCGTCCACGTGATGAGATGAATGGAACCCCTATATCAATTTCAGATTTAATAAAGGATTGAATGGCCACTTGAAAATGAATAAGCTTCGAACAAGATAGAATCACATACAGATTATTGATGTTTGGTTTTGAGTTGAGTATGAACCGAAAGTGAATAATGGATGAGTGAATTTGGATGATCTCGGTCCAATTGATTATGGGACTTGAATTCGCAGCACCTAAAAGGTCATAGAAATTGAATGAATTCGCGAATTAAATACATTAACCGTCAATTGATAATGTGGGTTTTTGAACGGATTTTCAAACCGGATTTAGACATGGAATGGATGAATTAAAATGGGTTTTTAAGTTGATAGCGGTTTCGAAACTCAGCTAGAAACATGTTACATAGCTTGAATTTGGTTGAAACGGTTAAAAAAAAGTTGCAAAAAGGTCGCCAGAGTTGCGGCTTTTTCCGGCCAAAGTGGCCGGATTCCCTGTCGCCGGAAACACGGGTTGAATGGGTGGGGGCTGGGTAAAAATTGTAATTTACAGAAGTGGTCCCTCTTGTTTCATTCTTGTTTTACTTAACTTATTAACTTTTAATTAAAGTTTCAAAAGTTGCAGTTTTAAACCAAAGTTAGATTATAAATATATTAATTAACTAACTTAACTAAATAGAACGTAACAATCATATAAGTGACGTTTTTATAGTTTTAGCTCGTTTAAGCCATTTAGAGATTATTTCGAGACTTAGAAGCGGTTTGGTTTAACGTTCTCAATAATTTACTTTTACGAACCATATATATATATATTTATTTATATATATATATTTTGAGATTTATTGCTCCAACAATATTTATTTGATATACGTGAATGTGTTGTGACATAAATACGATTATTTAATTGGGACGGGAATACCGTAGAATCCAATGTGTTCATTCATAATATTAATAATAAACGTTACATTTCGAAGAAAATAAATACGGTTACAATTTAAAGGATAACAACTTCGGGTTCGGGTCGGGCATTCGGGTTCGGGTTTGGGGCAGATGTCACAGTCTCCCCTCCTTATAGAAATTTCGTCCCGAAATTTACTCAAACCGAAGTAGAAGAGGATGAGGCAAAAAGGTGCCGATACTTAACCTTCATTTGGTTTTAAATTCATGTTCACATTTTGTGTTTAAACGATCATTAACGATTGGTATCTGATTACGCTTGAGTTGTTTGACTTCATGGTCCATAATTTCCAATGGCCGTTCAATAAATTGCATTGACTCATTATCGATATGCACAATGAGATTTTATTTATTTATTTATTCTGGATAAGAACTTCTTCCGATTAGAAACATGAAACATTGGATGAACACTGCCCACTTTCGTAGGGAGTCTCATCTCGCAAGAAACTCTTGAGAATTCGATCAATGGAAAGATGAGCATTTTGATTGAGACACGATTTTTACTAACGAGATTACGAAGTTATTTATTTTTAATTCGCTTTGTCACATTGAGGATTGTTTATTTAACTCTTTTCACTTATAAGAGTTCGGTTGAGCTATTTGTATGTAGATTTGAATAAATTCTATTTGCTACTCAATATAGGAATAGAATAGGATACAAACTTGCAAATGAAATAATTTAAGTATATGGATTTAGAATTATTTAAATGATCATCGAGAATAGTCGTGATTAATAGAATGCTTGAAACGAATTAAGTAACCTTACACATAATTAAGCGGCTTATATGCAATTAGTAAAATGAGTAAACAAGTCAAGTGAAAATAAGATGATTAAATATGGCCCAGCTACACAAGGCACAACTTACTATGGTTCCCATGCACCAACTTCCATAATTTCGTGTGCACCCGTAATTACTTCAGTCTTTGCATGGACTCCACAGTTCATTCGATCACGTGCGAGTCAGAAATACACAACAATTTTATGTTAAAATGATGATACGTATAGGTATTGATATCATACATGGTAGAAATAGTACTTGGGAAAATAATATTAATATGATAAGTAGATTGATGATTCAGAAGAAACTAACGTCCATTAGGTAGACATTGCTCATATAAATAACCTTGTTCAACGATATAGATAGTCAAATTCGGGTACCAGGATAGTAACACCAGAGTTTGTGAAAACTGACTCTACGTGTGTAAGATGTAATTATCTAGGTTTTCTGATATAAGCCAGTTCATAAGCTAATGGTGGTGTACATGTAATAATATTGGGATCTTTAGAAAAATTAGTTTCATGAAAATTTGATAATGCGGATAATCCAATTTATAGTTCGAATGAATAGATCACTTAGTTCCAATTGGATTTAATCTTTAAGGTATTTGTAGTTATATGACTAACAACTTTAGGTAAACCAGATGTAGGGGGTAGATAAGTTTATAAGAGGTGATATTTTTTTTATATATTGCAGTTTTGAAAGCTAAGTAAAAAGTTGAAGGTTTTAACCTTTACCATAGATAAGAGGATTGATTTGAAAATGAATGACATAATTTAAGTTGTAAGTGCATGGTTTTGGTAAACAGAAGACATAGTGTCTGTTGCATGTCTTTGTATCATATTTGAGAACACGGGGAAATCTTGTGTAAATATTTGACCATTGTTATAATAATCAATCTCCTTTTTAAGGAAATTATTTATCACGAAAAGCATACAAAATACTAAAGTCTAAAGGTTATTTGAAAAATCAAGAAATAATTTTAATAGAGACGAATACTGGTAGTTTTACAAAGTCCATTGATTACCCCTTGTGTTAGAGTAACGAGTTTATAAATGAAATGCATCAGGTTTGAATTAGTTCATGAAAACTAGTTGCGTAGAATTTTGTTGGTGGTCATATGTATAGATGAAATATATAGTTCTATGAGTTCAAGAGTAGTTGTGTAGTGAGTTCTCGTTAGGTTTTGGATAACGAATTCATGAATAGCATCGTCTAGTTGATTAATGAGACTTGTTTTGATGGTTAGTTCATAATTTGATAATAGATTTGTAGTTGTGATGATGGATTAGAAATTGGATTAGAATCTTATAGTTAGATGAGTAGTTTTGAAACTATTTGAGTATAGAAGTCAAGTTGAAATATTTTGAGGGTAGACGTTCGATTCAAATACATTAGCTTATAAAAATCCGTAAACTTTTATTTAGTTGTGGAATTTAGCCTTGACTATAATTTAGAAATCATAACGAACCTTTGATTGGAGAGTCGATAATTGATTTAGGATTAGGAGTACGACTTAGATTCGGTAATCGATATATGCATTATCTGAAGTTTTGGATAATTCGATTGAGATATGTCTTAGTTTTGATTTGAAATGTTTGGTTTACAATGGTGTAATTGTGTTATATGGATAAGCCAGCGAGTATATCGCGTAAGTGTTATTGTAGCTTAGAAACAAATGGAATGATGAAACGTAGAATAACACGGTTTTTTTAGCAACATCTGTGACCGATAGAAACATCCGATGTACTAATAGCACCTTGTTCCACTTAGAACATCATATAATCTTTGAGACATACCATAGAAAATCAGGTAGAAACTTTAGAAATTTCGATTAAATGAAATAGTGATAGTACTTAGAACATCATAGAATCCTTTGAACATATCATAGAAAATCACTTAGAAACTTTAGAAACATGAGTAAATGGAGTTGGAATATTATTTGAATCACTATAAAAATTCATAGAATTAATTATAAATCGTAGGAATGAAAATCATAGAATCATTAAGAAGATGAAATTTTAATGGTTTAGGAGTGTGTCTTGGTTTTGGACACTAATGACTTATCAAAGTGTTAAGTTCGTTTTTCAACGTATTCGAGAAAGCGTGCTTTAGCCTATAGGTTCACACTCATCTCGTACATCCCCAGGTAAGCATACAGGTCTCTTAAAGAGATTTATACGAAATGCTTTGCCTTAGATAGGATGTTTGTGATACAGGCGTTCCCACTTCCGAATTGCACATGTTCCCACATTTTTAAACTTACTTAAGACGATGACGAGATTCCACAAAGAGAAGATCCTAATCTTGCAGACGAGTCTCTTGTAGTTACTTCGCGAAATCGAATAAGAAAAGTGATTAAGAAAATGCGTAGAACGGTTCGTAAAAAGGAAACAATTAATGTTCAAGAGAATCCTAAGTACATCTATTTGCACTAAGGAATCTTAGGTTATAGTCTAGGTCGGTGTGTTTCTAATACCCTATCCTAGTTCCCTATAACCATGGCTCTGATACCAAACTATGACACCCCAACCGGTGGCGGAAACACCAGGTTGTCAAGTGGGTTGGATATCAAAAGTACAAAGCACATGGCATCTAAGATGTATAGTTTAATATTATTAAGCATTCAATGTTGTGACATAACATGAAATAAATAGTCTTAAAACAATAATTAAATCCGAAAACAGGAACGTCATTGTTTATTATTTTCTAAGTCCATAGCATCCTACGTGTCACGCAAACGAAACGACTTCAAACGTCACTTGAAATATGAGTAAAATAAGTTAGATTTGGGAATAGCTAGTGAGTAAAAACACAGTAAATAATACATAGTATGAAATCCGAGATCAATGTAAATATGTTGCGCAAGATCATGTGTATAGCAATTTCGTTATATTACTCAACCATGACCAATAGAATCACATAGAAACAAGAACCATTGACCGCGCAGGATAACCTTTAACAACAAGCCATGAGAACCACTCATGTTACAATTAATGATAACTGGTATTGAACCGACATTTAACCGTCTTGATGTGTAAGTTTTCAAAAATTGTTTTAGCATCGATGTGACATAGTAGCATAGCAACAAGCATCACAGGATAATATCTAGTAACCAACACATAGAATCAACAACAAGAATCGCCGGGTAGAATCACCTAACGTGCCATAAAGTGTAAGTGGGTTTGTCAGATCGTTAGCGCTAACAATGTACCGGTGGAAATTACATAATAATACAACTACTTTTAACTAACACACAATTTTGCATCAAGCGGCCAACAAGATTAACACATTTTATGATCTCATTTGGAAATAGAATAAAAAAGGAAAGAAACCGTAGTATAGTAATAAGAATCATATTTCAGTCCCAAAGCAAAAATAGTAAAATAAGAGTGAGTTTACTCACCTGGAAAACAAAGATAATAGTAACACAAGAAAGCAACTAGAGAGATTCGAGGATCGCCCAGATATTAGAATCACCTAATTAATCGGGAGAACCTAATTTAGAAATGAAGCAAGAAACGTAATAACTAGAATCAAGAAAATAGAACTTCTAGGGTTTTGGATTTGGGGTTTTAGGGTTTTTAAATTTATAAGTTTGAAATTAGGATTTTAAAGTCCAATTTGGGGATTTAGGGTTTCAAATCCAATTTAGGGTTTCAAAATACATGTCACACCCTCAATTTTCCACAAACGGGGTATCCGTTAGGCGCGTGACATACCAGGATCTCAAGCCATTAGTTACAGTAACACTGACTCAACTGAATTAATTAAGTTTAGTTTTAGAATAATCCAAAAACCGAAGTGTTAAAATGTAAGTTTTTTTCAAAGTTTAGCGGAAGCGTTTAAATAACCATAATAAATGAAACCGGTGCTTAAAGTCCAGCACACAACCAATAATTAATTTAAACCAACAAAAACTTCAATAAGTTCAAAACCCATGCATGTTGTGTCCTATGTGCACAAACTCCTAGCCACCTGAGAAAACATACTGAAAACGGTCAACACATGGTTGGTGAGCTCAATGAGATAAGTAACAAAAAAGAAAGTTAATAAAATAATTTGAACCGATAAACATCTTTACTATTGCAGGTTAGCTAAACCACCTCGTTTACTACATGAGCACGTCGAGATTAAACTGAACGATACGATAATAATTTGCCTTGTTATCACCACGATGGATGACCAAAAGTTAAAGGACCATTTGCACCACCTGGAAACCAATCCAGCATGGTGGGGTCTGCCGAACCCGTAGTACTACTCAAATTTCCCCGTTATACCCACTGTATATTAATAATCTCGACAAAAAGGAAAGGACTTTGGAGCTGGGTGGAATCATGCTCAGTAAAATAAACAGTTAGACAATAGAAAGCCTGTTTTATCAAACCGTTGCCCAAAGGCCCTGCCCGAAGGCGTAAAACTCAGCCCAAGGCTGTTTAAAACCGTTGCCCGAAGGCGTACAAATGCGGCCCAAGGCCATTAAAATAGTTTGTATGCTTTCTCCCCAAAAGGATTTAAAAGCGGGCAAGGAGACTCACCTTTGAAGCGCACAGCCAATTAAACAGCAAAGATGCAATAAAGAACCTAGAGTGCTCTATGACCTGCTAATGAATAGATACTATTTATTAGCTACTCATCCTTATGCAACTACATTAACATATTATGTTGGACATGCATCTAACATACATACATATAGCAAATATGGATCTTCTGCCGGTCAATTTACATTTACTTACATAACCACCACCAATATAAGTCGCATACCTACACACATTACCTATTCTTTTTATATACATAAAATTGCTACACATTCATCCCTTCACTGCACAAATACATATACATGCACACATAGTAATGAATACCTACTGATTTCCGTACATAAACATCCTCAATACTGCACATACATATGTTATCACCCTCATCAAACCATACACACGCATACACATGATTAGCTACTGCTACTCCAGTTTGTTAACATACATGCTCTGAATCATAAACATATATATTGCATTACAACCCTTCTACTATATTAAATAAATCACATACATACATTCAAAGATTACATACTGCATTCGTTTTGATATACACATATCTTTCTTCCATGGCAGTGCATATATATATACATAGTTACAAAACTATTTATAGCTACAAAACCCGTACAAATACACAAACATATACTATAGTTCTACGCATATTCTATACCTACAACACGTATACACAGCACATACGCATAGTTTGATCATAACCGAAACAGAATCGAGATTGTAATGAGTAGTATGAACACCGAAAACTCACCGAAACACGACGAAAAAGATGATCGGTATCGAAGCTTTCGGCTGCTGCTACGGTTCGTTAAGGGCGACGGGAAAGTGAGACGGTGCGGACTGCTTGACCGATAGCGATAGGAAATCGATTTGGAACGTGTTGTAATGATCGTGTGCGTTAATACATATATATATAAACTTATTGCAAACATGATTACGGTTCGCGGATCTTACCGGAAAAACGAACAAGATGACCGGAAACAGAGAATAAATGGTGATCCAAGCTGCTGCAGGAAGACGAGATCGAGTGAGTGTGTGTGATTGAGAGATCGTGCGGCTGATTAGGGTTTACTACGGGTGTTGTGTGTCAACGACTCACGGTCGAGAAGAAGAAGAAGGGGGGGAAAGCGACTGGGTTGGGCTTTTAATTTAAATATTTTCATTTTTGGCCCTTCTATTTTAGTGAGTTATTTAGCTTGATCTTTAAAGTTTATTAATTAGTTTAATTAAATTACAAAACGAGCCTAAACGTGTAATAATTTAACGAAACAATTGAAGAGGTAATTAAGGTGTTAACCTGAATTTGCGGGTTGTCACATCATCTCCTTGTTAAATGAATTTTCGTCCCGAAAATTACTCCGCGTCATCGGTTGGCTGCAACGAAATGGCACAAAAGAAGAAAGAATTTTCAGGTTGTCACATCATCCCCTTGTTAAAAGAATTTTCGTCCCGAAAATTAACTCGTACCTTGGGATCAGATATAGTCTTTTTAAACAGATGTGGATATTTTTTCATCATTTGGTCCTCACGTTCCCAGGTATGCTCTGGTCCACGTTTTGAGTTCCATTTGACTCGAACGATAGGAATTTTGCTATGCTTGAGAGTCTTGACCTCGCGGTCCAAAATCTCTACCGGCTCCTCAATAAAACGTAATTTCTCATCAACATGAAGTTCCTCCAAAGGAACGGCCAGAGATTCATCGGCTAAGCATTTCTTCAGATTGGAGACGTGAAATACATTATGTACCCCACTGAGTTCATCGGGAAGATCGAGTTCATAAGCGACTGGGCCAACCCGTTTTGTAATCTTAAACGGCCCAACATAGCGCGGATTCAATTTCCCACGCTTACCGAAACGAATAACGCCCTTCCAAGGTGACACTTTCAAAAGTACTCGGTCACCCACACTAAACTCCAACGGTTTCCGTCTTTTATCTGCATAACTTTTCTGACGGTCACGAGCGGCCGCCATACGGATACGAATTTGAACAATTGCCTCAGTAGTTTCATGAACCAGATCTGGACCCGTGATCTGACTATCGCCCACCTCTGCCCAGCAAATCGGCGATCTACACTTACGCCCATAAAGAGCTTCGAACGGAGCCATTTTGATGCTGGTGTGATAACTGTTATTATAAGAAAATTCAATCAACGGTAAATGAGATTCCCAGCGTTTCCCAAAGTCAAGCGCACAGGCTCGAAGCATATCCTCTAAAGTCTGAATAGTACGCTCGGTCTGACCATCGGTCTGAGGATGATAAGCGGTGCTCAAGTTAAGGCGAGTGCCTAAAGATTTTTGTAAAGATCGCCATATGGCAGATGTAAATTTCGGATCACGATCGGATATGATAGACAACGGTACTCCATGCCGAGAGACGACTTCCGTAAGATACACTTTAGCTAGGGCTTCTGTATTATCATTTTCCTTAACAGCTAAGAAACGAGCACTCTTAGTCAAACGATCCACTACTACCCAAATCATGTCACAACCACTCTGAGACCTCGGAAGTTTAGTCACGAAGTCCATGGAAATCTGTTCCCATTTCCACATAGGGATTTCAGGTTGTTGCAATAGACCATTAGGTTTCTGATACTCTGCTTTTACCCTGGAACATGTGAGACACTTAGACACATAAGTAGCAATTCCTGCTTTCATACCCGGCCACCAATAAAGAACCTTTAGATCATGATACATCTTATCTGACCCCGGATGAATAGAGTAACGAGACTTGTGAGCTTCATCCATTACCAACTCTCTGAGATTCCCGAAAAGAGGGACCCATAACCGTTCATCGAAATACCGAATGCCGTCCGACTTGATTTCAAATTGCTGATCCAGCCCACGCAAGGACTCAGCTTTCACATTCTCTTCTTTAATAGCCTCTAATTGAGCATTCCGGATCTGCTCAGGCAACCCGGTGTGGATAGTAAGCTGCAAGGATTTAACCCGACGAGGTTTGAGGTTTTCCTTTCTACTTAACGCATCGGCTACGACGTTTGCTTTACCCGGATGGTATCTGATAGCACACTCATAATCATTCAACAGTTCTACCCATCGGCGCTGACGCATGTTCAAATCCTTCTGATCAAAAATATGCTGTAAACTCTTGTGATCGGTGTAAATCGTGCACTGCGTACCATAAAGATAATGCCTCCAGATTTTAAGTGCAAAGACCACTGCCCCTAGCTCTAGATCGTGAGTCGTATAATTCTTCTCATGTACCTTTAACTGACGAGATGCATAAGCTATCACCTTTTCTCGCTGCATTAACACGCACCCGAGACCCTGAATTGAAGCGTCACAATAAACCACAAAATCCTCAGTACCCTCAGGAAGGGATAGAATCGGAGCACTACAAAGTTTATCCTTCAATGTCTGAAAAGCTTTTTCCTGATTATCGCCCCATCTGAACACAGTGCCCTTATGCGTCAACGCTGTTAGAGGCTGAGCAACCTTCGAGAACCCCTCTATGAACCTACGATAATAACCCGCAAGACCCAAAAACTGACGAATTTCAGAAGGAGTTTTAGGAGTTGGCCAATTCCGAATCGACTCCACTTTAGCGGGATCCACGTGGATTCCCTTCTCATTCACTACGTGCCCTAGAAAATGAACTTCTCGTATCCAAAATTCACACTTAGACAGTTTTGCATACAATTGCTCCCTTTTCAGAAGTTCGAGAGTTAATCGCAGATGCTCGGCATGATCGGTCTCATTCTTAGAATAGATCAGGATATCATCAATGAAAACGATAATGAACTTATCCAGATACGGCTTACACACCCGATTCATCAAATCCATAAACACTGCTGGTGCATTCGATAGCCCAAAAGGCATAACCGCAAACTCGTAATGCCCGTATCTAGTACGGAAAGCCGTCTTGGTGATGTCCTCATCACGGACTCGCAACTGATGATAACCCGACCGCAAATCAATTTTGGAATAGACGCCTGACCCCTGAAGCTGGTCGAATAAATCGTCGATGCGAGGTAGAGGGTAACGATTTTTTACTGTAACTTTGTTCAATTCTCGATAGTCAATACACATGCGGAAAGTCCCATCCTTCTTCTTTACGAACAGGATCGGGGCTCCCCAAGGAGACGAGCTAGGTCTGATAAAACCTTTATCCAATAATTCCTGAAGTTGCTTGGATAGTTCTTGTAATTCAGCCGGAGCTAGCCGATAAGGTGCCCGAGCTATAGGGGCTGCGCCCGGCACTAACTCAATTTGGAATTCGACCTGACGATGAGGAGGTAGGCCTGGTAGCTCCTCGGGAAACACCTCAGGATAATCGCGAACAATGGGAATATTTTCGATTCTGACTTCGTCCGAAGACTTCTCCGAGACCATGGCTAAAAACGATACGTGACCCTTCCGTAAGCACTTTTGCGCCTTTATACATGAGATGATACCAACAACCGAACCACTTGTTTCACCCTGAACCGAAAGGATTTCTCCAGAAGGGAGTGGGAGACGAACCAGTTTCTCATTACAGATAATTTCAGCGCGATTTAGGGCTAACCAATCCATCCCTACCACTACATCAAAACTCCCTAAAGGCATAGGCATAAGATCTATAGGAAATTTGTGGCCTAAGAGGTCTAGTTCACAACCTCTAACAATTCGATTTGCCTCCAACAACTTACCGTTCGCTATTTCTACTGAGTAAACCTCATCTAAGAATGTGGGAGTCAAGTCTAAAATTTCTACAAACTTGGTAGACACAAAACTCCTATCGGCACCCGAATCAAACAAGACATGTGCATAGCAAAGATTTAACTGAAAAGTACCTGTGACTGTGTTATTGTCATTTCTGGCCTCACCTCTCCCAATAGTGAAAGCCCTACCCCTAGCTGCATTTCCACCATCGTTTCCACCATTACCGTTTTCCTTCTTGTTCTCCGGGCACTCATTCTTCCAGTGGCCCGGCTTCCCACAACGATGGCAGTTCCTGTTGTGGCCATTGTTCCCCTTATTGAAGTTATTATTGCCATTCTTTCCCTTGTTGTTGTTGTTATTGTCCCTCTGGTAAGTCCCCTGTTGGTTTCCGTCATCCAACCTCACCTTGCAGTCACGGTAGGTATGCCCAAACTTATCGCAACGTTGGCATTGAACCCTGTTACACACACCAGGATGGTGTCGTCCACACTTATCACATTTCGGATACGGGCCCATATAACCCGAATTCCGGTTGACCGACTGATTGAAGTTCCTGTTGTTATCAAACCTCCTCGTATTCGGCTGCACCTGAGATGAGGATTGCCCTTTTCCAAAATTATTCCCATTACCATTGCCTTCCCATTTCCTCTTACCCTCATTGACCCGTGATGACCCCTTTGCAGGCAATGTCCCTAACTCTACTGCCTGATCAGTGATTCGCTTGGCCATTCTTACTGCCGACTGAATCGTTGTTGGGTTTGCCGACGTCACGTTCATCCTGATTTCCGGTACCAATCCTTTGATGTAGAACTCAATACGTTTTGTTTCAGGTACCACTATTTGCGGACACAAGGCTGCTAATTCATTCGCCCGAGTAGTATAGGTCTCGATGTCCGACCCAATCATCTTATGATTCCATAATTCATCCTCTAATTTACGAGCATCATCTCGTGCACAGTACTCTTCGGTGAAGAGGGTCTTAAACTCCGCCCATGGGGTTGCATTCGCCATTTCTATCCCCATCAGTTGCACTTGACGCTTCCAGAACGTCAACGCGGTACCTTCCAAAGTACCCGAAGCAAACTTCACCCGGCTGTCGACCGGGCAATTACACATCTGGAAAACTGACTCCAGCTTGTCAAACCATTGAAGCATCTTGGTCGCCCCATCAATGCCATTAAATGTATGAGGCTTACAGTCCATAAAGTCGGAAAAGGTGCAAACTGGAAATTAATTTAAATTCGTTATACTTTGTATTAGATGAAATAGGATATGAGGGAAATGTTAATTGTAATTAATTTGTTAATTAGAAATATTTTTTTTTTTTAATTACCAGGAGGAGCTTGGTGTTGCACCCCCATAGCTGCCCCAAGAACTGCAGCTGCATGGTCGTTCATCATCGCCGTTAGTTGCTCAGCAGTCATAGTGATGTTACCACGTCCACGTCCACGACCCATGCCTCGACCAGCCATTACTCTACATTCACCAATCACACAATGATTTAAATATTTACGTATATAAATCTCATTGATAAGATATAGTAAACATAAACAATACGTGAGAATCCACTTTAAGATAGGAATTTAAATATTAATTTCTCGGCAAACAATTTGTAACGTGTTTACAAAATATTCAAACCAATTAATTAAAATTCAAATACGAGTTAAAAGAATAGAACAGAATATATTAACGGAGGAAAATCACTACGGATAACTTCAACTCCTTTATCGGCTTTTGCTGCCACCACGCGTTCGCAGAGTGAGGAAAATCAGATTGAAGTTTTGGGTTTCTGAGATTATAAGATTTCTAACGCGTTTAGACCAGATAAGGATAAGTTGTTGGTTAACTCGTGTTCCACTTCACGAACTATAGAAGAGATACCCTCAAACGTTTCAAAACGGTTGCAGTCGCCCGGCGCACACCTTGGCCTCCTTGCGCCACAAGAAGACTCGGTCACATCGTGTAAAGAAAAATTAGATTTAGGCGGGAAATTTATATTTATGTATAGGATAAGGACACAATACTTCGTATAAGGGTTCTTAATCCATAATGATTCTATGTCAGGTAAGCACACAAAATGTAACATGTATAGGCAAACAAGCACTATTTCTAACTATGGTACTACTGTGCAGTGTGAGTGTAACTAATGCAAATGCTTAAAGTTATAGACTATATGCAATGAAATGCTAGTTCCCTATAACTTATGTCTCTGATACCAATCTGTCACACCCTCAATTTTCCACAAACGGGGTATCCGTTAGGCGCGTGACATACCAGGATCTCAAGCCATTAGTTACAGTAACACTGACTCAACTGAATTAATTAAGTTTAGTTTTAGAATAATCCAAAAACCGAAGTGTTAAAATGTAAGTTTTTTTCAAAGTTTAGCGGAAGCGTTTAAATAACCATAATAAATGAAACCGGTGCTTAAAGTCCAGCACACAACCAATAATTAATTTAAACCAACAAAAACTTCAATAAGTTCAAAACCCATGCATGTTGTGTCCTATGTGCACAAACTCCTAGCCACCTGAGAAAACATACTGAAAACGGTCAACACATGGTTGGTGAGCTCAATGAGATAAGTAACAAAAAAAAAAGTTAATAAAATAATTTGAACCGATAAACATCTTTACTATTGCAGGTTAGCTAAACCACCTCGTTTACTACATGAGCACGTCGAGATTAAACTGAACGATACGATAATAATTTGCCTTGTTATCACCACGACGGATGACCAAAAGTTAAAGGACCATTTGCACCACCTGGAAACCAATCCAGCATGGTGGGGTCTGCCGAACCCGTAGTACTACTCAAATTTCCCCGTTATACCCACTGTATATTAATAATCTCGACAAAAAGGAAAGGACTTTGGAGCTGGGTGGAATCATGCTCAGTAAAATAAACAGTTAGACAATAGAAAGCCTGTTTTATCAAACCGTTGCCCAAAGGCCCTGCCCGAAGGCGTAAAACTCAGCCCAAGGCTGTTTAAAACCGTTGCCCGAAGGCGTACAAATGCGGCCCAAGGCCATTAAAATAGTTTGTATGCTTTCTCCCCAAAAGGATTTAAAAGCGGGCAAGGAGACTCACCTTTGAAGCGCACAGCCAATTAAACAGCAAAGATGCAATAAAGAACCTAGAGTGCTCTATGACCTGCTAATGAATAGATACTATTTATTAGCTACTCATCCTTATGCAACTACATTAACATATTATGTTGGACATGCATCTAACATACATACATATAGCAAATATGGATCTTCTGCCGGTCAATTTACATTTACTTACATAACCACCACCAATATAAGTCGCATACCTACACACATTACCTATTCTTTTTATATACATAAAATTGCTACACATTCATCCCTTCACTGCACAAATACATATACATGCACACATAGTAATGAATACCTACTGATTTCCGTACATAAACATCCTCAATACTGCACATACATATGTTATCACCCTCATCAAACCATACACACGCATACACATGATTAGCTACTGCTACTCCAGTTTGTTAACATACATGCTCTGAATCATAAACATATATATTGCGTTACAACCCTTCTACTATATTAAATAAATCACATACATACATTCAAAGATTACATACTGCATTCGTTTTGATATACACATATCTTTCTTCCATGGCAGTGCATATATATATACATAGTTACAAAACTATTTATAGCTACAAAACCCGTACAAATACACAAACATATACTATAGTTCTACGCATATTCTATACCTACAACACGTATACACAGCACATACGCATAGTTTGATCATAACCGAAACAGAATCGAGATTGTAATGAGTAGTATGAACACCGAAAACTCACCGAAACACGACGAAAAAGATGATCGGTATCGAAGCTTTCGGCTGCTGCTACGGTTCGTTAAGGGCGACGGGAAAGTGAGACGGTGCGGACTGCTTGACCGATAGCGATAGGAAATCGATTTGGAACGTGCTGTAATGATCGTGTGCGTTAATACATATATATATAAACTTATTGCAAACATGATTACGGTTCGCGGATCTTACCGGAAAAACGAACAAGATGACCGGAAACAGAGAATAAATGGTGATCCAAGCTGCTGCAGGAAGACGAGATCGAGTGAGTGTGTGTGATTGAGAGATCGTGCGGCTGATTAGGGTTTACTACGGGTGTTGTGTGTCAACGACTCACGGTCGAGAAGAAGAAGAAGGGGGGAAAGCGACTGGGTTGGGCTTTTAATTTAAATATTTTCATTTTTGGCCCTTCTATTTTAGTGAGTTATTTAGCTTGATCTTTAAAGTTTATTAATTAGTTTAATTAAATTACAAAACGAGCCTAAACGTGTAATAATTTAACGAAACAATTGAAGAGGTAATTAAGGTGTTAACCTGAATTTGCGGGTTGTCACAATACAATTTGGGGATTTAGGGTTTCAAGAACCAATTTCTGATAAACGACAATGTTTTAAGTAATATATATTTTAACGGATTTTTATATAAAATGTCAAAAATTTATAATAACTCATTTGTACAACTAGTTTCTTTTTATTGGAATAATATTTGTACAAACCTTAAGAAATATATGACTTAACTTAAAAGTAAATGGGTTAAAACATAAAAATTAAATAAAAGTGGTTAGTGGGACTCAAACCCACGACCCAACGCGCCACAACCAGCAGCCTTACCACTGAACCAGACGCGCTCTTTGATTTCAAACAGACAGCGATTAGTTTTAATCTTTACAACACAAAAATACCCATTCCCATATAAACCCTAGAATCAAAAATCAATCAATTCGCTTTTAATCTGATGATCGAATCCAAACAACCATAGGGCTTTTAATCAATTCGCTTTTAATCTGATGATCGAATCCAAACAACCATAGGGCTTTTAATCTACACTTGGTTTGGTTCGAATTGAAACGATGAAGATGAAGGTAAGAATACGACTGCTTGATGTTCAAATCGATAGTTAGAAGCTGTTAGAATCCAATTCAACTTCCAGATTTCGTCCACGTGATGAAATGAATGGAACCCCTAAATCAATTTCAAATTTAATAAAGGATTGAATGGCCACCTGAAAATGAACAAGCTTCGAACAAGATAGAATCACTTACAGATTATTGATGTTTGAAATAAGAAATTGGTGTTGCAGACAGCTTAGACGAGTAATGATAAAGGTGTAGGTATATTGAATTGCGTTTTACTTAATAGATTGGTGTCGTTTGGTTTTGAGTTGAGTATGAACCGAAAATGGATAATGAATGAGTGAATTTGGATGATCTCGGTTCAATTGATTATGGGACTTGAATTCGCAGCACCTAAAAGGTCATAGAAATTGAATGAATTCACGAATTAAATACATTAACCGTCGATTGATAATGTGGGTTTTTGAACGGATTTTCAAACCGGATTTAGACATGGAATGGATGAATTAAAATGGGTTTTTAAGTTGATAGCAGGTTCGAAACTCAGCTAGAAACATGTTACATAGCTTGATATTGGTTGAAACGGTTAAAAAAAAAGTTGCAAAAAGGTCGCCGGAGTTGCGGCTTTTTCCGGCCAAAGTGGTCGGATTCCCTGTCGCCGGAAACACGGGTTGAATGGGTGGGAGCTGGGTAAAAATTGTAATTTACAGAATTGGTCCTTCTTGTTTCATTCTTGTTTTATTTAACTTATTAACTTTTAATTAAAGTTTCAAAAGTTGCAGTTTTGACCCAAAGTTAGATTATAAATATATTAATTAACTAACTTAACTAAATGGAACGTAACAATCATATAAGTGACGTTTTTATAGTTTTAGCCCGTTTAAGTCATTTAGAGATTATTTCGAGACTTAGAAGCGTTTTGGTTTAACGTTTTCAATAATTTTCTTTTACGAACCATATATATATTGAGATTTATTGTTCCAACAATATTTATTTGATATACGTGAATGTGTTGTGACATAAATACGATTATTTAATTGGGACGGGAATAACGTAGAATCTAATGTGTTTATTCATAATATTAATAATAAACGTTACATTTCGATGAATATAAATACGGTTACAATTTAAAGGATAACAACTTCGGGTTCGGGTCGGGCATTCGGGTTCGGGTTTGGGGCAGATGTCACAATAGACGAAGAATCTGTTTAATGGAATTGTGTCAAACACAAGCCCGGATCTTTTTTTCTAATATATGTTTTGTAGGATCATCAATCTCGTTGTTGAACTATCATGTACGCTGCTATATCATTGAAGTTTACTAACCACGATGGTTTGTATCATTTGTAAATTGTTCTTTACATGCATATCTGATATGGTTTTGTACACGGTAATGTACTAGTGAATTTCCCATGTATAACGAGAGCATCGTTATAATATGCAGTTAATTATTTTAACAAAAGTGATTCTATTTCCAACAAACTTAAACATGTTTTATGAAAATTGTTTGATACAATTTTAAAACCTTTAAAACCGATTTGGGTACACAAAAGATTAAAATATAAAACTATTTGAGATTTTAGTTAAAATCCATTAAATATATTTTATTGGGAAATAATGTGTATTAGTACAAATTTGTGTTTGGATTCTGTATAGATTGGAGTACAATTTTAAATACTAACTTTGGTGGTACAATTCAAATGGTTCGATTCAATTAACTTGAATTTAAATTGGTTGCTAATTGTGTGTTTTCTAACAAGAGTGTTAGAATTGGTTTAGTGATTAAACCGTATGACAAAAACATGTCGGTAAACGTTTAGTTTTCTAACAAGAGTGTTAGAATTGATTTGGTTAATAAACCATACGACAAAATCATATTGGTAAACGTTTAGTTTTCTAACAAGAGTGTTGGAATCAGTTTAGTGTATAAACCACGTGACAATGACGTTTTGGTAAAACGTATAGTTTTATAACATGTGCTTTCGAACCCGATTGATTATCTAGCATGAATGTTGGATATTATTTTGTCATGGTTAAGAATATTTTGTGTAAACGTCTTTTCATACCTAACAAACGTTTAGTTTTTACTAATTATATGAAACAATGTGTTTTATAAAGAATGTTGTATGTAAAAATTTAACCATCTACCATGTATATTAGAGATGGTTTGTATTTCTATAACCATTTAGAAATTATTATTCTTAATAGTTATGAATGACATGAATAATTATATTAGTCATTAACATATGAGAGATGGTTCATGTCTCTATAACCATTTAGTAATGGTTTTAATGGCTATAAATACCATGAATAACCATTTGAGCAATTAACATGTAAGAGATGGTTCATGTCTTTATAACCATTTAGATATAATGGGTTTCAATGGTTATGAATACCACATGAATAATGAGTTAAAAATTAACTTGTGAGAGGAAAGTTCAAAAGTTTCTTTAATCGTTTATTTTCTAACATGTATGTTAGAAATGGTTTGTTGCGATGATCAACATATATAAAACGATTATGTAATCGTTATTCTCTAATAAGTGTGTTAGACCGCATTTATTGGTATTCACCATGCGTTTTCTATAAATGTGTAGATTTCTAATGTGCTAGTTAGATACTATTTAATTATCTAACAAGAGTGTTAAATATGATTGAACTAATATGGTTATAAATGTTTTATGTAAACATTTGGTTCAAATTGTGAGATAATTATGTTTATAAAATAATTACATATTTGGAAGATGTTTGTGAAAACATTGCATTTCGAACATGAGGGTTAGAAATAATTTCATAATCTCAATTTGTTATTACGTTTTGTGCAAACGTATAACTTTAAATCAATATGTTAAACCATTGGCTTACGGGAAGTTGAAAATATATAAATATATAAAGGTGGAGTTTGCGATATTGATTTTTTGGAATCAAAGAATAAATAAAAATAGTCTATTTTAGTTATGGCTTATAACTATATATTTTGCAAATATTAGAAGGAAAAAAATATTTTGGATTATGTCATAACAATAGTTTTCATAAACTATTAACAAAGTTTGAGTTTTTGAAATAAGTAGTTCTAACAACTTTGTGTTGTTATTATAAACATATTGTATAATATTGTTACATGGGATTAGTAAAAATTTACACGACATATTGTTATCTGGGCAGTTGAGTGACTGTTCAAAAGTATAGTTTTAATAAAATGAAATGAGGATATGATGGCATGATATTTTACTGAGGGAGTACCTCTAGAAAATGCAAATAAAGATGTCATTGGATTCATTCCAAGAATATACTAAATGACACGAGTCATTGCTAGTCATGGATAGTTATTATTCCAACAACTTCTGTGCTATTAGAACCATAGTCGATGGGATATATCGACTAACTATAATCGAGTATATGTCACTAAAGGTGACATCATATAAGATGATGAAAATGTTGAATATTGCAACACAATATGACTTTATTTGTTAGAAATCATTTCTATATCCGATTAAATTATGATGAATAAATTCATGTTTGGATTAATTTGTTTCGATGTTGTATAATTGATGTGTTCAATATCTTAGGATAACACATGCAGTTAATACAATAAAATAAATCAAAACACGTGTGACATGCATAATAAATTGATATCTATTTAAGGAATAGTGCAAGAAGCACAACTGCAACTTGTGAGTTGTTATCATGACTAACGATGTAGTCATAATTATGACATCATATATATATATATATATAATCCTATATATATATATATATCTGTTATCGTGGAACTTTACTTGGTGTAAATTGTTACGCATGCTAGAAATATATGTTGTCATAAATCGAAAGGGACTCATGCGTGACTTGTAATTTATCATGGGAAATGTAGATGCATCTGCCATCTTAAATGTTGATTTAACTATGTAGAAGATGTGATCTTCATGATGAATAATATACTAAGTATATATATTATCAAATCAACAATGAACATCGCGTATGAGAATCTGTGAATTCCATGTTATGGTTATCAGTCTAGTATCACTTTATCTCAACATAACAGTGAATCATTCGTCGATGATAAGTTATTTTCCTAAGTGACTCTAAATAAGACTTTTGTTAAAATCTTTATGAGTCAGTGGTGAAGCGTTAAATATCAAGTGCATAGATGTCATATTCCTAAATGAATGATGAAGTTTTGTATGTTTGAGTAACATACATACGAGACATTCTCAAATACTGCCGATTTGAGACGATTGTTTATCTAAACCATGAAATGAAACTCTTGTTAGAATGTATATGATGTTGATTTTTAGGGCTGTGAGAAATCAAAATGATGCATCTTCTGTTCACATGCTAAAGTATTGTAGTCTAAAGCATGCTAGACTAGTACTTATTAATTATGATGTTCTGTGGAGACTAATTAATGTGAAACATTCACATACATATCATAAGAACTAGTTGCGTAAACAAATCAAATGATGACTTTTATTCAATATACGGAAATGATTTACTTGATGAGAACTCAAGTCTTTAGGTTTATCCTAGATGAGAAACTTAGATTTAAGTTTCAGACGGTTAATGAAAAACTTATGGCCCAACTATAAAGTTCATGACTAAGGCATGTGTTGCTATAGTTAACTCAAAAGCTCACCTAAAGCTTTGTAGTTGTCAATTAAGCATTCATGAACTCCGTGATACAAAGATAGGATCTTGATCAAATCATAATCGTTAGTTTGGTATCATAAGTAAAGTCACAAATCTTAATCAAATGACAAGAAATGCGGGGGAGAAGCCCTTTAAGAAACAATCCTTTTAGGGTTTATGAAAATGGTAATTGATCCGAAAGTTGGTTGATGTTATCCAATACCACTTAAATGTGGGAGTTACTTACATTTGATATAAGAATGCGGAATGTTTAGCAATATTGATTTTATAATCTAAGTTAATATTGCAAGCATGTAAATGCATCTAGTGACCAAATGCATAGTGAAGATCTATTCACTTAAATTGCATATTGGTGGTCACTAAAATTGCTTATTGGCATAGTGAAGATGTGTTCACTTAAATTGCATATTGTATTTTCAAAATCAAAGACTAAAACTAATGGCCTAAAGTTATAGTCTTTAAAAGTGACAATATGCAAGGTTAACTTAAGAGTTAAACCACACACGAACAACCAATCTCGATTGTAAACTATTGTGACTTAACGAAGTCAAATAAAATAGCTTGGATCTAAGAACCTGAAGGTTAATGCGAGATTGAGTTGTGGAATGAGACTAAAGCCCATGTAAAGCTAAGTTTATATGAAGGAAACCTAACTCGGTTGACTAGAGATCCCAAGATCCGAGTTCAATAGGACAACCTACTTGTTTGAACTGGTAAGGACACTATGGGCGGTTAACTAAGAAAGAAGAGTTAACTGATAAAACGCCCACATCTTTTAAAAAGGAGTCTACTACAAGGATCTAGTAATCTTCCTAATCCATTACTAAAAGTGACAGGTACGAGGCTAAGCCTATGGCTTTTAATGATTTGAATAATGTAGTCACATGTGATGAATCACCTATGTTAGAGAGAAGTGGGGTCGCTTCGAATGGAATTGGAGGGCATAATTCCTAGAGCTCTCGCAGAACCAAGAAAATATTCATGACCATAACGAGCATAACTATGAGGACTTGACTTTGTCAGGGAGAGTCTTGTGTAAAGCGTAATGTCGCCTATACAAACGGCAGACGAGTTCAAAGACATCGCGTTCTATTCAGAGCCAGTAGACTAAGTGCGTTTCATGAGCGAAGGTTCAAAGGGTAACACCTACGTATCGTATGCAAGATTCAACTGCTGAAATTTAATCGGAATGATGTTTGTAATCGAGATTGACCTCTATTCATGTGGGAGATTGTTAGATATTTTGTGTAAATGAGATGTCAACTCTCAAGTAGTCGGTTGGTAACCGAATGTAGCTCTGAAACTCGAGGCTGGCGTTGTTGTAACCCGACCCGTTTTTGACCGAAATCTAGAAGAGACTGCTGGAATTTCCAACCTCTGAGTTGTTGGGTTTTATGACAATTCAATTGTCATTAGTTGCAAGACTCTTGCAATCTTTTATCCATAAAGATAACAACCAAAACATGGCAACACAAGTTGAGTTGGAATCAACACCTAAAACGAGTTCAACAAGACACAAAACAATATCGATCATCTCATCCACGTCGTCTCCTCCGGTTTCTTTTCAGGCAAGTGTTCAATGTCCGGCAGTACGCTGCTTTCGTCCGGTGTACCCTGGGAATAGATGAAGAATCTGTTTAAGGGAATCGTGTCAAACACAAGCCCGTATCTTTCTTTATAATATCTGTTTTGCAAGATCATTAATCTCGCTGTTGTTACTATCATGTACGTTGTTATATCATTGAAGTTTACTAACCACGACGGTTTGTATCATTTGTAAATTGTTCTTTACATGCATATTTGATATGGTTTTATGAACGGTAATGTACTAGTGAATTTCCCATGTATAACGAGAATATCGTTATAATATTCAGTTAATTATTTTAATAAATGTGAATCTATTTCCAACAAAAAGGGATAAAGATGATAAAGCAGATTATTTCTTCATAAATGCAGACTGGTAGAAGGCTGGAAGAAAGAAGATCTGCACTTTAGGGGAGTATTCGAATTATAAAGTATTGGTCTTTATATATAATGTTCTAGTTACTACCGGGACTAGAAGTGTATACAAATATATATGTAAATAGCTCTATTCAGATGATAAGTTAAGGCTTGTATGTACGAAACTAAAACCACCGAACAACTACAAATCAGTTGTAGTAGTTACTGATTGATGAAATCGTGCCAACGGATGGTAGATAGCCGTTTAGTGTAGTATATAAAGGCACATGAATTGTGACACCCCACCCGGCGGCGGAAACACCGGGCTGTCAAGCGAATTGGATACCAATAGTACAAAGCACATGGCACACTAAAAACATGTTTTAATATCATTAAAGCAATAGTGTCGTGACATAAATGAAGCAATAAACAGTCTTAAAAACCGAAATAAAACCCGACAATTTAAAATGTCTAATTCCTATTTTTATTCTAGGTCCAAAAGCATCCTAAATGTTTCGAAGCTTAAACGCCTCAAACTGCACCTGAAATATGTAAAAATAAAGTTAGCTATTTAAAGCTAGTGAGTAAACCACAATTTGATACGTAATAATATTGAAATCCAAGATCATCATAATATGTTGCGCAATCTTACATGCCTAGCTATTTCATCATATTACTCAACCTTTGATCATAGAACACATGAACCCATTGAACACACATTGAACACCATCATTGTATAGCAACTTGTAATCATTTGTCATGAGGAACCAACTCATGGTGCAATTAGTAATAACTGTCATTTAACCTTCGTTTAACCGTCTCGAATGTAAGTTATCAAAATTGTTTTAGCATCGAAGGGACATAGTAACATAGCAACAAGTATCACAGTATAGTAACTAGTAACCATTGTATAGAATCGCCGGGTTTAAATCACCTATCGATGTTGTAAAGTGTAGGTGGGTTTGTCAGACCATTAACGCTAACATTGTACGGGTGGAAATTACAAGTAGTATACTACTTTAAACTACCACATAAGATTGCATCAAGCTGCGAACTAGATTAACATATTTAATGATCTCATTTGAAAATAGAAACAAAGAAACGAAAACCGAGAGCATTGTATAGTAATTGAACATATTTCAGCCCCAAAATGTAAAAGTAAAAAGAGGAGTGAATTTACTCACCTTGAAAAGCAATAGATAACCGAAATAGAAACGCAACAATAACGAACCGATGGTTGCCCAAATATTAGTATCACCTAATTAATTGGGAAAAACCCTAACTTAGAAACGAAACGATAATATAGCAACAAGAATCAAAACAAGATAAATCTAGGGTTTCGGATTTGGGATTTTAGGGTTTTAAATACAAATTAAGATTTTATACAAACGTTATAGTATTTTCGTAATATATATATTTTTACAAGAAACCATTTTTATATTTAAAATATATTTGTATACATACTTATAACTATGAACATTATTTATAAATATATATATATATGTATTTGAAATTATAACTGTTTATCTTCTAAAAATATATTTAACTTAAATATGTTATTAGGTTATTTAGAAAATATAATTAAATGTTTAAGAGGGTTTAACGCATGAAAATTAAATAAAACAGGTAGTGGCTTTCAAACCCACGACCTCTGTTTGCACAATCAAACATACAACATCACCCAACCAGATGCTAGACTTGGTGTTAATTCAGATTTTTAAATAGTTTAACATGTCCTAACTAGAAACACCCATCTCTATATACAAGCCCTAGGATAAAGATCCATTCAATTCGTTTTCTATTTGTTAAACCAATCCACACAACCATAGGGCTTTTGATCGTCATTGAATCATGATCATTTTGATGTGTAGAACTTACTTGATTGTGACGAAATGATACGGATTTGAATAGGATGAGAATGTCGACTGTTCTTGGTGGATTTGTGTGAAATCTGGAATGAAACAGAAGAAATTGGTGATTTAGAAAGGTGTAGATGATTGAGAGGATCAAAATGAGTATATAATTTACCAGAAATGATGTCTCGTCGGTGATGAACACTATGATCGCCGGCAAAATGTTTGAAACTTTGATTCGTCGATTGTAGAAAAGAAGTGGTGTTTTAGGGATGTTATTCGAGTGTATAGAAGTATTATGGAAAGGCGAAACCACATGTTATGGTTCTAATTACGGATGTGGATTATTGAATTGAAAGACACGAAATCAAATCGAAATTGACGGGCTGTAATCACGCGTTTATTGGTCATTAAAGGGGTCGAAACTAGATTAGGAAGTTTTGGGATTGATTTCCCGTGATTTGGAAATGTTAAAACGCGTCCTCGAGCTCGCCGGAGTTGGTTTCGCGTTGGCCGGAAGTCTGCCGGTGGCAGTTGCCGTAAAAACGGGTTATAACAGGGGGTTGGGTTGGGTTTAATTTGATATTACACAAACAGTCCCTGCACTCTCAATTGTTATTATCTGATGTTACAAACATTAAAAACAAGTTTCAATAATTACAGTTTTGGCCCAAAGTTAGTTTTATATATTATATTAACTAACTAACTTAACTACGTTGACTTGTAACGTTTATATAAGTGACGTTTTTATGTTTTTGTTTCGTTCTTGATGTTAGATGACTATTTTAAATCTTTAATAGTATTTACCTTTAATATATTTGTAAAATAAATTTATATATATATATATATAAATATAATGTATATATTCTTTGGAGGTTTTATAAATTGTATTTAGTATTTAATTAGTATACGTTGGATAATAATCCGGTCGTTATATATTTTTTGGAACGAAATCCGGTCGTTATATATTAAAGATGAGAATTAACGTAACGCTCGACATATTTATATATATAGTTTTAATAACGAAACGTTACATTTAACGAAGACAAATACGAATACGTTAAAGGATAAAGAATTTCGCGTTTGAGTCGGGTGTCCGGAGTCGGATTCGGGCCAGATGTCAAAATCTCCCCTCCTTATATAAATTTCGTCCCGAAATTTGCACAAACCGAGGTAGAAGAAGAAGAAGCAGAAGGTGCGGATATTAAGCTTTAATTTGGTCCCCACGTTCCCAAGTAACCTTAGGTACTCGTTTTAATTTAGAACCAACATTTATTATTGGTTTCTGACTATGCTTGGGCGGCTCAACATCACGATCCATAATTGCTCATAGTCGTTGAATAAATTTCATAGATTCGTCGATTTAAATTTCACCGAGAGGCACAAGGGATTTTTATAAGATTAACATTTCTTCAAAAATGGAAAATAGGTTATTTGTTTATTTGTTTATTCATTTTTTTTTGAAAGCAAGATTATTAAGTTCGCGATATCAATGCACATATGGAATGAGTCATCTTTCTTTGTCTTTACATCAACACGATCCAAATACACGTCATAACACTCACGCATAGATTTTGAGTTAAACGTAAGACAAGAGTGTTCAAACGTCGAACTAACTTAACTATGTTGACTTGTAAGACAAGAGTGTTCGCACCATACATTTAAGTTCGCCGGGCGGGGTGTCACAGTTTGGTATCAGAGCCATGGTTATAGGAAACTAGGATAGGGTATTAGAAACACACCGACCTAGACTATAAACTAAGTGTCCTTAGTTCAAATACTTGTACTTAGAGATTTTTTTTGGACTTATATGTTTTACTTCTACAAACTTTTCTATGCTTTTCTTAATCTCATTTCTTATCGGATTTCGCGAAGGAGCTACAAGAGACTCGTCTGTATGATTAGGATCTTTTCTTTGTGGAATCTCGTCATCGTCTTGAGTAAGTTTGAAATGTGGGAACGTGTGCAATCCGGAAGGGGGAACGCCTGTATCACGGACATCCTGTCTAAGGCAAAGCATTTCGTATAAATCTCTTTAAGAGACTTGTATGCTTACCTGGGGATGGACGAGATGAGTGTGACCCTATAGGCTAAAGCACGCCTTTTCGAATACGTTGAAAACGAACTTAGCACTTTGATAAGTCTTAGTGTCCAGAACCAAGACACATTCCTAAGCCTTCAAATTTTTATCTGTTTATGGATTCTATGATTTCAAATTTATTTCAATGGGTTTCTATATTATTTCAAATGTTATTCCAAGTTTGTTTATTTACATTTTAATTTTTCCCAAGTGATCGGTATGTTATGTGTTCTAAAAATTCTATGAAATTCAAAGTGCAATTATCTTTTCCATTCAATCTAGAGTTCCATTACAACTTATGTTATCCAAAATTTTCTTATGTCTCATGAAATTCTTTTTCTACCTTATCTTATAGAATGACGACAAGACGTGAACGACTCGCTAATACCATCGCGACCTAAATGTTCTAAATAAAAACTAAGATATATGGACTAACCCCAATCAAATTATCAAAGCTTCAAACCAAACATCAAATACTAAATCTAAGGTGTACTTTTAATCTTAATTCAATTATCGAATCTCACATTAAAAACTTAATTCATGATTTCTAAAACCTCGTAACGGATTTACTATTTTATTATGTCAACGCATTCGTTTGATTTACAAATCGAACGTTTACCACCAAAGTATCTTAACTTGATCTCAATACTCAAATTTTGTCTAAATTATTCATATAATCATAAGATTCTAATCCAATTTCTAATCTGCAATTTAATGCACAAATAAATTCGTTTTCCAAAACTTAACGTGAACTCACTACACGTCTATTCCTAAACTCAATGAACTAAAACATTTCAATTGTATATATGATCACTAATGAAATTATATTCATGTCGTTTTTTTTAAGCTCATCCAAACCCAACGTGTCTTACGTATAGTTAATTGTTTTATCTACAGTTTTGTAAAACTACCAACCGATAGTTAATTGTTTTAAAAATATATATATATTTAAAAAAAATATAATAAAATTTTATTTTGATAAATGATTTTCTTTAAAAGGGGTTTGGTTACTTTAATGAATACACAACATTATCACGTATTCTTAATTTTGATACAAAGACTTGCCACAAGCACCATGTTATATGTTTTCTAATACTGTATACTTAAAACTAAGATTGTGCTATTTATGTATTTTCAAATCAACCCCTTATCTATGGTAAATATTTAAAACCTTCAACTTTTTATACATTTATTTTAATCATGTAGTTTTCCTTAAAACCGCATTATAGAGAAATAATACAATATCTTATAGCCTTGTTTACCAACATAATCAACACACATGGTTTACCTAAGAGCTTTTGTTATATGAAATTAAACGTTTTAAAAATCGAATCCAATAGGAATCGGGTGATCTATGCATCCGAACTATAAATTAATACTTATGGACTTAATATCAAATGACCCCTACATCTCACCCATAAAGTGGGTTTTCAAAAAAATTAAGTTGTTACAATTTTGATACTCGAATTTGACTAGCTGTGTGGGTCAACAAAACTATTTACAAGAGCAGTGCCCACCTAATAAACTCAACTCTCTCGAATCATCAATTTTCTTACCATCTTAAGCTATACTTCACACGAACTAAATGCTATTGATTATGATTTGGAACCTATGTGTATCATTTTTATCCTTTAACTGAAAATTTTTGTGTACTTCTGACTCGCACATGATCGAATGAACTGTGGAGTCCATGCAAAAGCTGAAATAATTACGGGTGCACACGGAATTATGAAAGTTGGTGCATATGAACCATAGTAAGTTTTGTCTTGTGTAGTTGGGTCATATTTAATCATCTTATTTTCACTTGACTCATTTACACACTTTACTAATAACGTCTAATTCGTTTAACTATACATAAAGTTATTTTATCCGCTTCATCCGTTCTATTAATCATGATTATTTCCGACCTTCATTTAAACCATTATAAATCTATTTATTCACAAGTTGAAATTTCATTCTTTTATGAATAGCAGTTAACTCTTATTCGAATCTCCATACAATAAATTCAACCGAACTCTAGTCAATGGTAAACTAAAAATAAATAACCTCTTAATCTCGATTATTAATCTCCCATGGATCAAATTCTCTCATAATAATAACTACAGAGCTAGTATTTATGTGTCACGTTCAAAGTTTATCAAAATATTTGTAAATGTGAGGATCCAAATGAAAGCTTAATCTCCGCATCTTTTTGCTTCATCTTTTTTTTTCGGTTTGAGAAAATTTCGGGACGAAATTTCTATAAGGAGGGGAGACTGTGACATCTGCCCCAAACCCGCACCCGAATATCTGACTCGATCCCGAAGTATTTATCTTTAAATTTGGATTCGTATTTATTTCTTTAAAATGTAACGCTTTGATATTAAAGATATATATAAATCCGATTGAACATTACGTTATTCTCGTATTCGATATCTTATTGACCAAGTTATTATTTAACGGTTACCAATTAAATTCTAAGTTATAATAAAAATATATCTCTAAAGTATATAGATATATATTGTGTTTTATAAAAGAGACTTTATATAAATTGTTAAACGAAATCGCTCCTAAGTTTAAATATAATCCTCCAACGTCATAAACGAGCTAATGATACAAAAACGGCAATCCTATAACATTGCAAGTTAATCTAGTTAAGTTAGTTAGTTAAAATAATATATAATCTAACTTTGGGTCAAAGCTATAACAATTGAAACTTGAAATAAAAGTTATAAACTAAAGGTAAACCATCACAAAACCACAGGGACCATTTGTGTAAAATCTGAATTCACCCAACCCAGCCCCCTGTACACCCCGCTTTTCCGGCCAGGAGCTCCGGCGAGGTCCGGCGAGCTCCGGCCACCCCCTTATCACGCGTTTTACCATTTTAAACTTAATCCAAACCTTCCTAATCTAGCCTTAATAAGATTCGAACCCCCCCCCCCCCCCTTTGGCACCTATTACGCGTTTTACTGCTGAATCAAGGCACGAATTGATGTGTTCGGTCAATCCAAAATCACCTTCCGTAATTAGAACCGCAATCAGCAATTAAATCTTTCCATTTCGTTTCTTTATGCTCGACTAACATTTCTCTAACACCAAAACACTTTAAACTTTCTCTGCAAATAGCAAAAATCGATCGACAAGACCAATTCCGGCGACCTCGTCATTCTCTACCTTCCGGACATCATTTCTGGTAACTTGTATATTCATTTTAATCATATTGATCTTCTACAACTCTCTAATCCTTCAATTTGATCGCAATTCAATTCCAGATTCGCAGAATCATCCAAGAACAGTCGTTTTCTTCTTCGGTTCGAATCCATATCATACCATCATAATCAAGTAAGTTCTATATATCAAAATGATCAAGATTTCACGAGGATCAAAAGCCCTCTAACTGATTGGGATTATAATAACTGACTCGAACGAATTGAACGGATCTTGTTCTAGGGTTTGAGTAAGAAATGGGTATTGTTGTTTAGAATGTGGCAAAAGAAATTTTAATCAGCTTAATTAACAAAAAAACGCAACTGGTCTAACGGTTAGTTGTTGTTATGATTAATAAAATGGTCAAGGGTTCGAGTCCCACATCCCTTCTTCTATATTTTCACTTTTTAACTAATCTAAATATTAAAAACTATATTTCTTAATAACCTAATTTATTATATTCAAGTTAAATATATTTTAAAGGCATCAAAACTTATAAATAATATTTCATGACTATTAGTACTTATTCAAATATATATTAAATATATTTTATAGATCTTAAAACTTCTTATTTATAGATTCAAAGAAATAACGTTACATGTTTATAACTATTCGAATGGTACAAGTACTTAAAATACAAAAAGAAATACCTATAAAATATATATCTTCAATTACGAAAATACTATAACGTTTCGTATAAAATCCTAATTTGTAGTTCAAAATCCTAATTCCTAATTAGTAATTTAAAAACCCTAAAATCTCGAATCCGAAACCTTAAATTTCGGATTCTGATTCTTGTTACTATTGTTTTGTTTCTAAACTAGGGTTTTCACAATTAATTAGGTGATACTAATATTTGGACAACCCTCAATTCTCTTTGGCTACGATTCTATTATTCGATTACTTTTGCATTTCAAGGTGAGTAAATTCACTCCCCTTTTTACTTTTATATTTTGGGGCTGAAATATGTTCAATTACTATACAATGTTTTCAATTTTCTATTTGTTTCAAAAAGAGATCATAAAATATGTTAGTCTTGACTCGCGACAAGATGCAATCCTTTTGTGGTAGTTTAAAGTAGTATTGTTACTTAGTAATCCCACCGGTACAATGTTAGCGCTAATGGTTTGACAAACCCACCTTCATTTATTTCAAAACAGGTGATTTAAACCCGGCCATTCAATTTCAATGTTACAAGTTACTATGTTACAAGTTGCTATGCTATGTTGCTACGTCCCTTAGATGCTTAAATAATTATTGATAACTTATATCGAGACGGTTACGTGACGGTTGCTAAAAAAAGTTATCTTTAATTAATAACATGAGTTGGTTCCTCATGACAAACGATTACAAGATGCTATACAATGATGTTGTTCAATGTGTTCAATGTGTGTTCAAGGTGTCATGGTCGAGAATGATATGAAATGGCTATGCATGTAAGATTGCGCAGCATATTATGATGATCTCGGATTTCTATATTATTATGTATTCAAATTGTGGTTTACTTACTAGCTTTAAATAGCTAACTTTATTTTTACATATTTCAGGTGGTGTTTTGAAGTGTTTTATGCTTTACAAGACATAGGATGCTTTTAGACCTAGAATAAATGAAATTTAAACACTATTCATTGTTGGCTTTTATTACTGATTTAAGACTATTTATTTCTGCATTTATGTCACGACATTATTACTTTAATGATATTAAAATATGCTTTTAGTGTACCATGTGCTTTGTACTATTGATATCCAATTTACTTGACAGCCCGATGTTTCCGCCGCCGGGCGGGGTGTCACACTTAAGAGTACAATGGGGAGCCTTAGGCTCTTTGTTTTCATTAGCAGCATTAAGTTGGTTCACAAGATTAGGCAAAAGGTTAGCCGTTTGGGTCGCAATTGTGTTAGCAAGTCGTTCGATTCTCGTTGACATTCTACAAGATAAGATAGAAAATAATTTTTCATGAGACATAAGAAATTTTGGATATCATAAGTGTAACAAAATTTTGATTTAATGAAATAGTAATAGTACTTAGAACATCATTGAATCCTTTGAAACATACCATAGAAACCACTTATAAACTTTTAGGAATATTAATAGATGAATTTGGAATAACATTTGAATTAATAAAGAAATTCACAAAATAATTATAAATCGTTGAAAGAAAATCATAGAATCATTTAAGAACATAAAACTTTGAAGGCTTAGGAATGTGTCTGGGTTTTGGACACTTTAGACTTATCAAAGTGCTAAGTTTGTTTTTCAACGTATTCGAGAAGGTGTGCTTTAGCCTATAGGTTCACGCTCATCTCGAACATCCCCAGGTAAGCATACAGGTCTCTTAAAGAGATTTATACGAAATGTTTTGCCTTAGACAGGATATCCGTGATACAGGCGTTCCCCCTTTCAGATTGCACACGTTCTCATGTTTCAAACTCACTTAAGACGAAGACGAGATTCCACAAAGAGAAGATCCTAATCAGACAGACAAGTCTCTTGTAGCTCCTTCGCGAAATCGGATAAGAAATAAGATAAAGAAAAGCATAGAAAGGTTGGTAGGAGGAAAAACAAATAAGTCTAAAAGAATTTCTAAGTACAAGTATTTGAACTAGGGACACTTAGGTTATAGTCTAGGTCGGTGTGTTTCTAATACCCTATCCTAGTTCCCTATAACCATGGCTCTGATACCAAACTGTGACACCCCACCTGGCAGCGGAAACACGGGCTGTCAAGCGAATTGAATATCAATAGTACAAAGCACATGGCACACTAAAAACATGTTTTAATATCATTAAAGCAATAGTGTCATGACATAAATGAAGCAATAAACAATCTTAAAAACCGAAATAAAACCCGACAATTTATAATGTCTAATTCCCATTTTTATTCTAGGTCCAAAAGCATCATAAATGTTTCGAAGCTTAAACGCCTCAAACTCCACATGAAATATGTAAAAATAAAGTTAGCTATTTAAAGATAGTGAGTAAACCACAATTTGATACGTAATAATATTGAAATCCGAGATCATCATAATATGTTGCCCAATCTTACATGCCTAGCTATTTCATCATATTACTCAACCTTTGACCATAGAACACATGAACACATTGAACACACATTGAACACCATCATTGTATAGAAACTTGTAATCATTTGTCATGAGGAACCAACTCATGGTGCAATTAGTGATAACTGTCATTTAACCTTCGTTTAACCGTCTCGAATGTAAGTTATCAAAATTGTTTTAGCATCGAAGGGACATATTAACATAGCAACAAGTATCACAGTATAGTAACTAGTAACCATTGTATAGAATCGCCGGGTTTAAATCACCTATCGATGTTGTAAAGTGTAGGTGGGTTTGTCAGACCATTAGCGCTAACATTGTACCAGTGAAAATTACAAGTAATATACTACTTTAAACTACCACATAAGATTGCATCAAGCCACGAACTAGATTAACATATTTACTGATCTCATTTGAAAATAGAAACAAAGAAACGAAAACCGAAAGCATTGTATAGTAATTGAACATATTTCAGCCCCAAAATGTAAAAGTAAAAAGGGGAGTGAATTTACTCACCTTGAAAAGCAATAGATAACTGAAATAGCCCAAATATTAGTATCACCTAACTAATTGGGAAAACCCTAACTTAGAAACGAAACGATAATATAGCAACAAGAATCAAAACAAGATAAATCTAGGGTTTCGGATTTGGGATTTTAGGGTTTTAAATACAAATTAAGATTTTATACGAAACGTTATAGTATTTTCGTAATATATATATTTTTACAAGAAACCATTTTTATATTTAAAATATATTTGTATACATACTTATAACTATGAACATTATTTATATATATATATGTATTTGAAATTATAACTGTTTATCTTCTAAAAATATATTTAACTTAAATATGTTATTAGGTTATTTAGAAAATATAATTAAATGTTTAAGAGGGTTTAACGCATGAAAATTAAATAAAACAGGTAGTGGGTTTCGAACCCACGACCTCTGTTTGCACAATCAAACATACAACACCACCCGACCAGATGCTACACTTGGTGTTAATTCAGATTTTTAAATAGTTTAACATGTCCTAACTAGAAACACCCATCTCTATATACAAGCCCTAGGATAAAGATCCATTCAATTCGTTTTCAATTTGTTAAACCAATCCACACAACCATAGGGCTTTTGATCGTCATTGAATCATAATCATATTGATGTGTAGAACTTACTTGATTGTGACGAAATGATACGGATTTGAATAGGATGAGAATGTCGACTGTTCTTGGTGGATTTGTGTGAAATCTGGAATGAAACAGAAGAAATTGGTGATTTAGAAAGGTGTAGATGATTGAGAGGATCAAAATGAGTATATAATTTACCAGAAATGATGTCTCGTCGGTGAAGAACACAATGGTCGCCGGAAAAATGTTTGAAACTTTGATTCGTCGATTGCAGAAAAGAAGTGGTGTTTTAGGGATGTTATTCGAGTGTATAGAAGTGTTATGGAAAGGCGAAATCACATGTTATATATGGTTCTAATTACAGATGTGGGTTATTGAATTGAAAGACACGAAATCAAATAGAGATTGACGGGCTGTAATCACGCGTTTATTGGTCATTAAAGGGGTCGAAACTAGATTTGGAAGTTTTGGGATTGATTTGCGGTGATTTGGAAATGTTAAAACGCGTCCTCGAGCTCGCCGGAGTTGGTTTCGCGTTGGCCGGAAGTCTACCAGCGGCAGTTGCCGGAAATACGGGTTATAAAAGGGGGTTGGGTTGGGTTTAATTTGATATTACACAAACAGTCCCTGCACTCTCAATTGTTATTATCTTAAATTACAAACATTAAAAACAAGTTTCAATAATTACAGTTTTGGCCCAAAGTTAGTTTTATATATTATATTAACTAACTAACTTAACTACGTTGACTTGTAACGTTTATATTAGTGACGTTTTTATGTTTTTGTTTCGTTCTTGATGTTAGATGACTATTTTAAATCTTTAATAGTATTTACCTTTAATATCTTTGAAAAATAAATTTATATATATATATATATAAATATAATGTATATATATTCTTTGGAGGTTTTATAAATTGTATTTAGTATTTAATTAGTATACGTTGGATAATAATCCGGTCGTTATATACTTTTTTGGAACGAAATCCGGTCGTTATATATTAAAGACGAGAATTAACGTAACGCTCGACATATTTATATATATATTTTTAATAACGAAACGTTACATTTAACGAAGACAAATACGAATACATTAAAGGATAAAGAATTTTGCGTTTGAGTTGGGTGTCCGGAGTCGGATTCGGGCCAGATGTCACATGAATGATGTACTTAAATATTCAATTCTATCAATTAAAGTCTGTTTATGTTATTTCAATTGTGAGTTCTTTCAATTCTATATGTGTGTTGAATGTAATGGTGAAATCTGTGAAAGTGCTGAATCAAAGATACAAAGATGATGGCCTGATTTCTAAGAGAATGAAATTTGAATAAAGGTAAGCATGTAGTATATATATTGCAATAGTTAAAAAATATAGATAACAAAGAGCTTGTAACCCAATGACATGAGATGTTGTGAAAAGATGTTGGTTCAAGTTTTGTTAGGTGCAAACTTGTTACTTCAAAAAATAAATACAGATAACAATACCGTGGAATTGAAAGAAAGAAAAGTAAGAAGAATGAAGTAGAATTAAAGATGAAATGTGCAACATAACATGTTTTAATCACCTATTGACGTGCCACTTTTAGAGGTTAAACACAAGCCGTTTGTTAATCAAAATTCGAATCTAGTAAATGACCAATGAGCACGATTAATTGGTACAAATTAACCATATATAAAACCGGCTTGGTATTCAAAAACCCGGTCTTGTTAAGAACATTTTCTTATGTAACCACAAATCCAGTATAGCTATATTATATATGCATACCTATGTTATGTGTATATATATAGTGTGTGTATATCTTGACCATCTCTACATCACATACAAACACAATTACAATAACAATCACAAACCAAGCACACCACACATATGTACTAACATAATAGAATATATTACACATCTAGCAAGTTTGCAAACACACTCATACGTGTTGAACCATCATTATTTTATTACTATATGGTAAACAATACATAGATATCTTTGGACTGGCTGCAAACACTTTATAGTTTATACATGGTTGTCGGGACCCTTTCCGTCACCGTCACTACCACTACCACTACCATAACCATGACCGCCTCCATGAGCTCCACCACCACCAGACCCATAACCATAACCGGACCCGAAGCCACTCCCACCCCCACTCCCAGAACCAAAACCAAATCCATAACCCTTACCAAAACCGTCAGGAGAGTGGCCTGAGCCCGACCCATAACCCCACCCGCTCCCAGGGCTTGAGCCATAACCCCAGCTATAATCCCAGTTCGGACCATGGGCTGATCCAGTGGCTCCAGTTGGACTACTTGAAGTGGACATCTGGTTCACTAGGGTCTTTCTTCCAACTTTTGGGTTGTATGCTAAAGTAGCAGTAGAGATAAATAACAAGAGAACAATCACAACACTTTGGTAGGTTATTTTCAAATGCATTTTGTTGTTTGATCAAACATTCATAGTGGTTTTTAGTGCTTATATAGTAATGATGAGGGTGATGACTATGGTTCATGAAGGGTATTTGTGTCTTATCACATGTGGTAACCATGAGTACCCGTGAATGGTGGTAAGATCCTTGTTGCACACCTGTTGAAATCCTGAAGGTGGAAGTGAGATAAGGATACTCATTTGCCACTTGTGATTTGCATCACCCCAACAATGGTAATAAAGTAACTCATGCAACCATTATAAGATCTTATGCCCACAACTTTTTTTTTGTTAAAATGGTCGGGAAATTAAATGATATTTTTAATTCTAACGGATTAATTAATAAATTAATGGATGATAAAGATTTCCTCCTCTTAAGTCTTGATCAAATTGACATCCATTATAAAATTTTGGGGCCATGCGCAGATAGCATATAGCCGGCCTTTTGATGTTCAATTCCACTAGTAGGGTAAGTTAGATATAAATTCTGAAAAGGTGGTAATTAGTGGTGGATGCTAATCTAATTTTATGCCACATGTTTCAAAGATAAATGTAATTTTTTTATACCTGCACCAACACATGCATTGTTTTTTTAAAATGTAATTTTGTAAAACAAATCGATTTGGTTCTACACTTCTACCTATAGCACTGCTCAAGTTATATAACAGGTAAGAAAGGTTTGCGCTTATAAATTTTATTGACTTAATTAGTTTTAACAACTGCCAAAACGTTTTCTTCTACCGACGTTTCTACTAGCTGTCACAAAAAAAAAGATAATAGGTAAACTTATTATGTTACTTGTTTTCTATAACAACTGACTTCAACCTGATCCTTGAACTGTTTTAACGTAAACCATGTTGATACTTCAAATTATAGAGGTGCACAAATCGGTTAATTTCGGTTAACCGGTTATTTAATACCCTAACCGGTTATTTTCGGTTATTGAGAAAATCGGTTATTTGCTTTAACCAGTTCGGTTAATAACCAGTTTTTTTTCAAAATTTTCGGTTAATTTACTTTAACCGGTTCGGTTAATTAACCGGTTTTTCTAATATTTTATTATTATTTTCGGGTTTTTTCCCGGTTAACCTGTGGATCGGTTAAAATTCGGTTTTAAAAAAACCGGTTAATAACCAGTTATTCATAAAAAATCCCTAATCGGTTACGAACCTGCGGTTAAAAAAATACCCTAACCAGTTATTCTTTAATCGGTTAATAACCGGTTTCAATTACGATTAATAACCGGTTTCGGTTATTGAACCGGTTATTTTGTGCACCTCAAAAGATATCAAACTTGTTTTGACATGGGCTTAATTTGGCCGGTTACCTAACTTGCCCGCTTTGTTAGGCTTAGTTCTCATGTTATATTGAGATATTCATTTTAATATTTCTAGTCCCAATTAAATTTGAAATTAATTGAGCGGATAATGTGAATAATGTTTCTTGTTGTCCAGATGGTAAATTTGTTACATAGTACTTAGAGGTGTATGATCATGGAAGATATATATAATAGTTGGAAAATTCCCGAAATATGTTTTTACAAAATTTGTATTAAATATTTTTTTTAATTTTCCGTTTCACAAAATGTCCTCTAAACATGATGAGAGGCCTTAAAGTACACGTGCCGACGTCGAGTACTAATAAACAAAGGGAAATTAAATTTTATTAATCCTAACTTTTATTCATTGACTACTAGGTTAGATACCCGTGTCTTACACGGGTTTGAATTAGAATAGGTTATAAATTCAAAAAAAACTTGTAATTATACAATTCAACTACAAATAATTAAACAGAAACAAAGGTTAGAATTAAACATTTATATTCATGTAAATCCAAACTACAAGTCTCTAACTAACTTTATTTATACATAACATTGGATGTGTTGTTTGTAGAACAAAAGTTTGAAAGTAACCTCATTTGAAGTTCTATTAGTAATTTTACCATCTTTATATATTTAATATATAAATGGTTTTAGGTACTTTTTAATTCTATGTGATACAAATGATTGTGTAAAAACTCACAAGTTCATCAATAATTTGCTTTAGTTTACTAAGAAGAATTAATTTCCTAAAAATTCTAAGAAGGAATTTCGATCATTAGATTTAATATTAAATGAAGATCAATGGCTCATAAACACAAAGTGGCATAATGGTAAATACTTAAAACTTTAAATGGTAGGCCAAGAGTATATTAGTCTTGTCTCATTTTCAAATTCCACCTTCTTTTTTAACCATTCATAACTTTTACATACGATAATATTTTTTAATAAAAATAACACCAAAAAAACGAGCGTTTTTTATCTTCAAAACGCATATAGTGTTGATATGTAAAAAGCAATTTTTTTATAAGTTTCAGCTCATTGTGTTATATTCTTCAGGTCATTGTGTTATATTTTTCAGCTTATTGTGTTATATTCGTCAAGACATTGTGTTATAATTTTCAGGTCATTGTGTTATATTCGTCAGGTCATTGTGTTATATTCGTCAGGTCATTGTGTTATATTTTTCAGGTCATTGTGTTATATACCTCAGGTCGTTGTGTTATATTGGTCAGGTCGTTGTGTTATATTCGTCAGGTCGTTGTGTTATATGCGTCAGGTCGTTTTGTTATATTCGTCAGTTCGTTGTGTTATATTCCTCAGGTCATTGTGTTATATCCGTTAGGTCGTTGTGTTATATCCGTCAGGTCGTTGTGTTATATCCGTCAGGTCGTTGTGTTATATCCGTCAGGTCGTTGTGTTATATCTGTCAGGTCATTGTGTTATATTCATATTTCAACTCATTGTGTTATTCAGGTCATTGTGTTATACACACAATGAACTTATAAATAACACAATGATCTGAAGAAATAACACAATGGGTTGACAAATAACACAACGAGGGAAAAACGTGAAAAAAATTTGTTTTTTATATATGAATATTATACGTGTTTTAAAGATAAGAAAATGTTCGTTTTTATGGTGCAATTTTTTTAAAAATATAATATTGTATGTAAAAGCTATGGACGTTTAAAAAATGAGGTGAAACTGGAAATATAAAGACATTATCAATTTTACCCTTCCTTATAATTTTAAGAGAGTGCCATATGTCATCATTCTATGGCTTCTTAGACTTTTTAGGAAAATTGGACTTTTTAGTATAACTCCACTCAATAACTAAGAATAGTTAAACTTATATAACAAAAAATAGCTAACTTCATTAATTCATAGGATTTTTATTATGGAAACAATTTTCAATTGAGCAAGAAATTAATTTAGTGGAATGTGAGAATGACAAATCATCACAAGAGTAGTTAGAGAATGCCATGTGTACAATTAAAGGAGATACTTAATAAGAAAGAAACTCATGACAAGAATGGTTTGTTTTATTATATTTTATAGATTACTATATTTAAAACCCGTGTATACACACGGAATAAACTTAAAAATAAATAAAAATTTACAACGTAATATTTAAAAAATCATAAAACGAACTTTTTGAAAAGGTATTAAATCACCGTACATGTAATAAAAAAAATTAATAACAAATGAATAAAGGATTAAATAAAAAAATACAGTTTTCCATGGCTTAACACATCCCAAATTGATATAATACTTCATCTGTTTTATGCACAATTTGATCCATTCTTAATAAAAAACCAAAATGAACAATTTATTATTGAATTTATATTTTTAATAACAGCTATCATTTTATTTTACTAATTAATAAAATCCTATAACTCTATAAGAAACTTCAAACAACATTTAGCTTTTAACTAATATTCTTTATGCTTAAACTTAGAGACATCAATCCAAGAGCAGTTGGTCTTCTCAGGCTCAAAATTATAAAAGTTAAGCATGACTGAAACCTACATCCATGTAATATAGTTGTAATGATACAGTGTTGCATACTTATGTCTGTCATTCTGTGTGTAACGTAAAAAAAATCCTTAAAATCCTTCATAAAAAGGGGATCTTTTAGTAATTAGTTCCTATAAAATTGATTAAGAAAACTCACGAAAATAGCACTTTGTTAGAAAAGAAGTCATAAGTTTTTTATCAAGCACCAAAGTACTGTTAAAAAACTTTGATGCTTGATCAAAACCCCTCACTATAAACCATACTTGAAACACACTCAAATCATTCAACGAACATGTGGATAAATCTAGAACCTACAAACCTCTTCACATAGGGATAAATCCAGAACCTACAAACCTCTTCACATACAAGGGATGTTAAAATTCACTTTCTTATGAAAGTGTTTGTTGGAACTATTTTGTATAAAAACAAAATAGTAATTATTTTGTGAAAAAACTAAATAATAAATTGAATTATTTGTTGTTTCAATTTATATTCAAGTTTAGGATGTTACATATTTGACTTGAATTCATTTGAATATTATACTTAGCATTCAAGTGGATGTTACATCTTTTGAGTAAAAATGACAATTATGTTTCATCTTCTTGACTCACTATAAATACTAGGGTGAACCTAGTTGTGAGAGGGACTTGAACACACACCAAAGTCATATACAAGATCTCTCTTATTCTCCATTTGTTTAAGAACACTCTCTTCTTCTCAATGTATTTTTTCGGGTGCTAAAGTCATCCCCGGCTGTACATACAGCTTCGGCCGTTGTACCCTGGGAAACATTCGAGCTCTCTTGGGAGACTCGGAATTTGTTTTAAGGGACCCGTGTCAATACACGAAGCCTCGGCCACCTTGTTATTTTTCTTCTTTTGTACTTATTATTTCCTTTATTTCAGTTGTATTCTCGTATTGTAATTTACCAATTTATTTGATTTTTGTATTGTAAGTGTATCAATATAATTAATTTTAATTTTTTATGCGAACGGTTCTTACAATCTTAAAACAATTTTTTTTTAAATCACCATTCGTATTTAAAAAAAAATTTAATAAGTCATCGTTGTTTCTCAAAGTTGGACTTAGAGAGCTTACGCTTGACTTCGTTTAAGAACTGGTTTTATTTTCAATAAAGTGATTCATATTCCTTTTACCATTTATTGGTTTTGATTGAGTGTTCTAAATCACGTTCTCAAGATATATTGTATTGAAATCAATTTTTGGTTTTAATTTTCATAAAAAAAAGACTACTTGTTGATTTGTTCAATTTATAAAGTGGTTCTAATCCAAATTTGGGTCATATTAGTTATGACTAATAAAAATTAAGTTATGAAGTTTTGTCTTCTTTTCGTGTGAATGAAATATGAACTTTATAAGATTCATTCTTATTAAGTTGTAGATATATATCACACATTGAAAAAGAGAGAAAAACGGTTTTTGTAATCGGTTATGTCGAGAATCAATTAGCAAATGTTTAGTTTATATAAACAAACAAAACGTTAAAATGATTTTTGTAATCAATTATGTCTAACAAATGTGTTAGAAAAGGTTTATATTATATAAACAACAAAACTTCATAATGATTTTTGTAATCATTTATGTCTAACAAATGTGTTAGAGACATGTTTATTTATAAAAAAAAAACACTTTAAAATGATATTGTAATCATTTATGTGTTATGGAAAATTGGAAGGAAATTGATTATTTTATAATCAAACAAAATTTCATTAAGTATGAAATTAAATTAAAACTCATTAAGTATGAGATTAACTTGGGTGTTTATTTTATAAACACATAAGGCTTAAAAATGGTTTTTGTAACCATTTCATTAAAAATAATTTATTGTCGAACAATATGAAGCTCTAAACACGATTTTAAGCAATCGCTTAATTTCTAACAAGCGTGTTAGACCCGATTATTTTACATAAATCATTCGGAAGTTATCCGATAACTCAAAAATGTGGGGGGAGGTCATACTTGTGGCCATTTATCTTTTAAATAAGATCACTCATAAGAAAAGGGATGAAAATCCTTATGAGATATGGATGGAAAGAAAAACCATCCTACAAATACTTGAAAGTGTTAGGGTGTCTAGCAAATATATTTATATCGGAGCCCAATGTTCTAAAGATAGGACCTAAAATTGTTGCGTAAAAACAATAAGGTACGACAAGTACTCTCAACGGGGTTATCAAAATTGACTATGTGAAGTCAAAAGATAACATTGTGAACCCACTTACAAATGGCTTAAGCAGAGAGTGAGTACTCAAGTCGTCAATTGGAATGTGGCTAAAGCCCATGAGATAAGTGAATGCGAAGGAAAACCTAACCTATGAGACTGGAGATCCCAAGATCTAGGTTCAATAGGACAACCTAACTGCATAAACTACGGTCATTGTGGGGGTTCCCCAAACAGAATAAAAGGGAGTTAACCTTACACTTCCTAGCCCATTCCTATAGAGACCAGTGACATAACGTGAGGATAAGCATAACATATGGTTATTGATCTAGTGAAATCATTATAACCTTAATGTTTTTAATGATTTTTATAGTCACCTATGTGAGAGAGAAGTGGGGTCGCTTCGAATGGATTTATGGGGAGCGCAAATCCTAGAGCTCTCGCAGAACCAGGCTAGTGATCCACGACCATAATGGACACGACAATGAGGGGTTGACCAGACCAGGAATAGTATTGTGTAATGTGTATTGTCGTCTACATAAATGGTGGTTGGTTCAAAGACATCGCGTCTACCAAACCACTAGGAGGCTAAGTATGTATCACAACGGAAGGTTCAAAGTTAACCACTACCTATCCGGCAATATTAAACCGCTGAAATTGTATGTTGATATTAAGAGAATATGGATTGTTGGAGAAATATGTGAAAATGTGTTTTTCACATGAGCAAAATGAAATTTGTTTTTTCATGTGGGGATTGTTGGAACTATTTTGTATAAAAACAAAATAGTAATTATTTTGTGAAAAAACTAAATAATAAATTGAATTATTTGTTGTTTCAATTTATATTCAAGTTTAGGATGTTACATATTTGACTTGAATTCATTTGAATATTAAACTTAGCATTCAAGTGGATGTTACATCTTTTGAGTAAAGATGACAATTATGTTTCATCTTCTTGGCTCACTATAAATACTAGGGTGAACCTAGTTGTGAGAGGGACTTGAACACACACCAAAATCATATACAAGATCTCTCTTATTCTCCATTTGTTTAAGAACACTCTCTTCTTCTCAATGTATTTTTTCGGGTGCTAAAGTCCTCCCCGGCTGTACATACAGCTTCGGCCGTTGTACCCTGGGAAACATTCGAGCTCTCTTGGGAGACTCGGAATTTGTTTTAAGGGACCCGTGTCAATACACGAAGCCTTGGCCACCTTGTTATTTTTCTTCTTTTGTACTTATTATTTCCTTTATTTCAGTTGTATTCTCGTATTGTAATTTACCAATTTATTTGATTTTTGTATTGTAAGTGTATCAATATAATTAATTTTAATTTTTTATGCGAACGGTTCTTACAGTGTTAATATGCATTTTTGTATGAAGTTATTAATGCACTTATTTCTGTCTGACATAGATCAATCCACGTAAATTGACCGGCAAATCCATTTAAACATGAAAAATAATAGTATACTCTTTTGACTGAAAAACAAATTTATTTTAGACCAACTTCGGAGCTAATACAATGTCAAACGTAAATTGGCCTACAAATCCACTTAAACATGAGAAATAATAGTGTATTCTTTTAACCCCTATTAGTTTGGGATTCTTAGAGGTGTTTCTCACCCGCCTATACCCTTAAGCAAAGTCTCACACTGACATGAGCAGACAACTATGAACAGGTCAAAACAGAAACATCTAATACATAAGTAGGCATAAAGCAAATTTCTATAAACATGTACACTCATGCATAAACATATAACTTTAAAGAAGCACACTTATAAACTCAAATGAAACCAAAATAAGTAATAATTGCAAACCAACATTCAATCATCTCATCTGCTCTCAATAAGCTGAAATCACATAAATATTCAACAAACACAAAGACATATTCATAAATACACAAAGTAGAATCAATAACTCAACAAATAACAAACTTTTAGATTGATATAAAGGCATATGCTTTCTTTATACAGCATATAAGCCCTATTGAATTCTAAAGCCTTAGTTAATGGGTCTAAATAAATTTTTAGTCATCTCCTAAATATTACTCCAACCGCTTATTATATATTTTCCATCAATTACTCTAGTAGGACTCAACTCACAATACATGTGTATTAATATATAATTGATCTTATTCAGCTAATGAAATACTAATAACTTTACAGATCAAACGCATATATATATATATATATATATATATTAACTTATTAAGTTAAGAATTTCAAATAACTATGATGTTAAATCTTGAACAAACTATCCCTATTAAACATCCTCCAAACTGAAAATCATCATCACAAAAATTAGAATGTAGATATCGAATACATATTGTAAAAATTATAGTTTCAGTTGAAGTTTATTATTAATACCTGATCGATTACCCCCTGATGATTAATCTTCACGCATCGTGATCGGAGAAACCACAATTTGTATGTTTATCAACTCTCAGTCTGCTAGACATTAACAAACGAAAAGGCAAGCGAAACTGATCAAACACGATATAGCCAAAATGTCGAGATCAATACCTGGTGGAGGAAGAAGAAGAAGAAGAAAGAAACTTTTTCTTTGCTACTGCTCTATCACGTACATCAATAAAAGTGAAGAAGAAAATCCATTTTATTCGCTCCTGTTGTTGATCGATTCTTGTACTTACCCAAACACAGTTGTTCAAAATTGAAAAGCCTAAATCACGGGTTTAATTGAATGATTTTCTAATTAATTGAATGTGACTCCATTAGGAAGGAAATGATTTAGCTTGAGATAATTTTAGAAAGTCCAAAATTTTCCGGTCAAATCAAAACTAACTAAATGTTTACACTCAATCAAAATCTTTTCCCCTAAATGGTTTCCTTAACTTAGATTCCTAAAATCAATGGGCACTCAATTTCTTTTCCCCCCGACTGGAATTATGATCAAATTACTTCCCCAAATTGTTTCCTTAACTCATGCCGCCCAATTGTCTACAATTTCCGGCACCCAGCTTTTGCCGCCCAAATATATAATTTCCCCCTAAAAAATCCCGCCCAAATAGGGCTTGGTGGCCTCCCTACAAACCTAGAATTATTAGGTAGATTTATAAATAATTTTGTAAATTATTATTAGTCACAAAATTTTGTCTTTATTAACTCTTCTACTTAATTTTCCCTCTCAACCTTTCTTTTATAAAATAAATTATGTTTTCCCCCCAAAAAATTGCCGCCAAAAAATTACCCCCTAAAAACTCTAATTTATTAGATAGATTAATCTTAATTTTACTATTGATCATTATTAATCACAATTTTACTATTGTCATTATAAATCTCAGCTTTCACTTAAGTGGCCATCATTGAGTCTTCCGTTAACCTTAACTAACTCCGTTTAAATTTGATGTCGCGGCAGCTGACATGTTTTTTTTTTGTTTTTGGTTAAATTGGATTTTATTAATATCAACTTTCACCGACTGGCCAATATTAATCCAACTTGCATCTATTGACCATTATTAATCTTAACTTTACTATTAGTCATTATTAATCCCAACACAAACACAAACAAATCTTAACTAAGATATGATCTACCATATGTCTCAGTTGAAATCGTTCAGCATTCGTATTATATTCTCCAATTCAATGTATTAGAACAAAATCCAATTGAACCTTAACTCCATTCTCACATTTCATCTTGCATCTTATTCTAATACATTAAATTGGAGAAAATCATACGAATGCTCCACGATTTCAACCGAAACATATGGTTTGTTTGTGTTTGTATGACGGTCCATCATATCTCAGTTAAGGTTTGTTTGTGTTTATGTTGGATTAATAATAGTCAATAGTAAAGTTGATAGTTCGGGAGGGAGCGAGCTTGGATCTAGATCTGAGATTGTTTGGTGATGTTGTTTGCAATCAGTGATGCGGAATCTCACTGATCACGTATTGATGCTTGAATGTTCATGAAGATCAATGCAAAGTATGATGAAGATGATGATAATTAGAATAGGTGAATTGTATTAGATCAAAGGATGTTACAAGAGAATATGACTAACAAGAATAGGCAACCCTCTAACAAATGACCTAGGTGATGGTATTTATAGTCCATACCATTCACCTTACAAAGTAACCTAAAAGACGTGCAATTAAGCACAAAACGATTACACAAATATTCTAAGACAAATACAAATTATTAACGTCTTCACCCGTGCTTGCTCGTGATGATGCTCGATATCTTCACTCGCTTATATTTGGAAAGTGACATCTTCAAATAGCCCCAACAGTACTCCCCCTAAGATGACACTTTACAAATCTGACATATCAGCTTAAATCTTCATGTGGCGAGAATAGAGAGCAACTTAAAGTTTTGGTATGCATTATCTTCAAGAGGACCCAACAGTACTCCCCCTAAGATGATGCTGCCAAAACTCTGTCTTTCAACAAGCAATCTGCATCCTTCTCTCCCTTTTGAGTAACATCAGAGGCTATGGAAAGAAATAAGCAGAGAGTAGATTCCGGTGAATCTATATATCAGCAACGGGATCTTCTTCAACGGTTGAAGTAGAATGCGAAGACTTCTTTGACTTAGAATACTCCCCCTCAACTTTTGCTTTAGAGGTTTGTGGGATCTGTGTATGAGATATTAAGAGGAGGATTCTTAACACTCAGCAATCTGACTTGGAGATCTTTGGACTGGAATCAGGCTTGAACAGGAACATCTTCAAGTCGCGTGGAAGCTTGTTCTGCAATGGAAACTGTTCCTGCAACTCAAAGAAAAACATTAAAACTCAGGCAATAATGTGCATTTATCATCAATGTAAAGATTAAGTTCTCAATCGGATGAGATATTGCTCGATCAACAACTCCTACATCAATAACACATGTTAAACTGCCAACACAAATGAAAAATATTAAAATGACAGTCTTTTTGGTGTTTTTGAATTTTTCAATGTTTTTGATATTTTTGGAATTTTCTCTTTACATTCTGAATCTTTAACCTGCAATGAGATCATACCAGCAATTAATCAACACATGTTTTGCAGTTTTGAGAATAGACATTTGAATTGTGAAGTAATTGAGTGATGAATTGTTGAACAAATCAATTAGCTCGAAGTGACACACTTACTTTTTCTATTCTTGATGATCAATTAAGTTGATTAAGAATAAGTTTTGAGTGACCCATACCTTGCACATTAGAAAGTTATACACTTCATCTAAATATCCTGAGAACAACTCAACACGTCAGGTCACTTACAATCATAAACAGTGTGGAATTTGGGTTCTATTTGGATTTGGTCCACTTTGGGACTTCTTTTGAATTCCTTTTTGGAATTTTTCTTTTTTTCCTATTGTTCCCCTTGGGAATCTTCTGAATTCCATTTTGGAATTTGATTGGTGACGGTCCACATTTGGGACTCTTTTTGTTCCATTTTGGAATCTTTTGCTGCATCTTGAAGCTCAAAAGAGACTTCATGTGAGACTTCAGGTCTGTGGGTACCACAACAAAGAAGCTCACGATGCGGTTCATCACACTGAATAGATTGCATCATTACCCGATGTATATCGTTGTATCACAAGATATCTATTTGATTTGTATAAACGTTTCACATGCACTAAGACGTTTCAACCACAAGAACTCATTAGAATTTAGTTAAATCATCAAAGAATATACTTGTTCAGTATAATTGTCTGAGCCGTCTCGCACATCAATTTTCACGCTTCAGTCTTTATTGTTTAAAATGATGCGTTGAATAACTCTAGTGTACTATCATTTCTCATGTACGTGCAAGTAAATTCAACATATTTTTGGATTTTTCATTTTTTTTTTTAATAATGATTTCTCCCCCTAAACTTTTAAATTTCTACGAAAATTGAAAGTTTAATGAAAAGAAAATGGCAGATATGTTATCAACGTATGAAGAGTGCATGCAATGTACTTAATCTAAACAGACGAAATGAAACATCGGTTGTTTCTTGCACTGCCATCATTGTTTGATTTTTGAAAATGTTTTTAAAAATTCCTTCAATGATTCCTTTTTGTTTCCAACTCCATTTGGTGTCAGTTGCATCGAAAACATCATGAACAAGATTCGGTATCTTGTCATGATAAGGGATCAGCCACGGTCTTCTTTTCTTTGTTTGACCGGCCTCCATAACTGTCCCTAACACACTAACAAATCAGTTAGAGGTAATGACCCAAACCATTTCGGTTTTGGGTCGTCCAAATTCATCAACATAAGAGATATTCTCATAAGTGCAAGGAATACCTTCAGGTGGTGGTTCTGATGATACAATGTAATTTGTACCTTCATCTTCTTTCATGGATTGTTTGTCAAAAGAGTAATTATAGTCATTTTCAAACAAATTGTTAATTTCATTTAAAAACAGGTTTTGTTGACTATATTTCTTATTCAAAGATTGATTCACTATTGGAATCATTTTATCATTTAAATCATGATTTCCCTTTTTGTTTTTGACAAACTTTGGTTTCCATGAATCATTGACATGTTGATTTTCATCAAACGAATGTCTATGATTAGATCTTTTAAAGTTAGAAAAATACCTGGAAGGGTATGCACATGATGAACTTCTTTGGACTGACCTTCTCGGCTTGTAGTAGCACTCGGATGTGTTGTGATTTACCATGTCACAGAAAGAACAGTACTTGTTGTAGTAACATTCCATTGTGTCGTGGTTGTACATCTGACAGTTGGTGCAGTACTTGCTGTAGTAGCATTCCGATGTCATGTGATTGTACATCTCACATATCTCGCAGTACTTCTGATGAGCCTTGAAGGGAGACTTCTTTCCTTTCTTCTGAGAAGTCTTTGCTGTTGAAGATTGTTGTTTCTGAGAAGCTTTGACCTCTGAATCTTGTTGAATCTTTCTTGAAGGAGCTGGAGTCTTGAACTTGTCACCTTTTGACCCAAAAGGAAAGACACCTTGACTGTAAATACAATCTGAGATATGATGAGTTTCAGAGTCACAGATTAAACAGTATACGTCACTGTTTGAATCACTCGGGGATTCGGAATCTTGAGTCTTTGAAGTAGAAGGAGTCTGTGGTGTAGAATCAGATGAAGCGCCCTTTGTCTTGTTCTTCTTGGCTTTGCTCTTCTTTCTTCTAACCTTCTTCTTCTTCTTCTTCGATTGAAACTCTTCTGTCTTTTCTTCTTCTTCTTGAGAAGATAGTGATCCAACAATTCCGGTTGGCACTAATCCCTCATCTTTCTTTTCAACAGACTTTCCTTTTTCGACTTCTTCTTTGATAAACACAAGATCAGATTGTGATCTGTTGAGTTTATCAGTGAGCTCCATGAGCTGAACATTCAGATTATGCTTTTCGGTAAGCATTGAATCAACATTCTGTGTAAGAGATTTGAGTCTATCTTCACACAATTGGTGATCTTTTTGTAGACTTGCATGCTTCTCTTGTTCTTCTTGCAGTTTGTTTTTCAGAGTGTTGTTCTCTGAATTGAACATCTCAGACAACTTCTTCAACTTTAGAATCTCTTCTTGCAAATCTTTGATCACACTTGATGAGTGTTCATTTGATTTTGCAGCTTCGTTTCTGATGTTCATTGCTTCTTTTTCTTTTTGTTTGAGTGAAACTTCAAGAGATGTGATTCTTTGATCAGATATTTCATGCTCTTCTTTCAGATTCTTGTGCATTTGCTCTTCCTTCTTGAGTTTATCACAAATCTTGAAAGAGTATATTCTGTAGTGTTCAACTTGTTGAAAACATTCTTTGGTGCACATCTTTTCTCTGACTTCAATTGGCATTTCAACATAAGAACTGTTCTCATCTTTCTTGATTTCCTTTTCAGACATCAATTTCTCCATTTCTGATTTCAATTGAGCAATTGTCTCATCTTGCTTTGCAATGGTTTCTGACAAGTTGCTAATTTCTTTATCTTTCTTTTCAATCTCTTGAATGGAAACAACATCATTGTTTTCACTCCAATCATATTCTTCTTCATCTTCCTGATTGTCATGAGAATTTGCTTCACTCACAAGAGCAAGTTTTGTGTGTTCATTAAAGTCTCTTCTCTTTTGATCACAAGCTTTGGCAACTTGAAGATAAGTTGTTTCAAACATGTGATTGAATTCTGTAATAAATTCATTGATATCTTCTCTTTTATTTTCTTCTTGGATCACGGTAAACATGCCCGTTGACATTTTTCTTGAATTTTCAAAGTCATTTTCATGATTTTTTTTTTTTTTTTTTTTTTTTTTTTTTTTTTTTTTTTTTTTTTTTTTTAGATACGGGTCACTGTTGGGACGGGTAAACAACTTGGGACGGCTGAACAGTGCTTCACCCGGCAGAACAGTGTTTCACCCGGCTAAATAGTCCTTCACCCGGCTGAATAGTGTAATTTTGTTCTTCACCCGGCTGAAACAGTACTTCACCCGGCTAAACAGTGATTTTGTTCTTCACCCGGCTGAACAGTGATTTTGTTCTTCACCCGGCTAACACTTGATTTTGTTCTTCACCCGGCTAACACTTGATTTTGTTCTTCACCCGGCTGAACAGTGATTTTTCTTCTTTACCCGGCTGAACAGTGAATGACGCTATTTGGACGTGTCAAGCACTGTAGAGACGGGTCAGCCTTTGTTGTAACAACACTTAGGAAAATTTCCTTCAATCAATCACTTAATTCTTCAATTCTTCTTCAGATTATGATAAGTTTCTGGGCAAATATCAATCAATTCTTCAAATCTTCATATCAGATTGACTTTTCAAAGTCAAAATTGTGATGAACACAAGATCAATTCTTCAATATTTGTTGTTTTTGTTCAATTCAACACTTGTATTAGCTGAGGAATGATGTTTCTAACAATCCTTCAAAGTTTTTCTACCTTGAATCAAGCTAAATCTCACTCAGATCTGGGTTTTTTGTGATGAACACAACTAGTGGGTTTTGACAAAAATGACAAAATATGGATTGAAATCAACAAATCTGAATGGTTTGATCATGAACGAGGCTTAGGATTATGATTTCTAACATATCTCAATCATCAATTTCTCAATAACATCAACAAATTCCAGATCTCAAATTTGAGCAGTGAAAATGACGAACATGAACAATTTCTTCAAAAACTCAGTCAAATCTTCACCAATTGATCTCAAACTTTGCAGTTCTTTACACAAACATGAATCAAAGCTAATGGTAGCTAAAATTCCATCAATAACAACAACAATCAAAGATCACCAACAGCTCTGATACCAATTGATAGTTCGGGAGGGAGCGAGCTTGGATCTAGATCTGAGATTGTTTGGTGATGTTGTTTGCAATCAGTGATGCGGAATCTCACTGATCACGTATTGATGCTTGAATGTTCATGAAGATCAATGCAAAGTATGATGAAGATGATGATAATTAGAATAGGTGAATTGTATTAGATCAAAGGATGTTACAAGAGAATATGACTAACAAGAATAGGCAACCCTCTAACAAATGACCTAGGTGATGGTATTTATAGTCCATACCATTCACCTTACAAAGTAACCTAAAAGACGTGCAATTAAGCACAAAACGATTACACAAATATTCTAAGACAAATACAAATTATTAACGTCTTCACCCGTGCTTGCTCGTGATGATGCTCGATATCTTCACTCGCTTATATTTGGAAAGTGACATCTTCAAATAGCCCCAACAAAAGTTGAGATTAATAATGACCAATAGGTGAAAGTTAGGATTAATAATTGTCAATAAGTGAAAGTTGAGATTTATAAAATCTAATTTCACTTAAAATAAAAAACATGGCAGCTGTCACGTGGATGTCACGTCAGCATTAATTTAAATAGAGTTAGTCAAAGTTAATGGAATGCTCAATGGTGGCCACTTAAGTGAGAGTTGAAATTAATAATGACCAATAGTAAAGTTGAGATTAATAATGACCAATAGGTAAAAGTTAAGGTTAATAAAATTCAATTTCTCTAGAACAAAGACATTAGACCAAAAAACATGGTCGTCCAACCCCAAAACACAACCATCCGAACTCATAAATATGGTCATCTAACCAGGGGCGGCCCACTTCAGGCCCAATCCAGGCAATGGCCTTAGGCCCCAAAAATATATAGGCCCCAAATTTAGCAAAAAAAAAAAAAAAAAAAAAATTTATTAATCAACATTAATTGATCAGTCACCGTTTAAGCGTTCTTTGTTGGAAACCCAAACGCCAACTTCTTCATCATTAATCATCGTCTCTTCAGCGAATCAGCGCAAATCGTCTTCATCTTTAATCTTCAGCAGACATCATCGACGATCGATCATCTACCATCCATCTTCATCGTCTATTCATCATTCATCTGATCGACTGATCATCAAATCGTTGCTTCACGCCTTCACGCGAATCACGCCAGTTCGATTGTTCACCAGTTGTCCGGTTTATATTGCTTGATTGTTCGATCTTCATCGATTCTGAATTCTGATTCATCTTCGGTCACCAGGTTAGATTGCTTCACTGTTTGTTTACTTGTTTAAGTGCCGACTGCCGAATTGATTTGCTGATTCATCAATTATTGCTATTTGCTTCACCGTAACACTGTTTACTAGTTTTATAGTTTTATAGCTTTATTCATCAATGATTGCTTCACTGTTAATTTTATAGGCATGGTTAATATTAATTTAGTTAGTAAGAACTTACAATCAAAAGATATGTGTTTGGATGATGCTATAGAACAACTTAAAGGACTTATTTCTTATTTTAAAAAGTATAGAGAAGATGGATTTGAAAAGGCTATGGTTGTTGCTAAGGAAATAGCTAAAGATATGAATGTAGAACCTAAATTTTGTGAGAAACGTGTCATTCGTAGAAATAAAAAATATGATGACAATGTTGATAATGAATATATCAAAACTCCTATTGAATGTTTTAAAAGTGATTACTTTTTATATATAGTAGATCAAGCTATTTCTTCACTTGACACTAGATTTGATGAACTTAAAGAGATTGAAAACAATTTTGGTTTTCTATTTGGTATTAAAAAGTTAAAATCCATAAATGAAGAAGATTTAAAAAAGAATTGTATTCATCTTGAAAATGTATTAAAACACGGTGATAACGTTGATGTTAATGGATTAGATTTGTTTCAAGAGCTAAAATTTTTAAGAGAAGTTATAGATATAAAATGTGATACACTATTAAATGTATTAAATTATATTAAAAAGTTCAAGTCTTTTCCAAATGCATATATTGCATATAGGATTATTTTAACTATGCCTGTAACTGTTGCTTCTGCAGAACGAAGTTTTTCTAAGTTAAAGTTGATAAAAAATTATCTAAGATCTACAATGTCACAAGAGAGATTAAACGGTTTAGCTACTTTAGGGATAGAAAAAGCATTTTTAAAAGAAATTGACTACGATAAGTTTATTAAAGAGTTTGCAACAACCAAAGCTAGAAAAATAAATTTAATTTAAATTTATTTACATATATAAGTTAAAAAATGTTTCCTTAACTTATTATATAACCTCGTAAAAATATGTAAAAAAAATTTTTAACTCCGCCAATTATAAACATTATTGTTTATTGATGCCGGTCCCAAGCCCGGATAAAGGAGGAGGGTTTTTAATTATAAAGTTTAAAACAGGCCCCATTTTCATTTTTGCCTTAGGCCTCCAAACACCTTGAGACGCCCCTGCATCTAACCTCTAAAACACGTTGTGTTCAACCTCGAAACACGAATGCAGTCTCAGAAAATATGACCCAAATTTCAGGGGGCACATATGAAAATGAGTAGTCAAATTAGTGAAATAGATCTTTTGAGAATTTCTGTTTCATGCATATAAATTGTACAATAGCTCTACGCTACATGGATCATTGGATTGTTTTGTGGGGGAGAATAGAGGAGTAAAGAAAACGCGTAACGCTATTTAAGGAGTAAAGTTTATTTGAGAAAATGATGTATCTACAATTTTGTCCAAAGTTCTTGGTTTTCAACTTTTTCCTTTTAAGATGAATGATATAAGCAGCTTACATTGATTAAAACATATATAGAAATTATATATTTTGATAACACTTTTTAGTTGGTATAACTTTTGAAAACCTTATTTTTTGAGTTTTTTCAAAGTATTTTTTTACTCAAATACTGCGTATAATGAAAACTAAAACATGAAAAAAAGAAAATTTAAAAAAAAGTTCTCGTCGTTAAAAAATATATATGTAACTAAAAAATATTTACAGTGAAAAAACATATAGGTGTATTTTTTACTAACATATAAGTTTTTTAATGACGAAAACTTTTTTTTAAATTTTATTTTTTACATCTTTTAGTTAGGAATGTACACAACATTTGAGCAAATAAAATATTAGAAAATCGATTGAGAAGTAGGAGTTTTAAAGTTCTCACAACTAAAGAGTATTCTCAAATTACCCACCCCGTCCAATTGATTTTAATTTAAGAAGGGGGTGGCGGCACAACTTGTTGCCCGTTTACCTGTCACTTTATTGTAAATTTTTGACAGATGTTAATGGCAATAAAATTTTACTAAAAAAAAAAAATTTAAGAAGGCTATGTAGTAATAGGAGATTGACATGTGAAATTAGTTAAATTAGGAGAGGTGGTATTTTAATACCCATTTTTTTTATTTCTCACACCAAATGCAATGCATATATCATTTCCCCCACTTTTTAAACGTTTATAACTTTTATATACGGCATTATTTTTTTAAACAAATTACACCATAAAAACGAGCATTTTTTTCTCTTTAAAACGCGTATAATGTTGATATATAAAAAGATGGACTTCTTTCACATATTCTTCAGCTCATTATGTCTTCCGCCAGGTCATTGTGTCATCCGCTGGGTTGTTGTGTCATCCATCGGGTTATTATGTAATCTTATATGACAATGATTAAATAATGACCTAATAAGAATTATACAATTACACAAAAAGTGTTTCGGAGACCTTGCTCCCACGTCATCCTCCTTAAAAAAGTAAACAAAGAAACATTATAAAAATTAGAAAATTACCATTTTTTTCATTGTGTCATTTTTCTTTGTGTCTATTTAAAAAAAATTATAGAAAACAATAGTTTTTTTAATTTTTCGTTTGAAAGAGGTATATGTGGTGAATAAGGTTTCCGAATTACTTTCTTGAAATTTGATTTATATTATTAGTTATAATTTTTTTAAAGTGTCATTGCGTCTTGGTTTACTATTGTGTCATTATCACACTGATATGTTATTAAAACACATGGTTTTATTGACGTATTTCACATCTTTATCCTCATTTTATGTAAATATATTTTATTTTTAGTTACTTATTATCTTTATCTTCTATTTTTAGGTAATAATAATGAAAGAAGCGGTTCGGAGCGAAACGAGAAGAAAACGAGCCCCATGACCAACCCGGAGAACCGCTAGAACCCCCCAGGAACGCCCAACGGTTCTCTGGGCGCTGGGTGCTGAACACAATGCAAAACCCGCCCAACGGTCCGCTGGAATCCACCATAAAAGCCCAACGGTTCTCCGGGCCCATCTGACGTGAAAAAACCTATTTTTTTCACTATAAATTCATCTCTTGATGGATTTTAGGGCATCACCTCTACCCAAAAACACCAAAAACGACTGAGAACAGGGGAGTGAGTCATTGGGGTGATCTTGGGTGTTAGTTTGGAGGATTAAAGCCATAATTTGGAGCTTGGATTTTGAAGGTTTTGAAGATTATTCTTGAAGATCTTGAAGATTGAAGATGGATTGAAGCTCTAGAGTTGCTGATTTGAAGATTGAAGCTAGAAGATCTTGTAGATTCAAGCTTTGATTGAAGATTGGTGGTCATTTCGGGTGTGATTTACTCTAAACTTTAAACAATTGAACTTGATTTGTTGTCTTTAGTTAAAATTATGCTAGATCTAGTCTTGTTCATGTTGGGTTTGATGATTTTGATGATGGTTGGCTAGATTTAGTATGATTATTTAGGCATTATGGATAATTGATGATGATATGATGATTTTTGGTTGTTTATGATATGTTGGTTGGATGTTCTATTGAGAAAGTTGGTTTATGATGATCTTGTATGCAATATGTGTGTTGATTTTATGATTCATGTTGAGATCTTGACTTGATTGTGGATAATATTATCTTGATTTGATAACTTGATAATAGATTTCACATTTTTGGTGGTTAGTCTACTAGATTTAATCAGCATTTGAGTAGATCTAGGAATAGATACTCGTAAGTTAAGATTGATTTGTGGATTTGAGCCAATGTGCTAGTCGGATTCGTTACGGGAAGGTGAGAATTTGTAGATTTCATCCTTTTGTTAGTTGGTTTGGGTTAAAATACTACGGGAGTATGTTTTTCTTAATAAAAACTACCAACTTGTGTTATCTAGTCTTGATTTATCATAAACCGATTGATCCCGGTATTTTAGTTTACTGATTGAGTCAGTTTCTAGGATAAAAGGACTTGTAAGCCGAGAGGTGAGCTAGTTTAGGATCCCTTAGACATTCGAGAATGATTTATAGACATTCCTCACACCGTGAGCTTCACATATTTATTTTAGGACTTTCTAGCACCCACGAGACCTTAGTAGTAGGTACTGATGTGTTAGATTGTTTTGAGTAGATATATTCTCAGATCCGGTGCCTACATATCTAGAAAACCGAGAATTGTCATATTATCATCAGGATTCCCGCCTAAGTAGTCATCACTCCACCCATAGTTCTCTTTAGCTTATTTCCACCTTTAGTTTCCATTTAGTTAAGTTTTTACCCCTAGTTTATTTTAGATAATTTTCCTTAGTCTAAATCTTATTCTTAGAGTAATTTTAGGTAAATTGTCTCTTGCTTGTTTAATTTAGTCTTTATAATTAAAAATCCCAACTCTTTTACATCGGTTAGAATTCGATAAAGATCCAGCAGTAGAGGACGCCAAACTCAAATTTCTTGGGACGATATCCGGACCTACTTAACTTGCTAAATACGACCGGTACACTTGCCGATTGTGTGAACTTGTTAGGTTTTTCCCTTTTTATAAATTTAAAACCTGATTTTCCGATCCGTACATCAATTTTCGTACACCTCACGGTTCGCATCAAGTTTTTGGCGTCGTTGCCGGGGATTTGAGCATTTTTGGCGACTTTATGAAAGATCCGAGTCGGGGGTCTAACCATTTTTACTTGCTATTTTCTTGCTAGTTTAGTATTTATTTGATTATTTGCTTGCAATTTGTTCTTTTGCTAGTTTAGACTTATTTTCCTTTATATTCTTTGTTTTTATTATCATTATTATTATTATTATTATTATTATTATTATTATTATTATTATTATTATTATTATTATATTTTTTAGCTTTTTTTCTATCTGGGGCTCGTGATCGTTGCGTTTTGAGTTTGTTTTTGCAGTTTTTCTCATGGATAGCTACTATGAGGATGATTACGAAGGCAACACTTATGGCTACGAGGAATCGTACTAGTGTTTGGTGTGAGATATGTGGAGGACCCCATTATACATATTACTGTTGCTACTCACAGGGGTACTCCACAGGTTATGATGATCCTTATCCTTACACTCCACCAGTCGAGGGTCCATCATCCACACCCGATCTGCACACAGCTATGTTTGAGATGAACCAGGTGCTCCAAAACTATCTTGCTTCATAACAGCAAAGTGGCAAGGAACGTGCGATTAGACTTAAAGAATCTGAGGACTTGGTTCGTATAACAGAAGAGCTGGGACTTTTGATCGACCAGATTACTGCAAACCATCAGTCCGAGAGTACTTTTTGTGACACTGGTCTCTACACTGATGTGGCTGATGATTTTTCAGAACCGGAGACGATAATGGATAATGCGTTTTTTGCTATCCCACATATTTATACGCATGTCCCACCTCCGGTTCAGCTTGAGTTTGATATTATGGATGCGGATGCTGGAGTTGTTGATGAGTTTGAGGGTGTTGGAGTTGAGGTTTGTTGGGAGGCGGAGTTTGATGATGAGTTGGTAGATATTGAGCTTGCTACAGATATAGGAGAGTTTGACCCTCTTGGTGATCTTGCTGAGTTAGAGAGATTAGTACTCCTAGAGCCACCACTTCAAATTGTGTTTAGTTGGCATGTGGAAGAAGACGATGGATTACCACCCATATCAGGGTCACCACGAGAGAGGAAACGAAGAGGTAAGTTTAAGGATTGGTGGGCCGAATCAGTTACTTCTATTAGAGTTCGTTTGGATCCGACCGTTACATTCTTCCCAGCAAACGGTAAGAGAAAGAAGCTAAGCAAGACAAGTGGGAAGAGAATAAAGGAGAAGCCTCCTGATTGAGATTACATGGTGAGGATGGCATGCACAGTGGCAGTAGAGTTTCCTGATTATTGGTTGTCATTGCATGCTGCATTTCAGGAGAGTTTCGTTTATCCTTTTTCTTATTATTTATTTTATTTTATTTTGAATTTTTTTTATCCACCTCTATATTTCGCACACATTGGGGACAATGTGTGTTTCAAGTGTTGGGATGGGTTTTAGTTAGATTTTCGGTCATTATTTTCCATCAAACCACTCTCGTACTCAATCTCCATTCGGGAGTGGTTCGGTTCACTTTATTTATTAAAAAAAACCAAAAAAAAATCAAAATGTCATTAAAAATACAAAAAAAAAATTAGAAATTTTAAAAAAAAAAATACAAAAATAGAATAAAAGTTATTTTCTTTTAAAAGGCTTGTCCCGTTTTTGTCACCTTTTTGCACAAAAGACGCGTCTCATTCAATGTAAATCGTTGACAAAAGGTTAGTCGGTTTGGATTTGCGGGTTCTTAACTTTTTATATATAATATAACTAAATAAAACGAGAAAAGTTTTCCTAACTAGCCTTTTGAATAAAAATAAAATCTTGGGATGCCTAAGATAGTGGAGTGAATCGGATAGTAAAAAATTATACATTGCTTGCATCATTATCCCATACCCCTTGTCTTGTGAGGATTTAAGCCTGATTATTGAGCTTTACTTGATTATATATATGCTCATTATTCTTTTTCTGAGAGTTTGACCATTATTGTAGTTGCAATTATAGAACTTGTATGCTTTGATGCATGTTGAGACTTAGACTTGAAATTAAAACAAGAATATGATTGAGACATTTAGGATTCACCTATTCCGACCTGTTTATACCTACCCATTTTATATATTCCCCTAGTTACCCCGTCTGAGCCTTAGCCTTTTTATTTGTTTGACCCATTTAGCCATTTCCTTTCGTATATACTTTTGCTTTGGCCCAAGTGTTTGAGAATCCGGCTAAGTTAGTTGTCACACCCTCATTTTTCGACAAACGGGATACCGTTAGGCGTGTGACATACCAGGATCTCAAGCCATTAGTTACAGCAAACACCGACTCAACGTGTTAAACAAAAGTCCTAATTAAAGTATTAAACCAACACCCAGGGTCTAAAATGTAAAGTTTCAAAGTTTAGCGGAAGCATTTGTAAAACAACCCCGTACCCAAATCCAAGTACGTAATAGTAAAGGTTAAACCAACCAAAGTTTACGAAACCCGTGCATATAGTTTGCACGACTCAAACAACCGTTTCAAAAACCTGTAATAGTTTAAATAACAAATTGTAATAATTTCAAGACCAATGCATGCAAGTGTCCTACTCGTGCGCCTTCCTAGTTCCCTGAGAAAAACATACTAAAACGAGTCAACAAATAATGTTGGTGAGTTCAATGAGTTTATTGAAATAAATAAATAAATATAAGTTTCCTTGATAAATCAATATATATTGCTGGTTTGCAAGACCACCTTGCTTACTACACGAGCACGTCGAGATTAAACTGAACGTTACTTTACTTGCCTTGTCGCCATCACTACGGATGACCAAATGTTTAAAGGACAATTTGCACCAACTAGCTCCCCGCTAGTGGTGGGGTCTGCCGAACCCGTAGTACTACTCAAATTTCCCCGTTATGCCGAAGTTGGCATATAAATAATCTCGACTAAAGAAAAGGACTTTATAAGTATGATAATGCTCGGTAAAATAAGCCCTTAACAATAATATTATTTATCCCAAAAGATTGCCCAAGTTGGCAATGAAAGTTTTGCCCGAAGGCCCCACCCGAAGGTGTAAAACGTAGCCTTAGTTGGCCCCGCCCGAAGGCATAAAGTTTTGCCCGAAGGCCCTGCCCGAAGGCATAAAAATGCAGTCCGCCCGAAGGCACTGTAAAATAGTTGCCCGAAGGCGTTGTAAAAACATTTGTATGTTTTCTCCCAGAAAAATATTTAAAAGCGGGCAAAGAACTCACCTTTGAATATGCTGCTAGCAACAAAATGCAACACCAATTTTCTTAACTTGTCCTATGACCTGCTTGATAATAAACTACTGATTATTAACTACAAGCCTAACCTCATTATACAAATATATAATAAATATACTTTCACATTTATGAGTTCACATATAACACGTTTCATGCAAATTCGTCATTCTAACACATTTAAACATACATTCGCATGCACGTGTATATTGCTATACATGGTATAGTTGTTTCACATAATACAAATGTAACTATGCACATTGTGGCTGCATCTTGTTCTAAGTACATACATATGTTCTAACAATACAATATCAGTACACATGCATTTTTATATAAGCTACACGTACATAAGGTTACACATTAACACGCCAACTTGATCACACATTATCTACAATGACCTACATACAATTTCTAATTTCACATATTCGACACATAGATGGGTATTACTACTGTTTCACAATCGCCATAAACATATACTTACATGCTCTGCTACTAATTACCTATATACAATACATGCATATCTGCTGAAATACCATATCAAAATACATTCCACTCACAGTATTTACACCATATACCATATACATACATACGGTAACACATACAAAAGTATGTAAGAATCATTATTACCATTGATGCTGCTTCATTCTATATATACATACTGTCATATATACACACGATACATGCACTGCTACAACGATAGATACATACATATAGATCACATACATACGGCATATACATAACACATCCTTTCAGTATATACATACGCAACCACACACATGTACAGACATACAATAATAACATATAATACACAAATAATTCCTACTATTGCTTCTGTTTTCATAATTTTATACACACGATTCATAAACATACAATATACTCAGTAATATCTATATACATACATTCAGCAGCCTAGTATTATGTATATACATATAACACCTTACGCGCACTGAATCAAACCGAAAACAAAACCCGAAACGGCCCGAAAACGAAACCGTAGCGAATCACATTAAACTGAAACTACACATTGAGGATTTATATACGCACGTACACAACACATACCACATAATTCATATGTTATCGATACATACATACACATACAATCGATCGATCAGACGAAACCCGAAACTTGATCGATTACAAAACCGTCGGAAATAAATAACGAACGTATACGTTAAACACGTACCAATGATTGAGCGATTACAAGAGCTTTGCTGGTGTGACGACGGGTGGTCGGAGTTGTAGCTCGCCGGAGTTGCAGGCTTCCGCCGGACTCGGTTGATGCTCCGAACAGCAGTGACGGCACTCAACGGTTGATCTGCTGCACTGTGATGATGATATTTCCGTCGACCGGTGACCAGAGAGGTGCAAGGGGGTTCGTGCGGCAGCTAGGGTTTAGTGTGTGAGTGAGTGTGTGTCGAGGGGTAGGACAAGAGAGATAGAGGACGGGTTTGGGTGGGGGTTGGGTTTATAACTTTTAAATTTACATTTTTGGCCCTTGTACAATAAAAGGTTATTTAATCTAGTATTTAAAGGTAATAATTAGTTTAATTTATTACAAAACGAACCCCAAACTTTTTAAAGAACTTAACGGGATAAACGGAAAACTGTTAACGACGTTAACCTGAATCTGCGGGTTGTCACATCATCCCCTTGTTAAAAGAATTTTCGTCCCGAAAATTACCTCGCGTCATTGATTGTCTACAACGGAATAGAATAGAAGAAAGAAAATTTTCAGGTTGTCACATCATCCCCTTGTTAAAAGAATTTTCGTCCCGAAAATTAAATCATACCTTTGGTGTTAGACATTGTTACTTTGATAACAAAAAGAATGTTTGTATCTGTGTTTCAATAGGTAACCACCTCATTAGTTTTAGACCATCAGGAGTAATCATTTGCCAGATTCAACTAGTCTAATGTATTGCGGGTTTGAAGAGATTTAAAAGTTTCTTTGGGAATACACTCTTAAGATTTATTAACAACGATTTGTATGTAGAATGTTTCAGGAATTTTAGGTAACGGAGCTTTGAGTTGGTATTCAGATTTCCAAAGATCGTGTCTTATTAAAGAAACATTGTTATTCGAGTTGTTAAAGATCATTAAATTGACTCCACCATGTGTAGGTACTCTACTTTATTAAAGAAGCGTTATCAAGATACGGTCATCCATGATGTTACATTCTAAAAACATATGAGGAATGAGTTTTGTTACTATTTATATGTTCGGAAGTACATGTTTTAAGCAAGAATGATCAAAGAATTTAATAAGTATTTATGATCCGTTGTGATCGATAGAACATGTGGTTGAATGACATAGGGTAAAATGTTATTAATGTTTACTTACTGAAGTAGTGTTAAAATAAAAGTGTCTGTGTTACATGAGGTGTTCTTAAAAATCGGTTTTTTTTTCTCTTTGATGGAATCTGAGTGTTACAATCACAATGGGCCGTAGGGGTATACGATATACCGAGAAGATCGGTTTTCAGGAATCTAGCCCTTCTACTTCAAAAGAAGAACAATTTAATTATGTAGGTCCTTTGGGTTGATCTAAGAGTGCTCATTTCATGATATAGGTTTTACTATATGAATGGATTTATTAAGGGTTCAAAACAATAAAATGCTAGAAAGGATTTTGATATCCAGATTCATGGGGTGGTAGAGTTTGAATTCGTCACTAGGGTGTTTAAAGATGATGAAGGATAATAGGTCGGCTGAGGCTTAGAGTTTAACAGATCAGGATGAGGATGCCATGTTATTCCATTTCTTGGGTTGCTTAACTTCACTAGTTCCCTTAAGCATGTATTTTCCTGTTTTAGTGTTTTCATGGTTTAGAACGATTAGGTGACAATTGCTTACATTGCGCCTCAAATAGTTTGATCAAGGAAGTTATTTACATACAAGATAGAATCTCTTGCATAAACTGGAGCTTCGAAAGATAGACATCGCACACTTAAATTTTCAAACAAGAATAAGAGCATCAATCATTATATTTTGTAACAGCTATAAAAATGTATAAGGATGAAACGAAATGAGAGGTTGTTATTCTGAATAGTAAAGCTTAAGGCTGGCACAAAATGCTAGTTGGTATTAATTGATCTTTGTAGATTGTACTATTCATCCCCCAAACTCACAGAGTGTATTCGATATTTGGATTTATATACGCGGGGGGGGGGGGGGATAAGTCATTAACATTGATGTCAATATATAGTAGTGTAATCTTATTAAATTGTCAAAATAATCATAATCTTGTGATTAGGTCATTATGGATCGACTTCAATAGTAGAATGTGTATGGTAATTTAGAAGTGGGGAAGTTTGTACATATCTAAGTTTGGATTTTTTCTCATCTGTAGTGGTATTGTAAGTTTTTATGGGTTTTAACGAATGTACTCGAGGATAAACTTGATATTAGTGCGTTGCTTAAGAATAAATTTTCATTCCAAATAGACTTTTGTTCAGATGGATTTGTGTTGAGTTATTCTACACTTTTGTGCTTCTGGGTATGACCCATATGAAAGGTGTTACCAGGATCATCATGTACCTGTAAATTCACCATTACGTTGCGCACCCGTAATCGTCAATTCACCTTACATAATCATCCTAGCTTGTCTCCCATTTCAAGCTTTAATCTTAGGTTTTACCATGCATATTGTTCTGTTCTTATCTATAAAATATGCTATATAGTCTTTATGATTTGAGTGTTTCATATTTGACACGCTTTTGTTGTCAAAACGCGTTCAACAGAGTGAGAAAAATTTGAATAACAATCGGTTTTATAGGAATACAAGATTTAACGTATTCTTACAAGAAGGAATGAACTGTTGAATAACTTATGCTCCACTTCACGAACACTAGGAGGGATAGCCTCAAACGGTTCAAGATGATTGTAGTCGCCCGGCTCACACCTTGCCCTCTTTGTGCCTCAAGAAGAAGACTTGGCCACATCGTGCGAAGAATAATTAGATTTAGGTGAGAAATTTATATCATGTTTCGGATAAAGACACAGTACTTCGTATAAGGATTCTTAGACTACAAAGATCTTATATCAGATAAGCATATAATATGTAACACATATAGGCAACAAGCACTAGTTCTAACTATAGTACTACTGTGCAGTGTGAGTGTAACTAATGCAAATGCTTAAAGTTATAGACTATATGCAATGAAATGCTAGTTCCCTATAACTTATGGCTCTGATACCAATCTGTCACACCCTCATTTTTCGACAAACGGGATACCGTTAGGCGTGTGACATACCAGGATCTCAAGCCATTAGTTACAGCAAACACCGACTCAACGTGTTAAACAAAAGTCCTAATTAAAGTATTAAACCAACACCCAGGGTCTAAAATGTAAAGTTTTAAAGTTTAGCGGAAGCATTTGTAAAACAACCCCGTACCCAAATCCAAGTACGTAATAGTAAAGGTTAAACCAACCAAAGTTTACGAAACCCGTGCATATAGTTTGCACGACTCAAACAACCGTTTCAAAAACCTGTAATAGTTTAAATAACAAATTGTAATAATTTCAAGACCAATGCATGCAAGTGTCCTACTCGTGCGCCTTCCTAGTTCCCTGAGAAAAACATACTAAAACGAGTCAACAAATAATGTTGGTGAGTTCAATGAGTTTATTGAAATAAATAAATAAATATAAGTTTCCTTGATAAATCAATATATATTGCTGGTTTGCAAGACCACCTTGCTTACTACACGAGCACGTCGAGATTAAACTGAACGTTACTTTACTTGCCTTGTCGCCATCACTACGGATGACCAAATGTTTAAAGGACAATTTGCACCAACTAGCTCCCCGCTAGTGGTGGGGTCTGCCGAACCCGTAGTACTACTCAAATTTCCCCGTTATGCCGAAGTTGGCATATAAATAATCTCGACTAAAGAAAAGGACTTTATAAGTATGATAATGCTCGGTAAAATAAGCCCTTAACAATAATATTATTTATCCCAAAAGATTGCCCAAGTTGGCAATGAAAGTTTTGCCCGAAGGCCCCACCCGAAGGTGTAAAACGTAGCCTTAGTTGGCCCCGCCCGAAGGCATAAAGTTTTGCCCGAAGGCCCTGCCCGAAGGCATAAAAATGCAGTCCGCCCGAAGGCACTGTAAAATAGTTGCCCGAAGGCGTTGTAAAAACATTTGTATGTTTTCTCCCAGAAAAATATTTAAAAGCGGGCAAAGAACTCACCTTTGAATATGCTGCTAGCAACAAAATGCAACACCAATTTTCTTAACTTGTCCTATGACCTGCTTGATAATAAACTACTGATTATTAACTACAAGCCTAACCTCATTATACAAATATATAATAAATATACTTTCACATTTATGAGTTCACATATAACACGTTTCATGCAAATTCGTCATTCTAACACATTTAAACATACATTCGCATGCACGTGTATATTGCTATACATGGTATAGTTGTTTCACATAATACAAATGTAACTATGCACATTGTGGCTGCATCTTGTTCTAAGTACATACATATGTTCTAACAATACAATATCAGTACACATGCATTTTTATATAAGCTACACGTACATAAGGTTACACATTAACACGCCAACTTGATCACACATTATCTACAATGACCTACATACAATTTCTAATTTCACATATTCGACACATAGATGGGTATTACTACTGTTTCACAATCGCCATAAACATATACTTACATGCTCTGCTACTAATTACCTATATACAATACATGCATATCTGCTGAAATACCATATCAAAATACATTCCACTCACAGTATTTACACCATATACCATATACATACATACGGTAACACATACAAAAGTATGTAAGAATCATTATTACCATTGATGCTGCTTCATTCTATATATACATACTGTCATATATACACACGATACATGCACTGCTACAACGATAGATACATACATATAGATCACATACATACGGCATATACATAACACATCCTTTCAGTATATACATACGCAACCACACACATGTACAGACATACAATAATAACATATAATACACAAATAATTCCTACTATTGCTTCTGTTTTCATAATTTTATACACACGATTCATAAACATACAATATACTCAGTAATATCTATATACATACATTCAGCAGCCTAGTATTATGTATATACATATAACACCTTACGCGCACTGAATCAAACCGAAAACAAAACCCGAAACGGCCCGAAAACGAAACCGTAGCGAATCACATTAAACTGAAACTACACATTGAGGATTTATATACGCACGTACACAACACATACCACATAATTCATATGTTATCGATACATACATACACATACAATCGATCGATCAGACGAAACCCGAAACTTGATCGATTACAAAACCGTCGGAAATAAATAACGAACGTATACGTTAAACACGTACCAATGATTGAGCGATTACAAGAGCTTTGCTGGTGTGACGACGGGTGGTCGGAGTTGTAGCTCGCCGGAGTTGCAGGCTTCCGCCGGACTCGGTTGATGCTCCGAACAGCAGTGACGGCACTCAACGGTTGATCTGCTGCACTGTGATGATGATATTTCCGTCGACCGGTGACCAGAGAGGTGCAAGGGGGTTCGTGCGGCAGCTAGGGTTTAGTGTGTGAGTGAGTGTGTGTCGAGGGGTAGGACAAGAGAGATAGAGGACGGGTTTGGGTGGGGGTTGGGTTTATAACTTTTAAATTTACATTTTTGGCCCTTGTACAATAAAAGGTTATTTAATCTAGTATTTAAAGGTAATAATTAGTTTAATTTATTACAAAACGAACCCCAAACTTTTTAAAGAACTTAACGGGATAAACGGAAAACTGTTAACGACGTTAACCTGAATCTGCGGGTTGTCACATTAGTGTTTAAACAAAGCTTTTTATTGTTTTTAGTAGTTTGACAACTTGGAAAGCATGAATAAATGTTTATACGAAAATATATTAAAAAAAAGAAAAAAATGAAAAAAAAAGAAGAGAAAAAAAGAAAAAGGGTTAGAAAATTGACCCTAAGTTGATAGTATATTAGGTTTGGGATCCAAGTTTTGGTTTTTGGTTACAAGTTAGGTGTTTTGATTGTTTAGATACTGACAAAGCCAGGTTTTTAGCACTTTTCGTTTGTTTTTCCTTTGTTTATCCTACCCCTAGCCCTAGCCACGTTACAACCCGAATAAAGACTTCTTGATTCTTGTTAATTTCTTGTCAATAGGTGGAGATATGATTGGCATACAAGCTTACGTTTATATTGCACTACTTTAATCGGTATTGAGAGTTCACTCCCAAATTTCATATTTAGCCTGGGCGATTGAGTGGTAGTGAGGGGTGCAAGTATATATAGTTTGATACTCGATGGATGCGTATTTATTTGGGAATTGTGTTGGATGTGTTTGTATATATTTGTTTTGCTTAGGGACAAGCAAAATGTTAAGTGTGGGGATATTTGATGTGTTATTAAAACACATGGTTTTATTGACGTATTTCACATCTTTATCCTCATTTTATGTAAATATATTATATTTTTAGTTACTTATTATCTTTATCTTTTATTTTTAGGTAATAATAATGAAAGAAGCGGTTTCGGAGCGAAACAGGACGAAAACGAGAAGAAAACGAGCCCCGTGACCAACCCGGAGAACCCCCCCAGGAACGCCCAACGGTTCTCTGGGCGCTGGGTGCTGAACACAATGCAAAACCCGCCCAACGGTCCGCTGGAACCCACCAGAAAAGCCCAACGGTTCTCCGGGCCCATCTGACGTGAAAAAACCTATTTTTCACTATAAATTCATCTCTTGATGGATTTTAGGGCATCACCTCTACGCAAAAACACTAAAAACGACTGAGAACAGGGGAGTGAGTCTTTGGGGTGATCTTGGGTGTTAGTTTAGAGGATTAAAGCCATAATTTGGAGCTTGGATCTTGGATTTTTAAGGTTTTGAAAATTATTCTTGAAGATCTTGAAGATTGAAGATGGATTTGTGACACCCCGCCCGGCGGCGGAAAACACCGGGCGCGTCAAGAGAATTGGATATCCATAGTTCAAAGCACATGGCACACTAAAAACATATTTTAATATCATTAAAGCAATAATTGTTGTGACATAAATGAAGCAATAAACAGTCTTAAAACCGAAGTAAAAGCCGACAATCTAAAATGTCTAATTCCCATTTTTATTCTAGGTCCAAAAGCATCCTAAATGTCTCGAAGCTTAAACGTCTCAAAACACCACCTGAAATATGTAAAAATAAAGTTAGCTATTTAAAGCTAGTGAGTAAACCACAATTTGAATACATAGTAATAAAGAAATCCGAGATCATCATAATATGCTGCGCAATCTTACATGCATAGCTATTTCATATCATTCTCGACCAGGACACCTTGAACACATTGAACACATTGAACAACATCATTGTATAGCAACTTGTAATCATTTGTCATGAGGAACCAACTCATGTTATTAATTAAAGATAACATATTAGCAACCGTCACGTAACCGTCTCGATATAAGTTATCAATAATTATTTAAGCATCTAAGGGACGTAGCAACATAGCATAGCAACTTGTATCATCGTATCGCAACTTGTAACATTGAATAGCAACTAGTAACATTGAAATTGAATGGCCGGGCCTGTTTTGAAATAATGCAGGTGGGTTTGTCAAACCATTAGCGCTAACATTGTACCGGTGGGATTACTAAGTAACAATACTACTTTAAACTACCACATAAGGATTGCATCTTGTCGCAAGTCAAGACTAACACATATAATGATCTCATTTGAAAAACAAATAGAAAACTGAAAACATTGTATTGTACTTGAACATATTTCAGCCCCAAAATGTAAAAGTAAAAGGGGAGTGTATTTACTCACCTTGAAATGCACTAGATAACCGAAATAGAAACGCAACAATAACGAACCGAGGGTTGCCCAAATATTAGTATCACCTAATTAATTGGGAAAAACCCTAACTTAGAAACGAAACAATAATATAGTAACAAGAATCAAAACAAGAAAGTCTAGGGTTTCGGATTTGGGATTTTAGGGTTTTAAATTACGAATTGGGATTTTGGTACGAAACGTAATAGTATTTATACGCATCCATTTTTAGTTTTATATATATATTACAAGTATTTCTTCTTGTATTTTCTTTCGTACAAATTCAAAATACTAAATAACTTTGTTATTTGTATATATAGAAATTATAAGTCTTAAAATCCTTAAAATGTATATAGTATGTATATTTGTATAGTTACTAATAGTCACGAAACATTATTTATAAGTTTTTATGCCTTTAAAAATATATAAAACTTAAATATGTTATTTAGGTTATTAGAAAAGTTTAATTAAATGTTTAAAATGGTTAAAAGTACAAAAATTAAATAAAACAGGTCAAGGGACTCGAACCCATGACCAACTCGTAACCATAACCAACAGCAGTTTACCACTAGACCAGATGCTTATTTTGTTAACAGACTTGATTTTTAAACGTTTTAACATTTCATAAACAACAACCCCCATTTCATACTCAAACCCTAGAACAAAGATCCGTTCAATTCGTTCAAACCTGTTAATCCAATCCCAAACAAACATAGGGCTTTTAATCCTCATGATCTCACGATCATTTTGGTATATATAACTTACAGATTGGTGAGGATTTGATACGGATTCGAGTAGATGCAAAAACGCGTCTGATTTGATGAGTTTTTGTGAAACAGGAACTGATAAGAGATGAAATTGATGGATTAGGAAGATATAGATGGTCAAGAGGATTGAAACGAATACAAATGTTACCTGTAACGAAGCCCGGAAAGTAGAAAACGACTATGTCGCCGGAGAATGGTTTTGTTCGAACGAATTGGTGAATGCAGAGATGAATTGGACTGTTTTGGTGTTTGGTTTGAGTTAATCGACTACTAAAGATGGTTTTGGAATGATTTACTCGTTGATTACGGGTTTGTATATGGAAATGAAAATTTCAAGTTTAATCTCAAATCAAATCGGGCGTAAAACAAGTTGGATACGCGTTTTGGACAATAATGGGGGTTCGAGATTGATTGGCAAAGGATTTTGGAAAGTTTAGATTGATTGGAAGCGAGTAGAAACGCGTAATTTTGGTCGCCGGAGCTTGCCGGCGCCGGCAAAGGAGATGGCCGGAAATGCGGGGTCGACAGGGGGGGTTTTGGGCTGGTTTAAAATAATTACACAAACAGTCCTTCCAGTTTAATTTGTTTATTGTTTGAGTCTTGAAGTTTAAATTCAAGTTTAAAAATTTACGGTTTCAACCCAAAGTTAGTTTTATAAATTAAATTAACTAACTAACTTAACTATGTCGAGACGTAACGTCTTTATAAGTGACGTTTTCATATTTTTAGTTCGTTTAAGACGTTAAGAGGCTATAGAAAGGCTTAGAAACGGTTTTGTTTAACAATTTATATAAAATCTCTTTTATAGAGTACGATTTATATATTTTGAGATTTATGCAATATGAATAATAATTATTTATTACACTAAGGAATTTACTTGTAGTTGTTGGATAAATATTTGGTCGATAAGCATTAAATACAGGAATTAACGTAGTCGTTGAGATATTAAAACGGGAAATAAATCATAATGCTCAAATCGTATTTATATATACTTTTAATATCAAAGCGTTACATTTGAAAGAATTAAATACGAACCCAATTTTAAAAGATAAATATTTCGGGTTCGAGTCGGTATTCGGGTGCGGGTTTGGGGCAGATGTCACAGTCTCCCCTCCTTATAGAAATTTCGTCCCGAAATTTGCTCAAACCGAAGAAGAAGATGGGGCGAAGAGGTGTGGGTACTTAGCTTTCATTTGATCTTCACGTTCTCATGTAAACTCAAGTATATGTTTTGATTTAGAACGAACATTTATTATTGGTATCCGACTTTGCTTGAGCGGCTCAACTTTACGATCCATAATTTCTCATAGCCGTTTAATAAATTTCGAAGATTCGTCGATTTAAATTTTATAGAGAGGCACCAAGAGATTTTTATAAGATTAACATTTTTCAAAGTTGAAAGTATGGAAAAATAGGTTATTTATTTATTTGTTTATTCAATTTGCATTTATTCATTTTTTTTTCTTTCAGAAAGCAAGATTATTAAGTTCGCGATATCAATGCACATACGGAACAAGTCCTTTTTTTTTTAGTTAAACGTAAGGCAAGAGTTTCAAACGTCGAAGTTGCCAAGAGTCATAGGAAAGAGATAAACATGAAGAAATCGTGACCTTTTTAAGTTCGCACCATACATATAAAAATTAATAGAAAACTCTTTTTCTCGTTCGTTACATATAGATTATCAAGTCCAAAACGGATAATAGCAAAAGATGAAACAAACTCTAATGAAACAAAACTCTTGTCGGCATCTGAATCAAGTAAAACTGGAACGCAACGATTACTCCTGAGGACCCATACCGTTTACCACGTCATTGTTTGCTTGAGCTTGATTAGCGTTGATATAGAAAGTTCTAGCACGACCAGTTTGATTTGCGTTAGCATTGGTATTCACGTTGACATTGATAGGATGAGGACAATTGTTGCGGAAATGAGTTGGATCGCCACAATTGAAACAAGCAGGACCTTGATTACCCCGGTTATTATTATTCCAACAATCTTTAGCCAGATGCCCATAACGTTGACAGACTAAACATTTAAGACATGGAGTTTCAGGCGTATGATGGAAAGAACATTGGTTGCACTTAGGCAAGAACCCCGTATAAGGCTTACTGTTATCATTAACTCTTTGCGGTGCCATAGGAGGATTAGGAGCGGTTATTGCATAATTAGCGGCATTGTTCTTACTCTTCTTGGAGTTGGATGAGGATTCGGGCTTAAAACCCTTATAAAAATCGTCCTCGGGTTGTTTAGAATCATCATTAGAAGAACCCTTGGGCTTTTTGTTACCCTTTCGAGTCAACGTACCAGCCCGCACATGATTTTCGGTAAGACGACCTGCCAAAGTCATTGCCTCACCCACGGTATCGGGCTTACTACCCCAAATAGCATCTTGGATAGTCATGGGTAAGCCCCCAATATATTGCTCAATACCACGGGATTCGGGAGTAACCATATTAGGGCACAGAGTACTAAGCTGGGAAAAACGATCATTGTAAGCCACATTCTCACCACTATCTTGTTTAAGACCCCAGAATTCACCCTCGAGCTTACGAATTTCACTAGGAGGGCAATACTTGTCAGTCATGGCGGTTTTGAATTCATCCCAAGTCATTTCTGAGATTTCATCTTCGCCGCGTCTACGTTTCTCATCATTCCACAACGTCAGAGCACCCTTTTGTAGGACACTCGTGGCATAGCGGACTTTGAAGTTTTCGGGGCAATCACAATTAACGAAGGTACTCTCCATGCCCTCGTACCATTGGAGAAGACCAGTAGCCCCTTCGGTACCGAAGAATTTGGTGGGACCACAAGAGTTGAAGTACTTAAGAGTACAATGGGGAGCCTTAGGTTCTTTGTTTTCATTAGCAGCATTAAGTTGTTTCACCAGTTCAGGCAAAAGGTTAGCCATTTGGGTCGCAATTGTGTTAGCAAGTCGTTCGTGTCTCGTTGACATTCTACAAGATAAGATAGAAAATAACTTTTCGTGAGACATAAGAAATTTTGGTTATTATAAGTGTAACAAAATTTTGATTTAATGGAATAGTAATAGTACTTAAAACATCATTGAATCCTTTGGAACATACCATAGAAACCACTTAGAAACTTTTAAGAATATTAATAGATGAATTTGGAATAACATTTGAATTAGTAAAGAAATTCACAAGAATAATTATAAATCGTTGAAAGAAAATCATAGAATCATTTAAGAAAATAAAACTTTGAAGGCTTAGGAATGTGTCTGGGTTTTGGACACTTTAGACTTATCAAAGTGCTAAGTTCGTTTTTCAACGTATTCAAGAAGGCGTGCTTTAGCCTATAGGTTCACACTCATCTCGAACATCCCCAGGTAAGCATACAGGTCTCTTAAAGAGATTTATACGAAATGCTTGCCTTAGACAGGATGTCCGCGATACAGGCGTTCCCCCTTCCAGATTGCACACGTTCTCACGTTTCAAGCTCACTTAAGACGATGACGAGATTCCACAAAGAGAAGATCCTAATCACACAGAAGAGTCTCTTGCAGTTCCTTCGCGAAATCGGATGAGAAATGAGGTAAAGAAAAGCATAGAAAGGTTCGTAGGAGAAAAACAAATAAGGCTAAAAGAACTTCTAAGTACAAGTATTTGAACTAAGGACACTTAGGTTATAGTCTAGGTCGGTGTGTTTCTAATACCCTATCCTAGTTCCCTATAACCATGGCTCTGATACCAAACTGTGACACCCCGCCCGGCGGCGGAAAACACCGGGCGCGTCAAGAGAATTGGATATCCATAGTTCAAAGCACATGGCACACTAAAAACATATTTTAATATCATTAAAGCAATAATTGTTGTGACATAAATGAAGCAATAAACAGTCTTAAAACCGAAGTAAAAGCCGACAATCTAAAATGTCTAATTCCCATTTTTATTCTAGGTCCAAAAGCATCCTAAATGTCTCGAAGCTTAAACGTCTCAAAACACCACCTGAAATATGTAAAAATAAAGTTAGCTATTTAAAGCTAGTGAGTAAACCACAATTTGAATACATAGTAATAAAGAAATCCGAGATCATCATAATATGCTGCGCAATCTTACATGCATAGCTATTTCATATCATTCTCGACCAGGACACCTTGAACACATTGAACACATTGAACAACATCATTGTATAGCAACTTGTAATCATTTGTCATGAGGAACCAACTCATGTTATTAATTAAAGATAACATATTAGCAACCGTCACGTAACCGTCTCGATATAAGTTATCAATAATTATTTAAGCATCTAAGGGACGTAGCAACATAGCATAGCAACTTGTATCATCGTATCGCAACTTGTAACATTGAATAGCAACTAGTAACATTGAAATTGAATGGCCGGGCCTGTTTTGAAATAATGCAGGTGGGTTTGTCAAACCATTAGCGCTAACATTGTACCGGTGGGATTACTAAGTAACAATACTACTTTAAACTACCACATAAAGATTGCATCTTGTCGCAAGTCAAGACTAACACATATAATGATCTCATTTGAAAAACAAATAGAAAACTGAAAACATTGTATTGTACTTGAACATATTTCAGCCCCAAAATGTAAAAGTAAAAGGGGAGTGTATTTACTCACCTTGAAATGCACTAGATAACCGAAATAGAAACGCAACAATAACGAACCGAGGGTTGCCCAAATATTAGTATCACCTAATTAATTGGGAAAAACCCTAACTTAGAAACGAAACAATAATATAGTAACAAGAATCAAAACAAGAAAGTCTAGGGTTTCGGATTTGGGATTTTAGGGTTTTAAATTACGAATTGGGATTTTGGTACGAAACGTAATAGTATTTATACGCATCCATTTTTAGTTTTATATATATATTACAAGTATTTCTTCTTGTATTTTCTTTCGTACAAATTCAAAATACTAAATAACTTTGTTATTTGTATATATAGAAATTATAAGTCTTAAAATCCTTAAAATGTATATAGTATGTATATTTGTATAGTTACTAATAGTCACGAAACATTATTTATAAGTTTTTATGCCTTTAAAAATATATAAAACTTAAATATGTTATTTAGGTTATTAGAAAAGTTTAATTAATTGTTTAAAATGGTTAAAAGTACAAAAATTAAATAAAACAGGTCAAGGGACTCGAACCCATGACCAACTCGTAACCATAACCAACAACAGTTTACCACTAGACCAGATGCTTATTTTGTTAACAGACTTGATTTTTAAACGTTTTAACATTTCATAAACAACAACCCCCATTTCATACTCAAACCCTAGAACAAAGATCCGTTCAATTCGTTCAAACCTGTTAATCCAATCCCAAACAAACATAGGGCTTTTAATCCTCATGATCTCACGATCATTTTGGTATATATAACTTACAGATTGGTGAGGATTTGATACGGATTCGAGTAGATGCAAAAACGCGTCTGATTTGATGAGTTTTTGTGAAACAGGAACTGATAAGAGATGAAATTGATGGATTAGGAAGATATAGATGGTCAAGAGGATTGAAACGAATACAAATGTTACCTGTAACGAAGCCCGGAAAGTAGAAAACGACTATGTCGCCGGAGAATGGTTTTGTTCGAACGAATTGGTGAATGCAGAGATGAATTGGACTGTTTTGGTGTTTGGTTTGAGTTAATCGACTACTAAAGATGGTTTTGGAATGATTTACTCGTTGATTACGGGTTTGTATATGGAAATGAAAATTTCAAGTTTAATCTCGAATCAAATCGGGCGTAAAACAAGTTGGATACGCGTTTTGGACAATAATGGGGGTTCGAGATTGATTGGCAAAGGATTTTGGAAAGTTTAGATTGATTGGAAGCGAGTAGAAACGCGTAATTTTGGTCGCCGGAGCTTGCCGGCGCCGGCAAAGGAGATGGCCGGAAATGCGGGGTCGACAGGGGGGGTTTTGGGCTGGTTTAAAATAATTACACAAACAGTCCTTCCAGTTTAATTTGTTTATTGTTTGAGTCTTGAAGTTTAAATTCAAGTTTAAAAATTTACGGTTTCAACCCAAAGTTAGTTTTATAAATTAAATTAACTAACTAACTTAACTATGTCGAGACGTAACGTCTTTATAAGTGACGTTTTCATATTTTTAGTTCGTTTAAGACGTTAAGAGGCTATAGAAAGGCTTAGAAACGGTTTTGTTTAACAATTTATATAAAATCTCTTTTATAGAGTACGATTTATATATTTTGAGATTTATGCAATATGAATAATAATTATTTATTACACTAAGGAATTTACTTGTAGTTGTTGGATAAATATTTGGTCGATAAGCATTAAATACAGGAATTAACGTAGTCGTTGAGATATTAAAACGGGAAATAAATCATAATGCTCAAATCGTATTTATATATACTTTTAATATCAAAGCGTTACATTTGAAAGAATTAAATACGAACCCAATTTTAAAAGATAAATATTTCGGGTTCGAGTCGGTATTCGGGTGCGGGTTTGGGGCAGATGTCACAGGATTGAAGCTCTAGAGTTGCTGATTTGAAGATTGAAGCTAGAAGATCTTGTAGATTCAAGCTTTGATTGAAGATTGATGGCCATTTCGGGTGTGATTTACTCTAAACTTTAA